>CM077593.1:17507500-18757500 GCA_039654915.1 Aquilaria yunnanensis
CCTTCCCCTGTTTTCTTTTTTCTTACACATATTTGAGTATAGCTATACAATAACATAATTAAATGCTAGATATGATTTTTTATTAGAGGGCTATAGGAGGGATATACTTATTTGTTATTCAAATTAATTCCATTCTAGTTAATAATAAATCATGCAACATCTACAGTCGAGAGTGATATAAATGTCTAAAGAACAACAAAAATATGATTCCCCGATGAACTAACTTGGAACCACCACAGCAAATATTAACGATTTAGTAATTTTCTTAATAAGCTAGAGGTTAGGAAGGCAGTTGTCTTATAGAAAAGAAGCAAACTATCTACAAACTTCTACGATCGCATAACACACACTATAGATTGTGAACTTATTAAATAGGGATGAAAAATACCTAAAGCACTGAAGGGTCTATTTGAATAACTCCTTTTTGGGTCAATGAATTAACAAATTGCTCGATCAACTTTACTAAATGAACTTGTAATGATGAACATTTGATTTTCCCAATGGTTCCATTTGATACAGTCCCAATTCCCAATTGGCATTTACTTTTCAATAAAGCTTTACTTACCTTATAATTTGATAACATATGCATCTTACATTTGCTCCTTCATGAAGACTTAATAAATTTGATGAAGGATAAGTCGATAGGTTAAAGAAGATCACTATCAGAATGCTGAATCTTTGATCTTGAAATCCTCCATCATTATGAACTTGGCGAAATTGCATCAAGGCATTCAAAGACATTTGCGGTATTCAGAAAGTGCCCATATAGGATAAATGTTTCTGTATAGTGGGTAGTGATACATGCAGTTCTTCATATAAACTCCAGAGATTTCCTACCATATTTAGGGATAAATAATAAAAGACACTTAGTTCTTGCTAGCCACATCTACATTTTACTTTTGGGTTCAAATGATATATATATATATATATATATATATATATATATATATATATATATAAGGCAAGAAAACTCTCTTACTTGCTGAGGAAAATCTCCATCTTCTAGTTGAGAATTGATAATCAACTTTGCTGCATGATGAAGAGGAGTTGGGTCTCTCTCACTCTGTTTCAAAAAAAAAAAAATGTTCTCAGTAAAGTTAAATAATTAAGAAAATATAAAAATTGAAAAGCACAACACATATACCTGTCTTGATTCAATTAAACCTAGCATAGCCCATGCTGTTTGTACTATGTTTGATCCTCCTCTCTGTAAAGGCTCAAATTTCTACCAACCAAAAGGTATGAGCAATTTCTAAATGTAATAGGCTTAACAAAACAATAAAACCAATCAAGAACACTTAGTCAATTTTTAGAATATACCTTGTTAGGACATGACTTATAGCTCTCTCCCCAACCCCCATCATCTCTTTGTATTCTAAGTAGAAAATCAACACCTTTGCGCATTGCAATACAATTTTCATATGTCTTGCCAGCTATTGTCAGTCCTCTAAGTGCAAATAAAGTACCGTATATAAAACACACGCCCCAGTTTCCATACCTAAGGTCAAAAGAATATATGGTAGTATAATTTTAGTTGTATAATCTCCAATAGTTGCATAAGGTAAAGAAATATCACCAACACATGTTCGTTCAAATGACAAGAAACATGACTTTGGCCTTATAAAATAGGTCAAATGGGCTCAATTTGGATTAGTCAAGACCCTATTGAGGATTTCAGACAACAAAGGTCATGCCTTAAAAAAAATAAAGAAACATCAAAATTTTCTCAAATACACATACCACGAACCATTAGGCATTTGAATGCTTTCAATATATTGCACAGCTTTGGAGATGAAATTTTCAATCTCTTTCTTCCTACATCCTGGATATAACTTCTTGAATAGTTGTAAAGCGTCGATAGAAGATGCTGTACACTCAACAAACTCATGATCGACAACGATATCTTCAAAAAATTCAGTTGGATTGAGAACCTGAAATATATACATACATACATACATACATACACATACCATGATAGTCAGAATCCTCAACCGAATATCTTGGGGGATATACAGGTTATCTCTTATTTATGGATATTAAGCAAATGTTCAAAGTTTAAGGAGACTTGGTTGAACTGGTTGATGAATTTGACTTTATGTTGTAAAAAATTAAAATAATTTGGGTCCGGTAAGGTTTCGTATTAAGGTAGATTTCAGGTGCTGATTACTAGGAGATGATTGTGCTCAGTTTAGATGTAATCTGCTAGTTAATTTGCTTACCTGACTTTTGTATTAATCTTTTCTTCAATATATTTCTTGTTGTTCACAAAAATACACACACACAATAAAAGTATATTTTAGTAAATTTCTATGCAACCACCGTGAGAACAAGTTTTAATTACTTTAATCCTGAGTACTTACCTCTAACCAGTTTGAAGCTCTAATAGGCTCCCAAGCTGCCACACCGCCACTTTTGCTCTGTGGAAACTCATGAAAGTGAAATTTATCAATCAAATGGAACTTAAAGTGTAAGTACAGTAATGAAAATGATTTGGTAGACAAAAGATCACCTGCAAATAAAAAATACAATTGATGGCATCATGCAACCTTTCAACTTCTAGTTTCTCACCAACAATTTCTGCTGGTAACATTGATAGTAAAAGACAACACTGCAAATTTTGTTTGAGACAACTTTATTTTGTCATGCATGGATAATTACAAAGAACAATGGGAAAAAGAAAACATTTAAGGACCTTTAGGCCTTCTGCTGTGCAGTCAGAAACTGGCCATCCGTGATCTCGATCAGAGAAAGTCCATGATCCCTTAGAAAAATGGCGAAACATTTTCTTGTAATCACCAAAAGGATTTTCCAACACCTTCATGATTTTAGTAGAATGAAGTATTTAGTGTGAAAAACCAATTAATTACAAGAAAAAAGAAATGAAAACTAATGATTACAAGCATGTTCAATTGATATGTTTTTAAAAAAAATAATTCTTACCATTGATTTTTATGCATAATGATTATTTATTTAAATTATGTACCAATTGAAATGCTAGACTTTAAGAAACAAAAGAAACACTTTTAGTTTTGTTATTAAAATGATCCATTAATATTTATTGTATTAGGCAAGGTTAAAAAATTTAGAAAAAGCCATTTTTTTCTAAAATTTAAAATTTAATTAATTATTAGGTAAATTAAATACTAATTTATAAATACCATTGATTCTAGATAAAAAAAAAATTAGTGAAAAAAATTTCCAAATTTTTAAAAATTTAAAAAGAACAAAACACTACATTGTAAGAAAGTTGCTTTCATTGAAAACTAGCCTGTGATTTCTTTATAAAGTCATGTGCTCTCTTTAGTATTGGTCCTATTTCATCTATAAGATTACTAGCTAGTAAAGCTTGAATTGCAAGACTAGCATCCCATGTTTGGCTTGCAAGGCCCTGCATATACAGCCATAATTTTTTTTTGTCACAATTAGCTTGAAGAGAAAGAATATATAACAACCAATAGAAAGCTCTAAAAATTATTTTATGTTTTTTAAACTAACCTGCATCTTCATCCCATCTTCAGCAACCCACATATAGTCTGGAACCCTAGCAAGGTGCTTTTTAAAGTAATCTCCGTTTGGGTCATCAACCCAACAAGCAAGTATGCACAATGCCTAGTCCAGATAAAATAGTCATCAATTCCATGCATGGAGGCCTATATTTCTAAAACCACAAATGTTTGCTACCTTTTCTACACAACCCTGTGTAATATATCTACTATTTTCATCTTCATAATGAATGTGGGTCATTGTAACTTTAAGAGCCTTCTCCCTGATCATCTTTTTAAAAGGCCAGCGATTTAAACAAGGCTCAGTGAAGACATAAAAACAATCCCACATTAGATCTTGGATTGACGGATGTGGATAATAAAGATCCTCCTAAAATGGCAATTCCAATAATCAACAAAAATTTCAAATTAATGTTAAATACTAAAAAATATATATGTGTCAATAGCTAATTCAATATAGTTTAGAATATAATGATGGTGAACTGTACTCACTTGGGCACATAAATGTCTTACTTTCCTCCAATTAATTTCGCTGTAAGGTTGAAGATAGAGTTCCTTTCTCAATTCTAGGATGAGAGATGTGATTGGTGCTACAAACTTCTTCCCATAGAGATATGACATAGGCATGTAAACCGTACGGCAGTAACTCCACATTTTTGCTTAAAAAATAAATTCAAATATCAAATTAATTAATAGGCTACTGCAAATTGATTGCATCTAATTAATTAATAGGCTACTTCAAATAGATTACATAATTTAATTATTATGTAGATATAAAAAAAGAAGCCATGTTGTGATAAGTTGTCATCATTATATACAAATTTGGGTCCATCATTTTTATGAGTCCTATGTTTGAGAGGTAAAGATGGTTGCTATAAAATTGTACAAACCTGGGTTCATAGGAAGGAAAGAAGGAAGCATCCAAAACTCTGGTGGTATTGGATTGCTTCCAGACCAATCAAATAAACCAAGTACCTATAACACAAAAATTTCTCCATTTAGTAAACCTTTTTCTAATTCTAAATATAATAATTCATGTAAAACTTATTAAATATAATAATGATAGAAAAAGAATGTACAGAAAGCCATGTCTTCCCCCAAGAGGGAATGTGTGTAACACTGCCATGGTCAAGAATCCACTTTCTTGCTTTTGCACAAGCATTGTCTTCACCACCCTCAAGTCCTTCTCCTAGAATGCGCAAGCAAATGTAGTTCAAGGCTGTGCAAAACATGGTACTATGCCCTTCTATGTGCAATCCCCACCCACCATCTTCATTCTACATTCCATAATATAAATTACAATAATATTTACATGTGGGCCTCCGATTTCATCAAGAAGAAAGCAAATTTTTTTCAAAGAAGAAGCAAATTTAGCCATAAGATCTAAAAACCAACTCAAAGTCACAAATATACCATACCTGATGATTATAAATGTATCGAAGAATTTCCTTTTGATGTTCTTGAGAGAACATAGAACTAAGGTACCCCGTAATGTACAAGGAGAAAACCTTAAAGATCACATTTGAAGGTAATTAATTATTTGTAATTAATAAAAACCAATTTTTTCATTAATAAAGTGTGTTAAACTTGTTGTTAGTTACTCACCAGAGGTGGGAGGAAAAAGTTACAACCGGCACATTCTGCAGGCCAATGGCCATCAATACCTTGTAAAACAGTTAATAAATGAATAGCCCTTCTCAATGTCATTGTGGCTTTCTCATGTGTGATGGCTTCCCCATCTTCAATCCTCACAGTTGGAATTATTTGCTTGAAATTCCTCTCTTTCATAAACTGCAATTGTTTTAAACATAAATGAGAAGTTTGTTATAATTAGACTAAAGTACATATATGGTCCCTTAACTTTCATATTTTTCCTAAAGTATGTGGTCTTTTACCTCAACTAGCGTCATCATAAAGGCCCATAAGCCCTAAATCTTATCATGTCCTTTAAGTGCTCCTTATTCATCAACCCATTGTTCATTAGCCCTAATGATAGGTATGTTGATATTGGTAGCCCTTGGGATGATTCATGTACTTGAACCTCCACTAGGTCATCATCCATCCACTCCTTTCCTAACCTACTAAATTCACCTACCCTTTACTTTTTTATGGAGGCTAAAATTGACACAAACACATAATATTAGAAACTTTAAAATAGATAAGACAAAACTTTATCTTCTTCCCCAAATCAACACTTCTTCTATGCCAAAAATGCTAACAGTAACCAAAAAAGAAAAGAAAAACTAGGCCACTGGTTACTTCGACTCATACAAATCCACACTTCATTTCTTTCCGGCTTCTCTAAGTCAAACTGCTCCAGTAAGTATTAATTTACTAAGGCCTGGGTCTAGCTAATTCAATTCCAATTATAGCAAAGGCCTTGAAAGGCTCATCACAAAAATTTTGACATCCTTCATTGTGTTTAACAATAAGCTTGAAGAAGAGTTCCTAGAAAGTTACTTTAAATGCAATGCCAGTACTGCATTAGCTGGAAAGTTGGTTTTTTTAGAAACCAAGGGTTAGGTTCGCATCCGAATATGTTAATCATGGTGATGCTAATTATCATGGGTAAAATCCATTCATGGTCTCCTAACTTATAAAGCCATAATATGGTTCCCTTACCTTGAATTGGTTATTATAAATTCCTTTACCTATTGTATTTGTTCTAATGTTAGTTTTTGTTAGTTTTTCTATCAACTGAAATGGAGAAAAAAACCGTTTTGTCTTTTGAAATTTTTTATAACATTAATACCTACATTTTTTGTATTGACCATTTGCACCCTTATCCTCTTCTGTCCCCAAATCTATGGCATCTTTTGACAATCTCCACCCATTTACCTTTACCACTCAAATAAAATGTAAAAATTGAAATAAACATGTTGAGGTTGAATGACATATGAGAAAAAATCAAAGATGTACGAATTCTTTAATTCCTTCATGTTCCTAATTTCATGGATGAATTGATGTTGAAGCAGTTAAGGTAAGGGATTGAAGAGGTAAAGGAGTGGAATTGTGCCCAAATGGGATTAGTAAATGATCTTGTTGAGGGAGTACAACTTGTCAGCAGCCGATGATGTAGTGTTTTGACGACTATGATCAGAACGCACTTTAGGAAGAATAATGGAGGTGGCTAGGGCGCCGATGATGACGTTGTTGAGGTGAGGCTCTCGTGGATGTTGTGGTGGAGCTTGAGTGGCGATGGTGATTCTCGGAGGAAGCGTTGGCCGTCAGATCAGAAACATAAGTTGTCACAATTGATTTTCATAAATGGGCTTTTAACTTTAAGGGAATATGGGCAATGGAGATGACAAACGAGTAAGAGGAAGACGCCAATGTTAACTTTTAGAAGCAAGGATCTATGAAGTGGCTAATAGCCTTGAGATGATTTTGTGAAGAAAATGAAGTTTTGGCTAATATACGTCTTGTTCTCGATTCTCCTGCTAAAAACGTAAAAGTATCCAAAATAGGAAAAAAAAGTTACTACTCCAATTCCATTAAGGACACATCTGAATTTGAATCTGAAGAATTTTCTGAAACATTACTCACAAGCATCCCACGAACACTAACTTCTAAATTTCTACTCAACCAAATATAGTCACCAATCAATGCAGAAAATCATAAAGTTTTCAAATCCTTTTAATTGGTGCTTATATGAATTTGAAATCTGGTTTTAATGGGTTGTCAAAATTCAAATCAAGATACAACACTGAAAATTCACAACAACCAAAGGGGTTTCCAAAAAGATAGTTAGTCATCATCATCATTGCTGGTTAATTAGAGGGTGAGTTCGTCTCTAGGTAGAACCAGTGAGTAAAAGCCCCTTGGTTTTAGGTTTTGATTATTAACATATGAAATTCAATTTGACCTAAAAATTTTAATGGCTTTTGAATGTTTTGTTGAACTATGAATTCTGGGCCTGAAAAGCTTAAAATTTTTATTCTTATTTTGGTTACTAGAATAGATGCCTTAATGACTTTGAGGTGTTGGACTCGTGGTGGCTATGAGGGCAAAATAGTGGGTTGTTCGTGGGGCTAGGATGGAGTTGAAGGTGCGTCCAGGCAAAGGTGCTGACGATGGTGGATGCTGATGCTAGAGGCGATGGTAGTTATGAGGAGGTCGAGTGGCGTCTTTATTAAGGATGAAGATCATCTTCTTTGCCGATTCTGAGCCAAAACACCAAAGCCATTTTATGGTTTTTGAAACTATTGGCTCCATGGGTATGGCCAAAACAGAAAGTAATAATCTTCTCAGAAAAAAGATTGGGTCAAATCCATAGGTTGTCGGCGAAGATCACCTTCGCAGAAAACTTCACCTTCTTGCCACGCCTTCTAAAGCCCTCAATGTGGAGAAGCTTGACCTTATGAGATATTTATGGATTTTGCCTGAATTTCAATTGGGTTTTCAAATTACGAGTTGTAATTTATAGATTTTGAATTTCAAAGTTTAGAATTATTGATGTAAAAAGTAGATAGACAACTAAATCTGCTATTTTAAGATTATATTTTAATAGTAATTGATACACATCAAGAACTTTTGTTCAAATTTAGTGGTAAAACTGACTGAAAGACTACAATTAGAATAAAATATAGGAGTTAATGAGCTTTATGAATATAGAATTGAGGTAAGAGATCACAATAGGATGAATGTGTAAGCTAAGGGACCATGATATCGCTCCTGATTTGGAGCTCTACGAGCGTCGAGACTTAAAATAATTGAATTAGCGAAACCCGCAGTCCCCGCCGGGTAGAGGCTCTTGGCCTCTAAACGTCCCACACCCCTCTTCCGCATCTTTACTCGGCAACCTCCAAGCTCCGTTGCCGCCTCCTCCCTTTAGAATTCAGTCTTGGAACGCAGAAAGGGAGTAGATCTACCTTCCCAACTTATTAATTTCTAGCTTCTTTTAGGTTTTTTGAGGATTTAGGAAAGTTTTTTCTTCTTCTCATTTTCATGGAATTAACTTAGAAACACCTGGTTTTTATGTTGTTTTCTCAGTGGATTGGCAAGCTTATTTAGCATATTGGATTTAGGTATTTTTCCTTTTTTTCTTTTTTGCATCATTTTCAATTTTTTATTAAAAATCCATGAAAGGAAAATAATTTCTGATGGCCATTTTCCAACAGTGCCGTTAAAATTTTCATTAGTTAACTGTCCCAAATGCGGTAGGGAAATGCCCTCTCGCTTATAGGCGGTTGTTCACATATCTTTTAAGTTGATGTGGTGATAGGTAGTTTGGAACTTAACTAATGCAAATTCTAAAGATTTTATATATTCGGAAAAATAGAAAAGTCTGATAAATATCTAGAAGTACTAAATCTTATTGCATATGATAAATATCTACAAGTACTAACTCTTATTGTATACTTGGCCGAGACCATAGCTTAGAAAGAGAAAAGATCTAAAAAAGGGTAGGTAACTATTACGATGAAAGAACATAATAATACGCAATCTGTCTCATTTTTTTAACATTTCTTATTTTTGAACCATTCCAAATTTTTATAATATTTTAATATATATTTGGTAAATAATTTTATCTCATTATCATTCAAACTATTGTTTCAATATTTACTTTCTTTATCTTTTTTAATTTATGTGTAAAAAGTAAACGTGAAAGTAATAATAACACAAAACTTAAACCTCTCACTCTTTTTTAATCTCCCTACCAAATCTAAATATTTCAAAGAATTTAGGATACGTGTAGCATATGTTAATGAAGCTTCAATGTGTAACGTAAACAATTTTTAAAAGGATTGTTCTACAATGCCTGTGCAGGTACCAGCCAAGGAAACGTGGCAGGCGGATAGCAAGAAACCACCCATACATAATCTGAAATAAGTACAAGTATCAGGTTCGTCTCCTATTTTCTTACAAGTATGCATTTTCCTGGGGTAGAAATATATTGGTCCTTTTTTATATTCTTTCCATTTTCCTGAGGTAGAAAATTTTTTTTAGAGTGTTTTTTAGCGTTAATGGCACTCTTTTTACTTGTATGCAGGAAACTATTTTATGGGACTCGATATCTATGGACCCAAAAATATGAGTCAGGAAATGAAACATATTTCTAGTATAATTTTTAAAAATATTTAATTGGATGTTTTGGGGATTGTGGATGCTTATCGCTTCATTCTGTCCGTTTTGAATAAAAATGAACCAAATTACTTGCCATCTCATTGAAAAAAAAACTATTAATATAGTTTTGATATTTTTGAAGCACAAGGTTAATGGTAGCTAGTGTGCTTACAAAGATATATATGTACATGTGTTACTATGTTTGGTAAAGATTAAATAATGAGTTATTTAATTTATTATTAATTTTATTAATTTTTTGCTTAACTTGTATATCAATTAAAATTCTACAATTTAATAAGTTTGAAAAATTATGCATTTTTTATTAATTTTTCTTTTGCAAGATCCTGGATAAGGAAAAAAGATTGGCAAAAACAATAAAAATTTTAAAAATTTTATATCCAAGTGATTATTAGGTAGATGAAGTGTTAGCTTTCAAATTGTATATATTAATTCTAGATAAAATTAAAATAATAAAATTTTTAAGAAATTCTTTAAATTTCAAAGAAAAAAACACAATTCTTTACGTAAGGTTTGAAGGAATGAAAAAAGACAAATAAGCAGGCTGAAAACTATATATGAAACTATGTACCTAACAAAATTAATCATCATCACACTTGGTGGCGTATTTGGCCTAAGCAATAATTTAATGATAAGAACACATTTGCAAGAAAACTGGTTACAAAATTAATAATTTTTCTGTCACTAATTACAAGAGACATGGCCTGTGAATAGATCGCCACGTGTCCTAAGACAGGTGCCCTCTAAGGCACTATAGAATGATCATTTTCTTTTCTGGTATTCTAAGCAAGGGAAAGAAGGAAAATGCGAACATTTTTAGGATCTAAAAGGCGATTAAACCAATTTTGTGTCATATTTTTTGAAAAAGGATATGAGGAAGCTAGGTTCGAATCTTCAACCTCCTCTTAGTATTCCCAATATTTGAGTTATTGGGTGAAAACCGTGGGCACGTAATGATCTTTTTCAAAATACAACATTAACATGTACAGTACGGAAGCATGCCTTGAACTCGGGCAGTTCGGCCTTTTCCCTGATCTTACCACGGTAATTGTTGATTTTATGGGGTTACTTTCTTGTTTCTAGTTTGTTTATTTATATATTGCTCAACTCTGACTTTGTTCGTACTTATTGTGATTTCTTAATAAAATTATTGCCTTGGCTGATTAACTTACCTGCATTCGCCACAAGAGGTCGGCAGAGGCCTTCACTTGGTGGCGATTATTGTAGAAAGCCAGGCGAGCGGCCTCCACCGCAGCTCGCTCCTCCGACGTCCCGGCACCGGGGTCGAATTCCCATGTTTGCCGTCCAACAAAATTGTTGGTGCTCTTCAAGTAAGAACCCTCCTTGCCTTCTGCAATCTTAAGCCTCCACATTTTGTTCCAAGGTCCAAGGCGGCTAATAATGATATTGTCTCTGGTAATATATGTTAAAAGATGGATGGAAAGTGGTGATACAGGTTAGGGTTAGAACCCTAGGTGGATGTATGGCTGTGCTAGTGCAAAGCGAAATTCGCCTATTTATAGGCAGGAAGTGGGACGATTAAACGGCATAGGGGGCCTAAAATCCCATTTGAAAGTAATTAATAAAAACCATTTTTTTTTATTAAGGGAAATGCTAGCGAAAGACATGTCAACAGCTGCTTCAACAGCTACTGCTCATAATTATTAGGAGTCTGACATGTGAGAAAACGGGTTTTAGGCTAGTTTATTTTCAATTTCTGAACTCTTTTTTGTTTCTCTCTTCATCGTCTTATAATGCCAGCTAACTCCCCGGTGCCCACGCTCTTTTATATGGTCTCAAAATTCTGTTTTATTTAAACTTTTTTACTTAAGTTTATTTTAAATTTATTGATATTATTATTTAAATTTTTAAAAAATATATATATTTACAAGCTACAAGATTTATAATTTTTGAAGATAAATTTAGAAAAAAATTTATTAAATAAAATATAATTAAAATAAAGCCAAATCTAAGTTAAAAAAATATAAAATAAAGCAAAGAATTTGGAAGTATTATTTTTTGAGAAAAATGTCATCTTGGTCCTAAAATTTTAATTTATTTTCTATTTTAGTTAAATAAGTCCTAAATTTTTCAACTATTAGTCGAAAAGCTTACCACATTTCTAAAGGAGTCCTAAAAATTTGTAACTGTATAAACAATTAATTTTAAAATTGATCACATTTCTTAAACTAGTTTTGTTTACATTACAATTTAATTGTTCAGAACTATCTTCCAAAAAATTTAAACTACATAAATTGTTTGACATTAAATGAGTCATTTAAATTATCATTTTTCTTTCTGTAAATAGTATTTTTATTTAGTAACTGTCTTTCAACAAATATGAGACTAAATGTCAACATTTTAACAAAATTTTATAAATAATTTAGAAAAACTAAAAGTTTTAGGATTCAAACAGAAATGTAGGACAAATTTAAGATTGCTTATATATATATATATATCCTTCTTAGCTAACAGAACAGAGATATCACAATCCAATTTGAGTCTTTCATTCATCTGGGCAGGCAGTCATTTTTGTAGTTTGTTATATTAAAATTTTCCGTTTTTATATACCAATCCAAATATTGTTTTTGTGGGAACTATTTATCTTGATTCATTTTCTAACTCTCGTTCATAAATACAAAAATATTTTGGGAAATTTCATTTAAAATTTTTATATTGTAACGGTTGAAAATGTTATAGAATAAACCATGCTAAATGATAATTTATATTATTTTTTATATTTTTGTTTGAATTAAAAGTTATATTCTAAGGATAGTAAAAAAAAATACAACAACGATATATTAACGTAAATTGAAATTACAAATTTACAATCGCAATATTTATGTTTAGCACTTGGTTTTAATTTTCCTATTTGTTTAGTATTTAGCTTTCCTATTTTGATATGGTTTGTGCTGTGTGTAACCTAAAAAAAACTTATTATATTAGGATTTTGAGTATGAGAAAAAATTTTTTATAAAAAGGTAAGATGTAAAGGTTCAGTAGGGAGGAGAGGTCCAGAGGCCAGAGAAAGTTAGAACAAGAAATATTTTGTGATTTTCATATCTTATAATTGTGAAAAAGGAAGATTATAAAATTATTAGTAATGTGTAAGGGCCTCATAGGCAAATGTGAGCACTAAAGGTATATCTTTACTGTAATCTCTATATTTTGTTTAATTAGATTTTTCTCATCTATCAATATAGGCTATTTAAAAGCTGAACCATGCTAATTTATCTATATTTGCTTGTTTATGTTTGTTGTTTTACTACACATGATAGATAATTCAGAATTTTTGCCCAACACATAACATAACTAGCAACCACGTTATGTATGACCCCCTAATTTCTTCAAATTAAAAAAAAACAACAAATTTAGCTTAAAGCTCTGACAACTAAGTCAGATGTTCACATATATATCATACTTGATGATTATAAATATATAGAGGGACACAAAACTAAGTTGCCCCGTAATGTACAAGTAGAAGACCTAAGATCCCATTTGAAAGTAATTAATAAAAACCATTTTTTTCATTAAGGGAAATGCTAGATAAAGACATTTCAAGAGCTGGTTCAACAGCTACTGCTCATTATTTATATTATTTTTTACTAATTTTTAAACGAATATATTTAGAAAATAAAAGATTCATATTTAAATAAAAATTTGAAAAATTATTAAATAAAATATAAATAAATTAGAGTCAAATCTAGGTGAAAAATCTGAAATAAAGCAAAGAATTTGAGAGTATTCTTTTGTTAGCTGAAGGCCTTTCGCCTCTTCCAGTACACGCTTCCCCGAAAGGGCCGTCTGGGGAGCCTGATGTAGCTCGGAAATAAGCATTGCCAACGACCTCGGCAGAAGTGGAGTCGAGCACGACAAAGTAACCACTTTGACTAAAATGCCAGAATTATTTAAATGTGTTGCCGGCTACCTCGGGAAACCGAACATATCGTCTTCGGGAGCAAAGAACCAGCTACTGAGAGTAGGAGAGATTCCCCCGAAGGCATAACTCCCCGAGCCACCAACATGATTCCCGAGGAAGGGCGTCCGCGCCAAGGGGGCGACCTCGCCCAAAGGGCCTCGGGAGTACGGCATGAGCATTTAATAAGCATTTAAGGAGCCTCTGACAGGAAACCCACACGCCGCCTGAAACGGCGACTTAACGCACTGACGCTGTCCAAGTCCTATCTCAGCCACAAAACCAGGAGCCTACAGACGGCTACCTGTCCCCTACGCCCAGAAAGCACAGAGGGGATCCGACCGAACACGTGTCAGGATCTGAATGGGCCAGGAATTTCTATAAATATTGGGAAAAAGGACTTGACAAGGGATCGGATCCATCCCCTCTCCGTGATCAACCCTCGCCCCCAGCTGAAAATATATGCAGGCTAGCTCTCGCACCTTTCTAGCGTGCCTACTTTATTCATTATCAGAGCACTGACTTGGGCGTCGGAGGCTCCTCCCCGGAAAACCATCCCGGGGACCTCCTAACCCTTTTTCTAAGCTTTTCAGGTATTTTCCCACCTGGGGAATATCTCAGCAAGATGTCCTTCCCCCTCGGAAGCTCCCTCGGAATTCACCATGTCACTGGACAGAGATGCCGGAGGGCATCATTTGGCGCCGTCTGTGGGAAAACACCCTCAGGTGGCTGTCGTTGAGACTAGGCGTTCCAAGGACAAGGCACTTCCGAATCCCTTGCCCGCGCCCGAAGTCCAACCAGCTGCCGAGCTACCCACTCCAGGGACTTCTCTGCCGGAGGAAGAGCGTCCTCTGGTCGTGACCATGAGCTTTCTGCGCGACTTACAACGGTCCATTGTGGCCGAAGTGACACAGCAAATAGCGCAAAGATGGCCACAACAGGCTCAGGACCAAAGACCCGCATCATCAGCACTCCCTCGGGGGAAAAGCCCTAAGTCAATTCATCCCAGTTCGAATAGTGGAGACCCACGGGAGGAGTCTTCAACGGAAAATATGCCCCTCAGGACAGGGCGTGCAGGGCAAACGGGGTCCAGACGACCCAAAAACCCAAACCGAAGGAGCTCGTCACCTGAAACGAGGTCCCTATCCCCCCAGTGTCGAGCTCACCCCCAGAAGAGGTGCCAACGATCTCCCTGTCCCGAAGAAGGGCCTAGCGCCACGCTCCTTATGGAGAAAATGCTGGCGAGGTTAGAAAGGGTGGAGAAACAGGTGAATCGCAAGCCGGTATGGGCCAGACTATCCGAAACTTTTTGTGGGGACGAGTCACCATTCACCCTAGCAATAGTCGAAGCAGCCATGCCCAGTGACTTCCGGGTACCTCGGCTAGAAACGTACGATGGCCGAACAGATCCTCAGGCCCATCTGACGAAGTATAAACGGAGCATGGTGTTGCATGGGGCTGACGATCCCACCCTATGCAAATGTTTCGAGGTCACCCTTGCCGGACCTGCCACGGCATGGTACAATTCTCTGGCCCCGGGAACCATCAGAGGGTTCCAGGAATTGTCCACTGCCTTCACCCAGCAGTTTATTGGAAGCCGGCCTACGGCGAAGATGCCAGTGTAGATGTTCGACATAGCACAGAGAAACAGAGAAACTATCCGTGACTATGTCGAAAGATTTAACGGAGAGGCCCTAAGTGTTCCAGACTTTCGGCCGGAAATACGTATCCTCGCAATGATACGGGGCCTTCGGAGAGACTCACAGTTATTTTACGAGTTTTCCAAGGACCCCCC
Source organism: Aquilaria yunnanensis (assembly GCA_039654915.1). NCBI lineage: Eukaryota > Viridiplantae > Streptophyta > Magnoliopsida > Malvales > Thymelaeaceae > Aquilaria > Aquilaria yunnanensis. The sequence goes on from CM077593.1 coordinate 17,522,799, forward strand.
GGACACGCTCGGCGAATTTTTCCGAAGGGCAGAGCAGCATATGACAGCTGAAGAGCTGAGAATGGGGGGGATGAAGAGTGATCATTCCCGCCCCGAAGGACCAAGCCAGCAAGCCAAGTATCCGGCAGAGCAAACGGGACGACCTCAGAGGTTCAGGGGAAGAAAGCCCCCTCCGAACTTCACGCCCCTCAACACCACAAGGACCAACATCCTCATGACAATGGAGAAACAGGGGTCCCAGATTCAGCGACCAAAGGCAATGACTGCTGACAACAAAAAGAATATGAAGAAGTTTTGTCAGTTTCATCGCGACCACGGTCACGACACCGAGGACTGCTTCCAGTTGAAGAAGTACATTGAGTCGCTGATTAAGCAAGGCCAGCTTCGGCGCTATCCGCGAATGCCTTCCCCAAAGGCAAGAAGGGAGGAGGAAGGAAGGGCTGATGAAGAGGAGTACGACTCCGACAGAAGGAGGAACCGAAGTCCGAAAAAGCGCCTCCCACCTTCGGCGGGGGTAATACAAACCATTACCACTGGACTACCATCCTCGGGGAGAAAGAGGAAAGTTAGGGAGATCGCAACGATGGAGTACCAAAGCTCATCGAAAAAACTCATCCGAAGGGATGGTTCCTCTGTTATCTTCCCTCATGATGACCCGTTGTTGGTCATGGCAAGAATAGAAAATTGGGACGTCAAGAGAGTGCTGCTTGATGATGGATCAAATGCCGACGTCCTATTCTCGCACCTACTCCCAAGCTTGGGAATATCCAGCACCGACCTCAAACCGGTTACTTCGCCAACTTTTGGAGTAGGACCCTCAGAACTACCCGTCCTCGGCTGGATCGGCCTCCCCCTCATGATGAGAGGCAACTCGGTCAACGGGAAAGGAGAAATTTTTGCCTCCACAATGACAAGGTTCATCGTCATGGATGTCCCTTCGTCGTACAACGCCATCCTCGGGAGGCAAACACAAGGGAATCTGCACATTCACCCGAATGTGAAGTACTTGACAGTTACCTTCGCCAGCCAGGATGGAGACGCTGAAATATTCATCGACCAAGCCGAGGTCAGAAAGGTGTTTGTCAGAGCACGAAAGGCCCCGATAGCCAACCTCGCGCAAACCACAGCAGGAGGGACTCTACCAAACGAAGAACCAAAAACGAGCGGGGTAGAAGAAGTAGAAACGGAAGAAATAGAACTTGTCCCAGGCCAAAATACCCGAATAGGGAAAAACTTGGCCGAAGGTGACAAGAAAAACCTTGTATCCTTCCTACTAACGAATAAAGGTCTGTTTGCCTACTCGCCAAAGGATATGCCAGGGGTAAACCCTCGCATAATACAGCATAGTCTGAAAGTAAGTCCGGAAGCAAAACCTGTCCGGCAAAAGAAGCGAGGCATTTCGACCCACAAAAACAAATTCGTCAAAGCTGAAGTACAGCGCTTGATGGATGCAAATGTAATTAGGGAAGTTAAATACCCCGAATGGCTAAGCAACGTGGTCATTGCTACAAAAGAAGGGAGTAATAAGCTCCGAATGTGCATCGACTTCAGAAATTTGAACGATGCCTGCCCAAAAGACTCCTACCCTCTTCCACCAATAGACCAGTTGGTCGACTCAACGGCCGAATACGCGCTCTTAAGCTTCCTTGATGCCTTCAGTGGGTACCATCAAATAAGGATGGATCCCGAAGATGAAGAAAAAACTGCCTTCATCACCGAAGGAGGAACATATTGCTACACCAGGATGCCCTTTGGGCTAAAAAATGCAGGAGCCACTTACCAGAGGCTGATGAGTAAAGTCTTTCATGACCAAATAGGGAGGAACATGGAAGTCTACGTTGATGATATGATCGTCAAAAGCAAGATGCCTAACGACCACGTCATAGATCTAAGGGAAACCTTCCAGCAACTCAGAAACTTTGGAATTCGTCTTAACCCCGAAAAGTGCGTCTTCGGCGTGACCTCAAGAAAATTTCTGGGGTACATGGTATCAGAAAGGGGCATTGATGTTAACCCGGAAAAAATCAAGGCTTTGCTCGAATTCCGAACTCCCGTCACAATAAAAGATGTGCAGAGACTCACTGGAAGAATAACCTCTCTCAGCAGGTTCATCTCCAGATACAGAGATCGATGTCGGGCATTCTTCAAAGTCCTTACCAAGGCAGCAAAAAGAGAAAGTAACATCGGGAACGACGGCCATCCTTGGAATGAGGATTGTCAAAAAGCCTGGGAAGAACTCAAAATCTATTTGTCCCGACTGCCTACTCTACGGCAACCTCGCGAAAGAGAGCCCCTCATCCTGTACCTCGCCGTTTCGGAAAAAGCAGTAAGCTCGGTGCTTGTGAAAGAGGAAGGGTCAAAGCAATGGCCAGTTTACTACGTAAGCAAATCCCTGCACGGCGCCGAGGTCAGGTATCCATTGCTACAAAAGGCCATATATGCCTTGATACTGGCAGGAAGAAGATTGCGCCCATACTTTCAGGCTCACCCCATTATTGTCCGAAGTAGTTTGCCTCTACGGGACGTCATGAAAAAAGTTGATCATTCGGGAAGACTTTCCAAATGGTGCATAGAGCTGGGCGAACATGACATTGCCTACAAGCCCAGAAAAGCCATTAAAGCTCAAGCATTGGCGGACTTTATCGCCGAAGTGCCCATAACCGAAGACAGCCATCAAAATCTCGGTGAAGATGAGCCAGAATGGACGCTGCATGTAGATGGAGCCTCAGGTTCCAAACACCAGGGAGCCGGGGTAATTATCAGAGGACCCGAAGGTCTAGAAGTAGTAAAGGCCATCAAGTTCAGCTTTAACGCCACCAACAATGTGGCTGAGTATGAAGCTCTCGTAGCAGGGTTGCGCCTGGCCAGGAAAATTGGTATAAGAAACTTGAAGGCCCACAGTGTCTCCCAGCTGGTAGTTCGGCAAACAGCAAGGGACTACGGCGCAAAAGACCCAACCTTGGCAAAGTACCACGAGCTCGTGGCCAAGCTCATTCAGGAATTTGACAGCGTTCAAATAAAAAATGTGCCTCGGCGACATAACGCCGAGGCAGACTGCTTGGCAAAGTCAAAAATGCATACCGAGGTACTAAACTGCCCGAGCATCAAAGTACTAAACATAGTGGCTTCGGAAAAAGGCTGGAAGAACTCAATAAAAAGGTACCTCGCAACCAATGCCCTCCCCGAAGATCCCAAGGACACGGCAAAGATCCGAAGGCGTGCCGGAAGATACTTCCTGATAGGAGAAGAGTTATACCGGCAGGGATACGCCAATCCGTTACAGAGGTGTGTTGATGAAGAGGACACTGAAATGATCCTCGAAGAGGTCCACGAAGGCACTTGTGGCTCACACATCGGAACAGACTCCCTTGCCGCAGTAGTATTTCGCCAAGGATATTTTTGGCCCACCCTAAGAAAGGATGCCCGGCAGTTCGTCCGAAAATGTGACAACTGTCAAAGACATGCTAAAATCCAGAGGGTACCCTCGGAGATGGTGACTTCAGCTAACTATCCTTGGCCCTTCGCAGTTTGGGGCATAGACCTCATTGGGCCACTCCCAACAGCACCTGCAGGCGTACAGTTTTGCATAGTCGTAGTTGACTACTTCTCTAAGTGGGTCGAGGCAGAACCATTAACAACCATCTCGGCCAAAGAAGTGCAAAAGTTCGTATGGAAAAACATTGTATGCAGATTTGGCATACCAAGGATACTGGTAGCCGACAACGGATCCCAGTTGTTGACACCCAATTTCGTCCGGGTGTTTTAAAATTTTAAAAAAATTTTATTAAAAAAAAAAATAAATTAATTTAAAAAAAAATATTACTATTATTATTAAAAAAATTTAATTAGTTTAAAATATATTTTTGTTTTGTTGATTTAAAATGATATATGTGTGAATATGTGTATGTTTGAAATAAAATAAAATTTCATGAAAAAAATGACAAAAAATTAAAAGTTTGAGGTAAAAATGACAAAATTGAGAAGTTTCGGGAAAAATTGACAAATTCTAAAAGTTCCAGGAGCATTTGGTAGTTTGTCACATAAAATTTTGGGCCTGCCGACGTTTCTGGCCGAAATTGACAGAAAACGACAAAATTGTCAAAATCAGAAGCTTCAGGAACTTATCCAGAGGCTGAGAGACGTAAAGGACTAAAATTGTCATTTTACCAATTTAAAAGATAAGTTTGAAATTTTTTATTAATTTATCCATCAACAGTTCAGCCAAACTTCCTCTATAAATAGCCCCCCAAATTTTGTGCTGAACACAGAAAAAAATACAGAGAAAGCTTAGAGCTCCGTTTTAAAAAAAAGATAAAATTACAGCCTTATTCCCTAGCTTATCCTCCATCTGCCCAGAAAGTCCCAAACTTTGTTTTCTTACGATCAGACCATCTTCTTCCTTTCTCTTTCTTCTGTTTCCTTTTTCTTCTTCTCTTCTTCCTTCCAGCCGCCGCGTCCCTCGCCGTGCCCACCCCCCCCCCCCCCCCCCCCCCCCCGCCGTCGCATCGCCGCCGGCCACCGCCTGACCCCCTCTCCTCCGCCTCACCCCTGCACGCCGCCCGTCGCTTCCTCCCCAGCCCTGCCTTGGTCGTCCGTCGCGTTTTCCCGTTTCTGAAAATTCAAAATTTTCTTTCTATAGGTAAAATTCTATTTTCATCCTCTATCTTTTCATTATTGCTCATTTGAGTTACTAACTTTTATTTTATCCTTGCAGAAAACTAAAATCCTAACTTGTTTATTCATTATTAATTGTTATTATTACTAACCTCTTGTTTTATTGTTCTTAACAATTGATTAATCTAACTTTACTAACTTTTGTATTTATTGTTATTAACAACTAATTGATCTAACATTACTAACTTTTATTTTTATTGTTACTAACAATTAACTCAACTAACATCACTAACTTTTATTATTATTGTTGTTACTAACTAACTAACTTCACTAACTTTTATTTTTGTTATACTAACAATTAATTGTGCTAACCACTAACTTTTATTATTATTGTTATCACTAACTTTTATTTTTGTTATACTAACAATTAATTGTGCTAACCACTAACTTTTATTATTATTGTTATCACTAACTTTTATTTTTGTTATACTAACAATTAATTGTGCTAACCACTAACTTTCATTATTATTGTTATCACTAACCATTTAATTTTTGCTATACTAACAATTAACTGTGCTAATCACTAACTTTCATTATTATTATTATCACTAACCATTTAATTTTTGCTATACTAACAATTAACTGTACTGACCGCTAACTTTTATTATTATGGACTAACCATTTATTCCGCTTACTTATTAGGACTAATCAAGAATTCAATTTTTACAAAGCCCCCATCCTTTATTATTTGGAACATATTTTTATTTCTTTTAAAGTAATCAAAAGTTAACCTTTATTTCCTTTTATTAAAAACATAATTAAATAATTCCAAAAATACAAATCAATTTTTTTTTAAACACATCTTTAAAGTAATGATATTTAAAATTTTAAAAATTCAAGAAAAATAATAATAAAATTATGATTTTATTAATAATTAATTAAATAAAATTTAATAAAAATTAAATTCCATGACCAAATGATCCGCCAGGATCCATGGCTTGGAAAATATTTTAAATAAAGTATATAAATCATTTTTTTAAATAAATTATATAAATAAATTTTCCTTTTATTATTAAAAAATAAAAAAAACTTTGGGATAATATTTTACTTATTTATTTTTATTCAGTAATATTTTACTTTTTGATTGAAAAACTTTGGGATAATATTTTACTTATTTTTTTTATCCAGTAATATTTTACTTATTTCTCTTAAAATAATAAAAAGATATAACTTTTTGTTTCCTTTATTAAACAAAATAAAAATTTTACCTAAATAATTTCAAATAAAGGTAATAAAAAAAGTTAAATTTTCTCTTAAATATTTTAGACTTATAAATTACATAATTACTTTAAGATCTTTTATCAAGAATAAAAAAACAAAATTTATGAATATCAAGACTTTTCTTTCACTTAGATTTTTTTTAAATATATAACTCTTTGTTTTCTTTAGTAAATAAAATTTCATTAAATAATTAAATAAATACTTTTTGGCTAACCTTTTACCAAATAAAATGAATAAAAGAAATATTAAGATTTTTCTTTTATTTTTGAAATATACATATAAATTTTTAGTTTTTTTATTAAATGATCACTTTTGATTAATCTTTTCTTAAAAAAATAAAATAAATAAAATATTAAGACTTTACTTTTATTTTTAAAATATACATCTTTAGTTTTCTTCATTAAATAAATAAAACCTTGATTAAATAATTTCTTTTTTGGCTTAACTTTTATCAAATAAAAAGAATAAACAAAAAAAGAATAAAAGAATAATAAAATACTTTATAATTTTTAAAATTATTAAAAATTCAAAATTTTCATAATACTGATAATTAATTTCATTAAATAATTAACAATAAATTAAAATAATTTCCATAATCGGATGATCCGGCAGGATCTACGGTTTGGAAAATATCAACCTTTTAAAATAAATAAATTAAATAAAAAGATAAAAATCCATATTTACGATATGGATTAAATTATTTCATCAAATTCCGTGTCCGGGTGACTCGGCAGAGTCCATGGTTCGGAATCAAATCTTCCGTGTCCAAATGACTCGGTAGAGTCCATGGTTCGGAAGTATAAAATTCTATACAAATTAACTTAAAAATCCACATTTCGACTAATTCAGTTAAAATTTCTAAATTAACTGAAAATTATTTAAAAGCAAAGTAAAACAAAAATTAAAATCAACTAAGGTGCCAATTTTGGGCGCTATAACAATATTGTTTTAGCGTAACCGTACTCCCGATCCCCGAACTCTCGCAGACTAATTTTAAGGTGTCCAATCGACCTAGGTAAACAGATTGGTGGTGACTCCAGAAAACCCGACGTTGCCACACCAGTTTACAGACAGATAGTTCCAAGACTTTGTCAACGACCTCGGAATAAAGATGCACTTCGCCCCAGTAGCCCATCCTCAAAGCAATGGCCAAGTAGAGGTATCTAATAGGACCATAAAAGATGGTCTGAAAAAGAGGCTAGGGGAAGCAAAGGGAAAGTGGCCAAGAGAACTCCAAAGTGTATTGTGGAGCTACCGAACGACACCACGAAGAGCCACAGGGGAAACACCTTTTTCACTCGTTTTCGGAACAGAGGCCATCATCCCGATAGAGATAATACGACCCTCGGTGCGGGTACAAGTGTTTGATGAAAGAGGAAATGATCTTGGCCTAAGAACCAGGCTAGACCTCGTCAACGAACACAGAGAAATAGCCGAGCTGAGAAGAAAAGCTTTTCAGCAAAGAGTGGCCGCGGCTGCAAACCTGCGTGCTAGGTTAAAAGGAATAAAAGAAGGAGACCTCGTTCTCCGAAGGGCTGAATTTGCACCACGAAAGCCATCCCACGGGGTATTTCGTGCGAACTGGGAAGGCCCTTACCTAGTTCTGGCCGAAGTACGAAAAGGGGTTTATAAGCTCGGCGATTCCGAAGGAGTAGAGTTGAAAAACACTTGGCATTCGGACGCCTTGAAAAAATACTATGCTTAGGATTTCGGCAAAAAGAAATGTACTACACGAGTTAGCAAAATTCTCTCTGAGTACAAAAAATTGCCATAAGCATAAATGGCGCAAATTTCTCAAAGGTGACCAGACAAGCGAAGGCGTCATCTTCCAAAGTCTCGCAAAAAGACTTGGCCAAAATCCTTGAGTTTAACCCCTCGAAAGGTCGAACTTCGCGAAAAAGGTCATCATATTAAGCGCAGACGAGTTTTTCCGAAGTCTTTGGAGCGAACTAGTTCAAAACCTCACCAAAGAGACTTAGCCAAGTTTTCTTCATTGAAAATGAAATTGCTCACAAAAAAGAAGGAGTGCCAAAAGAAGAAGACCAAAAAAGAAGAAGCAAAAGGCAAAGGACCCTAAACAAAACTAAGGATTCCCGGCATCCTGAGAACCGCCAGCTCCCGCGTTCCTCTCTACTATCTTCGGCGCAGGGAGTGAAGACAGCAGGTTCAGATGTTCAATTTTGGACCAGGACCACCGAGGCCCCTCGGGAATATTTAGGGCCTCCAGGAAAGAAAGGTCCAGATCAGGGAACCTTTGAAGAACCTGGTCACGAACAAGACAAAATCCGTCCTGAAAACCAACTTTGGTCATCTGGTCAGATTTGTCTTTCTCGACCCCAAGGTCCTCAAGGTCTTTTTTAAGCTCAGCGACCTCCTCCTTCAATGCCTTCATCTTCTTCTTTTTCGGCTCCTTCTTCAAGGCATCAACCTCGGCTTGAAGCGCAGCCTTCTCAGCAAGTGCCTTTGTTAGGCGGTCTTCAGCCTCAGATTTTTCTTTTTGATACGCCTCATTTGCCGAGATCAGCTCCGCTATCTGGGAGCCGAGGTCAGAAATTTTCTGGGAGGAGTCGTTTGATAGTTTCTCTTTCTCTTTTAACTCCTCCCGAAGGGTGGAAACTTCCTTCTCCGCAGAATTGGCCAGCTCCAAATTCTTGATAGCTAGATCCGAACACATAGCCCTAGTTTTCTCTAAAGAACCTAAGACCTGAGTTCGGAACGCCGTTTGCCTCGCCACCCGAACTCTGTGAAAGCCGGCATATCCCAGTAGCTGTAAAAGGGCACAGGCAAGGTCACTAAAACAAAGAGAAAACCAAGCACTTAGAAAAAATTCAAAAAAAAAGGGAGCGCGAAGTATACCTGGGCGGCGTGCCCGGAAAGCTTTGCAGCAAGAGAGTCATCGCTCGGATAGGCCTCGGCGATGGCTCTAAAGGAGGCCTCAGTAAGGATCCCTTTAGAGATCTCTTTAGCCGTTTGTGGGCAATCGCCAGAGTACATATTCATGTCCTCCGTGAATGTCCAAAAAGGCTCCTTTGGGACCTTCCCCTTCGGGATGATGGCGTCCCGAAGGGCTCTCCTTTGGGCATGGTCGGCCACCCAGCCCGGAGTGAGTAACTCCTCTACAATAAGACATGAAGCTGGATTAAGGCAGCTGGACGCCAACAAATCCGAAAAAGGAAAAAAGGCATCACAAAACGAACCTGAAGGCACTTCGACCACGTCGTCCTCGGCAACCGGAACCTCCTCATCAGGGATCCCCTTGCCTTTGATTCTGCACCGTTCTTCAGCAGAAGGGGACTCCACCGCGGCATCCAGAAGAGCCTGCGACGAAGTAGGGCTGCAAGGAGGAACCTCGGCGGTAACCTCAGGCTGAGGAATAGTAACAGCTCCCGGCTCCTCGATAGCCTCCTCAGGAGTGGCCTTCCTCGCCCGTTTGGCCGTCGAAGGACCGGCCCCGGTTGTTTTGCGCCTTCGGGAGACGGCTTTCTTCGTCGGATCACCCTTCTCGGCTTGGCCGGTGAAAAGGGCTTTGTAGAAGGCGGCCGTGTCCTCGCCCATTTCTGAAAAAGAAGGAAAACATCAGTGTGAGTGCAACATGAAGTTATAACAAAGAGACTAGAAAATAACTCACGCTCAAAAAAGGTCTCGAAAGAAACTTCCTCCCGAAGGAGTTGCACAAGCCAGGAATCCTTCCCAGCAATGGTAGGAGCTGGCATCTCGAGGTCCGTCTCGTGCTCCTTTACCACCTTGAGCTCTCGAAGGACCTCCTCGGTCATCAACCTCCAGTTAATGGGGAAGGGGTAAAGAGAGCGCGAAGAGACCTCGGGACCCCAGTCAGCGACGGCTCGAATACGACGATCGAAGTCCGCGAGTATAGGAGCCAACTCTGGGGTCAGCAACATCTTCGGATCTACGATGTCGTCCTCCAGCCTTCCCTGAGCCCACTTGGTCGGAACATGCGACCAGGCCTCCTCCATCTTCAGAAAGAAAAACTTTTTTTGCCACCCTCGCCAGCTGTCCTTGGTGGCGAAGGTGAACATGTACTTTTTGCTCCCGGATCCCCAAGGTAGCATGAAGTAGAAACCACCCTTCGGGACCACATAGAGCTTGTAGTACTGCATAAAAATAACGTAGTGGGGCTTTTTTTTGAAAATTCCACACATACAGAGAAAGGCGTTGAAATAGCAGTACGAGTTCGGAGGTAGTTGATATACGGCAATGCCATGAAATCTACAAAACTCGCAAATCAACTCCGGATGGGGGTACCAAAGACCGGCTTTCAGCTGAGCTCGGAAAACGGTAACCTCGTTGCTATGGTTTGAAAAGCTATAGTGGTCGGGACGTGGCAACCTCGTAACAGCGTACGAGGGAAGGAAAAATTTCTTCTTCCACCTTGCTAACTTTTTAGGAGTGGTGCAGCAAGGGTGGGACAAGAGAGGTTGCCAACTCTCAGGAATAGGCATCTTGGGCTGAAAAGCAAGTTCAGAAAAAGGCAACAGCGAACTTTGGAAAAACTTTGAGAAGAACAAAAAAGTTCTGCAAATCAAAACCCACCAAAACGCTTGCCGAAATCTGTATGTAAAGACGCCGTCGTGAAAGGTGGTCGGAAAAAAGCTCAGGTGAAAGAACCGCCGCAAAAAGCAGAAGGAAAACCAGAGCAAAAGTAAAAGCAAAAGAGAAAAAGTGATAGAGTGAGCATATATATATATAGGCTGAGGGAGGTAGGCGAACCGGCGTCTTAAGTACTGGGCGAAGGCGAAACGTCACCATAACTGCTCCTTCATGCCTAAAATGGTGCACTTGACATTACAGCACAATCCCCACCAATGACTGAGTGCCACGTGTTAGCCATCGAGCCAAAAAGGGGATGCGTGTCCCGACACCCCTCAACCTCAGGCGCGTCGTTCCAGACTGACACACCTATTCCTGGCACATGATGTGGCGCGGACCTAAAAAGCTGGAAAGCAGGTCACTTCGGAGACGCCAACAGACAGGCTGTGAAAGAAAAGCTTGCGTCCTCGGACGAAAGGTCTGTCTTCGAAAAAGCGCTACGCTTAAGGCTCATAGAGGAACCCTCAGAGAGCAAACAAACCGAAGTTTCTACTTCAGCTTTTTCGAGGAGGGCTTGTGTTAGCCGAAGGCCTTTCGCCTCTTCCAGTACGCGTTTCCCCGAAAGGGCCGTCTGGGGAGCCTGATGTAGCTCGGAAATAAGCATTGCCAACGACCTCGGCAGAAGTGGAGTCGAGCACGACAAAGTAACCACTTTGACTAAAATGCCAGAATTATTTAAATGTGTTGCCGGCTACCTCGGGAAACCGAACATATCGTCTTCGGGAGCAAAGAGCCAGCTATTGAAAGCAGGAGAGATTCCCCCGAAGGCATAACTCCCCGAGCCACCAACATGATTCCCGAGGAAGGGCGTCCGCACCGAGGGGGCGACCTCGCCCAAAGGGCCTCGGGAGTACGGCATGAGCATTTAATGAGCATTTAAGGAGCCTCTGACAGGAAACCCACAGGCCGCCTGAAACGGCGACTTGACGGACTGACGCCGTCCAAGTCCTATCTCAGCCACAAAACCAGGAGCCTACAGATGGCTACCTGTCCCCTACGCCCAGAAAGCACAGAGGGGATTCGACCGAACACGTGTCAGGATTGGAACGGGCCAGGCATTTCTATAAATATTGGGAAAAAGGACTTGACAAAGGATCGGATCCATCCCCTCTCCGTGATCAGCCCTCGCCCCTAGCTGAAAATATATGCAGGCTAGCTCTCGCACCTTTCTAGCGTGCCTACTTTATTCATTATCAGAGCACTGACTTGGGCGTCGGAGGCTCCTCCCCGGAAAATCATCCCGGGGACCTCCTAACCCTTTTTCTGAGCTTTTCAGGTATTTTCCCACCTGGGGAATATCTCAGCAAGACGTCCTTCCCCCTCGGAAGCTCCCTCAGAATTCACCATGTCACTGGACAGAGATGCCGGAGGGCATCATCTTTTTTGAGTAAATGATATTTTGGTCCTAAATTTTTACTTATTTTGAAATTTTAATTTAAAAATTTTTAAATTTTTTAAATGAGTCCTAAAATTTAAAAATGTGTAAATAAATAGTCTTAAAACTTTTCAATTCTCTAAAAAGGTTCTAAAAATTTTTAACTGTATAAACAGTTAATTTTAAAATTGATCACTTTTCTCAAACAAGTTTTGTTTACATTACAATTCAACTATCCGGAACTATCTTCCAAAAATTTTAAATTGTGTAATAATTGTTTGACATTAAATGATCATTTGAATTATCAATTTTTCTTTTGTAAATCATATTTTTGTTTAGTAACCGTCTTTTAGTAAATATAGGACTAACTGTCAACACTTTAACAAAGTTTTATAACTAATTTAGAAATATTAAAATTTTTAAGATTCAAATAGAAATGTAGGACAAATTTTAGGACTAATTTTGTGACCTTTTTTTAATCCCTTTTTTTTTGGCTTTATGACCGGTGTGTGTACCTATATATATATATATATATATATATATATATATATATATAGACATTACTGTCCAATTTTAGTCATCAATTCATTTGGGCAGTTAGTGATTTTTGTGGTCTGTTTTACTAATTTTTTCCCCTTTTTGATATACCAATCCAAATATTTTTTTTGTGGGAAATATTTATCTTGATGCATTTCTAACTCTCGTTATTAAATACAAAAATATTTTGGGCAAATTCATTCAAAATCTTTATATTGTAATGATTAAAAATGTTATAGAATAAACTATGCTAAATGATAATTTATATCAGTTTTTATACTTGTGTTTGAATTAAAAGCTACATTTTAAAGATAGTTAAAAAGAAAAGAAAATAATAATATATTAACGTAAATTGAAATTACAAATTTACATTAAAAATATAAAAACATCACAATCAAGTAAATGTTATCTCTCTGTTGCTAAGGTAAAAGAAAATCGTAGTTTGTGAGGATAAAATAAACGGAAACATGCAAAAAGATATCTATTAATTAAATATTTAGTCTTAAATTTTGGCCGTGTATATAGATCAAGAAGTTAAGAGAAAAGTAGTTTTGTTTTTAATTATTGTACCTACCCAAGTAAAACGTCCTTTACTCGATGACAGTTTTCTGAGTGAAAAAATTGCAACGGAGCGACTTTCGCTAGCTTTTTTCTTTCATTAAGAAGCCTTCAACTTGTTAGTTACTCAGGCCAAAGTGACAACCAGCACGTCTCCATGTGCAGTTGCTATCAGTACCTTTTAAAGCAGATCAGAAATGAACAGCCTTCTCAACGCTCCTGTGGCTTTCTCATGCGTGATGGCATCTCCAATCCGCACAGTTGGAATTATTTGCTTGAAATTCTTCTCTCTCATAAACTGCCGTTTTTTTAAACAGCAATGGGATGAGAAGTTATTGTGTGATTATTTTTTATAGTTAATTTAATCTTTTATTTTTTCTCTCTTCACTAATTGTGTTTAAATAAATCTTTGAATCATTTTTAACATCTTAGAAAACAATGAATTATTTACAATATAAGATTCTTATGTGAATGGAGAAACAGTAAAAACAGAAGTGTATTAATCTGCATTATTATAACATAAAGTAATTATTTACTAAAATTATCAATTTATAAAAACTCTAAACGTTAAGAAGTTCAAAAATTAATTTTATAATATTTTGTGAAAATTAATTTTTTTCTTAAATTTTAATTTTTTTTATATTGATTAAGTTCAAAAATTAGCAAAAATATTTACTGTTTATAAAACTTCTTAAAATGATTTTTTAGACTTTTTAAAATGTAAATATTCAATAAATTGACAATTTAATAATCACTTTTGGTAAGATTAATGCCCAATAATCCATTAAAGTAATGCAAACAAACTCACCTTTAATCTATAATACATATGTAAAATTGGGTATCACTTGCAATAAATTTAAACTTAACAATATATCGATGACTATATCATTTAGTAATTGCCTCCCAATATTCGTGTTTTCATGAACTTGAATTAATTCTTCAATTCCCAACTTATCTCCTTATCTTCATCAATTATACCAAGTCTTTTACACTTCTCAAGATAACCTTTGTTCAAGATAACCTTTGTACATTTCTTAGCCTAAAATCATTTATAAAAGCACATCTTTGTCTACAAATTAAGAGCCAAAACTATCTCTTTATCTTTTATTTCAAGAATCAACACATGATCAAACCAACTCTTTGGCTGATTGAAGGAAAAAAAAAACTACACCACACATTTTCTCTGCCCTGCAAGCAAAAAAGTACGATTTATTTTGCACAAAAAACAACATAGCTTTATGAGAAATTCCTTCTCTCTTTAGAGGTCGTGAGAATAACTATGATAAGAGCTAGCTTTTGAACATCTTTTGGCTACATTATTTTTATAGCAAACAATGGCATATGATGTTTTTCTCAGTTTTACTTTCTTTTTCTCCTATGTATAACTATATTGACAATCAAATTCATGCTCTTTACTATGATAATAACTGAATGATGCTATGGATGCAGTTTTTCTTTTTTTTTACTTTTTCACTTTGTGTATGCATGCTTGTAGCTAATTTATCAATATCATCAATGTAATAAATTATCAACAAGAAATTTTGTTACAATGTAGCCCAATTAAATTCATCAACTTAATTTATAGATAAGCTAAATATGTTTCATCCTAGATTTTTTTTATCAACAAGAAATTTTGTTTCACTAAATTGCTTGTCATATTATTTTATTATAATTATAAGATTTCCCTTAATAATAAAGAAATAAAAAAAATAAAAATAAAAATATGAATTCCCCGTACTGTCTATATTAAGCTTTACAAATATGTATTTAATAAAAAATTATACTTTTTCCGGTTAATTAAGATAGAAATTTATCTATAATGCACAAATATAATCAAGCACAACAATACTAATATCATCATTTTAAATGTATTATTTGGATATTAAACTAATATTTATTACGTAAATTCTTTGAATGTGTCAAGTACATACAAATTAAAAACCTTCTTTACATTGTCTCACTATATTGTGTGAAGACCACAAACTCTACTTTGTCCATCGTTTTATTTCTCTTTTGATATGCAGTTTATTTTTAAATTTTTAAATTGCCTCATAATTACCTCCTCAACACCTCTACAATTGTGAGTAGGCTTGATCATCTTTTTCTTTTTTTAGGTAAAAGCTTGATCATCATTACGATACTTCTTTTTTTTTTTTTTTTTTTGAGAAAGATTTTCTTTTTACTTTCTTTTACTAACTTTGATTTTTAATCCCTCACTCTATTATATTTAAAATTGATTATAAGGTCAATCTAGATATTGTTTAGCCCTTTGTACCTACTACCGTGCCTATAAATATGAGAGTACCAAGGGCACTTTTTCTACCCTTTCCAGCAGTATGACACTAATAGAATTTGAAGCAAATAAGATTACCAAAAAAAATTTTTGAAGAAAATTAAGAAAAAAACCGTAATCTTTTCACTTCTTTGGTTCGTCTACTCCTCGCCTAACTATTCATGTAATTCGGGCCTTCCAACAAAAAAAAAAATACTTATAAACCATGTGCAAAAAAAAAAAAATGGAATGCGTACATTTTGAAATCATTTACTTGTCAAATGAACTACCAATAGTTAACCATTAAACGAATTCATTCTTCTATTTTTCGTTACTGTACTCAGATAGAGTTTATTAACTAATTTATTGCAAGTGATGCCTAATTATTTTACATATTTATTTTAGATTTTAATAATGTATATTTATTTGTTTACTTGTTAATTATTTATGAGTTACCTTCTAATAACAAAAACATGTTAAATATGCAGATATTGTGTCATTTTAGTTATTGAAATAATCTTAAATGAAATTACAAACCTATAAGGTTGTCACTAATTTAATCATCAGGAAAGATTGTAAAAGTTTAAATTCAAAACATTTAATAATCCCAAAAAATGATCAAATACTTTAATTTATTAACAATTTCCCCCGCACAATGTGCAGACAAAAACTCTAGCATTTAAGTATTTTTTGTTAGTAGCTACTTTATAGACCATAATTGTGACTTTCTGATCTAGAGTATTTCACTACAAGAGAAATGGGCTCATATGATTGAAAAAATAATGACATTCAGTCACACCATACAATTGATATGCCACTGGAAAAAGTAGTAGCAAAAACCTTAGTCACACAAGTTGTGCCACTGTCATGCAACTAACATGTAACTAAATATCTCAGTTGGTTAAATGATGGGCTAGTTCAAACTGTGCGACTGAGGAAAGTAGTCATTTCATGTGACTAAAATTCAGTAGCATCTTGCAACTAAAATTCAGTTGTAGGAACTAGTGTGGGATGAGAAGTTATTGTGTGATTATTTTTTATAGTTAATTTAATCTTTTATTTTTTTCTCTCTGCACTAATTGAGTTTAAATAAATCTAAGAATCATTTTTAACATCTTAGAAAACAATGAATTATTTACAATATAAGATTCTTATGTGAATGGAGAGTAACAGTAAAAACATAAGTGTATTAATCTGCATTATTATAACATAAAGTAATTATTTGCTAAAATTATCAATTTATAAAAACTCTAAACCTTAAGAAGTTCAAAAATTAATTTTATAATATTTTGTGGAAATTAATTTTTTTCTTAAATTTTAATTTTTTTATATTGATTAAGTTCAAAAATTAGCAAAAATATTTACTGTTTATAAAAAAAATTTAAATGATTTTTTAGACTCTTTAAAATGTAAATATTCAATAAATTGACAATTTAATAATCACTTTTGGTAAGATTAATGCCCAATAATCCATTAAAATAATGCAAACAAATTAAACTCACCTTTAATCTATAATACATATGTAAAATCGGGTATCACTTGCAATAAATTTTAACTTAACCATTTATGACTATACTATACCATTTTGTAACTGCCTCTCCATATCCGAGTTTTCATGAACTTGAATTGATTTCTTCAATTCCCAACTTATCTCATTTCATTGATCAATTATACCAATTCCTTTACACTTCTCAAGATAACTTTCGTATATTTCTTAGCCTAAAATCATTTATAAAAGTACATCTTTGTCTATAAATTAAGAGCCAAAATTATTTCTTTATCTTTTATTTCAAGAATCAACACATGATAAAACCAACTCTTTGGCTAATTGAAAGAAAAAAAAAAAAAACAACATACACCACACTTTTTCTCTGCCCTGCAAGCAAAAAGGTACGATTAATTTTGAACAAAACACAACATAGCTTTATGAGAAATTCCTTCTCTCTTTAGTGGTCGTGAGAATAACTATGATAAGAGCGAGCTTTTGAACATCTTTTGGCTACATTATTTTTATAGCACACAATGGCATATGGTGTTTTTCTCAATTTTACTTTCTTTTTCTCCTATGTATAACTATACTAACAATCAAATTCATGATCTTTACTATGATAATAACTGAATGATGCTATGGATGTAGTTTTCTTTTTTTTTTTTTTACTTTTTTACTTTGTGTATGCATGCATGTAGCTAATTTATCAATATCATCAATGTAATAAATTATCAACAAGAAATTTTGTTACAATGTAGCCCAATTAAATTAATCAACTTAATTTATAGATAAGCTAAATATGTTTCATCCTAGATTTTTTTTATCAACAAGAAATTTTGTTTCACTAAATTGCTTGTTATATTATTTTATTATATTTATAAGATTTCCCTTAATTATAAAAAAATAAACAAAATAAAAATAAAAATATGAATTCCCCCTACTGTCTATATTAAGCTTTACAAATATCTATTTAATAAATAATTATACTTTTTCCGGTTCATTAAGATAGAAATTTATCTATAATGCATAAATATAATCAAGCACAACAATACTAATATCATCATTTTAAATGTATTATTTGGATATTAAACTAATATTTATTACGTAAATTCTTTGAATGTGTCAAGTACATGCAAATTAAAAAAACCTTGTTTACATTGTCTCACTATATTGTGAAGCCACAAACTTTAATTTTTCCATCTTTTTATTTCTCTTATTATATGTAGCTTATTTTTAAATTTTTAAATTCCCTCATAATTACCCTCTCAACAACTCTACAATTGTGAGTAGCTTGATCATCTTTTTTTTTTTTTGGTAAAAGCTTGATCATCATTACGATACTTCTTTTTTTTATATAAAGAATTGTTTTTCGCTTTATTTTACTTTGATTTTAATCCCTAACTCTACTATATTTAAAATTGATTATAAGGTCAATTTAGATATTGTTTAGCCCTTTCTACCTACTACCATGCCTATAAATATGAGAGTACCAAGTTCACTTTTTCTACCCTTTCCAGCGGCAAGACACTACTAGAATTGAAGCATCTATGTCAGATTACCCAAAAAAAAAAAATTGAAGCAAATTAAGAAAAAAAAACTTAAGCTTGGTACTGTAATCTTTTCACTTCTTTGGTTCTTCTACTCCTCGCCTAACTATTCATGTAATTTGGGCCTTCCAACGAAAAAAAAGAACGTATAAACCATCTGAAAAAAAATGGAATGGGTATATTTTGAAATCATTTACTTGTTAAATAAACTACCAATAGTTAACTATTAAACGAATTCATTCTTCTATTTTTCATAACTGTACTCAGATAAAGTTTATTAACTAATTTATTGCATGTGATGCCTAATTATTTTACATATGTATTTTAGATTTTAATAATGTATATTTATTTATTTACTTGTTATTTATTTATGAGTTACCTTCTGATAACAAAAACATGTTAAATATGCAGATATTGTATCATTTTAGTTATTGAAATAATCTTAAATCAAATTACAAACCTATAAAGTTGTTACTAATGTAATCATTGGGAAAGACTGTCAAAGCTTAAATTCAAAAAATTTAAGAATCCCAAGAAATGACCAAATAATTTAATTTATTAATAATTTTTCCTACACAATGTGCAGGCAAAAACTATAGTATTTATGTATTTTTTGTTAGTGGCTACTTTATATACCATAATTGTGACTCTCTGATTTGGACTATTTTACAACAAGAGAAATGGGCTTATACAACTGAAAAAATAATGGCATTCAATCACACCATACAATTGATATGCCACTAGAAAAAATAGTAGCAAAAACCTTAGTCACATAAGTTGTGTCACTGTCAGGCGACTGAAACATGCGACTAACATGTGACTAAATGTCTGTCATTACTTATGGGCCAGTTCAAACTGTGCGACTGAGAAAAGTGGTCATTTCATGTGACTGAAATTGTGACTGATATTCAGTCGAACTTGCGACTAACATTCAGTCACATGAACTAGTGGGCCAGTTAACTATAAGCAACTGACATGTGGTAGTCACATGCTATATATATATATATATATTAGAACTATTAAAGTTGTTATTGAGTAATATAAAAAACAATAATTGGAAAAAATTGTTAATATAAATTCTCATTTAAATACAATTTAATTTCAAAAAAATGATTGGAAGGGTGCATTGGTGGCTTACGGAGCATCGGCCTGAGCGTCATTCTAATGGGCTACATGATCCACTGTGTGCTACTCCCCCTCAGCCTAATGGTAAGGCATGTTTTCCTGAGTCTCAGGTACTTAGCTCCTAAGCTTAGTAGGTTCAGAATCATTAAGCCACGCCGACATCATATCTAGAAAATAATCTTCTACCGAATGCTGAAAAGACTATAATGGCGATACAGGTACTAAGGATGCTAGGTAAGGATGATGAAAGGTCATAGCTAGCTACTTCTAGATAGTCAACAACGAAGGATGCTGATATGTCAGCACCAATTGGGAATCACTAACTAAGGCATACTATGTAGGGAGGATCAGGGAATAAGATATGAATATCCCCTAATATTTTGTAGAAGGGATCGGAGTGTGCAATCCCTCTTTACCCGACCCTTCTGGAATAAGTCCCTCATTAACACCATTGGGCAGGATCTCCTGATCATGCATGTGACCGATGGTTGCTTTTGTAGTAGCCATAAAATTGCACTCGGCTTGCTGACCCTACATCCTAACCAAGGTTTGAAGTAAGGCCTCAACCCTTCGCATACTTTGATTGGACTCGGCCTGCGAACAGTGGTAAGCTGTGATCGGAGTTCTTCGTTCTTCTTGTGCAGGTGTTCATAAAGGTCATCCTATTACCACTAAATGATTATTGGTTGGAAAGTAATTAACATTAAAATTTATATCAAAAGTAAAAAATTAAAAAACACCTTTGATCATGCACGACGGTAACGATGAGGGACAGCCAGCAGTTGTGGGACCTCCGGCCATACTCTCTTGTTAGGCCTATCGACAACTTTCTCCCAAGAGTCAAAACAGAATGTGGGATGCTTCGACATATCTGTGCCATACATAGTAATAAGCTCCGCCTCATACTTGGCCTAATTAATTAGAAAATACTAAAAATGTTAAGATAATGTAATTTTAGTAATATTATTAAATAAATTAATGATTATTATTTACAGCATTATCAGCATGCTACTGGGAGAGTATCTCAATACCTCTACGCCTAGTTGACATCCAGCAGACAAAGTCGCTGAACTATGGGGGTTGTCCTTCCTGAGTTTATAAATGGACAAAAAATGTAGTTATAATAAAATAATGTATTTATAAATCAAATTTTAGTGGAATAAACAGTTTACCATTTGATCATATTGTTACTGCCTCGTCCGTCTCCCAAGAGAATGTTTCCATTGTTATGGCCCCTCAAGTGTGTCCTTACCCAACTACAACATGATTTAAAAATTTGATTAATAAATCAGAAATACAATATATTAGCATGTTGGAAATAAATTATATTTTCTTACTTGATTTTTCTACATCATGGGACTAACATGTTGGAATTTCTCACTGTTCCAATGGGCAATTAGATTCTGCCAATGATCAGGCAAAATGTAAGGACAGTGAGGCAGGAAATGATAATAGTCATTATCAAGCAAAACCTGGTGTGGCAACGTCGGATTTTCGGGAGTCGCCACCAATCTGTTTACCTAGGTCGATTGGTCACCTTAAATATTGGTCTGCGAGAGTTCGGGGGTTCGGGAGTACGGTTACGTTAAAACAACTTTGTTAAAACGCCCAAAAATTGGCACCTTAGTTGATTTTAATTTTGTTTCGCTTTGCTTTTAAATAAATTTCAGTTAATTTTCAATCTAGAATTTTTAACTGAATTAATTGGATGTGGATTTTTGGTAATTAATTTGTATAGAATTTTATACTTCCGAACCATGGACTCTGCCGAGTCATTTGGACACGGAAGATTTAATTCCAAACCATGGACTCTGCCGAGTCACCCGGACACGGAATTTGATAAAATTTTAAATAAATTAATCCATATCGTAAATATGGATTTTTATCTTTGTATTTATTTAATTTAATTAAAAAGTATATGTTTTCCAAACCATAGATCCTGACGGATCATCCGGACATGGAAATTATTTTTAAAAAAGATTAGGCAAAAAATAATTATTTAATCAAAATTTCATTTATTTAATAATGAAACCAAAAATTTATGTATATTTCAAAAAAAATAAAAGAAAAGTCTTAATACTTTATTTGATAAAAGGTGAACAAAAAAAATAATTATTTAATCAAAGTTTTATTTAATAAAGGAAACAAAAATTGATATGTATATTTCAAAAATAAAAGAAAAGTTTTAATATTTTTATTTGTTTTATTTTGTTTTAATGAAAGATTAACCAAAAGTAATTATTTAATTAAGAAACCAAAAGTAATTATTTAATTAAGAAACCAAAAATTTATATGCATATTTTAAAAATAAATAAAAGTTTTTGATATTTATATATTTTATTTTTTTGTGTTCTTTTTTATTGATAAAATAATTTTCTAATTTATAAGTCTAAAAATACATCTAATTAATAAGTCTAAAATATTTAAAAAAATTTAATTCTTTTTTTCTTGTTTATTTTTATTACCTTTATTTGAAATTATTTGGGTAAAATTTTATTTTGTTTAATAAAGGAAACAAAAAGTTATATCTTTTTATTATTTTGAAAGAAATAAGTAAAATATTACTGGATAAAAAATAAGTAAAATATTATCCCAAAGTTTTTATTTTTTTAATAATAAAAGAAAATTTATTTATATACTTTATGTAAAAAAAATATATTTTATATACTTTATTTAAAAGATATTTTCCAAGCCATGGATCCTGGCGGATCATTTGGACATGGAGTTTAATTTTTATTAATTATTTATTTAATTAATTATTAATTAAATCATAATTTTTATTGGATTTTTATTATTGTTTTCCTTGAATTTTTAATTATTATTACTATAGAAATATATTTAAAAACAGAATTGATTTTTGTTGTATTTTTAGAATTATTTAATTATGTTTGTTAAATAATTTTTAATAAAAAGAATAAAAAGTTTAACTTTTTATTCTCTTTAAAGAAATAATTAAAACATATGTTTCAAAATAATAAAAGATAATTGTCTTTAAAAAAATGATTTTTTAAATAGAATAAAGTTAATTATTCACATAAAAGAATCTTCTTTTAATTAGTTACTGTTTACTTATTTATTTATTTTTTATTATTAAATAAGTAAAATAAATTTTATCATAAAATAAATTTTTGGCATAAAGGAAAATTAAATAAAGTAAAGTAAAGGGGAGGTTTTATTTTAGTTTAGACATAAAAAAATGCATAAAATAACACATGTAAACATATAAAGGAATATTAAAAGATAATAAATAAATAAATACAGTGGGGCTTTTTGACCATCCACTTAAAAAATAAATAAATATAAGGCATAACCTTCCATGAATTATAAAAGTTAGCAAGAGTTAGTAAAGTTAGATGTTAATATTAATGACAATAATAATAAAAGTTAGTAAAGTTAGTAAATTAGTAACAATAATAATAATAAAAGGTTAGTAAAGTTAGTAAGTTAATAACAATAATAGCAATAAAAAAAGGTTAGTAAGGTTAGTAAGTTAGTGAGTTAATAACAATTATAACAATAATAAAAGGTTAGTAAGGTTAGTAAGTTAGTAAGTTAATAACAACAGTAATAAAAGTTAATAATGATAATAATAATAAACAAGTAAAATATAAAAGGAAAGTTAGTAATTAATTCTCTGTAAGAATAAAATAAAAGGTTAGTGACTCAATAGAAATAAATTGAAAAGATGAAGGGCGAAAGCTGAATTTTACCTAGGAACTAAAATTTCTAATTCTCCAGGAAACGCGGACGCGTGCGAGGAAAAAAAAAACAGTGAGAGAAGGTTTAGGTTTTCTGGAGAGGAAGAGAAGAGGGCCAGGGACCTAGGCTAATTTTTTTCCTTTTTCTTAAACGGAGCTCTAATCTTTCTCTCTATTTTTTTCTGTGTTCAACACAAAATTTGGGGGGCTATTTATAGAGGAAGTTTGGCTGAACTGTTGATGGATAAATTAATAAAAAATTTCAAACTTATCTTTTAAATTGGTAAAATGACAATTTTAGTCCTTTACGTCTCTCAGCCTCTGGATAAGTTCCTGAAGCTTCTGATTTTGACAATTTTGTCGTTTTCTGTCAATTTGCGCCAGAAACGTCGGCAGGCCCAAAATTTTATGTGACAAACTACCAAATGCTCCTGGAACTTTCAGAATTTGTCAATTTTTCCCGAAACTTCTTAATGTTGTCATTTTTACCTCAAACTTTTAAATTTTGCCATTTTTTTTGGAGTTTTCTTTTTTCTTTCAAATACACACATATATCATTTTAAATCAAATCTTCACAAAAAAAAATGTATTTTAAACTAATTAAAAATTTTAGTAATAATAATAATAATAAAAATAATAATTTTTTTTTATTTAATTTCTTTTATTTAATTTCTTTTAAAATTTTTTATGGTCGGACGAAATTCGGTGTCAACAGCTGCCCCCCTTTGCATGCTTCATGAGACATGATGTATGCAAAGTCGTTACCAAATTTCGTCCGGCTTAGCTAGGCATTGAAAACCTTTTCGCCGCCTAAATCTTGAGGTTAAGGAACTCTCCTTAGAACCCCGGCGATAGGAGCTCTCCTATCGTTGAAGGAAAATTGATTGTTTCTGAGGCAAAGGTTCCATCCTTAAAACCTCGGATTGATTGATTGATTTCGAAGCAAAGGTTCCATCCTTAAAACCTCGAATTGATTGATTGATTTCGAGGCAAAGGTTCCATCCTTAAAACTTTGAATTGATTGATTGATCTCGAGGCAAAGATTTCATCCTTAAAACCTCAGATTGATTGATTGATTTCGAGGCAAAGGTTCCATCCTTAAAACCTCAGATTGATTGGTTGATTTCGAGGCAAAGGTTCCATCCTTAAAACCTCGGATTGATTGATTGATGTCGAGGTAAAGGTTCCATCCTTAAAGCCTCGAATTGATTGATTGATGTCGAGACAAAGGTTCCATCCTTAAAACCTCGGATTGATTGATTGATGTCGAGGTAAAGGTTCCATCCTTAAAACCTCGAATTGATTGATTGATCTCGAGGCAAAAGTTCCATCCTTAAAACCTCAGATTGATTGATTGATTTCGAGGCAAAGGTTCCATCCTTAAAACCTCGGATTGATTGATTGATGTCGAGGTAAAGGTTCCATCCTTAAAACCTCGAATTGATTGATTAATGTCGAGGCAAAGGTTCCATCCTTAAAACCTCGGATTGATTGATTGATTTCGAGGCAAAGGTTCCATCCTTAAAACCTCGGATTGATTGATTGATGTCGAGGTAAAGGTTCCATCCTTAAAGCCTCGAATTGATTGATTGATGTCGAGACAAAGGTTCCATCCTTAAAACCTCGGATTGATTGATTGATGTCGAGGTAAAGGTTCCATCCTTAAAACCTCGAATTGATTGATTATTTTCGAGGCAAAGGTTCCATCCTTAAAACCCTGATGATGAAAATTGATTGTTTTCGAGGCAAAGGTTCCATCCTTAAAACCCCGATGATGAAAATTGATTGTTTTCGAGGCAAAGGTTCCATCCTTAAAACCCCGATGATGAAAATTGATTGTTTTCGAGGCAAAGGTTCCATCCTTAAAACCCCGATGATGAAAATTGATTTTGAGGCTAAGGAGCTTTCCTTAAGACCTCGAGCGAAATTTATATGAAAGCAATTGAAATTGGAATAATTTTCTTCGAAAGTGTGAATTTTCATAATAGGCGAGCGCAAAGAATTAGGCTTCGATAAAACTAGTGAATCTTGATGATGACAATAACACTGACAAATTATGTAAAGGGAACGGATGTTTGGAATCAATATTCAAGGTTCATCTAATATTTTCTTCAGTAAATATAGATTCCCTTGTGAGATATGTCATCCGAATAAGGTTAAAGCTTAACTACCCCAAAATGTTATGCCTAGTAGACCTAATAGGATGCGTCTCAAGAGTAACAAAAATTACTCTTTACTCAGCCATTCCAACCTAAAGGCATTGTCCTATGGTTTTAATATCAGCATGGACGAAACTATATTAAAAAAAAGAAATTCCCTGAAAGGAAAAACTGAAACGCGAAAGAAAATGCTGATAATAAAACTAAATGACAAGAAAAACGGATCAGATCGCTTCTTTCTTCCACAATACTTCAACAAGGTGAGTAGAGGACCATTATGGGAGTGAACTGGTCGGGAAAGACTGTCGTGTCCAGTCTATCTGAATCATTGCTGGATCTGGTTCAGGAACAAAAGCTTGTATTTTATCTAGCAATTCTTCAGCAGTTGTTGTGGATATTATGATTCGCCGTGCCACTCTTGATATGAAATTCTTCTGCATAGCATAATCCATAAAAGCTATCAGACCTGTAAAGAAATTGTTAACATTTAAAAGCCCAATGGGTTTCTTATGCAAATTAAGTTGGGCCATGGAAGCAATTTGAAAGACTTCTCCCAATGTGCCAAAACCACCTGGTAGAGCGATAAAAGCATCAGCATTTAAAAGCATTTGTAACACACGCTCTTGCAAATTTTTAACCACTAATTCTTCTCCAATCGTGCCCCCAGAAATAAATTTCAAAGGTCCAGGGATAATGCCCAGAACTTGACTTCCTCCTAGAGATGCTGCTGATGCTACACCTCCCATTAATCCGACACTACCTCCTCCATAAACTAAATGTATTTTTCGCTCAGCTAATACTCTACCCAAATGGTTGGCTGCTTTTAAATACTTTTCATCTTTTCCAGGAAAAGCCCCAGAAAATACACAAATACTTCGGGATTTACGAGTTGGGGTTTTCTCCATTCCTATCCTTACCCTTGTAAGAAAAGAGGATATATTTATAGAGATGAAGAGATAAGGCAATAATTTTATTTTCAAGAATGGATACATTATTGCCAGCTATTCACAGTAGTCACGAGTATGACTCTGGTCAGGTATGGGTACACTATCGTTAAAAGAGGAGGAAAATTTTTAAAATAGCTGCTAGCATGTACAGTAGTCACTACTGTAGCTTACGTCAGGAGTAGGTACGTGATTGTTGGAAGAGAAGGAAATTTTTAAAAAGTGGCAGCTATATACAGTAATCATAACTGTATCTCATGTCAGGAGTGGGTACATTATTGAGAGGAAAATTTTCCAAAATGGCTGCTAGTATGATTGTCGGGAGAGAAGGAAAATTTTCAAAAGCGGCAGCTATATACAGTAGTCCGTGTCAGGAATGGGTACATTATTGCCAAAGGAGAAGGAAAATTTCAAAAGCGACAGCTAGCATGTACAGTATCGTGACTATGGCTCATGTCAGGAGTGGATACATTATTACCAAAAGGGGAGGAAAATTTCAAAAGCGACAGCTAGCACGTACAGTAATCGTGACTTTGATCCTCGTCTTCCACTGGCTTTGCGTCCAGTAATGGCTTCAATACTTTCTATGAATCGGTGATTTGCATCTCATCTAGCTTTCTCACAAACTGGCAAACAGGGTCATTTAGGGTCAGATTCCCAAGACTGTAACGATCTCGTTCTTTTTGGAAAATTATCCATAATCCAACAACCACAAATTGCACTATTCCGCAAGAATGCGCTTCAAGAACCTCTCGAATATCTTCTAGAGATTCCTTACGCAAGCCATTCTTAATGAATCTTATTCTATCATTACGATTTCTGGTGATCACTCCTGGAGAACGACATTTATTGCCGCAAATCCACCATCCACAATTATGACAAACGCCTAGCCTGTTTGCTCTTCTTTTTTTGGCATAAGCGCTTTTACCAAAGCCGGGCATACGGGGAAAGAATGCTTCGGGAACTTCACCAGCTGAACGAACCTTAGCTTCAATTAGCCACCGCACATTATCAGGAATGCCTTTGTGCATAAATACTCTGAATCGTTCACATCTAGCTTGATAAATCTTTTTAAGAACATTTATTGGGAAGGAAGGAAAATACTTTCGTAGGGCGGAAAGAGAAGACTCCATTGATAACGGAGGCAAAGAAAGAAATTAGTGATTGTAGGAAACGAAAATAACTAACACATATTTATAGTGATGAAAGGGATAATGCGTTAATTACACTTACAGAAGCAAGTACATTATTGTTAAAAGAAAAGACAAATGACAGCTTATATGTACAGCAATCATGACTGTGGCTCTCATCTTCCACTAGTTTATGTCTAGTAACGGCTTCAATGCCTTCTATAAGTCGGGGATTTGCTTCCCATCTAGTTTTCTCACAAACTGGCAAACAGGGTCATTAAAAGTTAGATTTCCAAGACTGTAACGATCCTGTTCTTTACGGAAAGTCCACCATAAATCCATAATTTCCCATTGCACTATTTCACAAGAATGTGTTTCAAAAGTTAATAGGATATCATCCAAAGATTCCTTACGCAGGCCATTCTTGATGAATTTTCTTTTATCTTCATGATTTCTGGAGATGTATCCTAAAGAGTGACATTTAGTATTACAATTCCATCGTCCACATTTATGACAGACACCTAGCCTCTTTGCTCTTCGCTTTTTGGCATAAGCGCTTTTACCAAAGCCGGGCATACGGGGAAAGAACGCTTCTGGAACTTCACCAGCTGAACGAACCTTAGCTTCAATTAGCCACCGCACATTGTCAGGAATGCCTTTGTGCATAAAGACTCTAATCCTTTCACATCTAGCTTGGTAAATCATTTTAAGAACATTTATTGGGATGGAAGGAAAGTATTTTCGCATGGCGGAAAGAGTAGAATCCATTGATAAAAGAAGAATTTGAGAGAAGAGATGAAGAAATCAGTTATTGTAGGAAACTGAAATAACCGATTATGAGAGTCAGAGAGTATTACATCCGCTACTTAACCGGAAAGGAGAACACGCATTTATAGCGATGAAAGGATAACGTGTTAATTACGCTTACAGGAACAAGTACATTATTGTCCAAAGGTAATGCAAATTTTTCAAATATGACAAATCGTATGTACAATAATTGTGACTGTGGCTCACATCTTCCACTGGCTTTACGTCCAGTAACGGCATTAACGGCTTCTATGAGTCGAGGATTTGCTTGCCATCCAGTTTTCTTACAAGCTGGCAAACAGGGTCGTTTACAGTCAGATTCTCGGGACTGTATCGTTCTCGTTCTTCATGAAAAATGCTCCATAAACCAAGAAGTTCATGTTGCACGGATCCACAAGAATGCGTCTCAAGAGTCAATTGGATATCATCCAACGAGTCCTTACTCAGGCCATTCTTAATGAATCGTATTTTATCTTCTCGATTATCAGAGATCATTCCTAAAGAACGACATTTAGTATTACAAGTCCACCGTCCACATTTATGGCAGACTTGTAACCTTTTCGCTCTTCGCTTTTTGGCACAAGAGCTTTTGCCTATACCAGGCATGTGAGACACAAAGGCCTCTAGGATTTCACCTGCCAGACGAACCTTGGCTTTGATTAACCACCGCACATCTTCAGGGATTCCTTTGTTCATCAGAACTCTTAATCGTTTACAGCGAACTTGGTAGATCTTTTTTAGGATGTTCATTGGGAGAGAAGGAAAATATTTTCGCAAGGCAGAAAAAGTAGGATCCATTTTCTAGGAGAAAGTAAAAGAAAGGAGGGAGGAAAGGATCAGTTATTATGGGCAACTGAGAGAACCGACTTGAGAGTCACGGAGTACCGTATCCGCCGCTTAACCGGAAAAGTAGATCCTACTTCATTTTGATGTGATAGATATTTTTTATCTTGGATATTCCATCGAGCTGACGTTGATCCAGTCCTCGATTATTGAATCCATTGTCCGCTTTTGACAAAGTTTCAACGACAATATTTCTTGATGTTTGCCTTATCTTTGACCACAGCTATCTCTTATCTTGGATGCTGCTAAGCTATCATCAATCCTATCCTTCCAGGTGTAGCCTCGATTATTGAATCAATTGCCAGGCTTTTGACATATTGTCTACCTTATCCTTGAATTCCTGATGCGGGTTGGTCCCGCATATTAGCTGTGTATCCAGTGATAGATTGGTAAGAGCTGATGACATTGAGATCTCAGCTTATACTGCTGTAACTGTGCTGTGAATGTGATTCCCGTTTGATCCTTGTTATGTAAAGGCTATGTATGCATGATATGAAATGCATGAATGCAGAGCATGTGTAACTAATGGCTTTTTTTTTTGTATGGATCCAGTTCTTTATGTCTTTGTTTTACTGGATTCTCTTTATGATGGCCTTCTTGGACTATCATTGAATCTCTTTATGCTTTTCAGCTTTTGTTCGCTGCCTCAAAAGCTCAACTCTTTTCAAAATCCGCTTTCTTTGACTTGTTCTTGAATTTTGGCCTCAATTTCTTTAATGTTCGCTCGCCTCATACTTTATATCTCTTCAAATACTCATCCCTTGTCATGGATTTCATACTATCAAAGGCTTGACTTTCAATGTTTCATTGTCCCTTTTCTTGTGGCCGTGTCGACACTTGTTTACCCCCATGTTACAGTCCGAATGATTGCTCTTCCTTAGACTCAGGTTCTGATCCATAAGACTTGCTCCCTTGTCTATTGAGCTTCTTTCTTGGCAGTACTCCTCTTACGCTTCGTAGAGACTACTTTGCCCCCCCTGAATATGGTCTTTATGTGGATAAAAGGTATCACCTCGCCTTTAACAGAAGGTCGAGCATTTCTAGACCTTTGTGATGGCACTTGATCGTAAATTTCTCTTACAAGAACCACATCTTATTAAAGAAAGACTCAAGTTATCTCCTCACTTTTAAGTCTACATACATTAATGAATAATGGTTTGGCCTTAAAGAAAAACTTTCATCAATTTGCAAAGCTTGACAAAGTAATTTACGGTCTTTGTTTTCAATTAAAATATCCTGCCATTCTTCCCTTTCCAACTCGAAGACATAAACTGTGCAAGGCAATAAGGTATAAACATGATTCACAAGGATAGCCTTTTAGCTGAATGAGGATGTTATCGAGAGGTAACTGTTAGGTGTGAGGAAAGTTAAGTTTGAATGTTTTTTTTTTGTGGCAGTCTTTTAGCTGAATGAGAATAATATTAAGAGGTAAATATTAGGTCTGAGTAAAGTTAAGTTTGAGTGTTGTGAAAGAAGGGTATTTTAATACTACTCGTGAGCAGTATTAAATAAGGTAGAAACATGTTTCACAATGATAGTCTTTTGACTGAATGAGGATGTTAGGTCTGAAGAAAGTTAAGTTTAAGTGGTGTGAAAGAATGGTCTTTTAATACTACTCGTGAGCAGTATTAAATAAGGTAGAAACATGTTTCACAATGATAGTCTTTTAACTGAATGAGGATGTTCGGTTTGAGAAAAGTTAAATTTAAGTGGTGTGGAAGAAAGGTCTTTTAATACTACTCGTGAGCAAATTTGATTATGGTGAAAAATTGAATAGTGATGACCTCAAACTTGCCACTCTTTCCAGGAAGTTAGACCTCAACTGTTGCCCCCCAACTATCGTGATCTTTGTGTGCGCTTGGTTTGAGGGTCGCTCTTGTCTTCTAAACCGCCTTTGCAGGTTTTCAGTCTAGAATCCATAGCTCACTTTTTTTTCTTTTCTTTTTTTTTTTTTCTAGTTTGAGCCCTTTTTCCTATTTTTTTTTTTGTTTTTTTTTATTTCCTTTTTTTTTTGTGAGCTATGGTGATGACATACTTGATAACTCTCTTGAAGTGAGATGACTCAAGTGGCCTTGCTTGCTCGTGTTTGTTCTCAGTTCTTTTTGGTTTTGGATTTTCCCTTGTTGCTTTTTTTATGGAAGGAATGAACTTCTCTTCTTTTTGGAGTTTGTGTTGCGGAGAACCGAGAACCTTTTCTTGTGTTGAGCATTAAGAAGAGTTTGGGAGGCCATTGAAGCCATTTAATATAAGAGCTACCTTCTTTGGAAGCTAACTCAGACTTCTTGCAAGGATGTCGATAACCACTGTGAATTCTTTTTTAGGGTTGAGGTGCAACATTTGAAATCATTTTTACTAGATTTGGTAGCACTTTCAAGATCACTACTATCAAATTTCCATTAACTTTTTATTTTCACCCACGAGTAATATCGTTTTCAAAGTAAAGTGTGATAGCAATAATGGATAGTATAATGGAAAGGAGTGAAAGATGGATATAAAAACGGAATTTTTGGTAAGAAGTGGTAGAATGTGTAGGTGTAGTAATTGAATTTTTGGTAAAAATTGGTAGAATGTGTAGATGTAATAATGGAATTAAAAAGTGGTAGAATGCACACGCAACATCTTTTTGTTAGAGAACAAAAAGAATTATCGGTTGTCGAAAAGTAAAGTGTGATGGCAATAATGGATAGTATAATGGCAAAGAGTGTAAAAATGGAAAATAGTAGAATGCACGCATCACATCTTTTTGTTGTACCAGAAAAAGAATAGCAGATGTCCATTTAACAAAGACTACACCCTAGATTCTGGACTAAATCTAGGAGATTTTTACTATTAAATTACTTTTGCAAGCTTTCAAAGATACAAGTTTATTCAAAGGATTCCCTGTCATTCAAAAGTGTGTGCGAACTGTTAGGTCAAATCTGACTTGGAGCTCTTCCAAAATCAATGTAATTCTAGCTCGAAATCTTCACTTTCAATTACCAATCACATCGGACCTAGCAACTTGGACTCGACCAACTGTTGGACCTTGAGTTTCAATATGACAGAATTTTCAGTTACATTTGGGATTTGGGTCACACCAACTTGGAAGAGAAGGTCACTTGGTCTTTACTACTATTGATATAAATGATAGCAGAATGCCTTCTTCAGCAAAGACTGTGATTAACTTTCCTTCAAAAATGAATTTCATTTTTTGGTGTAATAAGGAGGGAATTGCTCCGGCCATATTTTCTATCTTGGACTCTATATCTATGAGACGTCCTTCGGTTTGTTCTGCCATTAGTCTTGTTTGGAGCCGAGTTGGATATTGGTGTTGAGGTCCAATTTTACCTTTTTAAAGTGAGATTCATTTTATTAGATTTTACATGTATATGATTGATGCAATGGATGCATGCAATACATAATGAGATTATGTTTTTTTATCAAAATTTATATGCACGTGATTGATGTAATGGAATACATGCAATGAGATTATTTTTATCAGATTTTATATGCATGTGATTGATGTAATGGATGTATGCAATGAGTGAGCTTGATTATCAACTATTGTGAAACTTCAAGACTTCTAGTTATTATTATAAAGACAAAAAAGTTAGCATAATTTGATGCGTGGTTTTGATGCATGAAGAATAATTGCACAGAACGGAAGTATAACAAAAGAAAAATAAGGTTATTAACAAGTTAAATAGTAATTAACAACTCATGAAGTATTATGGATAAACAAGTTAAAATCATACGAAGAAAAGTGTAGAGCAACAACACAGCATAACAAGGATATGCTTATGGCGTTGGTAAAATGGTAAAAATTCTATGGTCAGTTCTATGGTTAAGTGGGGAGTTCTATATGCATAAGGTGGCTTATCAAAAAGGCAAGGGATAGTTCCCGAATCCCGTCACTAAATCATAGTGACGGCCCGATTCCTTACCCTCTAGGGTTAATGTAAGGAATGGATTAATTCGAGTCGTAGCTTTTCGTGGGCCCATGCAGAGACTAACCGTCTCAGGAGGCAATACACTACTTTACTACTTTGAAACCGGTGAAGGCTTGGAGACCATGGTCTCACAAGGACAACAACACCAATTCCGCTTAGAAAGAATTGTGTTCGATTTGAGGAAGCTCGGGTATAGAGCTTCATTTTGTGAATGCATTATGCATGTTTAGAATAAGTAAATATAACATATAAATCCACATAATAAGCAAAGTAAATCAAAACAAATCAACTTTAGGCTTGACTCACTAACCAGAGTCCCCAGCGGAGTCGCCAAGCTGTGGCAACGTCGGATTTTCGGGAGTCGCCACCAATCTGTTTACCTAGGTCGATTAGTCACCTTAAATATTGGTCTGCGAGAGTTCGGGGGTTCGGGAGTACGGTTACGTTAAAACAACTTTGTTAAAACGCCCAAAAATTGGCACCTTAGTTGATTTTAATTTTGTTTCGCTTTGCTTTTAAATAAATTTCAGTTAATTTTCAATCTAGAATTTTTAACTGAATTAATTGGATGTGGATTTTTGGTAATTAATTTGTATAGAATTTTATACTTCCGAACCATGGACTCTGCCGAGTCATTTGGACACGGAAGATTTAATTCCGAACCATGGACTCTGCCGAGTCACCCGGACACGGAATTTAATAAAATTTTAAATAAATTAATCCATATCGTAAATATGGATTTTTATCTTTGTATTTATTTAATTTAATTAAAAAGTAGATGTTTTCCAAACCATAGATCCTGACGGATCATCCGGACATGGAAATTATTTTTAAAAAAGATTAGGCAAAAAATAATTATTTAATCAAAATTTCATTTATTTAATAATGAAACCAAAAATTTATGTATATTTCAAAAAAAATAAAAGAAAAGTCTTAATACTTTATTTGATAAAAGGTGAACAAAAAAAATAATTATTTAATCAAAGTTTTATTTAATAAAGGAAACAAAAATTGATATGTATATTTCAAAAATAAAAGAAAAGTTTTAATATTTTTATTTGTTTTATTTTGTTTTAATGAAAGATTAACCAAAAGTAATTATTTAATTAAGAAACCAAAAGTAATTATTTAATTAAGAAACCAAAAATTTATATGCATATTTTAAAAATAAATAAAAGTTTTTGATATTTATATATTTTATTTTTTTGTGTTCTTTTTTATTGATAAAATAATTTTCTAATTTATAAGTCTAAAAATACATCTAATTAATAAGTCTAAAATATTTAAAAAAATTTAATTCTTTTTTTCTTGTTTATTTTTATTACCTTTATTTGAAATTATTTGGGTAAAATTTTATTTTGTTTAATAAAGGAAACAAAAAGTTATATCTTTTTATTATTTTGAAAGAAATAAGTAAAATATTACTGGATAAAAAATAAGTAAAATATTATCCCAAAGTTTTTATTTTTTTAATAATAAAAGAAAATTTATTTATATACTTTATGTAAAAAAAATATATTTTATATACTTTATTTAAAAGATATTTTCCAAGCCATGGATCCTGGCGGATCATTTGGACATGGAGTTTAATTTTTATTAATTATTTATTTAATTAATTATTAATTAAATCATAATTTTTATTGGATTTTTATTATTGTTTTCCTTGAATTTTTAATTATTATTACTATAGAAATATATTTAAAAACAGAATTGATTTTTGTTGTATTTTTAGAATTATTTAATTATGTTTGTTAAATAATTTTTAATAAAAAGAATAAAAAGTTTAACTTTTTATTCTCTTTAAAGAAATAATTAAAACATATGTTTCAAAATAATAAAAGATAATTGTCTTTAAAAAAATGATTTTTTAAATAGAATAAAGTTAATTATTCACATAAAAGAATCTTCTTTTAATTAGTTACTGTTTACTTATTTATTTATTTTTTATTATTAAATAAGTAAAATAAATTTTATCATAAAATAAATTTTTGGCATAAAGGAAAATTAAATAAAGTAAAGTAAAGGGGAGGTTTTATTTTAGTTTAGACATAAAAAAATGCATAAAATAACACATGTAAACATATAAAGGAATATTAAAAGATAATAAATAAATAAATACAGTGGGGCTTTTTGACCATCCACTTAAAAAATAAATAAATATAAGGCATAACCTTCCATGAATTATAAAAGTTAGCAAGAGTTAGTAAAGTTAGATGTTAATATTAATGACAATAATAATAAAAGTTAGTAAAGTTAGTAAATTAGTAACAATAATAATAATAAAAGGTTAGTAAAGTTAGTAAGTTAATAACAATAATAGCAATAAAAAAAGGTTAGTAAGGTTAGTAAGTTAGTGAGTTAATAACAATTATAACAATAATAAAAGGTTAGTAAGGTTAGTAAGTTAGTAAGTTAATAACAACAGTAATAAAAGTTAATAATGATAATAATAATAAACAAATAAAATATAAAAGGAAAGTTAGTAATTAATTCTCTGTAAGAATAAAATAAAAGGTTAGTGACTCAATAGAAATAAATTGAAAAGATGAAGGGCGAAAGCTGCATTTTACCTAGGAACTAAAATTTCTAATTCTCCAGGAAACGCGGACCCGCGCGAGGAAAAAAAAAAAACAGTGAGAGAAGGTTTAGGTTTTCTGGAGAGGAAGAGAAGAGGGCCAGGGACCTAGGCTAATTTTTTTCCTTTTTCTTAAACGGAGCTCTAATCTTTCTCTCTATTTTTTTCTGTGTTCAACACAAAATTTGGGGGGCTATTTATAGAGGAAGTTTGGCTGAACTGTTGATGGATAAATTAATAAAAAATTTCAAACTTATCTTTTAAATTGGTAAAATGACAATTTTAGTCCTTTACGTCTCTCAGCCTCTGGATAAGTTCCTGAAGCTTCTGATTTTGACAATTTTGTCGTTTTCTGTCAATTTGCGCCAGAAACGTCGGCAGGCCCAAAATTTTATGTGACAAACTACCAAATGCTCCTGGAACTTTCAGAATTTGTCAATTTTTCCCGAAACTTCTTAATGTTGTCATTTTTACCTCAAACTTTTAAATTTTGCCATTTTTTTTGGAGTTTTCTTTTTTCTTTCAAATACACACATATATCATTTTAAATCAAATCTTCACAAAAAAAAATGTATTTTAAACTAATTAAAAATTTTAGTAATAATAATAATAATAAAAATAATAATTTTTTTTTATTTAATTTCTTTTATTTAATTTCTTTTAAAATTTTTTATGGTCGGACGAAATTGGGTGTCAAACTTACCAAAATTTTATGTGACAAACTAAAATTAAAACTTACCAAAATTAATCTGTAAAAATTAACACTTAAAGTTACACTAAAATTTAGCATTACTAACTGTTGACACCCAATTTCGTCCGGCCTTTTTTTTAAAAAAATTTTTTAAAAAAAAACTAATTAAAAAAATTATTATTATTATTATTATTATTATTGCTAAAAAAATTGTAATTAGTTTAAAATATATTTTTATTTTGAGAATATTTGATTTAAAATAATATATGTGTGAATATGTATGTGTTTGAAATAAAAATAAAATTTCAGAAAAAAATGACAAAAAATTAAAAGTTTGAGGTAAAAATGACAAAATTGAGAAGTTTCGGACAAAATTGACAAATTCTGAAAGTTTCAGGAGCTTTGGGTAATTTGTCGCGTCAATTTTGGGCCTAAACGGACGTTTCTGGCCCAAAATGACAGAAAACGTTAAAATTGTCAAAATCGGAAGCTTCTGAGCTTATCCAGAGCTGGAGTAACGTAAAGGACTGAAACTGTCATTTTACCAATTTAAAAGATAAGTTTGAGATTTTTTATTAATTTATCCGTCCACAGTTCAGCTAAGCTCCTTCTATAAATACCCACCCAAATTCAATGCTGAACAGATACAAAATCAGAGAAAAAAGTTCAGAGCTCCGTTTTCAAAACGGAAAAATAGAAGCCTTAGTCCTAGCCTCTCCCCCCTCTGCCAAAACAGTCCCAAAATTATTTTTTCTTACGTTTCGACTACCTTCTTCCTCCGTTTTCTCTTTCTTTCTTTTGCTGTCGCCGTCCTATCCCGCTGCCGTCGCCCTGCCGCCGCCGTCTCGCCGTCGCCGCCGCGCCCAGCCGTCCTGCCGCCGTCGCCCCGCGCCCTATCAGCCGTCGTCCCGGCCGCCGTCGCCCTGCCGCCCTGCCGCCGTCGCCCCGTCGCCCCTAGCACCCCCCCCTGCCGTCGCGATTTCACGTTTCCTGTTAACAGGAAATTCAAATTTAAAATAAAAAAGGTACAACTCTCGTTTAATCCTTCATCTTTTCAATTTCTTTCACTTTGGTCACTAACCTTTTTATTTTGTTTTTGCAGAAAACTGTACTAACTTTTTGTTTATTTATTTGTTTATTATTGTTATTATTACTAACCCCTTTTTTTTATTATTGTTATTAACAACTAATTAATCTAACTTTACTAACTTTTTTTTATTGTTATTAACAACTAATCTAACTTTACTAATTTTTTTTTATTGTTATTAACAACTAATCTAACTTTACTAACTTTTCTTTTTATTGTTATTAACAACTAACCATATTAACTGTGCTAACTTTTATTATTATTGTGTTATTAAAGTGGATGGCCAAAAAGCCCCACTTTATTATTATTAATTTTTTTTTTATGATTAAAAAAATAAAAAGGGAATTTTATGTGAATAATTTTTAAAGGCTAATAAAAATCACTAATAAATAAAAAAAAACTATCTTTTATTATTTTGAGACATAACTTTTATTCCTTTTAATAAACAAACATAATGAAATTATGAAAAATAAATAAATAAATAAATGAATATAAATCATTTTTTTCAAATATATCTTTAAAAGTAATGATTTTTAATTAATAATTAATTAAATAATTAATACAATTTAATAAAAATTAAATTCCATGTCCAAATGATCCGCCAGGATCCATGGCTTGGAAATTAATTAAATAATTAATACAATTTAATAAAAATTAAATTCCATGTCCAAATGATCCGCTAGGATCCATGGCTTGGAAAATATTTTAAATAGAATATATAAAATATTTTTTTAAATAAAGTATATAAATAAATTTTCCTTTATTATAAAAAATAAAAACTTTGAACTAATATTTTTACTTATCTCTTTATCCAGCAAAATAATAAAATATAACTTTTTAGTTTCTTTATTAATAAAAAGAATAAAAGAGTAAAAAAAATTTTTGGGCTAATATTTTACTTATTTCTTTCAAAATAATAAAAATATATAACTTTTTGTTTTCTTTATTAAATAAAATTTTATCCAAATGATTTCAAATAAAGGTAATAATAAAAAATTAAATCTCTTTACTTATTAATTAGACGTATTTATAAATTAGAAAATTGAAAAAAAAAAATCTTTTAACAAACAAAAAGAACATAAAAAAAATCATATAAATATCAAAAACTTTTCTTTATATACATATAAATCTTTGATTTCTTTAATCTTTTTTTTAAAAATAAATTATATAAATATCAAAACTTTACATTTATTTTTTTTAAAATATACATATAAATTTTTAGTTTCCTTATTAAATAATCATTTTTGCTTACTTTTTTTTATATAAAAAAATAAAACAAATAAATATTAAGACTTTTCTTTTTGAAATATACATATAAATTTTTGGTTTCATCATTAAATAAATAAAGTTTTGTTTACTTTTTTATTCACCTTTTCATCAAATAAAATATTAAGACTTTACTTTTATTTTAAAAAATATACATATAAATCTTTAGTTTTCTTCATTAAATAAATAAAACCTTGATTAAATAATTACTTTCTTGGTTCATCTTTTATCAAATTAAAAAAAATAAGCTTAAAAATAAATATGTATAAATATCAAGACTTTTTATATAAATCTTTTCTTGAATAATTAATTTTGGTTTATCTTTTATCAAACAACAAAAATCAATCAAATACATGAATATCAAGATTTTATTTTTAACTCTTTTGTTTTCTTTGGTAAATAAAATCCTAGTATTAAATAAAAAGAAATAAAAAAAAAAGAAGAAAACCTCCACTTTATTTATTGTTATTTAATTTTTCTTTATTTTATGGTTAAACTCATTTCATTTAAAGAAATTAGCCATAAAAAATATATATGTAAAATAAATCTGAACCATGTTGTTAAGTCAAAAAAAAATTTTAGTTCATGGTATATTGGCTGGAAACTGTCTCGTGCCCGCTTTTGAGCTGCTTCACTTGGTGAAGAGGGTCTGGCTGAGTAACAACGCCCCGTACCATGATCAAAGATTTTTATTTTTAAACTCTTTGATTCCTTTAAATTAACTTCTTATTAAATAAAAAAATTAATTTTTTTTAATTCTTTTATAAATTGAGTAATTCTTTAAATAATAAATATCCTTCATTAAACAAGAAAAATCAGATAAAAAAAAAAAAGAAAGATAAGAGAAAGATAAAAATCAAAAAGACAAAGAAAAGAAAAGAAAAGAAAGAAAAGAATAATAAGATATAAAAAAGAAAGATTTTTTTAAATCATTAACAAATTTAATAACAAAAGACTTATAAGTTAAACTAATAATTAATTCCATAAAGTAATAATTAACTCTAAATAATTCCCATATCTGCATGATCTGGCAGGATCTACGGTTTGGAAAATATTGACTTTTTTTTAAAATTAAATAAATAAAAAGGTAAAAATCCATATTTACAATATGGATTAAATTGATTAAAATTTCATCAAATTCCGTGTCCAAATGACTCGATAGAGTCCATGGTTCGGAATCCAAATCTTCCGTGTCCAAATGACTCGGCAGAGTCCATGGTTCGGAAGTATAAAATTCTATCCAAATTAACTTAAAAATCCACACTTTCCCATAATTCAGTTAAAATTTCTAATTTTGAAAATTAACTGAAAATTATTTAAAAGCAAAGCGAAACAAAATTAAAATCAACTAAGGTGCCAATTTTGGGCGCTATAACAATATTGTTTTAACGTAACCGTACTCCCGATCCCCGAACTCTCGCAGACCATATTTTAGGTATCCAATCGACCTAAGAAAAACCGATTGGTGGCGACTCCCGAAAACGAACAATACGTTGCCACAGCTTGGCGACTCCGCTGGGGATTCGACGTTAGTGAGTCGAACCTAAAGTTGATTTGTTTTGATTTACTTTGCTTATTATGTGGATTTTTATATGCTATATTTACTTAGCGAAAACATGCATTATGCATTCACAATATGAAGCTCTATACCCGAGCTTCCTCAAATCAAACACAATTCATTCTAAGCGGAATTGGTGTTGCTGTCCTTGTGAGGCCATGGTCTCCAAGCCTTCACCGGTTTCAAAGTAGCAAAGTAGTGTATTGCCTTCTGAGACGGTTAGTCTCTGCATGGGCCCACGAAAAGCTACGACTCGAATTAATCCATTCCTTACATTAACCCTAGAGGGTAAGGAATTGGGCCGTCACTATAATTTAGTGACGGGATTCGGGAACTATCCCTAGCCTTTTTGATTAACCACCTTTTGCATATAGAATTCCTTACTCTACCGTAGAGCCAGCCATTAAGAAACTCCTATACTTCGGTTCCAATTACCATAGGCCTTGTCTTGTCTATATGTTTGTACGAATCTATGTGTTACCTTTTTACTAACTCTGTTTTTTTTCCTTATTTTTCCGGCATATACATTTCATCATTAAAGAAAAATATTTGGTGAAAGAAATTACTATCATGGATATTCTCGATTACCTTCCCACGGCTGTCAGTGGATCGTGGAATAACACGGTAATAAAAACTCAGCCCGAAGCTATGGAATACTCCGAGATGGCCCA
Organism: Aquilaria yunnanensis; assembly: GCA_039654915.1. Classification (NCBI taxonomy): domain Eukaryota; kingdom Viridiplantae; phylum Streptophyta; class Magnoliopsida; order Malvales; family Thymelaeaceae; genus Aquilaria; species Aquilaria yunnanensis. The sequence continues at coordinate 17,563,563 of CM077593.1, forward strand.
AAAGCTTCACGGAGATTCTCTGATGTCCCACTCTCATGTACAGCTCAAGGACCAGGTATCGGTCCGGATAAATCAGAATGACACCACTGAATTGTTACAAGTGTGGAATAGTTGGAGCCCTACGGATCGCGAAGCATTCACAGCAACGTACGGTCATATTGCTCGCCTACTAAAAGTCACCGTCGACGCACCATTTGTCCGGGCTCTAATCCAGTTCTGGGATCCATTTTATCGGTGCTTTTCGTTCGACAAGATAAATCTGGTTCCAACCTTAGAAGAATACAGTAACCTCTTGGGTTGGTCCTCCGACTATCCAATTGAGACTTATCAACATGACAGAAGAACGGAACCTCATCGAGCCCTGGCAAAATTACTGGATGTGCCAGCTTCCAGTCTTCAAGCCAAGTTTGCAACAAAAGGATGTCGGAAATTTATCAGTTGGACCGACTTGAAGCAATTGAGCCATTCTCTTCCTCAGAAGAATCAACGATGCAAGCTTTTTGCATTGGCAATATATGGCCTGGTAGTCTTCCCAAGAATTGTTGGATTCATCGAAGGAGACGTTATCACGCTATTTGTTGGATTCATCGAAGGAGACGTTATCACGCTATTTGAACAAGTCTGCTACACTCAAGTGAATCCGACCTCAGTAATCTTATGCGAAACTATCAGGGCATTAAACTTCTGTCGCCAAAGAGGGGGCAAATTCATGGGATGTTCACACCTTCTCAACATTTGGATTAAAAGCCACCTTCCTTGTGATAAGCAACACTTCGGAAATCGCTTTTCAAAGGACTTCATACCAATCGAAGCTTTTTTGAAAAGTGAAACCACTCACCATGATAGCAAGGAAGCATGGGTTGACTACTTCAGAAACATCACTGAATTCCAAATTGAATGGAGAGCCCCCTGGTCCACCTCCACCCGAGTAGTCTACCGTTGCGGCAATTGCCCATGGGTTCCTCTCCTAGGTATATGGGGAGGAACAAGTTATGCCCCAGCTCAAGTGCGAAAACAATTTGGGTCCATGCAATTTATACCCATGACGCATAACCTGAGTAAGTTGGAATTCTCACATGAAGATCCAAATTCAAATAAGCTTGCAATGGGTATTTCAATTGCATGGAAAAGACTCTTCATATTAAAGTCGGGCCCTATTATTTCTCCCACTACTTATTATGAATGGAGAAATGACTGGAAAGAAGGAATAGTTCTACCAGACGAGCTTATCAAAAAGTTGGCGAAAAGAGAGCTGGAGAAAGAACTAGATGAAGAAAAGGAGAAGAACAAGAAGATGCACCTCGACATACAACAGCTCGGTCACAAGACACAACTCCTCGAAGAGAAGATCGAATGCCAAAAACAAGTTATCTCCCAACTAGTGGACGAAAATGATCAAAAGGAGATGAGAGCAAGATATTGGGAAGAGCAGTACATGCTTTCCCAAGAACAACTACAAATATTTTTGGCAGAAGTCAGAAAAGTTACAGAGCAAGCCCAACTAATGGGCGAAGAAGCCAAGGAGTTAGAAGAACTGAGCTATCCTACTCCATCAGTAAATGTTCAAAGAATGATGGAGTTCATATCTAAGGCCAAAAAGCAGTATTGTACTTTGGGTCGTTTCTTTTAAGGAAACAAACTTTTGCTGAATGTAATTGAGAAATTCCACTATAGTTATTCTTTCACCAAGTCTTTACAATATTCATGCATGCATCCATCACATCAATCATATACACATAGAATCTAATAAAATAAATATTCCTTGAAAGGGTAAAATTGGACCTCAACACCGATATTCAACTCGGCTCCAAACAAGATTAATGGCAGAACAAGCCGAAGGACGTCTCATAGAGATGGAGTCCAAGATTGAAAGTATGGCAGAACAGATGTGACAATTGATGGAACTAATCAAGGGGAAAACAACTCAAATTCCCATCAAAGAAGCACAAGATCCCACTTATCCTCCGGGATTCACTCCGCAACGAGTCTCAGTCCAAGAAAACCTGTTTCAAGAACCAGGACAGTCTGCTAGTGTTCACCTGAAACAAGACACCGTACATGAAGAGAAGAAGATGTTACCAAAAGAAGAAGCAGAATCTCAAAAACTCGAAACGATAGAAAAGAGACTGCGAGCCATTGAAGGAGGTACTATGTTCGGATCTCTCTCAGTGGATGACCTCTGCTTAGTGCCAGACGTCGAAATCCCTTCGGACTTTAAGGTGCCAGATTTCGTGAAATACGATGGAACGAGTGATCCCATCACTCACATCACTTTGTTTCTCAGAAGACTACAACCACTTACCAAAGATGAGAAGGTGTGGATCGCACTTTTTCAGGAAAGTCTCACAAAATCAGCATTACAGTGGTATCTAAGCCAAGGTCCAAGAAACATAAAAACTTGGAATGACCTTGCTCAGGCCTTCATCGGCAACTATAAACATGTTATGGACTTAGCTCCGGATCGCCAAACTCTCCAAAACATGGAGAAGAAAAAAATAGAAACTTTTAAGGAATATGCCCAACGATGGAGGGACTTAGCTGCACAAGTACAGCCACCCATGACAGAAAGAGAAATGGTCACTTTGTTTGTCCAGACACTGAAATACCCATATTATGACAAACTTATTGGCAATGCGGCAACTAACTTCTCCGACGTAGTCATGTCTGGAGAAAGGATCGAGCATGGTATCAGGACCGGGAAGATTACTGAGTCCTTTAGTGATCCTATGAAAAGAGGAGGACCATCCAGAAGAAAAGATGAAGAAATACAACAAATCGGACGAGGAAGAGGGATTCTCCTCGTGGGTACCGTGGCTACCGGACCTCGCCTATCCTATTCTGCCAACAGGCCCAATTATTATCCTACCAATAGGCCCAATGATTATCCTCCAAATATGCCCAGTGATTATCTTCCCAATAGACCCAACAATTATCCTCTCAACAGGCCTAATCAGTTACGGCCACCTATTCCGACTCCTCCAATGCCTGCACCAAGACCAAGAGAAATTTTCGCACCGATTCCCATGACTTATACTGAGTTGTATCCAAAACTCATCCAGAGCCAACTCATTCGCCCAATTCCCACAATGCCATTCGAACCCCCATATCCAACATGGTATGACCCTAAACTAAATTGCCCATATCATGATGGTGCCGTGGGCCACGGACTCAAAAATTGCATAGCATTGAAGCGTATAGTCCAACAATTAATTGAGTCAAAGTGGTTGGACTTTTCTGATGAACCAAACGTCACTCATAATCCATTGCCTCCTCATCAAGCCAAACCAGTCAATATGATGGAAGAATATTGGCCGATGAAGAAAACAGTCAATGATATCATAACCCCTCTTAAGCATGTATATTCATGCCTTGTGAAAGAAGGGATTATCATAGGAAAGTCTTCTGGAAATAAAGAAGTCGATGATGAGGAGTGGTGCAACTTTCATAACAGTAAGAGTCATTCTATCCAAGAATGCCCAGAATTCCGTAAAAGTCTACAAAGTCTCATGGACTCCTCCCAAATCATCGTTTTTATGTCAGATAAAGAGGATGACGTGAATGTGATAATTAAAGAACAAGAAGTCAATATCATGCCAAGACCACTAGTCATTCAAATCTCAAAATCTGCTCTCAAGCCTTTAAGAATTCAAGTTCCAAAGCCATTCCCGTACAAATCAGACAAAACTGTTCCATGGAACTATGGCTATACTTCTAACATCACATCAACTCCGTTAGAAGTTGGGGGCATGACTAGAAGCGGTCGGTGTTATTCTCCCGAGCAAATGAACAAGCTCCAACAAGAGAAGAATGTTACGGATCCAGCAAATGGACCTATTAACACATCTAAAGAGCAAGAGATGCCTCGAGCAGTAACAGATGAACAAGCTACTGAGTTTCTCAAACTCATAAAGCAAAGTGAATACAGCATCGTGGAGCAGTTGAACCGTCTGCCAGCAAAGATCTCCATACTTTCATTGCTCTTAAGCTCTGATGCCCATCGAGAAGCTCTTCTCAAAGTCCTGAATAAGGCTTATGTTGAACAAGATATCTCCGTGAACAACTTTGACCACCTTGTCAACAACATCATGGCACAAAATCTCATCACATTCACTGACGATGAGATACCAGCAGAAGGAAGGGGTCACTCTAAGGCTCTACATATTTCGATTAAATACAAAGATTGGATTATGGCTAGAGTTCTGATCGACAATGGATCAGCTCTAAATGTAATGCCATTAGAAACTTTACATAAGATCGGTTTAGACCCATCACACCTCAACAACAGTCATATTGTTGTTCGAGCATTTGACGGAACAAAGAGAGATGTGGTTGGAGAAATAGAGCTACCAATTGGGATTGGTCCCTGTCTTTTCCATATCACATTCCAAGTCATGGACATTTCTCCATCTTATACCTGTCTGCTGGGAAGACCATGGATCCATATGGCTGGAGCAATTCCTTCCTCATTACATCAAAAAATGAAATTCATCATTGAAGGAAAGATAATCACAGTCTTTGCTGAAGAAGACATTCTGCTATCTAGACCTGCGGATGCTCAATATGTTGAGGTCAATGAAAATATACCTGATTGCTCCTTCAGGTCTTTTGAGATTGTCAATGCTGCTTATGTCAGTGAATATGGAGAAGAACCCGTTCCTAACATCTCTAAAACAAGTCGCATGGTCGCCAAACTCATGATAAAAGGAGGATACTCACCGGGGTTAGGTTTGGGACAAGATTTACAAGGAATCCCAGAGCCATTGAAAATATCCGCAAATGAAGGGAAATACGGCCTAGGCTTCACACCGACAAGACATGATAAAATGAAGGCAATAGCTGAAAAGAGAGAAAAGAGGATTGCACGATTAACAGGGCATCCTCTCCAGGAAAGAAATCTGGATATCCCTGAAATCACCAAAACGTTCGTGAGTGGTGGTCTCATTCCGAAAAATGACAATGAAGGCAAGCTGACTATCAACATCAACAAGTCTTTTGAAAGTCTTTCTATTCAGGCAATCATCAGCGATTCACCTGAAGAGGAGGAGCTCGTTCAACCTTGTGGCCCACGGGATGTGCTGAACAATTGGGAGGCGATAGAACTGCCTGTTATAATCGAAAGCTTTCCAAAGTAATCTAATAGTAAAAACCTCCTAAAGAAAGGTTCAATCAATAGGGTGTAGTCTTTGTTTAAGTGAACCTTTTAGTTATTGCTTTTTATTCCAATAAAGTTGTGATTTATGCACATTGTAAATAAAGTACCAGTTTGCATCCATCTCATTCGTGCCATTTTTTTTCTTCTCTTTCTTTTCTCTCTGGATAATGCAGACCCAAAACTCTCTTTGATGACAATGAAAGAATGAACTTTGATAATCCTGTAAACACTACCGACTCGGATGACGAAGATCTTCAAGTATCTCCTGAGCTATTAAAAATGATTGAGCGAGATGAAAAAGAAAGAGCAACAAGTCAAGAACCAACTGAGGTATTCAACCTGGGAGACAGTCAGGATGTAAAAGAAGTCAAGATTGGCACTTTATTCCCTCCTGAAGAAAAAGAAGAATTAGTCCATTTATTGAAAGAATATGTGGATGTATTCGCTTGGTCATACCAAGATATGCCCGGCTTAAGCTCAAACATAGTACTACACAAAATACCCTTGAAGCCTGGGGCGAAGCCTGTCAGACAGAAGTTACGAAGATTAAAGCCAGAGTTAATCTTAAGAGTAAAAGACGAGATTCGAAAGCTGTGGGATGCAGGATTCCTTGGGGTCGCTGAATATATAGAATGGGTGGTTAACATTGTTCCAGTCGAAAAGAAAGAAAGCGGGAAACTAAGAGTTTGTTAGGACTACCGGCCATTGAACGAAGCCAGTCCTAAAGATAACTTCCCACTTCCTCACATTGATACGCTGGTGGATAATACCGCAGGAAACTCCTATTTTTCCTTCATGGATGGCTTCTCTGGATACAATCAAATCAAACTTGATCCAGATGATATGATAAAAACTACCTTTATTACCCTTTGGGGTACCTTCTACTATAAGGTGATGCCTTTCGGGTTAAAGAATGCTGGTGCTACATATCAAAGAGCCATGGTCACATTGTTCCATGACATGATGCATAAAGAAATTGAAGTATATGTGGACAACATGATCGCCAAAACTTTCACTGCTGGAGGGCATCTAAAAGTGCTAAGAAAACTATTCGATAGACTTCGCAAATATCAATTGAAGTTGAATCCTGCCAAATGTACTTTTGGAGCCTCTTCAGGAAAGTTATTGGGTTTCATGGTCAGCAAGGACGGGATTCGAGTTGACCCGAGTAAAGTCAGAGCGATACAAGAAATGCAACCCCCGAAGACTCCAAAACAAGTAAGAAGTTTTCCGGGTAGAATCAACTTCATAGCAAGGTTCATATCACAATTGACGTCCAAGTGTGAACCGCTTTTCAAATCACTAAAGAAGAACAATCCGATTGAGTGGAATAACGAATGCCAAGAAGCGTTCGAGAAAATCAAACGATATCTATCAAATCCACCAGTCTTGATACCACCTCGATCCGGAGAACTGTTGATTCTATATTTGTCCATACAGGATTCTTCATTAGGATCCGTATTGGGTCAACGTGATGAGACAAGCAAGAAGGAGCATGCAATTTACTATTTGAGCAAAAAGCTTACCACATATGAAGCTAAATACTCAATAGTAGAAAAGTCCTGTTGTGGCCTTGCATGGGTAGCACATCGACTACGACACTATATGCTCAACAACACAACATTGCTGATCTCCAAGACTGATCCCATTAAGTACATTTTTGAGAAACCCGCTTTATCAGGCAGGATTGCAAAATGGCAAATGCTGTTATCTGAATATGACATACAGTATGTCACCCAAAAGGCCGTAAAAGGAAGTGTGATCGCTGAATATCTGGCTGATAGAGCATTGGAGGATTATGAGCCCATGAGAATGGACTTTCCTGATGGAGATATAATGACGATAGAACAGGAAGTCGATGAAGAAAATGAAACATGAAAAATGGCATTCGATGGAGCATCTAATGCTTTGGGACAAGGGATTGGAGCTATACTCATCTCTCCAAGCGGAGAGCAGTTTCCCCTCACAGCAAAAATTACATTTCCTTGTACCAATAATATAGTAGAGTATGAAGCATGTGCTATGGGACTCCAAATGGCATTGGATTTGAAAGTGCGAGATCTCCGAGTCTATGGGGATTCCGCATTAGTCATATATCAAATCAATGGAGAATGGGAGACAAGAGATACAAAATTAATCCCTTACCAAAAGCTTATACTAGACATGACTCGAAGATTTAACAGTATAAGTTTCCATCATCTTCCAAGGGAAGATAATCAAATCCCAGACGCTTTAGCTACTTTGGCTGCTATGTACAAGATAAGCGACCCTGAGCATACTCCTATGTTCGAGATGAAAATAATAGATTCTCCAGCTTATTGCATGAGCATCAAAGAAGAATTGGATGGAAAGCCTTGGTATCATGATATCAAGAAATACCTCTAAGAACGAACATATCCACTAGAAGCATCAGAAAATGACAAGAAATTTCTACGAAGATTGTCAATGGGTTTTCTTTTAAACCTAGACATACTCTACAAGAAAACCCCAGACTCGATGCTACTTCGCTGTGTAGATACTCATGAAGCACGAAAGATTATGGAAGAAGTTCATTCTGGAATATGTGGAGCACACACTAGTGGTCATACCATGACAAGAAAAATAATGAGGGCTGGCTACTATTGGCTCACATTGGAAAGTGATTGTATTAATCACGTGAGAAAATGTCACAAATGTCAAATATATGCCAACAAGATCCAAGCTCCACCCACCCCTCTTAATGTAACAGCAATACCTTGGCCTTTTGCCATGTGGGGAATTGACGTCATTGGAGCCATTACCCCTAAAGCTTCCAATGGTCACAAATTCATCCTAGTGGCAATTGACTACTTCACTAAATGGGTAGAAGCTATGTCATATGCAAGTGTGACTCAAAAGGTGGTATGCCGGTTCATTAAGAAAGAAATCATTTGTCGCTATGGGCCGCCGGAATGTATCATCTCAGACAATGCCACGAACCTGAACAATGCAATGATGCAGACTTTGTGCCGGCAGTTCAAAATCAAACATCTTAATTCAGCACCTTGTCGACCAATGATGAATGGTGCAGTAGAAGCGGCCAATAAAAATATCAAGAGAATTGTTGAAAAGATGATCGTCACTTATAAGGACTGGCATGAGATGTTACCTTTTGCACTACATGCTTATAGAACTTCTACCCGTACTTCTACTGGAGTAACACCTTTTTCCCTGGTATACGGTATGGAGGCTGTATTGCCCATCGAAGTCGAAATTCCTTCATTAAGGGTACTAATGGATACTCAATTAAGAGAAGCAGAATGGGTCAAAGCTAGATACGAGCAATTAAATCTAATTGATGAAAGAAGAATGATAGCCCTCTGCCATGGGCAACTTTATCAAAGAAGGATGATTCGTGCTTACAACAAAAAGGTTCGCCCATGACAATTTCACGAAGGTGACATAGTGCTCAAGAAAATTTTATCGATGCAACATGATTCAAGAGGAAAATGGACACCAAATTATGACGGGCCATATGTCGTGAAGAAAGCATTTTCAGGAGGGGCACTAATTCTGACAGAAATGGATGGACGAGAATTACCGAAACCAGTAAATTCGGATGCAGTAAAGAAATACTTTGCATAATGAAGACATTTTCGGACAGAAGGGAAGAAGTGGATACAGAGTTACCAAAGTTTATTTGATCAAAGTTGTCAAAGAGAGCTTTCTTCCCTTACACTTTCATTATCTATCTGTACCCAAGATTTTTATATTCTTTTACCCATAAATAAAAGCCAATTCTCTTTAACTTACCTTAGATTCTCACGTTCAAAATGCTAAAGTCGCTTCTATCCAGTTCTTTTCCTTCAAATCTCACATTCCTACTAGCCTTAAGTGTGCAATAAATTGTGACTTTTGAAGGAAGAATAGTAATAATTAAAACTTAGAAAAAAACAAAAACCGTAGATTACTTTGATAAGCTTTATGAATTAAAACAGGTAAGATTGAGGTCCTGCTTTGCGAGCGGCACAGAACATAGGCTAACAAAGAAGAAGGAGTAACAAATCTTTGGGAGATAGCCTTGGTGGTAGCCTGAATGATCGCTTCAAAAGTCTTAACATGTCCATGTCAGCAAGAAAGAATCATACTCACGAATATCTCAACAGGGACAATTATCCAGAGAGGCATAAAGTACAAGGTGGACATTAAGGAAATTGAAGCCAAAATTTAAGAACAAATCAAGGAAAGAAGATTTTTGAAAAGAGTTAGGCTTTTGAGACAATGGACAATAGCTGGAAAGCGAGACAATGAACAACAGCTGGAAAGCGAAACAATGGACAACAGTTGGAAAGCATAAAGAGATTCAACAATAGAAGGCAATTACAAAGAGGATCCAGTAAAGCAAAGATATAAAAAAATAAATCCATCAGTTACACATGCTCTGCATTCACGCATTTCACATCATGCATGCATGGCATACAGAACAAGGATCAAATGGGAAGCGTATCCACCACACAGTCACAGCAGTATAAGCTGACGTCTCAGTGACATCCGCTTTTACCAATCTACCGCTGGATGCACAGCTGATATAGTGGACCCAACCCCATCAGCAATTCAAGGATAAAGTAGACAATATTGTCAAAATCCTGGTAATCAATTCAATAATCGAGGCTACACCGGGATGGACAGAATTGACGCCAGCTTAGCGGTATCCAAGATAAGAAATAGCTATGGTCAAAGATAAGCGCGGATATCGAGAAATATTGTCGTCGAAAGCAGACAATGGATTCAATAATCAAGGACTGGATCAATGTCATGCCTGATGAGATATCAAAGATAAGAAATATCTATGATACTAAAATAAAGTAGGATCCACTTTTCCGGTTAAACGGCGGATACGGTACTCCGTGACTCTCAAGTCGGTTCTCTCAGTTGCCCATAATAACTGATTCCTTCACCCCTTCTTTCTTTTACTTCCTCCTAGAAAATGGATCCTACTTTTTCCGCCTTGCGAAAATATTTCCCTTCTCTCCCAATGAACATCCTAAAAAAGATCTACCGAGTTCGCTGTGAACGATTAAGAGCTCTGATGCACAAAGGAATACCTGAAGATGTACGGTGGTTAATCGAAGCCAAGGTTCGTCTGGCAGGTGAAATCCCAGAGACATTTGCATCTTACATGCCTGGTGTTGGCAAAAGTTCTTATGCCAGAAAAAGAAGAGCGAAAAGATTACAAGTCTGCCATAAATGTGGTAGGTGGACTTGTAAGACTAGGTGTCGTTCTTTAGGAATGATCTCCAATAATCGAGAAGATAAAATACGGTTCATCAAGAATGGCTTGAGTAAGGACTCATTGGATGATATCCAATTGACTCTTGAGACGCATTCTTGTGGATCTGTGCAACGTGAAATTCTTGATTTATGGAGTATTTTTCATGAAGAACGAGACCGTTACAGTCCCGGGAATCTGACTTTAATGACCCTGTTTGCCAGTTTGCGAGAAAACTGGATGGGAAGCAAATCCCTGACTTATAGAAGGCATTGAAGCCGTTACTAGACATAAACTAGTGGAAGATGAGAGCCACAGTCATGATTGCTGTACATATCAGCTGTCATTTTTCTTTTCTTTTGGTAATAATGTACTTGCCTCTGTAAGCGTAATAAACACGTTATCCTTTCACCGTATAAATGTGTGTTCTTCTTTCTGGATACGGTACCCCGTGACTCTCACAGTCAGTTATTTCCGTTTCTTACAATAACTAATTTCTTCCTTTCTTCTCAAATTCCTCTTTCATCAATGGAATCTTTTCTTTCCACCCTGCGAAAGCATTTTCCTTCCCTCCCAAAAAATGTTCTTAAAAGGATTTATCAAGCTAGATGCGAACGATTCAGAGTATTTATGCACAAAGGTATTCCTGATAATGTGCGGTGGTTAATTGAAGCTAAGGTTCGGTCGGCTGGTGAAGTCCCAGATGCGTTCTTTCCCCGTATGCCCGGCTTTGGTAAAAGCGCTTATGCCAAAAAGCGAAGAGCAAAGAGGCTAGGTATCTGTCATAAATGTGGACGATGGAATTGCGATACTAAATGTCGTTCTTTAGGGATGATCACCAGAAATCATGAAGATAAAAGAAAATTCATCAAGAATGGCCTGCGTAAGGAATCTTTGGATGATATCCTATTAACTTTTGAAACACATTCTTGTGAAATAGTGCAATGGGAAATTATGGATTTATGGTGGACTTTCCGTAAAGAATAGGATCGTTACAGTCTTGGAAATCTAACTTTTAATGACCCTGTTTGCCAGTTTGCGAGAAAACTGGATGGGAAGCAAATCCCCGACTTATAGAAGGCATTGAAGCCGTTACTAGACATAAACTAGTGGAAGATGAGAGCCACAGTCATGATTGCTGTACATATAAGCTGTCATTTTTCTTTTCTTTTGGCAATAATGTACTTACTTCCGTAAGTGTAATAAACGCATTATCCTTTCATCACTATAAATACATGTTCTTCCTTCTGGATACGGTACTCCATAACTCCCAAAGTCAGTTATTTCCATTTCCTACAATCACTAATTTTTTTCTTTTTCTCTTAAATGCCTCATTCATCAATGGAGCCTTCTCTTTCCGCTCTACGAAAATATTTCCCTTCTTTCCCAATAAATGTTCTTAAAAAGGTTTATCAAGCTAGATGTGAACGATTCCGACTATTTATGCACAAAGGCATTCCTGATAATGTGCGATGGCTAATCGAAGCTAAAGTTCATTTGGCTGGTGAAGTTCCAGATGCGTTCTTTCCCCGTATGCCCGGCTTTGGTAAAAGCGCTTATGCCAAAAAGAGAAGAGCAAAGAGGCTAGGCGTCTGTCACAATTGTGGATGGTGGATTTGTGGTGCTAAATGTCGTTCTCCAGGAGTAATTACCAGAAATCGTGAAGATAGAATAAAATTCATCAAGAATGGCTTGCGTAAGGAATCTCTGGAAGATATCCGAGAGGTTCTTGAAGCGCATTCTTGCGGAATAGTGCAATTTGAGGTTGTTGGATTATGGATAATTGTCCAAAAAGAACGAGAACGTTACAGTCTTGGGAATCTGACCCTAAACGACCCTGTTTGCCAGTTTGTGAAAAAGCTAGATGAGATGCAAATCACCGATTCATAGAAAGCATTGAAGCGGTTACTGGACGCAAAGCCAGTAGAAGATGGAACAAGGTCACGATTACTGTACGTGCTAGCTGTCGCTTTTGAAATTTTCCTCCCCTTTTGGTAGTAATGTATCCACTCCTGATATGAACCAAAGTCACGATTACTGTACGTGCTAGCTGTCGCTTTTGAAAAATTCCTCCTCTTTCAGCGATAATGTATCCACTCTTGACATAAGCCATAGTCACGATACTGTACATGCTAGCTGACGCTTTTGAAATTTTCCTCCCATAATGTACCCACTCCTGACATGAGCTATAATTATGACTACTGTATATACCTGCCACTTTTGAAATTTTCCTTCTCATCCGACAATCATGTACCTACTCCTCACATAAGCTACAGTCGCGACTACTGTACATGCTAACAGCTATTTTGAAAATTTTCCTCCTCTTTTAACGATAGTGTACCCATACCTGACCAGAGTCATACCCGTGACTACTATGAATAGCTGGCAATAATGTATCCATTCTTGAAAAATAAAATTATTGCCTTATCTCTTCATCTCTATAAATATATCCTCTTTTCTCACAAGGGTAAGGATAGGAATGGAGAAAACCCCAACTCGTAAATCCCGAAGTATTTGTGTATTTTCTGGGGCTTTTCCTGGAAAAGATGAAGAGTATTTAAAAGCAGCCAACCATTTGGGTAGAGTATTAGCTGAGCGAAAAATACATTTAGTTTATGGAGGAGGTAGTGTCGGATTAATGGGAGGTGTAGCATCAGCAGCATCTCTAGGAGGAAGTCAAGTTCTGGGCATTATCCCTGGACCTCTGAAATTTATTTCTGGGGGCACGATTGGAGAAGAATTAGTGGTTAAAAATTTGCAAGAGCGTGTGTTACAAATGCTTTTAAATGCTGATGCTTTTATCGCTTTACCAGGTGGTTTTGGCACATTGGGAGAAGTCTTTCAAATTGCTTCCATGGCCCAACTTAATTTGCATAAGAAACCCATTGGGCTTTTAAATGTTAACAATTTCTTTACAGGTCTGATAGCTTTTATGGATTATGCTATACAGAAGAATTTCATATCAAGAGTGGCACGCCGAATCATAATATCCGCAACAACTGCTGAAGAATTGCTAGATAAAATACAAGCTTTTGTTCCTAAACCAGATCCAGCAATGATTCAGATAGACTGGACACGACAGTCTTTCCCGACCAGTTCACTCCCATAATGGTCCTCTACTCACCCTGTTGAAGTATTGTGGAAGGAGAAGTGATCCGATCCGTTTTGCTTGTCCTTTAGTTTTATTATCAGCATTTTCTTTCGTGTTTTAGTTTTTCTTTCAGGGAATTCCTTTTTTTTTTTTATCTTATAAGATAGTTTCGTCCATGCTGATATTAAAACCATAGGACAATGCCTTTAGGTTGGAATGGCTGAGTAAAGAGTAATTTTTATTGCTCTTGAGACGCATCCTATTAGGTCTACTAGGCATAACATTTTGGGATAGTTAAGCTTCAACCTTATTTGGATGACATATCTCTCAAGCGAATCTATATTTACTAAAGAAAATATTAGATGAACCTTGGATATTGATTCCAAACATTCGTTCCCTTTACATAATTTGTTAGCGATATTGTCATCATCAAGATTCACTCATTTTATCGAAGTCTAAAGTTTCGCACTCGGCTATTATGCAAATTCACACTTTCGAAGAAAATTATTCCAATTCTAATTGCTTTCATATAAATTTTGCTCGAGGTTCAAGGAGAGTTCCTTAACCTCATTCAATCAATTTTACTTCAAACGATAGGAGAGTTCCTATCGTCGAGGTTCTAAGGTAGGACCCTTAACCTCATTCAAACAATTTTCCTTCAAACGATAGGAGAGTTCCTGTCGTCGAGGTTCTAAGGAAGGACCCTTAACCTCAAAATCATCAATTTTGCTTCAAACGATAGGAGAGTTCCTATCGTCGAGGTTCTAAGGTAGGACCCTTAACCTCAAAACAATCAATTTTACTTCAAATGATAGGAGATTTCCTATCGTCGAGGTTCTAAGGTAGGACCCTTAACCTCAAAATCATCAATTTTCCTTCAAACAATAGGAGAGTTCCTATCATCGAGGTTCTAAGGTAGGGCCCTTAACCTCAAAATCATCAATTTTCCTTCAAACGATAGAAGAGTTCCTATCGTCGAGGTTCTAAGGTAGGACCCTTAACCTCAAAACAATCAATTTTAAATCAAACGATAGGAGAGTTCCTATCGTCGAGGTTCTAAGGTAGGACCCTTAACCTCATTCAAACAATTTTCCTTCAAACGATAGGAGAGTTCCTATCGTCGAGGTTCTAAGGTAGGACCCTTAACCTCAAAACAATCAATTTTTCTTCAAATGATAGGAGAGTTCCTATCATCGAGGTTCTAAGGTAGGGTCCTTAACCTCAAAATCATCAATTTTCCTTCAAACGATAGAAGAGTTCCTATCGTCGAGGTTCTAAGGTAGGACCATTAACCTCAAAACAATCAATTTTACTTCAAACGATAGGAGAGTTCCTATCGTCGAGGTTCTAAGGTAGGACCCTTAACCTCATTCAAACAATTTTCCTTCAAACGATAGGAGAGTTCCTGTCGTCAAGGTTCTAAGGAAGGACCCTTAACCTCAAAATCATCAATTTTCCTTCAAACGATAGGAGAGTTCCTATCATCGAGGTTCCAAGGTAGGACCCTTAACCTCAAAACAATCAATTTTACTTCAAATGATAGGAGAGTTCCTATCGTCGAGGTTCTAAGGTAGGACCCTTAACCTCAAAATTATCAATTTTCCTTCAAACGATAGGAGAGTTCCTATCGTCGAGGTTCTAAGGTAGGACCCTTAATCTCAAAACAATCAATTTTACTTCAAATGATAGGAGAGTTCCTATCGTCGAGGTTCTAAGGTAGGACCCTTAACCTCAAAATCATCAATTTTCCTTCAAACGATAGGAGAGTTCCTATCGTCGAGGTTCTAAGGTAGGACCCTTAACCTCAAAACAATCAATTTTACTTCAAACGATAGGAGAGTTCCTATCGTCGAGGTTCTAAGGTAGGACCCTTAACCTCAAAATCATCAATTTTCCTTCAAACGATAGGAGAGTTCCTATCGTCGAGGTTCTAAGGTAGGACCCTTAACCTCAAAATCATCAATTTTCCTTTAAAAGATAGGAGAGTTCCTATCGTCGAGGTTCTAAGGTAGGACCCTTAACCTCAAAACAATCAATTTTACTTCAAACGATAGGAGAGTTCCTATCGTCGAGGTTCTAAGGTAGGACCCTTAACCTCAAAATCATCAATTTTCCTTCAAACGATAGGAGAGTTCCTATCGTCGAAGTTCTAAGGTAGGACCCTTAACCTCAAAACAATCAATTTTACTTCAAACGATAGGAGAGTTCCTATCGTCGAGGTTCTATGGTAGGACCCTTAACCTCATTCAAACAATTTTCCTTCAAACGATAGGAGAGTTCCTATCGTCGAGGTTCTAAGGTAGGACCCTTAACCTCAAAACAATCAATTTTCCTTCAAACGATAGAAGAGTTCCTATTGTCGAGGTTCTAAGGTAGGACCCTTAACCTCAAAATTATCAAATTTTCCCTTCAACGATAGGAGAGTTCTTATCGCAGAGGCTCTAAAAAAAAAATTTTCCTTAACCACATAGTTTAGGCGGCGAGAAGGTTCTCAATGGCTAGCTAAGACGGACAAAATTTGGTAACTACTTTGCATACATCTTGTCCCATGAAGCATGCAAAGGGGGGCAGCTGTTGACACCCAATTTCGTCCGGCCTTTTTTTTTAAAAAATTAAAAAAAAACTATTTAAAAAAATTATTATTATTATTGCTAAAAAAATTTTAATTAGTTTAAAATATATTTTTATTTTGAGAAGATTTGATTTAAAATAATATATGTGTGAATATGTATGTGTTTGAAATAAAAATAAAATTTCAGAAAAAAATGACAAAAAATTAAAACTTTGAGGTAAAAATGACAAAATTGAGAAGTTTCAGACAAAATTGATAAATTCTGAAAGTTTCAGGAGCTTTGGGTAATTTTTCGCGTCAATTTTGGGCCTAAATGGACGTTTCTGGCCCAAATTGACAGAAAACTTTAAAATTGTCAAAATCGGAAGCTTCTGAGCTTATCCAGAGCTGGAGTAACGTAAAGGACTGAAACTGTCATTTTACCAATTTAAAAGATAAGTTTGAGATTTTTTATTAATTTATCCGTCCACGTTTCAGCTAAGCTCCTTCTATAAATACCCCCCCAAATTCAATGTTGAACAGATAGAAAATCAGAGAAAAAAGTTCAGAGCTCCGTTTTCAAAACAGAAAAATAGAAGCCTTAGTCCTAGCCTCTCCTCCCTCTGCCAAAACAGTCCCAAAATTATTTTTTCTTACGTTTCGACTACCTTCTTCCTCCGTTTTCTCTTTCTTTCTTTTGCTGTCGCCATCCTATCCCGCTGCCGTCGCCCTGCCGCTGCCGTCTCGCCGTCGCCGTCGCTCCTACGCCGTAGCCGTCGTCGTCGTCGTTGCCGTTCCGCCGTCCTGCCGTCTCGCGCCGCCGCGTCCAGCCGTTCCGCCGCCGCGCCCAGCCGTCCTGCCGCCGTGGCCCCGCGCCCTCGCCGCCGTCGTCCCGGCCGCCATTGCCCTTGCCGCCGTCGCCCCCAGCACCCCCCCCCCCCTGCCGTCGCGATTTCACGTTTCCTGTTAACAGGAAATTCAAATTTAAAATAAAAAAGGTACAACTCTCGTTTAATCCTTCATCTTTTCAATTTCTTTCACTTTGGTCACTAACCTTTTTATTTTGTTTTTGCAAAAAACTGTACTAACTTTTTGTTTATTTATTTGTTTATTATTGTTATTATTACTAACCCCTTTTTTTTATTATTGTTATTAACAACTAATTAGTCTAACTTTACTAACTTTTTTTTATTGTTATTAACAACTAATCTAACTTTACTAACTTTTCTTTTTATTGTTATTAACAACTAACCATATTAACTGTGCTAACTTTTATTATTATTGTGTTATTAAAGTGGATGGCCAAAAAGCCCCACTTTATTATTATTAATTTTTTTTTTATGATTAAAAAAATAAAAAGGGAATTTTATGTGAATAATTTTTAAAGGCTAATAAAAATCACTAATAAATAAAAAAAAAACTATCTTTTATTATTTTGAGACATAACTTTTATTCCTTTTAATAAACAAACATAATGAAATAATGAAAAATAAATAAATAAATAAATGAATATAAATCATTTTTTTCAAATATATCTTTAAAAGTAATGATTTTTAATTAATAATTAATTAAATAATTAATACAATTTAATAAAAATTAAATTCCATGTCCAAATGATCCGCCAGGATCCATGGCTTGGAAAATATTTTAAATAGAATATATAAAATATTTTTTTAAATAAAGTATATAAATAAATTTTCCTTTATTATAAAAAATAAAAACTTTGAACTAATATTTTTACTTATCTCTTTATCCAGCAAAATAATAAAATATAACTTTTTAGTTTCTTTATTAATAAAAAGAATAAAAGAGTAAAAAAATTTTTTGGGCTAATATTTTACTTATTTCTTTCAAAATAATAAAAATATATAACTTTTTGTTTTCTTTATTAAATAAAATTTTATCCAAATGATTTCAAATAAAGGTAATAATAAAAAATTAAATCTCTTTACTTATTAATTAGACGTATTTATAAATTAGAAAATTGAAAAAAAAAAATCTTTTAACAAACAAAAAGAACATAAAAAAAATCATATAAATATCAAAAACTTTTCTTTATATACATATAAATCTTTGATTTCTTTAATCTTTTTTTTAAAAATAAATTATATAAATATCAAAACTTTACCTTTATTTTTTTTAAAATATACATATAAATTTTTAGTTTCCTTATTAAATAATCATTTTTGCTTAATTTTTTTTATATAAAAAAATAAAACAAATAAATATTAAGACTTTTCTTTTTGAAATATACATATAAATTTTTGGTTTCATCATTAAATAAATAAATTTTTGTTTACTTTTTTATTCACCTTTTTATCAAATAAAATATTAAGACTTTACTTTTATTTTAAAAAATATACATATAAATCTTTAGTTTTCTTCATTAAATAAATAAAACCTTGATTAAATAATTACTTTCTTGGTTCATCTTTTATCAAATTAAAAAAAATAAGCTTAAAAATAAATATGTATAAATATCAAGACTTTTTATATAAATCTTTTCTTGAATAATTAATTTTGGTTTATCTTTTATCAAACAACAAAAATCAATCAAATACATGAATATCAAGATTTTATTTTTAACTCTTTTGTTTTCTTTGGTAAATAAAATCCTGGTATTAAATAAAAAGAAATAAAAAAAAAAGAAGAAAGCCTCCACTTTATTTATTGTTATTTAATTTTTCTTTATTTTATGGTTAAACTCATTTCATTTAAAGAAATTAGCCATAAAAAATATATATGTAAAATAAATCTGAAACATGTTGTTAAGTCAAAAAAAAATTTTAGTTCATGGTATATTGGCTGGAAACTGTCTCGTGCCCGCTTTTGAGCTGCTTCACCTGGTGAAGAGGGTCTGGCTGAGTAACAACGCCCCGTACCATGATCAAAGATTTTTATTTTTAAACTCTTTGATTCCTTTAAATTAACTTCTTATTAAATAAAAAAAATTAATTTTTTTTAATTCTTTTATAAATTGAGTAATTCTTTAAATAATAAATATCCTTCATTAAACAAGAAAAATCAGATAAAAAAAAAAGAAAGATAAGAGAAAGATAAAAATCAAAGAGACAAAGAAAAGAAAAGAAAAGAAAGAAAAGAATAATAAGATATAAAAAAGAAAGATTTTTTTAAATCATTAACAAATTTAATAACAAAAGACTTATAAGTTAAACTAATAATTAATTCCATAAAGTAATAATTAACTCTAAATAATTTCCATATCTGCATGATCCGGCAGGATCTACGGTTTGGAAAATATCGACTTTTTTTTAAAATTAAATAAATAAAAAGGTAAAAATCCATATTTACAATATGGATTAAATTGATTAAAATTTCGTCAAATTCCGTGTCCAAATGACTCGGTAGAGTCCATGGTTCGGAATCCAAATCTTCCGTGTCCAAATGACTCGGCAGAGTCCATGGTTCGGAAGTATAAAATTCTATCCAAATTAACTTAAAAATCCACATTTTCCCATAATTCAGTTAAAATTTCTAATTTTGAAAATTAACTGAAAATTATTTAAAAGCAAAGCGAAACAAAATTAAAATCAACTAAGGTGCCAACTTTGGGCGCTATAACAATATTGTTTTAACGTAACCGTACTCCCGATCCCCGAACTCTCGCAGACCATATTTTAGGTATCCAATCGACCTAAGAAAAACCGATTGGTGGCGATTCCCGAAAACGAACAATACGTTGCCACACTAACACTAAATTTAATCCCGCAATGAATTTTTGGCATCATTTGAGCATAATTTCAACACTTAAAATTCAACATAATTTTGACACTGAAATTTTAGTATAATTTCAACACTAAAATTTAAGCATAATCTCAACAATAAATTTATAATAAAAATTCAGCAAAATTTCACCAGAAATTCTTTAAACAATAAACTTAAACACCAACATTTGAATGGCACTAGCATTCAACTTAAAAAATGAATTTGCAAAAAATAAAAATGTTGATTCTCCTTTCCAGAAGCAGCAGATAAGGTTGCAGATGGCTGGAAAATGATCAAAAAATTGAAGGAGGATGGAGGAAGGAGCAAGAGGGAGGAAGAAGTTGAGAGGAGATTGGGAGAATGGACAAATAAGAATGAAAAAGCAATTGGCCGAATGGTAGGGTTTATAAGGAGGCTGCAATTTGTGCAATTGAGGTGCCATTGTTTTTTAGTGGCACGGGCCTCATGCGACTGAATTAGTTGATTTATGTGACTAACAGTCAATCATACACCTTGTATGGATTGAAAGTGTTAGTCGCATCATTTTAAATTTCAAATTTCAAAAAAACACTTGAATGTAGTTGCATGGGTAAAAAATTCAGTCACATGAAATACGATTTTAGTCGTATAGCAAATATATTCAGTCGCACAATTGATTGAATTCAGTCTCACATATCTAAAAAATTTCCAATTATAATAGACAATCATATATGAACAATTAAATGGAGACAGTAATATATTGAGATACATATGTAAACAAACAAATGCAGACATACATTTATTATTATTTATATAATACTTATATATATATATATATATATTATAATGCTAATATATTATATATTATATGAATAATTATATATAATACTTATATATTATATATTATAAAATAAATTATTAAACACTAAAATAATAATTTTAACAAAATAAAATTCATTGAATAGTACATAATCATTTGTCAGTGTCGGAGGAATTCTTATCGAGACTTTCAACGTATTTGTCAAAAGGATCACAAGATTAACCCGTGTGATTGAAAATAGTCAACATTGTTTCTCACTGTGAAAGAACTTCCCCCCTTGCATTCAAGTCAACCAGCATAATTGTTGGTTCAACGCTAGAATATTTAACCAATACTATATAGTGTTGAACATCAGGCCGTTGGTATGGTATTTCCTCAATTCCAGGTAGGATTTTATAGTTTTCATCTTCTCGTAACTGATCAATGGCATTAATGTCAATGTAACCCTATGGTTTGACTTTAATTACTGCCCACCATAGTTGGAGTGAATTATAAGTATATTGACAATAGTACACCTGTACTACTTAGTGGGTAAGAATGAAAGTTTAAGCGGACTTAGTCTAGAATGCCACTCAACATTGACTATACTAGATTTCACGTGTCTTTGAACTCCACATGTAGGATCAAACCACGTATATTTGAAAACTGTGACAAAGTTTGGGATGCTTCCTGAATTTTCAAGATCGATAGTTTCGTCAACCGTTCCATAAAAAGCATATCCCTCAAATCCAATCACCTCACTCTTAACACAAACTCCCCAGTTTGTAGTTGACTTTGTTGGCTGTAACTCTATGTATGAAATCGTAAACCATTGACCGTACATCCGTTAAAACTTAAAGCTCCATGTAAAGGACCTCAAGATAATTCAACTAGTCATTCACTGAATATGTTTCGATGGATTTTTCCCTACAAGTTTGGAACACACGAACATTAATAATTTTTTAGAATACCCCTGTATACGTAAATTTGACCGGAGAATATAATAACAATCAAAGACATACGTATTCCAAAAACCATCGTGCAAAATTTTTGACCCGTAACTCTTCCATGTTTTTCATATTGCATTGAGGAAACTTGCATTGCATAACATTGTTGAAAACCTTATGCACCAAAACAAAAGAATATTAGCAACTTCCAAAAATTAAACTATAAATTAACATACTAAAACACAAATGTTCAAGAACGTATTGAGCATATGGGTCAACCTCTTCACAGTTTTGTAGAATGTAAAGATGCACGTGTTGTAATTCATCATCCACAAGAATCCTCCGCGCCCTACAAACTGGGAAGTTGCAATTTTTGTTGCAGAATAATTGCAGTTGAGACATCCCATGATGATTAGGTGGCCCTATATTATTATCAATGTTTTGCGGGGCCCTATACTGTTTACAAAATATTGTCATTTCCTAAATGAAATATGTTTGACAATTGAGCCTTTTAATTTTGATTTGTTGTATGTCTTTCATTCAAAGTACCAAATTAGTCTCTCAAACGGATACATCCACCAGAATTGTATTAGATCACATAGCATGGCCTCACATAGTAGATGTATAGGAAGGTGCTCCATCAAATCGAAACAAGTTGATAGAAAGATCATCTCTAGCTTGTAGATAGTAACAATGATGGGATTTTGTAGCTTGTCCATATCATCTGGTCTTTTTTTTTTTTTTGTGAACAAAGTTGGCGAAAAAATGAGCTACATTTAAATATAGTAGACCACATTATTGGTGCTAAATACCTATGCAAATGCGATTGGCAGTATGCTTTGAGAGAAAAAGTGACAACCATGGCTCTTAAAGGAGTAGAAACTTTTGTTCTCCATGCTTACATTACGTGCTATATTTGATGCGTACCCATCTAGAAATTTTAAATCTCCTAACTATAAACATATTTGCCGAAACTCTTCTCTTTCTAGTGCATATGTTGCTTTCGGTTTTATTCTGTTATTACCATCTTCAATCAAGCAGAGCTTAGGCCGCATATCCAATTCCTTTAGATCCAACTAGGCATTAGGATTATCTTTCATCTTACTCTTAACTAGTTTACATATCCGGTGTTACCACGGGATTCCAAGTTGTACTGAGTTCTAGAAAATAATATGTGTGTGTGTGTGTGTGATGAAAAATATTACAATAAAGCGAACAATTTAAAAATGAACAAAATTATTCCAATCTGATATTGAGTAGTGTCAACATTGATGTCGAACGTTTGAGTTTTAAAAAACAACAATTCAAGTTGATATATCATCATCTTTTGCATGTCTTCTTTTGTTCATGAATTAATGAATTGAATTAGTAATTCTCACAAACTAATGTGTTATAGTAATGTAATAAATTTAGGAAAACTAATTTTTAGAGAGAAGTAGAAGTACAGAGCTAACCTAAAGACAAAGACCATGATCTTGAAACTTCTGATAGTCACCAAAACTTTAGCCAAAGTTTGATCTCGATACCCACTGAGATGGTGAGTTTAATCCTTCAATCCACCATTAAGGTTTTAAGATTGCTTATACCAAACTCTAGATTTTAGAGGTATTATATTTCTAATTTGAATAACTCAAAGAGTTTATATTTCACAATTCTTACTGAATTTTTCTTTTAATTGGCTATACTTCTTAATAACTTGGTAATTTCCAGAGAAAAAATATTGACTTGCCAAAAAATTAATTAATAGATTAAAATTGAAAAATGAAAAATGTAAATAAATATAAAGATAAAACCTGAACAATTAATCAAGCACAAGAAAGAATCTCTCCTCCATATGAGAAACAAAAACCGAGAGAAAACAAATTCCATGGGTATGCCCAAACAAAACCTTACTGTTGGTGGTTGTTTTTTCTACTAATTTTTCTACTTTCCTTAATTCGTCCTCTCGTTTACACACTAACCATGTATCACAATGTTGACAAATCAAATGGGTCACAGAATATAAACTTGAATTACAAATGCTCCAGGAGGGTTCTTTGTTTTGTTTTTTTCTTCTCGCCTATTTTTTCCCTAAAAGTCAGGTTATATATATATATTAGTAAGATCTGTCACTAATTAGTTAATCAATTTCGAAAAATATATAATTTTGGAATGGATTAATGTTTTTGACAATTTAATTGTTGTTTTTATCTGGAAGTAGTCCTATATTCCATGTTTTAATTTAAACCCAAATTGATTTCGTTTACGATGCGTGTAATTAGTGTTCATTTTAAACTCAATCCGCGTTTGGTATTTATTGACTTCAACCCTAAAATTACAAAATTATGGGTAATATTATTCCCTGAAATTGTGATGGAATAGCGAATTTATGGGTACTTATAATTTTTAAAATTGTGATGAAAATTCTACGATTAATGCTATTTGACTTGTCTAAATTTGCCAATTTTTAAATATAAAAGAATCATGTTATTTGCGTAATATTTGTTTTAAAAAAATATGAATATTTTCTGTTGTACTTTACATGGATTATCATAAACTCAAAAATTTTGATGGATAACCAAACTTAAGATTTTAATGTTAAGGAATTACTGCGATTAATCATTTGCCGTTAATTTTTTGTACATTCAAGTGAATGATAAGTTCTCTCTGCTTCAAAACTAAAAACAGTGCACATTAATAGAATACTGAAGTGATCAACTCAAAATGTCTAAATTTAATTGATATTGATATTGTAGAATAGTAGAAATGGATAAAATACATCACTAACAGCATATGCTTTTGGAAAGCTTCTTACTAATAGTAAAATGGTTTTCAAGCACCCATGATTTCATCTCCATTTTCTTTTTGGATTTCATCTAGATCTTCTTCTTATGTGTTTATTCCAATGTTCTCATACTTAATGCTTCGGCCAACAATAGATGGGAAGGCCACGTATTCCAAAATCCCCTTTCCATTTAATATTACTGGTAGTGTTGCATGTTTCCCCTGAAATTTGAGAAAACATCTTGCAATCACCAAGTTGATTCGATTTTGACTCCATCTAGTTCGAACAAATAAAAATAAACAACTTAATTGGGTATGTATGTTTTGGAATCAAATGGAATAATATTAAAAGACACATACCAGTTATCCTTCAAATTGAATGATTTTTCCTTCGAGAATGTTGTTTTCATGGCGAAGAAGCGGCAAGCTACTGTTTTCCTGACACAAGATCGATAAATACTTTTGAGCAGATATTGTATGGTGAATTGTCATTTAGTACTCCTTTTTATAGTGTTTATGCCTCCATTATTTAATCCGCAATATATGTATTTTCTTTGGAAGTATCCTATTTTCATGGAAAATCAACCATTTAAAATTATTTCTACTTTCCATGTAGAAGAATATGAAAACGATTAGTTTTTCCTAATTGCATGTTATGCATTTAGAATGAGGAGTATTATCGGCAATAAGGTATTGAAAATTCTCAAAAACTTGCTTCTTTTAGAATTTCTGCCATGTATCAACTTAACATTCAATCTGTTAAGTGAATAGACTTTTTACTTATTAAGTGTGTCCTGCTTTATATATATATTAAGTGTCCATCAATGGATAAAACTAATTTTCAAAGAAAATTTTCTCTATATGCATAACATCAAGGTTGTGCTTTACGAGCAAATCCTTCTAATAAGGTAAGTCCCAAAAGATTAACCGTTTGACCCAATTATGCATCTTCCTAAATCCACCCGCTTGAAGATCATCGAACATTGCACTGTAATGTGGGAATTATATCTCATCTAAAGCTTGACTGATTTTGTCGCCAGACAATGGCGGCACAACTATATCCCTCACTTTTAATCCTGGTGTAAAGATATTAATATTCCCATAAAATGCATTTTTTCTTTATAAAAACTTCCTATGATACTTGAACCAGCATGACTTTCTTTCGTACTTCAACTAAAACTAATGTTCTTCATATAATATGGACATGCCAATCTCCCATGTGTACTCCAACCTTATAGTTTCTCATACGTTATAAAATCACTAATTATTCACAATAGACATGCTTACATCATAAAATATTAAGATCTATATGCATCCTCGATTTCAACTACATCTAACCACAATGTTTTCAATTCGTCAATTAGCGGCCTCAAGAACACATCAATATTTCATCCAGAAGATCTTGGACCAGGAATTAACTAAGAAAGAAATATGTATGTCTCTTTCATACACATTTCTGGTGGAAAGTTATACATAACAATGAAAACCGGTCAGGTAGAATACATCCTTCCTATTGCAGATTTTGGCATAAACCAATCTATACATAGCCTAAGACGTATATTTTTAATTTCAGAAGCAAAGTCAGGAAAAGTTGAATCTAAATTCCGCCAAGCCTTTGTTTGGTGTGGATAACCCACTGAACCATTCTCACCTTAACTATTACTAGCATGCCATGTCATGTGTTATGCAGTTTGGGTAGACATGAATAACCGTTTCAATTAGTCAATTATTGGTAGGTGTCACAATACCTTTTTTGGAATTGGTTTTTTGTTACTTCTATTCATTGTCCCTTCCTTATATCTACACTCCCTACAAACTGTACAATGTGTTAACTGTAAGCTCTCCCTATCAAATAACATACACTTATTGGGACACGCATCTATTTTCACATATAGGAGACCTAAATCCTTCGTCATTTGATTGCACTCATACAATGTCTCTGGCAAATTATGGTCATCTAGAACAAATTCCTTCATAAGTGATATAATGTCATTAAAGCAATGATCACTCATATTATGCTTAGTTTTCTTGCTTAACAACTGAGATACTACTGACAACCTTGTATGTTTGGTGCACCCATCCCACAATGATGTCGATGCATCACCCAGTAGTTTGAAAATTTTCTCCATACTCAGATTAGGCAATTTGTTTCCAGCTAAGCCAAAATTAAATACATTGTCCCCTTTATTATCATTTTCATGCTCATATATATTAGCATCCATGGCAACATTGAACCCTTTATTATCATTTTTATGATTTTCAATTTTTTAATTTTGGTGGAGATTTGGGGCAATTGAATCAATAACTATTAGCACATATGCAGATCTATTGTTATAGTCACTATCTCGATT
This sequence comes from Aquilaria yunnanensis, assembly GCA_039654915.1. Taxonomy (NCBI): domain Eukaryota; kingdom Viridiplantae; phylum Streptophyta; class Magnoliopsida; order Malvales; family Thymelaeaceae; genus Aquilaria; species Aquilaria yunnanensis. The sequence goes on from CM077593.1 coordinate 17,590,149, forward strand.
AGAAATTGTTCTTGTGGATGATGTATTTGATGTTTCGCCAATTTAAAAACTATGAGATTACATATCATATCACTCACCGTGACAGTACCATACATAATAGCTATCCATAAATCCATATTCACATAAATGCATTCCAACTATATACATATAGCTATGATAAAATTTTCTACACCATTTATGAAATTTATGTTCATGTATCTGTCCATCATTAAATGTTTATATATCCATTCACATCCTACTATCATTCTCTTGTATATTTCTTACAATTGAAGTTCATATATATTAAATTAAAAAAAAACCATTACAACTCAACAACTTTTAATTTTCTATTAACATTGATATGCTATATATGAATGTCCACCTATACCCTAATCATCAATCTTTACAAGGAATGGCCCAAACCTATTCAAAAATGAAAATTTTGAATTTTACTTTTAAATTGTCATTTACCTTAAAAGTCTAGACAAATTTTGGCAACATATCACCTTAGTTCCTCAAAATTCCCATTTGTTTGAGACAAATCAGTCAAACATGGCCTCCAAGGAATGAGGTTTCATCTAGCTGAAATTTATCCACCATCAAGATAAATCACAATAAAAAAAGTACGGTTCATATTTTTTCATTTCTAAACTGTCTAACTTGGACAATCAATGATTCTCGAATAGAGACATATTATGTATATACATTAACCGCATATCCTTGCAGTTATAATATATTGATAATATTTCTCAATGTACCAAGAATCATTGATAGGTAATCTATGGTTTATCTATATGCATATGTACATAAAACTATAAATAAAAAATCTACATTTATAACAAAATCTTGGCTAGAAATACTAGTTACCTGTATTCTAATAACTACAGACTGAAATAATACAATCTGAATACAGTAAAGCTTCAGAGAAGCAGAGATGGAGAGCAGAGAAAATGGAGATAAAGGGGAAATAACGAAGAGAGCCGAGTGGGTGAGGAAAAGGTAGTTTGTGCGACTAAATTTGCCACTTCTACTTTCTTTTCTCAATGATGTATGGCTGAAAGAAAATATATTTAATTTATGTGACTACCATGCGACTGAAGGGGAAAACATATTTAATATGTGACACTGTCATGCAACTGATAGGGAAATTTAATTATTTCAAGCAACAACCATGCTACTGACAGTTTAATATTTTTTAAGTGGTTTGACTAACATGCCACTGATAGTTTAATATTTTTTAAATGGTGATACTGGCATACAACTAATTTTTGTACTACTAAACATTTTAGTCACATAAATGATTGTAGCCCACATGCATACTACTAATGTGCGATTGAAATGTCATGTTATTGACATCCAATCACATAAATTAGTCACATTTTAACATTTCTCTTGTAATGAGTTAATGACAATGAGGTCTTGAGATTTAAAATAGCATCAGCGCTATTTAATGACAATTAGGTCCTAAGATTTAAAATATCCAAACAGATGTTACAAGGGCATTGGTCATGTGCATCAATGAGTATGAAGGATGGGTCTATGGCAAAATTATAGAGTGGAGAATTTTGATTTTGGTTCACCCATTTTTTAGAGATTTTTCATATGTTATCCTAACTTGTGAGAAATTTTTGGAGAATTAGAAGCATTAAAAGCTTTCACGTTAGATGTTAGGTGGTACATAAGATAAACATTTTCTGGCTAGTACAATAAAAAGAGAAACTTTTAAATGTTGAAATGGTTACCTCTGAGGGTGTTAATTTTCTCCCTTGGAGTTAGAATTTCTCTCTGCTGTGTGTGTCTATTTCTTCATCGAATGAGGATTGCTTAAATCCAATTCAATTTTCTTTTGGTAGAGAACAATGGCTCTCTTACTTGAGTTCATTTCTCTCTTGCTATGATTTGCTAGGGTGTATGCTTTGCTTTCAGCATTCCAAATAGTGCGGTGGAACCAGTTCACCTTCACTTGTCATATGGTGTCCCTAAACCTTAGGCACCTAAACCTTAAGCAAAATATTTTTTTGTTGGAGTTTGAAAAAGAAGAGCATACAGGTAGTAATTGTTCTTCATCATGGTCCTTGGTTTTTTAATAATCAAATGGTCATTTTCCAACATGTCAACTTCTAAATGCATGCAGTTGATGTGCCTTTGACTAAAGAGATCAAGCTATGAGTAGGTTAAGGAAGACAATGGTAAAATGTAGTACTTTCTTTCTTATGAGCGGCTACTAGATTTCTGTTATCTGTGTGGTAATATGGGTCATGTAGAACTAGAATGCATGGAATTGCCTACTGGAATAGAGGGGAAAAAAGGTTAGTATAGGGAATGGTTTTAGTTTCAAGCATCAATGTGTGAAAGATGTTGCTAAGAAACTTGGTGGGGAGGGGTACGTCTACGAATTCAATGGCACGGTTGTCATAATTGAAGGAATGGTCTAGTAGCTTTATTCCTGATATGGATATGAAGAACGAGGGCATTGTTGGCCTAGTTTAACATACCTAGTTGTACCATCATTTCCCCAAGAGAATGCATTGATGCGAATGGTCTTGGCAGTCCCCTTATGCCATTGAAGAGATTGTACTATGCAGAACAGTCAGAATTAGACAAAAGTGGTTTGGGTTGCAAAGTTTTCTTCTAGCTCTTTGTTACTAGGAGTAGTCTTTTGGTGGGAATAAGCACGAGGGATATTGCGTGTCTTGCCCATCTTCAGCCATCATTCAGGGCCTAAAAGATGTTGACCTCAGCTTGGTCACAAGGATGGCATTTCCTTCTATCAAATGGGGGCTCTCGGAAGCATAGACTGAGTGTGGGGCATGAACTAGTCCTCAAGGTGGCAAAAGGTTTGATGGAGTAAGGAGGATGATATTTCAACAGGGTCACACTTAGGCTTACCTTACCACTTGAAATGAGTCCTATAAGTCTGAACTGTTATGGACTTAGGTCGGCCAAAATAGTTCATGCCCTATGAAAAGCAATTCAAAATAAGACTTCAACTGAAATGCATTCATTCAGTGTGCTTTGGCTTTTATTTCTTACTTTGTAATTTTGTGTGTTGGTTAAAAGAGGGGTCTTGCTCTACTTTGGCGGTAGAGCTAAAAGATCACGCTCCTGTCTTTTTATCATAATCATAGTGATGTTCAAATTGATGTCATGGGGTTTGTATGAAGGCTTTCAAGATTTTTTAATCATCTGGAGTTGGATCTATGCCATGCATCTAGGTCTTTGCTGCATCATCTAGCTTCTCAATATGGCTTGCCATGGGCTATGATGAGGAATTTTTGTAGGCTCATGAAACGGTGGAAGGACAACCAAGGAAGGTTTCCTAAAATATAAGTATTTTGAGATTTTATATTTGATACGGGCTTGGATGATCTTAGCTACGGGGGCATTCAGTTCATATAGTAGCATGTTGTTTCGAGGGATGCTTGTAGAGGAGTGGCTTCACATGTGTTTGGGTTCCCTAGATTAGAAAGCTTTTTTCTCCCACCACTATGTATACAATTTTACTTTCATTTGTTTAGATCACAATGAGGTGGAATTGTTACTATTAAGCAAACCGAACTCCTTTTGTAAGGGGCTATAAAAGTATGAAGTAATGTGGGTGCTAGATAGTATATGTGAAAAGCTTTTGGCATCTACTTGGATCGATTTTGGATTGAGAACATTACATGATTGAAGTAATAACTGCAAGACTCATTTTTTCAAATGGCATGAGAAAGAATCCAATAGCTTACATGGGAGAATTTAGACCCTTGAAAAGAAACTAGAAAACATCTCCTTCAATCCAAAATATGCGCAGACAATTGCTTACTAGAAGGCATTAGAAGTGTTCTTGGGGGATTTGCTATCTAACTCAAATAAAGGGATGGAAATTGAGATTTTTCCACCAGGTTTCCTTATGGAAGAATAAACAAAACCATATCCATCTACATTATTAAGAGGATGGCTTCAAAATCTCAACCAATGAGAAGATCCAAAGGGAGACAGTTTGGCTTTTCTCAGCACTATTTTCATCCTCTCTCCCCTTGAGGATGGACAAGATTATGAGTTTAGTCAAGCCTGTAGTGATCGATGCAATGAATGAAGATTTTCTAATGCCATTCAGATATGAAGAGGTTAAGGTAACTCTATTTCAAATGTATCATACAAAGTCTCTTGGTTTGGATGGTCTTCCCCCTTTGTTCTTTCATAAATTTTGGCATATTATAAGGGAAGATTTTATTGTATATGTCTTCAATTTTTTTAAATAAAAGGATGGTTCCAAACAATTTAAATTACATTTACTTAATGCTTATCCCAAAGGCTTGGAATACTCATATACTCTCAAATTATCATCCGATTAGCTTAGGTAATGTCCTCTACAGAGTGGCAACAAAGGTGTTGGTGAATTGAATGAAACCTTTCTTTTTCTCCTTGATTTCTGAGAATCATAATGCTTTTGTCCTTGGCAAGCTCATTGCAAATAATGCCCTTATTACCTTGGAGGCCTGTTATAATCTTAATTCGATGTATGGCTTATTGGATGGGACCTTGGCAATCAAGTTTGATATATTGAAGGCTTATGATCAGGTCGACTAAAGTTTCTTAAGAGGTATCCAAGGAAGTTTGGATTTCATGCTAAGTGGGCCGGTTTGGTTATGAGTTGTGTGGAGATGACATCCTTCCTGGTACCAGTGAATAGAACTCCCTCTGGAATTTTTTTACTTGTCTTGTAATCATTGACATGATGACCCACTTTCACCATTTCTCTTTCTTTTTGTGTCGAAGGGTTATCAATGTTGTTATGTCATGCACAGGCTCAAAATTTTTTAGAAAAAATCTTGATTGATCCATAGATTTTGCATCTAGTATTTGTTGATGATAGCATCTTATTTCTTTAGGTGTCAAAATAAGGGGTGAGGCACATACAGGTTATCCTTCAACTTTATAAATGTGCCTCGGCCAGATGGTTAATGTGCATAAATCTTCAATCTTCTCCAACCCTGAATATTGCCTTACACCAGAAAATATTCTTCTATTAAATTCTAGGGAGTTTATCTATATTTTTAGGTAGAAAGAAGACATCTCAATTTGAATATCTTATTGAGAGGGTGACTAACAAGATTTCTCAATGGAAGACATCATTTCTTTCTTAGGCAGAGCAAGGAATGATGATTAAAGCTATAATTTAGGTGATGGCCATACACCTTTTGAGTTAGGTTTTAATCCCTACTGAAGTATGTTACAAGCTGTGGTCTTTATTGACCAAATTTTGGTGATCTTTCGATAGCAATGTTCAAAATGTTCCTTGGTATGGATAGGAGAGGTTATGTATGTTGAAGCAAGTAGGGAGCTTTGACTTTTGGGATATCTAAACTTTTAATGGGGCTAAGTTGGCAAAACAAGGATGGAAATTTACTAGCCTTGTTTGTCGAGTTTTTCAAGGGAAGTACTTCCTTTTCTCGTTCTTCCCATGTGCTCTTGAGGCGTCCTTTTTCTCAAATATTTGGAAAGGTATTCTAGTGGGAAATGAGGTGCTTCTAGCTGCTGGCTTTTTTGGGCAAATTAGATAGGGGCTAAAGTCTTGATTTGGCATGATAATTGGATTCCTGACCCTCACATGAAACTGATCACAACTTTTTTCCTTAGCTGCTCCATCTTTCTCTACCTAACCTTATCAATTACTCCTTTTTGGCATGGAAAAATTCTAAGATTAAGGCTTTGTTTTGCCCACCGAATGCAGTCCTAATCAAGGATATTCCTTTAATCCAACATACCAAGGACAGTTTTACTTGAGGCATGGCGAACAAAAGTCTATTTATGGTAAAATCAACATATTATATGGCTTTTGTATTGCTTTACTGGAAGGATCCTCTCATGAAGTCAAACTTTTGATGTTGGTTTTGGAGTTTGGGTTTTTCTTGTGGATTTAGGTTTTTCTCTAGCGTGCACTTACAGATATCCTACTGACACAAGATCGTGTGAGGTAGCGGGGCAGTGACTCTCCGTCTACTTGCCACATGTGTGGTATGGCGAATAAGGATGTCCATCACTTGCTTTTTGATTACCAAATTACACATAGACTCTAAGAATGGTTGGTCTAATGATTCTTAAGCTTTGTTTCAACTAGAGGGAAGGTCTTTGTGCTTTCTTTCATGGCAAGGAAGTAGAGATGTTGAAGTTTTCAATAACTTGTTGGTTTTTTTGGTATAACAGGAACAAGGTTGTGTATAAAGTTGTTTGTCAAACTCACTTTCAACTGGCCTTTAGTGTGTAGGGTTTTAGGAGCCAAACAATGTAACGGAATTAACATAAACCCTCCAAGATCTAAGTGAAACGGGGCAAATCAGGTGTTTAAAATTTTCATACCTAGCAGGTTAAGATCTTTTACCCAACTATTGAGTTGAATCATAAAACTTAAACAGTTGACTTGTTCAAGCTCTCTACGGTATTGTTGACACCCAATTTCGTCCGAACATTCAAAAATAAAAAAATTATTAATTAATTAAAAATTATTAAAATTATAAAAAATTAATTAATTAATTAAAATTACAAAAAAAAATTAATTTTTAAAATTAATTAAATAGTTTAGGGAGCGCATTTTGTTTTAAAATAATACACACACACACACACACACACATATATATATATATGTATGCATAAAAATTTAAAAAAATTATTATTATTATTATTATTAATCTATTAATTAATTAATCTTTTTTAAAACCCCTCCCCCAGCTGGCAACTCTCCAGATCCTTCTCTCCCCTTTTTACCTGCTCCCTTTATCGTTTATCTATCAGGCTCCAGAGACTTCTCTCCCTCAATAATAGAGCACTCACACCTGCTCTCGAGAGAGAGCTCACTCTCTTCTACCCCTGAGAGGCTCTGGGCTTGCTCTGGCGGATCATCTCTCTCTCTCTCTCCCGGGGATCACCTCTCTGACTGATTTCTATTCTCCCTCAGCTCAATCTCTTCTCTCTTCTCGCTCACCCCTCTGCGCAAATCTTTTCTCCCTTCTCCTCGCCCAAGAGCCGCCCCCTTCTTCCTCTTTCGCTCACGGTCCGTCACCGTCTTACCCAGCTTCTCCGCTGCCAGCAAGCCTTCTGTCTTTCCCTCGCCTCACGAGCCTGCTAGCCTCTCCCTCCTCCTGCCCAGCTCTGCTTGAACTCACTCCTCCTCCGCGCCACACCGTCGTCTTCCGTCCTTCACCTGTCTGGTCCGTTGTCGAGCCCGTGATCGTGCTCCCGCCAGCTCGCGTCGTCCCCTGTTGCTCGCCTGCCGCCGTGCTCCCGCCAGCTCGCGCCCTCCCCTTGCGTCGCACCAGATCCCTAGCCTTCGTCGCCATCACCTTCAGCTGCCTCTCGACCACGCCGCCCCGACGCCGGAAGGATAAAAAGGAGGAAGACAAAGACGAACCAGACGCATCTTTCGTTTTTGACTAAGTCAAAAATTCTTTTGTTTGGGTAAAATTCTTGTTTACCCCTTAACTTATCTTTGTGTTATCCATTTAAATCACTAACTTTCTTTTCTTTGCAGATTAAGCATTGACAACAAATTTTCTTTTTTTTGTTTTTCTTATTTTGTTTATTTTGGTCACTCATTAAATGCAGCCATTAAATCTTCATAAAAATATAACATAGTGTGTTTGTTTGTTTTATTTTAGTTATTAACTAACTTTGGGTTTATGCAAATTTTCTTTAATTAGGATTGCATAATTTGTCTTAAAAATGATTAGTCGATTAATTGTTCATGAGATAGAGAGAAACACCTGGAAGAGCGGGTGAATTAAATCTTACTTTTTTATAACGATTGTACACTTCAATTATTACACTGGAATAGTTTTCTGTGTTTTAAATGAGAGAATTTTTGAAATATACTGGATATACGTCCACCAACTAATAGAATCCATTAAAGTTTAGAGCTCTCATTTTTTTAGTATGAGTTAATTAAATTTAGCAAAATTAAAGGTATCAAAAGATATATTTTTTATTTTTTATTTTTTTTTAGAAAATTCAAAATTTTAATTTTGAACAATATTAAGAAAAAATAAAGACAATATGATCAATATAGTAATTATCTATAAATATTATTCATTCACTTTTTTTAAAAGATCCGTTCTTGGTAATTAATAGAATCTCGAAACAATCCTTCATCCATATCCAGGTGGTTCGGTTAGAATCCATGGTTTGGATATTAACGGGAATTATTTAAAGTAAACATAAATTAAAATTGAATAATGAAAAATCCAGATCGCAAACCAGTAAGTTATAAAATTCCGTGTCCGGATAATTCGGTAGAATTCATGGCTCAGAAATATCAAGTTTATTACAAAATTACGCAAACTAATTTCCGAGATCTTGAAATCCGTATTAATTTAAAAATCCACATCCGACTAATTCAGTTAAAATTTCTGTTTTGAAAATTAACTTAAAAGCAAGCAAATCAAAATTAAAATCAACTAAGGTACCAATTTTAGGCGTTAAAATAGAGTTATTTTAATGTAACCATACTCCCGAACCCCCGAACTCTCGCAGACCATTTTTAAGGTGTCCAATCGACCTAGGCGAAAACTGATTGGTGGCGACTCCCGAAAATGACCCGCACGTTGCCACAGGTATCCACATGAACCATTCATAAACCTCTTGTGCTCACAATACTAGCTTGCATCCTCCAAGAAAAGACAAAAGGTGTGCACGGTTGGATATCTCAGAATATTTTCTGATTTTGTCCCTATAAGAAAACCACAAAATTAACACTATATGACATATATATAGTTAAGCAAAACTCTAAAGCCAAATAGATTTCATAACCGTAATTTGATTAGGCTTAATTTTGGACTCAACAATAGCTCAACTTTGGGGCCAATAATTTAGTCAAAATTATCTTGAAACCAAAACCAAGCAATTTGGCCCATGCACTTAAACAATCTAACTGGCTCTAAGTGTTCGACCCTATAGGCTCCTATCATGTTTGAAATGATCATAAATGACATTTATGATCATAAATAATAAGCAATGTCAAGCAACACTTCATTGTTACCCAAGTAACCAGATAGTTGGTTATTTGACTAAACGTCTATGATCATTATTCATATATGTCATTGTCCTTTTGTCTAAGATATCAATACCGAGCATGAGGCATATATGAATAATGATCTATGATTTCTTGATTTCTTGATTCTCGAGTAGACTGACTAGAAGGGACAATGATTTATAAAATTATTCATATATGTCATTGTCCTTTTGTCCAAGATATATAGCCCAATCTATGATTTCTTGATTCTCGAATAGACTGACTAAAACTGATGACATTAATGTTCTTATCAACTCATCCGAGCATGACCATGCATTTACTCAGTCCCACTCAATCAATGGGCCCAGAGATATCACTCCCATTATATAGGAGTGACAATCTCATCTTGATCTTACAAATCCCTCTATATGATATATGACATACTCATTGACAACCTTCATTTTCACTCTATTACAAGCAACAAGAAGAAGTATCAAAGTATGTGACTCACATGGTTGGAACCTTGATGACCTCTGGTGTGTTCATAACTCACAACAAACCTTTCCCACTACACTAGTAATAGTGTGGATGCGTCTAATATCTTTATACTCAAACAAACATGTGAACTCATATGCAAACACACCTATCTTCAAAGTATAGTAGTGGCAAGTACTAAGATCATTTTCCCCAATGAACGGGGGTTGTCTACCGTACTCAATATCTTTCTAGTATCTAACCGATAATTAAGAGGAATTGTTAACTAACTACTATGAATTAACTAACTAGACTAACTAATGCAATAACATAAACTACTAACTATCGACAGGTAGCGGAAAAACAATTAAAACAATCAATAATAAGAAACCTCATACTTAAAATCAAATCCCCCTAGAACTTTAATTGTGTTGGTTTTACTCTAATTTAAAAGGATTGTGATTAACTTAAACCATGGAGTACTGCCTAAGGTAGATTAGCTCCCTATTATTCCCTTTACACTAACCCTATTCTAAGTCACCAATAGGGTGTCTAGGCCTACCACGCTTCCTAAGAATGCATTACAAGTCCTATTACCCCATACTGGGTTTCACCCTAGTCCGAAGGTATTATATCACACCTATTACTCCTAGTTATGATAATATCCTTTTTATCAAATGGTGATCCACAACAAATATACCATATACTACCTAACACATGTTTATCATCCCACATTGAATTAATAGGTTAGTTACAATTAATCAATACAACAAAGCACATTTGATAAATTGCAAGAAAAGCACATAATCATGTTAAACTAGAAATAACACAATCACAAAATCATCCTAGGGTTCATCTATTGTAGGCATGAATAGGAAAAGTTTAGCTCATAATACCGTAAAATAAACACCAAAGAATAAAAAAAAACACTAAGAAAAGAATGATCCATGGCTAAATTTCTTCTTATCCAAGAAATTTTTTTCGGGCACTCATAGTATGGTGTTGATCATTAGAATTACCTCCAACAGTCGTCCTCCATGAAAAACTTTCTTTTTCTATGTATTTTTCACTCATCTCGTTTGTCTCTCTTCCCCCCCCCCCTCCTAAATTAACCCAAAAATCCTAAAAATTAAGACAAACACGGGTTGGAACACAGCCATGTAGCAGGGTCGTGCTGCTTCTCTAGAACTTAAAATCTCAATTAATTCAATAGGTTTGGAACATAGGCATGTATAAGAGCGCGTAAGCTCCAAAACTGTGCCAAAACTTACAATTCAGCTCCAAAACTTTGCCAAAATCCTTCCTAACTCACATGAAGCTAAAATATGATCTGAAAATAAAATATGAACCAATTAAGCAACATATCCTAGAAAAAATACATCAAAAGACAAGCAAATACAAGCGAAAAACACATAGAAAACATAATTAAATATAAGCATATCATATTTTTCCTCCACACTTAAACTTTTGCTTTCCCTCAAGCAAAACCAAGAGAAGAACCCGAAAATATCTTAAAATTTACAAAAACATTAGAACATAGAATGTAGAATCATTTTCTTGAGCAAAGAGGTATAGAGAGAATTAAGACTTTAATTATCTTGAAAAATTAAGAAGACTACCAAACATGTAACTCCTTCTATCTAACACTTCCAAAACAAGACAATTTCAATGGTAACAATTCATTCTCAAGCTAGTAACTCATATTTCTCAAAACCGAAAGGATAATATCAAATTTTGATGCAAAGTAAAAGGCACAAATCACAATCAATTAGATCGAACTTTTCAACCAATTCTTGTTATGTGTTAAAAACTTAAACTACTTCAACACCAAAAATAGTGGAGCAGCATATTCACTTTACTTTACTTTACCAACAATCAACCACAAATCCATCAACCTAACATAGAAACCCAAAACTTAGCATGCTTTGAATAATGTACCAATCAAAAAAAATTTGATGCAAAAATAGTTTCTCAAGACCATATTCCACTAGCTTGCTAATTAATTGAAAAAATATTTTAATAGCAATTTAAGCACTAAAGGGAAAGATTAGGAATCACCTACTTAGTTTTAAAGTTAAGAACTCAAGATATTAAATTAACAATCACTCTCTAATAAGCACAAGCTCAATAAAATGATTAAAAAACAATTAAGCTCCAAAATTTTAAAAATTTTAGAAAATCACTAAAAAGATATATTCAAGAATAAAAATCATAAATAAGGGCTAAAAATAAAATCCACTCTCCCTACACCTAAATTGTAAGCATGGAAAATTAAAGTGAAAAAGAATGGGTAATAGAAACTGATACCGCCTTGGGAAAGAAAAATTTCAATTACTTGTCTCGCAAGTTGGCATTCCAAAAAGTAGTTCTAGAAAGAGTGTTGGTCCAGGCTTCCAATCAAAAATTGAAGGCTTCCAAAGACAACATAAAAGATCATTAACTGTAAAATATAGCAAAAGGAAACATAAGAAAATATAACAAAACTAGTACGAAATAGTACGAACAAAATTATCAGCGACCAATGTTCTAATGACAAAACAAAAAATATCGAACGGGAATATGAATAGAAATAAGTTTGCAATATTAGATGAAATAGATAGTGTCATGACGCAAGTAACAGCTCTAGATAACAATGAGATCAGTGGTGGCGTCAACAAGTGCATCATTCTCAACATTACTTTAAGCATCACCATCCTCTTGTGGGCGCGGTGGAACGACTACTCAGAATGCTCCAGCAGGATAAACAATATGTTGTGTGCTCAAGAGCTCCGTAATCAGCTGTGGGAAAACCATGGGCAATGTTGTGTAGTGGACAGCTCTCGCAATAGTGCACAAGATCACACGATCAATGTTCATTTAGCGATCCATGAGTATGGCATGCACCATACCCAACTACTCCTCAGTGACTGAATCGGCACCAAGTTGATAGTAGAAACACTTAATGAAAAAGATTAAACATGGAAACAGTAGGCAATAGCTGCAATGGTAGAAGAAAAGGGCTACGCCCTGGCTTAGAAGTCCAAGCAACTAGGCTGTCGCACAATGTCTGTGTTAGCTCTACCTGACCAAGAAATGATCTGGGAACTAAGTGATGCCTAAATGGCGCTCTATGCCAGTCGCACAAATGTGGAGCTTGACATTCCGTACAAACCCCTATAGTGAGATCTTAGAACACTGACCCCAAAAAGTGCCATTGGCGTAAAAATCTTGCACCATGGTCATGGAAACAAATGTTAAAGGCACACATAGACACGTCCAACCGCGTCGGACCATGGTATCCTACATCTTCAATGTGATGAAGTAGCCAAAATATGGTTGAAAAATGATTGCTCAATCCCAAGAAGCCTCATGGAGCGAGTATGCCTCAATGGAGACAAAGTGCATAGAGATCTCCAATTGTATCTCATCCATGTCATCATAGGGCTGGGCCATGATCCTAATACTCATCATAACTATTAGAATATCTTGCAGAACCCATTAGAACAAATATCAAACACTTAATAAACTAAATTGCTTGGATGAAAAATAAAAGAGATCAAAGCACAAAGAAAGTCCTCAACTTGAAGCATTAATATTACTAACAACAATTGATCCATTACCAAGCAGAAAGAGAGCATATTCCTGCTAGAATTCATGCAAACAATCCAATTCATAGCCATCAAGACATAAAGAAGAATTTGATAAGTTCCAGCTCTAATACTTCTTTTAAGTTCTTGGAAGGGGACACATAGAAATCACAAGCAAACAAAACAAACTAGGATCAAAGAAATGGGAAAGGTTAATCATACCTTGGAGAGCTTAAAAGCAAGGCAAACTAATTGTTTCAAGCGTCTTGAGGAGCAAAAAAATAGAAACTGGCATTTTAGATCACAAAAGAGGGTGAAAGTCATGTTTTAATTTGTTTAGGTCAAACATGGGCACATACAGGGCTGTGTACATGGCCGTGTTACTTAAAATTTTTAGGTTACATGGTCGTGCACATAGTCATGTTGGTGGCCGTGTTAGCTTCTGGACTCAATTTAGGTGTGATCAATTTATGAAACATGAGAGGATAACACTGGTGTGTTTAAGGCCGTGTACATCGATCACGAGCTAATACAGGGGTGTGTTTAGAACCATGTTTGGCTACTGGAAGTTGAAGCATTTTTGTGAAAAGTGAAAACACAAGTTCGAAAAAGGGTGTATAGTTGACCATGTTTACAAAACACAACCTATAACATATAGGTGTCACAGACCGTGTTTAAGGTTTGAAAGCCAAGAAAAGTTCTAAAATCAGATAAACAATATATAGGCTAACATGGCGTGTTTAAGCATGTGTTTCTGAACACGGGTTACCACATGGTCATGCTAAAAATCGTGTTTATGCTCTGGAGATTAAAACTTAACAAATGCAGAAGAGGAACACACCTCCAAACATTGGCATGTTTGGAACTGTGTCACATAAACATGCCTGGTAACATGGTCATGTATATGCATGTGTTTAAGCTCTGGAATTTGAGAAGGTTGAGGAACATGGGTAAGAACATGGCCATGTATGTGACCATGCTATGAAACACACCCTTTAACACGGCTTGAGCATAAACCGTGTTTATCTACTGAAGCTCAAATTAAAAATCCTTCTAGAAAAAGTAATTTAATAAAACAAACATGGTTGTGATTGAAAAATTGTGTTGGTTAACTCGGCCTTGAACACGGGTGTGTTCAAAGGTGTGTTTGGCTTTTGAAACTTTGAAATTTTTGCAAACTTACCCAAATTTGAGCTTAACCTTTTTCTCCCACTTTGACATTAATTTCTTCCTAAAATACTCTAGATTCCGACAATACAACACATATCACATGATAACAGGATCACCCAAGGATAATTAACCTCCCTTAAAAGAAAAGAAATTATCAAAGCAAAACAAAAAGAATCGAAGCTTGGGTTGCCTTCTAAAAAGTGCTTGGTTTAACATCGTCAGCTTGACGTTATGAGCGCTTTAACTAATGCTTGGCTGGGGGTGGCCAAGCATGATATCCTCATGATAGATGTCGGGAATCTCGTATCCAAAATATCACTTAAGTTGGTGGCCATTCACCTTGAATGTTCCTTTTTTTGGGTGCTTGATTTCTACAACACCAAAGGGAAAAACCTTTATTACCGCAAATAGCCCAAACCAACGGGATTTAAGCTTACCAGAAAAGAGTCGGAGTTGAGCATTGTTTACTAAGACCCGATCACCGGTGTGAAACTCCTTCCCTTACTTGATCCTTGCATCATGCCATTTCTTCACCTTTTCTTTATAAATTCTAGAGTTCTCATAGGCGATATTTCACCACTCATCAAGCTCATTTGGCTGCAACAAACATTTCTCACCTACACGCTCAAAATCATAATTAATATTCTTTATAGCCCAATATGCCATATGTTCTAACTCCATCGGGAAGTGGCAGGCTTTCCCATAGACTAAACGGTATGGGGTAGTTCCGATTGGTGTCTTAGACACTATTCAATATGCCCATAACACAACATCTAACTTAAGAGACCAATCTTTCCTAGACAGGGCAACTACCTTTTCTAGAATTCGCTTAATCTTCGTACTAGATGATTCGGCTTGGCCACTAGCTTGTGGATGAAAAGTAATGGTTGTTCAATGGATGACTCCAAATTTACTGAGCACTTTCTCAAATTGAGCATTACAAAAATGTGTGCCACTTCGCTAATGATGGCTCTAGGAGTACCAAATTGGGTAAACAATTTCTATAAGAATTTAACAATAACCTTGGCATCATTTGTAGGTAAGGCCTGTGCTTCAACACATTTAGAAACATATAATTTGCATATACTAGAATATATTTATTCCACAATGACACTGGAAAAAAATCCATAAAATCAATTCCCCAAATGTCAAACACTTCATATACTTGGATTCCATGTTGATGCATTTCATCTCTCTTTGAAATATTGCCAGATCGTTGACAGCTATCGCATGAAATTAAATATCTCCTTGTATCCTGAAATAGGGTCGGCCAATAGAAACCTGACTCTAACACCTTTCTTGCTATAGTGTTGCCTTGAAACTGACCTTCTGCTGGGCCTTTATGACAATGCTTGAGTATTTTCTCCACATCGAGATAGAATACACATCACTAGATGATTTGATTTGCATAAATTCTAAACAAAAAAATTTCATTGTAGAAATAATATTTTAGATCAGAAAAGAATTTTTTTTCTTTTGTTGGTATGTCATCTCTCACGGTAGTTCCCTGCATATGAGATAAATAGCATAGTCAACAAACCAAGGTTCATTTGTTTGTTTAGAATTAAGCATATGCAAATGTTCATCAGGAAATGAATCGTTAATATCCTTCTCCATCACAGACTCTTCTGTGGGATCCTCCAACCTGGAAAGGTGATCTACAGCCAAATTCTCTACTCCCTTCTTGTCTAAGATTTCTAGATCAAATTCTTGGATTAAAAGAATCCAATTGATTAGTCTTAGCTTCACAACATTCTTATTCAATAGGTACTTCAAAGTAGAATGGTCGGTGATAGCCGAAGGGCTTTCGCCCCTCCCAGTACGTACTTCCCACCGAAGTTGTGTTCGGGAAACCTGGCATAGCTCGAAAAGAAGCACTGTCATTGACCTCGGCAGGAGCGAAGTCGAGCACCACAAAGTCAGGACTTCGGCTAATACGCCAGGAAATCCAAAGGTATGGCCGGCTCTTTCGAGGGACCAAACGGATCGTCTTCGGGACAGAGGCCTACCCCTTACGAGCAGGAGAGAATCCTTCGAAGGCAGAACCACCGAACTAAAGGACTCCCCGAACTACGAGCATAACCCCCGAAGAAGGACATCCATACCAAAGGACGACCTCGCCCAGAGGACTTCGGGAGTACGGCCTAAGCATTTAAGGAGCCTCTGACATGTTGCCCACAGACGTTACATGCCACCCCAAACGGTGGTCGGACACACAGACGCCGTCCAGGTCTTGTCACGACCTGTCTTGGTTCAAGGCTCAAGGAGCATGCAACCGGCTACTTGTCCTCTACGCCCAGAAACTCAAAGAACATCCGACCGAACACGTGTCGTCATCTGAACAGACTGGGCATTCCTATAAATACCAGGGAACAGACCCTGGCAAACGGTTCGACTCCTTCATCTTGAGAAAACACAAACAGGCAAGGCCACTAAACTTCCTAGTGCCCCCCTTCTCTTTCACCTCTCAGGAAATTGACTAGGGCGTCGGAGGTTCCTCCCCGGGAAAACACCCCGAGGACCTCCTAACCCTCTTTTCTGAGTATTTTCAAGCACACTCCCCTAGGAAATTCGAGCTGTAGACGTTCTCCCCCTCAGGAAGTCCCTCCCGAAGTCACAATGTCTTCCGAAAATGATGCTGCCGGGCATCACTTGGCGCCGTCTGTGGGAACCCACCCTCGGGTTGCCGTTGTTGAGACTCGACGTTCCAAGGACAAGGGACTCCCGAGGTCCCCGTCCGCGCCTGAAGTTCAACCGGCTATTGAGCAAACCATTCCAGGGATTTCTTTGCCGGAGGAGGAGCGTCCTCTTATCATCACCATGAGTTTTCTGCTCGACTTTCAACAGTCTGTTATGGCTGAAATGACGCAACAGATAGACCGAAGGTGGCCGCAACCAACTCAGACCCAAAGGCCTCCCTCACCAGTACGCCCTCGGGAGAAAAGCCCCAAGCCAACCTACCACAGTTCGGGAAGTGGGGACCCCCATGAAGAGTCTTCGACAGAAAACATGCCCCTCGGGGCACGACTTGCGGGACAAGCGGGGTCTAAGCGACTTAAAGTCCCATACCAAAAGAACTCATCACCCGAGGCGAAGTCTCCATCCCCTCGGCGTCGAAGTCACTCCCCGAAGAGGCACAGGCAATCTCCTTGCAACGAAGCTTACAAGCACCAGGAGGAAGAGCCTAGCGCCACGCTCCTTTTGGAGAAGATATTGGCTAGGTTGGACAGGGTGGAAAAACAGGTAGCTCGTAAGCCCGTCTGGGCCAGGCTATCTGGGACCTTTTGTGGGGAAGAGTCCCCATTCACCCAAGCTGTAGTTGAAGCAGCCATGCCAGGTGACTTCCGAGTACCTCGGCTGGAAACGTACGATGGCCGAACTGATCCACAGGCTCATCTGACCAAGTATAGACGCAGCATGATGATGCACGGTGCCGACGACGCCACCCTGTGCAAATGTTTTGAGGTCACCTTCACGGGACCAGGAACAGCCAGGTACAATTCATTAGCCCCAGGAACCATCATAAAGTTTCAGGAGTTATCTTCGGCCTTCACACAACAATTCATTGGAAGTCGGCCGACGGCGAAGATGCCCGTCCAGATGTTCGACATAGCGCAAAGAAGTGGAGAAACTATCTGCGACTATGTCGAAAGGTTTAACAGAGAAGCTTTGAGTGTCCTAGACTTTCAGCCTGAAATATGCATCCTCGCGATGACACGGGGCCTTCGGAGGGATTCACAGCTATTTTACGAATTCTCCAAAGACCCCCCGGACACACTTGGCGAGTTCTACCGAAGGGCTGAACAGCATATGACGGCCGAAGAGCTGAGAATGGGTGGACCGAAGTCCGATCATAACCGGCCCGAAGGATCCACCCAGCAAAGCCGATATCCAGCCGAACAGGCAGGACGACCTCGGAGAATGCGGGGAAGAAAACTCCTAACCTTCACACCCCTGAACACCACAAGGACCAACATCCTCATGACAATGGAAAGACAGGGGACCCAAATTCAGCGGCCAAGGGCCATGACCGCCGATAACAAAAAGAACATAAAGAAGTTCTGCCAGTTCCACCGCGACCACGGCCACGACATCGAAGACTGCTTCCAACTGAAGAAGTACATAGAATCACTGATCAAACTGGGTCAACTTCGGCGTTATCTGTGAATGCCTTCCCCGAAAAGGAGAAAAGAGGAGGAAGGAAAGACAGATGACGAGGATTACGACTCCGACAGAAGGAGGAACCGAAGTCCAAAGAGGCGTCCTCCACCTCCGGCAGGGGTAATACAAACAATCACGACGGGACTTCCATCCTCGGAAAGAAAGAGGAAGGCCAGAGAAATAGCAATTATGGAATATCAAAGTCCAACGAAGAGGCTGGCCCGAAAGGATGGTTCCGCCGTCATATTTCCCCATGACGACCCACTGATGGTCATGGCAAGGATAGGAAACTGGGACGTAAAGAGAGTGTTGCTTGACGATGGATCAAATGCCGACGTCCTGTTTTCGCATTTACTACCGAGCTTGGGCATATCCAGCAGCGACCTCAAGCCTGTCACCTCGCCTACCTTCGGGGTAGGACCATCCGAGCTACCCGTCCTCGGATGGATTGATCTTCCCCTAATGATGAAAGGGACTTCGGTAGACGGGATTGTTGAGTTATTTGCCTCCACAATGACAAGGTTTATCGTCATGGACGTCCCTTTGTCATACAACTCCATCCTTGGAAGATAGACACAGGGAAATTTGCACATTCGCCCTGATGTGAAATACTTAACTATCACTTTTGCCACCAAGGATGGAGACGCGGAAATCTTCATCGATCAGAGCGAAGTAAGGAAGGTGTTCGTCAAAGCACGAAAAGCTCCGGCAAACAACTTCGCACAAATGATGGAGGCAAAGGCACCAAAGAAGGGCGAGGCAGAAGATCCCGCGAAGGCGGAAATAGAAGAAGTGGAACTTGTCCCAGGCCAAAATACCCGAATAAGGAAAAACTTGGCCGAAGGTGACAAGAAAAAACTTGTATCTTTTCTGCTGACAAATAAAGATCTATTTGCCTACTCGCCAAAAGATATGCCAGGGGTAAACCCTGGTGTAATACAGCATAGCCTTAAAGTAAGTCCGGAGGCAAAACCTGTCCGGTAAAAGAAACGGAGCATCTCGGTCCATAAAAGTAACTTTGTCAAAACCAAAGTCTAGCGCTTGTTAGACGCTGGTGTCGTTAGGGAGGTCAAATACCCCGAATGGTTAAGCAACGTGGTAATTGCCACAAAAGAAGGAAGAAGTAAGCTCCGAATGTGCATCGACTTCAGGAACTTGAACGATGCTTGCCCTAAAGACTCATACCCTCTCCCACCGATAGACCAATTGGTAGACTCAACTCCTGAATACGGGCTCCTAAGTTTCCTAGACGCCTTCAGTGGGTATCATCAAATAAGGATGGACCCTGAAGATGAGGAGAAAACCTCCTTCATCACCGAGGGGGGAACGTACTGTTACGTCAGGATGCCCTTCGGTCTAAAAAATGCAGGAGCTACCTACCAGAGGTTGATGAGCAAGGTCTTTAGTGATCAAATGGGGAAAAATATGGAAGTCTATGTCGACAACTTGATAGTTAAGAGTAAGCTGTCTAGGGACCACGTCACGGATCTAAAGGAAACTTTCCACCAGCTCAGAACTTTCGGGATCCGCCTTAATCCTGAAAAGTGTATCTTCGGAGTGACCTCGGGAAAGTTTCTTGGGTACATGGTATCAGAAAGAGGCATTGATGCTAACCCAGAAAAAATTAAGGCTTTGCTCAAATTCCGAACTCCCGCCACAATAAAAGATGTGTAGAGGCTCACTGGAAGGATAACCTCTTTTAGTAGGTTTATTTCCAAATACGGAGACCGGTGTCGAGCATTCTTCAAAGTCCTCACTAAGGCAACAAAAAAGGAGAACAACCTTGGAAATGATGATCATCCTTGGAATGAAGACTGCCAAAAGGTCTGGGAAGAACTCAAAATCTACTTAGCCAGTCTGCCCACTCTGCAACAACCTCGCGAGGGAGAGCCCCTCGTGTTATACCTTGCCGTCACAGAAAAAGTTGTGAGCTCGGTCCTTGTGAAAGAAGAGGGGCCGAAGCAATGGCCGGTCTATTATGTAAGCAAGTCCCTACATGGTGCCGAAGTCAGGTATCCCTTGCTGCAGAAAACTATATTTGCTCTGGTACTAGTAGGAAGAAGGCTACGACCATACTTTCAGGCTCACCCTATCATCGTCTGAAGTAGTCTACCACTACGGGATGTCATAAGGAAAATTGATCATTCGAGAAGGCTTTCCAAGTGGTGTATAGAGCTTGGCGAGCATGACATCACTTATGAACCTCAGAAAGCCATAAAAGCTCAAGCACTGGCAGACTTCATCGCCGAAGTACCCACCACTGAGGATAGCCATCTGGATCCTGGCGAAGGTGAGCCCGAATGGACTTTGTATGTTGACAGAGCCTCAGGGTCCAAACACCAGGGAGCTGGGGTAATTATTAGAGGTCCCGAATGCCTAGAAGTAATGAAGGCTATCAAGTTCGGCTTTAACGTCACCAACAATATGGCTGAGTATGAAGCCCTCATAGTAGGATTACGCCTAGCTAGAAAAATTGGCATAAGAAACTTGAAAGCCCATAGCGATTCTCAGCTGGCAGTTCGGCAAACGGCAGGAGACTACGGGGCAAAGGACCCAACCTTAGCAAAATACCATGAATTGGTAGCAAAACTCATCCGGGAGTTCGACACCGTACGAATTGAAAATGTGCCTCGACGAGATAATGCCGAGGCAGATTGCTTGGCAAAATCAAAAACATGCACCGAGGTGCTAGACCACTCGAGCATTACAGTGCTGAGCATAGTGACTTCGGGAAAAGGCTGGAAAGACCCGATAAAAAGATATCTCACAGACAATACGCTCCCCGAAGACCCCAGCGAAGCTGCAAAAGTGCGAAGACGCTCCTGTCGATTCTTCCTAATTGGCGAATAATTATATCGGCAGGGATATGCAAATCCACTACAGAGGTGTGTTGGTGAAGAAGATACTGAAATGATCCTCAAAGAAGTACACGAAGGCGCTTGTGGTTCACAGATCGGAACCGACGCCCTGGCAGCAGTAATACTTCGCCAAGGATACTTTTGGCCTACCCTGAGAAAGGACGCTAGGCAGTTCATCAAGAAATGCGGTAATTGCCAAAGGCACGCGAATATCCAGAGGACACCCTCGAAATTGGTAACTTCAGCTGACTATCCCTGGCCCTTCGCAGTCTGGGGCATAGACCTCATTGGGCTGCTCCCAACAGCACCTGGAGGCATAAAGTTCTACGTGGTAGCAGTAGACTATTTCTCCAAATGGGTCGAGGCAGAACCCCTGGCGACTATCTCGGCAAAAGAGGTGCAGAAGTTCGTATGGAAGAACATTGTATGCAGATTCGGCATACCAAGGGTACTTGTAGCTGATAATGGGTCCCAGTTTATAGACAATGGATTCCAGGAATTTATCAGTGACCTCGGAACAAAAATGCACTTCACCCCAGTAGCTCACCCCCAAAGCAATGGGCAGGTAGAAGTATCTAATAGGACCATAAAAGATGGTCTGAAAAAGAGATTGGGGGAAGCAAAAGAGAAATGGCCAGGAGAGCTCCAAAGCGTGTTATGGGGTTACCGAACAACACCCCGAAGAGCCACAGGGGAGACACCTTTTTCACTTGTTTTCGGTACAGAGGCTATCATCCCAATCGAGGTAGTACGACCATCAGTACGAGTGCAAGTGTTTGATGAAAGGGGAAATGACCTCGGCATGAGGACCGCTCGACCTCGTCGGCGAACACAGAGAAATAGCTGAGCTGAGAAGAAAAGCTTTTCAGCGAAGAGTGGCCGCGGCCATAAACTTACGGGCCAGACCAAATGGAATCAAGAAAGGAGACCTCGTTCTCCGAAAGGCTGAATTTACACCCCGAAGGCCATCCCACGGGGTACTTCGCGCAAATTGGGAAGGACCTTACCTGGTACTTGCCGAAGTGCGAAAAGGGGTGTACAAGCTCGGCGATCCCGAAGGCGTAGAATTGAAAAATACTTGGCATTCAGACGCCTTGAAAAAGTTCTATGCTTAGGATTTCGATGGGAAAATGGCATTGAACAAATTAGAAAAAATATTCTAAGTACAAAAGTTTCTCAGAAAAGTTCCTAAGCATAAGTTGTACAAGTCAGAATTCCGCGAAGGTGATCGCCGAAACGAGTGTAGATATGATTTTCCGAAGTTTCTTGAGCGAACGTGTTCGGGACAATGGGAAATGAAAAATCTCACAAAAAGACTTAGCCAAATTCTCTAAAAAGAAAAGGTCTTTCTTGAAATAAATTTGCTTACAGAGAAGAAGGAGTGCCAAAGGAAGAAGTACAAAAAAGAAGGAAAAGAAGGCAAAGGACCCTAGAACAAACTAAGGAATCTAGGCGTCCCGGGAGCCACCAGCTCCTGCGTCCTTTTCCACCACCTTTGGTGCCGGGAAAGAAGAAGGCAAGTTCAGGTGCTCAATCTTGGACCAAGACCACCGAGGCCCCTCGGGAATGTTTAGGGCCTCCAAGAAAGAGAGGTCCAGATCTGGGAACCTCTGAAGAACTTGGTGCCGAGTGAGGAAAAACCCGTCCTGGAAACCAACCTTGGTCATCTGGTCGGATTTATCCTTCTCGACCCCAAGGTCCTCAAGGTCCTTCTTCAGATCTGCGACCTCATTCTTCAATGCCTTCATCTTCTTCTTCTTCGGCTCCTTCTTCAAAGAATCAACCTCAGCTTGGAGCGCAGCCTTCTCAGCAAGCGCCTTCGCCAAGAGAACCTCAGCCTCTGACTTCTCCTTTTAATGCGCCTCGTTCACCGAGATCAGCTCCGCCACCTGGGAGCCGAGGTCAGAAATTTTCTAGGAGGAGTCCTTCAAAAGTTCCTCTTTTTCTTTTAGGAACTCCTCCCGAATGGCAGCAACTTCCTTCTCTGCAGCTTGAGCCAGCTGCGTGTTCTTGGCGGCCAATTCCGAGCACGTGGCCTTAGTTTTTTCTATGACTTCTAAGGCCGAGACTCGGAACGCCGCCTGCCTAGCCACCCGAACTCTGAGGAAACCAGCGTACCCCAGCAGCTGCAAAGAAATAAAGGCAAAGTCAGTAAGGCAAAAAAGAGAGCCAAATACTTAGAAGAAATCAAAAGGAAAAAGAAAGGCGCGAAACATACCTGGGCAGCGTGCTCAGAAACTTTCGCGGCGTGGGAATCGTCGCCCGGGTGAGCCTCTGCAATGGTCCTGAAGGAGGCCTCGGTAAGGATCCCTTTCGAGATCTCTTTGGCCATTTGCTGGAAGTCTCCGGAGTACAAATTCATGTCCTCCGTAAACGACCAGAAAGGCTCCTTCGGGATATGGGCATCTCGAAGGGCTCACTTCCGGGCATGCTCGTCTGCCCAACCCAGAAATTGTAACTCCCCTGCACGGCAAAATAAAAAACTGGTCAAGGCAAGTAAATCTCAAAATTCAAAAAAAGTGAAGGCATCACAGTTCGCTAGAAGACGAACCTGGTGGCACTTCGGCCACGTCGTCGTCAGAATCCAGAACCTCATCGGTAGAAATCCCTTTGCCTTTGCTCTTGCGCCGCTCCTCGGCAAAAGGGGCCTCTACCAAGGCATGCAGAAGAGCCTGCGATGAAGTAGGACTCTGAGAAGGGACGTCGGTTGGAGGGACGTCGGCAACAACCTCGGGCGGCAGAGCGGCGGCAGCTTCGGGCGCTCCGCTTACCTCCTCAAGAACTTCCGGTTGAAGAGGTGGAACAGTCTTCTTCGCCCGTTTAGAAGAGGGCCCAGCCCCAGTCACTTTCCGCCTTCAGGAGACGGCCTTCTTCGTTTGCTCACCTTTCTCGGATTGACCAAGGAAAAGGGATTTGTAGAAAGCAGCAGTGTCGTCTCCCATCTCTGGAAAAGAAAGAAGACATCAGTGTGAGTCCAAGATGAAATTATAACAAAGGGACTCGAAGATAACTTATGCTCATAAAAAGTTTCGTAAGTAACTTCCTCCCGAAGGAGTTGCACCAGCCAGGAGTCTTTCCCAGTGATGGTAGGAGCCGGCATCCCAAGGTCCGTCTTGTGCTCCTTCACTACCCCTAGCTCCCGAAGAACCTCCTCGGTCATCAGCCTCCAATTGATGGGAAAGGGGTAGAGAGAGCGCGAAGGGAGCTCGGAATCCCAGTCGGAGACGGCTCGGATATGTCTGTCGAAGTCCGTGAATGCGGGAGCCAACCCGGGAGTCAGCATTATCCTCGGATCTACGACGTCCATGTCCAGCCTTCCCCGAGCCCACGTGGTCGAAACATGCGACCAGGCCTCCTCCATCTTCAGAAAGAAAAACTTTTGTTGCCACCCTCGCCAGCTGTCCTTAGTGGCAAAAGTGAACATATACTTTTTGCTCCCTGATCCTCGAGGTAGCATAAAGTAAAAGCCATCCTTCAGGACCACGAAGAGCTTATAGTACTGCATAAAGATAATGAAGTGGGGTTCTATTTTGAAGACGCCACACATAAAAAGGAAGGCATTAAAATAGCAGTACGAGTTCGGCGGAAGTTGATTTACGGCAATGCCATGGAATTGGCAGAAGTCGCAAATCATCTTCGGAGGAGGGTACCAAAGTTCGACCTTCAGCTGGACTCGAAAAATGGTAACCTCGTTACTGCGGTTCGAAAAGCTAAATTGGTCAGAACGTGGCAACCTTGTAATGGCATACGAGGGAAGAAAAAATTTAGTTTTCCATCTTGCTAATTTCTTAGGAGTGGTGCAGCAAGGGTGAGACAAAAGAGGTTGCCAACTCTCAGGAATAGGCATGTCGGCTGAAAAATGAGTTCGGAAGAAGGCAAAAACGACTTCGGGAAAAAAGCTCGAAAAACAGAAGACTTGGGAAGTTAAAACCCACCAAATGCTTTGCCAAAATCTGGGTTTGAAGACGCCGTCGTGAAAGGTGGCCGGAAAAAACTCTGTTAACAGCACCACCGCGAAAAGCAGGAGGAAATGCAAAAACAGTTGAAAGGCAGAAGAGAGCAAAAGCAGAAGCAAAAGGAGGTTATGAAGGAACAAGGGTATATATAGGCCGAGGGGGGTAGGCGAACCGGCGTCATAAGTACCCCACGAAGGCGAACAGTTGCCGTAACTGATTACTGCGCGTGAAAAGACGCGCCTGTTGTAACCAATGCAGCCCTCGCCAATGACAAACGTGCCACGTGTCAGCAATCGCGCCAAAAGAGGGACACACTTTCTGACACCCCTAAATCCTGGGCGCACCGCTCTAGACTGACACATCTGGTTACGGGACGCGACGTCACACAGACCTGCAAAAAGGAAAAAAGTAGGTTACCTCGAAGACACCAAAGGCACAGGCTATGGTCGAACAGCCTACATCTTCAGACGAAAGGTCCGTCTTCGGCACAGGTACTACACCCAAGGCCAAAAAAGGCGCCCTCCAAAAGCTGACAAACCGAAGTTTCCACTTCGGCTTTTTCGAGGGGGGCCTGTGATAGCCGAAGGGCTTTCGCCCCTCCCAGTACGTACTTCCCACCAAAGTTGTGTTCGGGAAGCCTGGCATAGCTCGAAAAGAAGCACTGTCATTGACCTCGGCAGGAGCGAAGTCGAGCACCACGAAGTCAGGACTTCGGCTAATACGCCAGGAAATCCAAAGGTATGGCCGGCAACTTCGGGGGACCAAACGGATCGTCTTCGGGACAGAGGCCTACCTCTTACGAGCAAGAGAGAATCCTCCGAAGGCAGAACCACCGAACTAAAGGACTCCCCGAACTACGAGCATAACTCCCGAAGAAGGGCATCCATACCAAAGGACGACCTCGCCCAGAGGACTTCGGGAGTACGGCATGAGCATTTAAGGAGCCTCTGACATGTCGCCCACAGACGTTACACGCCACCCCAAACGGCGGTCTGACACGCCGACGCCGTCCAGGTCTTGTCACGACCTGTCTCGGTTCAAGGCTCAAAGAGCCTGCCACCGGCTACTTGTCCCCTACGCCCAGAAACTCAAAGAACATCCGACCGAACACGTGTCATCATCTGAACGGGCTGGGCATTCCTATAAATTCCAGGGAACAGACCATAGCAAACGGTTCGACTCATCCATCTTGAGAAAACACAAACAGGCAAGGCCACTAAACTTCGTAGTGCCCCCCTTCTCTTTCACCTCTCAGGACATTGACTAGGGCGTCGGAGGCTCCTCCCCGGGGACCTCCTAACCCTCTTTTCTGAGTATTTTCAAACACACTCCCCTTGGAAATTCGAGCTGCAGACATTCTCCCCCTCAGGAAGTCCCTCCCGAAGTCACAATGTCTTCCGAAAATGATGCCGCCGGGCATCAGTCGATGTACACAATAACTTTGGATAAATGCAAATGAGATCGAAATTTATCAATAACAAAAACTATTATCAATAACTCTTTCTCAGTGGTGGTGTAATTTTGTTGTGCACTAGTCAGTATTTTACTAGCATAGGAAATAGCTTGCACATGCTTATGCCTATGCTGGCTTAAAACAATGCCTACTGCCCAATCATTAGCATCACACATTAATTCAAAAGAGAATGCCCAGTCAAGTGACACCATTAGGGCTGTGTTAGTCAAACGGTCTTTCATAATGTTAAAGGCTAGCAAACACTTTCATTAAAATAAAAAATTGTATCCTTTTCTAATAATTTAGTGATTGGTTTTTCTATCTTAGAGAAATATTTAGTAAACCATTTGTAGAAACCTAAATGACCAAGAAAAATTATAATTGCCTTAACTGAAGACGGCGGTGGTGGTTTTGAAATAATTGCAATTTTTACCTTATCTACTTCTATACCTTTACTTAATACTTTGTGGCCTAGAACTATTCTTTCTTGAACCATAAAGTGGCATTTTTCCCAATTTAGAACTGGATTCATTCCCTCACACCTCTCTAATAGTTTATCCAAATTATGAAGATATCTAACAAATGAATCACCATGAATAGAAAAATCATCTATAAATACCTTCATGATGTCTTCTACCAAATCATTGAAGATTGCAAGCATGCATCTTTGAAAGGTGGTGGGGTTATTACATAAAACAAAAGGCATTCTACGGTAAGCAAACATACCATAAGGGCAGGTGAATGTGGTCTTCTCTTGATCCTCCAGTGCGATCAGGATTTGAAAGTAACCTAACATACCATCTGGAAAACAATAGTAAGCACGGCCAGCTAACCATTTTTTAACATAAATCAATAAAAGAGAGACGAAAATGATCATTTCTAATGGCTTCATTTAGTTTCTTGTAATCAATGCACATCCCCTATCCCCTGATTATTCAAGTACGAATAAGCTCGTTATTATCGTTCTAGACAATGGTCATTCCCCCTTTCTTAGGCACAACTTGAACCGGGCTCACCCATACACTGTCTGAGATGGGGTAAATTACTCCCACATCCAATAGTTTAATCACTTCAACCTTCACTACTTCCTTGACATTTGGGTTCAATCTCTGCTATGGTTGCATTACCAGTTTATGATTTTTCTCCATCAAAATTTTATGTGTGCAATAGGATGGATTTATCCTCTTTACATCTGTAATAGGCCAAGCAATAGCTCCCTTCCGCATTTGCAATACTTCCAACAATTTTCTTTTCTCATCTGCATGTAGCAAGGAAGAAATAATCACTGGCAATTTAGAGTCTGGTGCTAAGAAAGCGTACTCTAAATTATCAGGTAACTTTTTCAACTCTAAATTTTTGGTTCCTCAATTGATGTTTTCCTCCTTGTTATGCTTAAAGTGATTCATTCTTCCTTTATCTATGGTCAGAGACCCCCTCAATATCCAATTGAACCACTAACTCCTCATTTTCTGGGGTTTTGACTTCAAACTCATTCTTTTTAGCGATGCACACCTCCAAATGGATCCTTCAAAAATACATTCCTGAACGTAATGAGCAACTTCAGTATCTATTATATCTAAAGAATAACAAGTGTCATGCTTATCAAAAGTATTTTTCATAGTATCAGAAATACGAAATGTAGCTTCTTCCATCCCTATCTTCAAAATCAATTTACCATTTTGAACATTAGTTAATGCTTCTACAGTAGCTAAAAATGGTTGTCCTAGAATCATAGGCTCATATGCATCCATATCCATGTCTAATATAACAAAATCAATGGGCATGATAAACTTATCAACTTTCACCAACAGATTTTTAATTATTCCTTTAGGATACTTTATTGATTTGTCAGCTAACTAAATGCTCATCTTAGTTGGTTTAGGCTTTCATAACTCCAATTTTTTAAACAAAGTATAAGGCATTAAATTTATACTAGCACCCAAATTCACTAAGGCTCTACCATTTGACAATTGACCAATAGTGCAAAGAATAGTAAACCTCCCTAGATTACCAATCTTCCTTGGCAAGTCATTTTGAATGATTGTTGAGCATTCTCCATTCAGGGTCATTAACGATAATTCTTTCAACTTCTTTTTTTTTTGGCAAAGATATCCTTTAGAAACTTTGTGTAGTCCAGCATCTGGTCTAAAACTTCTACAAAAGGAATATTAATATGGAGTTATTTAAACATAGCAAAAAATTTAGCAAATTGTTCATCATCTTTATCCTTTGATAAAGTAGGAAGGATACGGTAAAGGTGGACAATATTCCTTGACTTTCTGTTTCTTCCTTAGCAGGTTTGACGGTTTTTCTTCCTTTCTTGAGATGGTGATTTCCTGCTGGAACTCTTGAGGTAGGTTCTTGACTCTGATCGACTTCTTTTTCTCATCACTTTTTCTACCAAGTAGCTCTTTTACATTAGGAAGAGTAATAGCCTCCAATTGTTCAGTGGTCGATGTCATGATTGCCTTATTTATTTCTATTATAGATTATGACATCATTTCCCTATGCTTCCAAAACATCAATTGTTGCTCTCCAGTAGTGTCCTTCAGATTTTGACACCAAGCTTGAATATTGCTCATAAAACCTATCATTGCTTCTTCAAAATTTACAAAAGAATGAGGTTGTTGGAAATTTACACCCTTTCCTCGAACATTCCAGCTATTCATAAGGTAGCTCTCCCACCTTGGGTGGAGGTAATTATTTCCATGTTGGCCTAAAAAATTCAAAAAAATCAACATACTTGTTATTAACCTTCTTGTTATTAATCCTCCAATTGGTTACCTGACACTCCCAAGTTAGATGTTCTCCTTGACAATTATCACATAGCATCATTATATCCTATTTTCTGCTAGTTGAAAAACTCATAAATTCTCTTGTTAAAGCTTTCAATTGACTTATTAGAGCTGCATAAGCAACAAAATTATGAATCATAGCTGCTCTATTCAGCTTGATCCTGGACAACGATTGCCATGGACAATTATTCATCCCCATCTCCTTAATCAAGTCTTGAGCTACTTCAGGCATCTTGCTATTCAATGTACCACTAGCTACTGTGTTGATCATCTACTTGGAAGTGTATCTCAGACCATTATAGCATGTTTGTGCTTGCATCCATGTAGGTAATCCATCATGCAGACACCATCTCAATAAGTCATTGAATTTTTCTCAAGCTTTATATAACGCCTTTGAATCCATCTGACTCAAAGTAGAAATATCATTATGGACTTCACAATCTTGGCCGGAAGAAAATACTTCAATAGAAACATTTTGCCAAGAGCCTTCTAAGTGGCAATAGAACCTCTTGGAAATGAAGTCAACTATTTCTTAGCTCTTCCTCTTAATGAGAATGGAAATAGTCTTAACCAAATGCTATCTTCATTAGCTCCATTAATTCTGAACGTATAACATATCTCTAGGAAATTGGTAATATGAGCATTAGGATCCTTATTTGCCAAGCCATCGAATTGAACACAGTTTTGCACCAATTGAATAATGTTCGGCTTGATCTCAAAATTGTTGGCATTAACAAGAGGTCTAACAATGCTCAATTATATCCCTTTAAGAGAAGGTTTAGCATATTCCGATATAGTTCTTGCTTGATTGCTATCTGCCATGACTAATCCTTCTTGATTCTCTCATTGCTGCTCCAATTTAGGGCATAAAGGTTGTGACTCGTAACCTCTTGAAGATAAGAGTTTCCTCAAGGTTTTTTCAATTCTAGATGTTTGTAAGCCACTTCACTGGGATGGTCACGAGTCATACACCAAAATTTTTTCAAGAAAAAAAGATGAAATCAATAAACTAAAAATAAGTAAAAATTCAAAGAAAAATACTACAACTAAACAAATGGCTAGATTAATAGAGATTAATTTTTCAAGTAGCAAACTCAACAAATGTTCCCTGGCAACAGTGCCAGAAAACCTTAAAGAATGTGACTTATATGTAGGGGACCTTGATGACCTCTAATATATTTGTAGCACACAATAAACCTTTCCCACTATACTAGTAACAGTGTGGATGTATCAAATCTCTCTATACTCAAATAAACATGTGAACTCATAGGCAAGTGCACCTATCATCAAGTATAACAATGGTAAGTACCAAGATCTTTTTCCCCAAGGAATGGAGGTTGTTTTCTACACTCAATATCTCTCTATTATCTAATTATTAATTAAGAAGAATCATTAACTAAGTAATATGAATTAACGAACAAGACCAACTAATGCAATAACATATCTTGACACCCAATTTTTTCCGGGCACTGACTTTTGTCTAAGTTTTAGATTAGGAAAATTAGTTTAGGAGCATTTTGATTTTTATAGGGGCATTTTAGTCTTTTTAGGTAATTTTTGATTTTTTTGGATCATTTAAGGTAGAGATAGGAATTAATTTAGTTAGGTACTAATTTGGAGTCTTAAAAGTCTTATGGGGTCAATTTGGGCAAAAAGAAAAAAAGTTTGGGAGAAAACGGGTGATTTTTAGGAAGTTTTGAGCAAAATTCAAAGGTTTGGGGCAGATCTGTCAATTTTAGAGAGTTTGAGCCAAATCTGGCGATTTTATGGAATTTCAGGAAAAATCTAGGGTTTTTGCAAAGTTTTGGGCTAATCTGACAATTCCTGAAAGTTTTGGGTCAAATAGGCAGATTGAAAGTTTTATTGGACTGAAACTGGTAATTTTTACAGATTATATCCTAATTGAACTAAACTTCTTCAAATTTGATTGGATGGATTTTAAACTCTAAAAAGCAGTGTTAATCACGTTTTAAGCCCACACTAGTATAAATATGGCTCAGATTTCAAGAGAAAAGGAGGAAAACGAAGCCCTAAGCTCCTAGTCTCGAAAAAAAATAAAACTGCAGCTCTAAACCCCTCCCTCTCCTTCCTTATTTCCAGAAGCCCTAATTTTTTTCCTTCTGCTGCCGTCACCGATTCACGCTCCAGTTTTCACTACCTCCATTCTCCTGACGTCTCCAGCCTCCAGTCGTCGTTCCCAGCCGTCTCCAGCCGCCGCCGCCGCTGCTCCCGCCGTCTCCGTCCCCGGGCTCGCCCTTTTCCGGCCGCGACGTTCTCTCTCTCTCTCGCCGTCCATTGCGTCGACGCGTCGCGCCCTGCCGCCGCCCACCGCTTCTCACCGTCTCCGTGCCGCTGCCGCCCTTGCCGTCGCAGCTCCCCCGCCATCACCGCCTAAGCCATCCTCCGTCGAGCCGTAGCCTCTTTTTGAAGAAATCAGAAACCCGACCCGTTATACCCGTTTTTGACCCAGTCAACTAGTTTTTTTTCGGTAAAACCTTAGTTTAGTCCTCCAACTTTCTATTTCGTTCATACAAGTCATTAACTTTCTTCTTTTTTGCAGATTAGTCATTGACAGCAAGTTTATTTCTTTGTGTTTCTGTTGTTTGTTTCTTTCTTATTTGTTTGCTAGGCCAGGCACTAAAATTCGATCATTAAATTCACATAAGGATGTAACTTAGGATATTTATTTATTTACTTATTTTTTATTTTTCTATCTTTCTTTTTTTCTCTTAAGTTTTCTTAGAATAGTTTCATCCTATTTTCTTTTTATCTTTGATTTACAAAAACGCATCTTAAAATTTGATAACACATAAAGAATTATTATACTAGGTAATTTAAATTCTTAGAGATTAGAAAAAGATTGAATTAAGGCAAATTACAAGATATTTAGTAAACCTTCAAATATCCGTTTTAGGTGGTTTGATAAAATCCTGAGGCGGATTAATCGTTCGAATCCGATTGGTCTGATAAGACTCACGGCTTAGAACAAGATGTTCCTTTCAAATTATTGGTGGATTTGATAAAGTCTCGAGATTTCAAGGACATCTAGGATTCCATATTCGGTTGGTTTGATAAGATTCCCGGTTTGGAATTAAATAAAACATAAAATTCATTAAAATGATTTTCAATTAAAGATTTGGTCAAGAAATAAATAGTTAGGAAAAGATAAAACTAAACCCCATGGTACCAATTTCTGGGCGCTTTAATAAGGTTATTTTAGCGTAACTGACTCACGATCCTAGAATCTCTCGCAGACCATTTTTCAGGTATCCAATCGACCTAGGTAAACTGATTGGTGGCGACTCATAAAAATCACGTTGCTACAACATAAATTACTAACTGTCGACAGGCAGCGAAAAAATAATTAAAATAATCAACAATAAGCAGCCTCATACTTAGAATCGAATCCCTCTAAAACTTTAATTGTCTTGCATTTACTCTGATTTAACAAGATTGTTATTAAGTTGGACCATTGTAGATTAGCTCTATATTATTCTCATTATACTAACCCTATTTTTAGGACACAAATAGGGAGTCTAGGCCTACCACGCTTCCTAAGAATGCATTACAATTCTTACGACCCACAACTAGGTTTCATCATAGTCCAGACGTATTATATCACACCTATTACTCCCGGTTATGATAATATCCCTTTTATCAAATAGTGATCCACAATAAACATACCAGATACTACTTGACACATGTTTATCTTCCCACATTGAATTAATAAGCTAGCTACTATTAATAAAAGCAACAAGGCACATTGGATAAATCACAAGAAAAACCCAAAATCATATTAAACTATAAATAATCACAATCACAAAATCATCCTAGGGTTCATCTATTCTAAGCATGAGTAAGAAAAGTTTAGCTTATAATGCCGTAAAATAAACACCGAATCAAGAGAAAACTAAGAAAAAAAATGATCTATGGCTAAATTTCTTCTTCTCTAACAAATCTTTGATCCAACAGTCATAAAACAATGTTGACCATCAGAATTGCCTCTGGCATCCTCCTTCCATATAAAAGTATATTTTTTGTTTGTTTGTTTCTTTTTTTGCCTCCCCTCATCTGTCTTTTTTTCTTTCCTACTAAATTAACCCAAAAATCCCTAAAAATTAAGACACATAGGTTGGAACATGGCCATGTTGCTCTTCTGGAACTTAAAATCTCACTTAATTCAACACAGTTTGGAACATGGGTGTGTATAAGAGCTTGTAAGCTCCAAACTTTGCAAAACTTGCAATTTAGCTCCAAAACTTTGCCAAAATCCTTCCTAACTCACATAAAGTTGAAATATGACTTGAAAACAGAAAAATGGACCAATTAAGCACCATATCCTAGCAAAAATACATCAAAAGGCAAGCAAATATAATGCAAAAATTTGTAGAAAACATAACTAAATATGAGCATATCAACATCGGGTCAAAAGACTAAATATACCATGATTTCTATGGGACTCACTTATGACACTTATACAACGATCTATGCAGCGTTCTAATGGCAGGTCGGTCCGGTACAGAAGTTCTCTAACTTTTACCTATATGTAGACTATATACCTCATATTATTATCCACATATACTGGTCTTTATGTATTTTTGCAACCCA
This sequence comes from Aquilaria yunnanensis, assembly GCA_039654915.1. Lineage (NCBI taxonomy): Eukaryota > Viridiplantae > Streptophyta > Magnoliopsida > Malvales > Thymelaeaceae > Aquilaria > Aquilaria yunnanensis. Next base: position 17,624,158 of record CM077593.1, read on the forward strand.
TTCCACAAAAATACTTGACCAGGGACATTTAAGAATACTATTATTCTATGGTTATAATTATATTTAATTATGTTACGCAAAACAAACAATAAACACAATTATTGGAATAATGCCTAATTAAAACATCATGACTTAATGTGCAAAATACAATTATCTCATGATTGACTTTTGGGCACGACAATAACATAGTGATGGTTGGTAAACTGGCAGCAAGTGAACATCTACCCTTAGCAAATAGAGACATCTTTAGATTGTCCAATTGCAAGGTGGTCCAAGCCCCCTGCTTCAGTCATCAAAGTAAATGTTGATGCTCTATGGGAAAATGTGACCAAATGCGTGGCAATTGGTCTAGTTGCTCGGGATAACAATAAAGTTGTTTTGTTGATGCTTTCATATAGGATTCTCCTACATGGGTTCGGATCCCCTGTATTTGGAGGCTTTGATGATCCTGTGGGAATTAAAAGAGGCCAAAAGATCAGACATCTGCTCCCTAGTGCAAGATTTGGATTCACAAGGTTTAGTTCTAGAACTCCAAGATCCATATTCACGTTCTTTATTTTATTTTGGAGCCATCATAAATTAGCCTAATTTCTTAGGAAGCCAGTTTCTTTCTTCTTGTTTTTCATTTACTAGACATTCCTATAATGAGGTGGCTCATGTTCTAGCTCGCAAAGGTCTACGTTCCAATGGTTGCCCTTCATGGGAGGAGCTTCCTTCCTCATAGTTGTGTAACATTATTCACTTTGATCAATATATGACCTTGATGTCTTATTTCAAAAAAAATGAAAAATTAAAAAAAAACTATGAGATTTGCCTAACCTTCACTTACATCACATTCTTTTGCAAACCTGCATTTAACTCCCTCAAATACTAACATAGTTAAATGACTAGGCAGTCAAATAGTCAAACATTGTGAAATTAAAATATTAGCTCCAAGATAATATAATATGATTATGACTCTTACCTTAACTTTTTCCCATGAACCCAAGACTTTTCCATCTAGTAATTTAACCCCCCCATGGAAAGTTCATTATTTTTATTGAGGAAATTCAGAGAAAGCAAAGGACAGGCTATAATCACCTTAAGTGTTGTAAACCTAGGAACTGATGGCCCTAGAGCCATTTTCCTAGGCATAGCCACTACCTGCTCTAATGTGACCTAGCCTTGCAACTCGATGGTTCATGATCACGATGAACGGATCCTAGAAACAGCCTTTAATTTCATCAAATGAACTTATTATTGTAGAACTATGCTAGAAAACCTAGATTTGTTTGAGGCTTAATTACATCGAACTGAAGTAAGATTAAACCTAAAACTAGGGGGTTGACAATCATCCATGCTGTACGAAAGTCATATGCAATCCCTTGACTTTCTGAAGAAGTGATGCTAGTGGAAGAAGGCATTTGAGGAATAGGTCTAGCTTGCTAGATGTGGCAGTTTGGGGGGCAAAGTTTCTGAGAGTATGTGGTTGGGAGCAAAAGTGGGGTATCCAAGTTTATTTTTATTTTTATTTTTGTCTTAATGGGCAATTGCAAAGATGATATTTCAAGGGGAAAATGGTAGGTAATTCAAAAGTAGAGGATGCAAATGTAAGCTAAGGCATATCTTATAAGGTCATTTAAAATTTCCTTAATAAAAACACTAGTTTACATAGATCTTATTTGATTACTTGTAAGGGTAAAAGGGAAAGTGTTGTGGTTTTGGTTAATTGACAAAAACAATTTGAATTGTAAAGGATCAAGGATGAAGTGGCTCATGAAAGACGAGTTGGACAAGTTCTTGGATGAGAGAGGCAAAAGTTTAGGATGCAAAAGCGTGAAATAAAAAATTAAGGTTACTGAACATATAGGTTAATAATTTGAGGATCAAGTTGATATTATTTGTAATTCAAGGTATAAAGCATTTAAATCACTGGTGTCATTTGGTGTTAGCATTGGGCGTGAGATTTGAAATTTTAAAAAAGCTATTTATCGTAGCTCTTATCTTTTAACTTAGAGCAATATGTTTTAACTTTAGTTAACTTACTTTAAAATGGCTTATTCTTATTTTTATGTCCTTTTTGTTCGGAACCAATTTCATTTGAAAATCAATATTATTTAAGTGTAATAATCCATTAATTTTAAATTTTTTAAGATATAATTAAATTTTTATGGATTTTTTCTTTTTTAGGAATTAAAAATGAAAATTTTATAAAAAAATTAATAGTACCATAAAAATTTATTTTCAATGGATTATTATACTAACATAATATTGACTTTCAAATAAAATTAGTTCCCAGTAAAAAAATATAAAACTAAAAATAAGCTATTTTGGGTTAAGTTGATTTAAGTTAAAATGAATTGGCCCTTAGTCTTATTATTAATAAATTATTTAAACTTTTAACCTTAATACTTTAATAAATTATTTAAAAATTTTAACCTTAATACAAAAAATCTTCTCAAAGAGCATTATAATTCAATTGAGTAATTGGCAGTTAGCAGAGCATTTTGAAAATATACTAATAAGTTGTAAAATGATTTGTTGAAATTATTTATTTATTTATTCTTGAAAGCATGTTATAAGCATATATGTAGTAAGAAGGGTTTCAGTATTTGTTAAGAAAGGACTTTTAGAAAATTTCTCGTTGAAAATGAAAAAAAATTAGTTGGGGGAAAATTTTTCATTTTTCTTTTCTTATTTTTTGAAAAAATTTAAGCATATAAGTTATTTTAAGAATGTGTAGAACATTATTTTCAAACTTTAGAAAATACATTTGAATTTTTTTATTTAAACACATGAGTTTTCAAAAGTTATAAAATAAGGTTTTCTACATTCTTAAAACAAACTACACACCCAAAATTTTATAAAAAAAAAATTGAAAGGGTGCATAAAAGCTTGCTTCCTTTACTTAAGAAAAATTATTTGAGGAAAAATGACTTGAGAATTACTTACCTTGGCTCCGAATTAGGGGAAGCAATTGGAGAGCGTTTTTACAAAGATCATCAAAGGTGGTAAAGAGTCAAGGTGCTGTACCTCAAAGGAATTTAGATGTGACAAAGTGACAAGGTTCTTTGGCAAAGGTAAAAGGAATGAGAGAATAGTTTCTCTCTTCCATACAAAGGTTTCTTTGGAGAAGAAGGGATAAGGAAGGTTTCTTAACTCTTCAAGAAAAAAAGAAAAGGGTTTTCCTCCTGGGTTTGGAAGTAATAGGAAGGTTTTTACTGCAAAATGCTACGAGAGTTCCTAAGCCTAGTAGACAAGGAGAAAAATTTTTTCTCCTTATATTCTTAAACGGTAAGAGGGTTCCTGTCATAGAGGTAATAAGAAAGGTTCCATAACCTCGAAGAATGGGAGAAAAAGGTTTTTCTCCTCAAGATTCTTCGCAATGAGAAGGTTCTTATTATCCGAATGAAAAGCCAGATAAAATTTGGTAACGACTTTGCATGCATCATGTTCCATGAGACATGCAAAGAGGGGCAGTTGTTAACACCTAATTTTGTTTGGGTACTAATTTTTGTTTAGTTCTAGGTTAGGAAAATTAGTTTTAGGGGCATTTTCATTTTTAGGGGCAATTTGGTCTTTTTGGTCATTTTAGAGCTTAGGAAGTTGATAGGGTTAGGTGCATTTAGATTATGTTATCATTTTGTGTTATAAATTTTTAGGAATTTAGAACGGTTATATAGGGTGGAAATAGGAAGTAATTTAGTTTAGGTATCAATTTGGGGCCTAAAAGTCTTTTGAGGTTGGTTTAGGCAAAATGGAGAGTTTATGAGTGAATTTAAAGCTTTTAGAAAGTTTTAGGTAAAAATGTAAATTTTTTGTCGCATCTGTCAACTCTACAAAGTTTCAGGTAAATCAGGCATGTTTATGAAATTCTAGGAAAATCTAGAAAGTTTTACAAAGTGTTGTGCTCAATTGACTAATTAGGGAAGTATTGGGTGAAATTGAAAATTTTCATAAAATATGGGGACAAATCAGCAACTTGAAAGTTTTCTGGATCTAGACTAATACTTTTACAAGATAATATCCTAAGAGTTTACACTTTATCAAATAGATGAGGTTTAAGATCTAAAACCTGGTTAATCTTGCTTAAAACTCTCTATAAGAAAACTAGAGAGAAAAACGAAAAAAAACCTAGGAAGTTCAGAAAAGGTAAAACTGCATCCTTAGCCCTTGGTTTCGCAACCCATCTCCCAAAATACCCTAAGTTCTTGCTATCTGCAGCCGCCACCCATCAACGCTTCCAGCCCTTCGCCCGGACGTTTCCAGCCCCCACCGTTGGCCGAGCTTGCTTCCCTTGCTTCGTCCGACACCGCACCACCATCTCCGAGAGTTCTTCGCAGCTGCTCACGCCGCTTGAAGGAAAGAATGAGAATCGCGCCGTTCGAGCCTTGTCTTTCGCCATTCTCAATGTAGCTGGCCACCGTCTTCGTCTTGCCCAGGGTCACCACCGCCCCCTGGTCTACGCCTAGGCAGCCATTCGCCCCAACGTCGCCGGAGAATGGAGAATCAAAGAGGATTCGGATTATGACCCGCAAACCCGACCCGAATTTTATTCATCTGACCCAGTCAACCAGCTCTTTTTTGGTAAAACTCATGTTTAGCCCCTCATCTTTCTATTTTGTTCAATTGAGTATCCACTTCTTGTTTGTTTTACAACTTACTCACTGGCAGTGGCAGCGTTGTTTTTGTGTGCTTTTCTTTCCTTGTTTACTTGTTTTGTTTATTAAATTAGAATTTAAAATTCATTCACATAATATATCTAAAAACTCACACTTAGAAAAATTCAATTCCACATGGGTTTAATAAAACTAGGGTGAATTTAGAATAATAATAAATTTCAAATCCACATCCAGCTGATTCGGTAGGATCAATGGTTTATATAATTATCTAAAATCTTCAAAATAAAATAGATAAATAATATATTAAATTTTGAAATCTATATCCGGATGATCTGATAGGATTTATGGTTTGGATTGATAATTAACTAAAATATTTAAAACATGCATAAATATAAAAAAATACATTAAGTCTTTAGGTTCCACATTCGGGTGGTCCAATAGGATCCATAGTTGGAAATTTTCAAAATTTCCTAAAACAAATAAAATCAAGTAGTAAGGTTTAGAAGTCTATATCCGAGTGATTTGATTAGAATCTATGGTTTGGAAAGTTAATTAAAATATTTAAAAGTAAGTAAAACAAAATTTGAATCAAACCAGGGTGCTAATTTTTTGGCGCTATAATGAGATTATTTTAACGTAACCATACTCTTGAACCCCTTAAAATCTCGCAAACTATTTTAAGATGCCTAATCAACCTAGGTGTAAACAGATTGGAGGCGACTCCTAAAAGCACGTTGCTATACATAGTTATTGTACGCATATGTCTAATTAGATATAGTGATTTTTCAACTTTACCCTCTATTATCTTTAAAATTTTCTTTCATATTCTTTACCTTAAACCCTTTCATCTTCTCCAACAACAATGTAGATGTTGTTCCAGGTGATTAAAGAAGAGGAGAAGGTAGTGACCGACGAGACGAGACAGGAGTGGCACCAATGATGAGATGAGATGACTACGATGATGACAGATGATAAGAGACAACAATGAAGATAACATTGAGATGAGACAACAATGATGATGGCAACGAGTGAGAAAGACGGTGCCGATGACAATTCAAAGTCAAAGAAGACTAGAAGCGAGCGGAAATAATGAGCTCACGAAGACGAGTGACATTCAATGTGATTTGGAGGTGAGCAGTGTGATGAGGAGGCAAGCTACAATGGCAACGACATCTGGATGCTGGTGGCAACAACACAATTTGAATGCGAGTGGTGGCTATAGGATTCAAATACAGTGATTGGCGAGATGTGAGCAGTGGAAATGTTGATGCAATCCGAAATCACATTATGAAAAATGATGCAGAGAATATTTTGTTACAATCTGTTTTGCCCAAAAATCAAATTTTATATATTGTTTTAGACATTTTTATATGTTACTTTAGACACTTTTAGTTATTTATTTAGTTGTTTCTTATTATGAGTTTACACACCTTTATTTCTGAGGAAAATAAATTATCTACATATTGCTTCAAATATTTTTTCATTTTTTTATACATTTTTATATATTTCTATAAACACTTTTACAGATTCATTCAAATACTTTTTTTATTGTTTCAGACACTTATTTTCTAAAGATTACAAATTGTTTATGTGTTGGTTCAGACACTTTTGCATTTTTCTCTAGAGACTTTTCAATATTTGATTAGACACTTTTTATTTTCTCATGATAATAAATTGTTTGTATACTACTCTTGTCACTTTCTACATACTACATTAAATACTTTTATATATTACTTCATACACTTTGGCATATTAACTCGAACACTTTTACTTATTGTATTAGAAAATTTTATTTCTAAATGGTATAAATTATATGTATATTGCTTGAAACACTTCTACATATTATTTCAATCACTTTTGCATATTATATCAGACACTTTTACACTTTTTACATATTGTTTAAAGATAATAAAAAGTCTACATATTATTATAGACATTTCTTTGGACATTTTAAATATTGTTATAGACATTTCTACATCTTGTCTTTAACACTTTTAGTTTCTTTCTATGTATAATTCATTAGCAGAGATGAGGGAGGAATGACGTAGCAACATCCTAGAGTAGTGGCAACTAAGGCAAAGACCAGCATCGATATTCGACATGATATGGAGGTAAGCGAGGCAGCGCAATCCAGACATAAACAATGACACATAATTTGACAGTGAGTGCCAATAATGATCTGGAGGTGAACAATGAGATCATGGAGGTGCACAACAATTAATGAGATCACGAAGGTGCATGAACAATGCCGTGTGATCTGAAGGTAGGCGATGAGATCATGGAGGCATGTGACAATCGATGCAAATGGGAGCATAGCGGTGGCGGAGAGATATAAAGGCAAGTGGCGGCGATATGATCCATAGGAAGACTGATGACAACGAGATTCGGGGGAGATAATGGTTTAGTGGTGGCAACAGTGACAGTAACAACATAGGGTTTCTAGAGAGATGAGAGATTTTGTCTAGGGGCAATTTTGGTAATTTTTGAAATGGTTTGTGAGTTATATATAGAGAATTAAATGTGAGTTAGTGTGTTTGATTAGAAATATGTGTATAATATAATAATTGATGTATTGATTGGCCATTGACAACATGCAAGCATAGTTTGGTGGAAATAGTTTGAGCCAACTAATAAAATTTAACTTTTGTTTATTTGATGAGTGTTTGAGGTACGAACTTAAACAAATTCAAGCATAGTTTGGTATGGAAATAATATAATTATTTATTCATGAAGATGGGCATGGGACGTTTCTTGAAAGGGTGTGTGGTGGAACAGGGTCCTAGGGCCCTGAATTTACTACCACTAGTAGGCTTTTAGGGAACTATGATCCCACTTAGGATACAATTGACTAGTTATTAGTTGTGAAGTATCTTAAATCATTATGTGCAATCAGTTCTTAGCCTACTGATAGCCGAAGTGCTATCACCCTTTAAGCCTATGAGCTTTGGTCGAACACCGAACTCAGAAGAAGGGGTGTCTGACGCCTCGGACACACAACCTCGGCAGTCCGACAATACCCCTGGGAGCGACATCACGGACCTCGGGAAAGTAGCGTGTCGCCTCCCTCGGTAAAGCCACTGAACTAGCTTCGAAGGAGAAGGGCCAGCCACCTTCGGCAGGAGAAAATCCCCCCGAAGGAGGAACTCCAGCGCCAAGGGAACTCTCGAACTACTGAGACGACTACGGAGAAGGGTCCTTATTCCGAAGGGTGACCTCAACCGAAAAGACCTCGGGAGTACGGCAGAAGCAATTAATGAGCCGCTGACATGTCGCCCTCATATGCTACACGCCACCCTCATATGCGCTCTGACGCGCCGAGGACCCTGCAGACGGCTAGAGGTCCCCACGCCTAAAAAGTGCAGATTACATCCGGCCGAACACGTGTCACAATCTGAACGGATCACACCCTCCTTTATATACTAAGAAAATGGCCTCAATGAGGGATCCTCTCCTCCCTAAAAAAGAACACAAAATAGGCAAGAATCCGTTAGTTCCCTACTTTCTCTCTACCTCCAAAACACTGACTTGGGCGTCGGAGGCTCCTCCCCGGAAAAATACTCCGGGGACCTCCTAACCCTTATTTTCTGAGTATTTCAAGCGACCTTCTCCTGGGAAATCTTCACTTGGGACGTTCTCCCTCAACAAAAGTCCCTCTCGGTTCTACCATGTCACATAACGAAGATGCTGAAGGGCATCATTTGGCGCCTTCTGTGGGAACCCACTCCCAGGTCACCGTCGTTGAAACTCGGCGTTCTAAGGACAAGGGACTTCCTAAGTCCCCGTCCGCGCAGAGGTTCAACCGGCAACCGAGCAGCCTGCAGCAGGGACTTCCTCACTTGTGGATGAATGTCCTCTGATTATTACCATGGGCTTTCTACGTGAGTTTCAACGCTCCGTTGTGGCTGAAATAACGCAGCAGTTGGACTGAAGATGGCCCCAACCGCCTCCGGGTTGAAGACCCTCTCCACCGGTGCCTTGTAGGGAAAGGAGCCCAAAATCAACTCACTGGAGTTCAGGAAGTGGGGATCAGCGAGATGAGTCCTCAACGGAGAACATACCCCCCAGGGTTCCGCCTATGGGAGAAGAAGGGCCCAAAAGGCCCAGGGCGCCCCGCCAAAGGAGTTCTTCACCCGAGGAGAAGTCGTAATCCCCTCGGCGCCGAAGTTACTCCCCAAAGAGGAGGCGCCGCTCACTACTGCCGGAAGCTTCCAGGCAGCAGGAAGAAGAGCCCAATGCCATACTCCTCATGGAGAAAATTCTAAAAAGGCTAGAAAGGGTGGAAAGACAGGTAGCTCAGAAGCCTGTCTGGTCCAGGTTATCAGAAACTTTCAACGGAGATGAATCACCGTTTACCCGAGTAGTAGTCGAAGCACCTATGCCAAGTGACTTTTGGGTGCCTCGTCTGGAGACCTACGATGGCAGGAGTGACCCCCAGGCCCATCTGACCAAATACAGGCGCAGCATGGTGTTGCACGGTGCTGATGATGCCACCCTATGCAAAGGCCTTGAGGTCACCCTTGCTGGACCAGCTACAGCATGGTACAACTCATTGGCTCCAGGAACCATCATGGAGTTCCAGGAGCTGTCTACTGCCTTCACACAAAAATTCATTGGAAGTAGACCAACGGCAAAGATGCCAGTCCAAATGTTCGACATAGCGCAGAAAAATGGAGAGACCATTCGCGACTATGTTGAAAGGTTCAACCGAGAAGCCTTGAGTGTCCTGGACTTCAGGCCAGAAATACGTATCCTGGCCATGACACGGGACTTCGGAGAGACTCCCAGTTGTTCTATGAATTCTCCAAGGATCCCTCGAACACCCTCGGTGAATTTTACCGAAGAGCGGAACAACACATGACCGCTGAGGAGTTGAGGATGGGAGGCCCAAAGCCCGATCATGTTCGCATCAAGGGGCCGAGCCAGCAAACCTGCTACCCAACCGAGTCAGGGGGACGACCTCGGAAGCTTAGGGGAAAGAAGTCAATGGTTTTCACTCCTCTAAACACCACACGAACGAACATCCTCATGGCCATGGAAAGACAAGGTAATCAAATTCAACGACCGAAGGCCATGACCTCGGACAATAAGAAGAACATGAAAAAGTTCTGTTAGTTCCATCGGGACCATGGACACGATATCGAGGACTGCTTCCAGCTGAAGAAGTACATAAAGTCCTTAATAAAGCAGGGATCAACTTCGACGTTACCTGCGAATTCCCTCTCCGAAGGGAAGAAGGGAAGAAGAAGGAAAAGGGAATGACGAGGAGTATGACTCTGACAGACGCCGGAACTGAAGTCCCAGAATGCGTCCGCCACCTTCGGCTGGAGTAATTCAAATGATCACCACGGGACTGCCATCGGCGGAAAGGAAAAGAAAAGCCAAGGAGATATCGATGATGGAGCACGGGAACCCATAAAAAAAGCTTGTTCGGAAGGATGAGTCTACCGTAGTTTTCCTTCATGATGATCCGCTACTGGTCATGGCAAGAACAGGAAGCTGGGACGTCAGAAGGGTATTGCTTGATGATGGTTCTAATGCTGACGTATTGTTCTCTCATTTACTGCCAGGTCTCGACATTTTAAAGGGCGACCTCAAGCCTGTCACTTCTCCTACTTTTGGAATGGGACCATCCAAACTTCCCGTCCTCGGATGGATTGATCTTCCCCTGATGTTGAGAGGAACTTCACTAAAAAATAGTGACAAGCTGTTTGCCTCCACAATGACAGGTTCATCGTCATAGATGTCCCTTCGTCATATAACGCCATTCTTGGGAGGCAAACGCAAGGAAACCTGCACATCCGCCCGGATGTGAAGTACCTGACCGTCACCTTCGCCACAAAAGATGAGATGCTGAGATCTTCATCGATCAATGGGAGGTAAGGAAAGTATTCGTTAAGGCAAGAAAGACCCTGGCAACAAATTGCGCACAGACTACGGGGGCAAAGGCCATGTTCGTAGTGAAAGAAGGAGGAACAGAGAATTCTGAAAAAATAGAAACGGAAGATATAGAAGTTGCCCTAGGCCGAAACACCCAAATAGGGAAAAAATTGGCCGAAGGTGACAAGGAGAAACTTGTATCTTTCCTATTAATGAATAAAGATCTGTTCACCTACTCGCCGAAAGACATGCCTGGGGTAGACCATCGCATAATACAGCATTGCCTTAAAGTAAGCCCAGAGGTAAAGCCCGTCGGTCAAAAAAAGTGAAGCTTCTTGGGATACAAGAACAACTTTGTCAAAACCGAAGTTCAGCGCCTGATAGATGTGGACGTAATCAGGGAGGTCAAATACCCTGAATGGCTTAGTAATGTGGTTATTGCCACAAAAGAAGGGAGTGACAAGCTCCAAATGTGCATTGACTTCCGAAACGTGAATGACGCTTGCCCTAAGGATTCATACCCTCTGCCGCCAATAGATCAGTTGGTGGACTCTAGCGCCGAATATGGACTCCTGAGTTTCCTTGACGCCTTCAGCGGGTACTACCAAATCAGGATGGACCTCGAAGATGAGGAAAAAACCGCTTTCATCACTGAAGTCGGCACATATTGCTACATCAGAATGCCCTTCGGGCTTAAAAATGCAGGAGCTACCTACCAGAGGCTGATGAACAAGGTCTTCAATGACCAAATAGGGAGGAACATGGAAGTCTATGTCGATGACATGATAGTCAAAAGCAAAATGCCTACTAGTCACATCGCAGATTTGGAGGAAACATTCCACCAGTTGAGAGCCTTCGGAATTCACCTTAACCATAAAAAATGCGTCTTTGGTGTAAGCGCAGGTAAGTTCCTCGGATTTATGGTGTCAGAAAGAGGTATCGATGCTAATCCGAAAAAGGTCAAGGTGTTACTAAAATTCCGAACTCCTGCCACAACAAAGAATGTGCAGAGGCTCACAGGGAGAATAACATCCCTTAGCAGATTCATTTCCAGGTACGGGGATCGCTGCCGACCTTTCTTTAAAGTTCTCACCAAGGCAGCGAAAAATGGTGGCGACCTCGTGATGCCCTAAGGCATCTTCGTTTGCTGTCATGTTGACAGGTGGTGAGACTTCTTGAGGAGGCGAGCGCCTGGAGCTCTGGTTTCCCAGCTGAGTGTGCCTGAAAAGCTCAAAGAAGAGGTTAGGAGGTCCCCGGTTTGCTTTTCCGGGGAGGACCCTCCGACGCCCAAGTCAGTTTTCTGAGTGAAAGTGGAGGAAGAACACTAAGGGATCAAGTGTCTTGCCTGTTTTGTGTTTTCTCAGAGGGAGGAAAATGCCCATCCTTTGCCCAGTCCCATTTCCTGGTATAAATAGGAGTAGCTGGTCCGTTCAGATCATGACACGTGTTCGGTCGGATTTGATATGTATTTTTGGACCTAGGGGACAGGCAGCCGTTTGCAGCCTCCTTTAGCCCTGGACCCAGATAGGTTGCGTCAGGACTGAGGCGGCTGCGGCGTGTCAGTTCGCCGTTTAGATGTGACGTGTAGGGCTTGTGGGCGACATGTCAGAGGCTCCTTAAATGCTCATACCGTACTCCCGAGGTCCCCTGGGCGAGGTCACCCTTCAGTGCGTGCACCCTCTTCAGATTCTATCCGTCCTTCGGTGCGAGCACCTCCTTCGGGATCGATCCCATAGTTCTGGGAGTTCCCTTGATGAACACCTTCTTCGGGACTCATACCCATAGTTAGGGGATTCCCTTGTTCAGGTGTTTCTTGTTCGGGGAAGATCCTCTTCGGGGTCTCTTCCTTCGGGGAGACTCTGCCTTGCTTCAGAGAGATGGCCCTCTTACCCGAAGGCGGTCAGTTTGGCCCCTCGATGGAGACGGTGTTGTCCTCGGAATTCCTGACGAGCTAGCCGAAGTCTCGAGCTCATAATGTTTGACTTCACACCTTCCGAGGTCAGTAAAAAGATCCTCTCTTGGGTGACGTCAGACTCCTCGGCCAATATTCTGGCAGGGAGTTACTACCGATGAGGCAATAGCCTTTGGCTATCACCTCGGAAGCAATGACCACCCTTGGAATGAAGATTGTCAAAAGGCCTGGGAAGAGCTCAAGGCCTATCTGACACACCTACCCACACTTCGATAGCCACGGGAAGGGGAACCCCTCGTACTATACCTTGCGGTCACCGAAAAGGCATTGAGTTCGGCCCTCGTAAAGAAAGAGGGAGCAGAATAGTGGCCAGTATACTATGTGAGCAAATCCCTGCACGGTGCCGAAGTTAGGTATCCCCTACTACAAAAAGCTATCTATGCCCTGGTGCTTGCAAGCAGAAGACTGCGTCCGTATTTTCAAGCTCACCCCATTATTGTCCGAAGTAGTCTACCTCTTCGGGACATCATGAAGAGAGTAGAACACTCAGGAAGGCTTTCCAAATGGTGCATAGAGCTCGGTGAGTATGAGATCACTTATGAGCCAAAGAAAGCAATAAAAGCTCAAGCTCTAGCCGACTTCATTGCTGAAGTGCCCATGACTGAAGATGATCAGTCAGACCTCAGCAAAAGTGAGCCAGAATGGACTCTGTTTATAGATGGGGCCTCCGGCTTCAAGCACCAGGGAGCTGGGTTAGTTATTCGCAGCCCCGAAGGCATGGAAGTAATGAAAGTCATCAAATTCAGGTTCAATGTCACCAACAATGTGGCAGAATACGAAGCTCTCATAGCAGGATTGCGCCTTGCTAGAAAGATTGGTGTAAGAAACCTAAAGGCCCACAGCGATTCTCAATTGGTGGTCCGGCAGATGGCGGGGGATTATAGCGCAAAGGATCCAACTTTGGCAAAATACCATGAGCTTGTATCAAAGCTCATCCAGGAGTTCAACGCGGTGCATATCGAAAATGTGCCTCGACGAGACAATGCCGAAGCAGACAGTCCCAAATCAAAAAGGTTCATCGAAGTGCTAAGCCACCCGAGCATTGCGATAATGAGCATAGCAACCTTGGAAGAAGGATGGAAAAATCCTATAAATAGGTACCTTACAACCTCGGAGCTTCCTGATGACCCTCGCGAAGCAGTAAAACTGCAAAGATGCTTCGAACGATATTTCTTAATCGGGGAAGAACTGTACCGACAGGGATATGCAAGTCCATTGCAAAGGTGTGTTAGCGAAGAGGATACTCAAACAATTCTCGAGGAAGTCCACGAGGGAATTTGCGGTTCCCAGATCGGGATTGACGCTTTGGCGGGAGTGATATTCCGCCAAGGGTACTTTTGGCCTACATTAAGAAAGGACGCAGACAGTTTGTCCAAAAATGTGACAGTTGCCGAAGACACGCCAATGTCCAAAGGTTGCCCTCGGAATTAATAACCTCGGCTGACTACCCCTGTCCCTTTGCAGTATGGGGCATTGACCTTATCGAGCCACTCCCGACAACACTCGGAGGAGTGAAATTCTCCGTGATTGCAGTAGATTACTTCACCAAATGGGTTGAGGCAGAGCCCCTGGCAACCATTTTGGCAAGATATACAAAAATTCGTCTGGAAAAGCATCATATGCAGATTCGGCATACCGAGGGTGATAGTGGCCGACAATGGTTCCTAATTTATTGACAAGGGATTCCAAGAATTCATCACCGACCTTGGATGCACTTCGCCTCGGTAGCTCATCCTCAGAGCAACGGACAAGTAGAGGTATCCAACAGAACCATAAAAGATGGTTTGAAAAAGAGATTGGGGGAAACAAAGGGAAAATGGCCAAGAGAACTTCCTAGTGTGCTATGGAGCTATTGGACAACACCCCGAAAGGCCACGGGTGGGACACCTTTTTCGCTTGTCTTCAGCACAGAGGCCATTATCCCTATCGAGGTAGTATAGCCATCAGTCAGAATACAAGTGTTCGACGAAGAAGGGAACGACCTCGGATTGAGAACTAAGCTCGACCTAATTGACAAACACAGAGAGGTGGCTGAGCTCAGAAGGAAGGCCTTTCAGCAAAGAGTGGCCATGGCCGCAAACTTGCACGTTAGGCAAAAAGGAATAAAGAAAGGAGACCTCGTGCTCTGAAAGGCCGAGTTTGAACCCCGAAGACCACCCATAGGGTACTTTGGTCAAACTGGGAAGGACCTTACTTGGTCCTTGACGAGGTTCGAAATGGAGTCTACAAGCTTGGCGATACCGAAGGTGGAGAATTGAAAAATACTTGGCACTCGGATGCCTTGAAAAAATTATATACTTAGAATTTTAGTAAAAAATTGTACAAGTTAGAAAAAGTTTCTAAGTACAGAAATTTTCTTCCACCAAACTGTTTTCGCCAAACAAAGCTTAAGCAAGAGCTTGCGAAAGTCACATATTCCTTCCGATGTTGATGGGATCATTCTCTTAAGAAGCAAGTCCATAAAAATACGGCCACCAAAAGTAGGCCAAAATTTGCGTAAGGAAATTTGTCGAAAGTGTACGTTTTTCTGAAGACGGTTAACAAAGCGAGCAAAACATATTTTCCAAAGTCCCTTGACTGAAAGTGGTCGAGATAACTGGGAAATAAAAATTATTGCTCAAAGGATTAACCAAAATCTGAAGGAAGGAAAAATTTTATTGAGGAAGGCCTTATTACAAGGAGAAGGTTACAAGAAGAAGAATTACAAGGAAAAAGAAGAAGGCAAAGGTCCTAAAATATCTAAGGGACCCCAGTGTCAGGGGAGGCTCCAGCCCTTGTGTCTTTAGCCGCCACCTTCGGTGCCAGAGGAGGCGTAAATGACAGGTTGAGGAGCTCAATTTTTGACCAAGTCCACCGAGGCCCCTCGGGAATATCCAAGGCAGACAGGAAGGAAAGGTCGAGATCGGGATATTTCTTTAGAACTTGATGACGAGCTAGATAAAAACCGTCCTGGAAGGGAACCTTCGTCACCTGGACGGCCTTGTCTTTCTCGATGCTCAAGTCTTCTACCTCGTTCTGAAGATCAGCAACCTCCTTCTCCAGCATCTTCACCTTCTTCTTCCTCGTTGTATCCTTCTTTAGGGTCTCGACCTTGGCCTGAAGCTCTGCACTATCAGAAAGGGCCTTTGTCAGGAGAACAGAGTCTTCTTCTTTCTCCTTTTGAAGGGCCGAGGTCAAGCTCACGACCTTTTCACCAAGGTTGGACATCTTCTTGGAGAAATCCTTCAAGAGCTCCTCTTGGCCCTTCAAGAATTCCTATCGAAGATTGGCAACCTCCTTCTTGGCTATTCGACTAAACTCGGCGTTCGTCACAACCGAGTTGGCACAGAAGACCTTGGCCTTCTCCAATTTATCTTCGGCCCAAGCTCGAACCGAAGATTGCTTTGCTGCCCAAGCTTGAAGGTATCCACTATACCCCAGAAGCTGCAAAAAAGGAGAAGGTACTTAGTCAAATTTGCATAAGGAAAGCCAAACACTTAGAAAAAAAATGGAGAAAAAATGAAGAGGCCTGAAGAACTACCTGGGCAGCGTCCTCGGAAATCTTAGCGGCGAGGGTATCCTCATTGGCGCACTCCTCAGCAACTGCCTTAAAGGAAGCATGGGTGAGCATGCCCCTCGCCATCTAGGGAGCCATTTCCCGGCAGCCCTCGGAGAACAAATTCATGTCCTCCATGAAAGACCAAAACGGCTCCCTCGGAACCTTGTCCTTCGGGATGTGGGAATCCTGAAGAGCCCACCTTCGGGCATGATCGACCATCCAAGCTGAGGGTGCTAGTTCTTCAGCAAAATTAAAAACATAAGTCTCGCCAGACAAAATTCCTTAGCTCTGCAAGCTATGAGGTTGCGAGTACTAAAAAGGGCATAAGGAACAAACCTGGCGCAACCTCAGTGATATCATCATCGGAGTCCCGGACCTCCTCCACGTCAATAAGGATGTATTTTCCCTTGCTATTTCGGTGTTTTTCCCATTCATCAGCAGAAGCACCCCCCGCCAAAGAGCCCAAAAGATCTGCCGACGCGGCGGGACTCTGAAAAGCAGCATTGGTGGCCACCTCGGCAGGAAGCTCGGCGGGAGTTTCAGGCTCACCGATGACCTCCACTGCGTCTTCTAGGGGTGGGGGAAGGACGTCCTTCTTCGCCTTCTTGGCCGAAGACGGCCCGCTCCCAAATGTTTTACGCCTCTTGGAGATGCCCTTCTTCATTTGTTCCCCCTTTTCGGCTTGGCCGAGGAAGAGGGACTTGTAGTAAGTGGCTGACTCGTCGCCCATCTCTGAAAAAGGAGGAAAAGATCAATGTAAGTCCAAACATGTTCTTATACTAAAAATCTTTGGAAGGAAAACTTACTTTCGAAGAAGGCTTCATAGGTGAACTCCCCCCGAAGGAGCATCACCAGTTAGGACTCCTTCCCGTCGATGGCAGGAGCTAGCATGTCAAGGTCCGTCTTGTGCTCCTTTAAGAACCTCCTCGGCCATAAGTCTCCACATGATCGAGAAGGGGTATAGGGAGCGCAGGGGGACCTCGGCATCCTAGTCGGCGATAGCACGGATACGTCTGTCGAAGTCCACAAACCTCGCCGCCAACTCGGGAGTTAGCAGCTTTTTGGGGTCCACGACATCCGTCTCCAGCTTGCCCCGAGCCCACCTAGTCGGCATGTACGACCAGGACTCCTCCACCTTCAGGAAAAAAAATTTCTTTTGCCACCCTCGCCAGCTATCCTTGGTGGTGAAGGTGAACATATATTTCTTGCTCCCAGATCCCCGAGGTAGCATGAAATAAAAGCCACCCTTCGGGACCAGATAGAGCTTATAATACTGCATGAGTATGATGACGTGGGGCTCCACTCCGAAAACCCCACACATGCAGAGGAAGGCATTAAAATAGCAATATGAGTTAGGAGAAAGTTGATTCACGGCTATGCCATGGAATTGGCAAAAGTCGCAAATCATCCTCGCAGGAGGAAACCGAAGTCTGGCCTTCAGTTAGGCACGAAAAATGGTAACCTCATTTTTTCTGTTCATAAAGCTAAAATGCCCAAGACGGGGTAGTCTAGTGGTGGCATAGGAGGGAAGAAAAAATTTGGTGGTCCACTTCTCTAGTTTTTCTATGGTGGAGCAGCAAGGGTGGGACATGAGAGGCTGCCAGCTCTCAGGAAGAGTGTCGACGGACATATTGGGGACAGGAGAAGACATGTTCGGCTTAAGAAAAATGACTTCGAAAAAAAGAATGGAGGGACTTCGGGAATAAGAAAAATGACTTTGGGAAGCTAGAAAAAGAAAAAAATGAAGAAACCGAAGGACCTCTAGAACGAAAACCCACCAAAAGTCTTGCCGAAATCAGGGTTTGAAGATGCCGTCGTGAATGATGGCTGAAAATCGCTCCGCGTGCTACTGCTGCCGCGAAAAGAGAGGGGAAAGCATGAAAATATATGAGAGCAAAAGCAAAAGCAAAAGCACAAGAAAGCAAATGAAGAATATGACGGGAGGAAGGTTTATATAGACCGAGGAAGGGTAGCCGAATCGACGTCATAACTGCTGCGTGAAGGTGAATCGTTGCCATAATTGCTTTTCGAAGGTGAAAAGACGCGGCTGGCATGACCGAGGCAGCCACCTCCAATTGCTGCATGCCACGTGTTGTCCAGAGCATGGCTGGTGTGACCGATGTAGCCACCCTCAATCACTGCGTGCCACGCATTAACCAATGTGCGAAACGAGGGACACACTTTCTGACACCCTGAAAAACCGGGGCATGGTGCTCCAGACTGACACGCCTGGTTACGAGACGTGACGGTCCACTGACTTACAGCAGAAAAAGAGAAAATAAAGAGGTTGGGCACCTCGAGAACACCAAAAGAAAAACAGTAACTCTTGACTGGATAGGGCATGCCTTCAGGCGGCGAAGCATCTCTCTCTTCACAAACTTCACACTCTGAGTCCCGAAAAGTGCCCCTAGAAGGTCTATAAGCCGAAGTCTCCACTTCGACTTTCTGAAGGGGGGGCATGTGATAGCCGAAGTGCTATCACCCTTTAAGCCTATGAGCTTCGGTTGAACACCGACCTCGGAAGAAGGGGTGTCTGACGCCTCGGACACATAACCCTGGCAGTCCGACAACACCCCTGGGAGCGACAGCACGGACCTCGGGAAAGTAGCATGTCACCTCCTTCGGTAAAGCCACTGAACTAGCTTCGGGGGACGGGGGAGAAGGGCCAGCCACCTTCGGTAGGAGGAAATCCCCCTGAAGGAGGAACTCCAGCGCCAAGGGAACTCCCAAACTGCTAAGATGACTTCGGAGAAGGGTTCTTATTTCGAAGGGTGACCTCAACCGAAAAGACCTCGGGAGTACGGCAGAAGCAATTAATGAACCGCTAACATGTCGCCTTTATATGCTACACGCCGCCCTCATATCCGCTCTGACGCGCTGACGCCACACAAGTCTTATCATGTAGAGCTATTCCGGCCTTAGCCCTTGTCCCGAGGAGCCTGTAGACGGCTAGAGGTCCCCACACCTAAAAAGTGCAGATTACATCCGACCGAACACGTGTCACAATCTGAATGGATCACACCCTCCTTTATATACTAAGGAAATGGTCTCAATGAGAGATCATCTCCTCCCTAAAAAAGAACACAAAACAGGCAAGAATCTATTAGCTCCCTACTTTCTCTCTACCTCCAAAACACTGACTTGGGCATCGGAGGCTCCTCCCCGGAAAAATACTTCGGGGACCTCCTAACCCTTATTTTTTGAGTATTTCAGGCGACCTTCTCCTGGGAAATCTTTACTTGGGACGTTCTCCCTCAACAGAAGTCCCTCTCGGTTTTACCATGTCACATAACGAAGATGCTGAAGGGCATCACCTACCTTGCATAAAAAATATGCATGCATTGTTCTAGCTATGTAATAACAATAAATAAAAATAACATTGAAAACAATGCTGTGGCATTGAGTTCAATGGAGTTCCTTTGAGTTCCAAGCTTGAATTCAACCAAATTGGACACCGAGGGCACGAAACTAAGACCATTTCTAACCATTTAACAAGCTTAGAACTAAGCCACAAGGATCAAAGATGCTTGCCTTAGGGTTTGAACCAAAAAATTTCAAAACCAAGCTCAAATGCACCAATTCCACAAAAAATGAGCTAAGGCCTTGTTGGGTTGGCTTTGGGACCTTCAGTTTTCATGGAATTTTAGGTGATTTTAATGCTTTGATGAGTCCGAGCTATAGAGGAGAGCGAGCCAAGAAAATGGTGAATGGAGGAGATGATGAATAATGTCAATCTCTTTCCTAAAAAATATCTCAACTACCTTACTTAGCCTAATTCTCATCTACTTGACCCTTTGGCCCTCAAACTTAGCTTTGATTCACTTAGGCCACTTAAACTCTTCCCACACCATCACTCCTTGGTCCCATAGAAAGATTTTTTTTACCCAAACACTTTGCCCTTAAGCCATTTAAGCCATTGTAATACATAATAACTTGATTTCCCACTTAGTGCATTTTTCACCCTTAACTTTCACTTTTGATTCAAATGGCTAGAAACACTAATGATCTTAACTTTTTGAGCTTAAAACACTTGCATGAACCTAATTTCATAAAAATTATGGTCATGCCACTAATTTGGGTCAAAATTATCATTTTGCCCCTTTTGCCTTTTAGGTGCCAATTACACTTTAGAACTTAACCTTACCTAGCTTGCTTTCCTTGCTTAATAAAACTTATTTGAGAAAAATAACTTGGGATTTACTTACCTTGACATTCGTGCTTGGGGAAGTACTTCGAGAGCCTTTACATTCTCCCTTCCTTAAAAAATTTGGTCCTCTAAAGTTCAATTCTTAATTGAGCACAACACTTTAATGATAATTCTCTTACATCATTCTCAGTTTTTTTATTCATGGTCCTTTCCTTACTATGGTTGCCCATAGCTCTTTAACCACAGGCTTATTTCATGTTTTTAGCTTCTTGACTTGTCGTTCAAGAAACTTTTTAAGGTACTCCTTAGGAGACCTTTTCTTGGAGACATTACTTATGGGATGGACACCTTGCCTCGGCTCACAAGGCACATCCCTATACTCCCAATTTTTCATTTAAGCCTATGTAACTTAGAGCTAACTTGCTCCCTTTTTGCCATTCTCCCCGTTGGGGTACCTTTGGGAGTACTTAATCTCCTATTTTGAGTCTTTACCCTTGGTGGGACTTGTCACAATCTTACACCTCACTTAGACTTTGAAGCCCTACTTAAGTGCTTATTAGTTACCACCACATAGCGCTCTTGGCACAATTGAACTTGGCAACGGTCGCACTCATCTTAGGAATTTAAGCCACCTTGGGTAAATCATCATTTTATTCCCACTTAGTGCCCCTTAGTACTCAGGACACTTTCTTTCACTTAGCAACTCTTACACCTAACTTAGGCACTCAAGCCAATTCGTAAGTGCAACCTTAATCTTGTTGCACCTTAATGCCGTGGGCACATAGTTTTCATGACAACTTATCCTTGGCATCGCTACCTTTTAGCGCCTTAAGTATGGTACCTTTTTGTAGCAACTTACCCTTAACTTTCTTAGGTATCTATTCACACTTACTACCTTAGGGTTTCTTAGCCACTTTAGGCACTCATAAGCATGACTTCCTTGCTGTGGTATTAGTTCCTTAGTCTACATAGACTTTTCATTCCTTTAGGTGTCCTTGGGAGTACCACAGACTACCCAATTATTCAAAACTTGACTCTTCTAGGTAATCACTTAACATGCTCTCGGGCTCCTTGACTATTCTTTAGTCACTTAGTGATGAATCCATAATTTACATCTATTTTTACAATAATTACCTTAGCTTTTGTTTCAATTTATTAAGTTGATAAGGCTATTAATGATGTTATTTTGTGCTTTGCAAGGACTAAAGGCACAGTGGCATTTTTGTACTAAAAGGAATAAAATGGCTTTTTTTGTCTAAGCACCAACTTTTCATGGGTGAAGGTGTCATTTGTGCATTTGTTCAATTCTTTTAGTGTGAGCATGGATACAATGGTGTTTTGAATGGAAGAAGCAAAGTTCAACTTGGCTATTTAAGCACCAGCCTTCTCTGCGTGGTTTCTTTTCAATTGGTAGATTTTTTTCTTTTCGCGGCCAGCTACACTTTCATTCTTTTTGTAGTGGTTCAAGGCAGTGAGAGGCAGCAAATTGGCTTCCAATGTTCTGAATTCAGCTCTCTTTCTTGTTTCCACCTGAACCACGGAAGTTGAGCTCAAAGATGGCCGTTTACGCTCCAAATTTCTGGCACCCGCAAAGTGCTTGATTAAATGCTTGGGAGAGTCAGAATAGAAGAGGCTAAGTAATTTGGGACTCCCAACTTATATGGACTTAGTAGCCAATGAGAAAAGAGCCTAGTTTCAACTTAACTAGAAGGTATTTGATCAAGCCCAAATCCTATTTTTTTTAGTGCACTTTGTTCCCCGGAGGATAGGGAATTTTCACCAAAAAAAGGAGCTAGAAGAGAACGCAAACAAGGAGAGCAAATTTTAGGCTTTTATCTTTTTATTTTCTTGTGCTTTTGTCTCAGATATGGCTAAGTGTTTTTTGGTTCAATTCTAGGGATGATTCCCATCACCAAGACCAGTTGTGAGGATTGATTTTACTTGTTTAAATTTTCTTTAAATTCAAGTATTTACTTCTTTGTGGTTAAGAATTATTGCAATTAATTTTCCTGTTCTTATTTGTTGAATTGGTTTTACGATTGCAAATTTACTTCATTTTCTTTTAACCGCTTAGGTGAAGAATTCAATTTAGAAGCAAGTGAATTGATTGGAGATTACTTTTATTTCTGGTTAGTTCATTCAGGAAAAGTAAGACAGGTTAAATTGTTGAAGCTTTTGGATTGTTGCCTAAAATAAACTTTTTGATTCATTATTCTTCATGCTGATTTTGAGTTTATTAGAAATTGCTTTTCAATATTTGGTGACTCAAAATTAAAAAATTAATCTCTGAAGCTTTTTCTGGTTTATTTTACTGCTGAATTCATTGGATTCTTTTCAGCTTTAAAGAAAGTCCAATTTATTTACTTGAATTAAAGAATTATTTTTTTTCGATGATCAACTGTGTAATTGGAATGGATAATCAACCTTGAATTGAACGTTTTTTTATATTGGTTAATTTTATTTTAACTTTTCAATTAATTTATTTCAGCATTTGATTCAAGAAAACCTCTAAATCTTTTATTTCAGTTTTCTAACATAAAACTTTCAGTAAAAAAATTTCCTTTGGGATTCGACTTGGTTTTTATTGCTAAAATACAAATTTATTTATTCTGAGTTGTTTGTGACACCAAAATTATTTTTTACAGTTTCGATGACTGACCACTTATCCATTCCTTACCCTTTAACTCTTAAGACACCCTTAGCATGCTCCTTCACTCTTTATTACCTAGGAGTTATTCCTTAATCAGCTTGGCCTTCTTTGGCGATAAGGTATTCTAGGCCATTATAGTCATTTCTTTGGTTTCTTCAAATTACATAAGACAAATCCTTAGCACCATTAATCAACTTTCTTAGGTTTTTTAAATACCCCACACAGCCCAACATGTCACTACTATGGCCCTTAATACTTAGCTTGATTACTTGGTCACCTTGGGTGTATACTTGGCATTGAGTTCTCTTAGGCTCCGTGGCTCTACTTAACTTTTATTAGGAAGCCCTTAGGACTCTTGGCATTTAAACTTTCATGGTCCTCCTTGAGCTCATACACTTGGGTACACTTTGTGTCCCATAACTCATGCCACACTCTTGGCCTTCTCAAGAATCTCAATTTGCTTGATTCCAACTTAGCATTTAGCATTTGTCGTCATGCTTATCTTGGTTTCTCATGGCATCTAAAAGGGTCTTTCTTAACATCCCAAACCCATTGGGTTAACACAACCCGACAGCTACCCATGAGTGCTCCCAACAAACGAATGTGCTTGAATGAGACTTACAAATCTTATGTCTTATTTGAAGCCACTTTGGTACCTATGCCTTGCTTCCTAATACTTAGGCACATTCTTAGGTTGTCGCCTCATTAGCCCATCTTTATGCACTAAGCACCATGGCTACTTAGTGTGATTTACACACCCATAGCCCACAGTGTGTGCACCCTTAGGCTTTAATGAGACCTACAACCACCTTATGCTCGAGGAAGTCATACTTGGCACCCTTTTGGCCTACATTTCACTTAGGCACTTGAAGTTTCTTCGAACACTAAGATCTCATAGAGCATTCCCTATTACTCATTCTCATGGGCTCTTATTGATTCAAGGCTATCATTTAGCAACTCAACTTTAAAGACTTAATAGGTTGTTCCAACTACCTTAGCTTCAACAATCTTACTTCGAGGTTTTGGTTCTTTTCTTGGCTACTTACTTATTCAAGAATCTTTCTTAGTCATTAGCTAACCATACTTAGACTCTTAAACTACTTAGGTAACTTTTTACCTCGTAGGAAAATAAAGAATCCCATAAATTTCTTAGGCTTAGCATGCTTACTAAATTTTCAACAAACCTAAACTTTCAGTTGCCTTGAATCCACTAGTAATGATATTACCTCTACTCACACTTAGCTCCATCTTCATCTTCTCTAAATTTAAGACCTTAACTCGGCATTTACACCCATTAATACCTTTACTGATTCTTCCTGATTTACCTGCTTCATAGTGAAGTACACTTTGGACCTTAGGGTCCTCTTTCTTACGAACCTTTAAGTTATGTTAGGTCCACACACTTAGCCCTTTGGCTTAAAGTTTTCTTAGCTCCTTCAAGCCCACAATGAGCCCCCACTATCTCAAATGATTGAACTCCCAAACATTTGAGAACACTACCCAATTCACTTTTACTCTTCACGAGCAGCCTTAGGTCGACACAGACTATAGAGAAAATACTACGCATAAGTCTACTACTTGGAGTTCATTCAATCTCAATGGGTGGTCTCATAAGCTAAAGGTCTCGATTTCAAATCCATTTAGGATAACTCTTTTTTAACTACTTGGGTTGCCCTTAAAGCCACTCGGCTGGCGGTGCTTTCATGGCTTCCCCTTACACTCCCACTTTGGGTTGCAATTTCTTAGGGATTCGAATGTTACCTTTTCGGTCTTTAAGGCTCAGGTTAACTCTTGAACCTTGACTAACTTACCAAAATGAACGGATTACCATCCTTAAGGAATTACACCTTTAAAAACAACTTCACATTTCTGAGACCTGTGGGTTATGGTTCTCACCCTTTGCTTAACCAACTTCTTGCAATTACTGTGAATCCTTAGCTTACCACTTACTTTTTCTTCACTTGCAATTTCAGGTTCCTAAAGTTAATTCCTAGCTTTATAAACCTTCTCACCTTAGATGCAGATGCTTGGAGAATTCAATCTTGCCTTGCTTGGTAACCCTTATTAACTAGTGTGTAACACTTTTCAGAATTGGACTAGTCATACCTGTCTTAGAGTTGTCATTCCTTAAACTGTCCCTATAGTACATAAAGTACTTCTTACACATAGGTACAAGTTCGATCAACTTAAGACTTAACTCATGTCATGACTTACTAACTCTTCCGTGCAAGTCACCCTTACCCTTAAAATACTCCCAAGGGTCACTTATGACCGGCATGGTTAAGTCAGCTTTTATGCCCCTTAATAGATCTTCTTCCTAAGCATTGCTACACCAAATAGTAAACCACAACCACAAATCATTGCATACCCGCTACCCCTAAGTTTCTAAGCAAAACCTTAACCACTCTAAGGGTCTAATCAAAACGTACCTTTCCTGGGCTCTTGTGGGTTCACTTACCCACACTTTATTCACAAACCTAGCTTTCTAGGCAGGCTAGTCACAACCACAGTCATAGCAGTTTAAATAATAAAACTACTTACTGTTATGCTGTAAACTTAAAGGTACCTCTGTTTGTTGTCTGGTCCTTGAATAATCAATTAGTCCGAGTAAGTCTTCTTGGTTGTCATTGAGTATTGGCGGTGCTTCCATGGTGATTGAGGCATTCTTAAGCTTAGCCTTATTTAGGCTTTGACTTCCAGCATATTCTTGCTCTTAATCCTTTATCTTCCTCAATTCCATGTACTTGGCATATAGTCCTCTTTTTCGGTTTGTGTTGTTCCTCCTTGGCCTCCATGGACTCCAAATTAAATGGTCCTTACCCGAGCTCTGGTTTTGGGCATTAACTTAACTTGGGGTAGAGATGTTATTCTCTTGGCCTGGGTGCACGCATGGTCCTATTGCACCTTAGCCCTTACCCCATGGTCTATTACCCTCTTAGTATCCATGTCACCCTTGCCATTAGGAATTGATGGTTCACTTGGCCTTGGTGCACCCTTAGTAACTTAGTGTTCCTTGGCCCTTACCTTTGGGCTCTTCGACTACTAGTCAAATTTTGTTCTTATCCATATAACTGTAGACATTTTCTTGACCTCAATCTTACCCTCAGGGTGAGGATTCCTCACTTGGTCCCAGTATACTAATAGGCCTTAACAGACTTCAACCTTAACCATTAGGCATCAACCATGGTCTGCCATCTTTTGAGGGTTGGGTATGCTCTCTGGGTTACTCACATCATAGTGCTACTGGGATGTACAACAAAATCACCATATTCCCTATGGCTAATACCATAGGGCCACTTGGACCTTTGCTCAATCCCTTACCTCAATACCAAACCCTTACCGGGTCCCAACCAATATATCTGCAACCAAAGCCAGACGACAACTCCAGGAATACCTAAAAGCAGTATTAACCATACGTAGCACATGGACACACTTGGATCTTAGTCACCTATTGCCTCTACTAGGACCATTGACCTGCTCTGATACTAACTGTGGCCGACCAGGGTCCTAGGGCCTTGAATTTACTACCATTAGTAGACTTTTAGGGAACAATGATCCCATTTAGGTTACAATTGGCAAGTTATTACTCGTGAAGTATCTTAAATCATTACGTGCAACTAATTACTTAGCCTACCTTACATAGAAAATATGCATGCATTGCCCTGGCTATGCAATAATAATAAATATAAATAACATTGAAAATAGTGCCACTGTAGTTAACGAATACACAATTCAAAACAAGCCAAGATGTAAAAAATTCAGTTGCTTTAACTTCAAGCTACAATTATGTGCATACATATCAATTCTTATATGCACCCAAATGTAACTGTACTGTTATACATAACAATGGACACTAGTATAGGCAATCTTTTTGTATGAAAATATCATACATGTAAACTAAGCAACTTATATATACTAAGATCCATCATTAGCTTTTCATCCAAGCAAGCTAGCTTCAAGTGATGAGCCACACTTTCCTTATACTCACTTAGCCTCAAATTGTAAGGCAAACACTTTGGTCAGTACTAGCTTATGTCACAAGTAACTTAGAAACATAAAGTTTCATACTTAGAGAATACCTTCAAACCAATAAAACTTAGCCTTAATAGTCGCCTCTTATCAACTGTTAAGTTTGACTAGCTCGCTTAACACCTACACAACACTTAAGGAGTGAGCACTAAAAAGTACTCAATAAGGAATTCGACACCTATAGAGGAAAACAAGTGTAAGCATGCAAAGCACAACAACCATACAAATATATATATATATATAACATACAAAACAAACAAGCATCCAACAACACAACCAGAAATGAGAATAAGAATGAAAAACAATACAAATAATGGATGGATGGATGGATGAATGAAATATGCACATGCAAATGTACTTAGGACTTCCTTACACCTATAGGTGTTAGACTTGTCATGAGCTATTACAGCTAGGGTACTTGGATACTGGCCCTTGTATCCTATGCTAGCATTTAACCAAACCCATGAAAGCCTTTTACGAGTGCCTTAGAGTAAGTCATTGCTTACTCAACCTTGCTTTTCTGACGAGCTACTTAGAGTAAGTCATCACTTACTCCCCACTTACCCGTCTTTTCCCCTTAACTTATTGTGTAGGGTAGATAACTTATGTGGTCCGACTTGCCAGGCTCATGGGGCTTAGCTTATGGCTCCTTAATGGCTTACTTATCAAACCCACAATATTTGGTTAGGATCCTCTTAGGTTTCCCTTTCATTGCTCGAAGTTCTAAGACCTCCCATTTGGGCCAATAAAGATGTCAAAACCCACCTTAATCCCCTTAGTGCTTCCTTAACAACTCGAGCACTTTAACCTCCTTAGTAATCATTCTTTACCCTACCTTAACCACATCACTTAGCCCCCACCTAAATAATACATAATTCTTAACTGAGGAATGAGTTCTAGACCCAACCGAAGCTACAAAACATCTTAGAATAGCTTAGGGATGATAACCGAGAGATTGAGACATTTTTAGGATGGCCTAAGCTTAAGAGACTTGTGCCTTGGTGATGCCTTCGGTGATGCATCGCCAACAACATTAGTCCTCAGGTATCTTGGAAAATCACCGACGACGCATCACTAACTTGTGTCACCGCCAATGCTTTTCCAACATTGCGTGATTGTGCGTGAACTTGTACAAAATTTACCTAACCTTTCGATCCCCAAAGCCAATTCACATGGTCTTGTTTCTAATTCATTCCCACATGTAATACTACATTTCTATACATTATTTGAGTTGAATTAACTTAAATGCCTTACCTCAAATCATCCTTAAAGCAAGAAGCAAGCAACATGTACACATAAGTTTAATGGAGTTCCTTTGAGTTCCAAGCTTGAATTCAACCAAATTGGACACCAAGGGCACGAGATTAAAATCATTTCTAACCATTTAACAAGTGTAGAACTAACCCACAAAGATCAAAGATGCTTACCTTAGGGTTTGAACTAAAAACTTTCAAAACCAAGCTCAAATGCACCAATTCCACAAAAAATGAGCTAAGGGCTTATTGGGTTTGGCTTTAAGACCATCAATTTTCATGAAATTTTGGGTGATTTCAGAGCTTTGATGAGGAGGAGCTATGGTGGAGAGAGAGCCATGAAAATGGTGAATGGAGGAGATGATGAATAGTATCATCCTCCTTCCTAAAAAAATATCTCAACTCCACCAC
Source organism: Aquilaria yunnanensis (assembly GCA_039654915.1). Lineage (NCBI taxonomy): Eukaryota > Viridiplantae > Streptophyta > Magnoliopsida > Malvales > Thymelaeaceae > Aquilaria > Aquilaria yunnanensis. The sequence continues at coordinate 17,652,636 of CM077593.1, forward strand.
TTAGCCCAATTCTCTTACACTTGACACTTTGGCTCTTGAACTTAGCTTTGATTCACTTAGGCCACCTAAAATCTTCCCACATCATCACTCCTTGGACTCATAGAAAGATTTTTCTTACCCAAATACTTTGCCCTTAAGCCACTTATGCCATTGTAAGACATAATAGCTTAATTTTTCACTTGGTGCATTTTTCACCCTTAACTTTTACTTTTGGTTCAAATTGTTAGAAACACTTATGGTCTTAACTTATTGAGCTCAAAACACTTGCATAAGAAATTACTCTCATGCCACTAACTTGGGTAAAAATTACCATTTTGCCCATTTTGCCCATTTTTCCCTTTCGGTGCCAATTACACTTTGGAACTTAACTTAACCTTACCTAGCTTGCTTTCCTTGTTTAATAAAACTTATTTGAGGAAAATAACTTGGGATTTACTTACCTCGACATTCGAGCTTGGAGAAGTACTTAGAGAGCCTTTACAGGGTGGATGGCAAAGTTGTTAAAATCGTGATCCTGATCGTAGGATCGTACGATCCTACAATCATAGCATAGAAATCCTTATCAAAATGTTGTAGAATCGAAGGCATGATATGATCGTGGTAAGATCGCAACTAAGATCGTAGGATCATAGGATCAAAAAATCCTACCGATCCTACTTGATATTGATTTTTGTTGAGGGTAAATTGCATGAATGATCCCTAACATTTAATTTCATTCCGTTTCATCTCTAGTCTATTAAATGTTCTGTTTAGATCCTCAATGTATTAAAAATGTCCTATCTTGACTCCAAATCCATTAAAAACATGTCATTTTTGGTCCCTAATTCTACAAAATTTGTTAACTCAAGGTAACTGTCTAATAACAACTTTTTTAAGAATAATTTAAATTATTTGGTAACTATCTTACGATAAATTTAATATATATAATAATATTTTTTACAGTTAATGGATTTTCAAATTACCAATTTTTCCTTTCTGTAAGTTGAACTTATTTCATTCAGGAAGAAAAAATGATTAATTTTAAATTATTTACTTACTATAAAAAAATCATTATACATTTTAAATTTATTAGAAGTCAATTACTAAATATTCAAATTATGGACATTGTATTTTTTTTTTGTTGTGAATAATGTGTTTGTTCATGAATTTTTTTCAGATTTGTGTTTATTGTTTTATTGATTGTGTTGATGTATACTCTATTAAAGTTTGAATTTTAATTGTATTGTATTAATAATTAAGTTGTACCATTGCTATGACACTTAAATTTAACTTGAATTTCTAATTTTAAGCTTTTAGTAGGATTTTATAATTTACGATCCGATCTTTCACAATAAAAAATATCTTAAATAGGATTCCAATCTTGAAAACATTAGTGGATGGTGTTGGAAGCCGGATTATTAAGCACACTTCGACTTTGACATGTTTTTCTGTCGGATCATTATTCATTGACACAGAACACTAACCACTTTGCTAATTTTTCTTCTTTCATGGGACCCTGTCGACCGATGAGGCCATCCCTACAACAAGGAGGTATACAAACTAAAATGACACTTTCTTCTAGTACGGTAAAGGAAAAAATGACACTTACAACGTTGCCATGTAGTTTGAAACTACATTTATGATATACATATGCCGTTGAATAATAAGTTTATGAGACCGTGTTTGTTTAATTAATTGATGTAAGGAATTGTTGGGTTTTACGTGCCTTAAATTTAAAACCTTGAGGACCTGGCTTGTAGGTTGCTGCATTGTCTTTAGTACTTTGGAAATTTTGTGCGAATCTTATTTTAGGTGGAGAAACTAGCCGCCCCAAAATTTTGATTTATTTTAATTTCCAGTTGGCCTCGTATGTTTTTATATTAAAATACTTAGTTATCATCACAATATAATACTGTGAAATATAACGTATACATGATTTAAAACGATGAATATCTTTTTGTAATTAAATAATAATTCACTAAAAAAATGTCATCTTTTATTAGCTCATATTTCAATTTTTAATACCGATAAAAAATTTATATATAAAAATTTACTTTTAATTTTAGCAATTATGGACCAAATTACTTTGTTAAATCATAGAGCTTTTAAATAACTCATACTACAAAACTCAATCATTAATGACACAAAGATATGAGCAAAACTCAAAATTTTATTTAATTTGTGTTAATCAATTAATGATTTAACTATTAACTTAATAAAGGTAAAAACAAAAGAAAAGAAAAAAATTGACTAGAAAGTTTGGTGACCAAGAGAGGAAATAAAAGAACTTCATTTATTAAGAGTTTAATAATTGACTTAATAACTGGAAAAAAAATAAAAATGGTTTAGCTAAAAAAATAACAAACGTTTTACTTTAGAAGATAGTATATAAATTTTTTTTTTAAAAAAAGTGTAGAGACTAGGAAAGTAAATAGAAAGACTCAAATTAAGTAGTTATTACGTTTTGCGACCAGAACAAACTTCACAAACCGAATGTAAAGATTAAAATGAAAAAGAGTAAAAATTCAGGAATTGAAAACGTATTTTCAGTTGGGGTAGGATTGGGAAAAATGAAACATGAAATTCAAGAATGAGTTTTCAGCTTTTAAAACACGGGTACGCTCGCACTTCTCGTTAACATGACAAAATCTAGGAATAAAAAGCAATAGTAGTTAAAAAAAAAGTTAATGTTTTTAAATAAAAGTGTTTAGATTAATTCTACTAATTAAAAAGGAGTAATAGTTATTTGTCGGTCTAAATGTAATAGTCTAAGTAATGAGGATAGATTTAGGTATGTAAAATTGCATGTAAACCACCCTAAATATATAATATACTATATTTTTCTAAAAAATGACAAGTATGTTTTTAGAATATTTTAAAAAGGATGAGTTGTTTCCCTATGGAAAAGTTTTAACAGATAATTTACTTTACTACTATTATTTAAACTCTATCTAAACTAAATCCGAAAATTACACAAAATCCAATCAAGAATTTCTTTTCTAATTTTCATTTAAAGTCTCAGCACACAAAACCTAATTTTTTTTTATTTTAACTTTAGAGATAAAATGAAAAAATAATATAAATTAAATACATCTTAGTCTTCATGCATAAAGAGAAACATCTTCGAATATCAGTTGGAAATAATATTAATTTAGGTTCGGGTACCCGTAGGTTTTCAAAATTGGAAACCGAACCTGACCATTTAATAGGCCTCAGATTATGGGGTTATGGTGTTCTTGGGTTTTCTGGCCGGTTGCTGTTGGATATTTTAGGATGTTTTTCTGATTACTTTTTTGGTAGAATGCACCTATGGTCCTTAGTATTTGTTTTTCGTTCCATTGTCATCCCTAACCTCCAAACTATTCTCATCCTTTTGAAAATGTTTCATTTTAGTTAAGGATAGAAATTGAGTGGGTAGAGTCATGTTTGGGTCATGGTATTTAGATTCAGGTTTAATCGAATTAACATGAACTCAGGGTCTAAGTTAGATTATCTAGGTTCAGATTAATTTCGAATTAAGTAGATTTCAAGTTTGGGTTGGGTCAAGTTTATCGGGGTTCAGATCCAATACAAGTCGGGTTATTCTGGTTTCAAATCAGATTCAAGTTGATTGTTATGTTTACTTAGGTTACTAATGTAAGCTGAAATGATTGAATCGGTTCCATTTTTTTGTTTGACTTTTGTTAAAATCCAAATTAAACAATTTGGATGAAAATGCAAAGATTTGAAAAATTCAGTGACTCATGTGGTAATTATTATTGATGACTGAAATGAAAATTTTCAAAATGTAGGTGAAAAATTGAACACAAATATTGCATTTGTTCCTAATTAGCATACAATTAGGACAAATACAAAAATTAAATAAAATATTTGTCTCTGATAATTAAAATCAAAATCAAAGGTAAACAATTAAATGCTAATATTTTATTTACCATTGCCACTAAATATAGGGCAGGAATATTAGCAACGCGTGTGAGAACAAAAAAATATTAAAAAATTTAAATTAACTAGACATGAAAAATAATATAAAATTTATAAAGATATATTAAAATATAATTTCTTTAATAAAATACTATAATTCCTAAAACCTAATTATTCCAATCTCCCTTTTTCTCTCACTAATTACTTCCCCTAACTCTCACTTGCTCGCTTCACAACGCATACAAATCAACAAAATAGAAGAAACCTATAGCCATCAGAGTTAAAATCATAATTTTTTAAAATCTTTGTTAACAATATATTTTATGTTGACTTGAGTTAAAATTGGGTCTTATCAAGTTTAATTAGCGAGTTATTTCAGATTCGGGTCAAGTCGGACTCTGGTTCACGTTTTCTTGGGTTTTACTTTAAGCAGGTTCAGATTCAAGTCTAATTTGCTGTGGTTGAATTTGGGTCATTGAGTTTTCTAGTCAAATAGGTTAGATCGAATTTGGATTCAGGTAAGTCTAGCCAAGTAATCAGGTAGAGTCAAATTTTGTCATCCTTAATTTTAGTCATTTTTTTAAACGATAAAAGTTATGTATGACAAAAAATGCCGCAATAGTCACAAATTTTAGGAGAAATTGCATTATTAGCCATCAATCTTATAATTTTTAATAAAAATCCCTCAACTTCACTTTTTTCATATTAAGATACCTCAATTATTTTCATTTCTTTTTTTTTTCCCCCTTTTCCTTCCTGTTCAGCTTTTACACTCCCTCACTTGCTACACGTCAATCCCCAAATATTTTACTAATCCATAATCCACTTTGATTGTGATAATCAAACTACCTAGGGTTTCAAGTTAGATGATAGAGGCCCTTGATCCGTTGGCCAGCTTTAGTTACTTGCGTACAAAGACATAGAGAAGGGTGTTAAGAAGACCCCTTGATGTATTGACAGATGCCCCTCCAACACTCAAATCAGTAATTCTGCTCCAATTTATTACCTAGGAAAAAGTGAGAGATACTTCTTATATTTATAGTGGCCAGAACTGTGCTTCGTGGGCTTGTACTTTAGCTTATGAGGATATTTGGGCCTTATATTCCGTTGACCCTTTGAATCTATTTCAGGCTATTGGTATCAGATTGCATACCAAATGATAGTCATCTGTGACCAACTTTGCTCCACTTACAAATAATTGTGGGCTATCCAACCAAATATGCTATTACTTGTTTTTACAACAATATGCCAATGACTTGAAAACTTTATTAAAGTTTAGGGGGTCATTTAGGTAATTTTTATGAAATAAATATAGGGACTAATTGAAATTTTTAAAAAATAATAGCTACCAAACTATATTTTTGCAAAATTTTAGGGACTATACTATAATTTACCCATAAATCAAAACCCAGGAGGACGATTGTGTCCTCCAGTATTTAAAATATTAAAATATAATTTTACCTATTGTGCTCTATCACTAACGGCTTAGTAAGAAAAAAAAAAACTAGTCCCTACTTAATTCTATCAATTGAATTTATTACCCAGCTGAATTGAAATTATGTTAAAAATTGCTTTTTAGATCATTTTTTTTTACTTATAAGCATCTTTACAAATATATCAAAATTTGAGAGATTATTTATAAAAGTTAGGGAAAATCTGAATGCTTCTTTAAACCTGGAAAGTATTAAGCCGCAATTTAGCAGTAATGGCGCACAATACTCCTGGTAGGATTTGATCCCTAATTGGGGCTGTGAGTGTAGCTCTTAGCCGTTAAGCTAAATGCTACGGACGTCTTATTAGATTGATGGTGTGGGAAGAAGTGTCAAACGAAATAGGAATAAAAAAAATCAAGAGAAATAGAAAAAGAGAAACGTAAGAAGTGGGGGATTCTAGTGGGAAAAAATTGAAACGGAGGACTTGTTTATGAAAAAGTATAAGCTCAAGACTAATAATGCAGTTTCTCTTAAAATTTAGAGCTATAGTGACATTTTCCATCATTCATAAAATTTGATATAAAAAAAAGGTTAGAGACCGGTTGCATTACGCTTCACTTCTTTTTTTTAAATGCTTGCTTGAATTATCATTCGATCATCTCATCTATATATATACTAAAGCACAAGGGGTGTATATGGTTGTGCCAGGTTATTGAAGGTTTTGCCCCTTCTAGTTGTGTCTCCATTTCGGATGAGAAATCATTTCTTCAAGGCTGGCATTATAGTATTTTCTGTATGTCAGACATGTGTGTGCATGGTGCTGGAATAATTCACAAGGGAGACTTTAATTGGCTGTGTTTTGTCCGTTAGGCCCTTGATCATTCATAGTTCGCGATATGATCCTTATCAAAGATTGTTAGACTTGGAACTGTTTTCATTTTTTGTTATATATTTTGTTGAGTGGTGATTATGCAGATAGGACCCTTCTTCTGTTGTTTGTTTCCAGCTGTTATTTCGTGCAGTTGTGTGTTTTGAGAGAGGTGTTTGTGCTGTGGAGAACTTTGGGGACCTAATAGATGTTTGGGACATGTTTTTTGGTCTAATTACAGTGACGGTATTGAGGAGTTTATGCCTTTGAGTTTGCGCTCTGATTACTAACACTGAGCTAGTGGAGAGGTATAAGCAAGCAGGTCATTTTTTCCCAAAATCGGATAATCATGGAATATATTTTATGATTATAATTCTTTATTCTTAAAAGGAATTAATTTTTTATTGAACATTTGCTTACTTGAAAAAAAGTATTAATATAAATTATTAATTTTGATATTATATTGATCCATTTTAAAACCGTGATGTCACCGAAATTTTTTTCTTTATTCTTTCAATTTTTTTTTTCTTTTTATAGTTTGATGTAATGTAATAGAATTCTGCAAATATAAATAAGCAAATAGGGAATTTTCCCCCAAAATTGGATAGGCTGATGAAAAAATGTATCTTATACTTATGATGTATATATAAAAAAAAATGAAGAAAAAAAAAATTCCCGACCATATGTCGATGTTCGTATTTGGTTCAATAGATGTCTGCTTCATTTTTGCTTGCTTATGCAAACTGGTTAGACTTCATGTATCATTACCCACAGCGTAAAGCGGCAAAGCCTCCAGTTGCTTGTAATATTCCATTCAAATAATTTATCACAATTGCATACCTTCCAAGTTGCTCAGTTATCATAAAAAAGTTATGTAAAAAATCATTTCTTAACAAAATTTTAGGAAAATACTAAACTAAATAGTCTATCATTGTAAAGAATTGACTTCAACCCTATAAGATAACGAGTTTCACTAAATCTAAAATGAGATTGACTATATTAAAGAATTGAGATTAATTGGTCATATTTTTAATAATAAATTGTCAGCTTAGAAAGAAAGTCTAATGCATACTTTATGCCAAAATCCACAACGTTGCACATGCATATATATTATGTATTGTGTATCCTTAATCAAAGAACTTAACAAAATAATGAGAATAAAGACATGCTTCTCATTACTAGGGATGACAAAATTGGACCTGACCCGATGACCTGGCCCAACCCATCTGAACCCAAGCCCGACTTGACCCGATTTGACTAAAAAAGTCAATGACCTGAACCCGACTGTGTCCAACCCGACCTGAACCCGAACCCAATTAAAGGGAAACCTGAGAAAACCCGAACCCAAATGACCCAAACCTGAAATGACCCGAGCCTGAATTGACTCGAACCCGAAATGACCCAAACCCGAGACTGGCTTGACCTGAACCCGAGATGACCTGATAACTAAACTCGACAATACCCGATTTTAACCCTTACCCTAAACCTTAACTTTCTTCTTCCATTATTTTTCATATTTAGTCAGTCCTAAATATAGAGATTTCCATGTTTAGTAAATTTCATTTTTTGAGACTTTCATATTCAGTATGCCTTATATTTAGGAATGGTGACTTCCGTTATTAGTAACTTTTATTTTTTGGTACTTCCATATTTAGTAAGTCTCATATTTGGAGATGAACTTTCATATTTAATAGTTTCATTTCTTTTTTTAAGATATTCATGTTTAATAATTTTCATATTTTAAGAAAGGATTTCCATATTGAATAACTTCTATTTTTTTAGGACTTCTATATATTGCAAGTATCTTATTTGGGGAAAAACATCCATATTTAGTGAATCTCATATTTGGATTTTTCTAACAGAAGTAATTTTTATATTTAGTAAGTTTAATGATCTTAATAGATAATTATTAAAATTACAATATTTATCCTTATACTTTTAAGTATAGTGCAATAAGGTACCTAAATTTTTAAAAATTTTATTTTAATCACCCATAATAATTACAACATGGATCCTAAAATTTTTGAAATCTTCGCACTTTCACCCAAAATTTTTTAAATTTTAGAATTTAGTCATTGATAATGAACTTGATTTGCATTTCGTTGTAATTTCAAAGAAAATTCATTGAAACATAAGCATAATAAAATTGTAATTGTGTATGTCTGAGTGATAGCTGAGTGAAAATCTGAATAATCTATATAATGATAGTTAAAAGGTATGGTTTTAGAAAAACAATCAAATATTACTAACAATGTTAAATTACTTAAATATGTACTAAACTATAATGAAGAAGATTTTTATGAATATTTTAATTAAATATACTAAAAAATGAAAATTTAATTTATATTAAATCAACAAAAAATCAAATTATTTGATTTAAATTTTTTAAAAACTTAACTAGATTCAATCATTTTGACTTCACACTAGTAACCCACGTGAACATAAAGGTTGACTCGAATTTGACCCGAAAGTTGGTCTGAAGTTACTCGAGACTAAAATTGACCCGACCTGAAGTGAACCCGAACCCAAATAAACCTGGCCCAACCCAACCCGAACCCGAAATCAACTCAACCTGAAATCAACCCGAACCCAAATGACCTGACCTGAACCTGACTTGGACCCGAATTCATGTTAACCCGACTAGACCCGAACCTGAATGACCTAACCCAAACCTGACCCGACCCACCCAATTGCCATCCCTACTCATTACCCTATAATCTGACAATTTGTAACATCATATTCTTTCATATATAAAATCAATACATTGTGTGGTTTAAAAAACATAATATCAATACATTGAATGAAGGATACAAATATCATACACACACATGTTTACCAACAGGAAGATTTAATTTTCACAACTTTTTCAACATCAACTTGGTGAAAATATTAAGGTAGAAAAACACACTTACGGTATTCAGAAGGCGCCCATAAAGGAAAAATGTTCCTATATGTTGGATAGTGCAACATACAATTATACTTGAAAACTCCAGTGACTTCCTATACATAAATAAAAACCAAATAATTAGAAACAATTCTAGGCAACAACCTATATTTAATTCCAGTGAAAATTATAATGAAAATTTGGGAACTGGAAGCGAGTAGTAAAATACAAATTTTTGTCCTTAATTTTTAAAGATGAATTTGTTATGGTCCTCTACATTGTAATGGCTCCACCTTTTATAAGGAAAGGTAATGAGACTTTTACCTCTTGAGGGAAATCTCCATCTTGTAATTGAGAATTGATAATTAGTTTTGCTGCACGATGAAGTGGAGTTGGGTCTCTCTCACTCTGGTTACATGAAAATTATAATATTAGTAATATTTTTATAGATAAAATGATAACAACTAAAATATATATAACATACTTGTCTTGACTGAATTATACCCATCATAGCCCATGCTGTCTGTACTAAATTTGATCTGCCTCCTTCTAAAGGTACATATTTCTATCAACAAAAATACATAAGCTATTGTAAAATAAAAGTTTCCTTTACAAATATCAAGAGATATGCAAAAGTTATACATTGCAAACCTTGTATGGACATGACTTATAGCTTTCTCCCCAACCACCATTCTCATTTTGTTTTTAGAGTAGAAAGTCAACACTTTTATGTATTGCTATGCAATTATTATATGTTTTACCGGCCGCTGCTAGTCCGGTGAGAGCAAACTAAGAACCATATATAAAGCACACTCCCCAATTTCCATACCTAATTCAAAAAAATAAAATAATGGTTATATATAGTTGAATTAATTCCCTCAAATAAATCCATAAAATATATAATGAAAGATCACAATTTTCTCTAATAAACTTATACCATGAACCATTCAGCATTTGAATGTTTTCAATATATTGTACAGCTTTATGGATGAAAGTTTCAATCTCTTTCTCCCTGTGTTTAGGATACAACTTCTTGAACAATATTAAAGCATGGATGGAAGATGCTGTGCACTCGATGTACTCATGTTCGGTGATGATGTCAGCAAAAAATTCTGTTGGATTAAGTAACTGAAACAATCATCAAAAGTTAATAAGACTGTTAATGCCATAACCACATAGAAACAGTGGTGGATGGAAACATAGTTTACCTCCCTTTTTCTGAAAAATCTTAACAAAATATACCTAATTTAGTAATTAGACCCCTTTTAATTTCTTAATGGACAACCATAACTTTCATAATATCTATTCAAACAAAAAAAATTGTCCCTTTTACATCAATAAAGATAAAACATGGGTTAGTCTCTTCTGTGTATTGACAATTAGAAGCATGATAGAAGTCCTATATTGGGCTCTGAACTTTCTTACATTTTCCTATCTAGAGGCGTTGATCTTTTTTTCACTACTAGAATCTAAACATTTTCAGCTGCGCATTTAGCAACTGTCAAGCAGTTACACCATTGGTAATGAAATTATTAACATTTTCCTATCTATAGGCATTGATCTCTTTTTCACTACTAAAATCTAAACATTTTTAGCTGCTCATTTACCAACTGTCAAGCAGTTACACCATTGGTAATGAAATTATTAATTTACCAATGATTAGAGACCCATTAGTAATTTATTGACCATTGGTAGTTACCAATGATCAAAATTGTTGGTAACTTTCTAATGACCTAAACCATTACAAATTTGAAATTATGGATTAATTTAAAACAACTATAGATGTTGAGGGGCTAAAGTAAAATTTTTACCAGCCTCTCTAGTATAAAAACTCATTTTCAATCACTTTGAAACATTCTCATGCGTCCATTGTCAGTTTCTGGAGATGGCAGAGTCACCGCTGTGACGATGAAGTTTTCAGTGGCGGTGCCGCCTACGAAAACTTTTTGTCAATTTTTTTTTATTTAGATTCCTTGTTTCCTTCCCTTCAACTTTCTCTAAAGCTATATATTCAAAAAATCAACCATTTTCCATATATGTGACTTCAAAGTTTCAGGGTTAAGTTTTTTTTTTCTCAAAACTTTGTCTTGTTTACATAGTTTTGATTCTTTTGTTGTCCCTTTAACATCTTCTAAAGATGTTTCTTAAAAAAAATAACCAATTTTCGTAGATCTAAATTCAAAGTTTTGAGGCCCAAATTTTTTTTTATTGACTTTTGAGTTTAAGGTTGTTTTTTAATAGGCTTCTTTCAGAGTTTATTGTTGGCGGGTTCATTGTGAGCTGAACAAGGGTGGTGGTCGGTGTCTGCTCAGCTGAAGACCGGAGTGTGGAATCCATAGGTCACCTTCGGTGCCATAACCATGGAACTTAACCACAGCTCCTTCGTTGTGTGGTGGACGAATCCTGCTGGAGGGATCTCGAACAAGAACACCAAGGTAAGCCAAATGGATAGTACTGAAATTAAAAGCAATTCCCTCGGGTCAATGTTGTCTGCCTTGCGTCTTACCCCCTTAGGTTTTATATTTATCGAAGTTAAAATTTAAAAATTCTAAATTAGACTATGGCTTAGTGGGACATTAATTGCTTAAAGTGGTGAATAGCTCTATATGTAGATCAAGATACCTAATAAGGGGAAAAAAAAAAGCAAGGTGGGTACGATTAATATTTTTACGAATTTTGGTTTACCTTCTGCAGAACTGGCATTGCTACGGGCAGGCGGTGGCCGAGCAGGCGGCATGTGAGATGGTGAAGGAGAAAGGAGTGGACCTAGAAGTGCTGAACCCGTCCGCCTCCGATCGAATGCTAATTGTTCTTTTTCAGTTTTTTATTTTAGGTAATTATACTTTAGGTTATTTCATGTAATTTTATTATAGGTTATTTTTATTACCTGCAGTTTTATTTTAGGTTAATTTTTATTTTTTCTCGTAATTTAGTTTTTGTGTAATTTTACTCTATTTCAAATTCTTCAAATTCTTATAATATTTGCTAGGAAACCTTTTTATTTTTTTTATTTTGAAAAAAGTAATTTTCTTTAATTTTTTAAAACCAAGAAATTTACGAACAGTCAAACACATTAGTAAAAATTCAACCATTGCTAAAAAGGATCCAATTTTGGACCGTTGGTAATTACCAATAGCCAACCATTAGAAATTACCAATTTCTTAAATTTTGGCCATTGGTATGACCATTACCAATACATGGATTCGCATCGGATTATTACTAACGGTCTTGTGTTGGTAATTTCAAAATTATTAATGTGAAACTGTTGATAATGACCATTGGAAAACGACTGAATTTTAGTAGTGTTTGCAACTTTTTTTTCTTCAAACATATAGAAAAATTATATTGTTGTTAGGCACAACATAAAGTTAATAAGCTCAGTTGGCAGAAACGTATAAGTTTAAGTGTTAACAAGGGACTTTTGTTTTTTATGTTCTATAAAAAATGAACATCTCACTTATCTTCTTCATATTTTATCCCCCTCTGTCCAAGTTTAGATGAAATGTATTCTTTTTTGGAATATCCAAAAAAGGTTGAAAGTTTCCTCTTTTGAAAATTTTTAAATAATCAATTTACCCTTTGACCCTCATTTAAACTTTCACTATACAAAACCGAATAAATAATATTTTTTTTATTTTTACTCAATCTCTCACAACACAAAATCCAACAAAAAAAAATTTAATCATTATTTAAACTCTTACTATACAAAATCCAAAAAAAATTAATTTTAGTTCCACGGGTAAAATTGGAAAAAATAACATAAATTATATACATCTTAATCTCCGTGCCCAAATAAACGTTTCATCTAAATTGAGACGGAGGGAGTATAATTTTCTAACTCTCATTAAAGTCATTTGACCAAGGGTATAAAAAATGCTAAATCATTATATTATAGTATATGCAAATTTCTTCTAAAAAGCAATTTTCTCATCATTATATTATAGTATATACAAATTTATAAGTTTCATTACTTGATGTTACGTCTAATAGTTGTATATGTATACAAACCCCCTTTATATAGATCTTGAATTTGGCACTACATAGAAATATGGTATTTTATTTACTCCAAACTCAAACACTTACTTCTAGCCAATTACTACCTCTTGCTGGCTCCCAAGCTGCCAAACCTCCATTTTTGCTCTGAAGAAACTCGAAAAAAAAAATGTAATTTGTTTAATAAATGAATTAAATAATTGATGATAGTAAAAAGAAAGATACATTAATTCCTAGTGAAGAAAATTTACCTGTAGTGAAAGAATAATATTGACAGCGTCATATAGCTTTTCAGGTTCTAGTTTCTCCCCAACAATTTCCGGTGGCAACATTGACAATAAGAGACAACACTGAAAGATAACATATTATATTGCAATGCATTATGAGCGTAATGAATGTAGCATTTTTTTTACCTTGCAACAAAACATTCATCATTATAAAAAAGGTATTTAGAAAAAAAAAACCAAGTTTGGGTGAAAATATAGTTTGCCCTGTATTGCTAAAACACCCTACATTTTGATCTTGAAGTTGTCCAATCATTTACACTTCTAAGAAAAAACTATTTACATTTAAATAGAATGAAAACTGCAAGGTCAATATGATTGAGATCTAGATCATAGGTTCATAAGGTCATATGATCTAGATTTAGGAAAATATGTAGGATTGTTCAAGATTGGTCATGAGGTAGGATCAAGATAGAATTGTGAATAGGAAAACAGGGTTGATAAGATTTTTTGATCTTAAAAATCCTAGCAAAGCCTACTTGTTATGGACCTTTTATTGGGCCAACATAACATTTAGCCCAAATTTCATTTAAAAAGCCTTAATAGCCCTAAAAGCTCATTTAAACAGCCTTAATTTTGACAGAAAAAAAATTAAAATTTGTGTGCGTGTGAGAGAAAGAGATGTTTTAGCAAGGAGCAAAGAGCAAGAGCATATAAATGTTTATATATAACCCACAATTAATAAAAATTTTTATATAACAGAATCCCACTTCATTGTGAAACTACGAAACTATAGAATTGTGTTATGTTATAATTGTTATAACAAGGTATCCTCGTTCACCATGAAAGTATAGAACTATAAAATTTTTTTGTATAATTGTTGTTATAATACTTAAATTTTACTTGCATTTACAATATAGTTTTTTATATGAATTGTTGTTTTAGATAAGAATATAAGCATTTTCTAAAATCTACAATTTGACGTTATAATCCCGATCTTGAAAGTGAAAAACAATATAGGGTAAAATCCAAATCTTGACAACCTTGGAAAATTGATAATTTAGATTAAAATTAGAAAAGTTTTATATCAACAACTAAAAGTGATCTAAAAAACAGTCTTCACAAGCAAGTGGTGAACTGTAGATTTTCTAGACATAGAGGATTATGAAACAAAATAGAGTACCATGTTTTCAACCAAACCTTAGGTTTTTTTTATAAATATACCTTTTAAAATAGAGTGAATAAATAATTTAAACACCTTAATTCCCTCTGCTGTGCAATCTGAAAGTTGCCATCCATGATCTTGATCGGAGAAAGTCCATGATCCCTTTGAAATATGGCGAAACATTTTTTCAAAATCACCAGAAGGATTATCTGAAACCTTTACACATTTACACAAAATAAAGCATTTAGGTAGGCAAATTCATTAATTAAAGGATAAAGTGAAAAAGAAAATGATTGTAAATGAGGTATGCTATCATCACTAGTGAACCTATGATTTCTTTATGAAGTCATGCCCTTTTTTGAGCACTGGTCCTATTTCATCTATAAGATTACTAGCAAGTAAAGCCTGTATTGCAAAACTAGCATCCCATTGTTGGCTTCCAAAACTCTACAACATAAGCAGTTTTAGTTAGTTTGATAAGGGTAAATAAAAAATGGATAGAAATTAAAGACTTTGGAGAATCATTTTAAGATAAACCTACATCTTCATTCCATCCTCAGCAACCCATATGAAATCTGAAATCCTTGCAAGATGCTTCTTAAAGTGATCCCCGTTTGGATCCTCAGCTCAACAGGCAACCATGCATAATACCTAATAAATTGATCAAATTTCCCAAACCAATATTGAGTTGTTACAAATATAGGCCTCTTTTCCAAAATCAATGGAATATTTTGTTACCTTTTGCACACAACCGATGGTGATGTATCTACTATTTTCATCTTCATAATGAATATAGCTCATTGTAATTTGAAGAGCCTTCTCTCTTACTTTTTTGTTAAAAGGCCAACGGTTTAGGAAAGGCTCAATGAAGACATAAAGACTATCCCATATCAGATCTTGTATTAATGGATGTGGATAATAGAGGTCCTCCTAGAATATAACAATAGCGCATTAGCGTTGAATAAAATAATTTTTTTTATAGTTGCTTTATTTTTTCAAGGTTTAGAATATAATGGTGGTATACTCACTTGTGCACATAAGTGTCTCACTTTCTTCCAATTAATTTCCTCGTAAGGTTGGAGATACAACTCTTGTCTCAATTCCTGGATTATAGGTGTGATTGGTCCTACAAACTTCTTACCATATAGATATGACATAGGCATGTAAACCATACGGCAATTACACCACATTTTTGCTGAAAATTACACATGGAATCAAAACTAATATAAGCCACATAATAAAAGTCTTAAAGTTTCATAGTTTGAGAAAAATATAAGAAAGTTATGCCAACCTGGATGTATAGGAAAGAAAGAAGGGAGGATCCAAAACTCTGGTGGTATTGGGTTGCTTCCAGACCAATCAAACAAACCAAGTATCTAAAAAACCAAAATTTTTCATGACTGACAAACTTTTGCACTCATTAATTTCTTTTTTGTTGCCTGGAAATTATTAAAGAATGAAGATTAAACAATACCGAAAGCCAGGTCTTTCCCCAGGTGGGAATGTGTGTAACACTGCCATGATCAAGAATCCACTTTCGCGCTCTTGCACAAGCATTGGCATGACCACCCTCAGGTCCTTCTCCAAGAATGCGCATGCAAATGTAGTTTAGGGCTGTGCAAAACATATTGCTATGTCCCTCTATGTGCAATCCCCATCCCCCATCCTCATTCTATAATCCACAAATTCTAGCGCTAAGTATTTACCAATCAACTAATAATCCATGCAAGTAGTTTAGTGTTCGATTAATCTTACTTGATGATAATAAATGTATCGAAGGATTTCTGTACAATGCTCCTGAGAAAACACAGAGTTAAGATGTCCGGTAACGTACAAGCAAAATACCTAAAAATCCCAAAATCAAAATGATATATATTAGCAATAATTAATGAAATTAACGTTTGTTAACTTCAAAACTTGTAGTTTACTAACCAATGGTGGGTGGAAAAAGAGTGGACCGGTATTCTCTGCAGGCCAATGTCCATCAGATGCTTGCAAAGTGGAAAAGAAATGAACGGCTCTTCTTAGAGTTGTTGTGGCCTTTTCATACGTGATCGCTTCGCCGTCCTCGATCCTCACTGCTGGAATTGTTTGCTTGAAATTTTTCTCTCTTAGAAACTGCACAGCTTTTTTAAGACTATTAATTAATAAGTGGATCGAGTTTTCTTCAAAAGTTTACATTTCTATTCCTTTTTAATGTTTGAGCAAAAGCATTTGTCCCGAAAAGAGATTTCATGCGCTGTTCAGGGGATTGATAGGCCGAAAAGCATACGTATGTATGCATGTATGTATGTCTAGATACGTCTACGAGCCTGTGCATAGGTTTTGTTACAGCTAGCGCACCTGCAATCGCCATAGGAGGTCGGCGGAGGGCTTGACCTGGTACCGGTTGTTGTAGAAAGCACGGCGAGCCTCCTCCACTTCCGCTCGCTCCTCCGGCGTCCCTGCATCGGGGTCGAACACCCATGTTTGCCGTCCGACGAACTGGTTGGTGCTCTTCAAGTAAGGACCCTCCTCGCCTTCTGCAATCTTAAGCCTCCACATTTTGTTCCAGGCCCCGGGGTGGCTGTCTCGGATAATATATGTTAAAAGATTTAAAATGATATGTGGATGTATGGCTAGCTAGTTCAAAGCGAAATTCGCCTATTTATAGACAGGAATTCAACTCCGACGATTAAACGGCTATATTTTTCTCCGTTTTGGACTTAAGGTATACCAGCTCCGCTTTATTTGCTACACATACAGGTAGGAATACAGGTTTGTCGGAGTAATATGTTTTATTACACAGAAAAAATTGAAGTTATTGTTATCTTGGTTAAATTTCGTGTGTGGTCCTTAATCTCTAATTCTTCTTCCACTATTGTTCTGAATCTTGAAAATGTGCCAAGTATTTTAGAAACTTCTCGATTTTATTCTTTTGTTTAACGAAATCCATTAGATCTTACTAGAAACAAAGTCTGAGGACTATTTTGGTGCAGAATCAGCAGTTGGCTTCTAGTGCTGCTATCAATGATAGAAATTGCCAAAGAAATGTGGTAGTTATTTTAGAATATTTTGGTCGTATTTTCTCAAAGATTATAAACGAAATTTTTGACTATATACACCATATCATCACTAATTATTATGAAACTTTAAGTCAGTTCAAATCAAAATTTTCAGTAAAATCGAAAAATAAAGCATTTTTAAAAGGGAAGGGACCAAGTTGACAGAAGTTCAAGATTGGAGGCCAAATTAGGACGAATATAAAAAGTCAGGATCAAATTGTAATTTTATTGGGGTATGCAATCTTAGGGCCGCTAGATAACAAATACAAGAATAGTTTGGTGAACAAAAGTGGATGTAGAAGAAAAGGTAGTGGCAACGAAATGGGAAAGCAAACAGATACAGAAGCACAATTCCGAAATTGAGCAAATTAGTGTAAAATAAACTCTTTCTGATAAGACCCAACTTTTTCGATGACCACAAAGACCAAAACAAGTCCTTCAATAGGTCATCGGGCGGGTCCGAGAGCCGAGGATGCTTCCGTTCACAATATTTTTGATAACACCCAACTTTTTGGATGACCATACCGAGACAATTCCCACAGAGGTCATCGGGGTCGGGCCCCAGGAAGCTTCCACTCAGAAAATATCTCATCACTGCTAACCATGACACTACACCGATTGCGAGAGCTTTGGAAGTGACAATGGGTAAGTTTGATAAATTTTTTGAAAGACACGAAATTAGAATTTGAATCAGGTTGAGGCCCTTCAGGGCACTACAGCACCCAAGATCTTGCATCACAACTTCCTCTTTTAGGATTTTATCTCAACCGTATCTTTTACTCTCCTAAGCTCGTGATTGGGTCTACCATACTTTGCTAGGGTTTTTTCCTCAAGCTAAGGTTCTATTCGACTAGGTTTCTTTTGGTTTAAAGATTGTGGTTTCCTTCAGTTTTTGCTTGATTTTCTTTAGTTTCCTTTGGATTTTCCACTTGGTTGGCGAACTATGTTAGCTGTGTTCCTGGTTAGC
This sequence comes from Aquilaria yunnanensis, assembly GCA_039654915.1. Classification (NCBI taxonomy): domain Eukaryota; kingdom Viridiplantae; phylum Streptophyta; class Magnoliopsida; order Malvales; family Thymelaeaceae; genus Aquilaria; species Aquilaria yunnanensis. The sequence continues at coordinate 17,671,114 of CM077593.1, forward strand.
CGAGAGTTCGCAAATGGATTCCTTGGGTGATTTTTTCACAAACTTAAGTTTGACGTCTAAGGAAGGGACGACTTGTAAGGTCTCTCTGATGGGTTAATCATGTGGGGGCTTCTCCAATTTGATGGTTGCGCTTAAGGTGTTATCAAACAAACCAGTTCAAGTGGAGCTCTTGTGTGAATCTTTGCGCAAAGTCTGGCATTTTCAAATTCACTTTATTCCATGTACTGCCTGTTTGAATCCAAATCTAAATATTTTCATTGCAAATTTTGATCGAGACAAGGACCATATGGCAGTGTTCCAAAACAGCCCATGGTCATTCAACAACAGGTCAATTGTTATATAGAATTTAAGGAAATGAAATTGGCCTTCTTCTCTATAATTCAATCACATGGCCTTCTGGGTGCACATCATTTATGGCTTGATGTACCGTTCTAATGGTTTAAGGTGGAGGTGGCAAAAATCCTGTGAAATAGACTTAGTGTAATAGGGATGATAGATTGTTCTGGTCATTCAATTTGAACCTGTATTCTAATGGACATATTGAATCTGTAATAGTTCTTAAATAAAAAGTTAATTTAGACTTAATTTAATTAGGATTTTTTTGTGTGTAGAAAAAGAATTGCTTATAAGATGTTCCCACTTTAACATTTAATGGTGTGTCAGAATTTTTTTTTTTTTAAAGGGGAATATTCTAAAGCACTCAAAAAAGGAAAAATAAATTTAAAAACCAATAATATTTATGACGTAGCCCAATTCACCCATTATCAAGTCAAATAAACCATTAATATTTCTGATTCAGATCAAGTTGCCCACTGCCATTGAAATGAAGCTAATATGGCTTCCTCTTCTGCACATCTCTCTCTCTCCCCCACTTTCTCTCTCCCAAAACACCATTTTTTTCTATCTCAACATTCACTTTCTCTCTGCTCGTGGCTTCCTCTTCACCGTCACGCTGGCGGCCATCACCATTAGCTAAACCCCCGACTCTCCCACGAAACCTCGTAGCCCCATGCCCAGCCCCACACTTTAGTTGTCCGACGCAGCCATATCAGATCCATCCAGCTGGTGAATTGTCCTCGCACCCTTTGCATCGCAGCTAGCCGCCCGAGTCCGTTGGTAGATCACAAACAGAACTGCAATTAGACAGAGTAGCTAACTGGGTGAGATGGATTCAGTGACGAGTCACGGCTGGGCGGCATAGGAGTAGCTCTGGAGTCACATGGATGGGAGGCTCATTGTCACGGCTGGGTGGCTCAGGGACGGATCTAGTTGCCAGCAGGGTGGGGCAAGGACAGACTATAGCAAGCTAATTCAATTCTTGATTTACATCGATGCCTAGCCTGGAAGTCGCAACATCAAGTATAGGTTCCAGATCTTAAGTTATGCTCGTGGAACATCCTAGAGACACAATATAAGTGTCGTTACAATTATAGTTCCTGTATTACTGGTAGCAATTAATGGGTGAAATCACTCATCAATGAACAAAGAAAAAAGAGATTATGAGATCAGTTCAGAGAATCACTGTTAAGGATGAAGAGTAAAGAAAGTACCAGAATAGGAACTACAAGTGAAGGATGTGATATGTGGCTTCTCTTGTTTGATTTGGGTTTGTCCATAATAGAGATTGAACATCCTTCCTCCGCCGCTGCTTCCCAATTTCTTGCCTAGCTCTATCAAGAGTGTTATAAGCATGCTGGCTATTCCCGTCAAGAGCACCAAACCGGCCACAATTAACGAATTCTTCAGCCACGATTAACGAGGGAGTTAAAGAGGAGGAGGAAGAGAGAGAAGAAGGAGAGCTCAAATACAGGAACAAAGAATCGAGGAAAGAATCTACAGTCAGTCGACCAAAAGAGGTGACTCCATCGAGGGCGCTGGAAACACCAATGTAGCGCCACCTCCGAAACCGATGCCGGAGGGGGATGTACATGACATGAGATTACTTCTTCATCTTTATCACATCACCTGATTAAATAGATTTTATTTTTGTCACATAATCATCATTTGGTGGAATGTTATTTATTTTCAATGTTATATTTTTAAACTGTAATGGTTTATTTGACTGGAGAAAAAAATCATTAGTGACCGATTTGGGCTAACCCTAAAACATTAATGGTTTTTTTTGTTATTTTTTCCTCAAAAAATAATACTCGCATGTGTCAAATTCTTTGTAATATTTGAATTTGGCGTAGATTAAATTGAGTTTGAAAAAAGAATGAGGATTAAAGATTAAAGCCCCCTCACGAAATTTACACTGAAATGTTATGGCTACACATGATGCATCAAAACATGGAAATCGCTTTTCTCAATCAACCAAACCAGTTGAGAGTTCAAACTATATACGAGGAAGATGCATGAAGGGAAAGGAATCTCATGGGCCTCGATAGCGCTTTCGCCAAAATTAAAGGCCAAAATGCAAATTTCGTCCTCTAACTTAGCAAACTCGCGTGAGTTAGCCCTTTCTGTTTGACTCGGTGCGGCTTGGTCCTCTAACTTTCTAGATTAGATGTGTTAGTCCCTTAACTTTGCTAAAGTAAACAGATTACTCCAAGATGGATGAAAAGTGTTCACGTGTGAAGTTTGTGACTTAAATGTCGTGTAGCCTTGCTTAGGTGGATTAAAAGTGGGAGTTGGTCTAAGTTGGGGGATGGTTCAAAATCCTCAAAAGTCCATCAATTCGACGGAAGACATTAAAGGTAGCGGAGCAAGTCTTGCAAGGGGATTCAGCAATGAAGAGTTCGTTGATTTGATGAGGATAGATGAAATGATTCGTCGATTCAGCGAGGATCTCGAGGAAGATCATTGTGAGGATCGATTCGTCGATTCAAAGAGTATGCAAATTGGGCAAGGATTGATGCGAAGAGTCCATCGATTTGGTGGTGGGGATCGATGAGAAGAAATCGTTGCCCCCTAACGACTAGGAAGCTAATGGAGTCGGAGTCGAATAGTGGGCCTTACCCAAGATGGTGTCCTTCATCGGGAGGGATTTGAATGTGAAGAAGAGTATGTTGATCACAACTTTAAATGCTAAAACAAACCTAAACAACCGCCAGAACAAACCTTAACATTGAGCTGAGCAATTCCAATCACCAATACAAACCCTAAACAATCAAAGAGAAGAGATGGGATGATGTGAAAAAAGTTGGCTTATGTGGCAGGACCAACTCAGCACAACTCCGTGCCACATCAACAATAGATCTAACTCTATTTGCCCTTCTATCCAGTTTGGACGAACTTGCTACATTTTACAAAGTTCATGGACTAACTAGCATTGAGTAAAAAATAAATGACTAACTCATTAGAGTTAGCCAAGTTCAGGAACCAAATGCACATTTTGGCCAAAATTAAACGGGAAGTGCTTGTAGTTTTACTGTGTTTCAAGTGTTAAATTGAAAGTGCTATAGTGTGCCCTTGTATAATGTCATAGCCATCTAACTACAGCAAATTACCGTAGTAATATTTTAACCATTAGATTAGGAGGAACAACAACAACCGTTGGATGGCAGTTGACAAGTTAACCAGTAACCTACTAGTTTGGTAATGATAGCCGAAGTGCTATCGCCCTGTCCACTGACTTCGGAGAAAGAGGGAGCCAAACACATGAGGTATATGACCTCGGAAGCCCCATCGTACCAACCTCGGGAAATTACCATATCGCCTCTCCATCAGAGGACGAATGAACCGACTTCGGAAGAATCAGAACACCCCGAAGAAACAGTATCACCCCGGGGAAAGGTCCTTGTTCGTTCCCCCTAAAATATAACGTCAGCCAAAGGGACCTCGGATGAGCGATGGGTGCCACGAAGGAGTCTCTGACATATTCGCCCGTACGCACTAGACGTCGACCTCAAGCACTCTGACAGGCCACTGCAGTCTGCACTCTGACACGCTGCGACACACTTCTCGATAAGCCACTGCCCGAGAAAGCCTGCAGGCGGCTGGCCACTCTTCGGGTTAGAGGTACAGGCGGCATCCATCCATACACGTGTCACAATCCGAGGGGCTCATTTTCTCCTATTTATAGTAGGGGAGTTTTTTGGGCTCCGGGCGCGTTGGCTTCCCCCCCTTTTTTCTCCTCTAGACTTGCCGGAAAAATGCCTCCGGCGAGATTCTTTCCCTTCTGAGCATATCAGATAAACACTCCCGGCAAGTCTATTTTGTGTTTACTCTTTGTCACCATTTAGAGGCACTGACTTGGGCGTCCGAGGCTCCTCCCCGGAAAACCACTCCGGGGACCTCCTAACCCCTGTTTTCTCCGCGTTTCAGGTGATGACTACTTGGGGACACCCCCGTTTCAGGCTCTTTCCAGCACCGGAAAGCTTTCTCGGCTACTGCTATCCATCACCGGACGGCCCCGCATGACATTCCTCAGGAGGTCCCTGTTACTCCCGTCGTGGAGCCACGGCGGGAACATCTACGATGGCCACCCAAAGCCATCATTTGGCGCCATCTGTGAGAACTCTTCCAGGCAGCCGTGGTTGAAAACTTGGCGTTCTAAGGACAAAGGCTCCCTGAGGCCCCTGTGCGCACCGGAAATTCTCCCGACGGCCGAACAATTAAGCGCAGGGACTTCCCGTCCCGAGGATGATTCCTCCTCTGGATATCGCCGTGGTTTTCCTGCATAGTTTCCCACGCATCGCCGTGGTCGAAGTAAGTGCAGCGGGTAGACCGAAGATGGTCGCGTGCAAATTCGAGCCGCAGTCTCCTCTCTCAATCCTTTCGATGAGAGAAGTAGTGGTGACCCAAGAGTTCAGGGGTAGAAACAAATAGTAGTGGGATGAGTACCCAAAGGGTGTGCTTCCCTGCGGAACATGATGGACGGGAAAAAGCAGGGTCGGTGCTATCCAGACCTTCCCGTCGAAAGAGTTCGGGCCAAAGAAAGGTTGTTGCTTCCCCGGCAGCAACACCGAATCCACTACCCTGAAAAGACGCATACGCTTTGATATTAAACAGGCAAAAGGCTATGATCCTACTCCAACGGACACATTACTATTGTCCAAAAATGAGCAGCCCCTGCGCGACGTCAGAGGGAATAGGGTAATCGGGCAAGTGCACCAAACTCCAAAGATATTACATCGCGCACGAGCCCATAGGGGCAATATAACCCCAGGCGCTAGCAGACTATTGCCGAAATTCCAGAAACAGAAAAAGGGCAATCCAACGAAGACCGAAGATAGATGAAATCTAAAAGAAGGAACCCCCAGCCAAAGAAATCCCAGGCGCAAAAACAATGCGGCGCGGGAACGGTACCTCGGAGGCCCGAGGATAGGGAAGTCACCTGAGTCAGCATATTCGGTTAATGAAGTGTTGGACCACCCAAGCTCGGCATTGGCCAGGAATGAAAACATAGGACAAGGGAAGGAAGAACCCCACAAAAAGGCATCTCCCAACTTCCCGAAAAACCCTCACGAAGTGGTGAAGAATGCAGAAAATGTCCCACAAAGTGGCATCTCCCAGGAAGCCTGAAAAATCTTCATGAAATGGCGGAAAGTACAGAAAATGTTCCAGACAGTCTTCCTTGATTGAACAGGAAGGATATCGGTAGGGAAGCTCAGGCCCGCTATAGAAAGGCATCGGCAGAAAGAGGTGCAGAATAGCGCGCAAAAAAGAGGTGCGAGCAAAAATACGTCCAAAAAAGGACGAGAATGGCCAAAAATGCACCAGCACCCGAAAGACTGCCTTCGGAATAAAATACCCGAAAGACTCCCGTCGGAGTGGGTAACCCAGAGAGACTGCCCTCAGCCCTCTACAAAAAGGGACAAATACGGTCCACTGCCAACAACGCCTGAAGTATAACGCTATGAGAAAGCAGTAAACTACTCTGTTTCGCGAGATAAGACAGAACCCCTACTGATTAAGCAGGCAAAAGGTATACAAAACCATGCTTAAAGGAACATGACGCACGAAGATGGCATATTATTGCCAGTAGCATAATAGCTTCAGTCCTTAGACGAATGAGGCCAAAAAAGTTCGCCATTAGCCCCGGAGTGGAATGACATTTCGGTCCACCAGCTTATTTCTGAAGTAACAAGCAAGTAGAGCCCCCGAATAGAATTGTACACGAGGGACTACGAAAAAACTGGGAGAAGCAAAGGGGAGAAGGTCCAGAATGGCTGAGAAAATTCCTTGTGGGAATAATCAGACAAACTTCCCGAAAAACCACAGGGAGAAAAAACCTTCCTTACTCGCCTGCAAAGACCAGTGCCCACTTTGAGCAATACAGCTACCGAGTGAAGCACAAGTATTCGGTGGAAGGAAGAATGAGCTCGGGAAAAATGCTCGGTAAAGGAAGAAATAGCCTCGTATTGGGGAACCAAACTCGAGCCACTCCCCGAAGCATGAACGAGCTCAGGAGAAGTGTTGTCTCCGTAAAAGGTGGCCGTGAGCGCAAAATTGCGCCGAACGCCAAAAGGAGATCTTGTTCTCCGAAAGGCCAAGACAGAACCCCGAGAACTACCTCAGGGGAGAACTTTGGCCACCAGGAAACAGGACCTCGCTTCTCGGTTTGACGACTGAAATCGACCGGTTAGCCAAACATCAAGGGAAGAACGAGCTCGGGAGGGATGCTCGGTAAAGGAAGAAATAGCCTCGTATTGGGGAACCAAACTCGAGCCACTCCCCGAAGCATGAACGAGCTCAGGAGAAGTGTTTTCTCTGTAAAAGGTGGCCATGAGCGCAAAATTGCGCCGAACGCCAAAAGGAGATCTCGTTCTCCAAAAGGCCAAGACAGAACCCCCGAGAACTACCTCAGGGGAGAACTTCGGCCACTATGAAAAAAGGACCTCGCTTGATTCAGGGCGAGGTCCGAAAGAGAGGATTATCAGCTTGGCAGCATCAATGGGAGAAAATTGAGAAATATCCTAGAATAATTCTATACTTAGAATTTTTAGATGAACAAGCTATACTTAGAAAAATTTCTCTTTTCTCCTGTACAGGTTACCCGCCGAACAAAGCTGAAGCACACATACCCGAAGGATATGATATGTAAAAAAAAAAAAGAAGAGAGAAGAAGCACGAAGTCCATCAAAGGCAATCAATGAGGACAGACTAGTGTTCGCTTGAAAAGTCTTTGTCAAATCAAGAGTGGCCGAGAAAGCCAAATCGGCCAGCAGAAAGAGCAAGGATGGGCTTTCCGAAATCCCCTAGCCGAAAGTAGCCAGGGCAACTGGAAAACAAAAATTGCTCAAGTAAGACAGAGAGAAGAAATGAACAAGAATCCATTAAAGAAGGTCTTTTCGTAGAAGAGGAGTACAAGAGAAACAAAAAAATGAAAAAGCCTAGGATATCTAAAGATCCCCAGCGACGCGAGAAGTTCCGGCTCCCGTGTTTCTAGCCGTCGCCTTCGGCGCAAGTAGAGGAACAGGTGGCAGGTTGAAGTGATCAACTTTCGACCAAGTCCATCGAGGACCCTCGGGAATATCCAGGGCCACAAGAAAGGAGGTCTCGACGTCCGGGTATCGTTGCAGAAATTGATGACGAGCTAGACAGAAGCTATCCTGAAAGGATACCTTCGACATTTGGACGGCTTTGTCCTTTTCCACGTCGAGCAAGTCCGCCTCATTCTCAAGACCAGCAACCTCTTTCTTAAGACCCAGGACCTCCTCCTTAAGATCGGCAATCCTCCTCACCAGTCCTTTTACGTTCCTTTTCTTCATCGCACTCCTCCTCATAAAATAGACCCTGGCTTGAAGAGCCGCTTTTTCGGCAAGAGTTTTCTTCAGAAGGGCAGCTTCTTATTCTTTCTCCTTCTAAATAACCTCATTGGCCGAAGTCAAGCGCACAACCTCCTCGCCAAGGTCCCGCATTTTGTGGGAAAAGTCCTTCAAGAGGTCCGATTGGCCTATCAGGAACTCATCCCAGAGATGAGCCACCTTCTCCCTGGCTATGCACCTCAACTCGACATTAGCTATGTCTGAGTTAATACAGAAGAGCCTGGCCTTCTCCAATTCACTGTCAGCCCGAGCTCGGGCAGAAGACTGCTCTGCCGCCCAAACTCGGAGGTGCTCACTGTACCCCAAAAGCTGCGAAGAAAAAGGAGAAAATCCTCAGTGAAAGCAGCATAAGGGAAGGCAAAACACTTGGGCAAAAAAGAGAAGGCCAAAAGGATCACCTGAGCGGCGCGCTCAGAAACTCTAGCAGCGAGAATATCCCCAAAAGCACACTCCTCGGCAACGGCCTTGGGAGAAGCCTCGGTAAGAACACCCCTTGCCATCTGGGGAGCCATCTCTTGGCAATCCCTGGAGAACAAGTTCATGTCCTCCGTGAAAGACCAAAACGGCTCCCTCGGAACCTTGTCTTTCGGGAGAAGGGAGTCCCGGAGAGCCCGTCTTCGGGCATGGTCAACCATCCATACGGTGGCCGTGCGGTCCTCTGCAAAAATGAAGGGGCGCAAGTCAGGAAGAGCTCCCTGGAAAACACAAGTCATGAGGGAGGAGGTGTCAAAAAAGAATCCAACGCAAACCTGGCGCAACCTCGGTACCCTCCTCCACAAAGGCCGGAATATGCTTGCCTTTGTCCTTGCGACGTCTTTCCAGCTTTTTAGCAGTAGGACTCTCAGGCAAAGAACCTAAAAGCTCCACTGACGAGATAGGACTCGATGGAGTGAAAAGGGTGACTACTCCGGCCGGCACCTCGGCTGCAGCAGTATCAACCTGAGAAGATGTCGCAGCTACTTCGGAGGGGGCAGCAACCCTGGTGGATATCGGAGTGACATCAACAATGGCGAAGGTCGCAGTAGCATCGGTGGAAGTGGCTATCCCATCGGTTGAGATAACAACCTTGGTGGAAGTAGCAATAACTTCATCGACCTCCACCACATCCTCCGAGGGTGGAGTAAGGGCCCTCTTCTTTGACTTCTTGGTGGAAAACGGTCCACTCCCAGTAGACTTACGTCTTTTGGAACCACTTTTCTTTGCTTGTTCTCCCTTCTCTACCTGACCAAGGAAGAGACTCTTGTAGTAGACGGCAGAATCGTCAGCCATCTCTGAAAAGGGAGAAAAGCATCAGTATGAGTCCAAAAAGGCACTGAAGCTGAAAATGTGAGTCCAAAAACGGTTCACAAAAAAAAAAAAAGGTGGGGGAGCTTCGGAAATAAAGGAAAACGTCAGCAAAAACTGAAAAAATACGACTTCGGGAGGCTGAGAAGTTAACAAAAGTTGAACGATTCCCGAGAAAGGCACTCACGAAAAGCCTTGCCAAAGTCAGGATTCCTGGATGCCGTCGTAAATAATGGCCGAAAATTGCTCCGCCGTGCAGACCGTCGCTGAAAGAGATGGAAAAGGCAAGAGAAAACGAGAGCAAGGGCGAGAGCAAAGAAAAAACAAAGGAAAAGAATGGCAGGATGAGGCTTATATAGAGCAGGTAAGGGCAATTAAAAAGGCGTCATAACTGCTGCGTGGGAATGAAACGTCACCGTAATTACCCTTCCCGCGCAAAAAAGACGTGCCATCCCAATTGACGCTTGCCACGTGTCAGCCATCGTGAGAAACTAGGGCATGTTTTCTGACATCCTAAAGATTTGGGTGCATCCCCAGATTGACACCCCCAGTTTCAAAGCATGACAGTCCACTAATTTAATACAGAAAAAATAGGATTGGAAATCTCGAGGACGCCGAAAGGCAGGTGTGCGAGATCCGCCCGAACAAGCTACGCGCTTAAAATGGCGAAGTACTTTCCTTGCAAACAATATAAGCCGGATCCTCTGAAAGTGCTCCTGAAAAGGCTACAAGCCGAAGTTACACTCCGGCTTTCCGAAGGAGGGCATGTGATAGCCGAAGTGCTATCGCCCTGTCCACTGACTTCGGAGAAAGAGGGAGCCAAACACATGAGGTATACGACCTCGGAAGCCCCATCGTACCAACCTCGGGAAATTACCATATCGCCTCTCCATTAGAGGACGAATGAACCGACTTCGAAAGAATCAGAACACCCCGAAGAAACAATATCACCCCGGGGAAAGGTCCTTGTTCATTCCTCCTAAAATATAACGTCGGCCAAAGGGACCTCGGAGGAGCAATGGGTGCCTCGAAGGAGTCTCTGACATATTCGCCCGTACGCACTAGACGTCGACCTCAAGCACTCTGACAGGCCACTGCAGTCTGCACTCTGACATGCTGCGACACACTTCTCGATAAGCCACTGCCCGAGAAAGCCTGCAGGCGGCTAGCCACTCTTCGGGTCAGAGGTACGGGCGGCATCTGTCTATACACGTGTCACAATCCGAGGGGCTCATTTTCTCCTATTTATAGTAGGGGAGTTTTTTGGGCTCCGGGCGTGCTGGCTTCCCCCCATTTTTTCTCCTCCAGACTTGCCGGAAAACCGCCTCCGGCGAGATTCTTTCCCTTCTGAGCATATCAGATAAATGCTCCCGGCAAGTCTATTTTGTGCTTACTCTTTGTCACCATTTAGAGGCACTGACTTGGGCGTCGGAGGCTCCTCCCGGGAAAACCACTCCGGGGACCTCCTAACCCCTGTTTTCTGCGCGTTTCAGGTGAAGACTACTTGGGGACACCCCCGTTTCAGGCTCTTTCCAGCACCGAAAAGCTTTCTCGGCTACTGCTATCCATCACCGGACAGCCCCGCGCGACATTCCTCAGGAGGTCCCTGTTACTCCCGTCGTGGAGCCACGGCGGGAACATCTACGATGGCCACCCAAAGCCATCAGGTAACATTAACTCTCGTGTGTTTTTTTTAGGGAGAGAAAAATAAAAAAAAATAATTTGAAAGAGTCTGGGTGAAAACAAAGTCCAAGCAATCGACGAGAATAGACATTGAAAATTTGGTGAAGAGGTCGGGTGAGGAGTTCAAATTATTTAGAAATAAAGAAGTGAATTGAAGGAGAGTTAAGAGAAATAACATTGTTGTAGTTTGGAGAGAAATGACATCCAAACAATGTTGAGGAGTAAGACAAAAAACCTGTAAAGTGATGAAGTAGGTTGAAAAAGCGCTAAAAACCCCCAAAAAATGATGAGAAAGGTAAAAAAAATGATAAAACTCCCAAAAAGTGAAGGATTCAAGAAAAGCATTTGCACAGGTAGAAAAGCGTTCACTTTCAATGAGCCTATGGTTGACAATTAGACCCCTAACTGTGAACTACAGAATTCCTGATTGTGAACCACAGTGTGTGGTTTACAATCAGGAGCTTCGCTGTTCACAATCAACGGGTCTGCGATGCACAATCAGGGACCTGAATGTGAACCACTAGGAATAGGTGGTTCACAATCAAGGGGTTTGCGGTTCAAAATCAAAGGCCCTGAAGGTGAACCACAAATACCCTGATTATGAACCACTGAAACCCATATTATGAATCACTAACTTTGCGGTTTACAATTAGGGGGTATGTTGTTCACAATTAGAGGGCCTAATTGTAAACCACAAACTTAGTGGTTCAAAATCAAGGGGTCTGCGGTTCATAGTTAAGGGTCTGATTATAAACCACTGAGTTTGTGGCTCAAAATCAAGGGGTATGTAGTTCACATGAAAGCCGTTGGTTGTGAACCATAAAACCCCTGATTGTGAACCGTAGACCCACTAACTGTGAACCACAGACTTAGTAGTTCATAATCAAGCCCTTAACTGTGAACCATAAAACTCCTGATTTTGAATCACTAGGTTTGTGGTTCACATTCGGGCTCTTGATTGTGAGCTACATACCCCCTAATTGTAAACTACAGAGTTAGTAATTCATAATCTAGGCATCAGCAGTTCAAAATCAAGGTACTTGTGGTTCACCTTCAGGTCCCATGATTTTGAACCTTAGACCCCCTAATTGTGAACTACATATTCCTAGAGGTTCACATTTAGACCCCTAATTATGAAACCACAGACCCTCTAATTATTAACCAGTACTTAGTGGTTCACATTCAGGGGTTACTGGTTCACAATCATACCCCTTATTGTGAACGACAATCATTGCGGCTCACTTTTAGGGAGTTTTTGATTCAAACCTAGGGCCTGAATGTGAACCATATTACTTTTTAAAAGTGAACATCAATCATTGTGGATCACTTTTGGTAGGTCTGCAGTTCAATGTTAGGGACCTAAATGTGAACCGCGTTACCTTCTGAATATGAACCATAATTGTTGTGGTTCATTTTTAGGGGGTTTGCGGTTCAAACCTGGGGCCTAAATATGAACGACATGATCTCTTAAAAGTGAACCATAACATACCTATATATGAACCACTACCCCAAAAAGTGAACCACAACAGCCCTAAATGTGAACCAAGTAACCTCAATACGAACTGCACTTCCCCTAAATATGAACCACGCCCCCCTTCTATGTGAACCGCATTAAATTTGGGCTTAGGCCCTACCTAATAAATTAAATTTATTCTACCTTACCCCTTAATTAAATTTACCCTTCACCACATTTAAATTTTTACAACTACCTTATAGTAACTTTATTATTTCATCATCCACCCTTATTCTTCACTCCCTATTATCGCCAGTTACCTTCATTCCGCTCTTCCTTACCTTTGATCTGACTGCTTTTCATCAGTAAACAATGGCCTATGGTGATGCCGAAGAGCTTGTAAAGGACTTTCCATGCGGTTTGAAGTCATCCATGATCAAAAGACTCTCTCATCACAAGACATTCTAGACGATGACCACTATCTATCTACATCCAGAGTCCGACATTTCTCACCCTTCACACCCAATATATTTGGTTTTAAACTCATCAAGTTGTTTGCTTTTCCACCAAAGTCATTCTGACATTTTTTTTTTTTGTGAATTTGAACATTTTTCTGTGAAATCTAGCTTTCTTGTAGTCTACAGCACACATTTACAATGGCTGAAAGTAGAAAAGTGAAAAAATAAAATAAAAAATGACAATAATTTAAGCAAACTGACAATAACTTTAAAAAAGTGATTATTTTTGCAATAAAGCAATAAAACTTATGTCTTTGACGGAAAAACGATAAGCTTGCTGTCACTTTTTCTTGTTGTTTGTTGGCTTTTTTCCTGGTCATCTTTTTTTTCATTGCTGTCTTTTACTTTCTATTTTTATATTGTTGCCTTTTGACATCTTCTTGTCGCCTTTTTTGTTTCCTTGTCACATTTTTTGTTTAATTGTCACCTATGTTGTTTTCTTGTCAATAATTCATAACACTATTGGTTGCGTTGTCATTCTCTAGTTTTCGGGTTTTCTGTAATGCCATTGGTTTGGTTCACAGTGTTTAGGTAATGACCAAAATAAAGATAGATGTGAGAAACTTAATAGTAAAGAAGTCATTTATTGGGTATTGTATTTTTATGTGTATGCTCTTGTACCGTTTGGTGATGTGAAGTTCTGAAGTTGGAAGCTAATTCATTATTTGAGTGAGAATTCAGATTGTATCTTCATCTTATTCATCACCTTAATAGGTCATTTGATGCTAACTGATTATTGCCTTTCTATTAACCATAAATGCAAAACCTCATGTGAGAAAAATGTGACTTAGTAAAAAACAACAGTGAGTTAGTCCAAACAAATACGATTATTCAGCATAAAAGACGATTATGTGTCCTTAAAAGCATTTTGCATGTGTTACTCTTTTTTGCACTCCTTTCAAAATCTTAAAAAATATTTGTGAAATAAATTAATCATCACTAATGAATTGATTCCCTCACAAACTCCTTTGCTCCTGATGATGTACACCTTCGCCCTTTATGATTTTTGTATGCTTTTCATTTATGTTCCCTTATCACATTGTTGCATTAATCTTCTTTGGACTTAGAACTATGAAACAAGATGAAAAAATCCTAAAGCTTCCAAACTTCTACTTCCAAACCTCCTTGGGTCCACCCATTTGCCTTTATTGATTGTATTAACTCCATACCAACAATCACAATTTGTGATAACTCTCCTAGTCAACGATGGGTTTTGACCGGGTAAGTATTTTTATTTAAGTGTTTTTCCTTAAGTACCTCAATTTAGCACTTCGTTAAGCAAAAAAGACAAGCTAAGTAAAAATAAAAATGAATTCCTAAGTGTAAGTTTCGTGCAAATTCGCACGTTGTCACGCAATGCTATAGTACATTGGCGACGTGTCGCCATTGGTGACGCCATTTGGTGACGCGTCGTCAGTTGTGACATGAATTGGAAATGCGTCACCATTAAGCCTCAAGATTCCTGAGCGTTCATGCCTTTTATCGATGTGTTGCCGACGGCGTCACCAAGGCATTAGTCCCTTAAGCTCGGGGCATCTTAAGAATGTCTCAAGCTCTCGGTTGTCACTCTTAGGCTAATTTAAAGCATTCTGTAGCCTTGGTTGGGTCTAAGACTCATTCCTAAGTTAAAAATTATGCATCGTTTAAGAGGTAGCTAAGTATTGTGGTTTAGGTATAGCTAAGTAGAGTGGGTAAGGGCTAAAAGTGCTCAAGTAGTCAAGAGGGCACTAAGGGGGTTTAGGTCGATTTCAGAAGCTACACGGGCCAAGAAGAGAAAGGTCTCAAACCTAAGGGAATTGAATAAAAAACCTAAGAAGATCCCAACCGAACCATTTGGTTTGGTAAGTGAGCCACTAAGAAGTGCCTAAGGCTTATGCAATTACTGCCGCCAGCCTAGACATTGGCCTAAGAAGTGCCCAAGGCTTAAGCAAGACCAAGGCACTAAGTAAGACCAAGGCCAAGGAAGACCGGGAGCCTCAGGAGCTGGAAATGCATCTATCAGAGCCCTTGTGTAGCCACGTGTCTTTGCTTTGACGGGCCAAACACCCAGAAAGCCGACAGCTGTGCAAAGTAACTTTAATGTTCAGGATAATAGTATTAGGATTCTATTTGATACTGGTGCTATTATTTCTATCATTTTCTTGAGCATGGTTGTCAAGTTTGGACAGCAAAGAACTTTGATGGATGAGATGAGGTTTATTAATACTATTGGGAGAAATATCATTTTCACCAATGAAATGGTTAAAGGGTATCCTTTGGAATTATGAGGTCATAGGTTTTTGTGTGACCTTTTGGTTTTGAGTTTGATCCCTTATAATGTTGTTCTTGGAATGGATTGGTTAAGTGGGTATAAGGCCTAGATTGATTGTGCAGGTAGTAAGGTCACCCTTGAGGATGCCTCAGGGGTAAGTATAACCTGCACGGGAGGTTTGGCAAGTAGTGCTAAGAGTTTGCACCTCAAGTTAATGGAGTCCATTCCCATTGTAAGTGAGGAAGTGTCTTACTCACTGAATGGAGTGGCAGTCAAAGAGTAACTCAAGGAAATTCTAATAGTCAATCTATTTTCAGAAGTTTTTCCTATAGACCTCCCAGGATTACCTCCAAGTAGAGATATTGAGTTCTCCATACACTTACAACCTAGGAACTGCTTGAGAATTTGGATGATTTGGAAAAGTAGCTGATGTCCATACCCCTATACCAGATGTCAACACCTGATTTGGATGAGTTGAAAAAGTAGCTAGAAGAACTGCTTGAGAAGGGCTTTATAAGGCCAAGTGTTTCCCCGTGGGGTGCCTCGGTGTTGTTTGTAAAGAAAAAGGATGGAACCTTATGGTTATGCATAGATTATAGGAAATTGAATGAGGTGACTGTAAAGAATAAATATCCATTGCCCAGGATTGATAACTTATTTGATAGGTTAAGTGAGGCAAAGGTCTTTTCCAAGATAGACCTAACGTCTGGATATTTTCAAATAAGAGTAAGGGATGAAGATATCTCGGAGACTGCATTTAAGACTAGGTATGGGCATTATGAGTACACGGTTATGCCTTTCGGAGTGACTAATGCTCCAGCAATTCTCATGGATGCCATGAATCAGATTTTTAGGCCCTAACTAGATCAATTTGTTGAGCTGTTCATTGATAATATATTGGTGCACTCTAAGACTCTCCACGAACATGAGGAACAATTAAAGATAGCTTTGTAGGTGCTTAAGGATAACCAATATTATGCAAAACTATCTAAGTGCCAATTCTGGGCAAGTGAAATTCTTTTCCTTGGGCATATCATAAATGTTCAAGGACTAAGTGTAGACCTAGAAAAGATAAAGGTAATGGTGGAATGGAAACGCCCAACAACTGTAACTAAAATTCAAAGTTTATTGGGTTTGGTGGGCTATTACCGAAGGTTCATTAAGAAATTTTCTACAATAGCTTCGTCATTGACTACCTTGACAAAGAAAGCACAGAAGTTCATCTGGACTTCTAAGTGTGAGGAAAGTTTCTAGGAGCTTAAGAAGAGGTTAATTTCTGCTCCCATCTTAATCCTACTAGATCCGCATAAGAATTTTGTGATGTACACTAATGCATCTGGGATAGGATTAGGATGTGTGTTAATGCAGGATAAGCAAGTAATTGCATATGGGTCTAGGCAGTTAAGGCCTAACAAGTTGAACTACCCAGTGAATGATCTTGAGTTGGTGATAGTTGTGTTCGCCTTAAAGCTTTGGAAACACTACCTTATGGAAAGGTCCTTTAAGATCTTTACGGACCATAAAAGTTTGAAGTATTTATTTACCCAAAAGGATCTAAACATGAGGCAAAAGAGGTGGATTGAGTATATCAAGGATTATCATTGCTTGATAGACTATTGTTCTGGTAAAGGCAATGTGGTGGCTGATGCCTTGACCCATAAGTATTCTTGGGTGATTCTTTCCAAGGATCAAGTGGCTAATACCTCAGAACGTTCTATTGCAGAATAGTTCTCGGTCTTATTTAAAACTTGGCAAGATTGGGAAATGACTCAAGTTGTGGCCCTTGAGATCCAGTCAGCATGGCTGGCTAGGGTTAAGGAAGCTCAGGATAAGGACCCAAACTTGAAGAGAGTTTCTGGGGAGGAAAGGCATGGTACTGTGTTGGAGAAAGTTTAGTACAAGGATGGGTTGCTCTACTATGGTGACCGACTCTACGTGCCAAGTGACTTAAGGAAACAAGTGTTGCAAGAGGCACATATGAGTAAACTCAATGTTCACCCTAGTGTGAATAAGATGTACCATGACCTTAGGACTCATTTCTGGTGGCTAAAGTTTAAGATGGACATATATGAATATGTGTCTAAGTGTCTCACTTGTCAAATGGTGAAGGCAGAGCACTAAAAGCCATCAGGAATGTTGCAAAGTTTACCCCTCCCGAAAAGAAAATGGGGATTTGTCACCATGGAATTTTGTGTCGGGTTGCCCAACACAAGGAGTCAACATGACTTAGTTTGGGTGGTGATGGATAGGTTGAAAAAGTATGCACACTTTATCCCCATTAAGATTACTTATACCATGGAAAAGTTGGCTTAGTTGTATATCCAGGAAGTGGTGAGACTCCACGGAATCCCCGATTAGATTGTATCGGATAGAGATTCCCACTTTATCTCAAGGTTTTGGAATGCCTTTCAAAAGGCTATGGGTTCCACTGTGAGCCTAAGTACTACTTATCACCATCAGACGGATAGGCAAACAGAGCGGGTGATCCAAACCTTGGAAGACATGTTACGAAGTTGTGCGATGGATTTTAGAGGGGATTGAGACAAGCATCTACCCTTGATTGAGTTTGCTTATAATAATAGCTATCAAGAAGCTATTAAGATAGCGCCTTATGAATCTTTGTATGGCCGTAAGTGTGTGACACCTCATTGTTGGGCAGATAAGGCAGATGAGGTAATTATTGGTCCAGAAATCATTGCCGAGACCATAACAAAGATTACGTTGATCCAAGCAAGGATCAAGGCTGCCTCAAACCGGCAAGCCAACTATGCCAATGTGCGAAGGAAACATTTGGAGTTTGATGTAGGAGACAAGGTACTCCTTAAGGTTTCCCGGCTGAAAGGTGTGACTAGGTTTGGCCAAAGGGGTAAGTTGACTCCAGGATATATTGGCTCTTTTGAAATCCTTGAAAGGGTGGGAAAAGTGGCTTATCGGTTGGCTTTGCCACCAAGTTTGGCCCATGTTCATAATGTCTTTCATGTGAGTTCCTTAAGGAAATGCATTGTAAATCCCAGGCAAGTGTTAACCCCACCCGCCATTCCAATAAGGGAGCACCTAAGTTATGAAGACCCGATCAAGTTTCTTGGGCGCTAAGTCCGGAAACTAAGAACAAAGTGAATCTCAACAATCAAGGTACTGTGGTAAAACCATGGGGAGGAAAAGGCCACCTGGGAGACTGAACAGGATATGCTAAGGCAACATCCAAGTGAGTTCACCCGATTAAGTTAGAATTTGGAGGACCAAATTTCTGAAGAATGGGAGGTTGTGACAACTCTCCTGGTGAACGACGAGTTTTAACCAGGTAAGTATTTTTATTTATGTTTTTTTAGTTAAGTACCTCAAATTAGGACCTTGTTAAGCAAGAAAGACAAGCTAAGTTAAATAAAAATGAGTTCTTAAGTATGGTTTGCCACCTAAGAGTCAAAATAGGCAATTGGTAATTAGGACGAAGGAGAGATGGTTTTGGGTAAGTGTTTAGTGACTAAATTGAAACAAAGGAGAACTTGAGGGCTAAGGGGCAAGAAATCAAGAAGTATGCATTAGTGGGGGTCGTTAAGATATTTTTGGAAGTTTGACTCCTTTGTACCATTTGTTTCTTTCCCAAAATCGTAGCTTCCTCTCCCCACCAGAATTTTTGCTCCAAAACTCCCCAATTCCACAAGTTTCCATTGAATTTGAAGGTCCTAAGGTGAATCCAACAAGCCTCCAACTTGTTCTTGGTTTCTTGCTACAAAATGGCTATTTGATGCTTGTTTTAATCCTAAAACCTAATATAAGCTTTTTGGTTTTGTTGGAGTTGGCTCTAAGTTGTTTGTGTAGTAAGAGATGGTCTTGATTTGAGGTTCTCGGTGCCATATCATGTTGGTTTTAGGATTGGAACTCAAGAGAGCTTGGTTGAGCTCAAGTGAGCTTGTCCTTTGATTCTTGCTTTGTGGCTAAATTTGAGCTCAAGTTAATGTAGCTCAAATAATGTATAGAAAAGTTGCATTATGTGTGGGGATGAAGTAGAAACAAGACCCATGTGAATTAGACTTTGGATGGGAAAGTTTATGCATGTTTCGTGCAAGTTCGCAAGTTGTTGCGCAATGCTATAGAACATTGGCAACGTGTCCTTGTGGTGACGCAAATTGGAGACGCGTTGCCGTTAAGCCTCAGGATTCCCGAGCATTGATGCCTTTTGGCGATACGTCGCTGACGACATCGCCAAGGCATTAGTCCCTCAAGCTCAGGGCATCCTAAGAATGTCTCAAACTCTTGGTTATCACCCATAGGCTAATTTAAGACATTCCATAGCCTTAGTTGGGTTTAAGACTCATTCTTATGTTAAGAATTATGCATTATTTAAGAGGTAGCTAAGTATTGTGGTTAAGGTAGAGCTAAGTAGAGTGGTTAAGGGCTAAAAGTGCTCAAGTTGTCAAGAGGGCACTAAGAGGGTTTACGTCAGTTTCAGAGGCTACATTGGCCTAGAAGAGAAAGGTCTCAAACCTAAGAGAATTGAATAAGAAACCTAAGAAGATCCCAACCGAACCATTTGGTTTGGTAAGTGAGCCATTAAGGAGCTCTAAGCGAAACTCTAAGAGCTTGGCAAGTTAAAGCACATAACATAGCTAGCCTGTACAATAGATTGAGGGTAAGACGGGTAAGTTTTGAAAGGAGGTGAAAACCTACTCTAGGAACCGTAAGTGAGACTTAAGGGAGGTAAAGTATTCAGGATACGAAGGCCAGTGTCTCAAATAACTCCGCCATTTGAGCTCACGGCAATTATAAGGCTCCTAACGTGGAAGAAGTCCCAAGGATTATGTGAATTGCATATCATACATTCATGCATTGCATATCTTCCATGTTGTTGTCTTGAGTTGCTTGTTGGTTGATTACTTGATTGTTTGTTTGTCATATTTACATGCTTGCTTGCTATCTTCTTTGCAGGTACCCAAGGGACCCTTACTGAGTACATTCATGTACTCACTCCCTTAAGTTTGTTGTGCAACTTCTAACACTAGGCCTAACAACTAGTGGATAGTTGTGGGCTAAGCTTCCTCCTTTTGCAGGTACTCTTTCACTAGAATTCTTGTGATTCTAAGATTACTTGTAGACCAAGCTATGTACTAAGTAAGTTTTATGCCTTTACAGTGTAGAGGCTAAGTGGTGCACAAGGACTAAGGAAGGGCTTGTACTTGGAGCTTTGATAGCTCAAAGGTGGCTCAAGTAAAGTATCTTAGTTAAGTTTTTGTCTTATGTATATAGTACTTTATGTACTAAGATGTCGCCTCTATTAGGATACATTGTGGTGTAAAACCATTGAGTTCCTTTTGGGTGCATGCTAGTGATGTTAAGTGTGCACAAACTATTACTTGAAGTAGAAGTAACTAGTATTTCACTGTCTTGGCACGATTTAAGTAAGTTTTAAATGAAATGCTCAAGCAATGCTTTTTGCAATAGTTTACGTAATTGTTTTCATCGCCAGGACGAAAGCATGCATATCTTTTGCAGGGTAGGTTAAGAAACTAGTTGCACGTAAATTATTTTAACTTACTAATGAGTAATAGTTAGTCAATAGTAACTAAGTGGGATTCATAGTCCCTAAGAGCCTATAGGCCAAGTAATTCGGGGCATTGGGACCCCGTTCCGTGACACAATTACTACTCCTACATTAATTCCCTTTTCCACTTTAAATCAAGTTCCTCCTAATAACTGTCACTTTTTTTCCTTCCACCCACTTACTTATTGTTCACTTAATACATACTACCCTTTTTCTCAACCTCTTTAATGCCCTTTTTTTTAACTTTTATCTCACATTAAATCAAATTCATCACATTAGCTCTCATTTCCGTTTTTTTTCTGCCCACCCACCCACCAACTTCTTCTGTTATTACATACTAATCTTTCTCACAAACTCTTTAATGCCATTTTTTTTACTTTTATCTAAATTATTTACCAAAGATATGACTTGTTATATTTACTGGATTTTTAATATAATATTACATATTATTTCATGTTTTTACTCTTTATTCCTTTTATAAATTAAACTTATAGTTGCATTCATACCTAAAACATCCGATTAACCAGTAAAATCGTTTCCTAAGTTATTTTTACCTTTTTGTCGTTTTCTACTTATGCCGTAATGACAACTTGCCGCAGCGGCAATGCAGAATGTTTCTGCTATAGTCAAACCGTTGGATCATATATATAATTATTTTATTTTAGATTTTTTTCTTACACTCTCACACTTCTATTCCCACCTTTTTTCTTATAATAATTTTATTTATATAAATTTTAAATATTGCGGCATACTGCTTACTGTGGGTAAGCAATATGTGGTATAAATATTTTTATTTGCTAGTTCTAATTCTAACATAGCTATAAACGTAAGTTATTTATTTGTGACTTTTAGCTTATTGTATACCTATGGCTTTTAGGTGGAAGTGCACCGCTAACTGTTGTATGGTTGGTAATAGTACTTTGTCCAGAGATGGCCGGTGTGATTGAAATACAGAGAAACACTTACAGTGAAGTTCAGGTTCTCGGAGTAGCGCTACACTTACACAAATTAAGCACCTCATAAGTGAGCTGATTGCAACCAAGGTTATCTAGTTTTCGTGTATCAAACTCATTCATCCCCTTGGTTTAGGATAGTTTATTTGCTCTCATCATTACTCTTGTAATAAATTGTATTTCCGCTGTCCCAACTTACTTGAAATGTTTCTCTGGGTATGGAGATTAAGGGTGTATGTAATTTGTGTTTTTTTTTTTTGTAGTGAAAGTTTAAATAATGATTTAAAAAGAAAAGATTTTTTTTGGGGTTTTGTGCAGTGAGAGATTGAGTAGAGATTAAAAAAAGAGTATTTATTGGGTTTTGTGTAAAAGGATAATTTAATTGTTTAAACTTTTCCAAAAAAATAAATGTTTCAACCTTTTTAGGACATCCAAAAAAGGAATACGTTTCATCTAAATTGAGACGGAGGGAGTAATAGTTTATTTACTTTCATCCTTACTCTTATAATAAATTGTACTCCCTCCGTCCCAAAAGTTTTGCTCCATTTGTTTTTGGCAATTAATCTATGATTTTTTATTTTCAACATTCTAATATATAAATAAAAAATCTTTGTATATGAATGATAATTCAAGATATTTAGTTTCTAAATATATATTTTTTGATTTTTTCTAACAAACAATAACATGAATAAAATTGAGTCAAAATACAATAAAAAGTCAAATGTATCAAAATTTATAGGACGGAGGGAGTAATAGAATCTGATTAAAAAAAATACTTCTGGTTTTAGAAAACAGAAATGCTAAAAGTACAACCATTTTTCAAACAATGTCTGACTTGTCAATTTTAATTGGTTCATTTCTATGTTGTGGATAATTACAACAGTAGCCCTTAATTTTATCTGACCTAATTATAGTGTTTAAATTTTATTTTTTATTATGATTTCTCTGAAGCAATAATTATTCAAGTTTTAAAAGATTTTACCTTGAGATAATTAAATATCACTGTTAAAGTTTTTGTTGGTCTATCAACCCAAATCATATAATTACAGAAGGCCTGTTGTTGAGTTGAGATAAAATAATCTGAGGTAAGATTGTTGACTTGAAATACTTTAATTCAGAATCTAATACCGATGAATGCTACAAATGCCTAAAATTTTTAAAAAGATTCTAAGCCCACTTCAAATAGGTATGATGAATAAGAAGTTTCTAAGGAGTGGAGGGCAGAGTTTCTAAGAGTATATGGTTGATGGCAAAACAGGCTATCCTTTTATTTTTAGTCTTAACGGGCATCACAAAGATGACATTTCAGGGGTAAAGTGTAGGTATTTTAAAAAGAGAGGATGCAAATGCAAGCTAGGGCATATCTCAAAGGGTATTTTTAATTTCCCCTAACAAAACACTAATTTGCATAGATTTTATTGGCCACTATTGAGGGTAAAAGGGAAACTATGGTGGTTTTGGTGGACTGACAAAAGCAATTTCGATTGTAAAGGATCAACCATGAAGTGGTTCAAGCAAAATGAGTTGGGGACAAGTGAACGGATAATAGAGGCAAAAGTTTAGGTTACAAACTTGTGAAATAAAAAATTTAGGTGACTGAACATGTAGCTTATCCATTTATATTAGTTATCCTACCAGTGAAAAATGGGTCGTTGCGAAGGTTCTAAGCCAAAGGGCCATGGTGTCTCATTCTTAACAGTTTGATGATTGAGTTGATATTAATTGTAATTCAAAGTATAAAGCGTGTAATAGTTGGTTTGACATTAGTGTCAGCAATTAATATTAGAGTTTTGAAACTACCACTTAAAGGTATAACTTTTAACTTTTAGTTTTTACCTTCAGTAGTTTAATCCCCATCATTAATAAACTTTTTAAAACTCTAATACTAATTATAAAAGTTGTTTCCAAATAGAGCTTAAATCATTGGTGTCAATTGGCTTTAGCATTAGCAGTGAAGGTAGAAATTTTTTAAAAATTTATTTATGGCAAATAATTCTATCATTAATAAATTATCTAAACTTTTAATCTTAGTTTCAAAAATTCTTCTCAAAGAACTTTATAATTTGGTTGAGTAATTGGCACTTAGCAGTGCATTTGAAAATGTATGACGAAAATAAGTTGTAAAAGGAGTTGTTGAATTTTTCTTTTTTCTTTTTTTACACACAAAAGTATGTCACAAATAAAGATAGGAAGGCTAGGCCTAGCCTGGCCAGGGTTGGAAAATTTGGACCCTGGCTCGGCCAGCCTCAAGACAAGTTGGGCCTGGGCCAAGTCGGGCCTAACTCGGGTCCAACCTAGCTTGGGGCGGGTCTGTGTTGGGCCAAGTTTTCCCTATTTCAGCAAAAATGTGTTGAAACATGTTTTGAAACATTATTTGAGTGTAATTTGATTAAATATATTTTTATTTGACAAAAAAATCACCTCTGATATAAATTTTATTAATGATAAAGCCAAAAAACACTTAATCATTTGAAATGTGCCTTACACTTAAAAATGACAAAACGTTTTAAAAAAAAACCAGAAAGTAAAACCTAAGATCTTATAATTTTTGCATTTTTCAAATTTAGAAACTAAGAAAGCTAAAAATTATAGAGTATGTTTTTCAAAAAAATAAAACTTAAAAATATTTTTGATCATCTTAAAGAATGATTAAAAGTTTCAAAAAATAAAAAATATCTCAAAATAAATATTTTTAGTCATTAAAAAGTAATATCCACCGAACTCATACAAAATAAGAAGCTTACTAATGACTTTAAAAATTTTCCAAAATAATAAATAAGACAATAGTTTCTCTAAACAGGAAAAGAATAATATTGATGGGACTTATTCAACAATAACCAATTTTGTATGTCAAGTCTGCTTTAGGTTATGCAGGCATAGCATTAATTTAAATGATGAAAACAAAGATATCCTTTACAAAGTATAATTTCTTATCATTCAATGCATAACCAGAAAAAATATTGTATCTTTTTTTGAAAATATCGAACAAAAAAAAATATTTTTTTTTTCAATGTAAGAGAATGGATGATCAATTTTGTAAAATATTTGGAAGAAAATACATTGAAAGACAAATTGATATTTTCCAAAAAGGTTTAGAAATGCTAACATAAGAAAAGATGAGAGAAGTCCTAAGTTTTTTACAACTTTTCTATTTTAAGTTCTAAAATTTTCCTTTGTTTTATTTTTAAATTTTTTAATGTTGCCAACAGTTACTTGGAAATGGACGACTTGACCTGGCTCGGCCGGTTCAAGTCTAGGTTTGGGTTGTGTGAGCTCGTGGGCAGGGCCGAGCTCATTTGGGCTTCCCTCATTTTCCTGGCTTATATTTGCCCTACCTCCTCTTAAGTCTACTTCATGCTCGGCCGAGCACGGATTTGACCACGCTTGGCCGAGTTTGACCTAAGCCGGGTTCGGAGGAGGCTTGGGTCAACTTGACCCATTGGCTACCTCTAGCAGTAGTGTGTTAGGAAAGACTTTAAAAACTTTCTCATTGAATATAATTAGTGTGCGGAAAGTTTTTCAATTTTTTTTATAAAGTTTAAGTACATAACTATATTTTAAGAATATGTAAAACATTTATTTTCAAACTTTAGAAAATATATTCAAAAACATGAAAACATCTCAAATATATATTTTTTATTTTAACACATGAATTCCTTAAAATAAACTATACACTTAAAATTTTATTTTCTTTAAAAGAAAGAATTTAAAAAGGAGCCGAAACTTTTCAAATAAAATCAGGCTCCTTCATTAGTAGTTCTTTTCTTGTTCACGGATGTTAGTATTTGTCTAGTCACACACCCTCTCTCTTCTTGCTTGCCTCATTAAACAAATGCGGGCACGGTTCGGTGGAAATAGCAGAATAATTTATTTAGGTAGATGGGCGTTGGAGGTTCGGAAAAGAGGAAAAGGGTTGATGGTGTTGAAAGCCTATAATTAAGCTCACTTTGACTTTGACATGCTTTCTCTCGGATCACTTATTTATTGGGACTCGGACCTCTAACCACTTTGCCGACTTATCTAGTTTTCTTCTTTCACAGGACGATTGACGAAGTCATCTAATTTATTTTTGTTATTACATCTTTTTTACTTGAAATTAAATTTATTTGAAAGTTAATATATATATATATATATATATATATATATATATATATATATATATAAGTAAATTGTTATGAAATTATTAAATTTTTTATAAATTTTTAATACCTTAACTAGAAAAATTTATAAAAATTTAGTAATATTACAAAAATTATATTTTCAATAAATTATTACAACTACATAATGTTGGTTTTTAATTAAAATTAGCTTTAAATAAAAAATATGTAAGAATAAAAATAAATAATTTTTTAATTAATTAACTTAGGTTAAAACGAACTGTGTTTAAAATAACACTTTCTTCAAGTACTGGAAAGGAAAAAAAACACTTATAACTTTGCCTTGTAGTTTAAGCGAATTCCTTTTAACTTAAGTAAACTTAATTTAAAATGACTTATTTTTTTTAAAAATTTTTTAACCTGAAGTTAATTTTATCTAAAAGCCAATACTATGTAGGTATAATAACCTATTGAAAATATAAATTTTATAATCATATTAAATTTTTATAAATTTTTCCTTTTTAATGCCTAAACGTATAAAAATTTATAAAAATTTAATAAGATCATGAAAATTTACTTTTAAATAAATTATTACATCTACATAATATTAGCTTTCAAATGAATTCGGTTCCAGGTAAAAAAATGCAAAAATAAAACTAATTCATTTTAGATTAAGTCATTTTTGGTATATATGCTATTGTATGAGTTTATTAGACCGTGTTTGATTAATGGAAAAGTTACAAAAAATCCCTCCCCTAAGGTTTGGCGTACTTGCACTTTTTCTTTTTTATTTTTAAAAATCTACACTTTACTTTTGGGATAAAGTCAGGATTTTAAATTAGGAGGGAGATAATAAGGTTTTTTGAGTTTTATTTTTATATATACACATATGTAGCATACATAATTCACAAGAATTTGTTGGGGATTGGGCTCCACTACTTCTGCCACTGCTTTACCCCTTCACTTCCTTTACACTATCTAGTTGGAACCGTAATTTAAACTATTTAATAATTATATTCCAATAATTTCAAATATTTAATATTTTTTAAAATTTCTTGACATTTAAAATATATTGATTTGCATTTACAAAGAGGAAAACATATTTATAGAGAAGTAAAATTGATAATTCAAAAAGCCTATTAACTGTAAAAAAAATGTTGGTAGGATTGAAATTACTGGAATCTAACTATAGTACAGCTTAAAATGGAGTTTCAGAAATTGTTGTCGAACAGTATTAAGGAAGCAGGGAGCAAAATTTTGGTTTTCACAAATCAGGGGTGCAAAGTGTAGGTTATATCAAACCAGAGAAGGGCTATTGCAAGTTTTCCTTCTTTTTTGTTCAGGTACTCAGAATCAGTTATACAAGATTACAAGGTATAGAGAGATATCTGTATATTATGGGGGGAGGGTATCTGGCATGCATTTGGGACCTTAAAAGGCAACCAAAGCAGCACTAAAAGCATTTATGGGATTAGGGAGGGGGAAGGGAACTCGAAACAGGGTGGGCTCGGTGTCCTCAGCATCTTTTGCTACCATGCTGGCTGCGTGGGGATGTTTTTCCTAATTAATTGATGTAGTGATTCTGTTGGATTTGACTTAGCTTAAATTTAAGAGCTTGAGGACCTAGCTTGTTGTTTGTCGCATTGTTTTTGGTATGTTGGAAATTTTGTGGGATACTTACTGTATATATGTAGATAACAAGATACACTTTTCGGGAAAAATTGACATTTCACTTAACAAATATGATATGGAGTTGACAAAGGGTAGATTTATCAATTTAAGTAAAAAATTGGATATTTTTTACATCAAATTCTCGAAAGTACCCATAATCCATATGTTGACACCCAATTTCGTCCGACCATAAAAAATTTTAAAAGAAATTAAATAAAAAAAATTATTATTTTTATTATTATTATTATTACTAAAAATTTTAATTAGTTTAAAATACATTTTTTTTTTGTGAAGATTTGATTTAAAATGATATATGTGTGTAT
Source organism: Aquilaria yunnanensis (assembly GCA_039654915.1). Classification (NCBI taxonomy): domain Eukaryota; kingdom Viridiplantae; phylum Streptophyta; class Magnoliopsida; order Malvales; family Thymelaeaceae; genus Aquilaria; species Aquilaria yunnanensis. Next base: position 17,698,598 of record CM077593.1, read on the forward strand.
TTGAAAGAAAAAAAGAAAACTCCAAAAAAGTGGCAAAATTTAAAAGTTTGAGGTAAACATGACAACATTAAGAAGTTTCAGGAAAAATTGACAAATTCTGAAAGTTCTAGGAGCATTTGGTAGTTTGTCACATAAAATTTTGGGCCTGCCGACGTTTCTGGCGCAAATTGACAGAAAATGACAAAATTGTCAAAATCAGAAGCTTCAGGAACTTATCCAGAGGCTGAGAGACGTAAAGGACTAAAATTGTCATTTTACCAATTTAAAAGATAAGTTTGAAATTTTTTATTAATTTATCCATCAACATTTCAGCCAAACTTCCTCTATAAATAGCCCCCCAAATTTTGTGCTGAACACACAAAAAAATAGACAGAAAGCTTAGAGCTCCGTTTCAGAAAAAATAAAAATTACAGACTTAGTCCCTGGCCCTCTTTCCTTTTCCCAGAAAGTCCCAAAAGTTTCTATTCTGACGTATAGACTATCTTCTTCCTCCGTTTTTTTTTCTGTTTCTTCCTTCTCCTTCGCTGCCCGTCGCTCCATGCCGTCCCGCCGCCGCTCATCGCTCCCCCACGCTGCCGTCGCGCCGTCCCCACCTGCCCCTGGCCGCGCTGCCGCCCCGCCGCCAGCTGCCCCTCCTTCCCCCCCTGCGCGCGCGTCTGTTTCTCACGTTCCCAGCAAAATTCAAAATTAAAACTAAAGGGTACAACCCTTGTTTTGTCCTCTATTTTTTTATTTCTTTCACTTTGGTCACTAACCTTTTATTTTGTTCTTGCAGAATTAATTCCTAACTATTTTAATTTTTACTTGTTTTACTTATTTGTTATTATTACTAACCCTTTTTTTTTGTTATTAACTTACTAACAACTAACTTTTAATATTATTATTGTTACTAACCTTTTAATTTTTGCATTATTACTAACTTTTATAATTGTTGTTAACAATTAATTAACTTTTTATTATTTTTGTTAATTAATTAATTAACTTGGCTAACTTTTATTGTTGTTAATTAATTAATTTAATTAACTTGGCTAACTTTTATTGTTGTTAATTAATTAATTTAATTAACTTGACTAACTTTTTATTATTGTTGTTAATTAATTAATTTAATTAACTTGACTAACTTTTTATTATTGTTGTTAATTAATTAATTTAATTAACTTGACTAACTTTTTATTATTGTTGTTAATCAATTAATTTAATTAACTTGACTAACTTTTTATTATTATTGTTAATCAATTAATTTAATTAAACTTGGCTAATTTTTATTATTGTTGTTAATTAATTTAATTAACTTTGCTAACCTTTATTATTATTTATTTTTAAAGTGGATGGCCAAAAAGCCCCACTTTATTATTATTAATTTTCCTTTATATAATTTTTTTTTAATTTAATTCACCTTTACCCTTACTTAAATAAATAAATGAAAATTAAAAGAAGATTATTTTTTAAGCCTAATAAAAATAATTTTTTAAAAAGCCAATTATTTTTATTTTTCTTTTATAAATTGAATAATTATTTAAATAATAAATAACTTTCACTAAAAAAAAAACTAAAAGAAAGATAAGAAAAAGATAAGAAAGATAAGAAAAAGATAAAAAAAGAAAAGATAAAAAAAGAAAAGAAAGAAAGAAAAGAAAGAAAAGAAAAAGAAAAGAAAAGAAAAGAAAGAAAAGAAAGATAAAATCAAAAAGAAAGAAAAGAAAGAAAAGAAAAGAAAGTGTAAAGAATAAAAAATAAATTTTTTAGATTATTAATAAATCTAAAAACAAAAGACTTACAAATTAGTAATAATAAATTCCATAAAAATAATAATTATATAACTAACAATTAATTAAAGTAATTTCCATATCCGGATGATCCAGCAGGATCTACGGTTTGGAAAATATCAAACTTTCAAAATAAATAAATTAAATAAAAAGATAAAAATCCATATTTTTACGATATGGATTAAAATTTTCACCAAATTCCGTGTCCAAATGACTCGGCAGAGTCCATGGTTCGGAATAAAAATCTTCCGTGTCCAAATGACTCGGCAGAGTCCATGGTTCGGAAGTATAAAATTCTATACAAATTAATTACCAAAAATCCACATCCGATTAATTCAGTTAAAAATTCTAGATTGAAAATTAACTGAAATTTATTTAAAAGCAAAGCGAAACAAAATTAAAATCAACTAAGGTGCCAATTTTTGGGCGTTTTAACAAAGTTGTTTTAACGTAACCGTACTCCCGAACCCCCGAACTCTCGTAGACCAATATTTAAGGTGACCAATCGACCTAGGTAAACTGATTGGTGGCGACTCCCGAAAACCCGACGTTGCCACAGCTTGGCGACTCCGCTGGGGACTCCATGTTAGTGAGTCGAGCCTAAAATTGATTTGTTTTGATTTACTTTGCTTATTATGTGGATTTATATGTTATATTTACTTATTCTAAACATGCATAATGCATTCATAATATGAAGCTCTATACCCGAGCTTTCTCAAATCGAACACAATTCTTTCTAAGCGAAATTGGTGTTGTTGTCCTTGTGAGGCCATGGTCTCCAAGCCTTCACCGGTTTCAAAGTAGCAAAGTAGTGTATTGCCTCCTGAGACGGTTAGTCTCTGCATGGGCCCACGAAAAGCTATGACTCGAATTAATCCATTCCTTACATTAACCCTAGAGGGTAAGGAATCGGGCCATCACTATAATTTAGTGACGGGATTCGGGAACTATCCCTTGCCTTTTTGATAAGCCACCTTATGCATATAGAACTCCCCACTTAACCATAGAACTGACCATAGAATTTCTACCATTTTACCAACGCCATAAGTACGTCCTTGTTATGCTATGTTGTTGCTCTACACTTTTATTTTCTTCGTGTCTTATATTTATGGTTTTAATTCATTTTTCCATAATACTTCATGAGTTGTTAATTGCTATTTAACTTATTAATAACCTTATCTTTCTTGTGCAATTATTCTTCATGCATTAAAACCACGCATCAAATTATGCTAACTTTTTGGTCTTTATAATAATAACTAGAAGTCTTGAAGTTCCACGATAGTGGATAATCAAACTCATTCATTGCATGCATGCATCCATTGCATCAATCACATACACATAAAAGTTAATAAAAAGAATCTTACTTTAAAAAGGGTAAAATTGGACCTCAACACCGATATCCAACTCGGCTCCAAACAAGACTAATGGCAGAACAAACCGAATGACGTCTCATAGATATAGAGTCCAAGATAGAAAATATGGCCGGAGCAATTCCTTCCTCATTACACCAAAAAATGAAATTCATTTTTGAAGGAAAGTTAATCACAGTCTTTGCTGAAGAAGGCATTCTGCTATCATCTATATCAATAGTAGCAAAGGCCAAGTGACCTTCTCTTCCAAGTTGGTGTGACCCAAATCCCAAATGTAACTGAAAAGTCTGTGGTGCTGAAACTCAAGGTCCAACAGTTGGTCGAGTCTAAGTTGCTAGGCCATGATGTGATTGATAATTGAAAGTGAAGATTTTGAGCTGGAATTACATTAATTTTGGAAGGGCTCAAAGTCAGATCTGACTTAATAGTCCGCACACACTTTTGAATAACAGAGAATCCTTTGAATAAACTTGTATCTTTGAAAGCTTGCAAAAGTAATTTAATAGTAAAAATCTCCTAGATTTAGTCCAGAATCTAGGGTGTAGTCTTTGTTAAATGGACACCTGCTATTCTTTTTCTGGTACAACAAAAAGATGTGATGCGTGCATTCTACTACTTTCCATTTTTACACTCTTTGCTATTATACTATCCATTATTGCCATCACACTTTACTTTTCGACAACCGGTAATTCTTTTTGTTCTCTAACAAAAAGATGTTGCGTGTGCATTCTACCACTTTTTAATCCCATTATTACTTCTACACATTTTACCAATTTTTACCAAAAATTCAATTATTACACCTACACATTCTACCACTTCTTACCAAAAATTCCGTTTTTACATCCATCTCTCACTCCTTTCCATTATACTATCCATTATTGCTATCATACTTTGCTTTCTAAATGATACTACTCGTGGGTGAAAATAAAAAGTTAAGGGAAATTTGATAGTAATGATCTTGAAAGTGCTGCCAAATCTAGTAAGAAGGATTTCATATGTTGCACCTCAACCCTCAAAAAGAATTCACAGTGGTTATCAACATCCTTGCAAGAAGTTTGGGGTTAGTTTCCAAACAAGGTAGCTCTCATATTAAATGACTTCAGTGGCCTCCCAATTCTCATAAATGCTCAAAAAAAGAAAAAAAAAAGGTTCTCAGTTTTCCGCAACACAAACTCCGAAAAGAAAAAGTTCATCCCTTCCATCAAAAAGCCATTAAAGGGAAAATCCAAAAAAAAAAAGAGAGACTGAGAAGCAAATAAAGCCACTTGAGTCATCTCACTTCAAGAAGGCTATGATCTCGGTTCTCCATAACACAAACTCCAAAAAAAAAAAAAAAGGAAAAAGTTCATCCCTTCCATCAAAAAGCCAACAAGGGAAAATTCAAAACCAAAAAGAACTGAGAACAAGCACGAGCAAGCAAGGCCACTTGAGTCATCTCACTTCAAGAAAGTTATCAAATATGTCATCACCATAGCTCACACAAAAAAAAACAAAAAAAAGGAACAAAAAAAAAACAAAACAAAAAACAAAACAAAAAAAAAAAGGGAAACAAAAACAAAAACAAAAAAAAAAAAGGAAAAAAAGGGCTCAAACTAGAGCAAAAGAAAAAAAAAAGAAAAAAAAGTGAGCTATGAATTCTAGACTGAAAACCTGCAAAGGCGGTATAGAAGACAAAAGCAACTTTCAAGCTAAGCATACATAAAGACCACGATAGTTGGGGGGCAACAGATGAGGTTTAACTTTCTAAGAAAAGGTGACAAGTTTGAGGTTATCACTATTGAGTTTTTTACCATAATCAAATTTGCTCACGAGTAGTATTAAAAGACCATTCTTTCACACCACTTAAACTTAACTTTCCTCAGACCTAATATCCTCATTCAGTCAAAAGACTATCATTATGAATCATGTTTCTACCTTATTTAATGCTGCTCACGAGTAGTATTAAAAGACCCTTTTTTCACACCACTCAAACTTAACTTTACTCAGACCTAATATTTACCTCTTAATATTATTCTCATTCAGCTAAAGGACTGCCACAAAAAAAAAAAACATTCAAACTTAACTTTCCTCACACCTAACATTTACCTCTTGATATCATCCTCAGTCAGTTAAAAGGCTATTATTGTAAATCATGTTTCTACCTTATTGCCTTGCACAGTTTATGTCTTCGAGTTGGAAAGGGAAGAATGACAGGATATTTTAATTAAAAACAAAGACCGTAAATTACTTTGTCAAGCTTTGCAAATTGATGAAAGTTTTTCTTTAAGGCCAAACCATTATTCATTAATGTATGTAGACTTAAAAGTGAGGGCATAGCTTGAGTCTTTCTTTAATAAGATGTGGTTCTTGTAAGAGAAATTTACGATCAAGTGCCATCACAAAGGTCTAGAAATGCTCGACCTTCTGTTAAATCAAAGGCGAGATGATATCTCTTTCCACATAAACACCATATTCAGGGGGGCAAAGTAGTCTCTACGAAGCATAAGAGGAGTACCGCCAACAAAGAAGTTCAATAGACAAGGGGGCAAGTCTTATGGATCAAAACATGAGTTCAAGGAAGAGCAATCATTCAGATTATAACATGGGAATAAGTAAGTGTCGGCACGGTCACAAGAAAAGGGGCAAAGCAGACATTGAAAGTAAAGCCTTTGATGGTATCAAATCCATGACAATGGATGAGTACCCGAAAGAGATATAAATTATAAGGCGGGCCAACTTTAAAGAAATTGAGGCCAAAATTCAAAGAACAAGTCAAAGAAAGAGGATTTTGAAAAGAGTTGGGCTTTTGAGGCAGCGAACAAAAGCTGGAAAGCATAAAGAGATTCAATGATAGTCCAAGAAGGCTATCACAAAGAGGATCCAGTAAAACAAAGACATAAAGAACTAGATCCATAAAAAAAAAAAAAAAAAGCCATTAGTTACACATGCTCTGCATTCATGCATTTCATATCATGCATACATAGCCTTTACATAACAAGGACCAAACGGGAAGCACATCTACGGCACAGCTACAGCAATATAAGCTGAGATCTCAGTGTCATCAGCTCTTACCAATCTATCACTGGATACACAGCTAATATGCGGGACCAACCCGCATCAGGAATTCAAGAATAAAGTAGACAATATTGTCAAAAGCTTGGCTACTGATTCAATAATCGAGGCTACACCTGGAAGGATCGGATTGACGCCAGCTAGTAGTATCCAAGATAAGAGATAGCTATAGCCAAGGATAAGGCAGATATAAAAAAAATATATAAAATAGACAATATTGTCAAAAGCCTGGCAATTGATTCAATAATCGAGGCTACACCTGGAAGGACAGGATTGATGCCAGCTTAGCAGCATCCAAGATAAGAGATAGTCAAAGATAAGGCAGACATCAAGAAATATTATCGTTGAAAATTTGTCAAAAGCGGACAATGGATTCAATAATCGAGGACTGGATCGACGTCAGCTCGATGGAATATAAAAAATATCTATCACATCAAAATGAAGTAGGATCCACTTTTCCGGTTAAATGGCGGATACGGTACTCCGTGACTCTCAAGTCGGTTCTCTCAGTTGCCCATAATAACTGATTCCTTCACCCCTTCTTTCTTTTACTTCCTCCTAGAAAATGGATCCTACTTTTTCCGCCTTGCGAAAGTATTTCCCTTCTCTCCCAATGAACATTCTCAAAAAGATCTACCAAGTTCGCTGTGAACGATTAAGAGTTCTGATGCACAAAGGAATCCCTGAAGATGTGCGGTGGTTAATCGAAGCCAAGGTTCGTCTGGCAGGTGAAATCCCAGAGGCATTTGTGTCTCACATGCCTGGTATAGGCAAAAGCTCTTATGCCAAAAAGCGAAGAGCGAAAAGGTTACAAGTCTGCCATAAATGTGGACGGTGGACTTGTAATACTAAATGTCGTTCTTTAGGGATGATCTCTGATAATCGAGAAGATAAAATACGATTCATTAAGAATGGCCTGAGTAAAGACTCGTTGGATGATATCCAATTGACTCTTGAGACGCATTCTTGTGGATCTGTGCAACGTGAACTACTTGGTTTGTGGAGCATTTTTCATGAAGAACGAAACCGTTACAGTCCCGGGAATCTGACTGTAAATGACCCTGTTTGCCAGCTTGTAAGAAAACTGGATGGGAAGCAAATCCTCGACTCATAGAAGCCGTTAATCCCGTTACTGGACGTAAAACCAGTGGAAGATGTGAGCCACAGTCACAATCACTGTACATACAATTTATCATATTTAAAATTTTCCATTTTTCTTTTAATAATGTATTTACTCCCGTAAGTGTAATCGACACGTTATCCATTTCATCGCTATAAATGCATGTTCTTCCAGTCGGTTATCTAAGTTTCCTTCAATAACTAATTCATTTCCCTCTTCTCTCAAATTCTTCTCTCATCAATGGATTCTACTCTTTCTGCACTGCGAAAATACTTTCCTTCCCTTCCAATAAAAGTCCTTAAAAAGATCTACCTTGCTAGATGTGAAAGAATCAGAGTTTTTACACGCAAAGGCATTCCCGATAATGTGCAGTGGATAATTGAAGCTAAGGTCCGTTTGGTGGGTGAAGTTCCAGATGCATTTATGCCCCGCATGCCCGGTTTAGGTAAAAGCCGTTATGCCAAAAGGCGAAGAGCAAAGAGACTAGGCGTGTGTTATAAATGTGGGCGATGGAATTGTAATACTAAATGTCGCTCTTTAGGATACATCTCCATAAATCGTGAAGATAAAAGAAAATTCATTAAGAATGGCCTGCGTAAGGAATCTCTGGAAGATATCCGAGAGACTCTTGAAACGCATTCTTGTGGAAAAGTGCAAGGTGAAATTATCGGTTTATGGAGGACTTACCATAAAGAACGAAACCGTTACAGTCTTGGGAATGTGATTTTAAACGACCCTGTTTGTCAGTTTGTAAGGAAACTGGATGGAAAGCAAATCCCCGACTTATAGAAGGCATTGAAGCCATTACTGGACATAAATCAGTGGAAGATGAGAGCCACGGTCATGATTCCTGTACATATAAGCTGTCATTTGTCTTTTCTTTTGACAATAATGTACTTGCTTCTGTAAATGTAATTAACGCATTATCCCTTTCATCACTATAAATATGTGTTAGTTATTTTCGTTTCCTACAATCACTAATTTCTTTCTTTGCCTCCTTCATCAATGGAGTCTTCTCTTTCCGCCCTACGAAAGTATTTTCCTTCCTTCCCAATAAATGTTCTTAAAAAGATTTATCAAGCTAGATGTGAACGATTCAGAGTATTTATGCACAAAGGCATTCCTGATAATGTGCGGTGGCTAATTGAAGCTAAGGTTCGTTCAGCTGGTGAAGTTCCAGAAGCGTTCTTTCCCCGTATGCCCGGCTTTGGTAAAAGCGCTTATGCCAAAAAAAGAAGAGCAAAGAGGCTAGGCGTTTGTCATAATTGTGGATGGTGGATTTGCGGCAATAAATGTCGTTCTCCAGGAGTGATCACCAGAAATCGTAATGATAGAATAAGATTCATTAAGAATGGCTTGCGTAAGGAATCTCTAGAAGATATTCGAGAGGTTCTTGAAGCGCATTCTTGCGGAATAGTGCAATTTGAGGTTGTTGGATTATGGATAATTTTCCAAAAAGAACGAGATCATTACAGTCTTGGGAATCTGACCCTAAACGACCCTGTTTGCCAGTTTGTGAGAAAGCTAGATGAGATGCAAATCACCGATTCATAGAAAGCATTGAAGCCATTACTGGACGCAAAGCCAGTGGAAGACAAGGATCAAAGTCACGATTACTGTACGTGCTAGCTGTCGCTTTTGAAATTTTCCTTCCCTTTTGGTAATAATGTATCCACTCCTGACGTGAACCAAAGTCACGATTACTGTACGTGCTAGCTGTCGCTTTTGAAATTTTCCTCCCCTTTTGGTAATAATGTATCCACTCCCGATGTGAACCAAAGTCACGATTACTGTACATGCTAGCTGTCGCTTTTGAAATTTTCCTCCCCTTTCGGCGATAATGTATCCACTCCTGACATGAGCCATAGTCACGATACTGTACATGCTAGCTGTCGCTTTTGAAATTTTCCTCCTTCTTTGGCAATAATGTACCCACTCCTGACACGGACTACTGTATATAGCTGCCACTTTTGAAATTTTCCTTCACTTCCGACAATCACGTACCTACTCCTGACATAAGCTACAATCGCGACTACTGTATATTTTAGTTGCTTTTGAAATTTTCCTCCTCTTTTGATGATAATGTACCCACTCCCGACCTGAGTCATACCCGTGACTACTATGAATAGCTGGCAATAATGTATCCATTCTTGAAAAATAAAATTATTGCCTTATCTCTTCATCTCTATAAATATATCCTCTTTTCTCACAAGGGTAAGGATAGGAATGGAGAAAACCCCAACTCGTAAATCCCGAAGTATTTGTGTATTTTCTGGGGCTTTTCCTGGAAAAGATGAAGAGTATTTAAAAGCAGCCAACCATTTGGGTAGAGTATTAGCTGAGCGAAAAATACATTTAGTTTATGGAGGAGGTAGTGTCGGATTAATGGGAGGTGTAGCATCAGCAGCATCTCTAGGAGGAAGTCAAGTTCTGGGCATTATCCCTGGACCTCTGAAATTTATTTCTGGGGGCACGATTGGAGAAGAATTAGTGGTTAAAAATTTGCAAGAGCGTGTGTTACAAATGCTTTTAAATGCTGATGTTTTTATCGCTCTACCAGGTGGTTTTGGCACATTGGGAGAAGTCTTTCAAATTGCTTCCATGGCCCAACTTAATTTGCATAAGAAACCCATTGGGCTTTTAAATGTTAACAATTTCTTTACAGGTCTGATAGCTTTTATGGATTATGCTATGCAGAAGAATTTCATATCAAGAGTAGCACGGCGAATCATAATATCCGCAACAACTGCTGAAGAATTGCTAGATAAAATATAAGATTTTGCTTCTGAACCAGATCCAGCAATGATTCAGATAGACTGGACACGACAGTCTTTCCCGACCAGTTCACTCCCATAATGGCCCTCTACTCACCCTGTTGAAGTATTGTGGAAGAAAGAAGCGATCTGATCCGTTTTTCTTGTCCTTTAGTTTTATTATTAGCATTTTCTTTCGCGTTTCAGTTTTTCCTTTCAAGGAATTTCTTTTTTTTATAATATAGTTTCGTCCAGGCTGATATTAAAACCATAGGACAATGCCTTTAGGTTGGAATGGCTGAGTAAAGAGTAATTTTTGTTACTCTTGAGACGCATCCTATTAGGTCTACTAGGCATAACATTTTGGGGTAGTTAAGCTTTAACCTTATTCGGATGACATATCTCACACGGGAATCTATATTTACTGAAGAAAATATTAGATGAACCTTGAATATTGATTCCAAACATCCGTTCCCTTTACATAATTTGTCAGTGTTATTGTCATCATCAAGATTCACTCGTTTTATCGAAGCCTAATTCTTTGCGCTCGCCTATTATGAAAATTCACACTTTCGAAGAAAATTATTCCAATTTCAATTGCTTTCATATAAATTTCGCTCGAGGTCCTAAGGAAAACTCCTTAGCCTCAAAATCAATTTTCATCATCAAGGTTTTAAGGATGGAACCTTTGCCTCGAAAACAATCAATTTTCATCATCGGGGTTTTAAGGATGGAACCTTTGCCTCGAAAACAATCAATTTTCATCATCGGGGTTTTAAGGATGGAACCTTTGCCTCGAAAACAATCAATTTTCATCATCGGGGTTTTAAGGATGGAACCTTTGCCTCGAAAACAATCAATTTTCATCATCGGGGTTTTAAGGATGGAACCTTTGCCTCGAAAATAATCAATTTTCATCATCGGGGTTTTAAGGATGGAACCTTTGCCTCGAAAACAATCAATTTTCATCATCGGGGTTTTAAGGATGGAACCTTTGCCTCGAAAACAATCAATTTTCATCATCGGGGTTTTAAGGATGGAACCTTTGCCTCGAAAATAATCAATTTCCTATCGTCGAGGTTTTAAAGATGGAACCTTTGCCTCGAAAATAATCAATTTTCATCATCGGGGTTTTAAGGATGGAACCTTTGCCTCGAAATCAATCAATCAATCCGAGGTTTTAAGGATGGAACCTTTGCCTCGAGATCAATCAATCAATTCGAGGTTTTAAAGATGGAACCTTTACCTCGACATCAATCAATCAATCCGAGGTTTTAAGGATGGAACCTTTGCCTCGAAATCAATCAATCAATCCGAGGTTTTAAGGATGGAACCTTTGCCTCGAGATTAATCAATCAATTCGAGGTTTTAAGGATGGAACCTTTACCTCGATATCAATCAATCAATCCGAGGTTTTAAGGATGGAACCTTTGCCCCGAAATCAATCAATCAATCCGAGGTTTTAAGGATGGAACCTTTGCCTCGAGATCAATCAATCAATTCGAGGTTTTAAGGATGGAACCTTTACCTCGACATCAATCAATCAATCCGAGGTTTTAAGGATGGAACCTTTGTCTCGACATCAATCAATCAATTCGAGGCTTTAAGGATGGAACCTTTACCTCGACATCAATCAATCAATCCGAGGTTTTAAGGATGAAACCTTTGCCTCGAAATCAACCAATCAATCTGAGGTTTTAAGGATGAAACCTTTGCCTCGAAATCAATCAATCAATCTGAGGTTTTAAGGATGAAATCTTTGCCTCGAAATCAATCAATCAATTCAAGGTTTTAAGGATGGAACCTTTGCCTCGAAATCAATCAATCAATTCGAGGTTTTAAGGATGGAACCTTTGCTTCGAAATCAATCAATCAATCCGAGGTTTTAAGGATGGAACCTTTGCCTCAGAAACAATCAATTTTCCTTCAACGATAGGAGAGCTCCTATCGCCGGGGTTCTAAGGAGAGTTCCTTAACCTCACGATTTAAGCGGCGAAAAGGTTTTCAATGCCTAGCTAAGCCGGACGAAATTTGGTAACGACTTTGCATACATCATGTCTCATGAAGCATGCAAAGGGGGGCAGCTGTTGACACCCAATTTCGTCCGACCATAAAAAATTTTAAAAGAAATTAAATAAAAAAAAATTATTATTTTTATTATTATTATTATTACTAAAAATTTTAATTAGTTTAAAATACATTTTTTTTTTGTGAAGATTTGATTTAAAATGATATATGTGTGTATTTGAAAGAAAAAAAGAAAACTCCAAAAAAGTGGCAAAATTTAAAAGTTTGAGGTAAACATGACAACATTAAGAAGTTTCGGGAAAAATTGACAAATTCTGAAAGTTCTAGGAGCATTTGGTAGTTTGTCACATAAAATTTTGGGCCTGCCGACGTTTCTGGCGCAAATTGACAGAAAATGACAAAATTGTCAAAATCAGAAGCTTCAGGAACTTATCCAGAGGCTGAGAGACGTAAAGGACTAAAATTGTCATTTTACCAATTTAAAAGATAAGTTTGAAATTTTTTATTAATTTATCCATCAACATTTCAGCCAAACTTCCTCTATAAATAGCCCCCCAAATTTTGTGCTGAACACACAAAAAAATAGACAGAAAGCTTAGAGCTCCGTTTCAGAAAAAATAAAAATTACAGACTTAGTCCCTGGCCCTCTTTCCTTTTCCCAGAAAGTCCCAAAAGTTTCTATTCTGACGTATAGACTATCTTCTTCCTCCGTTTTTTTTCTGTTTCTTCCTTCTCCTTCGCTGCCCGTCGCTCCACGCCGTCCCGCCGCCGCTCATCGCTCCCCCACGCTGCCGTCGCGCCATCCCCACCTGCCCCTGGCCGCGCTGCCGCCCCGCCGCCAGCTGCCCCTCCTTCCCCCCCTGCGCGCGCGTCTGTTTCTCACGTTCCCAGCAAAATTCAAAATTAAAACTAAAGGGTACAACCCTTGTTTTGTCCTCTATTTTTTTATTTCTTTCACTTTGGTCACTAACCTTTTATTTTGTTCTTGCAGAATTAATTCCTAACTATTTTAATTTTTACTTGTTTTACTTATTTGTTATTATTACTAACCCTTTTTTTTTTGTTATTAACTTACTAACAACTAACTTTTAATATTATTATTGTTACTAACCTTTTAATTTTTGCATTATTACTAACTTTTATAATTGTTGTTAACAATTAATTAACTTTTTATTATTTTTGTTAATTAATTAATTAACTTGGCTAACTTTTATTGTTGTTAATTAATTAATTTAATTAACTTGGCTAACTTTTATTGTTGTTAATTAATTAATTTAATTAACTTGACTAACTTTTTATTATTGTTGTTAATTAATTAATTTAATTAACTTGACTAACTTTTTATTATTGTTGTTAATTAATTAATTTAATTAACTTGACTAACTTTTTATTATTGTTGTTAATCAATTAATTTAATTAACTTGACTAACTTTTTATTATTATTGTTAATCAATTAATTTAATTAAACTTGGCTAATTTTTATTATTGTTGTTAATTAATTTAATTAACTTTGCTAACCTTTATTATTATTTATTTTTAAAGTGGATGGCCAAAAAGCCCCACTTTATTATTATTAATTTTCCTTTATATAATTTTTTTTTAATTTAATTCACCTTTACCCTTACTTAAATAAATAAATGAAAATTAAAAGAAGATTATTTTTTAAGCCTAATAAAAATAATTTTTTAAAAAGCCAATTATTTTTATTTTTCTTTTATAAATTGAATAATTATTTAAATAATAAATAACTTTCACTAAAAAAAAAAACTAAAAGAAAGATAAGAAAAAGATAAGAAAGATAAGAAAAAGATAAAAAAAGAAAAGATAAAAAAAGAAAAGAAAGAAAGAAAAGAAAGAAAAGAAAAAGAAAAGAAAAGAAAAGAAAGAAAAGAAAGATAAAATCAAAAAGAAAGAAAAGAAAGAAAGAAAAGAAAGAAAAGAAAAGAAAGTGTAAAGAATAAAAAATAAATTTTTTAGATTATTAATAAATCTAAAAACAAAAGACTTACAAATTAGTAATAATAAATTCCATAAAAATAATAATTATATAACTAACAATTAATTAAAGTAATTTCCATATCCGGATGATCCAGCAGGATCTACGGTTTGGAAAATATCAAACTTTCAAAATAAATAAATTAAATAAAAAGATAAAAATCCATATTTTTACGATATGGATTAAAATTTTCACCAAATTCCGTGTCCAAATGACTCGGCAGAGTCCATGGTTCGGAATAAAAATCTTCCGTGTCCAAATGACTCGGCAGAGTCCATGGTTCGGAAGTATAAAATTCTATACAAATTAATTACCAAAAATCCACATCCGATTAATTCAGTTAAAAATTCTAGATTGAAAATTAACTGAAATTTATTTAAAAGCAAAGCGAAACAAAATTAAAATCAACTAAGGTGCCAATTTTTGGGCGTTTTAACAAAGTTGTTTTAACGTAACCGTATTCCCGAACCCCCGAACTCTCGTAGACCAATATTTAAGGTGACCAATCGACCTAGGTAAACTGATTGGTGGCGACTCCCGAAAACCCGACGTTGCCACACCATACAGGATACAAAGGATTGAAATTCAAATTTTAAAATATATAAAGGAAAGTAATTTTTCCACAGTATATTAATTTATTCTTCAAATAAGTCTTAAATCAAAATTTGTTCTTTCAAACTTTTTTTCTCCCAATCTTATGTTGAAAACGCAAGTCAATTGATTTCAATCCCAAATTGTGTTATCTTTTTCTTTTTCAATCCGAATGGTGTCTTAAAAAATAAAAAAAAAAATCTGATATCATGATTCTCATATCCCATATCCCATATTTAATTGCAGAAGGCCCCTGACTTCCTGAAGATCTTGGTGATGCACTGACTAATGTCACCATCGATGTCTCTCAACTTGGCGGTCGCGTCACCTTCATCAGTAAGCTCCGAGACAATGGGCTGGACTACATGCTCGTTGATATTCTCAAGCAGAACTGCCCTCAGCTTCTTTGCGCCAATGGAGAGCATAAGTCCATGTTTTATAGAAATCCCTGTGTTGGCATGGTGTTGCTGTCGGAGGAGCTATATTTCTGAATGTCAACAGATCTGTGAGTGTTCTTTCTATTCTAGCAATGATTTATAAACTTTTGTTCTGTTTAATTTTTTTAGTTCGCACTTCAATTTTTTGTAAAATTTTGGATCTTCTCGGTCATGCAGAATGTTTGTGTGCCAACAACCCCGAGTCGTGGAAGCTATATATATGAGTGTGTACCTGCAATTATCTCTGATAATTTTGTACCACCATCTTTTTGAGGCCCTACGTTGGAATGCATTCTTGCTAATTCTTGTAGTGAGAGAAATTCCAAACCAAAGAGATATACTACTGCCAATACTTGGAGACAACTGCCAGTAAATGCAACTTGCACTACTAAAACCCAGGGATCTACCAACGGCTTAACGTAGGCGGACCATCCAATATGAATTGACAGACACTGACGATGTTTACCAAGAAACTAGTGTCACTATAAATTAAAAAATTGTGGGTGATCCAATAGAGGGTTTAGCTGACCTGGGAAAGGGTGATGATGATTAAAATAAATTTGTTCCTATAGGTGTAACCGGCAATGATGCAATTGGAGATGATGATAACTTTTCAAATCATGATACATATGAGGAAAAGGAGTTTCAATTCGAGGATACCTCTAGTGATGTTAATGACAACAACGAATATGATGAGGTGAGTAACAAGAGTGAGAGCATCGGAACATATGACTGGCACTTAGAGCCAATTCATTTTAACTTAAATCAATTTAACTTAAAATGACTTATTTTTATTTTTATATATATTTTTTTTGTTTAGAATCAATTTTAGTTTAAACTCAACATTAAATAGATATATTAATCCATTTCAAAGTAAACTATCATGATGTTATTAAAATTTTTTGAATTTTTTCTTTTTTAGGTATTAAAAAAAGAAAAGATTACAAAAATTTAATAAGATTATAAAAATATATTTTAAGTAGATTATTACACCTACATAATATTGATTTTCAAATGAAATTGGTTTTAGACAAAAAAAATGTAAAAAAAAAACTATTTTGAATTATGTTGACTTAAGTTAAATAGAATTGGCTCCTAAACCCCAAAATTTTAGGATTGATTGGTCAATCCTAAATGTGTTAAAGTGACAAAGGTAAAATTCATTACTGAGGAATTTACTAATTTAATTAATCTTCTTAAAAAGTTAATAAAATATTTAATAGAAAAAATATGATCATGAAACATATTTATGTTTTTTGGTGAATATTTAATGCTTGTAGATGCCACCCAAAGGAGAAAATACCTATAGACGTTAACCTGGCAAGGGTCATTTGCACAGTTTAAGGAGACCCTTAGACAAAACTTCATCAACTGCAAAGGATAGGATCATCTTCCCACTCACATCCTAATGCAGTTGCAGAGACATAGGACACATTGGTCCCAGCTACCTATGTTCACTCACACCGACACCGTAGATTGGACAAAATAGGAGATGTAGTTTATACACATGACCCCCATTCCACATGTTTTAGTCACCCTCAAACACCTTTTCATGGTTTAGATGATAACGTGCAGGCTGAGGTAGAATCATCACGGCAACATGTAACTACCTTATTTGGATTAGACAAAAACTGCTGTAATATTCAACTTGTGATCATGTATGTACAAATATTATGAAATTGTATACTATGCAAATTCCTTGCACTTGTAGTGACACAGTTGGAGATGCCCTGCCTAACCACAAACTTTAAGCCATGTCCTGATTAGTCGCACATTTTTGCATCCAACATTCAGCAGTGGTGGCGCATATTTGAGGTGGTTTAGAGACAAACTTTATAATTTTTCATAATTTCATGTCTTATTTTTACTTATCATACATTCATATTTGATGCATTTGATTGTAGAGGAGCTATGAATAAGACCCAATTCACCATAATGGGGAGTAACAGATTTGGCACATCTTGGGGGCTTAGTATTACAGGAGCATCATGGTAGAAATTTGACGTGTAAAGGATCCTTTAAAACATCACACAAAAGCAAATTTCATGTTTGATGCCACATATGGAGAAATGAAGGCATATTGGACCAGTCTAGAGTTTATTAAGAAATATGATAAGTTCAAGGCAATCAAAGCATTAAGCAGTGAGGTGAATTCACAGTTTGACTTGTGTAGTACGACATATGTGAGGGGATAAATATAGATATCTGCACATCGAGAACATATGGAAAACCCTTCATGTCGTTACTATTTCAATTTGAGTTATTTATTGACAATTGATATTAATTACTCTTAATTAACATTCTTTAGAGGGAGAGAGAGAGAGAGAGAGAGAGAGAGAGAGAGAGAGAGAGAGAGAAAGACTCGAACTTGTTTAAGGTCCACCATGCCACACATAAAATGAGAATGGCCAATATGTTAGCAAGCACTTCGAGCAAGTCGCTGTAAGAATAAAACTATTTTTTCCATCATTATAAACAATATAACTCTTGATAAACTGATATAATTTAGTATAATGGTTTATGTCTTTTTGTAGGCCTGGATTAGTGCTATGATTAAGAACCAAATGTAATAGGCAGATGGTACAGGGTCATCATAGGAGATTGATGAGGCTGTAATAATTAGTACAACATCAAATGGAAGAAGGAGAGGATATGTTTTTGGTTTGGGATCAGAGTAGTGCGTTGTGTTGGGATGTCGAAAGTTAAGACTTAGTGTACTCACACGTGTTGACCTCATTCAGATGCCACAGTTCAATGAACAGGTTTAGAAGGTGATGGTAGATGAGGTTGTGCGAAAGGATTCAAAGTACGAGAGGAAGCTAGAGCAGTTTAAAAGAAGATAGCATGTAGAGGGGGAGGCAAATAAGGCCTCCTTGGAGGTTAACCGGGCATAGTTAGAGCTTATCTGTCAATCGTTGAACCTGCCTTGTCCACTGGCATAATCATTTTCATAGTATACTGATGAGTCGAACTCTGAAAATAAAGATATGGGATTTGTTTGACTTTCATTAGGAACAAGTTAATCATTATGTGATTCCTATACCGATGGTCCTGTTAGAATTTTCTTAGATGTTGTAGCTTATCATTTGATTGGGCTTGTATAAATTATTATATTAATACTTGATTTGTTTGTTTGAGGATATAAATTTTAATCAGCAGGGTTGAAACAATTACTAGAATGGGTGGGTATAACTAGCAAATACAATCTAAATGGCATTTGGAAGATTAGCAATGGTTCAGGCCATTTGTAACTTAACAATGGTTTAAACTATTGGTGAATTACCAACAGTTCAAGCCATTGGTAACTTACCAATGGTCTAGACTGTTGGTAAATTTACCAATAGTCGGAACATAGGTAAGTCACCAATGACTACCAACAATTCAAATTGTTGGTAAATTACCAATGATTTAGACTATTAGTGAGTTACCAACGGCTAAACCATTAGTATTTACAAATAGTTTAACCTATTGATAAGAAAAGAACCGTTGTAAAAAGTGCCCCAAGTAAGGACTACTGGTAATTAGCAACCACTAATCCTTTAAAGGCTCGGACTTGGAAATTACCAACGGTTTAGTGTTACCGGCTACTAATGAATGGTATACCAAAATCCTATTTTCAATAGTTACATGTTCGTAATTTTGAATTTATCAATACTTTAGTCATTGGTTACGGCCATTGGAAAAAGGTCCTATTTTAGTAGTGTTGCTATCAAGAAAATGTAAAGGCATTTTCTTAGGCATGTGTAGATAGGTATCTTCTCTTGCACATGATACTCACTCGCAAGCGTACGATTTCATTGTGTGTAAAGGTGAATAAGGGTATCATCCCAAGGGATAATGTGATCATACCAAGAATTAAATGCTAGATACCCAACTTCCTAAACTATTAAGAAAGAGAAAGAAAATAAAGGAAACAAATAAGACCTAAGACCAATTGAGTAAATGTGTGAATGGATAGTAAAAAACAATGAATAACGTCCCTAATTAACTAGTAATCTTTAAGATGGAAAGCTAAATAAATACAGGAGTTACTAAGCTAATCTAAACTAAAATGCTCAAGTGTGATAATTACCTCCCCAAGAATCCACCCAATTACTCACTATCCAAGTCAATTGAAGCCCTAGGATATGAAGCCCCCTTGTGTGGTGTGGGAGTCTAAAGTTCAAAAACCCGTTTTCTCAAGCTAAGACTTTGCTCACTTAGAATCAAACAAGGTATTTCTCAAGCTTATGATTTAACCCAAGGTGGTTTAAGCTATAACCCTCTTTCAAACACTTAATAAGACTATAGATTATCTTTAATCTACAATACCCATTACACTCTATTCCTCTTTTCTATCCCCTTTATTTCTATCTTAAGAACTAAATAGGATTTGTGAGTGTGTGGAGTGGCCAATAAATCACACAAGTATTAGGCACAAGAATGGGTGACTCAAAGAGATCCACATCCATAAAAGATCAACAAGAAACCATTAGATAGCAAATAATAGAAGTTTCATCCTAGAGAGATACAAAAACCTACTCAAATCCATTCTATAAATCAATAATAAACCCATAATCCAACAATCCTTGAGAATTTCACAAAATAAAATAGGAGAAGAGGAAACCCAAGATGGATACTAGTTGCCTAAATCTCTTTGGCTCCTAGACTCCTTCTTCAAGCTTCAAGTCTTGCTCTAATGGTGACTTTCCAAGAAGAGATGACAAAAAGAGTATGCAATATGTGTAGGCTGTCCTCTTTCCTCTTGCTATTTATACCTAAGGGCTCTCTTTCTTGTCTTGTCTTAGCTCCCAAACCCTAAAAGGATGAAAATCCTTGCTCCAAGGACAACTCACCAGGTGGGAAAATGTATGGGACCATAAAACTATGAGGTTTGGGCGAAATAGGAGAGTGAGTGGCGATGCGTTGCTAGCTGGGTCAAGTTTGCGGTGACGCGTCGCCAGAATCAAAAAATGATAGAGCACTCGTAACGCCAACGATGTGTTTCCAGCGCTTCTTACTTCAGCTTGAATTTTTCACGCCCAAATTCTATCTCGCTCAATCCTGCTCCAACTGAACACATCTGCAATACACTTCCACCTGTAGGATGTAAACCAAAATAAGAAAAACTAAGAGAGGAGGGGTGAATTGAAAGGAATGGGCGATCAAAGTTGCCAAAAAGTCAACAACTTTGACTGCTAGATTATGCACTTAATAGAAGGATGGACATAACAGGTCACCATGCCATCACCGTGCACATGGTGCTAGTGCAAAAGGTCATCGAGTCACCACCGTGCACTTGGTGGTGGCATAGTGACCCCTTAAAAGTTACCCGAGTAACAATTTGCATGAGTGGTACTGGCACAGTCAGCCACTCGACCCCTCCCACTTCACCATGCCATCTCTACGTTGCCATGGCGTGGTTGATGAAAGTGGGGGACCAATATTTTCTATAGAATTTCAATTGGTTGGGCATCATTTTTATCAGCTTTGTGTTTGAATGTTTTGGAGATGTATAAAAATTGGATTTGCAGAATTAGGAAGTACCTTTATATCTTTTGATCCTTTATCACTTGAAACATAGATTTTAGAAATTAGAGCACTTTGAAACTTGAAGACGCAAAGGTCCCACCTTTGAGCCTAGACCTTTATGCCTTCAAGTGGATGAGATTTATCAGTCGCTTAAATTATGGGCCAATTCAAACTATGCAACTAACAAAAGTAGTCACATCACGCGACTGAAATTTAGTTGTAGAAACTAGTGGGCTAGTCAATTATGTGACTGACATATATATATATATATATATATATTCAAAATTAATTACAAATCTATTTATAATTATCAAAATTGGATTACAGTTAATATAATAATTAAATATCAAATTACTTTAATTAGTATGATAATTATTAGAATTATTAAAATTGTTATTGATTAATATTAAAAACAATAATTGGAAAAAAATTTATTAATAAAAATTTTCATTTAAATACAATTTAATTTAAAAAAAATGATTAGAAGAGTGCATTGGTGGCTTGCAGAGCATCGACCTAAGCGTCACTCTGATGGGCTGCATGACCCTCCTTGTGTTGTTCCCCCTTAACCAGATGGTAAGGTTTGTTCTCCAAAGTCTCGAGTACTTGGGTCCTAAGTTGAGTAAGGCCAGAATCATTGAGCCACATCGACATCATATTCAGAAAATAATCTCTTGCCGGATGCCGAAAAGACTGTGGTGCTAATGTAGGTGATGAGGATGCTAGGTAAGAATGATGAAAGGTTGTGGCTGGTTGCTGCTGAACAGCTGACAACGAAGGATGCTAATATGATAGTGCCAGCTGAGAACCGTTGATGATGGGGTACAATGTAGGGGGATTGGGGGATGAGATACGAACATCCCTTAATATTTTGCAGAAGGGATTGAAGTGTGTGATCCCCTATTCAATTGACCCTTATAGAATGAGTCCCGGATCAACGTTGTGGGGTAGGGTCCCCTAAGCATGCATACGACCGATGGTTGCTGTTGCAATAGGCACAAAATTGTACTCGTCCTACTGACTCTACATCCTAACCAAGGTTTGCCGTAAGACCTTAACCTCTTGCCCCTTGATTAGACTCGACTTGCTGGGCCAACTATGACGCAAACTCTGCCCGAATAGCAATGAGCTGTGACCGGAGTTCTTCGTTCTCTTTGCATAGCTGTTCATGACAGTCATCCTCATACCCTTAAAATATTAATGGTTAGAATGTAATTAAAATTAAAATTTATATCAAAAGTAAAGAATTAAAAAGCACCTCTAATCATGCACGTCGGTAACAATCAGGGAAAGCCAATAGCTGTGGGACCCTCATCAACACTCTCTTGTTAGGCCTACTGACCACTTTCTCCCAGGATTCAGAATAGAAGGTGGTATGCTTTAACATATTTGTGACATACTTAGTAAAGAGTTCAGCCTTATACTAGGCTTAATCAATTAGAAAAAGCTAAAAATGTTAAGATAATGTAATTTTAGTAACATTATTAAATAAATTAGGTGATTATTATTTACCACATTATCAACATAATGCTAGGAGAGTATCTCGGTACCTTTAGGCCTGGGCGACATCCAGCGAACAAAGTCGCTAAACTGTGGAGGCTATCTTTCCTAAGTTTTTAAATGGACAAAAAATGTAGTTATAATAAAATAATGTATTTATAAATTACATTTTAGTAGAATAAACACTTTACCATTTTGATCATATAGCTGCTACTTCATCCATCTCCTAAGAGAATGTTTTTGTGGTTGTGCCCCCTTAGGTGCATCCTTACCCAGCTACAACATGATTTAAAATTTTGATTAGTAAATAAAAAAATATAATATATTAGCATGTTGGAAATAATTATACTTTGTTGGAAATAAATTATATTTTCTTACCTGATTTTTCTTCATCATGATACTAACATGTTGGAATTTCTCATCAGTCCAATGGGTAATTAGATTCTGCCAATGATTAGGTAAAATGTAAGTAGGACGGTGAGTGTTACCCACTCCAAGTTAGTCCAATTATGGTGTCAAAATTGTGCATTTAGACTCCCAGGATTGGTAATGTTCTGTAGCCCATCAGAACACTACCCTTAGTGTGCATACCCAAGTGGCCCTCTTGGGCACTATGTAAATACATGTATATTGGTCCAACCATCACACACATATTCACATTTCATGCACACCATGGCAGCAAAGAAGGAAAACACTAGCACAAATCTTAATCTTGGCTACCACACGTTAGGCAATCTTGTTAAGTTCTAGTGACCAGCCACTGTGCCTGTAACTTTCACTAATAAATTGTATCATTCTAGCCACATACCTCCCTATTTTATTTGCTCCATTACCAAGTAGAGACTTAGAGTAAACCAAGGAACTTTTTTTTACATTAATAGCCCACCTATGGACCAAGTTATGGATTTTTTAAGTTGGTTACAAAATTCTGACCAAATAAATAGTAACTTAGCCAAATTTCCAACATCATATATTTGGCTACAGGGCTCCAAATTCAGAAATTCTAAATCCTAGTTCAACCTCTAGATGTTCTCTAGGTGTGGTCAAAATTTCATATCAAGGTTGTTTCTACAGAGGGAGATATAGAACTTTAAGTCCAGAGTCAAAATTCTAATCACTTTATGACCATTTTGCCCATACAAAATTTCATAAGTGTGCAAATACTTCATTCACAAGGGGAAAACCCTCCAAAGCTATCCTATATATGTCCATTACACATAGGAATTACATTCCCTTGCTTTTAACAACTTTATATGGCCAAAACAGAATTTACAAGTAAACAGCTAATCATTCACACTTAGGCAGCTTTGCACCACATCACTTACAGAGGAAAAACATTACTCAAATGTTCACATACTTGTCTCATTTTACATACATTACATGTACATGCATACATTCACTTCAATATGGTCTTAACTCAGCTAAATACGCACGTAGGTTATAGGAGTGCCTGAGACACAATGGACTCCAAAAATAGGATGCTGGACAGCTGCTGCACAACATAATAAGTACCATCACAAAAAATGCCAAATGTGCTACTAAAATCACCAAACTTTCCAGATCATAACTAGACAATGGAAGTTCATGTACTTGAAATTTCAGATCAAAAGTCAAACCATAAAGGTCATTTTAAATGTGATCTTTTTGCTGGACCTGAATTGACAGAATTGAGAGAAGTAAGTTTCATTGAGAAACTTAGTAAGGTAACACTTGAATTCAATAGGCAACGTGACCATCATTAAAACCTGAATCCAAAGACATTAAAACACAAAAAACACAATGTATATATACAAGATATAGTAACCAAATGCAACAGCCATTCACAACCACCAAACACATGAAATGTAGCAGCAACATATACCATAGGTTAGTCAATAAAACACATAATAAACATAACCAAATCACTATGGCAGCCTTCCTCAAGCTAATGCTTGGTCGTAAGAGGATTTTAACACTAGTTAGTACTAACTTTTGGGCTCTAGAAACCTAGAAATTCGCTGCCATCACTGTGCACTTCACACTAGGTTACAAAACCTTCAGTAAGTGCACTCCCATCACTAAGTTTGGTTCATCAAGCTCATGGCTCTCTTCCAAGCTTAGCCCTAGCTCTATGGTTGATTGAAAATACAGAAAACAACCAATGAGAACAAGAGAACCCTTACCTTGATGGGTATGCTGAAATTGGAGCTTGATCCTAGGTGCACTCAAACAATAGCACCAAATAACTTCCAATTGTGCTTCATTGACTTCAATTGTAAGTAGTTTTGAGTTTGAAGGTATGGTGGCTATGGAGGAAGTATGGAGTAGAGGCTGGCTTCTTTTTTGAAAGTGGAGGCTGAAAATGGGAGATAAGGACCAAGAATTGACACTTATATGGTCTTAAGTACACTAAATACACTTAACAAGCTTAACCAAGCTTTATGTCATTTTCCTTGCTACAAGACCATGGTTTCTTTACCTTAATCTCTTGGCCCACATTTGACCTCCTTATCCTATGTCATAGCAGCCCTCCTTATATGGGATAACCCCACAAAACTTCTATTTGACTTAAGTCATAAGCATGGACAACCAAAGGCACACAATAGGACACTTAAGTCCTTAAAGCCTTTTTGTGTTTTCCTTTGTCCATACTTGTCTTCTATAAGCAATTTGGTCCTCCAATAACACTTTCATACCATTCATATCCTTCCCATAACTTTCCAAATCTCTTTTGTGAAAGCTTTGCAATTGAGTACTCGAATTGCCAATTGCTTGACAAACAAGCAATCCTTAAGGCTTTTCTTGATGACCAAGTTACCAACTTGGAACACTTTTAAAGAGGTGTTGATCATACCTTTTACCCTCACACTTCAATCACTATGGTGAGAATTGCACAATATAATGATTTTTAGCCATTATGACACACTTGCAATTCTCCCATTTTTGTGGGGTGGTAACAGTGAGGCAGGCAATGATAGTAGTCATTATTAAGCAAGACCCAGGCGAACGGGTTCTTGATGGTGGTATATATCAAGTTGTTCAGCATGTTCTTCTATCGACTCCCCAATGAGTGGAAGTATTCCTTCTTAACCAAGTAATCTTCAATAGCGTCCTAGCGAAAATGTTGCTGAAATAAAATGGAAAACAACTAAAAATTCATGAATTGTTTAAATAGTGCAAAATAACCAAAATTCTGTTTGTACAAATAAATATTGTTTAATTAGTAGCAGCTATGCAACGTACTCATCCCCCCTAAAGACAGGTACATCCTTCCACTCTAGTACCTCCCCCTTGAAAAGCCAGTTAGAGATATCACCAATAGTGTCAATGACCTTCTGATAGCGGACAATGCTAGAATTCAGGTGGGAACAAATACATTATTATCATTACTATTTCAATAGAAGTAACTATAATTAAAACCATTTTAACAATTAAACTTATGAATTCGAAGTAATGATACTTCTAGGGGGGTCTTCCTGCTGAGTAAGATGTTATGGTATGGTTTCCAGCCTAGCAGAATGGTAATGATCAAGCATATCAACCTGGTTAGCTGATTGTTGGTTCTCCGAACTAGACTCACATACGCCTGATGGTGAACCGGATAGTCAGAAAATCACTAACTGACGTAAATAGGACATGCCTACATTTACTCTTCTGCCATGCTGAAGGTCCATAGATATGTTGGCTGTCAAACCCTTTGCCTCCACGATAAGTCCCCTACGAGTCAAAACTAAAGGTTGACCAACCACGATAGGTAAGGTCCCCTCGACCTCGTGAAAACCGTCAACCATGATTGTTGTGGTCCATGACTAAAAAGTAACACAAAATATCTTTTTATTAAATTTAATATAACAAAAATTAAATAAAATTAACTACTAAAATTAACAAAATTAACAATAAAATTTAGTACTAAAATTATTACTAAAAATAACTACTAAAATAATAAAATTAACACTAAAAATAAGTACTAAAATTAACACTTAAATAACACCAAAATTAATCTAAAAAAACTAACACTTAAAGTTACAATAAAATTTAGCACTACTAACACTAAATTTAATCCTACAATGAAATTTTAGCAGAATTTGAGCATATTTCAACACTTAAATTTCAGCATAATTTCAAAACTAAAATTTCAGCATAATTTCAACACTTAAAATTCAGCATAATTTCAAAACAAAAATTTTAGCATAATTTCAACACTAAATTTAAGCATAATTTCAACACTGAATTTAAACTAAAAATATGGCATAATTTCACCAGAAATTCTTTAAACAGTAAAATTAAACACCAACGCTTGAATTGCACTACAAGAGAAAAGCATATTAGTGACTAAATAAACAGTCGCTATTAGTCGCTAATTACAACCAACAAGCGACTAAATCATTTAGTAGCAAAATCATTAGTTGCTAGTTGTTAGTGACTGACTAGCAACTGAATACGTCAGTTGATAAAATTTTGAATTTTATTAAAATAGCACTAAAAGTTTAGTTGCTAATACATTTAATTCAATCGCCAAGCCTATCATTTCAGTCACTAATTATTAGAATAAATTCAAGTTTATGTTTTGATTTTTGAATTAATGAGATATTTTATATAACATTATGTATATTTTAAGTATATATATAAGTATAAATATATTATTACAACCAAAATTATTATTACAACCAAAACATCTCCAGCTTCTTCATCATCTGAATTTTCAACTTCACCAGTGGCATCAACAACTAGAAAAAAAAGGTATGATCTCATTGTGTAACTACTTCAATGACCATGTTAAGATGAACCATAACTTCGATTCTCTCAATGAGGGCGCTTTTGGGACAACCGGGCAATAGGGCTCGGGGGGCGAGGGTAGCAGTGACTCCCGAGATGCAAACGGAACACAGTGGTGGTGCCTGAAGGTTGACTGAAATAATGAAAGAAATAGATAAGGAAGAAGGAGAATGAAGAAGGAAAAATGGGGAAAGAAAGGCCGAAGCTGAAGGTTTTAATTTGATTTAGCAACTCAAGCAAACTAATGACTAATTTTAAAAAATATTATAAAATGTGTGACTAACTAGCGACTGAATATTTTAATCGCTAGTTAGTCACAACAATTTCCATGGCCCACAAGCTAGTGACTGACTAGCGACTGAACTAAGTAGCGACTAAGTCACTCCTTCACTTCTCTCTTGTAGTGTAGCACTAACGTTCAACTTAGAAAATGAATTTGAAAAAAATAAAAGATGTTGATTTTCCTTACCAGAAGTAGCAGGTGGCGTTGCAGATGGTTGGAAAAATGATGAGAAAATTAAAGGAGCAGGGAGGAAAGAGCAAGAGGGAGGAAGAAGTTGGGAGAAGATTGGGAGAATAGAGGAGTGAGAATGAAAAGTAATTGGCCGAATGGTAAGGTTTATAAGGAGGCTGCAATTTTTGCGGCTGAGGTTCCACTGTTTTTCAGTCGCACGGGCACTACATCACAGATGCACAATAGTAACTGAAAGTTCAGTCATGATATTGGCTAGAAGTGACTGCTTATATACAACAGATGGTAGTTACATTTTTTCAAGTCACAATTTTTTCGTGCTGAATCTCCAACTGTAGAAAGCGACTAAAACCTTTAGCCAAGAATCAGTCGAGAAGATTATGGGCTGCCATATATCTTGCGACTAACTACTTCAGTCATTGGTCAGTCATAGCAATAAGACTTTTATCTTTTAAAAAAAATACATTATTATTTAATATAATTATTATTTAATTTAATTGGTTATTTATTTTGTTTGTTATTTAATTGATAGTTACATTAAATTGGTATGAATATTATATTATTTTAATTATTAATAATAAAATAATCAAATATTGGAATTAAAATTTAAATAATATACATTTAGATTAATATAAAAGTCAACATACATACCAAACTATAAAATTCAAAAAGTCACAAAATTCAAAAATCATAAGTAAAAAATTTTAAAACTTAGATTTGGAGGAAATGAGGTAATGAAGGTGAGGCCGAGGAGGAGACCAAGTCGAACGGTGGCAAGGCTGAGGCGGAGGCTAATAAGGCGACGGCGAGGAATGACAAGCAAGCTGAGGAGGTGATGGAGAAGGCCCTAGGAGGTGAGGCGAGAAACGTCGATGCAAACAATTAGGTGAGGAGAGAAATGGCAAGAAACAGGCAAAGTGGACGGTGACATAGACAGACGTAATGGATAGACAGTGGACTAGCCAGGTGAACGGATGGCAATATGGATGGGCAACACTGACGGGCATGGCGAATGGCGATGCAGACGGAGATGATAGATGAAAGTGAGAGGGTTGATAGAGATGGGAGACGGAGATGAAAGTGAGAGATAAGAGATGACAGTAAGTGATAAGAGTGATAGGTTTGAAATGGGTGAGACAATCGGGTAAAGAAGAAGGGAAGTAGCTAGAGCAATTAAACCTCGACTGACAAAGTTAGTCGTGAAAGTCATGAATGTAGTTGCGCCATCAGATGAATGCAATCAGCCCATACATGAATGTAGTCGAAATTCAGTTGCTATGTTCATCTTTTTTCCAATTTTTTTACTTTATATTTTCATATATACAAATATATATATATATATATATATATATATATATAGTACAAATATAAATATAAATATATGTATATACGAAAATAATTATATATACGGTACAATCATAAATATGTGTACAAATATGTGTGTGTGTACATACATGAATATAATTACATATGTGTACTGAATTAAATACCGCGATATACTGTTTACCGTGGGTATGCGGTACGCAATACAAATGTTTTTGCATTTTGTTATGTTACCGCACAGTATACCGCGGTATTTTATGGTATACCGCATACCATGCACTTTTTATATGTATTTTGTCAAAAAAACCTCGGTACACTGCAAATACCATGTGGTACGTACCGCAGTATTTTATTTTTCACAAATATTTTTTTTTACATCAAAATATTATAAAAAATATAAAAAATTAAAATATAAATAATACACATATTATAACATAAAAGAAGCATTTACTTTTAATTTTTTTACTTTCCTTAATTAATATAAAATATTAATGAATGATATTATTTATATTTGTAGTATTTGCAAAATTAAGGGATGCATGGTCAGCTGGCCACAGACTTGTAGCTTTTGATTCTATGTCCCTTTGTTTTTTTTTTTTTGAATTAATAGTTACTTTTCGTACACTTTTGCATGACGTGAGCTGAATATGCTGCTTTTGCAGAATAAGTTAGGAAAGAAGCGTTATACTTTGAGCTACCTAGGAACTTAATGTGGTATTAGAAAATGTATTGTTATTATTAAAATATTTTTTTCTCTTATATCAATAAATTAGTTTTTTTTAGTGTTATTTATTTTGTTCCATATATAACATTTTTGTTATGTTTTTTGTATTAAAAAAATATCTTCTATCATATATATTTTATTTATATTTGACAAATTATGATGAGAAAAATTAGAATACATATAAAATATGTAAAAATAAATTATTAAACAAATTATGTTATCTAAAAATAATATTCTAACATTTATTTTCTGCGGTAACAGTAATGGTATGCGGCCCGATATGCCATGCAGTATACCTAGAAATTCGGGGTGCGGTATACCTAGCGGTAACGGTATTTAACATCTTGCATATGTGGTACAATCATAAATATATATAAGTTCATGAAATTTTCTCCATATACATAATTTCAAAAATTAAAATTAAGAAAGAAATTATATCATATACACAGAAGTAAGAACCATAAAAATAATTTTCATACCTTAATAATTTATTAGACCCTAAACATGCAAACCCTAAATTAACCCTTAAACCTTAAATTAAACCCTAAGACCTAAAAACTTAAACCTCCTAAGACCCTAAAACCCTAAACCCTAAACCCTAATTCAATATCCCTAAGTTATAAACCTTAAACCTAATTATTTATCATTAATCCTGATCCCTAAACCCTAAATAAAAAGACCAAAACCCTAAACTCTAAATTAAACTGTAATATCTAAACCTAACTACCATTAACCCATAACCCTAAATACAAACCCTATTAATTAAACCCTAAACCTAAGTACCATTAACCCTAAAACCTAAACCTTAAACACATACACTAATTAAACACTAAACCCTAAGCAAACCCTAAAGCTTAAATACAAACCCTAAATAAACACTAAACCCTAATTAAAGCCAAATGCCTAAATACAAACCCTAATTAAACCCTAAATGCTAAACCTAATATATACCATTAACCCTAAACCCTAAACCCTAAACTTAATCTATACCATTAACCCTAGACTTAATATATATCGTTAACCCTAAATCCTAAACCCTAAATGCAAATCCCATACCGTAAATGTAAATACCCTAATGCTTAATTAAATACCTTAAACCATCCTAATTCTATATCCATAAACCCTAAAAAAATTCTCAAACCCAAAATCATAAAAAAGCTCTAAATTAACCCTAAAATAAATCTAAAAACCCTATCATTAAATTGATTCAATTAATACCCTAATTCTATACTATTTTCAAACCCTAAACCTTAATTAAAAATCCCAAATCCTAAATTTATGTCCAATACCCTTAATCCCTTAAAAACCCTAAATCCTAATTCTATATCCCTAAACCTTAAAAAAAATATCAAACCCTAAAACAAAAAAAAAAAAAAGCCTAATACATATACCCTAAACTCTAAAAAAACCCTAACCCTAAAAACCCAAAACTTTTAAATCAACTTAGCCACCGAGAAGGCGACTAAGGCAAATTGGACACCTAAAAAACTAATTGAGGGTGATTGTACTCAAATCTATAAAAAGTTTCAAACTGAAAGATGATTGAAACTTCCAGTTGCCCATCAGTTGAAATAAAAAGTGCATTATTTTTATTTCGACTGCTTAGCGATTGCAACATCTAGCGACTGACTTTCAGTCGCGATTTTACATCATGCAACTAAATTAGTATAACTTACAGTCAGTCAGACACCTTTTATGTGACTGAAAGTGTCAGTCGCATCATTTTAAATTCCAAAATTTGAAAAAAAAAATGCTTGAATTTAGTCTAATGGGTAAAAAATTTAGTCATATGAAAATGATTTCAGTCTCACAATTGATTGAATTCAGTCAAATATTCAGTCTTACATATCTAAAAAATTTTGAGTATAATAGACAGTCATATAAGAACAATTAAATGTAGACAATAATATATTGACATACATATGTAAACAAACAAATATGAGCAATCAAATGTAGGATACATATAAGGATAAGCACAACTTAGACATACATTTATTATTTTTTATATAATACATATATATATATATATAAATTATATATAAATCTACTATATTATATATTATATGTTATATAAATAATTATATATAATAATTATATATTAGATATTATACAATAAGTTATTGAACACTAAAATAATAATTTTAACAGAATAAAATTCATTGAATAGTACATAATCATTTGTTAGTGTTGGTGGAATTCTCATTAGGACTTTTGATGTCTTCGTTATAAGGGTCACGAGATTGACCAATGTGATTGAAAACAATCAACATTATTTTCGCTGGGAAATAACTTCCCCCCTGCTTTCAGGTCAACTAGCATAATGGTTGGTTCAACGCTAGAAGATTCAATCAATGCTACATGGTGTTGAACATCAGACTATTGGTATGGTTCTTTCTTAATTCCAAATAGGGTGCTATAGTTTTCATCTTTTTTTGACTGATCAACAGCGTTAATGTTAATGTAAGCATGTGGTTTGACCTTAATTACTACCCACCACTCCTAGAGTGAATTATGAGGATATTGACAATAGTACATTTGTATCGTTTAACGGGCAAGAATGAAAGGTTTAAGTGGGCTTAGTTTGGAATGCCACTTAACATCGACTATACCAGATTGCGTGTGTCTTCAAACTTCATGTGTAGGATCAAACCACGTATATTTGAAAATTGTGACAAAGTTTGGGATACTTCTTGAATATTCGAGTTCAATAATTCATTAATCATTCCATAAAAAGCATGCCCCCTAGATCCAATTTTCTCATTCTGAACACAAACACCCTAGTTTGCAGTCAACTTTATTGCCCCGTAACTCCATGTATGAAATCAAAAAATTGAATAAAAAGACCTCAGGATAATTGAACTAGTCATTCACCTAATACATTTGGATGGATTTTTCCCTATAAGTATGAAACACACAATCATCAATAATTTTCAAGAATACCCCTGTATACGTAAATTCAACTAGAGAATATAATAACAATCAAAGACATACGTATTCCAAAAACCATCGTTCAAAATTTTAGACCCGTAGCTCTTCCATTTTTCTCACATTGCATAACATCATTAAAAACCCTATGCACCAAAATAAAGGAAGATTATTAACTTCCAAAAATTAAACTATGAATTAAGATACTAAAAAACAAATGTTCAAGAACATACCAAGCATATGGTTCAACCTCTTCACAGTTCTGTAGAATGTAAAGATGCACTTGTCATAATTCATCATCCTTTAGAATCCTCTGTGTGCCATGTGATGGGAAGCTGTAATTGTCATTGCAAAAATAATGGTAGTTGAGACATCCCATGATGATTAGGCTGGCTTACATTAATGTCAGTGTTCTGTAGGGCCCTTTTCAGTCTAGTTGACGTATTAGGGCCAAAATAATGTCTACAAAATATTTTCATTTCCTGAATAAAATATGCTTCAACAATGAAGCCTTTTAATTTTGATTTTTGCATAAATTAAGGTTACTGAATATGTAGCTTAATAATTTAAGGATCGAGTTGATATTATTTATAATTCAAAGTATAAAGTGTTTAAATCACTGGTGTCATTTGGTGTTAGCAATGGGCATGAGAATTGAAATTTTAAAAAGCTATTTATGGTAGCTCTTATCTTTTAACTTGGAGCAATTTATTTTAACTTTAGTTAACTTACTTCAAAATGGCTTATTCTTATTTTTATGTATGTTTTGTCTAGAACCAATTTTATTCGAAAACCAATATTATTTAACTGTAATAATCTAAATTTAAAAAATAATAATAATATCATAAAAAATTTATTCTAAATGGGTTATTATACCTACATAATATTGAATTTCAAATAAAATTAGTTCCAGGAACAAAATGTAAAAATAAAAATAAGAAATTTTGGATTAAGGTGACTTAAGTTAAAATTAATTGGCTCTTAGTGTTATTATTAATAAATTATTTAAAATTTTAACCTTAATACAAAAAATTCTTCTCAAAGACTGTTATAATTTAGTTAAGTAATTGGCACTTAGCAGAGCATTTTGAAAATATACTAACAAGCTATAAAATGATTTGTTGAGAGTTTTTTTTTATATATTCTTGAAAGCATGTTATAAGTATATAGCTAGTAAGAAGGGTGTTAGTATATGTTAAGAAAGGGATTTTAGAAAATTCTCGTTGAAAATGAAAAATAATTAGGTGGAGGAAAAAATTTTCACTTTTCTTTTCTTAGTTTTTTTTTATAAAATTTAAGCATATAAGTTATTTTAAGAATGTATAAAACATTATTTTCAAACTTTATAAAATACATTGGAATTTTTCTTATTTTAACACATGAGTTTTCCAAAGTTATAAAAAAAGGTTTTTTACATCCTCAAAACAAACAGCACACCCAAAATTTTATCAAAAAAAATTGAAAGTTAGCCGGTTGTCGAAACCGTAAAAAATAATTCTAGATCACTAACAACTCAAAATAAATAAATTTGTAGTATAGCAATGGAAACCAGGTTGGGGGAGATTGTTTGCAATAAACAAAATGAAATAAAAATAAAAAAATGATCAGAGAACAAAAATTAAGAAACCTATCAAATAAGAAACCAACAAAACAATCAAGAATTCAAACCTTGGTATCAGTCAACATCACCCATCGAATTCCTATAACTGAACATCGATGCATAGATAGATCAATCAAAACTTTAAATATTTATCGTTGGAGCTATCTTCCTACCTCTCCATAGTCGTAGTTAATCAAAAAACAAGCGATCTAACTAACCCTAATTGCTAAACAACTTAAGACAAGTGCTTCGATTTAATTTAACAATTGCATTAAAAATTAGAGAGATCGATGAAACTAAATAACACAAACACAAGCAGCTATATTTAATTTATTTAAATGTTCTCCCTAAGACCTAATAATTTTTGACACAGCAAATCACTAAATCTCAGTTGTTTTACAGATTAGAGAAACCAAATAATTACGAATTTGATTTCTAACCCAGCAGTAGATTGAATTAACAACTAGTAGGCCTCCTAGCATATAAATGAAACAATTATGAAATTAATCATAGAAGAACATCTAATACTTAAAATATTAATTGAATGAATAAAAAAAACTCTGATCTCACAGTGTTGATGAGTTCTGGGCTTCAGTCTCCTCCAACCAAGCATAAAAAGCCCAATAAAAAGAAAAGAAAACAAACAAGAGACAAAGAGAGTTTCCATAGAGAGAGGGGGACAGCCCCCTGCGACAACTGCTCCTTTATTCTAATATAGCTAACCTAGTATGCTAAATTCATAAACTCTCCCAAAACTTTTTATATTTTTACAAAAGTACACTACACAAATAGAAAGATTCAAACTAACTAGAAGGTTTCAAAGTTGTGAACCAAGAAATTCTCTAGAACAGCAGCAACAACTTCAAGCTGAGATTCGACCTTAATTCATGCATTGTCTCTCAAAACTCAAAGCATGAAAGTTGTATACCTCTTTCTTATCTTCGGAATGACACCTGAATCGCATAAAAAAGACATCTATAGTGAAAGATATGCTCAAAATACCACAACTGCTTCTGAAACAATGATGGCTCACAAATCGTGACATTAAAGCTGAATTTGACTCTCTTAACGTGCAAACTGGGCTTCATGGTCTGAATGTGATTTGTATCTCTAGATGTTAGCTTTCCAATGAAACAATAATCATTTGATTACGATCTCTTTAGCTCAAGATATGATTTTTCTACCGGGACATCACCAATCTATCAAAATTCTGAAAAAACTCAACCAAATTAAAACTTGTAAAATTGCAATTAAAACTTGTAAAATTGCAATTAAATCCACTTTCAATCAATTGAGTCTAGATATGCTCTAAGCTACAAAACATACTCCAAATATATCTTTAAGGTTCAAAACATATTAAAACATACTAAATATGAGAGAAATAAATATAATAAACATACTAAAAAAGAAATCTCCGTGGCAATGGTGTCAAATTTTTGGCCGATCGTCGAAACCGTAAAAAATAATTCTGGTATCACTAACAACTCAGAATAAATAAATTTGTACTATAGCAATGGAAACCAGGTCAAATCCCAAGAGAAATTTTTATTTGAAAGCTTCCTCATAGATAACTTAGAATAAAAGATTGGGAGGGATTGTTTGCAATAAAAAAATGAAATAAAAAAAATGATCAGAGGACAAAAATTAAGAAACCTATCAAATAAGAAACCAACAAAACAATCAAGAATTCAAACTTTGACATCAGTCAACGTCCCCCACCGAATTCCTACAACTGACCATCGATGCATAGATAAATCAATCAAGACTTTAAATATTCATTGTTGGAGCTATCTTCCTACCTCTCCTTAGTCGTAGTTAATTAGAAAACAAGTAATCTAATTAACCCTAACTGCTAAACAACCTAAGACAAGCACTTTGATTTAATTTAACAATTGCATTAAAAATTAGAGAGATCGATGAAACTAAATAATATAAACACAAGCGGCTGCATTTAATTTATTTGAATGTTCTTCTTAAGACCTAATGATTTCTGACGCAGTAAATCACTAAACCTCAGTTGCTTTACAGATTAGAGAAACCAAATAATTACAGATTTGATTTCTAACCCAGCAGTAGATTGAATTTAAATAACAACTAGTAGGCCTCCTAGCATATAAACGAAACAATTATGAAATTAATCATAGAAGAACATCCAATACTCAAAATATTAATTGAATGAATAAAAAAAACTTTGATCTCACAGTGCTGATAAGTTCTGGGTTTCAGTCTCCTCCAACCAAAAATAAAAAAACCAGTAAAAAGAAAAGAAAACAAACAAGAGTCAAAGAGTTGGTGAAGAAAGAAGGGGGCAGCCCCCTACGGCAGCTACTCCTTTATTTTAATATAGCTAAACTAGTGTGCTAAATTCATAAACTCTCATTAAAATTTTTATATTTTTACAAAAGTACCCACATAAATAAAAAGATTCAAACTAACTAGAAGGTTTCAAAGTTGTGAACCAAGAAATGCTCCAGAACAGCAGCAACAAATTCAAGCTGATATTCGATCTTGATTCATGCATTATCTCTCAAAACTCAAAGCATGAAAGTTGTATATCTCTTTCTTATCTTTGGAATGACACCTGAATCACATACAACAGACATCTACAGCTAAAGATATGCTCAAAATACTACAACTGCTTCTGAACCAGCGATGACTCACAAATCGGGATTTTGAAGCTGAATTTGACCCTCTTAACGTGCAAACTTGGCTTCATGGTCTGAATGTGATTTGTATCTCCAGATCTTAGCTTTCCAATGAATCAAGAATCACTTGATTCTGATGGCTTTAGCTCAAGATATGACTTTTCTACCGGAACATCACCAATCTGTCAAAATTCTGAAAGAACACAAACAAATTAAAACTTGTAAAATTGTAATTAAATCCACTTTTAATCAATTGAGTCTAGATATGCTCTAAGCTACATATTAAAACATACTAAATATGAGAGAAATAAATGTAATAAATATAAGTTATGAAAAGTGTGCATAAAATTTTCCTCATAAATGATCACTTAATTTTTAGAAAATGTTTTCTATGTCTTTAAAATCAGTCTTCTGTCTCGAGTGTCTCAATCAAATAACTAAGACATAGGAACACTAGATAGAGGCCTGGGATTTAAACCCCACCTCCACTACCTTTTTCTTGGATGCCACAAGTGCTAGTTTGATGACATTCTTCCTTAGATATTTACGTCATCTCTTAACACTATAGACTTATACACATATTTTGTGAGAACTCTCCCAGTTAACAACTGGCTTTGACCTAGTAAGTGTGTTTTATTTAGTTTTTTTTCACTTAACTACCTCAAGTTTAGCATCTTATTAAGCAAGAAAGACAAGCTAAGTAAAGTAAAGTAAAGATGAGTTCCTAAGTGTGATTTGACACCTAAGAGTTAAAATGGCAAAATGGTAATTTTGACCCAAGTGAGTGTCATGACTATACTTTTGATAAAATTAGGGTCATGTAAGGAATTCTGACTAATTAAGTTAAGACCATAAGTTAATTTAGCTATTAGAACCATCATTTGAAGGAAAAGTGCAAAAATTACACTAAGTGCTCAAATGAGCTATTTATGTCTTAAGTGGCTTAGGTGCCCAAAAGGCTAAGTCTAAGAGGAATATAAGTATTCTTTAGGACCAAGGAGGGGCGGTTTTGGTTGTGTGTTTAGTGACCGTTTTGAAACAAAAGAGAACTTGAGGCCCAAGAGGCAAGAAAACAAGAATTATCCCTTAGTGGAGTGGTCAGGATATTTTGGGCAAGTGTTAACTTCCATTCTCATCCTTCTCTTTCCCAATTTCGTAGCTCTCCCTCTCCAGTAGTCCCTTTCCTACAATTTTCCCAAATTGCACAAATTTCCATCAAATTTAAAGGTCCAAAGTGAATTCAAGAAGGCCCCAACTCATTCTTGGTGCATTAGCTTCATTTTAGCTCTCTGTTGCTTGTTTTGGGCATAAAAACTAAGGTAAGCTTCTTGGTTTGTTTGAGCTGGTTTTAAGATGTTTGAGTAGCTATAAATGGCCTTAATTTGAAGTTCTTGGTGCCGTATCACGTTGGTTTTAGGTCTGGAACTCAAGAGAGCTTAGTTGAGCTCAAGTGTGCTTGTGGTGCTTATGCTTTGTTCTTGCTTTGTGGCTGAATTTATGGTAAGGGTTAAATTTAATTTAGCTCAAATAATGCATATAAATGTAGTATTACATGTGGGAATGAAGTAGAAATAAGGCTCATGTGAATTGGTTTTGGGAATTGAAAGATTGAGCAAGTTTCGTGCAAGATAGCATGCAATTACGCAATGCTGGAAGGGCATTGGTGATGCGTCACCATGGCTATGCTTAATGGTGATGCATCTCTGTGGCGATGTAAAATGGCAATGCATCGCCAACGAATTTTCTAGGAAACCTGACAATTGATGTCCTTAGTGACATGTCACCAATGGTGTCATCAAGGCCTAACTCCTTGAAGCTCGGGGTACCTTAAACATGTCTCAATCCCTCGGTTATGATCCCTATACTATTCTAAGATGTTCCATAGCCGTGGTTGGGTCTAAACCTCATTCCTAAGTTGAGAATTATGCATTGTTTACGTGGTACCTAAATGGTGTGGTTAAAATAAGGCTAAGTAGAGTGGCTAAGTGAGTAAAAGTGCTCAAGTGGCTACAGGGGTAAAAGTGCTCAAGTTGATAAGGGGGCACTAAAGAGATTAATGCAGGTTTCGGAGTCTTTGTTGGCCCAAGTGAGAGGTCTTAGACCTTTGGGAAAATGAAGAGGAAACCTAAGAGGATCCCAACAAAACCTTGTGGTTTGGTAAGTAAGCCACTAAGGAGCTCTAAGCTAAGCTATAAAAGCTTAACAAGTTGGACCATATAATATGGCTACCTTACATAATAAGTTAAGGGTAAGACGGGTAAGACTTGAGATGAGGTGATGACCTATTCTGAGGCTCATAAATGGGACTTAAGGGAGATAAAGGATTTGGGATACGAGGGCCAGTGTCTCGAGTACCACCACTATTTGAGCTTAGGGAAAGAGTAAGACACCTAAGGTGTAACAAGCCCCAAGGATTGTGTATGATGCATATCATCCATTCATGCATTAAATATCCTTTATGTTATTGATTGTGTTGATTGTTGGTTGGTTGTTTGTTTCTTTGT
Organism: Aquilaria yunnanensis; assembly: GCA_039654915.1. Classification (NCBI taxonomy): domain Eukaryota; kingdom Viridiplantae; phylum Streptophyta; class Magnoliopsida; order Malvales; family Thymelaeaceae; genus Aquilaria; species Aquilaria yunnanensis. The sequence goes on from CM077593.1 coordinate 17,737,669, forward strand.
ATACCATATTGCATGCTTGCTTGCTATCTTTTTTATAGGTAACCTAAAGGACCCTTACTGAGTACATTCATGTACTCACTCCCTTAAGTTTGTTGTGCAGGTTTTAACGTCGGGCCTAACAATCAAGTGCATAGTTATGGGCTAAATTTTCCCTTTTGCTGGTACTTATTTACTAGAATCCTTTAGATTCTAAGGTTACTTGAGAGTTAAGTTTTGTATTAAGTGTTATGCCTTTAGAGTTGAGGCTAAGTGGTGTACAAGAATAAGAAAGGACTTGCACTTGGAGCTTAATAGCTCAAAGGTGGGGCTCAAGTGATGAATCTTTGTTAAGAATTTTGCTTTGTATTTATATAGTACCTTATTTACTAAGAAGTTGCCTTTATTATGATACATTGTAGTGTTAAACCATTGAGTTACTTTTGGGTGCATTATAGTATTATAGAGTGTGCACAAACTATTACTTGAAGTTGAAATAACTAATATTTTATTGTCTTGGCACGGTTTAAGTATTTTTTAAATGGAATGCTTGAGCTATGTTTTCTTAAATATATGGTTTATTTATTTGTTTTGCATCACTAAGGCATTAAAATATATATCTTCTGCTAAGAAACTAGTTGCACGTAAATCGACTTAATTTACCTACAAGTAAAAGTTAGCCAATAATAACTAAGTGGGATCACAGTCCCAAAAAGGCCTACAAGTGAAGCAATTAGGGGCATCAGACCCGCTCCATGACAAATTTCTGAGTAATAAAAAAATAACGTTCTTCATGATATTGGATACGAAGGCCCGCAGTTTACTTAGCAACGAAATTGTTGTGGACATGTTCTGGTTTGAGAATGCCTTGATCGTACCTTGGCTACTCCTTGGGTGGACCTCATCCCGACTGCCGGGCTAAGAAATATTTTTTCTCAAAATCTGATCATTGTGCTCTTCATTTATCATTGCATTCTACATCGCTGAGATCAGGAGGTAGTCATCTTTGGACGTTCGAGAATTTGCGGGTGTCAGATACTGAGTGTGAGCAAATTATTAAAGAAAGTTGGCACTCCTCAAACGGTATTGATTGGCATCTTTTACAACATAAACAACTTTCATGCCAGCTCAAATTATCATCTTGGCATGAATCCAACATTTGGAGAAGAGATAAGAGTCATACGTGACCATTAATTCATCGATTCCAACAAGTGTGGAAAAGGACACTCGTGATGAGTTGGACAAATATTTAAACAAAGAAGAAACTTTCTAGCGGTAGAGATCGAAGGCTTTATGACATCAATGTGGGGATAGAAATACAATATATTTTTCATCAGGCAGCCACAACTTGTAAGAAAAAGAAACTACTAAGGGAATCACTCTCAATCGGCCAATAGATATTAGTGCTCACATTTTGGATTTTTATACCAGCTTATTTTCATCTGGAGCCACAAGAGAGGGTAAAATCCATATTTAGTCCCCTAATCTTAAGGGTCATCCTAATGTGGTCCTTTAACTCAAAAAGTGACTATTAAAGTCCCCTAACTCAATTAAAATGTCCAATTTTGGTCATTGCCATCAATTTTACCGTTATTTTAGATGAAAATTTTACAATAAGTGAATAAACTGAAAGAATAACAAATTCCAGACCAAAATGATGCAAACGTATAATCCCAAAATACTAAGACATCGTCTAACCCATTATCTTCTTCTCCAGACCTTCTCCGTTGATACTATGCCACTGACTTTTGCCTCTCCATCTCTCCGTCTCCCCATTTCCCCACCTACCCATCAACCCGTCTTTGTCTACCCAATCATTGCCATGCTTGTCCTCTCTCTTTGCTGATTATACCCACCACCATCTTGCTGCCGCCTACACCGATTACACCCGTTCTTCTCTCTCAACGTTGCCCTTCGGTGCTGATTACGCCCAGCCAACACCTCACTGCCGCCTATGCCAATTACTGTCACTCCCTCCACTTTACTGGCTCTGGCCTCTGGACCTTCGGTGCTCTCGATTACTGCCCACACCACACTGCCATTCGAACATGTTCCAGAAGTGGACAAATCCGGCCCTTGTCTTTTGGTTTTTGCTCGATTCTGATTCCAATGAAGGTTGAGAAGGAGAAAAAATATAGGGAGCAAGAATAGTGTTAAGACAGCAAGCATGATTTGAGTTCGAATCATGGAGAGGGGCGGTGGCGATGATCGAATCGGAGAAGGGCGGCGACGTTCGAATCAGAGATTAGGGAAGATTGGGTTAACTATTCTTTTAGGTCCCTAAAATTACTTTTTGTGCCAATTTTAGCTTGAACTTTATTCTTCTTCCAGTGTAGTCACTTCTTATCATAAAAAAGACAGCCACGTGGCAATATATGTGCCACGTGGAAATATATGTGCCACGTAGGTAATTTCCATCCAAAATAATGGTAGAACTAATGGTAATGATCAAAATAGGACACTTAATTTGAGTTAGGGGACTTTAATAGTCACTTTTTGAGTTAGGGGACCCTTAAAGTTAGAGGACTAAATATGGATTTTACCCACACAAGAGATATTGAGACTGTTGTTTCTTCGACAACCTAGAAGGTCATTGATGATATGAATGCCATGCTTCTCCATCCTTTCACAACATACGAACTAAAGACTGCACTTGATCAAATGCACCCTCATAAAGCTCCTAGCCTAGACAGCTTCTCCCAGTTATTCTACCAAAAAGTTTGGTCATTAGTGGGTAAAGATGTTTTAGAATGTCTACTTCACGTCCTCCATGGTGACGATATCCCTAAAGGTCTGAATGACACTTATATTATATTAATTCCCAAGGTCTCTGATCTAAAACAAGTCATAGAGTAGGGATGGAGCTACGTTGGGGCGGGGAGGGGCTGCGCCTCCCCTAGATTTTTTTAAAAAATTTATTAGCAGTATGTAATAGGATAAAATTGTAACAATATTAAAGTTAGGTACTTGTTTGTAAATTATAAAATTAATTAGGGACTTTTTCATATTTTATCCTTTTTAAAAGTTTTAATTGGAACAGAATTAGAAATGCAAGATTGCGACTCTGCAACTACAACCCCAACCTGGCTCCATCTTAATTCAAAACCCACGACAATCCCAAATTTTGTTATTCTTTTATAATTCATCCCCAAACTCATTATTTTCACCACCCGTACCACTCTTTTACACTGCCATCACTAAAAGACTTCTCTTCTTCTTCTCCTCCTCCTCTTTTTTTGTTTTTTATAAAGGAATTAAAGACTTGCCTTTTTGTTTAGTTATAAAAGTTCACGAAAGATTTCTGTAATATAATATTCATATTTGTTCAAGGTAATACCATTAATCTTATAGAGCACACTTGGAATTATTTTTTAGAGATTTAATGAGCCTTTCGGTACATCAAAATTAATATCTATTTGTATATAAATGAAGGTGGGCATCGTAGGTATCAATTTTTTTTTTCCGGAAAACTGATATATGTATATATGGTTGGGCAAATTGGGTGGCGCGTGACATTTAGAAAAAAAAAAAGTAAAAAAAAAAAAATAGAACTGAGCAATCTCTCATAAGATCACAATTATGACTTTGCCACTTTAATTTAAGTATTTTTGTACTTTCATATATTTTAGATTATTCTGAATATACAAAAAATATATATATGCATAACAAGTTGTATCCTTGTATTTTATTAACAAGTTCGACATTACATTTATCACACCAAAATATAAGTGTATTCCATCACATTATTACAGGGAAGTCAAGTTATTACTTTCTTATTAATAGATTGATCCGTTTAATATTGATTCTTCTTGTGTCAACTGTCACTACAGAACGTGTATCTTCAGCTATGAAAATTGTGAAAAATAGATTAAGAAACAAGATGAAGAATGACTTTCTTGCTAATAGTCTGCTTTTTTATATTGATAATTTTAGGGATTTGAAGAAGCGCTGTATTAAATTCTGAACTAAATTATTGTAAATATTTGAATTTCATGAATTTATATATTATATGATTCGATGCTTTGTATTATTGATTAGAAATTTATACTTGGTAACAACCTGCTCATACTCACGTCTTTCGTCCCGCCCCCCCTTGCCACAAATCCTGGTTACGTCCCTGTCACAGAGTATCAGCTTATCAGCCACTGTAACGTCATGTGCAAAATTCTCTCAAAGGCCATGGCAAACCGACTTAAACAGATTCTCCCTATGATAATTTCTGAAGAACAGGGAGCTTTTGTCGCTGGACGTATTCTGTTTAATAATGCTATGATTGCACTTGAATCTTGTCTTCATATGTACCCTACTCAGGAAGAATCAGAGAGTTATATGGCGCTGAAATTGGATATGACTATGGCCTATGATCGGATTGAATGGTCTTTTCTAGAACAAATGATATATGCTTGCTTTGGGTTTTTCCACTCAGTGGGTAAATTTAATTATGAAATGTTTATGTTCTGTCAGATATTATATATTGGTCAATGGTATTCCAACAGATCAATTTTGACCGACACGAGGAGTCCGGCAAGGGGATGCCTTTTCCCCATAGCTTTTCCTAATTTGTGTTAAAGGTTTGTCTTCCATTTTCGATCGAGCCTCGCTCCAGGGACTCCTCCACGGGGTGTCAATCAATGCAACCAATTTGTCCATTACACATCTCCTTTTCGGTTGATGATTCTCTTCTATTCGCAAAACCTACGAAGGATGAGGGACGACTCATTTTAGCTCTCTTGGAGCAATATCAACAAGCATTGGGCCAACTTTTAAATCTTTCAAAATCATCCATTTTCTTCAGTTCTCTTGTTCATGCAGGACAGCGAGATTTGTTAAAGCGAGTGGTTAGGATAACGGATAAATTAGTGGAGGACAGATGTTTGGGAATTCCTATTATTTTTGGGGCATAAGTGGGTTCAGACTTTCGAGTTCTTATGTGATAAAGTTCATAAAAAGTTATCAACATGGAAAGCAAGCCTTCTCTTACAGGCAGGGCAAGAAGTTTTACTCAAGTCTGTCCTTGGAGCAATTCCTAGTTTCATTATGAGTTGTCTTCTCATCCGAAAAATGATCATACGATCCTTGCAGTCCATGGTGGCCAACTTTTTCTGGCACCATAAATCTGAACAGAGATCAATTCACAGGTGCTCATGGATTGCGATGAGTCGGTAAAAAATGAATCGAGGACATGGTTTTTGAGATCTTGAGGCCTTCAATATAGCTCTTGTGGCAAAACAATGTTGGCAGATGGTACAGCATCCAGATTCCTTGGTTCCACGAGTAATGCGAGGACGATACTATCCGAATTCTGAATCCCCATTGTACTGTAAAAATGTCCCGGGCTCCTCTCATGTTTGGCAAGCAATGATTGAAGGTTGCTCTATTCTTTGAGTGGTAGGCCTATGGTGATTAAGAGATGGCTTGTCAATTAGTGTCTAGTATGATCGTTGGGTGTACCTGTCAACCCAATTTTCACTGATCACGCCCAAGCATAGGCATAGAACACTAGACAATTGCAGACTTGATGCACCCTAATGGATCTAGGTAGAATATTGAACTCCTCACATTTCTGTTCCATCTGGCGGATGTATTTTTTGGCCGGCTGAATCCAAGCGTGTGTATACGGTCCGAACAGGTTAACCTTCCCCCAAAGCTACAAAATTGCTGGTGGAGAGCTTTATCTAACAGACTCCTGCCACAGGAAAATCTATGGCATCGGCACATCATAAATACTCATCTTTATCTGGTATGTGCTTCTGCTAATGAATCTATTGCACATATATATATATATATTTTGTCCTTATACATAGTTAGTGCTACAAGCATTTGGTTTACAAGAGTTGCGCATCGATATCCCATACGTGAAGGAGATTTTCCAAATTGCTAGAGACGCTCTGATGGAAGAAGATTAGATCCATTTTGCTTATATTGGTTGGTACTTGTGGAAGAATCAAAATCAGTGTCTCTTTGATGGCGCCTGTTATACATTGGCACACATCATCAACCTTGCTCGGATGTAGGCACATTTAGAGATGACAAGGCAAACCTCTGTCCAACCGAGACATAATCCTCTTCAGATGGAATGGTGGACTCCTCTTACAGATGATTTGCTTGTGATCAATGTTGATGCTGGACTATTTGCTTCACATGGAGCGGCTGGAATCGGAGTCATAGTTCGGGAGTCTTCATCATCGATTCTTCTTGTGGTCTCTCATGCTATTCCTTTGGTTAGTGATACTACTTATTTGGAGACTTTGGCTACTTGGAAGAGTCTTTTGGACACTACAAGAAACATTGGTTTTTGCGATGATTAATTGTGATGAAAAAAGTCAAGGCAAATAACTATTGACACAAAATCGTAGCAAATACTACAATTGTAACTATTTTCCTATGAAATCTTTGCTACGATTAAAATCTTCACAGTTTGTGACAATGTTATGATGAACCTTTTACGACGATGAAAATAATGTCAAAAATTAAAATTTGTGACAACTTTACTGTGATTATAATCATAGCAACTCACATAGAAAAATTGTAGGAAATTTTGCTACAATCTTGCCATGATTATTAATATTTATTAATATTTTTCTCAATTTAACACAAAATTTTTAATATTTTTCAGTCTATTATTAGTTGAATATTGTGGTAAAATCATGTAATAAATAAAAAATCAAGGATAAAATAGTGGAAAAAAAAGTAACTAATCTTGTAGGAAAAATTAAATAAATGGAGGGAAATCTGGGTGAGGGATAAAAAATTTTGAGCAAAATTTTGGGCAGGACATTTGTGACAATTCCGCCTCAATTCTTTCATAATTGAGTCTAAATTGGAGCTAATGTAATCAAGGATAAATTGTTGCAATATCAATTTCGTGCCCTAAACCACCGCCACCCCATGAATTTATGTGCCAATTAGGAGATTTATTGACTTAGATGCCCATTTAGAACTTTTGAGTGGCATAGGGCACAACACCCTAGACACTTAGCCTGAATTTTAACTTAGTTTTTTTACTTTAGTCAAGGAACAAAAAATTCATTTGGCCTATTAAATGATGTCTATTTTGTGCCGAAAATTCCAGTTAAGCTAGTTACAAGAATATATTGAAGGAAAAAAAAATAAGAGAAGTCCAAATTTGATTGTCAAAACATGCCATATAAAAGAGTTAGGCCTTGGCGGATAAAGTGCATACATTAGTGTCTTGGTAGGCCTACCTTCGAGCCTACCAAGTGAAAACCATGACACACATTCCAGCAAACATACAACCATTGTATTTACATGCCAAATTGATTATTACTTTGTCTCTAGTGCCAAAAACACAACATACAAAGATGGGTTCAAGTGAACATACACAAATGTCTCAGTAGGCTTATCTTAGGCCTTCATATGCAGATGTCGGGGTACATGCACTAGGACTCTTTACATTTACATGCCACATTATTCACACACTAATTTACAAGCTCCCTAGTCCTCTTAGACACTAAAATAGACTACAACACAGCTAGTCCCACAGCAACATGAGTGTCTACACATATGAACACTTAAGTTAACACATTGAGCATTAGTAGGTTAATAATAGTCTTAGGCACATGAGACATACCTAAAAGTTCACACATTATCAAAACTAGTTAGTAGCACTGCTAATCTTTCAGTCCTTGCTCTAAAACATGAAGAAATAGGGTATGAGTACATTGTATTCAGTAAGAGCCTAAATCGGCAAGAAGTGCCTCTAATGTCTTAGACATTGTATCATATGCATAGGCATTTGTCATTTTCAAGCCAAAACCTGCAAAGCAAGACAAAGAAGACACATAAAAAACATAGGACTATATACTAAAAATATAATGTGTGGTCAACACATACATCTAAACAACAACGCACACAAACACACACACCCCAACACATAGCTAATAAGCCTACGGCATAGCAAGCATTTCATAGCGTGTTGTTTATTTTTTTAGTTCAATTTACATTATGCCACTTTGGAACCTAGAGCTCCAGACCTTGTACAAGCTTGGCTAACCTGAAACAAGCTCCTAATACTTGCCTTAGGCATAGTCTAACTAGAACCATAACATAGTGCTCTTAGCACCCTAGGCCCTTCGTAGCACCTAGGTTTCCTTGGCTCTAAGCCATCACCTAGGGCTCTACTTCCTCAAAAGCACACAGAACCAATGTTGGAATTCAAGGGAAAACCCTATTTGGAACCTTTACTAGAAAATTCAAGTGCCAGGCACACCACCAAGCTTCATTTCAACAAACCTTTAATACCTTGTGGTTGAAGCAAGCCTTTCAACCATTGTTGTACTTGGATTCCACCTCTCCTCCTCTAGGATACTTTTGTAGCCACCACGAATACTTGGTACAACTTTTTTTCTATCCAAACCCATGAAAAAGCTTTGCTTAGAAGCAGCTCAATTTCGGCTAAAAGGTGAGGGCGGTGGAAATTCGGGTAAGCTAGGTGTACTAATTTTGGTTTAACCCCCAAATTAAGGTTGTTAACTTATGAATTGCTTAATTAACCAACTTAACTTAGTTTTCACTCAATTTCAAGCACCCACTTTAGGTTCAAATTCAGACAATTAAGTCATCTTATTTCAACACAAACACATACGCAGCTTAAGTGCACCTCTTGGGCACCTAATAGTGCGCTTTGGTTTCCTTTAGCTTCCTTGGCCATTTTCTTTAGTTTTATAGCCTTATGCCTCATTTTTAGCTTAGACATTCAAGCCCCTCTAGTTACCTAAAAGGTTATGCTACCTTAAACCTCCCATAAACATAGGCACACACTTGTTCACACTAGCACCACTAGTACCATTTTTCTTGGACCCAATTAAATCATCTTACTTTGCCATACCTCCCCTAACCATTTACTCTATTTTTTATTGACTTGTAAGTTATTTTATGTACAGCCCATGGCGCATACAAGTCCTAGGTATGACAATTAGTACTTAAATTCACATTCTACATTCTCACCTTTCATAACAATTCGAAACCCTCATCCTCTCATCTCCTCCACCCATTGCTTCCTCTCACCCACCTCTCTGTCTATCCATTATCTGCCATGAAATCTCTCTGTCCATTTGCCTCTATTGCCATCTCCTTCATCTCTATTCGTCTCTTCCATCTTCGTGTGATTTCTCCATTCATTCTCCTTCATCATCGTCTCATTCGTCCGACATGCATCTTTCCAACCGTTCTACTCCATAGTCGTCTCCTCTATCCACCATGCACCTTTCCATCCTGTCTCCTCCATCATTGTCTCCTTCATCCACCACACGATCTCTATGTCCATTCTCCTCCATTCGCTACACTTCTCTCCTATATTTCCACCACATAGGTTCTCTCCTCTCCTTCGTCCTTCATCCCGACTGTTTCTCTTTTCCTCCTCCTCCACCTCGTATCCTGACTAACTGTCTCTTTTCTCTCAAAGGTTTAGGTTTCTTTTGTTGATGCAAATAAAGTTTAGGTTTTTTTTTTCATATTTTTGTAATTAATTGATATATTTATGTAAATTATTGATATTTTATTAATAGTATTTTATTATTCATCTACAATTAATTTACTAGTAACAATTAACAAAATATACTCTCTCCATTCCACTTTCTTTGCTCCATTTGACTTTTTTTGATAGTTTGACTTAAATATATTCATATTATTGTTTGTTAGAAAAGATTAAAAAATATATATATTTAGAAACTATAGATCTTGATTTGTCATTCACATATAAATATTTTTTATTTGTATGCTAAAATATTGAAAATAAAAAATCATAAATTAATTGTTAAAAAGTGAATGGTGCAAAAAATTTGGGATAGAAGGAGTACTAAATTGATTAATTAAATACATTAAAATCAATAATTAAAAAAAGAAATAAACTAAGAATTGTATCAAAATATTCAAATTGTTTATCTATATTAAGGCAAAATCAATGCAAAAGGAATCATTGCAGAATCATCGCTATTTTTTTAGATGATTTTAATCGTCGCACTTTCATTATGATGTTGCAACGATTACTATTTATGAAGGGGATATTTGCAACGATTGTTTGCGATGGCATGTTTCGTAGCACATATGTTTTTTGCTAGGATTCATCTACGATATTTTTCATAGCAAAAGCCTATCTCTCATGTAGTGGGAGGCCCGCTCACAAGGCTGGCAGGATATCGTCAGTCAATCAGATTGCAAGACGGCAGTGATGACGCTTAACAACTCTAGCCGCCCTTGCCTTTATGCTTATGGAGTTGTTGTGGATGACATAATCTCCTTATCTCTCTTTTACTTCATGCCGGTTTGTTCATGTTCCTGGGCTATCAAATTCTGTAGCTCATAGTTTTGTTACCTTATCGAAGGGATTATTTGGAGTGGCATGGGTATCTCCTTTCCCGGCCTTCTTAGCAGATGCCCTTCGCTCAGATTCTTATTGACATCTAAAGTTACGCTGTTAAAAAAAAAAAAAAAATAACACTGCTCCATTATTAGTTCTTTTCTAGCAGACGGCTCTTTGGATATTAGTATTTGTCTAATCACACGTCGTCTCGTTTTCTTGCCTGCCTTATTAATTTTGAGAAAGCAGTAATTTAACTAATTTGCTGAATTGGTCATCCTTTTTATGGACGGGGGACCAAGAGACCTAAGCCATTTTTTTTAACTTAATTTTTAAGGTTTGTTTTTTCTTTTTCCAAATCATCAGATCTTTTCGGTGGAGCACATAAATGGAATATTTATCGGTGACTTTACTATCTGCCACTTTGACAAACATGATATTGTGATTCCGATTAAGGCATGTGATGTTACAGAAGTTAATCGGACAACTTCTTCGTATCATATCATGTTCCATTTTAAAAATAGATACAAAATGGGACTTATTTATCAGTATAAAAGAGAAAAACAAAAATGACAAAATTGCCTTGTAGCTCAAAACTAGATTTATGCCTTTCCAAAAATTTGCTAGATTGTCGTTAATTAATGCTAAAATTTTAAAGGATAATGTGATTGTTACGATCTATATGGCTATTATAGACGCATCTCTGTCGTTCTATTAATCAATGTTAACAAGATGAGCTTAATGTCAAAACGATTGCCACTGGCATGTGAACTGAAAAGATTGAAATGTGGGTCAAAAGACTAGATTTTATTTTTCTGGCTTTTTTGTGGTCGCGGAGGTTTTGACTAATACTGTTTTAACTTGTATTTTCTTATTGCTGGTAGGGTTTATTAGATTTGTTCTAGATTTGGGAGTTTTGGAATGGGTATTTGGGCTTGATACTTACTTTTGGAGTTCAATGTCCAGTTATATCTTTTGGGTGATCTTGGGTGTGATTTGTTTCAAAATCTTTCTGAAATTGAGAGTTGTATTTTATATTTATTTTTAATAATATTTCAATTGCTGTTAAAAAAAATGTTCTATTACGTGTCGAGATGATACAATAGCATGGTGTTGACACCCAATTTTATTCAGGTACTAATTTTTGTTTGGTTCTAGGTTTAGAAAATTAGTTTATGAGGCATTTTCATTTTTAAGAGCTATTTGGTCTTTTTGGTCATTTTACAGCTCAGGCAATTGATAGGTTAGGTGCATTTAAATTATGTTGTCATTTTATACTATAAATTTTTAGGAATTTAGAACGGCCATATAGGGTAGAAGTAGGAAGTAATTTAGTTTAGGTACTAATTTGGAGTCCTAAGGGTCTTTTGGGGTTGATTTAGGCAGAAGGGGAGAGTTCGGGACTGAATTGAAAATTTATAGAAAGTTCTACGTGAAAATGCAAATTTTGGGTCAAATCTATCATCTCTACAAAGTTTCAGGCAAATCTGGCTGGTTTATGAAATTCTGGGATAATCTGCAAAGTTTTACAAAGTTTTGTCCTCAATTGACGAATTACCGAAGTATTGGGTGAAATTAGAAATTCGTGTAAAATCTACGGTCAAATCAACAGCTTGAGAGTTTTCTTGGATCTGGACTAGTATTTTTACCGAATAACATCCTAAGATATTTAAGTATTATCAATTTTTATTTGGATTATGTTTAACCTCTAAAAACCTGATTAATCTCGCTAAAATCCCCTAGTATAAATATGGGTTACTGCTTAAAGAGAACTAGACAGAAAAACGAAGAAAAAACCCGTGAGGTTCAAAAAAGTTAAAACTACATCTTTAGCCCCTGGCTTTCCCACCGATCTCCCAAAAAATCCTGCGTTCTTCCCGGCTGCTGCCGCCACCCATCAACGGTTCTAGCCCTTCACCCGGACGTTTCCAGCCCCCGCCGTAGGCCAAGCTCGCCTCCCCTGCTTCATCCGATACCGCGCCACCATCTCCGAGAGTTCTTCGCAGCTGCACGAGCGGCTTGAAGGAAAGAACGAGAATCACGTCGTTTGAGCCTTGTCCGTCGCCATTCTAGACATAGTCGGTCACCATCTTCGTCTCGCCCACGGTCGCCGCCGCACCCTTGTCTAGGCCTAGGCTGCCGTTCGGCCCAACGTCGCCGGAGAACGGAGAATCGAACAGGATCCCCTATTGTGACCTGCGAACCCGACCCGACTTTGATTCGTCTGACCCAGTCAACATGCTCTTTTTGGTAAAACTAATGTTGAGCCCATCATTTTTTTTTGTTCAATTGAGTATCCATTTCTTTGTTTTACAACTTGGTCAACAGCATCATTTTTGTGTGCTTTTCTTTCTTTGTTTGCTTGTTTTGTTTATTAAAGTCATGAATTAGTTTGGTGATTAACATTAGACAGGATTGTAGAACTAGCTTAGATAGATTTTTTTTTTAATAATTAATATGGATTTAAAATCCATTCACCTAATGCATCTAAAAAATCACATTTAAAAAAATTCAATTTCGTTTGAGTTTAATAAAACTTAGGGTGAATTTAAGAGAATAATAAATTTTAAAATCCACATTCATCTGATTTGGCAAGATCCATGGCTTAGATAATTATCTAAAATCTTCAAACTAAACTAGATAAATAATATATTAAATTTTGAGACCATATCCGAGTGATATGATAGGAATTATGGTTTGGATTAATAATTAACTAAAATATTTAAAAATAAATAAAGATAAAAAAATAGGTTAAGTCTTTAGATTTCACATCCAAGTGGTCTGATAGGATCCATGATTTGAAACTATTAAAATTTCATAAAACAAATAAAATCAAGTAGTAAGGTTTAGGAGTCCATATTCGGGGTCATTAGATTAGAATCCATTGTTTGGAAAGTTAATTAATTAAAAATATTTAAAAGCAAGAAAAAAAAATATAAATAAAAGTAAGGTGCCAATTTTTTAGCGTTATACTAAGGTTATTTTAGCGTAACCATACTCCTGAATCCCTTGAACTCTCGTAAACCATTTTAAGATGTCCGATCGAGCTAGGTGCAAACAGATTGGTGGCAACTCTTAAAAATATGTTGCTATAGTTTGATGACTCCACTGGGGAAATTCGTGAGTCGAGCCTAAAAGTTTGATTTGTTTAGTTTCGCTTTGCCTATTCTTGTGTTACTTATGTGTTGTATTTACTTATTGTAGACAAGCAATATACATTCATGACATTAAGCTCTACACCTGAGCTTCCTTAACTAAAACATATTCTTTTAGAGTGGAATTGGTGTTGTTGTTCTTGTGAAACCATGGCCTCCAAGCCTGCACCAGTTTCAAGTAGCAAAGTAGTGTATTTGCCTCTTGATATGGTTGTTTCTACAAGGGCTAACGAAACGCTACGGCACGAATTAATCATCTCCTTACATAAACCCTCATAAGTAAAGAATTGGGCTGTTGTTATATCAATTGATTTAGTGATGGGAATCAAGAACCACCCTAAGCCACTTGTTAAACCACCAGCATACATATAGAATACCCCACTTAATCATAGAACCGACCATAGAATTCCTACCATTTATCAACGCTATAAGCATATTGTTGTTACGCCATTTTGTTGCCTTATGCTTTTGTTTTCTTTGTGTATTATATTTATGGCTTTAACTTTTATTCTCATATTAGCTCATGAGTTATTTGCTTATATTAATCACTCCATCTTCAGGAAACGTACTATTTAACTTGTTACTCACTTCTCTTTTCATTTAGTCTTATTTTGACTTTTTTTTCAATCATATTTTTTTCATTCATCAAAATCACGTATCAAACTATACTAGTTCTTGTTTTTCTAGTGTCAACAAGAAGTCTTGAATTTCCATGATAGTGGACAATCAAGCTCACTCATTACATCCATGCATTAAATCAATCATGTGCATATAAAATCTAATAAAATGAATCTTACTTTAAAAAAGGTCAAAGATTGGTACTCAACACCAACATTCAACTTGGCTAAAACAAGACTTCTAACAAAGCAAGCGGAAGCATTTCTTACCAATCTCGAGTCAAAGATAGAAAGTATGGCAGAAGAAATGAAACAATTAATAGAGTTGATCAAGGGGAAGGTGGTGCAAACCCCCATCAGAGACCCACATGATTCGATTTACCCTCCCGGATTCACCCCACAATAGGTCTCCATTCTATGAAGAAAGGAAGCCATTACCGAAAAAAAGAAGAAAACACTCAAAAGCTTGAGATCATAGGAAAAAAGGCTTCGTGCCATTGAAGGTGACACCATATTTGGAGCACTCTCAATTGATGAAATGCTTGATCTAGTAATTCCATCAAATTTTAAGGTGCCAGAATTTGAGAAATTTGACGGAATAAGATCACCATATTTCTATCTCACACCTTTTTTAAGGAAGATGCAACCTTTCACCAAGGATAAGAAAGTCTGGATAACTCTTTTCCAAGAAAGTCTCACTAAGTCAATATTGCAATGATACATTTGTAAACAACCACAAATATGTTGAAGAGTTGGCTTTTGATCACCAAGTTTTGCAAAATCTTGAGAGGTGATAGCAGGAGTCTTACAGGGAATACACACAAAAATGGAGAAACTTAGCAAAGCAAGTTCAACCTACCATGGTTAAAAAGAAGATGATCACTTTATTTGTTCAAACTCTGAAATGGCCATATTATGAAAAGTTGATCGGTATTGCCTTTAATAGTTTATCCGATGTTGTGTTATCTGGAGAAAGAATAGAATAAAGGACAAAATAAGGAAAATTAATAGATTTTATCACTAATGTTCAATGCATCAGCGCTATGGATGATTCAACCTTCACATTACACGGGAAATGATGTCCTGGTGAGGCAGTAGTCTTCAAGGCTCCTCCATCAGTACCATATACCACTCATGGGAAGAAAGTTGCTCAGGTTGATTTGATTTCTACAAGCTACACGGAGCTACTCCCTAAGCTTATATAGTCAAATCTGCTATCACCCATACCAACAGCGACAAAGAACAAGTGGCCTCCTTTTCTAAGTTGGTACAATCTAAATGCCAAATGTGCTACCACATAGGCTCACTCAAGTATTCAACTAAAATTTGTACAGAACAAAAACTCAAGGGTCAGCAGTTGATTAACTTGAAATGGCTAGATCCTAGTATGATTGGTAATTAAAAGTGAACATCTTGACCTAGAATTACAATGACTTTGGAAAGGCTCTAAGTTAAATTCGACCTAATGGTTTAGACACACTTTTGAATGACAAGGAATCCTTTACGTCACCTTGTATATTTGAGAACTTGCCAACGTAATTTAATAGTAAAAATCTCCTAGATTTAGTCCATAATCTAGGGTTTAGTCTTTGTTAAATTGACATCTTTCATTCTTTTCTTGTTCAATAAAGAGATGTAATGTGTGCATTCCACCACCTTTTGCCAAAAAATACCAATTTACATCTATCTCATACTATTTTCCATTACATCATCCATTTCACCATCTTGCAATCATATTTTCTTTCATAAACAAACACAAATGTGACAATGTTACTCATGAATGGAAATGAAAGCTAAAGGAGATTTGATGATGGCAATCTTGAAAAAACTTAAATGTTGTACCTCAACTTTCATCATATAAAAGCAAAGGAAAGTCTGTAGTAGTTATCGACATCATTGCAAGAAGTTTTTTGTTAGCTTCTGAAAAATGTAGTCATCATAGTAAACGGCTTTGGTGGTATCCCATGAATGATCAACACAAGAAAAGCCCCTCAGTCCTTCATAATGCAAATTAAAAAAAAAAAAGAAAAAAACCATATCCTTAATCAAAAGGCAACAATGAAAATACAAAAGAAAAAAGAACTAAGAGCAAACATGAGTAACTAATGCTACTTGAGTCATCTCGCTTAAGGAACACTACAAGAAGGACTATCTAGCACATCACCTATCAAAACTATAGCTCAGAAGAAGAAAGAAAAAACAAATAAAGAAAGATAAAAGCTCGCTGGGCTGTAAATTTCGAATACAACTTAGAAAAAAGTTAAGGGCAAAAAAAAATGAAAGAAATGAAAAGAAAATTGAGCTATGGCTTTTAGATTGAAAACATAAAAAGGTAGGTTAGAAGATAAGGGCAACCTTCAAGGCAAGTTTACACATAGATTGCAAGAGTTGATGGGCAACAGATAAAGTTTAACTTTCTAAAAAATATGGTCCGTTTGAGATTGTCACTATCAAATTTCTCAAGGCAATCAGATCTGCTCACTGGTGGCATTAAAAAGCCTTTCTTTCACACCATTCAAACTTAACTTTCCTTAACCTAACACTTACCTCTCAATATCATTCTTATTCATTTAAAAGGATATCATTTTGAAACAAGTTTCTACCTTTTTACCTTGCATATTTTATATCTTTGAGTTAGGAAGGGAAAGAATAATAGAACATTTTAATCAAATACAAAGGCCATAAGTTATTTTTCTCAAGCTCAACAAATTGATGATAGTGTTTCTTTAAGGCTAAACCATTATTTATTAATGTGTATAGACCTAAAAGCAAGAGATAACTTAAGACTTTCTTCGAGAATGTGTAGTTCTTGCAAGAGAAATTCACATTCAAGTGCCATCATGAAGGTTTAGAAAGCCATAAACTTTATAAATCAAGGGAGGTAATACCTTCATCCACATATACACCATATTTAGGGGGCCAAGTAATTTCTACCAAGCGCAAAGAGAGCACTACTAGCAAAGAAGCTCAATAGATAAAAGGGCAAGCTTTATGCATCAGAATTGAAGCAAAAACCATTGTTCATATGGTGACATAATTATCGAGTAAGCATTAGTACTGTCACAAGGGAAACAAAGGCAAAAATGCATATCCTTCATTGATGGTCGAGCATTCAGATAGCATGGAACCCATGGTGAGGTAAGGAAAAGTTCTAAATAGCCTAAGGAAAAGAACCACAATAGGTAATGTTGAATGAATCGTAGGATTCATTCACAATTCACTCACAATCATGCATCATGGTTTTTACTGAGAAAACAACTGAAAGGTCGATGAACATGCATCATAAGCATCATCATATCATTTCCATCATGTTTTCATCATAAGTAGGTTTTAATAAAGCTCAGTCCAGACATCTAAGGAGGAATTTAGTCAAAGCACATTAAGGGAAGACATTTTGGATAAAGGAAAGAGAGGGAGCATTTCAACCACTGAACATTTACAAAAGGTTAGAGACCATAATTTCTTAATGCTATCCCAAGGAATGAAGTTTTACGGTCCAGGTAAGTTCACACAAATTAAGATCATTTTACCAATTTTAAGACATATAAATTAAATCGAGGTTCCAAAGAGAAGATAATTCTCTTATTCATAACTTAGGTTAAACTGAGGTTTTAAATGAGAAAAATTTCTCTACCTCATCACATCTAAAGGAAGGCTAAATTGTGGTTCCAAAGATAAGGTAATTCTTTTCCTCATAGCTTAGGTCAATTCGAGGTTTTAAATGAGAAAGGTTTCTCTACCTCATCACATCTAAAGGAAGGCTAAACTGAGGTTCTAAAAAAAAGGTAATTCTCTTCCTTGTAATTTAGGTTAAACTGAGGTTTTAAATGAAAAAAGGTTTCTTTACCTCATCTCATCTAATGAAAAGCTAAACTGGGGTTTCAAAAAGAAAGTAATTCTCTTCCTTGTAACTTAGGTCAAATCAAGATTTTAAATGAAAAGAGTTCTTTTACCTCACCACACTTAAAGAAAAGGTAAACCGAGGTTTCAAAAATAAGGTAATTTTCTTCCTTGTAACTTAGGTCAAAATAAAGGTTTTAAATGACAAAGGTTTCTCTACCTCGTCATATTAACAAAAAAAAAAAGCTAAACCAAGGTTTCAAAGAAAAGGTAATATTCGTCCCCGTAACTTGGGTCAAAATCGAGATTTTAAATGAAAAAGGTTTATCTACCTCATTATATTTAAAGGAAAGTTAAACAAAGATTTCAGAGAGAAGGTAATTCTTTTCTTATAAGTTGGGACAAAACTGAGGTTTTAAATAAAAAAGGTTTCTCTACCTTGTCACACTTGAAGAAAAGCTAAACTGAGTTTTCAAAGATAAGGTAATCTTATTCTTCATAATTTGGGTCAAACTGTCTACCACGTCCCATCCACTACAAGAGTAAACTAAATTTTCAAAAGCAAAGTAATTCTTTTTCTCATAATATAGGTTAAATCAGATGTGGTAAAGAATCATGGTATTCTACCTCAAAAGAATTTAGAGGTGGTAAAGATTTAGGGTTCTCTACCTAAAAGGTTATCAAAAGTGGTGAAGAGTCAGGGTCCTCTACCTCAAAGAAATTTAAAGGTAGTGAATTCTGTACCTCAAAGTGTGGTAGAACAGTGTTCCAGTACCCTGATTTGCTAATATTGGTAGGCTCCTTGGGAACTATGATTTCACTTAGGTTATAATTTTCTAGTTAATACTTGAAAGGTATCTTTAAACTTTTATGTGTAACTAGTTTCTTAGCCTACCTTACTCAAAAAATATGAATACATCATCCTAGCTATACAATAACAAATAAATAGGTAAATGATTATAAAACAGTACAATGGCCTTTGTATTTAAGAAAACAAATTAAAACAAGCCAAGACATAAAAAATTTAGTTGCTTTAACTTCAAGGAATAACTATGTACATACATCTCAATCTTATATGCACCCAAAGGTAATCGTAGTGTCATACACACAAATGAACACTAGTAGAGGTAATCCCTTAGTATAAAAATATCATACATATAGAAGCAATAACATATATCTACTATGATCCATCCTTAGTTCCTCACCTAAGTAAGTTAGCTTCAAGGGATGAGTCACGCTTTTCTTGTGCTCATTTAGCCTCAAATTGAAAGGCAAACACTTTGATCAGTACTAACTTATGCTACAAGTAGCTTAAAGTTTCATACTTAGAGAGTACCTTCAAACTAATCGAACTTAGTTTTAACAGCTGTCCTTTACCAACTGTTAAGCCTAACTAGCCCTCTTAATACCTATACAACACTTAATGGCTGAGTATTCGAAAGTACTCAGTAAGGGATTCGGCACATGTAGAGGGAAACACATGCCAGCATGCAAAGGACAACAAAAATATGTATATTATAGAGAACAATAAAGCAACCAATAACACAACTGATAACAAGAATAAGAACAACACACAATGCAAATAATGGACGGATGGATGGTTGAAATATGCCCATGCAAATGCACTTAGGACTTTCTTACACCTGTAGGTGTTAAACGTGTTATGAGCTTTTACAGCTAAGGTACTTGGATACTGGCCCTCATACCCTATACTGGCACTTGACCAACTCTATGAAGTCATTTTACAGGCGCCTTAGAGTAAGCCATCTTCTACTCAAACCTTGCTCACCTCTAAAGAGCTACTTGGAGCAAGTCATTACTTACTTACCTCTTACCTGTCTCTTCTCCTTAACTTATTGTGCAAGGTAAGCATCTTATGTGATTTGACTTGTCAAAATCTTAGAACTTAGCTTAAGGCTCCTTAATGGCTTACTTACTAAACCACAAAGTTTGGTTAAAATCCTCTTAGGTTTCCTCTTTATTGCTCAGCATTCTAAGACCTCCCACTTGGGCCAATAAAAGAATCTGAAACCTGCTTTAATCTCCTTAGTGCTTCATTAACAACTTGAGTACTTTAACCTCCTTAGCCACCCTACCTTACCCAACCTTAACCGCACCACTTAGCTACCACCTAAATAATGCATAATTCCTGACTTATGAATAAGTTCTAGACCTAACTGAAGCTACAGAACATCTTAGAATAGCCTAGGGATGTTAACTGAAAGATTGAGACATTCTTTAGGTACCTTAAGCTTGACAGAGCTTAGGCCTTGGCAATGCATCGCCATAAGCAACAACCCTTTGGTTTCCTAGAAGTTTCTTGGTGATGCATCCTCAATGTCGGTGATGCGCCGCCAATGGTTTGACGACATTTTGTGCACATATGCTATCTTGCACAAAACTTGCTCAATCTTTCAATCCCCAAAGTTAATTCAAATAAGTCTTGTTTCAAATTCATTACAACATGTAGTACTACATTTCTATGCATTATTTAAGCTAAATTAACTTGAATCCCTTACATCAAATTATCCTCAAAGCTAGAAGCAAACAATTAGCACAGATGAGCTTAATGGAGTTTCTTTTGAGTTCCAAGCTTGAATTCAACCAAAATGGACACCAAGGGCATGAAATTAAGACCATTTTTAACCACTTAACCATATTAGAACTAACCCACAAGGACCATAAAAGCTCACATTAAGGTTTGTGCCAAAAACTTGCAAGAACAACTTCAAATGCATCAAATATACCAAAGATGAGCTTAGGGCTTATTGGGATGGCTTTGGGACCTTATTTCATGAAATTTTAGGTAGATTGAAAGGTTTGGAGATGGAGAGATGCAGGAGAGGGAGCCACGAATTTGCCAAATGAAGGAGATGATGAATAATACCATCCTCTTTCCTAAAAATATCTCAACTACTCCACTTAGCCCATTTCTTCTCTACTTGTCACTTGGGCATTCAAACTTATTTTTAATCCGCTTAGGCCACTAAAACACTTCCTACACCATCCCTCCTTGGTCCCATGTAAAGGTTTTTGTTACCCACACCCTTTTCCCTTAAGTCATTTAAGCCATTATAACACATAATAGCTCAATTTTTCACTTGGTACATTTTTATCCATTAACTTTCACTTTTGGTTCAAATTGCTATAAACATTTATGGTCTTAACTTATTTATCTCAAAATTCTTGCATGAACCTAATTCTACTAGAATTACGGTCATGCTATTGGCTTGGGCCAAAATTATCATTTTGCCATTTTTATCAATTTGGTGCCAATTACACTTTGGAACTTAACTTAACCTTACTTCGCTTGCTTCCCTTGCTTAATAAAAGTTATTTGATGAAAAATAACTTGGGATTTACTTACCTTGGCTCCAAACTAGGGGAAGCACTTGGAGAGCCTTTTCACAAATATCATTAGAGGTGGTAAAGAGTTAGGGTAATCTACCTCAAAAGAATTTAGAGTTGGTAAAGAGACAAGGTTCTTTACCTTAAAGGCTACAAGAGGTGGTGAAGAGAGGGTTCTCTATCATAGGTAAAATGAATGAGAGAATAGTTTTTCTCTTCCATAAAAAGGTTTCTATGGAGAAGAAGAGATAATGAAGGTTACTTAACTCCTCAAGAAAAAAAGGAAAGGGTTTCCCTCCTAAGTTTGGAAGCAATAGGAAGGTTCTTATTGCAAAAGACTAGGAGAGTTTCTAGGCTTGGTTGACAAACTGTTTTTCTCCTTATATTCTTAAATGGTTGGAGGGTTCCTATTATAGAGGTAATAAGGAATGTTCCTTAATCTTGAAAAATAGAAGAAAAAGGTTTTTCGCCTCAAGATTTTTGGCAATGAGAAGGTTCTCATTGTCCAAATGGAAAGCTAGACAATATTTGGTAACGACTTTGCATGCATCATGTTCCATGAAACATGTAAAGGAGGGCAGCTGTTGACACCCAATTTTATCTGGATATTAATTTTTGTTTAGTTTTAGGTTAAAAAATTAGTTTATAGGGTATTTTCATTTTAGGGGCAATTTGGTCTTTTTGGTCATTTTAGAGCTTAGGCAATTGATAGGGTCAGATGCATTTAGATTAAGTCATCATTTTGTATTATAAATTTTTAGGAATTTAGAACAGTCATATAGGGTAGAAATAGGAAGTAATTTAGTTTTGGTACTAATTTGGGGTCTTAAGGGTCTTTTGGCATTGGTTTAGGCAAAAGTGGAGAGTTTGGGAGTGAATAGAAAGTTTTTATAAATTTCTAGGTAAAACTGTCAATTTTTGGTCAAATCTGTCAACTCTACAAAGTTTCAGGCAAATCCCGTAAGTTTATGAAATTCTGGAAAAATCTGGAAAGTTTTACAAAGTGTTATGCTCAATTGATGAATTAGGAAAGTATTGGAGGAAAGTATTGGATGAAATTGGAAATTTTCATAAAATCTGGGGTCAAATCAGCACCTTGAGAGTTTTCCTAGATCTGGACTAGTACTTTTACCAAATAACATCCTAAGAGATTTGGATGAGGTTTAACCTCTAAAAACCTGGTTAATCTCACCTAAAACTCCCCTACCATAAATATGGGTTACTGCTTAAGAGAACTAGAGAGAAAAACGAGGAAAAAAACCAGGGAAGTTTGGAAAAGGTAAAATTGCATCCTTAGCCCCTGATTTCGAGACTCATCTCCCAAAAAACCCTAATTTCTTCCCAGCTGCCTCCACCACCCATCAACGCTTCCAGCCCTTCACCCAGACGTTTCCAGCCTCCACTGTCAACCAAGCTCGCCTCCACTGTTTCGTCCGACACCGCACCACCATCTCGGAGAGTTCTTCACAACTGCTCGCATCGCTTGAAGGAAAGAACGAGAATCACGTTGTTCGAGCCTTGTCCGTCACTTTTTTCATCGTAGTCGGTCACCGTCTCCGTCTCACCCAGGGTCGCCGCTGCCCCCTCGTCCAGGCCTAGGCAGCCGTTCGCCCCAACGTCGTCAGAGAACGGAGAATCAAAGAAGATCTGGATTGTGACAGGCGAACCCGACCCGACTTTGAGTCGTCTGACCTAGTCAACCAGCTCTTTTTGGTAAAACCATGTTTAGCCCCTCATCTTTCTATTTTGTTCACTTGAGTATCCACTTCTTCTCTGTTTCACAAATTTGTCACTGACAACATTGTTTTTGTGCGCTTTTCTTTCTTTGTTTGCTTGTTTTGTTTATTAAAGTCATGAATTAGTTTGGTGATTAACATTAGACAGGATTGTAGGACTAGTTTAGATAGAAAATATTTTTATAGTTAATATGAATTTAAAATTCATTCATATAATGCATCTAAAAAATCACATTTAGAAAAATTCAATTCCGCGCGGGTTTAATAAAACCCTAGGGTGAAATTAGGATGATAATAAATTTCAAAATGCACATCTAGTTGATCTCATAGGATCCATGGTTTGGATAATTATCTAAAATCTTCATAACAAAATAGATAAATAATATATTAAATTTTGAGATCCATATCCAGGTGATTTGATAAGATTTATGGTTTGGATTGATAATTAACTAAAATATTTAAAAAATAAAGAAAGATAAAAAAAAATAGATTAAGTTTTTATGTTCGATATCTAAGTGGTCCGATAGAATCCATACTTTGAAAATATCAAAATTTCATAAAACAAATAAAATCAAGTAGTAAGGTTTAGGAGTCCATATCTAGGTGGTTTGATTAAAATTTATAGTTTGGAAAGTTAATTAAAATATTTAAAAGCAAGCAAAATAAAATTTAAATCAAACTAGTGCCAATTTTTAGGCGCTATAATAAGGTTATTTTAGTATAGCCGTAATTTCGAACCCCTTAAACTCTTGTAGACCATTTTAAGATATCAAATCAACTTAGGTGCAATTAGATTGGAGGTGACTCCTAAAAACACGTTGCTACACATAGCTATTGTACACATATGTATAATTGGATATAATGATGATTTTTCAACTTTACCTTTTGTTATCTTTAAAAATTTCTTTCATGTTCCTTAACTTAAACCCTTTTATCTTCTCCAACAACACTGTAGATGTTGTTCCGGGTGATCAGAGAAAAGGAGACGGTGGTGACGATGATGACGAGATGAAACAACAGTGGCACCAAGGACAAGATGAGATGGCTGTGATGATGACAGAAGATAAGAGACGATAATGAAGATAACAATGAGATGAGACGACAATGATGATGGCAACGAGACGAGAAAGAGATACCGATGACAATTCAAAGTTGAAGAAGACTAGAGGTGAGCGGAAACAATGAGATCATGAAGACGATAGACATTCAATGTGATTCAAAGGTGAGAAGTGTGATGAGGAGACGAGCTATGGCGACAACGACATCTGGAGGCTACAACAACAACGCAATCTAAACGCAAGCAGTGGCTGTGAGATTCGAATACGGTGATTGGCAAGATGCGAGCAGTAGAAAATTTGATGCAATCCGGAATCACATTCCGAAAAATGATGTAGAGAATGCTTGGTGGCAATTTGTTGTGCCCAAAAATCAACTTTTATATATTGTTTTAGACACTTTTATATGTACTTTAGACATTTTTAGTTATTTATTTAGTTACTTCTTATTGTTAGTTTACACATATTTATTTTAAGGAAAACAAATTATCTACATATTGCTTCAAATACTTTTTCATTTGTTTATACATTTTTATATATTTCTATAAACACTTTTATGGATTTATTCAGATGTTTTTTTTTAGTGTTTCAAACACTTATTTTCTAAAGAGTATAAATCGTTTACGTGTTGGTTTAGACATTTTTACATTTTTATCTAGACACTTTTTGATATTTGTTTTGACACTTTTATTTTCTCATGATAATAAATTGTTTCTATATTGCTTCTGTCACTTTCCACATACTACATTAAATATTTTTATATATTATTTCAGACACTTTGACATATTAACTTGAACACTTTTGCTTATTGTATTAGAAAATTTTATTTCTGAATGGTGTAAATTATATGTATATTGCTTGAAACACATCTACATATTACTTCAGTGACTTTTGCACATTACATCAGACACTTTTACACTTTTACATATTGTTTGAAGATAATAAAAAGTCTACATATTATTATAGACTTTTCTTTAGACATTTTATATATTGTTATAGACATTTTTACATCTTGTCTTTGACACTTTTTTAGTTTCTTTCTGCATACAATTCATTAGTAGAGATGAGGGTGGAATGGCATAGCAACATCTTGGAGTGGTGGCGACTAAGGTGAAGACCAACGGCGATATTCGACACAATCTGGAAGTAAGTGATGACAGCACAATACAGACACGAACAATGACACATAATTCGACAGTGAGCAGCAATAGCAGTGGTGGAGGCAACAGCCATTCGGAGGTGAACGACAATTAATGAGATCAAGGAGGCACACGAACAATGCCGTGAGATCTGATGGTGAAAGGCAATGGTGGAGCCAGCAGTAGTAGTGATCTGAAGGTGAGCTACGAGATCATGAAGGCGTGTGAAAATCAATGCAAATGGGAGCATAGCAGTGGTGGCGAGATTTAGAGGCAAGTGGCGGCGATGTGATCCATAGAAAGAGCAACGATAGCGAGATTTAGGGGAGATAATGGCTCAGTGGTGGCAGTAGTGATAGTAACAACATAGGGTTTCAAGTGAGATGAGAGATTTTACTTACGGGCAATTTTGTCAAATTTTTAAATGGTTAATGAGTTATATATAGAGAATTAAAGGTGAGTTAGTGTGTTTAATTAGAAATATGTGTATAATATAATAATTGATGTATTGATCCGCCATTAACAACATGCGAGCATAGTTTGGTGAAAATAGATTGAGCCAACTAACAAAATTTAACTTGTGTTTATCTGATCGATGTTTGAGGTACGAACTTAAAAAAATGCAAGCATAGTTTGGTGGAAATAATAAAATTATTTATTCATGAAGATGGGCATGGGACGTTAATTCTGGAAAGGGTGGATGGTGTTGAAAGCCGGATAATTAAGCACACTTCGACTTTGACAAGTTTTTCTGTCGGATCATTTATTCATTGACACAGAACTCTAACGACTTTGCTAATTTTTCTTCTTTCATATGACCCTGTCGACCGACGAGGTCATCCCTGCCACAAGGAGATATACAAACTAAAAAGACACATTCTTCTAGTACGGGAAAGGAAAAAATGACACTTACAACGTTGCCTTGTGGTTAAAAACTACATTTATGATATATATGCTGTTGAATAAGTTTATGAGACCGTGTTTAATTAATTGATGTAGGTATTTGTTGGGTTTTACTTGCCTTAAATGTAAAACCTTGAGGACCTGGCTTGTAGCTTCGCATTGTTTTTAGTATTTTGGAAATTTTGTGCGGATCTTATTTTAGGCGGAGAAACAAGCCGCCTCAAAATTTTGATTTATTTTAATTTCGAGTTGTCGTATGTTTTTATATTAAAATACTTAGTTATCATCGCAACATAATACTGTGAAATATAATATTATACATGATTTGAAATGATGAAAACCTTTTTGTAATTAAAAAATAATTCACTAAAAAAATGTCATCTCTTATTAGCTCATATTTCAATTTTTAATATTGATAAAAAATTACTTTTAATTTTAGCAATCATGGACCAAATTACTTTGTTAAATCATAGAGTTTTTAAATAGCTCATACTATAAAAGTTAATCATTAATGATACAAAGATATGAGCAAAACTCAAAATTGTGTTTAATTTATGTTAATCAATTAACGGTTTAACTATTAACTTAATAAAGGTAAAAAGAAAAGAAAAGAAAAAAATTGGCCAAGAAGTTTGGTGGCCAAGAGAGGAAATGAAAGAACTTTATTTATTAAGAGTTTAATAATTGACTTAATAACTGAAAAAAAGAAAATTGATTTAGCTAAAAAAATAACCATTGTTTTACTTTAAAAGATAGTATATAAAAAAATAAAAGAAAAATTTGGAGACCAGGAAAGTAAATAGAAAGACTCAAATTAAGTAGTTATTAAGTTATGCAACTAGAACACTTCACAAATCGAATGTAGAAATTAAAATGAAAAATATTCAGGAATTGAAAACGTATTTTCAGTTGGGGTGGGATTAGGAAAAATGAAACATGAAATTCAAGTATGAGTTTTCATCTTTTAAAACACGGGTACGCTCATACTAGTCGTTAACATGACAAGATGTAGGACGAAAAAGCAATAGTAGTTAAAAAGATGTTAATGTTTTTAAATAAAAGTGTTTAGATTAATTCTACTAAAAATGAGTAATAGTTATTTGTAGGTCTAAATGTAATAGACTAAGTAATGAGGACAGAATTACGTATGTAAAATTGCATGTAAACCACACTAAATATATAATATACTATCTTTTTCTCAAAAATGACAAGTAATTTTTTTTTGAAGAGTTATTTCCCTTATTGGAAAGTTTTTAATGTATAATTTACTTTACTATTATTATTTAAACTCTACCTACATAAAATCAAAAAATTACACAAAACCCAATAAAAAATTTATTTTATAATTTTCATTTAAACTCTTTCTAAATAAAACCTAAAAAGAAATTTTATTATTTTAACCTCAGAGATAAAATGAAAAAAAAAATAAATTAAATACATCTTAGTCTTCATGCTCGAAGAAAAACATCATCCAATATCTACTGGAAAGAGTTTTAGGTTTGGTTACCCGCAGGTTTTCAAAATTTGAAACTGAACTTAACAATTTAAGAACATCTCCAAGAGTTTCTCCATTTTAAAGATTTTCTATGTTTTAGGAGAATGTTGGCTTTTTTCATCTCCAATAGTTTCCTCATCTCATTCTTTAAAATAGAGATTGAGATGGAAGAGAAAATCTCGTTCCCATGCCTACAAAAACGCTAAAAATTTTGGGGAATGAAAAAGCAATCATTTTCTCACATTTTCCACTTTTTCTGGCGATCAAACGTATGAATTCCAATTCCTCTTCCTTCCCTCCTTCCTCCATCCCTCTTTCCACTCCAGACTTTCACTTCCTTCCCTCTGTTTGTTTATGGAATGATCGATTACAGGCTCCCGCCGATGATGAATCTCTGGGCAGATGACAATGCTTCCGTCATGGAAGCTTTCATGACCACCGATCTTTCCTCCCTCTAGCAGCCGTCACCACAGTCCTCCGCCACCTCCACCTCTATGCATGCTGGTCCGTCCGATTCCGCCAAGGCCTCGCTTTGTCAATCTCCGCAGTCGATTCCCTTCTTGAACCAATAAACCCTCCAGCAGTGCCCCCAGGCCATCATCGATGGCTCTCCGGAGGGTTAGACCTATGCCATTTTCTGGCAGTCGTCGTACGACTATGCCAGCTCTGCCATACTCGGCTGGGGTGATGGCTACTACAAGGGTGATAAGGACAAAGGGAAAGGCAAGCTTAAGACGGCTACCTCTACCGCCGCGTCAGGATGCCGGCACTCTGCGATGCTTGGATCTTCCAGCTTACTCATGAGCTCGGCCACCATTCCTATGGCCAGACCATCGAGTGGCTCCTCCACCACGCTGAGCCTTCTATAATCGCCGCCACTGGCTCCGGCACCATCCCCGCCTTGCACGAGGTGACCCCTTCTTCCGAGGCCATGAGAAATTCGACGCCATCTGTTTCATGTCCGTTGGGCACCTCCCCTGGCACAGTGGTCGGCACCGAAATGTTCCCGTTGGGGGCACCAAGCTGTCGATTGGACTTGTGCCCGCCAGTGGGGTTTCAATACCCGACTGTGGTTGGAAATGGGTATTGGCACATGCTTTTTACTACTTTACTGTTGTAGCCTGGGCTAGCTGCCGAAGCGGTTGAGGTAGAGGCCGCGACGGCGGAGAAGCAGCAGCCGGAGGAAGGAGTCGAGAGTGGACCAAGTCAATAGATAAAAGGTATAGCACTGGATAGACGAGGACAAAGGGAAAGGCAAACTCATATAATATTTAATTATATAATAATTAAAATAATCATTAATTTGAATTTATTTTAAATTTATAATATTTAATTATTATGTAATAAATATAATATTTTACAAAATAAGAAAGCTGTTGGAGTTAAAGGAAAAAAATTATAGAGATTTAACTTTTTACTTTCCCATTTTATAGAAATTATGGAAAAACTATTGAAGATGTACTAATAGGCCTCAGATTATAGTGTTCTTGGGTATTCTGGTTGGTTGCTATTGGATATTGTAGGTTCGGGGTGAGATGGATGCTTTTCTGATTACTTGGTTGGTAGAATGCATCTATGGTGCTTATTATTTATTTTTCATTCCATTCTCATCCCCAACCTCTAAAGTATTCTCATTCTTTTGAAAATGTTTCATTTTAGTTAAGGATAGAAATTAGGTGGATATGGTCTGGGTTGGGTCATGCCATTTAAATTTGGGTTTAATCAAATTAGTATGAACTCAGGTTTAAGTCAGATTATCTAGGATCAGGTTAATTTTGAATTAAGTAAATTTTAGGTTTGAATTAGGTCAGATCAGGTTTATTTAGAATCCAATACAAGTCGGGTTATTATGGTTTCAAACCAGATTCAAGTTGATCATCATGTTTACTCAGGTTACTAATGCATAAGCTGAAATATGATTGAATCGATTCAATTTTTTTTGTTCGATTTTTGTTAAAATCCAAATTAAAAAATTTGAATGAAAATGCAAAGATTTGAAAAACTCAGTGACTCATGTGGTAATTATTATCGATGACTGAAATGAAATTTTTCAAAATGTAGGTGAATAATTGAACACAAATATTGCATTTGTTCCTAATTAGCATACAATTAGGACAAATAAAAAAATTAAATAAAATATTTGTCTCTGATAATTAAAATTAAAATCAAAGATAAACAATTAAATGCTAATACTTTATTTACCATTGCCACTAAAATAGGGCAGGAATATTAGCAATGCATGCAAGAACTAAAAATATTAGAAAATTTAATTTAACTAGACATGAAAAATAATACTCCCTCCGTCCCATAAATTTTGATACATTTGACTTTTTATTGTATTTTGACTCAATTTTATTCATATTATTGTTTGTTAAAAAAACTCAAAAAAAATATATTTAGAAACTACATATATTGAATTATCATTCTTATAGAAAGATTTTGTATTTATATATTAAAATGTTGAAAATAAAAAATCATAGATTAATTGCCAAAAACAAATGGAGCAAAACTTTTGGGACGGAGGGAGTATAAAATTTATGAAGATATATTAACATATAATTTATTTAATAAAATACTATAATTCCTAAAATCTAATTATTCCAATCTCTTTCTCTCTCTTTCTCATTAATCATTTTCCCTAACTCTCACTCGCTTGCTTCATCATATGTACAGATCAACAGAATAGAAGAAACTCAGCCATTAGAGTTAAAATCATAATTTTTTTAAAAATCTTTGTTAACAATATATTTAATGTTGACTTGGGTTAAAATTATGTTTTATTAGGTTTAGTCATTAAGTTATTTCAAGTTCGAGTCAGGTTGGACTCTAGTTTGGGTTTTTATTGGTTTCATTTTAATCAAGCTCAGATTCGGGTGTAATTGGCTACAATTGGATTTGGATCACGAAGCTTTCTGGTCAAATTAGGTTAGATCGGGCTTGAATTCAAGTGAGTCTGGCTGGGTAATCAGGTACGGTCAAATTTTTTTCATCCATAATTTTAGTGTTTTATTTTTATGAAAGAAGTTACGTATGACAAAAAATGCCACAACAGCCACAAATTTTAGGAGAAATTGTATTATTAGCCATCAATCTTATAATTTCGAGGGATCATATAATATCTAAAGCTCTTAATCCACAAGCCACTATTTCAATCTTCACTCACTAAGACTGACGACAAACAAAATTAATGAGACAACTAATCCTGCCAAGGATCACTCTCCGCTCCAGGTGAATTGAAATTATGTTAAAAATTTCTTGTTAAAACATTTTTTTGTTTACTTAGAAACATCTTTACAAATATATTAGGGTATGAGAGATTACCTATAAAAGTTAGGAAAAATCTGCATACTTCTTTAAACATGGAAAGTGTAAGTTGCAATTCGACAGTAATAGCGCACAATACTCCGAGTGGGATTTGATCCCTAATTGGGACTATGAGTGTAGCAGCCGTTAGGCTAAATGTTGCAGACGTCTTGTTAGATTGATGGTGTGAGAAGAAGTGTCAAACGAAATAGGAATAACAAAAATCAAGAGAAATAGAAAAAGAGAGAAACGTAAGAAGTGGGGGATTTTAGTGGAAAAAATTGAAACAGAGGACTTGTTTATGAAAAAGTGTAAGCTTAAGACTAATAATGCAGTTTTTCTTAAAATTTAGAGCTCTTGTGACATTTTCCATCATTCATAAAATTTGATATGAAAAAAACGTTAGAAACCCGTTGCATTACGCTTCACTTTTTTTTTTTTAATGCTTGCTTGAATTATTCGATCATCTCATCTATATATATACAAAAGCACAGGGGTGTATATGGTTGTGCCGCTTGTACTCCTTTGGCTGGGCTATTGATGGTTTTGTCCCTTCTGGATGTGTCCCCATTTTGGATGAGAAATCATTTCTCCAAGGCCGGCATTTTAGTATAGAGCTGGAATAATTCGCAAGGGAGACTTTAATTGGTTCTGTTTTGTCAGTTAGGCCCTTGATCATTCATAGTTGGTGATATGATCTTTATCAAAGATTATTAGACTTGGGAACTGTTTTCATTTTTTTTTTCTATATATGTTGTTGAGTGGTGATTATGCAGATAGAACTCTTCTTCTTTTGTTTGTTTCCAACTATTATTTCGTTCAGTTGTGTGTTTTGAGAGGGGTGTTTGTGCTGTGGAGAACTTTGGGGACCTAATAGATGTTTGGGACATGTTTTTCGATTTAATTACAATGACGGTATTGAGGAGTTTATTCCTTGAGTTTATGCCCCTGATTACTAACACTGAGCTGGTAGAGTGGTATAAGCGAGCAGGTCATTTTCCCCCAAAATTGGATAATCAAGGATTATATTTTATGCATATAATTCTATATTTTTAAAAGGAAATTCATTGTTTATTGAACATTTTCTTCCTTGAAAAAAATACTTAATTTTGATATTATATTGATACATTTTAAAACCGTGATGTCACCAAAATTTTTTTCTTTATTCTTTCATTTTTTTTCTTTTTATAGTTTGATCTAATGTAATGGAATACAAATGTAAATAAGCAAATAGGGCCCCCAAAATTTGATAGGCTGATGAAAAAATGTATCTTATACTTATAATGTAAATATAAAAAAAAAGTGAAGAAAAAAAACAATTCCGACCGTATGTCCTCAAGGATGTTCGTATTTGGTTCAATAGATGTCTGCTTCATTTTTGCTTACTTATGCAAACTGGTTAAACTTCACATATCATTACCCACAGTGAAGCGTGGCAAAGCCTCTAGTTACTTGTAATATTCCATTCAAATAATTTATATCACAATTGCATACCTTACAAGTTGCTCAGTTATCATGAAAAAGATATGTAAAAAATCATTTCTTATCAAAATTTTAGGAAAATACTAAACTGACAGTCTATCATTGTAAAGAATTGACATCAACCCTCTAAGATAACGAGTTTCACTAAATCTAAAATGAGATTGACTATATTAAAGAATTGAGATTAATTTTTCATATTTTTAATAATAAATTGTCAGCTTAGAAAGAAAGTCTAATGCATTCTTTATGCCAAAATCCATAATGTTGCTCATGCATATATATTGTGTATCCTTAATCAAACAACTTAACACAATAATGAGAATAAAGACATGCATTTCATTACATACAACCTAACAATTTGTAACATCATATTCTTTCATATATAAAATCAATACATTGTGTGGTTTAAAAAACATAATATCAATACATTGAATGAAGGATAAATATTACACACACACATGTTTATCCCCAAGAAGATTGATTTTTCACAACTTTTTCAAAATCAACTTGGTGAAATTATTATTAAGGTAGGAAAACACACTTACGGTATTCAGAAAGTGCCCATAAAGGAAAAATGTTCCTATATATTGGATAGTGCAACATACAATTATACTTGAAAACTCCAGCGATTTCCTATATATAAATAAAAACCAAATAATTAGAAACAATTCTAGGTAACAATCTATATTTAATTCCAATGAAAATTGTAATGAAAAATTGGAATTGGGAGCGAGTGGTAAAATACCAATTTTAGGCCTTAAATTTCAAAAATGAATTTGTTATGATCCTCTACATTCTAATGGCTCCACCTTTTATAAGGAAAGGTAATGAGACTTTTACCTCTTGAGGGAAATCTCCATCTTGTAACTGAGAATTGATAATCAGTTTTATTGCACGATGAAGTGGAGTTGGGTCTCTCTCACTCTAGTTACATGAAAATTATAATATTAGTAATATTTTTATAGATAAAATGATAACAACTAAGATATATATAACATACTTGTCCTGACTGAATTAAACCCATCATAGCCCATGCTGTCTGTACTAAATTTGATTTGCCTCCCTCTAAAGGTACATATTTCTATCAACAAAAATACATAAGCTATTGATAAATAAAAGTTTCCTTTACAAATATCAAGAGATATACAAAAGTTATAAAAAGCAAACCTTGTATGGACATGACTTATAGCTTTCTCCCCAACCACCATTCTCATTTTGTGTTTGAAGTAGAAAGTCAACACTTTTGCGTATTGCTATTGAATTATTATATGTCTTACCAGCTGCTACTAGTCCGGTGAGAGCAAACCAAGAACCATATATAAAGCACACCCCCCAATTTCCATACCTAATTAAAAAAAAAAGTAATCGTTATATTTAGTTGAATTAATTCTCTCAAATAAATCCATCAAATAATGAAAGATCACAATTTTCTCTAATAAACCTATACCATGAACCATTCGGCATTTGAATGTTTTCAATATATTGTATAGCTTTGTGGATGAAAGTTTCGATCTCTTTCTCCCTATGTTTTGGATACAACTTCTTGAACAATACTAAAGCATGGATGGAAGATGCTGTGCACTCAATGTACTCATGTTCGATGACGATGTCAGCCAAAAATTCTGTTGGATTAAGTAGCTGAAACAATCATAAAAAGTTAATAAGGCTGTTAATGCT
This sequence comes from Aquilaria yunnanensis, assembly GCA_039654915.1. Lineage (NCBI taxonomy): Eukaryota > Viridiplantae > Streptophyta > Magnoliopsida > Malvales > Thymelaeaceae > Aquilaria > Aquilaria yunnanensis. The sequence continues at coordinate 17,771,713 of CM077593.1, forward strand.
ATAATCACATAGAAACAGTGGTGGATGGAAACATAGTTTATAGGAATCCATGGACCTCCTTTTTTTGAACAATGTTAACAAAATATACCTAGCTTAGTAATTAGACACCTTTTAATTTTTTTAATGGACAATCATAATTTTTATAATAATATCTATTCAAACAAAAGAATGTGCCCCTTTTACATTAATAAAGATAAAACATAGGTTAGTCTCTTCTATCTACTGGCAATTAGAAGCATGACAGAAGTCTTATATTGACCTTTGAACTTTTTTACATTTTCCTATCTACGCATTGATTTCTTTTTCACTACTAAAATCTAACCATTTTCAATTGCTCATTTACCAACTGTCAAGTAGTTAGTAATTACCAACACATTAGACCACATTGGTAATGAAATTATTAATTTAGCAATGATCAAACCCATTAGTAATTTATTGACCATTGGTAGTTACCAATGATCAGAATTGTTGGTAACTTTCTAACTGTCTAAACCGTTACAAATTTGAAACTGTGGATCAATTTAAAACAACTATAGATTTTGAGGGATTAAAGTGAAATTTTTACTGGCCTCTTTATTATAAAAACTCATTTTCACTCACCTTGAAACGTTGTCATGCGTCCGGTGCTAGTTTCTAGGAGATGGTGGAGTCACCGCTATGAGAACGAATTTTTCAGTGGCGGTGCAGCCTCCGAAAACTTTTTGTCAGATTTTTTTGTTACATTTATATGTTTAGATTTCTTGTTTCCTTCTTTTCAACTTTCTCTGAAGCTACATCTTCAAATAATCAACAATTTTCCGTATATGTTGCTTCAAAGTTTCAGAGTTAATTTTTTTTTCCTCAAAACTTAGTCTTATTTACATGGTTTTGATCCTTTTGTTCTCCCTTTTAACTTCTTCTAAAGATGTTTTTTAAAAAACTTAACCAATTTTTGTAGATCTAGCTTCAAAGTTTTGACGCCTAAATTTGTTTATTGATTTTTTAGTTTAAGGTTGTTTTTTAATAGGTTTTTTTTTCAGAGTTTATTGTTGGCGGGTTCGTTGTGAGCCAAACAAGAATGGTCGTCGGTGTCTGCTCAACTGAAGACCGGAGCGTGGAATCCACAGGCCACCTTCGGTGCCGTAACTATGGACCCTAACCACAGCTCCGTCATTGTGTGGTGGACAAATCCTGCTGGAGGGATTTCAAACAAGAACACTAGGGTAAGCCAACTGGCTAGTACTAAAATTAAAAGCAATTCCCTAGGGTCAATGATGTCTGCCTTGCATCTTATTCTCTTGGGTTTTATATTTATGGAAGTTAAAATTTAAAAATTCCAAATTAGACTATGGCTTAGTGGGAGATTAACTGCTTAAATTAAAAATTCCAAATTAGACTATGGCTTAGTGGGAGATTAACTGCTTAAAGTGGTGAATAGTTCTATATGTAGATGAAGATACCTAATAAGGAAAAAAAGGCAAGGTGTGTACGATTAATACCTTTTTTTTTTCTGAATTTTGGTGCACATTCTGCAGAATTGGCATTGCTATGGGAAGGCGGTGGTGAAGCAGGTAGCATGTGAGATAGTGAAGGAGAAAGGAGTGGACCCAGTAGTGGTGAACCTGTCCGCCTCCGATCGTATGCTAATTGTTCTTTTTTATTTTATGTTATTTTACGTAATTTTATTATAGGTTATTTTTATTATCTACAATTTTATTTTAGGCTACCTTTTATTTTTTTTCTTGTAATTTAGTTTTTTTAATTTTATGCTATTTCAAATTCTTCAAATTCTTATAATATTTGCTAGGAAACCTTTTTAATTTTTTTATTTTGAAAAAAAATAATTGGTTTTAATTTTTTAAAACCAAAAAATTTACGAACAATCAAACATATTGGTAATTATCAACAGTTACCAACAGTCTAAGCCATTGGTAAAAATTTAACCATTGCTAAAAAAGTCCAATCTTGGACCGTTGGTAATTACTAACAGCCAACTGTTGGAAATTACTAATTGCTTAAATTTTGGCTGTTGGTATGACCATTACCAATGCATGGATTAACATCAGCTTATTACTAACAGTTTTGCGTTGGTAATTTTAAAATTACCAATATGAAACCATTGGTAATGGCCGTTGAAAAATTGTTGAATTTTAGTAGTGTTTTCAAATTTTTTTTCTTCAAACATATAGAAAAATTATATTGTTAGTTAGGCACAACATAAAGTTAGTGAGCCAAGTTGGAAGAAATGTATAAGTTTAAGTGTTAACAAGGGACTTTTGTCTTTTATTGTCTATACAAAATGAAGATCTTGGTCATCTTCTTCATATTTTATATAATTTTCTAACCCTCATTAAAGTCATTTGACCAAGGGCATAAACAATGCTAAATCATTATATTATAGTACATGCAAATTTCTTATAAAAAGCATTTTTCTCATCATTATATTATAGTATATATAAATTTATAAGTTTCATTACTTGATATTAGGGTCTAATAGTTGTGTATGTATACAAACCTTCCTTTATACAGATCTTGGATTTGGCACTACATAGAAATATGGCATTTTAATTACTCCAAACTCAAACACTTACTTCTAGCCAATTACTAGCTCTAGCTGGCTCCCAAGCTGCCAAACCTCCATTTTTGCTCTGAGGGAACTCGGAAAAAATGTAATTTGTTTGGTAAATGAATTAAATAATTGATGACAATGAAAAAGAAAGATACATTAATTCCTAGTAAAGAAAATTCACCTGTAGTGAAAGAATAATATTGACAGCATCATATAGCTTTTCAGGTTCTAGTTTCTCCCCAACAATTTCCGGTGGCAACATTGACAATAACAGACAACACTGAAAGATAGTAGATTGCATTGCAAGGCATTATGAGCTTAATGAATGTAGCATTTTTTTTACCTTGCAACAAAACATTCATCATTATAAAAAAAGGTATTTAGAAAAAAAAACCAAATTTGGGTGAAAGTATAGTTTGCCCGTATTGCTAAAAAACCCTACATTTTACTCTTAAAGTGGTCCAATCATTTACAGTAGTAGGAAAAAAAATATTTACATTTAAATAGAATGAAAACTACAAGGTCGACATGATTGAGATCCAGATCATAGGTTCGTAAGGTCCTATGATCTAGATTTAGGAAAATGTGCAGGATTGTTCAAGATCGGTCATAAGGTAGGATTAAGCTATAATTGTGAATAGGAAAGCAGGATTTATAAGATTTTTCGATCGTAAAAAATCCCAACAAAGCCTACTTGTTATGGACCTTTTATTGGGCCAATTTAACATTTAGCCCAAATTTCATTTAAAAAGCCCTAATAGCCCTAAAAGCTCATTTAAAAAGCCTTAATTTTGACAAAAATGAATTAAAATTTGTGTGAGAGAGAGAAAGAGATGTTTTAGCAAGTAGCAAAGAGCAAGAGCATATAAATGTTTATATATAACCCACAATTAATATAAATTTCTATACAACAGAATCTTACTTCATTGAGAGAGTACGAAACTATAGAATTGTGTTATGTTATAACTGTTATAACAAAGTATCTTGGTTCACCATGAAAGTATGGAACTGTAAAATTTTGTTGTATGATTGTTGTAATGATACTTAAATTTTACTTGGATTTACAATATAGTTGTTTTTTTTCTATGAATTGTTGTTTTTATATACAAATATAAACATTTTCTAAAATCTACAATTTGATTTTATAATCCCAATCTTGAAAATGAAAAACAATATGGAGTAGAATCCAAATCTTGACAACCTTGGAAAATTGATAGTTTAGATTAAGATTAGAAAAGTTTTATATCAACAGCTAAAAGTGATGCAAAAAATAGTCTTCACAAAAAGGTGGTAAACTGTTGATTTTTTATACATAAAGGAGTCTGAAACAAAATAGAATACTATGTTTTCAACCAAACCTTAGGTTTTTTTTAAATATACCTTGAAAAATAGAGTGAATAAATAATTTAAACACCTTAATTCCCTCTGCTGTGCAATCTGAAAGTTGCCATCCATGATCTTGATCAGAGAAAGTCCATGACCCCTTTGAAATATGGCGAAACATTTTCTTGAAATCACCAGAAGGATTATCTGAAACCTTTACACATTTACACAAAATAAAGCATTTGGTTAGGCAAATTCATTAATTGAAGGATAGAGTGAAAAAGTATGTTGTTATCACTAGTGAACCTGTGATTTCTTTATGAAATCATGCCCTTTTTTTAGCACTGGTCCTATTTCATCCAAAAGATTACTAGCAAGTAAAGCTTGTATTGCGAAATGAGCATCCCATTGCTGGCTTCCAAAACTCTACAACATAAGCAATTTTAGTTACTTAGTTTGATAAGGGTAAATAAAAACTAGATGGAAATTAAAAACTTTGAAGAATCATTTTAAGATAAACCTGCATCTTCATTCCATCCTCAGCAACCCATATGAAATCTGGAATCCTTGCAAGATGCTTCTTAAAGTGATCCCCATTTGGATCCTCAGCCCAACAGGCAATCATGCATAATACCTAACAAATTGATCAAATTTCACAAACCAATATTGAGTAGCTACATATATAGGCCTCATTTCCAAAATCAATGGAATATTTTGTTACCTTTTCCACACAACCGAGGGTGATGTATCTACTATTTTCATCTTCATAATGAATGTGGCTCATTGCAACTTGAAGAGCCTTCTCTCTTATTTTCTTATTAAAAGGCCAACGGTTTAGGAATGGCTCAGTGAAGACATAAAGACTATCCCATATTAGATCTTGTATCCATGGATGTGGATAGTAGAGGTCCTCCTAGAATATAACAATAGCACATTAGCATTGAATAAAATAAATTCTTTTTACAATTGGTTTATTTTTTCAAGGTGTAGAATCTAATGGTGGTATGCTCACTTGTGCACATAAGTGTCTCACTTTCTTCCAATTAATTTCCTCATAAGGTTGGAGATACAATTCCTGTCTCAATTCCTGGATTATAGGTGTGATTGGTCCTACAAACTTCTTACCATATAGATATGACATAGGCATGTAAACCATACGGCAATAGCACCACATTTTTGCTGAAAATTACACAAGGAACCGAAACTAATATAAGCCACATAATAAAAGTCTGAAATTTCATAGTTTGAGAAAAATATATATAAAAAAAATATGCCAACCTGGGTGTATAGGAAGGAAAGAAGGGAGGATCCAGAACTCTGGTGGCATTGGGTTGCTTCCATACCAATCAAACAAACCAAGGATCTAAAAAATCAAAATTTTTCATAACTGACAAACTTTGCACCGATTAATTTCTTTTTTGTCGCCTAGAAATTATTAAAGAATGAAGATTGAAACAATACCGAAAGCCAAGTCTTTCCCCAAGAAGGAATGTGAGTTACACTTCCACGATCAAGAATCCACTTTCGTGCTCTTGCACAAGCATTGTCCTGACCACCCTCAGGTCCTTCTCCAAGAATGCGCATGCAAATGTAGTTTAGGGCTGTGCAAAACATAGTGCTATGTCCCTCTATGTGCAATCCCCATCCCCCATCCTCATTCTGTAATCCACAAATTGTAGCGCTAAGTATTTACCAATCAACTAATAAGCCAAGCAAGTAGTTTCGTGTTCGATTAATCTTACTTGATGGTAATAAATGTATCGAAGGATTTCTGTACAATGCTCCCGAGAAAACACAGAGTTAAGATGTCCTGTAACGTACAAGCAAAATACCTGAAAATCCCAAAATCAGAATGATATATGTTAGCAATAATTAATGAAATAAATTTTTGTCAACTTCAAAACTTGTAGTTTACTAACCAATGGTGGGTGGAAAAAGAGTGGACCGGCATTTTCTGCAGGCCAATGTCCATCAGATGCTTGCAAAGTGGAAAAGAAATGAACGGCTCTTCTTAGAGTTGTTGTGGCCTTTTCATACGTGATCGCTTCGCCGTGCTCGATCCTCACTGCTGGAATTGTTTGCTTGAAATTTTTCTCTCTTAGAAACTGCACAGCTTTTTTAAGACTACTAATTAATTAGTGGATCGAGTTTTCTTCAAAAGTTTACATTTCTATTCCTTTTTAATGTTTGAGCAAAAGCAGTTGTCCCGAAAAGAGATTTCATGTGCTGTTCAGGGGATTGATAGGCCGATAAGCATATGTATGTATGTATGTATGTATATGTAGATACGTCCACGCCCCAGTGCATAGGTTTTGTTACAGCTAGCGCACCTGCATTTGCCATAGGAGGTCGGCGGAGGGCTTGACCTGGTACCGGTTGTTGTAGAAAGTACGGCGAGCCTCCTCCACTTCCGCTCGCTCCTCCGGCGTCCCTGCATCTGGTTCGAACACCCATGTTTGCCGTCCGACGAACTGGTTGGTGCTCTTCAAGTAGGGACCCTCCTCGCCTTCGGCAATCTTAAGCCTCCACATTTTGTTCCAAGCTCCGGGTTGGCTGTTTCTGATAATATATGTTAAAAGATTTAAAATGATATGTGGATGTATGGCTAGCTAGTTCAAAGCGAAATTCGCCTATTTATAGACAGGAAGTCCGACGATTAAACGGCGATATTTTTCTCCGTTTTGGACTTAAGCTATACGAGCTCCGCTTTATGCATACAGGAAGGAATACAGGTTTGTCGGAGTAATATGTTTTATTACAGAAAGGAAAAAATTGAAGTTATTGTTATCTTGGTTAAATTTCTTGGTTGGTCACTAATCTCTAATTCTCATTCCACTATGGTTCTGGACCTTGAATATGTGTCAATTATTTTAGAAACTTCTCGATTTTATTCTTTTGTTTAACGAAGTCCATTAGATCTTACTAGAAACACTATCTCAGGACTACTTTGGTGCAGAATCAGCAGTTGCTGCTAGTGCTGCTATCAATGATAGAAATTGCGAAAGAAATGTGGTATTTCTTTTAGAATATTTTGGCCGTATTTTTTCATAAGATTATAAACGAAAGTTTTTTTACCATATACACCATATCATCACTAATTATTATGAAACTTTAAGTCAGTTCAAATCAAAAGTTTCAGTAAAATAAAAAAAAAAACATTTTTAAAAGGGAAGGGACCAAGTTGACAGAAGTTCAAAATTGGAGGCCAAATTAGGACGAATATAATTGTAATTTTATCTGGGTATGCAGCTTAGGCTAGATAACAAATACAAGAATATTTTGGTGAACAAAAGTGGTTGAAGAAAAAAATTCAGGGTAGTAGCAACGAAATGGGAAAGCAAACAGATACAGCAGCACAATTCCAAAGCTGAGCATATTAATGTAAAATAAAGTCTTTCTGATAAGACCCAACTTTTTCGATGACCACGAAGACCAAAACAAGTCCTTCAATAGGTCATCGGCCGGGTCCGAGGATGCTTCCGTTCACAATATTTCTGGTAACACCCAACTTTTTGGATTATCATAAAAGACCGAAAGAAGTCCCTATAAAGGTCATCGGGTTTGGGCCCCGGGATGATTCCACTCAGAAAATATCTCATCACTGCTAACCATGACACTACATCAACTAGGAGAACTTCGAAAGTGACAATGGGTAAGGTTGAGCCAAAAGAGCTCAAGTATCTTAAATAAAAAGTTAATTTAGACTTAATTTAATTAGGATTTTTTTGTGCGTAGAAAAAGAATCGCTTATAAGATGTTCCCACTTCTTTAACATTTAACAGTGTGTCAGAAAAAAATATTTCTTTTGAGAGGGGAATATTCTAAAGCACTCAAAAGGGAAAAATTAATTAAAAAACTAATAATGTTTATGACGCAGCCCAATTCACCCATTATCAAGTCAAATAAACTATTAACATTTTTGAGTCAGATCGAATTGTCCACTGCCATTGAAATGAAGCTAATGTGGCTTCCTCTTCTGCACGTCTCTCGCTCCCCCACTTTCTCTCTCCCAAAACACCATTTTTTTCTATCTCAACTCTCACTTTCTCTCGACATGTGGCTTCCTCTTCACCGTCACGCTGGCGCCCATCACCATTAGCTAAACCTCCGACTCTCCCACGTAAACCTCGTAGCCCTCGATGGCAGCCATATCAGATCCACCCAGCTGGTGAATTGTCCTCGCACCCTTTGCATCGCAGCTAGCCGTCCGAGTCCATTGGTAGATCACAAACAGAACTACAATTAAACAGAGTAGCTAACTGGGTGAGATGGATTCAGTGACGAGTCACGGATGGGCGGCATAGGAGTAGCTCTGGAGTCACATGGATGGGAGGCTCATTGGTCACGGCTGGGTGGCTCAGGGACGGATCTAGTTGCCAGCAGGGTGGGGCAAGGACAGACTATGGCAAGCTAATTCAACTCTTGATTTACATCGATGCCTAGCCTGGAAGTCACAACATCAAGTATGGGTTCCAGATTTTGACTTATGCTCGAGGAACATCCTAGAGACACAATATAAGCGTCGTTACAATGTGTAGTTCCTGTATTACTGGTAGCAATTAATGGATGAAATCACTTATTAATGAACAAAGAAAAAAGAGATTATGAGATCAGTTCAGAGAATCACTGTTAAGGATGAAGAGTAAAGAAAGTACCAGAATAGGAACTACAAGTGAAGGATGTGATATGTGGCTTCTCTTGTTTGATTTGGGTTTGTCCATAATAGAGATTGAACATCCTTCCTCCGCCACTGCTTCCCAATTTCTTGCCTAGCTCTATCAAGAGTGTTATAAGCATGCTGGCTATTACCGTCAAGAGCATGAAACACGTTAATTCTTTGGCCACAATTAACGAATTCTTCAGCCACGGTTAACGAGGGAGTTAAAGAGGAGGATGATGAGAAAGAAGAAGGAGAGCTCAAATGCAGGAACAAAGAATCGAGGAAAGAATCTAGAGTCAGTCGAACAAAGAAGTTGACTCCACCGAGGGCGCGCTGGAAGTACCAATGCAGCGCCACCGCCGATGCCGGACGCGATGTACATGGCATGAGATTACTTCTTTATTTTTACCACATCACCTGATTAAGTAGATTTTATTTTTTCCACATAATCATCATTTGGTGGAATATTCTTTATTTTCAATGATATATTTTCTTATTTAACCATCAATAGCCTATTTGGGTTGATGTTAAAACTGTAATGGTTTATTTGGCTGGAGAAAAAAAAAGACATTAGTGACTGATTTGGGCTAACCCTAAAACATTAATGGTTTCTTTGTTAGTTTTCCTAAAAAAAATAACACTCTCATGTGTCAATTCTTTGTAATATTTAAATTTGGCATGGATTAAATTGAGATTGAAAAAAGAATGAGGATTAAAAATTAAAAAGACCCCTCACGAAATTTACCCTGAAATGTTATGGCTACACGTGATGCATCAAAACCTGGAAATCGCTTTTCTCAATCGACCGAACCAGTTGAGATTCCAAACTATATACGAGGAAGATGCATGAAGAGAAGGGAATCTCGTGGGCCTCGACAGCGCTTTCGCCAAAAGTTAAACGGGAAGTGCTATACTCAAACCGTTGCATCGTATATATAATTTTCTTTATTTTATATTTTTTTTCTTACACTCTCACACTTCTATTCCCACCTTTTTTCTTATAATAATTTTATTTATATAAATTTTAAATATTGCAGTATATCACTTACTGCAGATAAATTTTATCATTTTTTGCATAAAATACAGTGGTATATTGCGGTATTTTGCAGTATTTTGTATACCAATAACTTTTTATATATATTTTGTCAAAAAATCGTGCTATATCGCAAATATCATGCGGAACGTACTACATTATTCTATTTTTCACGGACATGTGGCTGGTCATTAGAATCGCAAAAAATAATTCTGGTATCACTAACAACTTAGAATAAATAAATTTGTAGTATAGCAGTAGAAACCATATCGAATCCCAAGAGAAATTTTTATCTAAAACCTTCATCACAGAAAACTTAGAATAAAAGATTGGGGGGGAGGATTGTTTGCAATAAAAAATGAAATAAAAAAAAATGATCAGAGAACAAAAATTAAAAAACCTATCAAGTAAGAAACCAACGAAACAATCAAGAATTCAAACCTTGGCATCAGTCAACACCTACTACCAAATTCCTACAATTGATTATTGATACATAGATAGATCAATCAGCATTTTGAATATTCATCGTTGGAGCTATCTTCCTACCTCTCCTTAGTCGTAGTTAATCAGAAAACAAGCGATCTAATTAACCATAACTACTAAACAACCTAAGACAAGCGCTTTGATTTAATTTAACAAATGCGTTAAAAATTAGAGAGATCGATGAAACTAAATAACACAAATACAAACAGCTGCATTTAATTTAGTTTAATGTTCTCCCTAAGACCTAATGATTTCTAGCACAGAAAATCACTAAACCTCAATTTCTTCACAAATTAGAGAAACCAAACAATTATGGATTTGATTTCTAACCCAACAGTAGATTGAATTTAAATAACAACTAGTAAGCCTCCTAGCATATAAACAAAACAATCATGAAATTAATCATAGAAGAACATCCAATACTCAAAATATTAATTGAATGAATAAAAAAAACTTTGATCTCACAATGCTGAAGAATTCGGGGTTTCAGTTTCCTTCAACTAAAAATAAAAACACCACTAAAAATAAAAGAAAACAAACAAGAAAAAAGACAAAGAGAGTTAGGGAAGAGAGGAGGGCAGCCCCCTGCGAGAGCAAGAGCTAGAGGCTGTGGCGCAGCTGCCACTTTAAACACTTAAAAAAATTAACCTAGTGTGCTAAACTCATAAAATCTCCCTAAAATTTCTATATTATTACAAATTTACCCTACACAAATAAAAAATTTCAAAATAACTAGAAGGTTTCCAAGTTGTGAGCCAAGTAATGCTCTAGAACATCAGCAGCAACTTCAAGCTGAAATTAGACCTTGATACAGCCATGATTTCTCAAAATGCAAAGCATGAAGGTTTTAGAGCTCTTTCTTAGCTTCGAAACAATACCTAAATTGCATAAAACGGATAGCTATAGCCAAAGATATGCCCAAAATACCGCAACTGTTTCTGAACCAGCGATGACTCGCAAATCACGACTTTGAAGCTGAATTTGACCCTCTTAACGTGCATACTGGGTTTCATAGTCTGCATATGATTTGTAGCTCCAAATGTTAGCTTTCCAATGAATCAAGAATCACTCAATTCCAATCTCTTTAGCTCAAGATATGATTTGTCTACCGGAACATCGCCAATCTGTCAGAATCCTAAAAGAACACAAATAAATTAAAACTTGTTAAATGGCAAATTAAATCCACTTTCAATCAATTGAGTCCAGATATGCTCTAAGCTATAAAACATACTCAAAATTTATCTTTAACGTTCAAAACATACTAAAACATACTAAATATGAGAGAAATAAATATAATAAATATAAGCTTATTAACATGCGTGAGATTTTTATTTTTATTTTGTCATTTTACATCAAACTATTACACATAAATATATAAATTAGTAAAATATAATTAATACATATATTTTAACATATATATTTACTTTTGTTTTTTTGGATTCTTTTTATTTTACTTTTGGTTTATTTTTTTGGGTATTAGAAAGTGTATTGTTATTATTAAAGTATTGTTTCTTTTTTATCTTGTATCAATAAATTAGTTTTTTACTGAGTAATATATTTTTTTACTCCATAACATTTTTTATAATTTTTTGTTTAAAAAATATCTTCTATCATATATATATTTGACAAATTATGATGAGAAAAATTAGAACACACATAAAAATGAATAAAAAATTTTATTTAATTTATTGTCTTAAAATAATATTCTAATAGTTTTTTTTTTGTGAAAAAAGGGTAACGGTATACAACACAGTATACCATGCGGTATACTTTAAAAATATGAAGTATATAGCATATCTTGCCATAATGTTATTTAACATCTTGCTCCTAAACACTTTGGTACTTTTTTATTTGATCTAAGCAATTATTCAGTCAAGATTTGCTCCTAACTTGGACTGAGATGGCAATAAATTGTGGTCTCTTCCTTGGTACTCTTTTATTCGATTTAAGGAATTATTCAATCAAAATAAATGATTTTAGTTTATTGTATCCACTGATAAATTACTACAAGAGTGAGGGTATTTCCTACAGCATTTTCCTATGCTAAAAATTATAGGATGAATAAATTGTAGTAAAAGCATTGGAAACAAAGGTGGGGCCCATTTTTTCGATAGTTTTAAGGCAAATATGCTTCATACGCTTTTCCTGCAAATAGTTTCCTATGGTTTTCATTCTAAAAAAGAAGTGTGGCCAATTTGTTAGACAGTTTTAAGGCAAATATTCTTCCTACGCTTTTCCTGTAATAAGTTTTTGAACGGTTTTTATTCTAAAAAAAGTACTATGGTTTTCATGGACAATTATTTCCTACGTTATTTTGATGAAAAAAATAGTAGCAAACTAAAATGTCTCAAAAGTGTATAAAACAGATATTTTCCTACACATTTTTAATGACAAAATTTGTGTCTTAAAATCATAGGAATACAAATTGTGACAATTTTCTTATGATTTAAAACCCTAAACCCTAAACACAAACCCTAACACTAAATCCCTAAATACAAACCCTAACCATAAACCCCAAATCTCTAAACACAATCCCCTAAACCCTAACAATAAATCCCTAAATACAAACCCTAACCTTAAACCCCATCCTAAACCCTAAACCCTAAATATCTAAACACAAGTCCTCACACCCTAACCCTAAATCCCTAAATACAAACTCTAACCCTAAACCCCAGCCCAAGCCCTAAACCCTAAATCTCTAAACACAAGTCCTCACACCCTAATCCTAAATCCCTAATCACCAAACCCTAACACTAAGCACAAATCTTATTAATCCTAAACCCTAAAACTTAAAACCCTATCCCTAAACCCTGAAACCACACAGAATCTTTTGCCCTTAAGTACACTAAACGGCTAAACCAGCTCAAATCCTATAACTCCAAACTCTAAACCCTAATTGAAGATATAATTCCTAGCACACTATCCTTAACCTTAACTTTAACCTTGTAAACCCTACCCTTAATTTATATATATAACACCATCGGTAGTGATTGAACTTGAAGATGTAGCTTCATCTACAAAGTTACTTAGTAACGATTTCAAAGATAATTTTGAGGATGAAAGTTCAAAATTACTCAACGACATTTTCCACAAATGATAAAGTGATTATTCATCAAATTATACGGTTCAATTACTGTGTTTAGTAATTAAACTTCCTCATCATCTAAGGGCTCGCACATATATGTAAGTAGTAACTTATTTCATATTATGCAATTTTTATATTTAGTAAGTTTAATGATTTTGCTAGGGTATATATATATATATCAATTTCTAGATTTTGTTAGTGTGCATATATGCACTAATATATTTAAACATACTATATATATATATATATCCACTAATGAAATTAATATGAACACTGATGTACGTTAATATCAAAATCATTAAACTTACCTAATGTGTTTAAGTAAGTTTATATATATATAAATGTGTGTATATATGTATATATAAGTACTGTGTGTGTGTGACTAAATACACGTTTAATGATTTTGTTAAGTTTTATCAATTTTCACATTTTATTAGTGCACATATATATAATATGTTTAAATATATTAGTGCATATATATATATATATTAGGTTTAAGGAGGTGGGAAATGCAAAAAATTTGCAGATTCAGAAGGGCAAGAACCCAAACCTTTTTGACGATTTTTGAGCCACAAAATTGTAGGAAGTCTCCTACACTTTTCCTGCGTCTTATTTTTCAAAGGAAAAGTGTCAGAAAACCATAGGTATATTTCTTGCACTTTTGATTCTTTTTTTTTTTTTTATGTATGAAAACCGTCGGACAAGGTTAGTGTCAACTTTCTTTTCAGCCACTCCCTTGACTCCATTTTGGTATGTCACTTTCTCATCTTAACACCAACTCCACCACTCCGCCAGGTCTGTGCGCCTTTCATCCTAGCTCGCCAGATGCTGGTGATCAGAAGCCGTCATCACAGCCGGCAATAGCTCGTCGCCAACCAGCACCTCTCATTGCCATGCAAGCCACTTTAATCATCTAGTCTATCTCACTCTCATTTCTTTGTTAATTTGCTCAATTTTAGCTACTTGCATTGTTGGTTTGGTTTCAAAAATTAAGTTTCTATGTATATGAATGTTATTCAAAATTAGTGTTATTATTTAAAATTAGATAAGTAGTTAAATTAGGTCAATTGTGAAAATTTGGTAAAGCATGTAATTAGCAAAAAAAAATAAGGTAAAATATGAAATTTAGGTAAAATATCAAAAATAGCTAGAATATATGAAAATCAGCCAGATTAGCTAATTTAGGTAGACTGTGAAAATTCATGTTAAAATATCAAATTAGATAAAATATGAAAATTAGTTAAATTAGTGGAAATATAAAAATTAGGTAAGATGTGAAAATTAGGTCACTTAGTGCAACTTATTACAAAATATGAAAATTAGCAAAATTAGATAAAATATGAAAATTAGTTAAATAAGTGGAAATATAAAAATTAGCTAAGATGTGAAAATTAGGTAACTTAGTCAAACTTATTACAAAATATGAAAATAAGCTAAATTAGCTACAATATGAAAATTAGTTAAATTAGTGGAAGTATAAAAATTAGCTAAGATGTGAAAATTAGTTAAAATATTGGCATTAGCTAAATTATGGACTAATTAGTTATAAGTCCCATTCCTTTTCAGGATGGTTCATTAGGGTTTGAGATAGATAGACTCGAGCAAAGGCCAAGCCGACCAATTAGGTGGCCCGGGACATGGTTAGGGTCCACGAGGGCGAGGGCGTATTCTCTTACTAATCCAGACACAAACTTTGGTGCCACAAACCCAAACCCAGAGACAAACCTTTGCCTAGACCTAGACCTAGGTACCAAACACCATAGTACCTAGACAAAAATGTATAGTGGACTTTCTATCAGTTCTTGGAGACCGATGATGTGTATTGCCCAGATATGAGCTCATTATTCGAGCTGTCTCATTGTCAGCCTATAGGTGCCACCCAAGGTAGGTAGGCGTATGACCCTAATGCATACCTTGATCCATCTACTATTGGTATGGCCACTCATGCGGGCGAGTAGCGGCGACGACAATAGCAACAGAGGATGGTGGATCACTTGTCCTCAGATGACAAGCAGCTAGAGGCTAGCACATTGGAACTCTAGAGGCAAGGCCCGAGGAATGCAAAGCTACCTCTACCTCCACATCCACAAGACCGTCAAATGATCATCCCTTATGAGTAAGTGTCAGTAACTTCTATAATTGATTTATTGATAAATATATTCTTTTACAATAATGTCAACTTTGTATATCTCTTACTAGAATTTCATTTGTGACAGCTTGCTTGCTAATGAGTCCATTCGTTCTACACTAGCCTTCATTCACGTGAGGCTGTGGGATGAAAGTTGTATCACTTGGTCACACGCATCTCAATTTGCACAGGAGGAGCATGTCACCAAACTAACGGTAATTAATTTTGGTTAATTTTTTTATAGTAGTTTCTTTATGGACTAATACATTTTTTTGTATTTTATTATTGCAAAACTACTATACATGAGAACCCAGAGCCTTTAGGCAGATCCACAAAACTAGTATTTGAATTTTGCCAACGGTCTGTGCAGAACCACTTGCATCACTGGAGGACACTCGCAATGCAAAAGCTCCCGAACTTCTAAAACAACACCGACTACAGTTTACTGCGACCGCACATTCCACTGGGTTATAGTGACCACATATAGCACTAGTTATGTGACCAATGACAGTAGGAGAAATGGAAAAAGTTGTCCATGGTTGGTTCACATGCTAAAAATGTAGCACATCAGTCAGGGATTGTTTCAAAGCACATGATGGGCTCCATCCCAGGTGAGATGCACTGGGATCGTATGGTAACAACTTGTCCATTCTATTAACTTACATTACAATTTTCATAATACATTACCAATTACTTGATTTGTTAACCACACATGGAATGCTTGGAAAAAAGAGCGAGATGGAGTTGAGCCAACATTTGATGAGTGGTGGATTCGAACTCACACTCGAAAGAAGATGAATCAACTTGTCAATTTGATTGCACAACAGCTTAAGGTAATAAATTTTCATACATCATGAGTAACAATGTTTACATATTTATTAAGTGTTTTTATTAAATTTAATTTCATTTTATTGTATGAGGGATACACGTAAAAGGTTCAGGGAAAATACCAAAATCTAGACAACCAACAGCAGTTTGATGCACAATTATAGAGTGAGGTACGAGGCCTGCCATAAAAGGGTCGACTACCCGGTATTCCACTTTGCCTCACTGATCCCCATACGTTTGGAACAGACTAAGTATTTTTCATTCTGATTTAATTTTGTTTGTTAATTTTATCACTTTTACCTTCCTAATTGTTTCTTACCCACTACATTAGGTTCCATGTGTTGATCCAACTGAGTTTGCTTGGTTGAGGGCTGACAATGACCAACTATGGTAATATTTAACCCAGCTTCGGGCAGAGTTTCATGAGCAGCGTTAGGCTAGCTTGCCTACTCTGCCTGCCTAACCTACCCAGCTGGACACCAATGCTGCAGTGAATGCCATGATGAACAAATTGATCTAGCAAGGTATCATACTGCATCAGCTATCCCAGCTAAGTTCCAGACTGGATCCTCAACTCCGTATGATGATGATGGTAGTACCTAGTGAAATGGTGATGATCAGCCCGACTCTGCATCTGGTTGACTATTATTAGTTGATCTTATTAGAAACTAAATGTTTTAGCAATTGAAATTGACTTTTTTAATAGTATTTTATTAGTATAATATATATATATATATATATATATATATATATATATATATATATATATATATATATATATTCACTACATCTATCTATCTATGCATATATAATATTAATATATAATATACTATATATAGATATATCTATGTGTATTATTTAAAAAAAGAAATAATTTAGATGTCACAAAACTATCACAAAAATTGTGGGACATTTATTGTCGGAAAAGCGTTGGACAAGTTATGTCACAAAACCGTAGAACAATTATAATCACAAAACCATATGACAATTATTGTTAGAAAAGCATAGGACAAGTTAGTCACAAAACCGTAGGACAATTATTATCACAAAACTGTAGGATAGTATTGTTAGAGACCGTTGAACAAAAATTGTCAAAAAAACGTAGGTATTAAATATCTAAAAAATGTCAGACTATTGGTGTCATAGGTATTAAATATCTCAAAAATGTCGGACTATTAGTGTCATAAATTTGTCGGACTATCCTACATTTGTTCTACGCTTTCTATTTCCAAAACAGGCATTTCCTACAATTTTTTCCTACAGTTTTTATTGTAGCACATGGTAGCTCCCTACACTCTTCCTACAATTTTTCGTATCTCAAATACCCTTTTCTCTTGTAGTTCAACTTGAAGTTGGGACAATGTGTGTGAATAGTTATAGAACCCAGAACAACTCAAATTAAAAGGAAGATATATAGTTTATCTATTTTTTTTCAATTGAGTGTGACTATTTTACTAAGTTGAAATAAATAAAGATAAGGCTTTCATGGTCTTTTTTCATTGATGATTTGGCCAATTTTGGTGGTTAGAAAAAAATTGGCTGTCTAGTTTCAATAATGCTAGTTCTAATTCTAACAAAGCTGTAAACGTAAGTTATTTATTTGGAACTTTTAGCTTATTATATACCTATGGCTTTTAGGTGGAAGTGCATCGCCAACTATTGTATGTGTTGGCCCAAGGAGCAACCAAGAGGGGGTGAATTGTTTGGTTTAAAAAATTTTCCGAAAACAATTCTTTGTTACCTTTAGTCAATAAGCAAATAAAAGAGCTTATATAAACTTGCACTACTAAGAAAGCTCTACCACAAATGTCTTAAAATTTGTTTTGAAAATATGGTTTGAACAAACTAAAGAAAGGGCAGCAAAGATTTGATAATCAATAAACCAAAAAATACAAAGTACACAAGAAATGGAAGAAGAGAATGAAAGAGCTTGAATACCAAGATTTTTACAGAAGTTCGGTTTCTCCTCTTAAGAGCCTACTTCTTTTCTCAAGCTTACCACTTGAGAGTTTATTCTTCACTAAACAATTACAAATTGTACAAGACCTTACACTCTTTGGTAGCTATATCTACCACCAACTCTCACTAGTTTTTCTAGAGGTTAACTAGAAAACTTACAAACACTTTTTCTCTCACTAGTTTTCTAAAGGCTAACTAGAAACCTCTCTAACTCAATCCCACAAAATGGTGTTTACAGAGTTACAAGTTCAAACAATAGCACTCTTACAAGATATACAAGTGAAAGCACAAATTTCTTGGAAAATCTCAAATTTAGCGCACTTGATTTGATCTAGATGATGGATTCTCACCTCTAATGGCCAAGAGTTATTTCCAAAGTATTTCTTCATAAATTTATACTTATTTGGGGGCAAGGAGACCATTACATAACTGCTAGAGATGTTTGGAAAAGCTCCTAAAAAACTTGTGACTGTTACTTTGTTTTTATGCAAAAAAAGGTTCTAGATTCCGTGTTAAGATTTGGGTTTAACATGTTAAATTCAATTTCATCCTTCAACAGTAAAAAAAGGCTAGAGAAAGACCATTAAATTCTCTGCTAGACTATCTAGGCGGCATCCTCTAATTCATTCAAGTCATATTTCAAATTTTGGCTGAAATTACGCTAGTTGAAAATTTTGGGCGGAAGCTTTTAGGCTTCCAGTTAACAAGTTAAAACCAAAGTTTAATGCATTACTTGATCTCTAAAAAAAAACCAGCAGCTTTAGACTTTGAATTAAAGCATTTTAAAGCATTAAAACATAAACTTAGGAGCTGAGTAGGCTTAGGTGATAAAAAGACATGTTAAATTGTTTCTTTAATTAATTAAACTTGAAACAACTTAGAAAAATTTGTCATTTGGAAATCAAACTTGATTCAAACATTAATATAAATTGATGACCTACTAACTTCTCTTAAAAAGTAAATTTTCTTAAAACAAATCTTTTGAACTAACGATTGAAATACTTGGAAATTAAACACAACTTTAACAAATCTATTTTGACCCAATAAAATGAGATTAACCACACTAAAACAATTCACTTGTCATCATCAAAATTAAATATTAGCTTGGAACAAATCTAACAATCTCCCCCTTTTTTGATGATAATGAAACCATTTTTCAAAAATCATATATAACAATCAAATAAGTGTAATAAAAGATTGATTCTCAGTCTTTCATCAAAGATTCTTCAATTTTATTGCTCCCCATTTTTTTTCATAATCAAAAAGGCATATGAATCATCAAATTAAATTATGAAAATTTTCAAACAAAGTTATCAAACAAATCAACAAGCTCCCCCTTAATCAAGGCGTACAAACTCTAAGGTATTCCCACAAGAAAATATGCTCCCCTTTAAAACAAGCATATAAAACATTTCTCCCCATCTCTAAATCAACAAAAAACTAAATATCAATTAATAAGCTAGCAACATAGCATTATTAATACACAATCATTTTAACAAAACATTGGAACAAATCCATAACAATCGTGGTAAGATCAATCACATCACATATCTTCCAAAAATAATGAATAACTCATATATACTCATTAAGCAACATATTACAACCAAATAGCTCAATGCATTAATAATCATTATTAACCAATGCAAATCAATAATATTACCAAAATTTGAGCTTTAATCTCAAGTATTTGCCATTGTGCTCCAAATTCCTTCTTTACAAGTACTTAGAGCTTCACATGGAATCATTCTTTGATTGCTCCATGCTCTAACACGCTACATGAGATTTCAAGCTCGATTTTTAGTACCCAAATATTCTTGGGTCCTTCAATGTTAGTCACAATCTTAGTTCCCTTAGGAACCTAAATAATCTTATAGTCAATTTGTGCATTTGGTTTCTTGGTTTTACAATCATATGCATAATGACCTTTTCTACCACATGCATGACAAGTTGTGAGTGGGATATATATAGTATATGATGCACCAACAAACCTATTCCCAAATTTATTTTCCTTAGCTAAGGGATTATAACCTACACCGTCCTTATCATAAACACCATTTTGCACTCCAAGTAACAAGTGAAGTTTTTCTTTTCCCTTGACAAATCTAGACAAAGATTGTGTAAGATCAAAATTTTCCTTTTTTAGCTCATCTCTTTCTTTTGTTAAGGATGCATTCAAAGCTTTTAATGCATCTACTTGTTTGACAAGCTTTTGAGAATCCTTGTAAAGAACATGAGAAGCATTTTACAATTCTAAGTATTCACTACCAATGGATATGCATGAGCTAGAAGAATCACTTAAGTAGTTGTTTAGTTAATTTTTTTCCTTTGCCATAAGACATAGATAGGAGTAGCTGTGTTTTGTTGATGAGGCTTCATCTTCATTTATCATCAAGTATAAATTGACATCTTCACTTAAATCACTTAAAATTGAACTCTCACTTAAAGATTGATCACTATCACTCCATGTTCTCATGGCCTTGTTATTTTTCTTCTTGCTTTCTTTCTTTTTCTTTTTGTGCTTCCTTTTCTTGTTCAACGGACAATCAAATTGTAGATGTTCAGGCTTTTTACAATTATAACAAATAACTTCACCATTCTTCTTGGAATGTTCTCCCTTACTTTTTTCATGCTTTTCCTTTTTGAACTTCTTGTTTCTTGATTTATTGAACATCTTACTAAGTTTCCTTGCCAGGAGGGCCGTCTCAATCTCTTCATCTTTACTTGATGATGTGTGGTCCTCTTAAGTCTTCAAAGCCATTGACTTATTCTTCTTGATTTATCATTCCTCAACTTGCTCCTTCATCTCATAAATCAACAACTTTCCAAAGAGCTTATCCACATACATGGTTTTGATGCTTCTTCCTTCATTGATGGCTTTAACTATGCTCTTCCATGATGAAGGTAAGCTCCACAGGATTTTTCTCAGCAAATCCTCATTTTTATATTCTTTCCCAAGCAACTTGAATGGTGTGAAGATCTCATTGAACCTCCTAAACATGTCTTGAATGCTTTCATTTGCTGCCTTGGTGAACAAGTCATATGCCCTTACAAGCATATACATCTTGGTGTCCTTCACTTGTATATTTCTGCATATATGGCCAATAGCTTGTTCTATATATCCCTAGCATTTTTATAAGAAGAAACCAAATTAAATATATTGGGGGTTAGTGCACAATATATGATATTCATTACCTTTGCATTCATAGTGCACATAGGATCATCCTCTGGTTCTTATTCCATTTAATCTTTTGGCACTTGGTTTTCGTCAACCATTTTTGTAGGACCATTCTCAATGATCCTCCATAAAGCATAATCAATTGCTTGAATGTGAATTTCCACCTTAGTTTTCCACCAATTAAAATTTGTAGAATCAAACAATGGTGGCCTAGATGAACTTTACCCTTTAAGATGCATAAAACTAGTGGTTGCCATGGTTCTTTAAGCTTTAAAATTGCTAGATTTTGTCAAAAACACAACCACTAGCTCTAATATCAATTGTTGGCCCAAGGAGCAATCAAAAGGGGGGTGAGTTGGTTGGTTTAAAAAATTTTCCAAAAATAATTCTCTGTTGCCTTTAGTCAAGAAGCAAATAAAAAAGCTTATGTAAATTTGCACTACTCAGAAAACTCTACCATAAATTTCCTAGAATTTATTTTGAAAAATATGCTTTGAACAAACTAAAGAAAGGGCAACAAAGGTTTGATAATTAATAAATTGAAAAACACAAAGTATACAAGAAATGGAAGAAGAGAATGGAAAAGCTTGAATACCAAGATTTTTATAGAGGTTCGGTCTCTTAAGCTTACCATTTGAGAGTTTCTTCTTCACTAAAAAATTACAATTGTACAAGACCTTACACCCCGTTGGTAGCTCTCTCAACCACCAACTCTCACTAGTTTTCCTAGAGACTAACTAAAAACCTTACCAATACTTTTTCTCTCACTAGTTTTCTAAAAGCTAACTAGAAACCTCTCTAACTCAATCTTACAAAATGGTGTTTACAGGGTTACAAGCTCAAACAATAGCACCCTTGCTAGATATACAAGTGAAAGCACAAACTCTCTTGGAAAATCTCAAATTTAGCACACTTGATTTAATCTAGATGATGGATTCTCACTTCTAATGGCCAACAGTTCTTTCCAAAGCATTTGTTTATGAATTTATACTCATTTGGGGGCAAGGAGACCATTGCATATTTGCTAGAGACATTTGAAAAAGTTCATGAAAAACTAGTGATTGTTACTTTGTTTTTTATACAAGAAAAGGCTCCAGATTTTGTGTTTAGTTTTGGGTTTAACATGTTAAACTTGATTTCATCCTTGAACAATCAAAAATAGCAAGAGAAAGACCATTAAATTTTTTTCCAGACTTTTCAAGTGGCATCCTCTAATTTTTCCAAGTCATATTTCAAATTTTGGCTAAAATCGCGCTAGTTGAAGAATTTGGGTGGAGGCATTCAAGCTTCCAGTTAACAGGTTAAAACCAAAGTTTAACATATTACCTGATGTCTCAAAAGATAACCAATAGCTCTAGACTTTGAATTAAAGCATTTTAAAGCATTAAAACATAAACTTAGGCATTGGGTAGACTTAGGTGCTAAAGAGACATGTTAAATTGTTTCTTTAATGGATTAAACTTGAAAAAAATTAGAAAAAATTATGATTTGAAAATCAAACTTGATTCAAACATGATTCAAACATTAATAAAAATTGATGACCTACTAACTTTTCTTAAAAAAATAAGTTTACTTAAAACAAATCATTTGAACTAATAGTTGAAATACTTGTAAATTAAATACAAGTTTAACAAATCTATTTTGACCCAATAAAATGAGATTAAGTACACTAAAACAATGCACTTGTCATCATTAAAATTAAATATTAGCTTGGAACAAATCCAATAGTATGGTTGGTAATCAAGTACTTTTGTCCGGAGTTGGCCGGTGTGATATAAATATAGATGGACATTTATGATGAAGTTAAGGTTCTCGGAGTGGCGCTAAACTTACACAAATTAAACACCTCATAAGTGAACTGATTGCAGCCAAGGTCTTTTAGTTTTCATGTAGCAAACCCATTCATCCCCTTGGTTTAGGATAGTTTATTTACTCTCATCCCTACTCTTGTAATAAATTGTAATAGTTTGTTTACTTTCATCCTTACTATTATAATAAATTGTAATAGAATCTAATTAAAAAAATACTACTGGTTTTAGAAAACAGAAATGCTAAAAGTACCACCAGTTTTCAAAAAATGTCTGACTTGTCAACTTCAATTGGTTCATTTCTATGTTGTGGATAATTACAACTGAAGCACTTAATTTTATCTGTACTAATTATAGTGTTTAAAGTTTATTTTCTACTATGATTTCTTTAAAGCAATAATTATTCAAGTTTTAAAAGATTTTTCCTCGAGATAATTAAATATCACTGTTAAAGTTTTTGTTGTTCTATCACCCCAAATCATATAATTATGGAAGGCCTATTGTTGAGTTAAGATATAATAAGCTAAAGTAAGATTGTTGATGTGAAATAGTTTAATTCTGAATCTAACACCGATGAATGCTACAAATGCCTAAAATTTTTAAAAAAGATTCTAAGCCCACTTCAAATAGATATGATGAATAAGAAGTTTCTAAGGAGTGGGGGGCAATGTTTCTAAGAGTATATGGTTGATGGCAAAACTGGGTATCCCTCTATTTTTTTGTCTTAATGGGCCTCGCAAAGATGACATTTAGGGGGTAAAGTGTAGGTATTTTAAAAAAAGAGGATGCAAATACAAGGTAGGGCATATCTCATAGGTTTTCTTTAATTTTCCCTAACAAAACACTAATTCACGTAGATTTTATTGGCCACTGTTGAGGGTAAAAAGGAAACTATGGTAATTTTTGGTAGATTGACAAAAGCAATTTCAATTGTAAAGGATCAACCATGAAGTGGTTCAAGCAAAATGAGTTGGGGACAAGTGAACGGATAATAGAGGCAAACGTTTATGTTGTAAACATGTGGAATAAAAAATTTAGGTGACTGAACTTGTAGCTTATCCATTTATATTAGTTATCCTACTAGCAAGATATGGGCTGTTGCGAAGTTGTTAAGCCAAAAGGCCACGGTGTCTCATTCTTAGTAGTTTGATGATTGAGTTGATATTAATTGTAATTCAAAGTATAAAGTGTGTAATGGTTGGTTTGACATTAGTGTGAATGATTAATATTATAGTTTTGAAACTACTATATAAAGGTATAGATTTTAGCTTTTAGTTTTTACCTTCAGCAGTTTAATACCCATCGTTAATAAAATTTGTAAAACTTTGATACTAATTACCAAAGTTGTTCTCAAATAGAGCCTAAAATCATTGGTGTCAATTGGCTTTAGCATTAGCAGTGAAGGTAGAAATTTTAAAAAAGCTATTTATGGTAGATAATTCTATCATTAATAAATTATCTAAAATTTTAATCTTAGTTTCAAAAATTCTTCTCAAAGAGCTTTATAATTTGGTTGAGTAATTGGCACTTAGCAGTTCATTTGAAAATATACTATTGAAATAAGTTGTAAAAGGAGTTGTTGAATTTTTTTTTTACACACACAAGTATGTCACAAATATAGATAGTAGGAGGGGTACGTCTTGCCCGGCTTGGGTTGGGAATTTGGATCTTGGCTCAGCCCGCCTTAAGACAGGTTGGGCCTGGGTCAAGCTGGGCCGGGGCAGGTGTGTGCTAGGCTGAGTTTTCCCGATTTGAACAAAAAATGTTGAAACATGTTTCGAAACATTTAGTCATTAAGAAGTAATCTCCACTGAACTCATACAAAATAAGAAGCTTATTAATGAATTTAAAATTTTTTGAAAATAATAAATAAGACAATAGTTTCTCTAAACTGGAAAGGAATAATATTGATGAGACCTATTAAACAATAACTAATTTTGTATGTCAGGTGTACTTTAGGATATGTAGGTATAGCATTAATTTAAATGATAACAACAAAGATATCCTTAACAAAGTATAAATTTTTATCATTCGATGCATAACTAGAAAAAATATTGTATTATCTTTGGTTTTGAAAAATTGAACAAAAAAATTTGTTCTTTTCAATGTAAGAGAAATGGATGATCAATTTTGTAAAGCATTTGGAAGAAAATATAGTGAAAAACAAATTGATATTTTCTGAAAAGGTTTATAAACACTAACATAAGAAAAGCTGAGGGAAAGACTACTTTTAGTCCTAAACTTTTTACAATTTTTCTATTTTAAGTTTTAAAATTTTTATTTGTTTTTTTAATCAATTTTTTAACGTTGCCAACAGTCACTAGGAAACGGACGACTTGACGCAACTCGGCCGGTTCAGGTCTGGGTCCGGGTTGTGCGGGCTAGTTGGCCAGAGCGAGCTCACTTGGGCTTCCCTCATTTTCTTGGCTCATATTCGCCCCGCTTTCTCCTGAGTCTACTCTTTGTCAGGCCGAGCCCGGGTTTGACCGAACCTGGCCGAGTTTGACCCGAGTTGGGTATCAGGTAAGACTGGGTCAACCTGGCACATTGGCGTAGTGTGTTAGGAAAGACTTTAAAAACTTTCTCATTGAATATAATTAGTTTGTGGTAAGTTTTTCAATTTTTTTTGATAAAGTTTAAGTATATAACTCATTTTAAGAATGTGTAAAACATTTATTTTCGAACTTTAGAAAATATATTCAAAAAACTGAAAGCATCTAAAATATTTTTTTTTATTTTAACATGTGAATTCTCTAAAATGAACTATACACTTAAAATTTTATTTTCTTCAAAGGAAAGAATTTAAAAAGGAACCGAAACTTTTCAAATAAAATCAAGCTCCCTCATTAGTCCTTCTTTTCTGTCGCACGGATATTAGTATTTGTCTTTTTTGGTATTAGTATTTGTCTAATCACACACCCTCTCGTTTCTTTGCCTGCCTCGTTAAACAAATGCGAGCACGGTTCGATGGAAATAGTTGAATAATTTATTCAGGAAGATGGGCGTTGGACGTTCTGGAAAGTGTAGGTGGTGTTGAAAGCCCATAATTAAGCTCACTTTGACTTTGACATGATCTCTGTCTGATCACTTATTCATTAGGGCTCGGACCTCTAACCACTTTTGACGACTTTTATAGTTTTCTTCTTTCACAGGACCTATCAATTGATGAAGCCATCTGACTTATTTTTATTTTTATATTTTTTATTTAAAATTTATTTTATTTAAAATTTAATATTATGTAAATGTAATAATCCATTTGAAAGTAAATTTTTGTGATATTATTAAATTTTTATGAATTCTTTTAATACCTTAAACTAGAAAAAGTCATAAAAATTTAGTAAGTTTAAAAAAATTATATTTTTAATAAATTATTATAGTTGCATAATATTGGCTTTTAATTAAAATTATTTCTAAGTAAAAAAGATATAAGAATAAAAAAAAGCCAATTCTAAGTCAATTGACTTAAGTTAAAATGAACTAAGTCTAAAATAATACTTTCTTCTAGTACAGGGAAGGGAAAAAAATGACACTTATAACTTTCCCTTGTAGTCAACTTAATCTAAAAACACTTATTTTTATTTTATATTTTTTTACCGGAAGCCAATTTTATTTAAAAGGCAATACTATGTAGGTATAATAATCTATTGAAAATATAAATTTTATAATCTTATTAAATTTTTATAATTTTTTCCTTTTTAATGCCTAAACCTATAAGAATTTATAAAAATTTATAAAAAATTTATAACATCATGAAAATTTACTTTCAAATAGATTATTACATCTATATAATATTAGCTTTATAATAAATTTGGTTCTAGGTAAAAAGGATATAAAAATAAAAATAGTTGATTTTAGATTAAGTCATTTCTGGTATATATGTCGTTGTATGAGTTTATTCGACCATATTTGATCAATGGGAAAATTACAAAAAAACCCTACCTTGAGGTTTAGCATACGTACACTTTGCTCTTTTTATTTTAAAAAACCTACACTTTACCTTGGGATAGAGTCAGGATTTTAAATTAGGAGAGTAGACTTAATTTTGAAAATGTTAAAAGATAAGGGAGGCCACAGTCAAGATAATGAGGTTTTGTGATTTTTATTTTTATATATACACACAGGTAGCATACATAATTTGCAAGAATTTTGGGGGGACCGGGAAAGCCCTAGTCCATCCACTACTTTCACCACTGCTTGAGCCTCTCACTTCCTTTACATTGTCTGGTTGGAACTCTAATTTAAACTATTTACTTACTATATTCCAATAATTTTAAAGTTTTAATATATTGACTTGTATTGACAAAGACAAAGACATATTTATAGAGAAGAAAAATTGATAATTCAAAAAGTTTATTAACTGTAAAAAAATATTGGAGAAATTGGAATTACCAGAAGCTAACTATAGTACAGCTTAAACTGGAGTTTCAGAAGTTGCTGTTGGACAATGTAAAAGAAGTAGGAAGCAAAATATTGGTTTTCACAAATAAAGGGTGTAAAGTGTAAGTTAGGTCAAACAAGATTAGGGTTATTATAAGTTTTCTTTTTTTTTCGGGTACTCAAAATCAATTATACAAGATTACAAGATATAGTGAGGTATCTATATATTATAGGGGGAGGGTGACTGGCATGCATTTGGGACTTTGAAAGGTAGCCATTGAAAGCATTTATGGGATTAGGGAGTGAAAAGGAACTCAAACCCAGGTGGGCTCAGTGTCCCTATCACCTTTTGCCACCATGTTGGCTATGTGGAGATATTTTCCTTAATTAATTGATGTAACGATTCTGGGTTTGACTTGGCTTAAATTTAAGAGCTTGAGGACCTACCTTTTTGTTTGTTGCATTGTTTTTGGTATGTTGGAAATTTTGTGGGAATACTTACTATATATATGAAAATAACAAGATACACTCAAGGAGAAAAATTAACATTTTACTTAACATACACAATATAAAGTTAACACAGGGCAGATTTGTCAATTTAAGTAAGAAATTGGATATTTTTTACACCAAATTCTTGAAAGAACCCATAATCCAGACAAGATACAAAAGGTTGAAATTCAAATTTGAAAATATATTAAGGAAAGTAAAATTTCCACAATATATTAATTTCTTTTTCAAATAAGACTTAAATCAAAATTTGTTCTTTGAAGCTTTTTTTCTCCCAATCTTATATTGAAAAGGCAAGTCAATTGATTTCAATCCCAAATTGTGCTATCTTTTTCTTTTTCAATCCGAATGGTTTTTTAGAAAATAAAAAAAATCCGATATCATGATTCCCATATCACATATCCCATATTTGATTGTAAAAGGCCCCACATTTCCTAAAGATCTTAGTGGTGCACCAACTAATGTCACTATCAATGTCTCTCATCATGGTGGTCGTGCCACCTTCATCAGCAAGCTCAGAGACAATGGGCTCAACCATATGCTCATTGATATTCTCAAGCAAAACTGCCTTAAACTTCTTTGCGCCAATGGAGAGCATAAGTCCATGCTCCATAGAAATCCTAGTGTTGGCATGGTGTTGATGTCGGAGGAGCTATATTTCTAAATGTCATTAGATTTGTGAGTATTCTTTCTATTCTAGCAATGATTTGACTCAAAATTATAAGCTTTTTACTCTGTTTATTTTTTTTTGTTCACAGTTCAATTTTTCATAAAATTTTGGATCTTCTTGGTCATGTAGAATATTTTTGTGCCAACAGGCCCAAGTCATGGAAGCCATATAAAGTGTGTACTTGCAATTATCTCTAATAATTTTGTACCACCATCTTTTTGAGGCCCTACATTGGAATGCAGTCTTGCTAATTCTTGTAGTGAGAGACATTCTCAACCAAATAGATATACTACTACCAATACTTGGAGACAAGTGCCAACAAATGCAACTTGCACTACTAAATCCCAGAGATCTACCAACGGCTTAACCTAGGTGGATCATCCAATATGAATTGACAAACACTGACGATGTTTACCAAGAAACTGGTGTCACTATAAATCAAAAAATTGGTGTCTCTATAAATCAAAAAATTAAGGGTAATCCAATAGAAGGTTTAGCTGACCTTGGAAACGGTGATGAT
Organism: Aquilaria yunnanensis; assembly: GCA_039654915.1. Lineage (NCBI taxonomy): Eukaryota > Viridiplantae > Streptophyta > Magnoliopsida > Malvales > Thymelaeaceae > Aquilaria > Aquilaria yunnanensis. Next base: position 17,800,817 of record CM077593.1, read on the forward strand.
GTTGAAGATTAAATTGTTCTTATGGGTGTAACCGGCATTGAGGATGCAGTTGGAGATGATGATAACTTTTCAAATCATGATACAGATAAGGAAGAGGAGTTTCAATTCAAGGATATCTATAGTGATGTTAATGAGAACAATGAATATAATGAGGAGAGTAATGAGCGTGAGAGCACCGGAATAGGTGATTGACACGTAGAGCCAATTCATTTTAACTTAAATCAACTTAACCCAAAATGACTTATTTTTATTTTTACGATTTTTTTTGTCTAGAACCAGTTTTAGTTGAAAATCAATATTAAATAGATATCATAATGCATTTGAAAGTAAACTGTCATGATGTTATTAAACTTTTATGAATTTTTTCTTTTTTTTGCATAAAAAAATTTATAAAAATTTAATAAGATTATAAAAAAATATTTTAGATAGATTATTACACCTATATAATATTGAATTTCAAATGAAATTGGTTTTAGGCAAAAAAGATGTAAAAAAATTCAATTTTGAATTATGTTGACTTATGTTAAAATGAATTAAATCCTAAACCTTGAAATGTTAGGATTCATTGGTCAGTCCCAAATGTGTTAAAGTGACAAAGGTAAAATTCATTATTGAGGAATTTACTAATTTAGTTAAGCTTTTTAAAAATTTAATAAAATATTTAATAGAAAAATATGATCATGAAACATATATATATTTTTTGGTGAATATTTAATGTTTGCAGATGCCACGCAAAGGAGAAAATACCTATGGCACAGTTTAAGGAGACCTTTTAGACAAAACTTCATCAACTGTAGAGGACAGGATCATCTTCCTACTCACATCCCAATGCAATTGCAGAGATACAAGACACATCGGTGCTAGCTTCCTATGTCTGGTCACACCGGCACCATAGATTGGGCAAAATAGGAGATGCGGTTTCTACATATGGCCCCCGTACCACATGTTTTAGTCACCCTTAGACACCTTTTCACAGTTTAGATGATAATGTGTAGGATGAAGTACAATTATCATGACAACATGTAAGTAGCTCATTTGGATTAGACATAAACTACTATTATATTCAACTTGTTATCATGTATGTACTAATATTATGAAATTGTATACCATGCAAATTCCTTCCACCTGCAGTGACATGATTGGTGATGGCCTGCTTTACCACACACTTTAAGCTAATCTTGATTGGTTACACATTTCTACATCATACATTCAGTAGTGGTGGCACATATTTGAGGTGGTTTAGTGACAAACTTTATACTTTGTCATAATTTCATGTGCTATTTTTACCTATCATACATTCATATCTAATGTATTTGATTGTAGAAGAGCTATGAGTAAGACCCAATACACCATAATGAGGTGTAACAAATTTGGCACATCTTTGGGGCTTAGTATTATAGGAGCATCATGGTAGAAATTTGACATGTGAAGGATCCTTTCAAACATCGCACAAAAGAAATTTTCATGTCTGATGTTGAATATGGAGAAATGAAGGCATATTGGACCAGTCTAGAGTTTATTCACAAATCTGATAAGTTCAAGGCACTCAAAGCATTAAGCAGTGAGGCAAATTCATAGTCCAACTTGTGTAGTGCGACATATGCGCGACATATGCGAGGGGATATATCTCGATATCTACACATCAAGAACATATGGTAAGCCCTTCATGTCCTTATTATTTTAATTTGAGTTATTTATTGATAACTGATATCAATTACTCTTAATTAACAAATTTTAGATAAAGATCCAAAAAAGAAAGACTCGGGCTTGTTCAAGGTTCACTAGGCCATACATAAAATAAAGAATGGCCAAGCCAATATGTTAGCAAGCACTTTGAGGAAGTCACTGTAAGAATAAAACAATTTTTTTCCATCATTATAAACAATATAACTTTTGATAACTTGATATAATTTATTATAATGGTTTATGTCTTTCTATAGGCTAAGATTAATGCTAAGATTGAGGACCAAATGTAATAGGTGGATGGTACGGGGTCATCACAGGAGATTGACGAGGCTGCAATAATTAGTACTGCATCAGATTGAAGAAGGAAAAGATGTGTTTTCAGTTTGGGATCAGAGCAGTGTGTTGTGCTGGGTTGTCGAAAGCCAGGATTTAGTGAACTCCCACATGTTGACCTCATTCAAATGCCACAGTTCAACAAACAAGTTCTGAAGGTGATGGTAAATGAGATTGCGTGAAAGGATGCAGAGTATGAAAGAAAGCTATAGAAGCTTAAAAGAAGATAGTGTGCAGAGATGGAGGTGAATAAGGCCTCCTTGGACGTTAACTGGGCTCAGTTAAAGCTTATCTGTCAATCGTTAAACCTGCCTTGTCCGCTGCCACAACCAGTTCCACAGTATACTGATGAGCCAAACTCTGATAATGGGGAGATAGGATATGCTTGACTTCTATTGGGAATAAGTAAATCAATATGTGATTCCTGTACCGATGGTCTTGTTAGAATTTTCTTAGATGTTATGGCCTATCATTTGATCGGGCTTGTATAAATGATTATATTAATGCTTGAGCTGTTTGTTTGAGGATATAAACTTTAATTAGCAGGGTTGAAACAATTATGGGAAAAAGTGGGTATAACCAGCAAATACAATCTAAATGGATTTTGGAAGATTAGCAATGGTTCAAGCCATTCATAAACTTGCCAATGGTTTAAACTGTTGCTGAATTACCAATGGTTCAAGCCATTGGTAACTTACCATTGGTCTAGATCATTGGTAAATTTACCAATAGTCGGAACGTAGGTAAGTCACCAATGACTACTAACAATTCAAACTGTTGGTGAATTACTAATGCTTCAGACTATTGGTGAGTTACCAACGGCTAAACCATTAGTATTTACCAACGGTTTAACCCATTGGTAAGAAAAGAATCATTGTAAAAAGTGGCCCAAGCAAGGACTGCTAGTAATTAGCAATGGCTAACATAGTAATGGCTCAGAGTTGGAAATTACCAACGGTTCAATGTTGGGTTATTGGTGAACCGGCTACCAATGAATGGTATACCAACGTCCTGTTTCTAACAGTGACACATTTGTAAAATTTTTTTTACCAACATGTTAGCTGTTTGTAACGGTCGTTGGAAAAAATGCCCTATTTTAGTAGTGTTGCTGTCAAGAAGGTGCAAAGGCATTTTCTTTGGCATGTGCGGAGAGGTATCTTCTCTTGCACAAGATAGTTCACCCTTTTTGGTACGACATAGTATTCTAGATAAAACCTTAATAAGGTTGCCAAATTCAGTGATGGCATGTCAACAAAAGGGAGCTTTGGTAAAACCAAGTAGATATGACAATAAAAGTGACTGGAACAAACAAAAAAGAAGCTTTCACTTCTGCTCCCATGGCGGTAATATCTAGCTAAAGCTTCTGGTTCTTCTGGAACAAACATGTTTAGCTTATTGTCTTCAGACAACATGTGTGAGTAGGAATGTTTATTTGTAAACACACGTTTTATTTTTATTTTTTTCTGAAGTCTATATCAAAAGAAGATAACTTATTTTTGTGGGATGGCTTTTCCATTACTTTAGAATAAAAAATTGTACCAAGCTAAGTTTGTCATCCTTAAGTTTTTAAATAAATGTGAGAATTGGATAAACCGAAAATTATGTATATACATACATCATGCATACATATATGTGGGCCAGTCAATTATGTGTGACTGACATCTGGTAGTCACACGCTATATATATATATATATAGATATATGTATTCAAAATTAATTACAAATTTGTTTATAATTATCAAAATTGGGTTACAATTAATATAATAATTAAATATCAAATTACTATAATTAGTATGATAATTATTAGAATTATTAAAATTTTTATCGAGTAATATTAAAAATAATAATTTGAAAAGAAATTTATTAATATAAATTTTCTTTTAAATACAATTTAATTTGAAAAAAATGATTGGAGGATTGCATTGTTGGCTTGCAGAGCATCGCCCTAAGCCCCTTGTATGTTGCTCCCCTCAATTGGATAGTTAGGCTTGTTCTCTAGAGCCTTGAGTACCTAGGTCCCGAGCAGAGTAAGGCCATAATCATTGAGCCACTTCGACATCATATTTGGAAAATAATCTCCTGTCAGATACTGAAAAGAATGTGATGCCGATGTAGGTTTTGAGGATGCCAGGTAAGGATGATGAAAGGTCGTGGCTGGTTGCTGCTGAATAGACAACAACGACGTTGATATGCCGGCATCGGCTGAAAACCACTGATGAAAGGATACAATGTAGGGGGGATTGGTGGATGAGATATGAACATCTCTTCATATTTTGTAGGAAAGATAGAAATGTTAGATCCTCTTTCACCTGACCCTAATAGAATGAGTCTCGGATGAATGCTATAGGGCAGGGTCCCTTAAGCATGCATGCAACTGATAGTCATTGTTGCAGTTAAGGTTATAAATTTCGGGTTTAGGGTCCGATTTGGTTTGGAACCCAAAAATTTCAAAAATTTTCTCCATCCAAAAAATGTAACCCTACCTAATCCTCTTTATTGCCTCAATCTGAACCGACCCTAACCTGAAAAATATAGGGTTAGGGTTGGATTTACTCAAGAACCTACTAACGGCCACCTTTATTCTCATCTCCTCCGCCATCTTCATGTTGATTTGATGACGATCTGAAGCAGTGAAGCCACGGTAAAGAGCACCGTGCGACGAGGAGAAGGTTGGGCAAACGAGGTGACGATCAATCAAGATGGAGGTGTTGAAATTGGTGGTTCGATGTGTGGTGTTGGCAACAGTGAGATGATCAATCAAGATGAAGGTGAGGGAGGGGCAGAGCTACAGCGGGCTGGGGATGGACAGATGATGGAGTAGTAGGAACTAGATGAGACATGACACCAATGAACCAAACAAGACGGAGACAAGTAAGAGAGCAGCTACAGCAAAACAGGTGAGCCATGAGGAGCAGCCAAGGCAAAGTCTTGCATTTGGCTTAGGGTTAGGTGTAGGTAATAACTATAGACTTAGTGGGCTGGGTTGGGAAACAAGGAACAGGTCCTAGGGGATCAGCTGGGCCTAACATTTAGGGTGTGTTCGGGTGGATTCGGGATCAATCCAAACCAACCCATTTTTTCTCTATTTAAAACTCAATTTTGGGTTGACCCGAATAGCCTTAATTCACCTTTCTAACCAGACCTGAACCTTAAAATTTGGTTCGAGTTTCGGGTTCAAGCGAAATGCTTTCACCGCTAGTTACGGTAGCCATAAAATTGTACTTAGCCTGGTGACCATGCATCCTAACCAAGGTTTGCCGTAATACCTTAACCCCCCACACCCTCTGATCGGACTCAGCTTGTGAGGCACGTTGTAATGTGAACCCTACTTGAAGAGCAGCCAAGCTATGACCGGAGTTCTTCGTTCTTCTTGTGTAGCTGTTCATGATGGTCATCCTCATACCCCTAAATTATTAATGGTTAGAATGTAATTAACTTTAAATTTTAATCAAAAGTAAAGAATTAAAAAGCACCCCTGATCGTGCACATTGGTAACAATCAGGGAAAGCCAGTAGCTATGGGACCCTCATCCACATTCTCTTGTTAGGCCCACTAACCACTTTCTCCCAGGAGTCAGAATAGAAGGTAGGATGCTTTAACATATTTGTGCCATACTTAGTAATGAGCTCAGCCTCATACTTGGCCTAATCAATTAGAAAATGCTAAAAATGTTAAGATAATGTAATTTTAGTAATATTATTAAATAAATTAGTGATTATTATTTACCATATTATCAACATGTTGTTGGGAAAGTATCTCGGTACCTCCACGCCTAGTCGACATCCAATGGACAAAGTTGCTAAATTGCAGGGGTTGTCATTCCTGAGTTTGTAAATGGACGAAAAATGTAGTTATAATAAAATAATGTATTTATAAATTAAATTTTAGTGGAATAAATAGTTTACCATTTTGATCATATAGTTTCTACTTTGTTCGTCTCCCAAGAGAATGTTTCCATGGTTGTGCCCCCTTAGGTGCATCCTTACCTAGCTAGCTACAACGTGATTTAAAAATTTGATTAGTCAATTAGAAATATAATATATTAGCATGTTGGAAATAAATTATATTTTCTTACTCAATTTTTCTTCATCACTATACTAACATGCTGGAATTTCCCACTATTCTAATGGGTGATCAGATTCTACCAATGATCAGGTAAAATGTAAGTAAGACGGTGAGGCAGGAAATGATAGTAGTCATTATCAAGCAAGATCGAGGCGAGCTGGTTCTTGATGATGGTATGTCTCAAATTCTTGACCTTCTTCTTGTATCGACTCCCTAGTGAGTGGAAGTATTCCTTCCTAATCAAGTAATATTCAATAGCATCCTAGCAGGAGTGTTGCTGAAATAAAATAGAAAACAGTTGAAAATTCATGAATTGTTTGAATAGTGCAAAATAACCAAAATTTTGTTGTACATATAAATATTGTTTAATTACCTGTAGCTGTGAAACATACTCATCCCCCCCTAACGGCACGTACGTCCACCCACTCCGATGCTTCCCCCTTGAAAAGTTAGGTGGAGATATCACCAATAGTGTCGATGACCTTCTAATTACGGATAATGCTACAATTCAGGTGGGAACAAATACATTATTATCATTACTATTTCAATAGAATTAACTAGAATTAAAACTATTTTAACAACTAAACTTATGAATTTGGTGTAATGATTGTAATACCTCCATATCTCACATGAGTAAATTGTAGGAAGCCTTATGTGGGTATATAGGCTCTAGTTCCATAACATAAGTACCTAGTGCTTATCCTTTTCCAAAGGATAACCCATGTGGTGTGGGTAGGTGTTTCGTTGACCGATTCTGGACTTGGGTTGTTATAGATGGTGTCATAGCTAGGTTTGGTTCAAAGTATGTGGTTAAGTCCGCCGATATGGGATGGGGGAACCTCCTTATACTGAGAGTCCATTCCTAAGGACCTAGTGCTTATCCTTTCATAGAGGATAGCCCATGTGGTGTGGGCAGGTGTTTTATTAACCGGTTCTGGACTTAGGTCATTATAATGATCCTCCTAAAGGGGTCTTTTTGCTGAGGAGGATGTTCTGGTAAGACCTATAGCCTAGCCAAAATTTAATGATATGGTGTATTTGTCGGGAATCCGAACGAGTTTCACGCTATTAAATTAGCATGCACCAAAATCGGATTGCAAAAATAATCACATGGGTACCTTATTTTTCAAATTCCACAAATGCAGAATTCTCCATGCTTCACACGCTCGAATTCCTCCTTACCCGGATGCACTACTCGTGATTTTTCTAGTAGAGAAAACTTCATGTATGTCTGTGTGTTGTTGTTGTTGTTATCAATGCATAACAACTCCTTTTATAGGCAAATCCAGGTAGAGTTCAGAATGTGGCATGGGACCCATTGGGATATCTTAATCCTGTCAAATTAGTCCCTAACTAATTTATTGTTTACAAGTCAGTACAACATTTTGCATGACCTTGTAAAATCTCCTAGGATTTCAGAGATAATTCACAAGTACTTATTTTATTCTATTCCGTTCACCGTCCAATATTGTTGCACATAATCTAGATTAGACTAACCATATCCAAATCATGGCACTGCCAATACGAAATTAAATATGTGCATGTCTCTTTAAGTTTATTCGGACTTTAAACAATTTAGAAAAATATTTATAAAATCTATATATATTATATATATAATCTTATATAGAAAATAATATTTCCAAAAAAATATTTTTCTAAATCGACCACGTGGATTTCTTAATCCGAAAAACCAAGAGACATACCCCATAATATTCACTTTTATTTTAAGAGTGGTGAATTCCATGTTGAATAATCATGAGCATAACATGTTAACATTTATGTAATCCAACATGTCCAAGTATATCCTATATTAGGCATCATTGGTTGATATATCAAAATCATATAATGTATACATTTAAATTTATATTATTCTCAAGTCTACGGAATAAATAATATTTACTCTTTCTCAACAGTTGAAGGTCTAAGAGTAATCGATTTGGTCCTATTCAAATATTTATCTCCATAAATATTCACATACACATTAGAAATTAATATTCCAGTGATTGAGACAAATCACTTTATCTCATATAGTAATGTCACATGTGCAATCTTTTATGAGCAATTAACCCATATATATACTCATAGATTGTGAACACATTTTAAATAACTATAAAGATAAATCAAGTTTCATGTGGCATGATCTTCATCATCCATCAATCCATATATAATACAGTTCTATGTGTTTATCATAGCAGGAGATAAAGAAGAATCACACAACTTTATTAAAACAATAACAAAGTTTAAGTTGCCTTTGATGAGTACAATAAATCTTTCAGTATTGACCTAGTTAGTCGACTGTTGGTTCGCCGAACCAGACTCACATATGCCTAATGGTGAATTGGATAGTTGGTTCAGAAAATCATTGACTAACGTAAATGGGACAAGCCAACATCTACCTTCCGTCGTGCTGGAGGTCCATAGATATATTGGCTGTTGGACCCTCTACGTCCACGAGAAGCTCGTTGCGAGTCAAAACTAGAGGTCGACTGACCATGATGGGTAAGGACTTCATGACCTCGTGAAAACCGGCAACTATGATCGTCGTGGACCATGACTAAAAAGTAACACAAAATATCTTTTTATTAAATATAATATAACAAAAATTAAATAAAATTAACTACTAAAATTAACAAAATTAGCACTAAAATTTAGTACTAAAATTATTACTAAAATAATAAAATTAACACTAAAAATAAGCACTAAAATTAACACTTAAATAACATCAAAATTAATCTACAAAAATTAATAGTTAAAGTTACACTAAAATTTAGCACTACTAACACTAAATTTATTCCTACAATGAAATTTCAGCATAATTTGAGTATAATTTGAACACTTAAAATTCAGCATGATTTCAAAACTAAAATTTCAGCATAATTTCAACACTTAAAATTCAGCATAATTTCAACACTAAAGTTTTAGTATAATTTCAACATTAAAATTCAAGAATAATTTCAACATAAAGTTTAAAATAAAAATTCAGCATAATTTCACCAGAAATTCTCTAAACAGTAAAATTAAACACCAACATTTGAATAGCACTAACATTCAACTTAGAAAATGAATTTGAAAGTGTCAGCCGCATCATTTTAAATTTCAAATTTGAAAAAAAAAATGGTTGAATTTAGTCACATGGGTAAAAAATTCAGTTGTATGAAAACGATTTCAGTTGCTTAATTGATTGAATTCAATCGCATATTCAATCAAACATATCTAAAAAATTTCAAGTATAATAGACAATCATATATGGACAATTAAATGTAGACAATAATATATTTACATACATAAGTAAACAAACAAATGCAAGCATAAATATAAGGACAAACAAATATGAACACTTAAATGTAGAGATACATATAAGGATAAATGCAATTTAGACATACATTTATTATTACTTATATAATACATATATATATATATATATACTATATATAATGTTAATATATTATATATTATATGTTACATGAATAATTATATATTATGCATTACACAATAAATTATTGAACACTAAAATAATAATTTCAATAGAATAAAATTCATTGAATAGTACATAATCATTCGTTAGTGTCAGAGGAACTCTTATTAAGACTTTTGACATTTTCATCATCAGGATCACGATATTGACCCTTCAAGTTAGGTCAACCAGCATAATTGTTGGTTCAACGCTAAAAGATTCAACCAATACTACATAGTGTTGAACATCAGACCGTTGGTATGTTTCTTCCTCAATTCCAAGCAGGGTGTTATAGTTTTCATATTCTTGTGATTGATCAACGGCGTTAATGTCAATGTAAGCCTGTGGTTTGGCCTTAATTATTGCCCACCATTGCTGGAGTCAATTATGAGGATATTGACAATAGTACATTTGTATCGCTTTGCGGGCAAGAATGAAAGGTTTAAGTGGACTCAGTATGGAATGCCGCTTAACATCGAATATACCATATTGCATGTGTCTTCAACCTCCACGTGTAAGATCAAACCACGCAAATTTGAAAATTGTGACAAAGTTTGAGATGCTTCCTGAATATTCAAGTTCGATAATTTCATTAATCATTCCATAAAAAGTATACCCCCTAGATCAAATCATCTCACTATCAACACAAACACCCCAGTTTGCAGTCGACTTTATTGCCCCATAACTCCATGTATGAAATTGAATACCATTGACCATGCATCCATTAAAACTTGAAGCTCCATGTAAATGGACCTCAAGATAATTCAACTAGTCATTCACTTAATATGTTTGGATGGATTTTTCCCTACAAGTATGAAACACATGATCATTAGTAATTTTTCAGAATACCCATGTATATGTAAATTCAACCAGAGAATATAATAACAATCAAAGACATATGTCTTTTGAAAAACATCGTGCAAAATTTTTTACCATAGCTTTTCCATTTCTCTAACACTACATTGAGGAAACTTGCATTGCATAACATTGTTGAAAACCTTATGTACCAAAATAGAGGAAGATTAGTAACTTCCAAAAATTAAAATATGAATTAACATACTAAAATACAGATGTTGAAGAACATTTCAAGCATATGGTTCAACTTCTTCACAATTCTATATAATCCTTTGTGTGCCATAGGATGGGAAGTTGTAGTTTTTATTGCAAAATAATGGCAGTTGACACATCCCATGACAATTAGGTAGCCCTAGATTAATGTCAGTGTTCTGTGAGGCCCTATTAAGTCTAGTTGTTGTATTAATGCGAAAATAATGTTCACATAATATTATCATTTCCTAAATCAAATATGGTTCAACAAATGAGCCTTCTAATTTTGATTTGTTGCATGTCTTTCATCAAAAGGACCAAATTAGTCTCTCAAACAGATACATCAACTAGAATTCTACCGGACTGCATAGCATGGCCTCACGCAGTAGATGCATGGGATGGTGCTCTATCAAATAAAGAAAAGTTGATAGAAAGATCATCTCTAACTTGTAGATAGTAATGATGATGAGGTTCTGTAGCTTGTCCACATCGTCTATTCTAATTTTCTATGAACAAAGTTGGCAGAAAAATGAACTACATTTAGATATAGTGGACCATATTATTTGTGCTAAATACCCATGCAAATGCAATTAGCAGTATGCATTGAACGAATACATGACAATCATGGCTCTTAAAAAAAGTAAAAACTTCCATTCCCTAGGTTTATATTACATGCTAAATTCAATGCGTACCTATCTGGAAATATTAAATATCATAACCATAAATATATCTACCTAACCTCTTCCTTTTCTAGTGTATATGTCATTTTCAACTTTATTCTGTTATTACCATCTTCAATTAAGTGGAGCTCAAACCGTATATCCAATTCCTTCAGATCCAATCGGGCATTAGGATTGTCCTTCATCTTACCCTTAATGTCCATCAATGTATAAAATAAATTTTCAAAGAAAAATTTCTCTATATGCATGGCATAAAGGTTGTGGCTTACAAGCAAATCCTTCCAATAAGGTAAGTCCTAAAGAATCGACCATTTGACCTAATTATGGGTCTTCCCAAATCCACTCACTTGAAGATCATCAAACATTACATCATAAGGTGGGAATTGCATCTCATCTAAAGCTTGACTAATTTTTTCACCAAACAATGGCGGCACAGTTGTATCCCTCACTTTTAATCATGGTGTAAAAGTACTACCATTCCCATAAAATGTATGATTTCTTTGTAAAAACTTCATATGACTGTTGAACCAGCATGGGTTCCTTCTGTACTTCAACTGAAAAAAACCAATGTTCTCCATACAATATAGACATGCCAATCTCCCATGAGTACTCCACCATGATAGCATTTCATATGCCAAAAAGTAACTAATTGTCTACAATAGACATGCTTGCATGACAACATTTTAGATCTATATGCTTCCCAAGTTTTAACTCCATCTAACCACAATGTTTTCAACTCATCAATTAGTGGCGTCAGGAACACACCATTATTTTATTCAGAAGATCTTAGACTAGGAACTAACAAAGAAATATGTATTCCTCTTCCATACACATTTTCGGTGGCAAGTTATACACAATAATGAAAACCCGTCAAATAAAATACATCCCTCCTGTTGCAGAATTTGGCATAAACTAATCTATATATAGCCCAAGATGTACATTTCTAATTTCAATAGCAAAGTCAAGAAAAATTGAATCTAAATGTCGCCAGGCCTTTGTTTGGCATGAATGGCCCACTGAATCATTCACACCATACCTATTAGTAGAATGCAATGTCATGTGTTCTGTAGTTTAGGTAGACATGAATAACTGTTTCAGTTGGTCAATTATTGGTAGGTGTCGCAGTACATTTTTTGGAATTAGTTTTTTGTTACTTCTATCCATTAACCCTTCCTTATATCTACATTCCCTACAAACTGTGAAATGTGTTAACTATAAGTTCTCCCTATCAAATAATATACAATTATTGGGGCACGCATCTATTTTCACATATGGGAGACCGAAATCCTTCATCATTTGTTTACACTCATACAATGTCTCTGGCAAACTATTGTCATCTAGAACAAAATCCTTCATAAGTGATATAATGTCATTATAGCAACTATCACTCATATTATGCTTATTTTTCTTGCTTAACAATCGAGATATTGCTAACAACTTCGTATGTTTGGTGCACCCATCCTACAACGATGTTAATGCATCATCCAGTAGTTAATAAAATTTCTCCACACTCAGATTAGGCAATTTGTTTCCAGCTAGGCCAAAATTAAATACATTGCACCCTTCATTATCATTTTCATGCTCATATATATCAGCATCCACAGCAACATTGCCCCCCTTATTATCATTTTTATGATTTTCATTTCTATAATTTTGGTGGAGATTTGAGGCAATTGAATTGATAACCATTTGCTTATATGCAGATCTATTGTTATAGTCGTTATCTCTATCAGAAACTACTCTTGACGATGATGTATTTGATGTTTCAACAATTTAAAAATTATGAGACTACTTATCATATCACTCACTGTGGTAGTACCATATGCAATAGTTATCCAAAAATCCATATTCATATAAATGCATTCCAACTACATTTTGTTCTCTATAATGTTTCTTTCAGCATCAGTAACATAGATAGTTTATTAGTTGTGTCAAACTACTACATACAGCTTTGATAAAATTTTCTACACTGTTTATGAAATTTGGGTTTATGTATCCTTCCATCATTAAATGTTTATACATCCATTCACATCCCATTGTTATTCTTTTATATATTTCCTGCAATTGAAATTCATATATATTAAATTAGAAAAAGAAGCATTACAACTCAACAACTTTTAATTTTCTACTAACGTTAATATGCTATATATGAAGGTCCACCTATACCCTAATCATCAATCTTCATAGGGAATGACCCTAACCTATTCAGAAATGAAATTTTTGAATTATACTTTTAAATTGTCATTTACCTTAATAGTCCTTGCAGTTACAATATATTCATAACATTTCTCAACGTACCAAGAATCATTGACAGGTAATCTATGGTCTATCTATATGCATATGTAAATAAAACTACAAAACAAATCTATATTTATAAAAAAATCTTGGCTAGAAATATCAGCTACCTCTATGCTGATAACTAGAGATTGAAGTGATGGAGTGTGAAGATAGCAGAGCTTCAGCTGAAGTGAATGAACAACCGGAGAAATAGAAGTAGAGATAGAGAGAAGAGAAAGTGGGGACGGAGGGGAAATGAGGTGAAGAGATGAATGGGGTGAGGAAAAGGCAGTTTGTGCGATTGAATTTGTCATTGATACTTTTTTTTCTCACTGATGTGTGACTAAAAGAAAATATATTTAGTTTATGTGGCTATCATTCAATTGAAGGGGAAAATATATTTAATATGTGATAATGTCGTGTGACTAACAGGGGAATTTAATTATTCCATGCAACTATTATACTATCGATAGTTTAATATTTTTTAAATGGTGCAACTAACATGCTACTGTCAGTTTAATATTTTTTAAATGATGATACTAGCATGTGATTGATTTTTGTATGACTGAACATTTCAGTCGCATAAATGATTACGGCCCACACGCATGCTACTAACGTACAACTGAAATATCATGCTCTAGACATTTAGTTGAATAAATTAGTCACATTTGAACTTTTTTATTGTAGTGATTTAATGACAATGAGGTCTTAAGATTTAAAATAGCATTAGGGCTATTTAATTACAATTAGGTAATAGGATTTAAAATAGCCAAACTAACATTACAAGGGCATTGGTTGTTGGTGTCAATGAGTAGGAGGGATGGGTCTACTGCAAAATTGTAGATTTGAGAATTTTGATTTTGGTTCATCTATTTTCTCATATGTTATCCTAATTTGTGACAAATTTTTGGAGAATCAGAAGCATTAAAATTTTTCATGTTAGATGTTAGGTGGTACATAGGATAAACACTTTTCAGTTAGTATATAAAAAGGGAAACTTTTAAATGCTGAAATGGTTACCTTTGAGGGTGTTAATTTTTTCCCAGAAGCTAGGGTTTCTCTTTGTTGTGTGTGTCCATTTCCTCATCAAATGAGGATTGCTTGAGTCTTACTCAATTTTGCTTTTGGTTGGTATCATTGGCTCTCTTACTTTCATCTGTTGTCTTTTGGTTCATTGGGTTTGTGTTCTAGGTTAGTTTAATTTTTGTTCATTTAGTGAGCATTCTGGTCTGTCATGGTTTGGTCCATTTGGTTCATTTTCATTTGTTGAATTCTAGTTAGCTTGGATGTGTCTTTTGATAATGGAGGATTTGGATGTAATGCTTATTGGTTTGTCACTCATGTCGAAGGAGTGCTGCCTAATTTGACTTTAGTAGGAGGATGTACCATTAGGGTCAAACAAATAGTGTTTAGCGATGAAGGTGTTTTCCAAAATTAGTACAGGCTAAGTTTTTAAAGTCGGCACTCTAGATAACGCGGTGGAACTAGTTCACCTTGGCTCTTCATATGGTGTCCATAAACCATTTTTCTATTGGAGTTTGAGAAAGATGAGCATTGTAATACCTTCATATCCCACATTGGTGAATTATGGGAAGCCTTATATGGATATATAGGCTCTACTTACAGAACATAAGTACCTAGCACTTATACTTTTCTAAAGGATAGCCTATGTGGTGTGGGCAGGTGTTCTGTTGATCGGTTCTAGACTTAGGTCATCATAGATGGTATTAGAGCTAACCCATGACTATGATGGTATAGCATAGTAGGTGTGCACATGCATCATCTACTGGGACTGGTCCTAGATTTGGGAGGCTACTTGGCTAAGGGCTAGGTAGTCCAATTAGAGAGGTTACTTGGTCCGAGGAACCAAGTAATCCGATTGACCCTGTATTAGAGCTGACCTAAAACCATGATGGTGTGGCATAGTGGGTGTGCCCATGCATTGTCAACTGGGATTGATCATGGATTTGAAAGGCTACTTGGCTAGGGGCTAAGTAATCCGATTAGAGAGGTTACTTGGTCAGAGAAACCAAGTAATCCAACTGACCCCGGCGAGGATGTTGGGTACATAAAGGGGAGTTCGTAACACCCCCACATCCCACATAGATGAATTGTGGGAAACCTTATATGGATATATAACCTCTAGTTCCGGAACATAAGCTCTTAGTGGTTATCTTTTTCATAAAGGATAGCCCAAGCCCAGAATCGGTCAACGTAACACTTGCCCACACCACATGGGCTATCCTTTATGAAAATGATAAGCACTAGGTGCTTATGTTTTGGAACTGGAGCTTATGTATCCACATAAGGCTTCCCACAATTCATCCATGTGGGATGTAAGGTGGTTACAAACTTCCCCTTTATGTACCCAACATCATCATTGGGGTCAATCAAATTACTTGGTTCCTCAGACCAAGTAACCTTTCTAATTGGATTACTTAGCCCTTAACCAAGTAGCCTCTCAAATCCAGGATTAGTTTTGATAGACGATGCATGTGCACACCCACTATGTCACACCATCGCCGTCCTAGGTTGGCTTTGATACCATCTGTAATGACCCAAGTCCAGAATCGATCAACAAAACACCTGCCTACACCATATGGGCTATCCTTTGGAAAAGGATAAGCGTTGGCTGCTTATGTTCTAGAACTAGAGCCTATATATTCACATAAGGCTTCCTGTAATTCATCCATGTGGGATATGGGGGTGTTACAAGCATGCATGTAGTAATTGTTCTTCATCATGGTCCTTGGTCTTTTAGAAATCAATTGGTCATTTTCCAACAGCTTCATCAGAACGATTGCCCATCGTTGCTCTTGTTCTAGTATGTCAACTTCTAGATGCATGTGGTTGATATGCCTTTGATAGGAGAAATCAAGCTATAAGCAGGCTACTAGACAATCATGTGGGAAAAGTTTTTAAGGTTTGTCACATTGGCCCTTTTCTCAGATTTTATGCCTTAGTTGATATTCTAAAACTGCTTCAAAGGGGTATCTTGGTTGAAGAAGACAATGGCAAAGTGTGGTATTTTTTTCATCATGAGCAGTTCTTGGATTTATACTATCTATATGGTAATGTGGATCATGTAGAATAGGAATGCATGGAATACCCTACTGGAATAGAGGAGAAAGAAGGGTAGTATAAGGAATGGTTGTAGTTTTAAGCATTAATGTGTGAAAGAGGGCTGCTAAGAGACTTTCTGGGGAGGGGTACATTTACGGATTCAATGGCATGGTTGTCATAGTGGAAGGAGTGGTCTAGTAGCTGTATTCCTCATATGGATATGACAAATCAGGGCACCACTACCTTTGTTCGATGTACCCTAGTTGTACCATCATTTCTCCATGATAATGCAATGATGTGAATGGTGTTCCGGTCCTCTTATGCCATTGAGTAGATTGTACAACACAGAATAGTTAGAATTAGATAGGAGTGGTTCAGGTTGCAGAGTTTGCATATGGCTCTTTGTTACCAGTAGTGGTCTTTCAGCGAGAATGAGCGTTAGGTATATTCTATGTCTTGCTCATCTTTAGTCATTATTTAAGGCCCGAAAAATGTTGGCCTTAGCTTGTTCACAAGGATGGCATTTTTTTTTAATCAAATACGGGCTCTTGGAAGCACATACTAAGTGTAGGGCATGAACCAGTCATCAAGATGGCAAAGGTTTGATGGAGTGAGAAGGATGATATTTCAACAGGGTCAAGCTTAGGCTTACCTTACTAATTGCAATGAGTCCCGTAAGTTTGAACTGTCAGGGACTTGGGTCAGCTAGAATAGTTCATGCCTTATGAAAAGCAGTTCAAAATAAGACTTTAACTGAAATGCGTTCATTCTGTGTAGTTTAGGTTTTATTTCTTGCTTTGCAATTTTGTGTGTTGGTTGGTAAAGAGGTCTTGCTCTACCTTGGCAATAGAGCTAAAAGGTCACATTCCTGTCTTTTTATCATTCATATTGATGTTCAAATTGATGTCACGGGGTTTGTATAAAGGTTCACAGGATTCTGCGGTCATCTGGGGTTAGATCTATGCCATGCATCTAGGTCTTTGCCGCATCATCTACCTTATCAATCTGGCTTGTTGTAGGCTATGATAGGGAATTTTAACAAAATTTGTAGGCTCATAAAAAGGAAGGTGTCCTAAAATATAAGTATCTTGAGATTCTATATTTGGCATGGGCTTGGATGATCTTGGCTTCAGGGGCATTCAATTTATATGGTAGCATGTGGTTTTGAAGGATGCTTGTATAGGAGCAGCTTGACATGTGTTTGGGTTCCCTGGATTAGAAAGCTCTTTTCTCCCATCATTATGTCTATAATTTTGATTTCATTTGTTTAGATCATAATGGGGTCGAATTATTACTATTGAGCAAATCAAACTTTTTTTGTAGGGAGTTGTGGAAGTATCAAGCAATGTTGGTGCCAGATAATATATGTGAAAAGATTTTGGCATCTACTTGGATGGATTCTGGATTGAGAATGTTACATGACTGAAGTAATAAGTGCAAGAATCATTTTTTGAAATGGAATGAGAAGGAATTCAATAGCTTACATAGGAGAATTTAGTAAAGCCTATAGTGACCGATGCAATGAATAAGGCTTTTCTAATGCATTTGGATATGAAGAAGTTAAAGTTACTCTATTTCAAATGTATCCTACAAAGTTCCTAGGTCTGGATGGTGTTCCCTATTTGTTCTTTTAGAAATTTTGGCATATTATGAGGGAAGATTTTATTACATATGTCTTCAATATTTTAAATAAAAGGGTGGTTCCAAGCAATTTAAATTACATTTACTTGGTGCTTATCCCAAATATTTGGAATCCTTTTACATTCTTAAATTATCATATGATTAACTTATGTAATGTCCTCTACAAGGTGGCATTGAAGGTGTTGGGGAATTGAATGAAGCCTTTCTTTTTCTCCTTGATTTTTTAGAATCATAGCAGTTTTGTCCTTTGCAAGCTTCGCAAATAATTCCCTTATTACCTTGGGGGCATGTTACAATCTTAATTCGATATATGGCTGATTGGATGGGACCTTGGTAATCAAGCTTGATATATTGAAGGCTTATGATCATGTGGGTTGGAGTTTCTTGAGAGGTATCTAGGGAAGTTGGTATTTCATGCTAAGTGGCTTGTTTGGTTTTGAGTTATGTGAAGATGATGTCCTTCCTAGCACCAGTGAATACATCTCCCTTTGTAATTTTTTTACTCGTCTTGTAGTCTTCAAGATGGCAACCCATTTTCACCAATTATCTTCCTTTTTGTGCCGAAGGGTTATCAATGTTGTTATGTCATGTAGAGGCTTTAGCAGAAATCTTGATTAGTCCATAGACTTCGCATCTAGTATTTGTTAATGATAGTATCTTGTTTCTTTCGATGTTAAAATAAGGGGTGAGGCACCTACAGGCTATCCTTAAGCTTTACAAATATGCCTCAGTCAGATGATTAATGTACATAAATCTTCTTTCTTCTTTAATCCCAAATATTGCCCCACATCACAGTACATTCTTTTGTCAAATTCTAGGGAGGTCATCTTTATTTTTAGGTAGAAAGAAGACATCTCTAATTAAATATCTTATTGAGAGGGTGACTAACAAGATTTCTCAATGAAAGACATCATTTTTTTCTTAGGAAGGGCAAGGAATGATGATTAAAACTATCATTCAGGCTATGGCCACACACCTTTTGAGTTATGCTTTAATCCTCATTAAAGTATATGACAAGCTGTAGTCTTTATCGACCAAATTTTAGTGGTCTTCCGATATCAATGTTTGAAAAGTTCCTTGGTATGGATAGGAGAGGTTATGTATGTTGAAGCAAGTAGGGGGCTTTGCCTTTTTGAGATATATAATCTTTTAATAGGGCTATATTGGCAAAATAGGGATGAAAATTTACTAGCCTTGTGTGTCGAGTTTCCCAAGGGAAGCACTTCCCTTTCTCATTCTTCCCATGTGATCTTAAGGCTTCATTTTTATCAAATATTTGGAAAGGTATTGTGGTGGCCAAGAAGGTGCTTCCAACTACTAGTTTTTCGCAAATTAGATGGGGGCTAAAGTCTTGATTTGGCACAATATGAAACTGATCACAACTCTTTTCCATAGCCTACTCCATCATTTTCTGGCCAACCTTATCAATTACTCTTTCACATGCAAAAATTCTAAGATTGATGCTTTTTTTTGCCAATGCAGTCCTTAATCAAGGATATTCATCTAATCCAACATACTGAGGACATTTTTACTTAGGCCATTTCAAACAATAATCTGTTTATGGTAAAATTAGCATACTATATGGCCTTTGTATTGCTTTACGAGACGAATCCTCTCATGAAGTCAAACTTCTGGAATTGGTTTTGGAATTTAGGTTGTTCTTGTGGATTTAGGTTTTTCTCTAGCGTGCATTCATAGATATCCTACTAACATGAGACCATGTGAGGTTGAGGGGCATTGACTCTATAGTTATTTGCCACATTGTGGCAAATGAGGATGTCCATCAATTGCTTTTTTATTGCCAAATTACACGTAGACTTTGAGTATGTTTGGTCAAATGATTTTTAAGCTTCCTTTCAACTAGAAGGAAGGTCTTCATGCTTTCTTTCATGGCAAGGATGTAGAGATGTCAAAGTTTCCAATAACTTGTTAGTTTGTTTAGCATAATAGGAACAAGGCTGTCTATAAAGTTGTTTATCAAACTTACTCTCAACCGGCCTTTGGTGTGTAGGGTTTCAAGAGCCAAACAATGTAGCAGAATTAACTAAAACCATCTAGGATCCAAGTTAAATGAGGTAAATAGGGTGTTTAAATTTTTCATACCAAGTAGGTTGAGTTCTTTTACCTAGGGATGGCAATTAGGTGGGTCGGGTTAGGTTTGGGTCAAGTCATTCAGGTTCAGGTTTAATTGGGTTAGTGTGTATTCAAGTCCAGGTTCGGTTCAGGTTGGGTTATTTGGGTTTGGGTTTAGGTTGAATTCGGGTTGAGTTAATTTTAGGTTCGGGTTGGGTCAGGCCTGGTTTATTTGGGTTCAGATCCAATCAGGTCAAGTTATCAAGTCTTAGACCAGATTTAGCTTAATTGTCAGGTTTAGTTGGTTCACCGATACATAAGTTGAAATCACTAAATTGATTCAATTTTTTTATTTAATTTTGATTAAAATTTAATTTAACTAGCCATAAAAATAATATAAAATTTATGAAGATATATTAATATATAATTTATTTAATAAAATACTTTCTCTATGTCAAGTTCTTTGTAATACTCATGATTCAACAATTAATCTACGATTTTTTATTTTCAACATTTTAGTATATAAATGAAAAATGATTATATTAAATAATAAATAAAGACCTATAGTTTCTAAATATATACTTTTTAATTTTTTTTCTAACAAATAATCTCCTCTCCGACCCATTTTCTTTGTTCCATTTAACTTTCTAACTAGTTTGACATAAATTTATTTATATTATTATTTATTAAAAAATTAGAAAAGTATATTTAAAAATTTTAGTTCTTGATTTATTTTTCATGTATAAAATTTTTTATTCATATATTAAAATGTTGAAAATAAAAAATTATATATTAATTGTTAAAATATGAATGGTAGAATTAATTTGAGATATAAAGAGTAATATAAATAAATTCAATTCAAACAATTCAAAAAAGTCAAATATTTCAAAGAATATGGGACAGAAGAGGTACTATAATTTCTAAAACCTAATTATTTTTATCTCTCTATCACCGTTTCACTAATCGTTTCCCATAGTTCTCACTTGCTCGCTTTACAACGTAAAACAGATTAGTAGAATAGAAGAAAGTCATTCACATATATTAAATAATAATTTTTTAATAGTCTTTGTCGACCATATGTTTTATATTGATTTAAGTTAAAATTAAGTCTTGTTAGGTTTAGTCATCGGGTCATTTCGGGTTCGGGTCAGGTCGTGTTCAAGCTCAGGTGGATTGGGTCAGGTCTTCGGGTCGGGTCAAAATTTTTCATCTATACTTTTACCTAGCTATTGAGCCAAATCACAAAACTTAAATAGTTGACGTGTTCAAGCTTTCTACAGTATCCAACACAAATGACTTGGATCACCACATTTCCTCCAGGTTTTGGTAAGAGTGTTCCTTTTGTACTTGCAGTGCTAGCTTGCATCCTCCAAGGAAAGACAAGAGGTGAGTGTGATTGGATATTTCAGAACCTTTTCTAATTTCAGCTCTAGGAGATAGCCACAAAATTAATACTATATGACATATATATAGTGAAGCAAAACTCACAAGCCAAATAGGTTTCATAACCCTAATCTGATTAGGCCTAATTTTGGGCTCAATAATGGTTCAATTTTGGGGGCAATAATTAACCCAAAATTATCTTGAAACCAAAGCCAAACAATTTGGCCTATGCACTCAAGTAATCCAATTGGTTCTAAGTGTTCAATCCGATAGGCTTCTATCACACTAGAAAAGAACATAAATCACATTTATGATCATAAACAATTAGCGGTGTCTAGCAATACATCATTGCTACCTAACTGACAAGATAGTCAATGATTTGACTAAACCTCTATGATCATTATTCATTTATGTCATTGTCCCTTTGTCCAATATATCAAGACCGAGCATGAGACATGGAATGTATCACTCTTATATAGGCCAATCTATAGTTTCTTGATTCCCAAGTACACTGACTAAAACTTATGACATTGATATCCTAAATCAACTCATCCGAGCATGGCAATGCATTTTCTTAGTCTCACTCAATCAAGGGGCCCAGAGATATAACTCCCATTATATAGGAGGGACAAATCTCATCTTGATCATTCAAATCCCTCTGCATGATATGTGACATACTCAATGAAAACCTTCCTATTTACTCTATTACAAGCAACAAGAAGAAGTATCAAAGTATGTGACACACATGTAGGGAACCTTGATGACCTCTAGTGTGTTCATAGCTTACAACAAACCTTTTTCCACTACTCTAGTAATAGTATGGATGCGCCAAATCTCTCTATACTCAAACAAACATGTGAACTCACTGGCAAGCACAGCTAGCATCAAAGTATAGCAGTACTCAATATCAGCAAGTAATGGCAAGTACCAAGATCATTTTTCCCAAGGAACAGAGGTTGTCTACCATACTCAATATCTCTCCATTATCTAACTAGTAATTAAGAGGAATTGTTAACTAACTACTATGAATTAACTAACTAGACTAACTAATGCAATAACATAAACTACTAACTATTGGCAGGTAGTGGAAAAACAATTGAAACAATCAATCATAAGAAACCTCAAACTTAGAATTGAATCCCCCATGAACTTTAGTTGTGTTACTTTTACTCTAATTTAACATGATTATGATTAACTTGGACTGTGGAGTATTGTGTAAGGTAGATTAGCTCCTTATTATTGCCATTACACTAACCTTATTTTAACTGACCAATATGGTGTCTAGGCCTATTGAGCTTTCTAAGAACCCATTACAAGTCCTAAGACCCACTACTAGGTTTCATCTTTGTCCGGAGGTATTACATTGCGCCTATTGGTCCCAATTATAATAATATCCCTTTTATCAAACAGTGATCAACAACAAATATACCGCATACTACTTGATGCATGTTTATCATCCCACATTGAATTAATAGGTTAGCTACTATTAATCAACAGAACAAAGCACATTGGATAAATTGCAAGAAACACACATAATCATGCTAAACTAGAAATAATCACAATCACAAAATCATCATAGGGTTCATCTATTCTAAGCATGAATAGGAAAAGTTTAGCTCATAGTGCCGTAAAATAAACATCAAAGAATCAAAAGAAAACTAAGAAAATAACGATCCAAGACTGAATTTCTTCTTCTTAAAGAAATCTTTGATCCGACACTCATAGAATGGTGTTAACCATCAGAATTGCCTCTGGCAGTTTTCCTCCATGAAAAATTCTTTTTTTGCCTTCTCTCATCTATCTTCTTTTTTTCTTTTTTTTTGTTTTATAATTAACTTGAAAATCTTAAAAATTAGGACAAACATGGGTTAGAACATGGCCATGTTGCTCTTTTGGTACTTAAAATCTCGCTTAATTCAACACGATTTGGAGCATGGGCATGTAAGGCGTGTAAGCTGCAAAACTTTGCCAATTTTGCAATTCAGCTCCAAAATTAGCCAAAATCCTTCCTAACTTACATAATGCTGAAATATGACATAAAAACAAAATATGAACCAATTAAGCACTATATCCTAGTAAAAACATATCAAAAGAAAAGCAAAATCCAACAAAAGAATCTGAAATTTTCTTAAAATTTTCAAAACGATTAAAGCATAGAATGTAAAATCATTTCCTTAAGCAAATAGGCATAGGGAGAATTAAGACTTTAGTTATCTTGATAAATTAACAAGACTACCAAGCATGCGATTTCTTCTATTCAACACTTCTAAAACAAGACAATTTCAATGGTAACAATTTATTCTCAAGCTAGTAACCCATATATCTGAAAACTGAAAGAATAACATCAAATTTTCATGCAAAGTAGAAAACACAAAATCAATCTAAGTTGGAGCTAACTATGCATAACCATTCAAACCACAAATCATGGATTAGACGATTAATTGACATTTCAATGTTTTTTCTTTTTCTTTTCTTTTCAACCAATTCTTGTCATGTGTCAAAAATTTTTGCAACAACTGTACACTACAAAAGCTTTGTCTATACCCAAGCTAATTCTCAACATAATCCAAAATGATCTTTTGATCATGCTCATGCTTTTAGCATCTTTTTGAGTTGTGATCAGCTCTTGCCTTAGGAGAAGACCCTAACCTACTTTAACACCAAAAACAATGAAGTAGCATATTCACTTTACTTTACTTCACCAACAATCAGCCACAAATCTATCAACCAAACTTTCCATCAATACAATATAGAAACCCAAAACTTAGCATGCTTTAAACAACGTACTAAACACAAAAACTTGATTAAAAAATAAATTCTCGAGGCCATCTTCCACTAGCTTGCTAATGAATAGCGAAAACATTTTAAAAGCAATTTAAGCACCAAAGGCAAAGATTAGGAATTTTCAAATTAAGGACTTAAGATATTAAATTAACTATCACTTTATAAGAAGCACATGCTCAAAAAAATGATTTAAAAACAATTAAGCTATAAAAATTTAAAATTTTCAAAAAATCACTGAAAAAAAATAAATTCAAAAATAAAAATCATAAATAAGTACTAAAAAATAAGATTCATCCCCTACACTTAAATTGTACATTTTACTTAACATATTAGCATGAAAAATAAAGTGAACAAGAAGGGGTGATAAAAATTGTTACCACCTTGGAAAAGGAAAATTTTAGTTGCCTGTCTCATAAGTTGGCATTCCAAAAAATAATTCCAGAAAGAGTGGTGATTAAGGCTTCGAATAAAAAGTTTGAAAGCTTTCGAAGAAAACATAAAAGATGATCAACTACAAAATACAGCAAAAAGAAACATAAGCAAATATAATGAAACTAGTATAAAATAGTACGAATAAAACTAGGAGTGACCAATGCTCCAATGACAAAAAAAAAAAAAAGATATCAAACGAGAATATGAACAGAAATAAGTTTGTAATGTCAGATGACACAAACAGTGTCATGACAGAAGTAACAACTCTAGAAAAAAAAATAAGATCAACAGTGGCATTAGTAAAGGCATCCTCCACAATGTCACTCGAAGTATCACCATCCTCTCGTGGGCGCGGTGGAATGACCACTCGGAATGCTCCAGCATGACAAACAATATGCTATGTGATCAAAAGCTCTATAATCAGTTGTGGGAAAACCATGGGCAAGGTTGGCTAGTGGACAGCTCTGGCAATAGTACTTAGGATCACACGACAGATGCTCACTGGGCATTTAGTGAGTATGGCTTGCACTAGACTTGCCTGCTCCTCAGTGACTAAATCAACATAAGGCTGACAATAGAGACACTTAATGAGAAATATGAACCATGGAAAAATAGTAGGCAATAGCTACAATGGCAAAATAAAAGGGCTATGCCCTAGCTCAAAAGTCCAGGCAACCGGGCATCCGTACAATGTCTATGTCAGCTTTACCTGACCAAGCTCTGGGAAACGATCTGGGACCTGAGTAATGCCTAGATGGCCCTCTATGTTAGTCATATAAGTGTGCATCATTATGTTCCTCACAAACCCCCTTAGTGAGATCTCATAATAGTGACCCTGAAAAGTGTCATTGGCGTAAAACTCTCAAACCATGGTCATGGAAGCAAATATTGGAGGCTTACACAGGTGCGTCCAGCTGCATTGGACCACGGTATCCTACATCTCCAGAGTGATAAAGTAGTCAAAAGTGGCTGAAAAATGATTTTCTTAGTCTAGAGAAGCCTTATGGAGTGAGTATGCCATAAAGGAGATAAAGCACGTGGAGATCTCTAATGGTAGGCTGTCCATATCATCATAGAGCTAGACCATGATCCTAATACTCATCATAACTACTAGAATAGCTTGCATAACCCATTGGGAATAAATATCAAACACTTAGTAAACTAAATTGCTTGGATGGCAAGTAAAAGAGATTTGAGCATAAGGAGAGTCCTCAACTTGAAGCATTAAGATTACTATTAACAATCGATCCATTAATAGCCAAAATGAGAGTATATTCTAGCTAGAATTCATTTAAACAATCCAATTTATACCCATCAAGACATAAAAAAGAATTTGATAAGTTATAGCTCTAATCTAGATGTACTTCCATCAAGTTCTTGGAAGAGGACACATAAAAATCACAAGGAAACAAAACAAACTAGAATCAAAGAAATGGGAAAGGTTAATCATACCATGGAGTTCTCAAAAGTAGAGCAAACTGATTGTTTTAGGCATCTTAAGGAGCAAGAAAATAAATACTACCATTTTAGATCATAAAAGAGGGTTAAAAGTCAAGTATTCAGTTCTTTGAGTTAAACAGGGGCATGTATAAAGCCATGTATGTGGCCGTGTTACATAAAATTTTAAGGTTGCATGGCCATGCACATGATCATGGTGGGGACCATGTTAGGCTTCTAAACTCAATTTAGGTGCGTTCAATTTATGAAGCATGAAAGGATAACACAGGTGTGTTTAGGGCCATGTACATGGACCATAAGCTAATACTCAAATGTGTTTAGAACCAGGTTTGGCTACTACAAGTTAAATCATTTTTGTGCAAAGTGAAAACACAGGTTCAAACATGGGTGTGTAGTTGACCCTATTTACAAAACATTCTAATGCCCAGGGGCTTCATCGTTGGTAGTCATGGTGACTGATGGAGGGACTCCCGGAGAGGAAGAACGCCTGGTGGCCGGTTTGCCCAAGGGAGAATACCAGAGATGCTTAGAAAAAGTGGGTTAGGAGGTCCCCAGGGTGTTTTTCCGGGGAGGAGCCTCCGACGCCCAAGTCAGTGATGCTGAGAGAAGGCAGAGGAAATTGCACTGAGGGGTTCAGTGAACTCGCATGGTTGTATTTTCTCAGAGTGAGGAGTCAAGATTTTTGCTAGCCAGCCCGCCGTTTGCCAGAGTGTATTCCCTGGTATTTATAGAGGTGTCCAGCCCGTTCAGATCGTGACACGTGTTCGGTCGGATGTTCTCTGAATGTCTGGGCGTAGAGGACAAGTAACTGGTGGTAGGCTTCCTTGAGCCCTGAGCCGAGACGGGCCATGATGTGACTTTGATGGCGTCGGCGTGTCAAAGTGCCATTTGAGGCGGCTTGTGACGTCTGTGGGCGACATGTCAGAGGCTTCCTTAAATGCTCCTGCCGTACTCCCGAGGTCCCTGGGTGAGGTCGTCCTCTAGTACGGACCGTACCACTTCGGGAAACATGCCCCTAGTTTGGGGGTTCCCAGATTCAGGGAGTTCGGCCTTCGGGAAGATCATGTTCGGCCCGCCATAGCTGGTGCCACTTTTCCGAAGGCGGTTTGTTTACTACCTTGAGGGGGCTAATAGTATCCTTAGGTTCCCTGGCGTGCCGAGCTCAGGCTCTTCGGCTTTTCTCCAAGGTGTGTGATCCCACATTTTTCTGGGTAGCGCCAGATCTCCTGGCCATTCTGGTGGCAGGGAGTTCGGCCAGGTGGAGGCGATAGTCCTTCGGTATCACATGCCCCCCTCCAGAAAGCCGAAGTGAAGACTTCGGTTTTGTTTTCTTTCCGAGGATGTTCTTTGGGAGTCTATAGAGAGTAACACCTGTGTCGAAGGTACACCTCTTGCCCAAAGGTGTGGGCTGCTCGGCCTTGGCCTATTTTTTGGTGTCTCTGAGGCAAAGCCTGTGCCGAAGATACACCTCTTGCCCGAAGGTATGGGCTTTTTAGCCATAGCCCGTCTTTTGGTGTCTTCGAGGCAACCTGCTTCTTTGCTTTTGCAAGTTTGTGCAGCGTCGTGTCTGTTGGCCAAGCGCGTAAGTCTGAGCGACGGGTCCCAGTTTTTTAGGGATGTCAGGAGACGTGTCTCCTATTTTGGCGCGATGGTTGACACATGGCGCACTGTCATTGGAGGATAGTCGCGTCGTTTACAGAGAGCGCGTCTTTTCAGGCGTAGAGTGCAGTTACGGCTACGGTTCGCCTTCAAAGGGCACTTATGATGCCGTTTCGGTTACCCACCCTTGGCCTATAAGTAGCCCATTCCGTCATAGTCCCTTTTGCTTTTGCTTCTGCTCTTTCCTTGCTTGCCCTTTTCTGTGCGCTTTCTCTTGCTTCTGCGGCGGACCTGTTTTAACAGAGCTTTTTCCGGCAACCTTTTACGACGGCGACCTCCAATTTTGGCAAGTCTTTTGGTGGGTTTTTTCTTTCCAGAGTCTTTTGATACCTCTATTTTTTTGAGTTTTTGTCGGAAGTTGTTTTCTTTCCTTTTTCTGAACTCATTTTTCTGTCCAAAATGCCTATCCCTGAGAGCTGGCAGCCTCTTTTATCTCATCCTTGTTGCACCACCCCTAAAAAATTAGAGAGGTGGAAGAAGAAGTTCTTTCTTCCCTCTTACGCCGTTACCCGGCTCCCATGACCTGACCACTATGCTTTTTCAAACCATAGTACCAAGGTTACCATTTTCCGAGCCCAGCTGAAGGCCGGACTTCGGTATCCTCCCCCGAAGATGGTTTGCGAGTTCTGCCAATTTCATGGCATTGCTGTGAATCAGCTTCCCCCAAACTCGTACTGCTATTTTAACGCCTTCCTCTGTATGTGTGGCGTCTTCAGGATAAAACCCCATTTTGTAATTTTCATGCAGTACTACAAGCTCTTCGTGGTCCCGAAGGGTGGCTTCTATTTCATGCTACCTTGGGGATCCGGGAGCAAAAAATTCATGTTCACTTTTGCCACTAAGGACAGTTGGCGAGGGTGGCAACAGAAATTCTTCTTCCTGAAGATAGATGAGGCCTGGTCGTATGTTCCGACCAAATGGGCTCGGGGAAAGCTGGATGTGGACGTCGTTGATCCGAGGATACTGCTGACTCCAGAGTTGGCTTCCGTGTTTGAGGACTTCGACGGACGTATTCGAGCCGTCTCCGACTGGGCTCCTGAGGTCGCTTCGCGCTCTCTCTACCCCTTCCCCATTAACTGGAGGTTGATGACCGAAGAGGTCCTTCGGGAGTTAGGGGTGGTCAAGGAGCATGAGACTGACCTCGAGATGCTAGCTCCTGCTATCACCGGGAAGGACTCCTAGTTGGTGCAGCTCCTTCGGGAGGAAGTTTCTTTCGAAACGCTTTTCGAAAGTAAGTTATCTTCTACTCCCTTGCATTTTTTTCCCTCGAACTTACGCTGATGTCTTTTTTCTTTTTCAGAGATGGGGGACGGGACTGTCGCATTCTACAAGTCCCTTTTCTCCGGCCAGGTGGAGAAGGGCGATCAAATAAAGAAGGCGGCTTCCCGAAGGCGGAAGTCTACTGGCGCTGGTCCTTCGGCGAAACGGGCAAAGAAAACTGCCCAGGTTCCTCAGGAAAAAATTTCTGAGGAGGCTGCTAAGGAGCCTGGGCAGCCGAGATTCCGCCGCTCGAGGCTGCTGCCGAGGTCCCTGCCGCTGCCGAGGTTCCTTCCGCCGACGTCCCTCCCCAGAGCCCTTCCGCGCCGCAGGCCCTTCTGGAGGCCGTGGTAGAGGCTCCTTCTACCGAGGAGCGGCGCAAGAAGAAAGGCAAGGGGATTTCGACCGAGGGGTCTCAGGAATCCGGGGACGTCGTAGTCGAAGTGCCGCCAGGTTTGTTGTTTTCAGAACAAGTATGGCTCTTTTGTTTTTCTGAAATTTCCTTTGCCTTTGACCTGCTTCTCGTTTTCGCCATGCAGGGGAGTTGCTTACTCCGAACTGGGCGACCGAACACGCGAAGGCGCGGGCCCTTCACGACGCCAAAGTCCCGCAAGGGAAGATACCCAAAGAGCCTTTCTGGACATTCACGAAGGACATGAACGTGTACTCCGAGGACTGTCCTGAAATGGTGAAGCAGATTTCGAAGGGGGTGCTTACAGAGGCCTCCTTCAAGGCTATTGCGGCGGCCCATTCGGGCGATGACACCCTCGCCGTGAAAGTTACCGAGCATGCTGCTTAGGTATGCTCTTCACACCTTTTTCCCTTCAATTTTTCCTAAGTGCTTGGCTCTTGCTGACCTTGCATTCATCTTTTCGCAGCTGCTGGGGTACGCCGACTTTCTCCGAGTTCGGGTAGCCAGGCAGACGGCGTTCCGAGCTTCGGCCTTAGAGGCCTTAGAAAAGGCGAAAGTCACGTGCTCAGAATTAACTGCCAAGAACCAGCAGCTGGCAGATGCTGCGAAGAAAGAAGTTGCTGCCCTTCGGGAGGAGTTCCGGAAGGAAAAGGAAGACCTTGAGAAGAACTCCTCCCTGAAGATTGCTGACCTCGGCGATCAGGTGGCGGGGATGCTTGCTGCCAACCAAGACCTTCTCAAAGATAAGTCAGATTCTGACAATCTCATACGGTTGTTGGTGACTGAGAAAAAAACGCTTGAAGTTGAGGTCAAGTCTATGAAGAAGGAGCCCGACGTGAAGAAGAGGATGAAGGCGTTGAAAAAGGAGGTTGCAGACTTGAAGGATGAGCTCGAGGACCTTGAGGTTGAGAAGGAAAAATCTGACCAAATGACCAAGGTCGCCTTCCAGGACGGGTTCTGCCTTGCTCGGCATCAAGTCCTTCAGAGGTTCCCCGGTCTGGACCTCTCTTTTTTGGAAGCTCTGAACATTCCAGAGGGGCCTCAGTGGTCCTGGTCAAAAATCGAGCACCTGAACCTTCCTTCCACAATTCCGGCGCCGAAGGTGGTGGAAAAGAGCACAGAGGCTGGTGGCTCCTGGGACGCTAAGAACCCTTAGGCTGTTTTAGGGGCCTTTTCCTTTTTTTCCTCTTCGCTTTTGTGCTCCTTCTTCGGGCACTTATTCTTTGTAAGCCTGATCATTCTCAATGAATATTTTTTGGCTAAGTCTTTTTGCAAGATTTTGCATTTCCATCGTCCCGAACAAGTTCGCTCAAGGGACTTCAGGAAACTTGCAATCACAAAAAATTATTCTGCGCTTTTTGCGGCGAGTACTTTCACGAGATTTTTTTCCATTTTTCCGAGCGTGATGGCTCAAGGGACTTCGGAAAACTATTCTGTGCTTTGTTGCGGCGTGTACTTTTGAGATTTTTTCCATTTTTCCGAGCGTAATGGCTCAAGGGACTTCGGAAAATCGCATCTGCGCTTTATCACGGCGAACACCTTCGCGGAATTCTGTCTTGCACCATTTTGTACACTTAAGAATTTTTCTCAAGGACATTCTGTACTTAGGATATTTTTTGTACAACACAATCCTTCCGCTCCATCTTAAGCATAGAATTTCTTCAAGGCATCTGAGTGCCAAGTGTTTTTCAATTCTACGCCTTCGGTGTCGCCAAGTTTGTACACGCCTTTTCATACTTCGGCAAGAACCAGATAAGGTCCTTCCCAGTTCGCGCGAAGTACCCCGTGGGATGGCTTTTGGGGTGCAAAGTCAGCCTTTCGGAGAACGAGGTCCCCTTTCTTGATTTCTTTTGGCCTGGCTCGTAAATTTACAGCCGCGGCCACTCTTTGCTGGAAAGCTTTTCTTCTAAGCTCAGCTATTTCTCTGTGTTCGCCGACAAGGTCGAGCTTCGTTCTTAGGCCGAGGTCGTTTCCACCTTCATCAAATACTTGCACCCGTACTGATGGTCTAACTATCTCGATAGGGATGATGGCCTCTGTTCCGAAGACGAGTGAGAAGGGAGTCTCCCCCGTGGCTCTTCGGGGCGTCGTTCGGTAACTCCATAATACGCTTTGGAGTTCTCCTGGCCATTTCCCTTTTGCTTCCCCCAGTCTCTTTTTCAGGCCATCTTTTATGGTCCTGTTAGATACCTCCACCTGCCCGTTGCTTTGGGGGTGAGCTACTGGGGCGAAGTGCATCTTTATTCCGAGGTCGCTGATAAATTCCTAGAATCCTATGTCTATGAATTGGGATCCATTATCAGCCACTAGTACCTTCGGTATGCCGAATCTGCATATGATGTTTTTCCATACAAACTTCTGCACTTCTTTTGCCGAGATAGTTGCTAGCGGTTCTACCTCGACCCATTTGGAGAAATAGTCTACTGCTACCACGCAGAATTTCACGCCTCCGGGCGCTGCGGGGAATGGCCCAATAAGGTCTATACCCCAGACTGCGAAGGGCCAGGGATAGTCAGCCGAAGTTACCATTTCCGAGGGTGCCCTCTGGATGTTCGCGTGTCTCTGGCAACTACCACATTTCCGAACGAACTGCCTTGCGTCCTTTCTCAGTGTAGGCCAGAAGTATCCCTGGCGGAGTATCACCGCTGCCAGGGCATCAGTTCCAATGTGTGAACCACACATGCCTTTGTGGACTTCTTCAAGGATCATTTCAGTATCCTCTTCGTTCACACATCTTTGCAGTGGATTCGCGTATCCCTGTCGGTATAGTTCTTCACCGATTAGGAAGAAACGGCCGGAGCGCCTTCGCAGTTTTGCAGCGTCACCGGGGTGTTCGGGGAGCACATTTTCCATGAGGTACCTTTTTATTGGATCCCTCCATCCTTTTCCCGAGGTCGCTATGCTCAGTACTGAGATGCTCGGATGGTCTAGCACCTCGGTGTAGGTCTTTGACTTCACCAAGTAGTCTGCTTCGGTGTTTTTCCGCCGAGGTACGTTTTCGATCCGTACGGCGTCAAACTCTTGAATGAGTTTTGCTACCAGCTCGTGGTATTTTGCCAAGGTTGGGTCCTTCGCCCCATAGTCTCTTGCCGTCTGCCGAACTATTAGTTGGGAATCGCTGTGAGCCTTTAAGTTTCTCACGCCAATTTTTCTGGCCAGTCGTAATCCCGCTATGAGGGCATCATACTCAGCCACATTGTTAGTGACGTTGAAGCTAAACTTGATAGCCTTCATTACCGCTAGGCCTTCGGGGCCTCTGATAATTACCCCAGCTCCTTGGTGTTCGGACCCCGAGGCTCCGTCAACATGTAAGGTCCATTCTGGCTCACCTTCGATCAGATCCGGATGACTGTCCTCAGTGGTGGGTATTTCGGCAATGAATTCTGCCAGTTCTTGAGCTTTTATGGCCTTTCGAGGTTCATAGGTGATATCGTGTTCGCCAAGCTCTATACACCACTTGGAGAGCCTTCCCGAATGATCCACTTTCCTCATAACGTCCCGTAGTGGTAGGCTACTTCAGACGATGATGGGGTGAGCCTGAAAGTATGGTCGCAGCCTTCTCCCTGCAAGCACCAAGGCGTATATAGCTTTTTGCAGCAGAGGGTACCTGACTTCGGCGCCATGCAGGGCTTTGTTTACATAGTAGACCGGCCATTGTTTTGGCCCTTCTTCTTTCACGAGGACCGAGCTCACAGCTTTTTCCATGACGGCGAGGTATAACACGAGGGCTCTCCCTCACGAGGTTGTCGCAGAGTCGGCAGGCTGGCTAGGTATATTTTGAGTTCTTCCCAGGCTTTTTGACAGTCTTGATCCCAAGGATGATCATCCTTTTCGAGGTTGCCTTCCTTTTTTGCTGCCTTAGTGAGGACTTTGAAGAAAGGCCGACACCTATCTCCATACCTGGAAATGAACCTGCTAAGAGAGGTTATTCTTCCGGTGAGTCTCTGCACATCTTTTACTGTGGCAGGAGTTCGGAAACTCGAGCAGAGCCTTAATTTTTTCGGGGTTAGCATTGATGCCTCTTTCGCATACCATGTACCCAAGGAACTTTCCCGAGGTCACCCCGAACATGCATTTTTCAGGATTGAGACGAATCCCGAAGGCTCTGAGCTTTTGGAAGGTTTCCTCTAGATCTGCAACGTGGTTGCGAGGGAGCTTGCTTTTGACTATCATATCGTCAACATACACCTCCATGTTTCTCCCCATTTGGTCCTTAAAGACCTTGTTCATCAACCTTTGGTAGATGGCTCCTGCATTTTTAAGCCCGAAGGGCATCCTGACGTAGCAGTATGTTCCTCCCTCGGTGATGAAGGCGGTTTTTTCTTCATCTTCGGGGTCCATCCTTATTTGATAGTAGCTGCTGAAGGCGTCTAGGAAACTTAGGAGCCTGTATTCGGCAGTTGAGTCTACCAGTTGGTCTATTGGCGGAAGAGGATATGAGTCTTTCGGGCAAGCATCGTTCAAGTTTCTGAAGTCAATGCACATCCGGAGTTTGCTGCTGCCTTCTTTTGTGGCAATCACCACGTTGCTTAACCATTCGGGGTATTTGACCTCCCTGATAACTTCAGCGTCTAATAGGCGCTGGACTTCGGTTTTCACAAAGTTGCTCTTATGGGCTGAGATGCTTCGCTTCTTTTGCCGGACAGGCTTTGCTTCTGGGCTTACTTTGAGGCTATGCTGTATTATGCCAGGGTGCACCCCTGGCATGTCTTTCGGCGAGTAGGCAAAGAGATCTTTATTTCCCAGTAGAAAAGATACAAGGTTTTTCTTGTCACCTTCGGGCAAGCTCTTCCCTATTCGGGTAGATTGTCCTGGGACAAGTTCCACTGTTTCCGTTGCCGCTCTCGTGGGATCTCCTTCTTTGTCCTTCTCTGGTGCCTTTGCCTCCATTGTTTGTGCGAGGTTATTTGCCGGAGCTTTTCGCGCTTTTACAAACACCTTCCTTACCTCGGCTTGATATATGAAGACCTCTGCATCCCCATCCTTGGTGGCGAACGTGACAGTCAAGTACTTCACGTCAGGGCGAATGTGCAGGTTTCCCTGTATCTGCCTTCCAAGGATGGCGTTGTACGAAGAAGGAATGTCCATGACGATAAATCTCGCCATTGTGGAGGCGTACAACTCAGCTGTTCCGTCGACCGAAGTTCCTTTCATCATTAGGGGCAGATCAATCCATCCGAGGACAGGTAGTTCGGACGGTCCAACCCCAAAGGTGGGCGAGGTGACAGGCTTGAGCTTGCTGCTGGAGATGTCCAAATTCGGCAGTAAATGTGAGAATAGGACGTCAGTATTTGATCCATCATCAAGCAATACTATTTTGACGTCCCAGTTCCCTATCCTTGCCATGATTAGCAGCGGATCGTCATGGGGGAAGATGACGGTGGATCCATCCTTGCGAGCCAGTTTCTTTGCCGGACTCTGATATTCCGTGACCGCAATCTCTCTGGCCTTCCGCTTTCTTTTCCAGGATGGGAGCCCCGTAGTGATGGTTTGTATCACCCCTGCAGGAGGAGGAGGACGCTTTTTTGGGCTTCTATTTCTCCGTCTATCGGAGTTGTAGTCCTCGTCTTCAGCCCTTTCTTCCTCATCTTTTCTTCCTTTTGGGGAAGGCATCTGCAGATATTTCCGAAGTTGGCCGAGTTTTATCAGCGACTTAATGTACTTCTTCAGTTGGAAGCAGTCTTCGGTGTCGTGGCCGTGGTCGCGGTGAAACTGGCAGAACTTCTTGATGTTTTTCTTGTTATCAGCGGTCATGGCCCTTGGCCGCCGAATCTGCGTCCCCTGCCTTTCCAGCGCCATGAGGATGTTTGTCCGTGTAGTGCTCAGGGGTGTGGAGCTTTGAAGTTTGCTTCACCGCATCCTCCGAGGTCGGCCTGCCTGTTCAGTTGGATGCCGGGTTTGCTGATTGGACCCTTCGGCGCGGTTGTGATCGGACTTTGGCCCAGCCATTCTCAGCTCCTCGGCAGTCATGTGCTGTTCGGCCCTTTGGTAAAATTCTCCGAGGGTGTCCGGGGGTCCTTTGAGAACTCATAAAACAGCTGTGAGTCTCGCCGAAGGCCCCGTGTCATGGCGAGGATGTGTATTTCGGGCCGGAAGTCCGGGACGCTTAGAGCTTCCCTGTTGAATCTTTCGACATAGTCTTGGATGGTTTCTCCGTTTCTCTGCTCTATGTCGAACATCTGAACAGGCATCTTCGCCGTTGGCCGGCTTCCAATAAATTGTTGCGCGAAGGCCGTTGACAACTCCTGGAACTCAGTGATGGCTCCTGGGGGCAACGAGTTGTACCACGTAGTTGCTGGTCCCGTGAGGGTGACCTCGAAGCATTTACACATGGTAGCGTCGTCAGCACCATGCATTATCATGCTGTATCTGTACTTAGTCAAATGGGCCTACGGATCAGTGCGGCCATCATAAATCTCCAGCCGAGGTACCCTGAAGTCGCCTGGCATGGCTACCTCGGCCATGGCCCGGGTGAATGGGGACCCGTCTTCGTAGAAGGCTCCCGTCAGCCTGTCCCAGACGGGTTTGCGAGCTACCTGCTTTTCCACCCTGTCTAGCCGTGCTAGTATCCTTTCCATGAGAACTGTGGCGTTAGGCTCTTCCTCTGGGAAAGGAGATCGTCGGCGCCTCTTCGGGGAGCGAGTTTGGCGCTGAAGGGATAGGGACCTCGCCTCTGGCGACGAACTCCTTCGCTGTGAGACTTTCGGTTGCTTGGACCCAGTTTGTCCCACAAGCCATTTCCCGAGGGGTATATTCTCCGTAGATGACTCTTCGCGAGGGTCTCCGCTTCCCGAACTGCAATGAGTCGACCTCGGGCTTTTCTCTCGAGGGCGTGCAGGTAAGGGAGGTCTTTGGGCCTGTGCCTGCTGTGACCACCTTCGGTCAATCTGCTGTGTCATTTTGGCCACGATTGAACGCTGAAACTCCCTCATAAAGCTCATAGTGATCACTAGAGGGCGGTCTTCCTCAGGCGCAGAAGTCCCTGGGAGTGTTTGCTCAGCAGCCAGTTGTGTCTCAGGCGCGGACGGAAACCTCGGGAGTCCCTTGTCCTTAGAACGCCGAGTTTCAACGACGGCGATCTCAGAGCGGGTTCCCACAGACGGCGCCAAATGATGCCCAGGGGCTTCATCGTTGGTAGTCATGGTG
This sequence comes from Aquilaria yunnanensis, assembly GCA_039654915.1. NCBI lineage: Eukaryota > Viridiplantae > Streptophyta > Magnoliopsida > Malvales > Thymelaeaceae > Aquilaria > Aquilaria yunnanensis. Next base: position 17,837,666 of record CM077593.1, read on the forward strand.
ACTGATGGAAGGACTCCCGGAGAGGAAGAACGCCTGGTGGCCGGTTTGCCCAAGGGAGAATACCTGAGATGCTCAGAAAAAGTGGGTTAGGAGGTCCCCGGGGTGTTTTTCCGGGGAGGAGCCTCCGACGCCCAAGTCAATGATGCTGAGAGAAGGCAGAGGAAATTGCACTGAGGGGTTCAGTGAACTCGCCTGGTTGTATTTTCTCAGAGTGAGGAGTCAGGATTTTTGCCAGCCAGCCCGCCGTTTGCCAGAGTGTATTCCCTGGTATTTATAGAGGTATCCAGCCCGTTCAGATCGTGACACGTGTTCGGTCGGATGTTCTCTGAATGTCTGGGCGTAGAGGACAAGTAGCTGGTGGTAGGCTTCATTGAGCCCTGAGCCGAGACAGGCCATGATGTGACTTTGATGGCGTCGGCGTGTCAGAGCGCCGTTTGAGGCGGCTTGTGACGTCTGTGGGCGACATGTTAGAGGCTTCCTTAAATGCTTCTGCCGTACTCCCGAGGTCCCTGGGTGAGGTCGTCCTCTAGTACGGACTGTGCCACTTCGGGAAACATGCCCCTAGTTCGAGGGTTCCCAGATTCAGGGAGTTCGGCCTTCGGGAAGATCATGTTCGGCCCGCCATAGCTGGTGCCACTTTTCCGAAGGTGGTCTGTTTACTACCTCAGGGGGGCTAATAGTATCCTCAGGTTCCCTGGCGTGCAGAGCTCGGGCTCTTCGGCTTTTCTCCGAGGTGTGTGATCCCACATTTTTCCGGGTAGCGCCAGATCTCCTGGCCATTCTGGTGGTAGAGAGTTCGGCCAGGTGGAGGCGATAGTCCTTCGGCTATCACATTCCATATAACACACGCATGTCATAGGTCGTGTTTGGGGTCTGAAAGCCAAGAAAAGTGCTAAAATCAGAGAAACAATATGGAGGCTAACATGGGCATGTTTAAGCATGTGTTTCTGAACATGAGTCACTAATTGGTCATTTTAAAAACTGTGTTTATGATCTGGAGATTAAAACTTAACTAATGCATAGGAGGAGCATGCCTCCAAACATGGGCATGTTTGGAACCGTGCCACATAAATGTGGCTGGTAACATGGTTGTGTGTATGCATGTGTTTAACCTCTGGAATTTTAAAGGGTTAATGAATACGGGTGAGAACATGGCCATGTATATGAACATGTTGTGAAACACACCCTTTAACACGGCTTGAACATAGATTGCGTTTATCTACTGAAGCTCAAATTAAAAATCCTTCATGAAAAATCAATTTAATAAATCAAACATGGCTGTGTTTGAAATCATGTTAGTTAACATGGCCTTGAACACAAGTGTGTTGAAAGGCATTTTTGGCTCCTAAAACTTTGAAAATTTTGAAAACTTTCTAAGATTTGAGCTTAAGCTTTTTTTCCCATATTAAACACAATTTCTTCCTGAAGTATTCTAGATTCCTGCAACATGACACAGAACACACGATCACTGGATCACCCAAGGATAATTAACCTCTTTCAAAAGAAAAGAAATTATCAAAGCAAATGAAAAAAACTTGAAGCTTGGGTTGCCTCCTAAGAAGCGCTTGGTTTAACGTCGTTAGCCAGACGTTATGAGTGCTTTAAATGATGCTTGGATGGGGGTGGCTAAGCATGATATCCTCATGATGGATGTTGAGAATCTCACCTCCAAAATATCACTTAAGTCGGTGGCCATTCACCTTAAATGTTCCTTCGTTTGGGTGTTTGATTTCTACAACACCAGATGGAAAAACCTTTGTTACTACAAATGGCCCAAACCAATGGGATTTAAACTTACTTGAATAAAGTCAAAGAAGAGCATTATATATTAACACCTGATTGTTGGTGTGGAACTCCTTCCTTTGCTTAATCCTTGCATCATGTGATTTCTTGACCTTTTCTTTATAAATTCTAAAGTCTTATAGGTGACATTTAACCATTCATCAAGCTCATTTAGCTACAACAAACATTTCTCACCTGCATACACACAATCATAATTAATATTCTCCATAGCCCAATATGCCTTATGTTCTAACTTCACTATGAGGTGGCAGGCTTTCCTATAGACTAAACGGTATGGGTTAGTTCTGATAGTTGTCTTATACGTCATTCAATATGCCATAATACGTAATCTAACTCAAGAGACCAATCTTTCCTACATAGGGCAACTACTTTTCCTAGAATCCACTTAGTCTCCTTACTAGATGATTCGACTTGATGGCTAGCTTGTGGATGAAAAGCAGTGGTTGTTCTATGGGTGACTGCAAATCTACTAAGAACTTTCTCTAATTAAGCATTATGACATTTTGTGCGCCTATCACTAATGATGGCTTTAGGAGTCTTGAATCAGGTAAAAAATTTATGTAAGAATTTAACCACAACCCTGGCATCATTTGTTGGTAAGGCCAATGGCTCAACCCATTTAGAAACATAATCCACAGCTATTTGAATGTATTTATTCCCCAATGACGTTGGAAAAGGACCCATAAAATCAATTCCCCAAACATCAAACACTTCATATACATGGATTCCATGTTGATGCATTTCGTCTCTCTTCGAAGTATTGCCAGATTGTTGACAACTATCACATGAAATTATGTATCTCCTTGGCATCCAGAAACAAGGTTGGCCAATAGAAACATGATTCCAACATCTTTCTTACTATAGTGTTGCCATGAAAATGGCCTCCTATTGGGCCTTTATATCAATGCTTGAGTATTTCCTCTTTATCAGGATAAGATACACATTGTTGGATGATTTGATCTGCACAAATTCTATGCAAAAGTGGTTCATGCCAGAAATAATATTTAAGGGCAGAAAAGAATTTATTCTTCTGTTATATCATCTCTCGTGGTAGTTCTATGTTTACGAGATAATTAGCATAGTCAGCAAACCAAGGTTCATTTGTATGGTTAAAATTAAGTATATAAAGATGTTCATTAGGAAATGAATCATTAATATCCTTCTCCTTCACAGACTCTCCTGCAGGATCCTACAACCTCAAAAGGTGATCTGTAGCTGGATTCTTTGCTCCTTTCTTGTGTTAGATTTCCAGACCAAATTCTTGGAGTAAAAGAATTCATCTAATTAGTGTTGGCTTCGCATCATTCTTATTCGATAGATACTACAAAGCAGAGTGGTTGGTGTACACAATAACGTTAGGTAAAAGTAAATAAGATAAAAATTTATCAATAGCAAAAACTAGGGAAAAGTACAAAAAAAGTGAATATACTTTTGGCTGTGGACACATTTGGTCACCAATCTTTTAAATGGTACCAAATGCATTACTAAAGTTTAAACTTGGGCCCAACTTCATGATTAGGCCATTAGTTTTGATGACATGTTAATGAAGAGGAGAGTTGGTGATTGATGACGTGTTAACTGAGACATTTAAATTGCTCCATTGGTCCCCAATTTGACTTAATTATTTCATATTGGTTTCCAATCTTTCATTTGTCTCATTTATGTACATAACCCTCTCAAAATGTTTACCCCAAATCCACTGCCACCTTTAATCATCCGACCCAATGTCAACAACATCCTCAATCCCCAAACTTGACACTGTTTCCACACTCAATTGCTTAGGACATCGTCTCACCCTTAATCGAACCTGCACCACGTCCTATCGGTCTTGAACCTTTAATTGAACCCATGCCTTAATCAAACTCGCACCTTAATTGAACTCATACCTTAATTGAACCCACACTTTAATCAGACCCATACTTTAATTGAACCCGCACCTTAATCGGATCTACACCTTAATCAAACCTATACCTTAATTAGACCCGTACCCTTAATTGAACTTGTATCTTAACCGCCTCAAATCCGTCATGAACAACCTCCAATTGAAGATATCTTAAACAAAGAGTCGGGAAAGCATGTCGATGAGTGTTAGGAGAGGGAACTGAAGAATTGTCATCGAAAAATGAGACTCAGCTCATCGATTACTCCAAGTTGGCATCGATGACAGAAAACGAGATTGAAATGCAAAAGTTGATAAAATTATAGGACAAAAAATGTTCTTTCTCCTTTTGCCTCCATGTCATGCCATTTTTTCATTGATTCCCATGCAATCATCCTTTAATTGTCACATAATTTTCTCCTGACAGAATATTCTAACATTTAACGGAATATTTCCACCGTTAGTTACATCGATAACCTATTTGGCCCCATTTCAAAACGTTGATACTTGATTTGGCACCAAATGTTGCCTTTAGTGATGCATTTGACATCACGTAAAAAAATGTTGACTAAATGTGTCTATGGCCAAAAGTACAGTCACTTTTTTGGTACTTTACCCATAAAAACTATGACCAAAAACTTTTTCTTAGTGGTGGTGTAATTTTCTTGTGCACTAGTCAGTGTTTTTCTAGCATAGTAAATAGGTTGTAAACATGTATCCTTATGATGGCCTAAAACGGATCCAACTGACCAATCACTAGGATCACACAAAGATTCAAAAGGGAGTGACCAGTAGGGTGACACCATTATAGGTGCGTTAGTCAAATGATCCTTGAGAATGTTAAAAGATACCAAACACTCATCAGCAAAATAAAAAATTACATCATTTTCTAACAATTTAGTGATTGGTTTTCATATTTTAGAAAAAAGTTTAATAAACCATCTGTAGAAACCTGGCATGATTAAGAAAAATTATAATCCCCTTAACTGAAGACGATGACGATAGTTTTGAAATAGTTTTAATTTTTGCCTTATATACTTTTATACCTCTACTCGATACTTTATGGCCTAGAACTATTCCTTCTTAAACCATAAAGTGGCATTTTTTCCAATTTAGAACTAGATTCATTTTCTCACATCTTTCTAATAGTTTATCCAAATTATAAAGACATCTACCAAATGAATGACAATGAACAAAAAAAATCATCCATAAAATACCTCTATGATATCTTATACCAAATCATCAAAGATTGCAAGCATGCACTTTGAAAGGTGGTGGGGACATTATATAAACCGAAAGGCCTTCTATGGTATGCAAATGTACCATAAGTGTTGGTGTATGTAGCTTTTTCTTGATCCTCTAGTGTGATTAGGATTTGAAAATAACTTGACATACCATCCAGAAAACAATAGTAAGCATGACCGGCTAACCATTTTAATATTAAATGAATAAAAGGGAGAGGAAAGTGATCCTTTCTTGTGGCATCATTTAGTTTCACATAATCAATGCACTTCCACCATCCCGTGATTGTTTGAGTGGGAATAAGCTCATTATTCTCATTTTGGACAACGTTCATTTCCCATTGCTTAGGCACAACTTGAACTGAGCTCACCCATATACTGTCCAAGATGGGGTAAATTACTGCCCCATCCAACAGTTTAATCATTTTAGCCTTCATTACTTCCTTGACATTTGGGTTCAATCTCCACTACGGTTGCACTACTGGTTTATGATTTTCCATCAAAATTTTATGTCGACAATAAGATGGATTTATCCCCTTTATATCTACGATAGACCATGCAATAGCTCCCTTATGCCTTTACAATACTTCCAACAATTTTATTTTCTCGCCTATGAGTAGCAAGGAAGAAACAATGACTGGCAACTTAGAGTCTGGTGTTAAGAAAGTATGCTCTAATGATTGGGTAACTTTTTCAACTCTAAATCTTTGGTTCCTGAATTGATGTCTTCCTTTTTGATATGCTTGGAGTGATTCATTCTTCATTTTCTTTGTGGTCAAAGACCCCATTAGTATCCAACTGAACCATTAACTCTTACTTTTGTAGGATGTTGACTTTTAACTCATTCCCTTGAGTGATGCACACCTCCAATGGATCCCCAGAAATACATTCCTGAAAGCAACGGACAACTTTAGGTCTATTGTCATCCTTATCAAGAGTATTTTTCTGAGTATCAGAAATATGAAATGTAGCTTATTTTATCCTTACCTTTAAAACCAATTTACCATTTTGAACATCAATTAATGCTTTTGCAGTAGCTAAAAATGGTCGGCATAAAATCATAGGGCAAGTATGCATCCATATCCATGGCTAATATTTATCAACTTTCACTAACACATCTTCAATTATTCTTTTAGGATATTTTATTGATCTGTCGACAAACTAAATGCTCATCCTAGTTGGTTTAGGGTCTCATAACTCTAATCTTTTAAACAAAGTATAAGGCATTAAATTTATACTAGCACCCAAATCCTCTAAATCTCTACCAATTAATAATGGACCAATAGTTCAAGGAATAGTATAACTCCTTGGATCACTAATCTTCCTTGGCAAGTCAGTTTGAATGATCATTGAGCATTATCCATTCAGGATCATTGAAGATAATTCTTCTAGCTTCTTCTTTTTGGGCAAGATATCCTTGAAAGACTTTGTGTAGCAATTCTTCTAGCTTTTTTTTTTTGGCCAAGATATCCTTGAAAGACTTTGGTAGAATGACATCTATTCTAAAGCTTCTACAAAAGGAATATTAACATGGATTTGTTTAAACATAGCCAAAATTTTAGCAAATTATTCGTCATTTTTATCCTTTAATAAGTAGAAAGGATACGGTAAAGGTGACTTCTTCTTTTCTTAAGATGGTAATTTCCTGTTGGAACTCTTGAGCTAGGTTCTCAACTCTTATCAACTTCTTTTTCTCATCATTTTTTTCTATCAGGCAGCTCTTTCCCACTATGAAGAGTAATAGCCTCTAATTATTCAACTGTCGGTGTTGTGATTAACTTCTTGATTTCCATTACGGATTGTGACATCATTTCCATCTACTTCTGAAACATCGACTACTGCCTTTTCACAGTGTCCTCTAGATTTTGACACTTAGCTTGAATATTGTTCATAAACCCCATAATTACTTCTTCAAAATTTGCGAAATAATGGGTTGTTGGAAATTCATGCCGCTTCCTCGAACATTCTAGCTATCCATAAGGTAGCTCTTTTGACTTGCGCTGAGGTAGTTGTTCCCATGTGGACCTGAAAAATTTTCAACAAAATCAACATACTCATTATTACTCCTCCAACTGGTTACCTAACACTCATAGGTTAAATGGCCTTCTTGACAATTATCACAGAGCATTAATATAGCCTATTTTTGAGTAATTGAAAAATTCCTCAATTATCCCATTAAAGCTTCAACTTGACTTGCTAGAGCTACATAAGAATCAGAATTATGAATCATAACTACTTTATTCAGCTTGCTCCTGGACGATGATTGCCATTGATAATTATTCATCACCATCTCCTCAATCAAGTCTTAAGCTGCTTCAAGCATCTTGCTATTGAATGTACCACCAACTATTGTCTCAAATATCTACTTGGAAGTGTAACTCAGATCATTATAAAATTGTTTGTACTTGTATCCATGTAGGTAATCCATGATGTCAACACCTTCTCAATAAGTCCTTGAATCTTTCCTAAGCTTCATCTAACATCTCTGAATCCATCTGATTGAAAGCAGAAATATCATTACAGAGCTTTGCGGTCTTAGCTAAAGGAAAATACTTCAATAAAAACTTCTCAACAAGAGCATTCCAAGTGGCAATAGAACATCTCAAAAGTGAAGTCAACCATTTCTTAGCTCTTCCTATTAATTAGATTGGAAATAGTCTCAACCAAATGCTATCTTCACTAGTTTCATTAATTTTGAATGTATCACATATCTCCAAGAAATTGGTAATATGAACATTAGGATCCTCATCCGTTAAGCCATTAAAATGAACACAATTCTGCACCATTTGAATAATACTCAACTTGATCTCAAAATTGTTAGCATTAATAAGATGTCTAACAAAAATCAATTTCGTCTCTTCAAAAGAAGGTTTAGTATATTCTGACTTAGTTCTCGCTTGATTACGGTCCTCTATGACTAATCTTTCTTGATTATCTCCTTGCTGCTTCAATTCAAGATATGAAGGTTGTGACTCAAAACCTCTTGAAGATAAGTGTTTCTTTAAGGTTCTTTCAATTTCTAAATCCACATCAATCACTTCACTAGGATGGTTATGAGTCATACACCAAAATTTCTGCAAGAAAAAAAGATGAAATCAATAAAATAAAAAAATAAAAATTCAAGAAAAAATATTGCAATTAAACAAATTGCCAGATTGATAGAGATTAATTTTTCAAGTAGCAAACTCAAAAAATGTTCTCCGACAACTGTGCTAGAAAACTTGGTGTGTTCATAGCTCACAACAAACCCTTTCCACTACAGTAGTAATAGTGTGGATACATCAAGTCTTTCTATACTCAAACAAAGATGTGAACTCACAGAAAAGTGCACATATCATCCAAGTATAGCAATGGCAAGTACTAAGATCATTTTTCCCGATGAATGAAGGTTGTCTACCGTACTCAATGTCTCCTTATTATCTAATCAGTAATTAAGACAAATTGTTAACTAACTACTATGAATTAACTAACTAGACTAACTAATGCAATAACATAAACTACTAAGTATCGGTAGGCAGCAAAAAAATAATCAAAACAATCAACAATAAGAAACCTTATACTTAGAATTGAATCTCCCTAGAACATCAATTGTGTTGCTTTTACTTTGATTTAACACGTTTATGATTAACTTGGACAATGGAGTACTACTTAAGGTAGATTAGCTCCCTATTATTCCCGTTATACTAACCCTATTCTTAAGTCACTAATCAGGCGTCTAGGCCTACTGCACTTTCTAAGAACTCATTACAAGTCCTACAACCCATTACTAGGTTTCACCATAGTCTAGAGGTATTATATCACACCTATTACTCCCGATTATGATAATATCTCTTTTATCCAATGGTGATCTACAACAAACATGCCAAATACTATCTGACACATGTTTATCATCCCACATTGAATTAATAGGCTAGCTACTATTAATCAATGCAACAAAGCACATTAGATAAATCACAAGAAAAACCCATAATCATATTAAGTGAGAAATAATCACAATAAAAAAATCATCAAAGGGTTCATCTATTCTAAGCATGAGTAAGGAAAGTTTAGCTCATAATACCGTAAAATAAACATCAAAGAATCAAAAGAAAACTAAGAAAAAAATGATACATGGTTAAATTTCTTCTTCTCTAAGAAATCTTTGATCCAACACACGATGTTGATCATCAGAATTACCTCCAGTAGCCTCCCTCCATGAAAAACTCTCATTTTTGTGTGTATTTTTTTCACTTCCTCTTGTCTGTTTCTTTTTCATTTATTTTTTTGAATTAACCCAAAAAAACCCTAAAAATTAAGACAAACACAGGTTGGAACACGGTCATGTTGCTCTTCTGGAACTTAAAATCTCGCTTAATTTAACACAGTTTGGAATATGGACGTGTGCAAGGGCATGTAAGCTCCAAAACTTTGTCAAAACTTGCAATTCAACTCCAAAACTTTGCCAAAATCCTTCATAATTCACATGGAGTTGAAATATGACCTAAAAACAAAATATGAACCAATTAAGCACCATGTCATATAAAAAATGTATCAAAAGACAAGCAAATACAAGGTTAAAACCTCTAAAAAATAAATATGATCATACCAACCTCAGGTCGAAGGGCTAAATATAGCATGATCACTATAAGAATCACTTATGATACTTATATAATGATCCATGTAGCATTTTTATGGCAGGTTGATCCAGTACACAATTTCTCAAACTTGTACCATATGTAGACTTTATATCTAATTTTAGTCTCCACATATGTAGGTCTTTATGTATTTTTGCAACCCATTCCACAATATTACTTGACTAGGGACATTTAAGAATACTATTATTTTAGGGTTATGATTATGTTTAACTATGTTACGCAAAAAAAAAAAAAAACAATGAACACAATTATTGGAATTAGTCTCATTAAAATATTATGGCTCAATGTACAAAATACAATCATCTTGATTGGCTTTGGACACGACACTAACATAGTGATGGTTTGTAAACTGGTAGCAAGTGAATGTCCACCTTTAGCAAACAAAGATATCTTTAAATTGTCCAATTACAAGGTGGTCCAGGCCTTCTGCTTCAGTCATCAAAGTAAATGTTGATGTTGCATAGAAGAATGTGACCAAATGTGTGGCAGTTGGTCTAGTTACTCAGTATAACAATAGAGTTGTTTTGTTCATGCTTTCATATGGGTTTCTCCTACATGGGTTCGGATCTTCTGTATTTGGTGGCTTTGCTAATCCTGTAAGGATTAAAAGAGGCTAGAAGATCAAACATCTACTCCATAGTGCAGGATTTGGATTCACAATGTTTAGTTTCAGAACTCCAAGGTCCATATTTGCCTTTTTCATTTTATTTTTGAGCCATTGTAAATTAGTCTCATTTCTTAGGAAGCCAATTTCTTTCTTGTTTTTTTTTTCATTTACTAGACATTCCTGTAATGAGTTTGCTCATGTTCTAGCTTGGAAAGATTTATATACCATTAGTCACTCTTCATGGGAAAAGCTTCTTCCCTTTTGGTTGTGTAATGTTCTTCACTTTGATCAATATATGACCTTCGTGTCTTATTTCCAAAAAAAAATGAAAAATTTAAAGAAAAAATTTTCAATTTGCCTAACTTATGCTTACATCACATCCTTTTGTAAACCTATATTTAACTCCCTCAAATACTAACATCATTAAATAACTAGGTAGTCAAATAGTCAAACACTGTGAAATTGCAATATTATCTATATCCATCCGCCACTGCTTCGACAACCTGGAAGGTCACAGATAATATGAATGCCATGCTTCTCCATCCATTTATGATGTATGAACTAAAGACTGCACTTGATCAAATGCACCCTAATAAAGCTCCTGGCCTGGACGGCTTCTCCCCGTTATTCTACCAAAAATTTTGGTTGTTAGTGGGAAAGATGTTTCGGAATGTCTACTTCACATCCTCCATGGTGGCAATATCCCTGAGGGTCTGAATGACAATTAGATTGTATTAATTCCCAAGGTCTTTACAAAATGAGTCATAGAGTATCGGCCTATCAACCTCTGTAACGTCATGTGCAAAATTCTCTCAAAGGACTGACTTAAACAGATTCTTCCTATGATAACTTCTGAAAGAACAAGGAGCTTTTGTCCCTGGACATATTCTGTTTGATAATACTATGATTGCACTTGAATCTTGTCATCATATATACTCTACTCAGGAGGAATCAGAGAGTTATATGGTGCTGAAATTGGACATGACTAAGGCCTATGATCGGGTTGAATAGTCTTTTCTGGAACAAATGTTGCTTGCTTTGGGTTTTGCCACTCAGTGGGTAAATTTAGTTATGAAATTTGTACGTTTTGTCAGATATTTTGTTTTCTGACAAATCAATTCCGACCGACACGGGGAGTTCGAAAAGAGGATCTTATTTCCCCATATCTTTTCCTAATTTGTGCTAAAGTTAGTCTTCCATTTTGCATAGAGCTTCACTCTAAGGACGACTCCACAGTGTGTCAATCAGTGCAACCAGTCCACCCATTACACATCTCCTTTGCACTGATGAGTCTGAGCGATGACTCATTTTAGCTCTCTTGGAGCAATATCAACGAGCGTCGGGCCAACTTGTAAATCTTTCAAAATCATCCATTTTCTTCAGTTCTCCTATTCATGTAAGACAGCAAAATTTGTTAAAGTGAGTGGTTTGGATAACGGCTAAATTAGTGGATGACAGATATTTGGGAATTCCTATTATTTTGGGGTGTAAGTGGGTTCACACTTTCGAATTCTTATGTGTGAAGGTTCGCAAAAAGTTATCGATTTGGAAGGCACACCTTATTTCATAGGCAGGGCAAGATGTTTTACTGAAGTCTGTCCTTCAGGCGATTCCTAGTTTCATTATGAGTTACCTTCTCATCCCAAAAATGATCATACGATCCTTGCACTTTACGGCCAATTTTTTTCTGGCACCATAAATCTAAACAGAGATCAATTCACAGGTGCTTATGGACTGCTATGAGTCGGTAAAAAATGAATTATGGATATGGGTTCTGAGATCTTGAGGCCTTCAATATAGCTCTTATGGCAAAGCAATGTTGGCAGATGGTACAACATCCAGATTACTTGGTTTCACGGGTAATGCGAGGGTGATACTATCCGAATTTTGAATCCCCATTGTATTGAACAAATGTCTTGGGCTCCTCTCTTGTTTGGCAGGCAGTGATTGAAGGTTGCTCTTTTCTTTGAGAGGGAGGTCTATGGTGAGTAGGAGATGGCTCCCCAATTAGTCTCTAGTATGATCATTGGGTGTATCTGTCAACTCAATTTTCACTGATCACCACCCCAACCATTGATATGGAATACTAGACAGTTGTAGACTTGATGCACCCTAATGGATCTAGGTGGAATATTGAACTCCTTACATTTCTATTCCATCTGACGAATGTATCCAATACCATCCAGATTCCTCTTAGCTCTTGGCCCATCCCGGATGTCTTTTCTTGGGGGCTGAATCCATGGGTGTGTATACGGTCTAAACAGGTTACCACCTACAATACAGTTTACTTCATTTAGATCTAAGAGCAACTTTGTCTAAACAAATTCTATGGAAGGATTTCTGGTGGACAAAACTTCCCCCAATGCTACAAAATTTCTGGTGGAGAGCTCTATTGAGCAGACTCCTGACATGGGATAATCTATGGCATCGATGCATTATAAATACTTATCTTTATCCAGTATGTGCTTCTGCTAATGAATCCATTGAACATATATTATTTTTTGTTCTTTTACACAGTTGGTGCTGCAAGCATTTGGTTTGCAATATTTGCACATCGATATCCCACACATGAAGGAGATTTTTGGAATTGCTAGAGGTGCTCTGATGGAAGAAGAGTGGATCCATTTTGCTTATATTTGTTGGCACTTGTGGGATAATCAAAATCAGTGTGTCTTTGATGGCGCCTTTTATACGTTGGCACACATCATCAACCTTGCTCGGATGGAGGTACATTCAAAGATGACAAGGCTATTGAAGAACAAAAAGACCTGCCATGTGGAACACCAGCAAACCTTAACCATAATCCTATTCGTGATAAACACTCAGGCTAAAGAGCTCAGTTATCTTTTCTATTGCGATTACACTTGTTGTATCTATCTCCATATTGTTTAATCCCCTATACTTATCTTGTACATTATTATAAATGAGAAGAAGCCTCACAGAGGCAGGTGTGCGGCAATACTACTATCTTTCTTTACATGGTATCAGAGCCTCTCGACTAAACGTCAAGATGTCCAGCACAAACTCCTTCTCTTCTCTGTCTACCCCTGCCATTTCTCTGAATCCCCCTCTTCTGCTGACACCATCAATGAACCTCGGTCATCTCCTCAAAGTTTGAGTCTCAAGAGACAACTACCTCCTATGGAAGGCACAATTCTTTTCGTACTTGAGAGGGCAATGTCTACTCGGCTATGTTGACGGAACCATTGAATGCCCTCCCAAGACAATCACTGAAACACTGACAGCAAACTCTACAGCAGGTACTGTTGAGGTAGCAAACCCAGCTTATCAAGCGTGGTTTCAGCAAGATCAGATGCTGCTTAGGGCTCTTTTTTCTTCTCTATCCAAAGAAATTCTTGGCCATGTGGTCCTTATGTCCACATCTCGTGAAGTGTGGACTGCACTTGAGAAAATGTTCTCATCACAGTCGCATGCTCGCATCATGCAAATTCGATTGCAACTCTCCGTTGTAGATTACTTTCAAAAGATCAAGGGCCTAGCTGACACACTTGCTTCCATTGGACAGCCCCTACAAGAATACGAAATTGTCTCCTTTCTTCTTGCTGGATTGAGTTCAGAATATGATCCCTTGGTTACATCTGTGACCACTAGACCAGAACCTATTAATCTAATAGATTTATATGGTTATTTATTGAGTTTTGAACTCAGGTTCACAACAATGCCATGGTGCAACTCAACACAACAAATCCCTCCATGAATGTAGCTATAAGCAACAATAATGGAGGCCGAGGTGGAGGCAGGAACTTCAACCAAAGGGGAAGGGGAAGGGGCCGTGGATGAGGTCGGAACAATCAGCGTGATTTAAGAAACTTTGGTGGACCTAAAGTCACTTGTAAAGTGTGCAACAAGCCCGGATATTCAGCCACATCTTGCTTCCATAGGTTCGACCATTCCTATCAAGTAGACACTGGTCACCCTGCAGCAATGGCTTCCACACCTTCTTATCAAATTGATCCAAATTGGTATGTCAATTCTGGTGCCAATGATCATATCACTACAGACTTGAGCAATCTCATTGTTACTGAGAAATACAATGGCTCCGATCAGGTTCAAGTAGGAAATGGAGAAGGTTTGTCAACAAAGCATGTTGGTTATTCTCGGATAACAGCACCTAACTCATCCTTTCATCTCAATAATATCCTACATGTTCCTCCTCATATCAAGAAAAACTTGATTTCTGTCAACAAACTTACCCGTGACAACAATGTTTTTCTTGAATTTCACCCTAATTATTTCATTGTAAAGGACCAAGCTATGAAGGAAAGTCTACTTCGAGGACCCTATAGGAACGGTCTCTATCAGCTGCCCAGCTCCACCAAAGCTCATCAACCACCATTAGCATTACTTGGCGAGAAAGTTAGTCCTGATCAGTGGCATAAGAGAATAGGCCACCCTTCAGTCTCTACCGCGTTCAAGGTTATTCGTGATAACAAGCTTCCCCACTCGAAGCAAGCAGTTATGTCCGTATGTGGAGCATGTCAACAAGGCAAAAGTAATCAATTGCCTTTCAGTCACTCTAGTCATGTTTCAAAATACCCTTTAGAACTTGTTTTTTCGGATGTCTAGGGACCTACTACTCCTTTAGTTAATGGTCACCATTATTATGTTAGCTTCATTGATGATTTCAGTAAATTTGTTTGGATTTATCCACTTGCTTCGAAGTTTGATGTCCGAAGATCCTTTTTACATTGGCAAGCACATGTTGAACGTCTTCTTGACAAGAAAGTTAAACGAGTTCAAACCGATTGGGGGGGAGAATACCAAAAACTTCACACATTTTTCACATCTATTGGCATTGAGCATCGAATTTCCTGCCCACATACACACCAACAGAATGGAGTCGCTAAACGAAAACATCGCCACATTGTCGAAGTTGGTATGTCACTGCTATCTCAAGCCTCCATGCCCTTGAAATTTTGGGATGAAGCATTCTATACAGCGTGCTATCTCATAAATCGATTGCCAAGCCCAACCATCAACAACTCTACGCCTCTAGAACAATTGTTCAAGGTAAAACCTGACTATACTTTTTTGAAAACCTTTGGGTATGCTTGTTGGCCATATCTACGTCCTTACAACTTTACTAAGTTGCAGTTCCGCTCT
The DNA here is from genome assembly GCA_039654915.1 of Aquilaria yunnanensis. Lineage (NCBI taxonomy): Eukaryota > Viridiplantae > Streptophyta > Magnoliopsida > Malvales > Thymelaeaceae > Aquilaria > Aquilaria yunnanensis. The sequence goes on from CM077593.1 coordinate 17,852,954, forward strand.
CAGCAGTGTGTCTTCCTTGGGTACAGCAGTAAAGACAAAGGCTACAAATGTTTGCTAATGACCACTGGTAGGGTATATATATCTCACCATGTAGTGTTTGATGAATCATTATTCCCTTTTTCTCAGATATCAAACTAGGCACCATCAAACTCGCCTCCAGCACCTTAGCTCTTGCCTCCAGCAACCCTTACAGAACCTATATCACTGAGTAATTCACCGCAGCTGGCATCAGCTTCAACCCCTACATTAGACTCAACATCGATCCCTTCCTCGCTTGAACATTCACCTCCTATTCAACAACACCCTATGCGAACAAGACTCCGAGACAACATTCGCAAACCCAAAAGATACACTGACGGCACAGTTGCCTATCTCACTGCTTCTCCTCAACACATGTCTGAACCTACTTGTTTTTCAGAAGCAATTGGCTCTCGACCCTAGAAGGAGGACATAGAGAGCGAATATAATGCCTTGATTCGAAACAGAACTTGGACACTTGTTCCCTCACATAAGCATTTGAATCTTATAGACTGCAAATGGGTTTTTAAACTCAAATGCAAAGCTGATGGAAGCATTGACAGATATAAGGCACGTCTCATGGCCAAGGGGTTCAAACAACAATATGGCATTGATTATACCGAGACATATAGTCCAGTGGTCAAGCCGGCAACCATTCGAACCATTCTCTCCATTGCTACATCTCGGAACTGGCCAATAAAGCAATTAGATGTGCAAAACGCCTTCTTGCATAGCCTTCTCACTGAAGAAGTTTACATGCGTTAGCCACCTGGGTTTGTCAACTCTAAGTTTCCGAATCACATTTGTCGCCTCCATAAAGCTATTTATGGGCTTAAACAAGCCCCAAGGGCATGGTTTTCTGGACTTAGTTCTCGGTTGATTGAACTTGGTTTTGCACCATCTAAAGCAGACACATCCTTATTCATGTACAAGGAAAATGATGTAGTTCTCTTTATGCTAATTTATGTGGACGATATCTTACTCACTGGATCTTCTCCTTCATCCATCTCTAGGTTGATCGGCACTCTTCAGCAAGATTTTCCTCTCAAAGATCTCGGTTTATTGAGTTATTTCCTTGGCGTAAAGGCCATTCATGACCAACATGGTTTAGTGCTCTCTCAGCGAAAATACATCCTAGAACTATTGGCAAAGACTCAGATGACCAAGGCTAAACTAGTAGCTACACCAATAATAACAAGTGACAAATTACATCGAGACAAAGGTGATGCCTTTTCTGATCCTACACTATTTCGGAGCACGGTTGGAACTCTTCAGTACATCACTTTAACTCGCCCAGATATCTCTTATAAGGTGAATAAAGTATGCCAATTTATGCAAGCTTCCACAGTAGCTCACTGGATTGCTGTCAAACGAATCCTATGCTACTTGGTCCATACAGCAAACCTTGGTCTTCACATTCATCGTAACTCCTCACTAATACTTGCTCTATTCTCCGACTCGGATTGGGCGGGATGTCCTGATGATAGAAGGTCCACCAGTGGGTATGATGTGTTTCTCGGTTCGAACTCACTCTCTTGGAGCTCACGGAAACAGCAAACTGTTTCAAGATCAAGTACTGAAGCTGAATATCGGGGATTGGCTAATGCGACAGCTGAACTAACATGGCTGCAGATCTTGCTTTGTGAACATGGAATATATCTACCTCGGTCACCTGTGTTATGGTGCGATAACCTTGTGGCTACATACCTGACTACCAATCCTGTCTTCTATGCTCGAACAAAACATATCGAAAATGACTTTCACTTCGTTCGTGAAAAAGTTGCTCGGCGGGACCTTGATGTTCGGTTTGTTCAAACAAGGGATTAGTTAGCTGACATTCTCACCAAGCCGCTTGCATCTAAGGCTTTCTCTCGTCTGAGGTACAATCTCAACGTTCGTCCATGACCCTTGAAATTGAAGGGGCCTGTTGAAGAACAAAAAGACCTGCCATGTGGAACACCAGCAAACCTCAACCATAATCCTGTTCGTGATAAACACTCAGGCTAAAGAGCTCAGTTATCTTTTCTGTTGCAATTACACTTGTTGTATCTATCTCCATCTTGTTTAATCCCCTATACTTATCTTGTACATTATTATAAATGAGAAGAAGCCTCGGAGAGGCAGGTGTGCGGCAATACTATTGTCTTTCTTTACAAAGGCACATTTGTCCAACCGAGACATAATCCTCTTTAGGTGGAATGCTGGACTCCTCCAGATGGTTTGCTTGCGATCAATGTTGATATTGGACTATTTGTTTCACATGGAAAGGCTGGAATCGTCGTCGTACTTTGGGACTCTTCATCATTGGTTCTTCTCGTTGTCTATCTTGATATTCCTTTTATTAGTGATATTACTTATTTGAAGATGGCTATTTGGAAGGGTCTTTTGGACACTACAAAAGAGATGGGCTTTTACGATGATTGATTGCGATGAAAATAATCAAGGAAAATAACTGACGAAACAAAATCATAGCAAATACTATAATTGCAATGATTTTCCTATTAAATCTTTGCTATGACTAAAACCATTGTAGTTTGCGATGATTTCACAATAAAACTTTTATAACTATGAAAATCATCTCAAAAATTAAAATTTATGACAACAGTGCTATGAATATAATCGTAGCAACTTATATAGCAAAATTGTAGGAAATTCTACTATAATCTTACCATAATTATTAATATTTAATAATATTTTTTAATTTAACATAAAATTTTTAATATTTTGCAGTTTATTATTAGTTGAATATTGTGAGAAAATCATAGAATAAATAAGAAATCAAGTATACAAAAGTGGGAAAAAAGTAACTAATCTTGTCAAAAAAAATTAAAAAAAAAGGAGCGAAATCTTGGTGGGGGCTGAAAAATTTTGTGTGAAATTCTGGGCAGGACATTTGCAATGATTTTGCCTTGATTCTTTCATAAACGAGGCTAAACACAGATGATGCAATCGAGGATAAATCATCGCAATATTAGTGTCATGCCCTAAACCACAACCACCTTATGCATTTATGTGCCATTTAGGAGTTTTATTGACTTAGATGTCCATTTAGAACTTTCGAGTGGCTTAGGACACAACACTTATGGCACTTAGCTAAAATTTTAACTTAGTTTATCAGTTTTAGTCAAGAAACAACAAAATTCAATTGGCCTATTAAATGATGTCTGTTTTGGGCCAAAAAATCCCGTTAAGCTAGTTACGTGTATATATTGAAGGAAAAAAAATAAGAGAAGTCCAAACTGGATTGTCAAAACATGCCATGTACAAGAGTTAGGCCTTGGGGGTTAAAGTTCACATGTTAGTGTCTTGGTAAGCCTACTTTTGGGCCTTCCAAGTGCACACCAGGAAACACATTCCAGGAAACATACAACCATTGTATTTACATGCCAAATTGATTATTACATCGTTTGTAGTGCCAAAAACACAATGTACAAAGATGAGTTTAGGAGAACATACACAAGTGTTTTGGTAGGCTTACCTTAGCCCTCCTATGCACATGCACTAGCACACTTCACATTTACAAGCAACATTATTAACACACTAATTTACAAGCTCCCTAGTCCTCTTAGACACTAAAATAGACTACAATACATCTAGTCCCACAACAACATGCGTGCCTACACATATGAACACTTAAGTTAACACAATTAGTAGGTTACCAATAGTCTTAGGCACACAAGACATACCTAAAAGTTCACACACTATCAAAACTAGTTAGTAGTACTCGTAATCTTTCAGTCCTTGCCATAAAACATGAAGAAACAGGGCATGAGCACACTCAGTAAGAGCCCAAACCAGCACTAAGTGCCTATAATGTCTTAGACATTATATCATATGCATAGACATTAGTCATTTTCAAGCCAAAACTTGCAAAGTAAGATAAAGAAGAAACATAAAAAAGATAAGACTATATAATAAAAAAATAATATAGGGTTAGCACATGCATCCAAACAACATCGCACACAAATACACACACCACAATACACAGCTAAAAGGCCTAGGGCATTGCAAACATTTCATAGTAAGTTGTTCATTTTATTATTTCAGTATACATTATGTCACTTTAAAACATAGAGTTCTAGACCTTGTATAAGCTTGGCCAAACTTGAAACAAGACCTTAATGCTTGCCTTAGGCATAACCTAGCTAGAATCCTAACATAGTGCTTTCAGCACCCTATCCCCTTCATAGCACCTAGGTTTCTTTGGCTCTAAGCCATCACTTAGGGCACTTCTTCCTTAAGAACACAAAAATCAAAGCTAGAATTTAAGGGAAGAACTTATTATGAACCCTTACCAAAAAACTTAAGCGTTTTACACACCACCAAGCTTGGTTTTGACAAACCTTCACTACCTTGTGGCTAGGCCAAACTTTCCACCACTTTTGGATTTAGATTCTACCTCTCCTCCTCTACGATACTTCCATAGCCACCATGAACACTTGGTATAGCTTTTTTCATATCCAAACCCACCAAAAGCCTACTTAGAAGCAGCTTAATTTCAACTAACAGGAGGGAGCAGTGGAAGGGTCCAATTTAGGTAAGCTATGTGTACGAATTTTGGTTTAAACCCCCAATTAGGGCAGTTAACTTATGGCTTGCTTAATTAACCAGTTAAATCAGTTTTCACTCTATTTTTAGCATGCACTTTAGGTTCAAATTTGGACAATTAAGTCCTCTTATTTCAACACAAATGCATAGGCACCATAAGTGCACCATAGGGTACCCTTTTGCACCCAGTAGTGAACTTTAGTTTCCTTTGTCTTCCTTGGCCATTTTCTTTAGTTTTCCAGCCTTAGGCCTCATTTGCAGCTTAGGCATTCAAGCCCCTCTAGTTACCTGAAAGGTAATGCTACCTTAAACCTCCCATAAACATAGGCACACACATATGCACACTAGCACCACTAGTACTACTTTTCTTAGATCCGGTTAAATCATCTTACTTTGACATGCCTCCCCCAACCTTTTACTCTATTTTTCATTGAATTTTAAGTTATTTTATGCATAGCTCATGGCCTATACAAGTTAATCATGAATTTTTTGCCCCTTTAAGAATTTTGGTCCCTAAATTTTCAAGCAACATAGAAAAAAGTTCTGGGTATCTCTTAAACATTTCAAATTTAGTTTCCCATGTTGCCTCTTTTTCTATATGGTGAGTCCATTGAACCTTTAGCATATTTATCCACTTGCTTCTTAGCTTCTTAGTATCCTTAGCTAGAACCTTTACAGGTTTTTCTTCATAAGTAAGGTTGGGAGCCACTGGAATGCTAGAAATTGGTATTACCTAACTTAGGTCAGATAAGTATCTCTTTAGCATACTCATATGAAATGTATCATGTATATGCCCAAGTTTAGGGGGTAAATCCAGTGTATAGGCCACATTACCAATCTTGGCAACTATTTGGAAGGGTCCAATATACCTTGGTGCTAGCTTGCCTTCTTTCCTAAATCTCACTACTCCTTTTAATTGAAGACATTTTCAACCATACATAGTCTTCAATTTAGAACTCTAAGTCTCTCCTCCTTTTTAGATTAGCATAGGCCTTGTCTATATTGTTGGCAGCCTTAATCCTTTCCTGAATCACTTTGATCATTTCAGTACTATCATGGATCAAGTCTGGCCCTATCTTAATTTTGTCCCTAGGGTCTTGCCAACAATGGGGAGTAATGCACTTTCTCCCATATATGGCCTCATAAGATACCATATTTATCACAGTGTGATAACTATTATTGTAGGAGAATTCCATTAAAGGAAATAGTTTATCTCAGTCTTCTTTGAAGTCTAAGGCACATCACCTTAGCATATCCTCAGGGACTTGTATGGTCATCTCTATCTGACTATTTGTTTAGGGATGGTAGGCTGAGCTTAGTTTCAATTGAGTGCCCAAAGCTTGATGTAAGGACCTCCAAAACTTAGAAACAAATCTTGGGTCTCTCTCTGAAACTACATCATTTGGGATACCAAGTAACCTCCCTATTTCTTTTATATGCAGTTATGCTAACCTGTCCAATGGATCAATGAGGTTAATGGGTAAAAAGTGGGCAGACTTAGTAAGCCTATCTACAATCACTCAAATAGTATAAGTAAACTTTGCATTTTACCTTATGGTTTCTAGTGTTCCACCTTCATTTCTTAGCAAACTACACATTTGGACACAAACACCCTAATATCATTCTTAATATTTGGCCACCAGAAGTGCTCTTTGAAGTCTTTATACATTTTCAATGATTTAGGATGTATGCTCATTTTTCTAAAATGAGCCTATTCTAAGATTTTTTTTCTCTTAACCCATGCCCATTACACAGATAAATCCTAGAACAATTGACTAAAAAAAACCCCTAGAACAATTTTCCATGTCTTTGGCCAGATATCTTAGCAAGACTTTCATCATGATGTTGTTCTATTAATATTTCCTCTATACAAGTTGATTAAATGGTCACCATAGCCATTTGAGTCTTCTCCCATTTTAACCACTTATTTAGCAAAAAAGTCAAGCTATTTAGCTCATTCTTATCTTTTTCTCCTTTAGCTTTTAAAATGCCAATATACTTTCTGCTTAAGGCATCAGCCACTACATTGGTTTGCCTTCTTTATACTCAATAGTACAATCAAAATCTTTAAGATATTCCAGCCACCTCATTTGCATCATATTCAAGTTTTTCTGAGTAAAGAGATATTTCAAGCTCTTATGGTCAGAAAAGACTTATAACTTATTACTAAATAAGTAATGCCTCCATTGTTTCAAGACAAAGATAACAGCAACCATTTCCAGATCATGGACTAGATAATTTCTTTCAGGTGGTCTCAATTGCCTTAAGCCATAAGCAATGGCTTGTTTACCTTGCATCAATACACATCCTAGCCCCACTATGGATGCATTTGTATAAACCTGAAAAAGTTTAGTAGGGTTAGGCAATATTAAGATAGGTGCTGAGGTGAGCTTATTTTTTAGCTCTTGGATGCTTTGCTCACACTCCTTTAACAACTCAAAATTTTGTTCTTGTTTAGTTAATTTTGTCAAAGGAGCTATTATTATAAAAAAATTTTGTACAAATATTCTATAATAGCCAGTTAACCCTAAGAAACTTTTTACTTCTTTTACATTTTGGGGTTGCTTCCATTGTAAGATTAAATTAATCTTGGATGGGTCTACATCCAATCTTTGTTCATTTATGACATTGGCTAAAAATTCTATTTGATTTGTCCAGAAATGACACTTATTTAGCTTTCCATATAATTGATGTTTTTTTAGCAAGTTAAGTGCCAATCTTAAGTTCTCCTCATGTTCTTTTCCATCTTTTGAGTACACTAGAATATCACTATAAAGACTACCATAAAGTGGTCAAGATATGGCTTGAATATACTCTACATCAAGTCCATAAAAAATGTTGGGGCATTTGTGAGCCCAAAATGGCATCATTGTGTACTCATATTGCCCATATCCTATCCTAAAGGCAGTTTTAGGAATGTCTTCCTCTTTGACTCTTAGTTGGAAGTATCCAAACCTAAGGTCAATTTTAGAGAAGACTTTAGCTCCCTTAAGTTGGTCAAACAAGTCCTCAATTCTAGAAAAGGGATACTTGTTCTTTATTGTCATAGCATTGATTTTTCTATAGTCAATGCATAATCCGTGGGTTCCATCCTTCTTTTTCACAAACAACATTAATGCTCCCTATAGGGATGCACTTGCCCTAATAAAACTTTTTTCCATTAATTCATCTAACTGCCTCTTTAGCTCATTCATTTCTGGGATTGTTATTCTATAAGGATTAGTAGAAACAGGAGTAGCTCCTGGCGCTAGTTTGATTTAGGGTAAGTAAAAAAAAAGTGACTATACTTTTAGTCATAGACACATTTGGTCACTATTCTTTTAAGTGGTGCCAAATACATCACTAAAGACAACATTTGGTGCCAAGTCAAGTATCAATGTTTTGAAAAAAGGCCAAATAGGTTACCGATGTAATTGGCGGTGGAAAGATTCTGTCAAATGTTAGAATATTCCATTTGGATATGATTACGTGGCAATCCAATGATGACTGCGTGGCAACTAATCATCCTAATGGCTAGCCAATTATGCAAAACACAAGCATGCATGTGGCATTTGGGGGAATTCTGGGACATTTAGGGATTTTTTAGGGATTTGGTCGTATTTCTCCTCTACCTCATTTTCCTCCACTGCCCTATCTTCCAGCTCCACCAACACTATTGTCGACTACCTCTTTCATGTCGTCCGTCTCTACCAAGCACCTCCTTCACTCCATCCCCCTCTGTCAAGCACCCTTTCCACCCTAACTCCTCACCCAGCTCTTCGATTGTTCACTAATTGGCGTTGCCCGCCTCCACCACCACCCATCTCCTTCACCGGCAGTGTCACTTCATTCACAATTTGTTCGTTGATTCAAGAGTCAATTCACTAATTTTTCTTTGCCCTAATCATCGATTCACCATTTGTTTGTTGATTCACCGATTTTTTCATCAATTGTCCATCACCTTATTCATCAATTCACTGATTTTTTTGTCACCTTGTTCATTCATGGAGGCTGATTTGTTCATTGATTCACTTGATTTGCATCGTAGCTAGATCTACAATAGGGTGGGCTAGATCGATGGCGTCCCTGGAGGCCAACTTGGCGGCAGTCTGGATGAGTTCTAATAGTATGAGGTAGTGTTATTGGAGTCATTAAGAATTGATGGGCCAATTTATATGATTCAAGAAAGTTAAGGGTTAAGTTGATAATTTGGTCACCACATCCATGTCACCAATTCGTTTACATGTCAATAAAACACTAATGGTCTACTGATGAATTTAAGCCCAAACCAAAATTTCAGTGAAAAAATTGGAACCACTTAAAAGAATGATGAACAAATTAGTCTGGATCCATAACTATATTGAGTTTTTTTGGTAATTTTCCCTTTGATTTAAAATTCTACCTCCCAGAAATATGGTAACCCATACAACTCAAAGGGAAATTCCTCTAGCAACTCTCCTATAATGGGAATTTTATTAAGTTCATCTTTAGTTTCATTCTCATTTAGGCCCACATACTCTTGTTCAGAGAGTATAAGTATGCAGTCTATCACCTTTATTTTCCCATTTTTATCATATTTTATTGATTCTTTTAGGTCATGTTCTTTAGCAAGATTAGTTTTCTAGCTTGGCAATCTATAATAACATTATTTTCAGCTAGCCAATTCATGCCCAAAATTATGTCAAATCCATTAGTTTCTGGTAAGATCAGATTAGCCTTTAATTCCAACTTACCTAGCCTAATCATATAGTCTTTAACTATGTGATGTGTAAACGTTATTTCATTTCTGGCTGTTTTGACCATATACATTTCAGGCAAAATAGTAACTTCTAAATTTAATTCTTTAAACAAACTAGCTAAAATTATTGATATAGATGCTCCAGTATCATATAACACAGAAATGAGCTTATCATGAAGTTAAAGCTTACCTTTTAGTGCCTTTTTTCTCAGCCTATTTGGGTTTATCTTTTCCTCTCCATTTCTTGGCCCTTTCTGCCCTTTAGATCATTCAATCTAGTACACCCTTCCTAGGTTTGGTCGTGCCTCAGCTTGCATTGGTTGGCTTGGTCCACCTTATGTCATCTTTGGTCGAAAAGGTATTGCTGCTCCCCTTCCTCTACCTTACTGGGCCTTTGGGCAAGCATCCCCAAATCTTCCTAGTAATTTTCTCTCTTCATTCTTGGCTAGGTAATCCCTAACTAGTGGTCTTGAGAGCTACACTTGAGCCATCCATTTGTGACTCTATAACATGGGTTACAACCACGATACTTTCCATAGACGTAGTACTGTGGCCCAAATCTCTGTGGTTCTTTTGCCTTTTTTTGCTCCCTCCTGATTTCAGCCACTATTGGCTCCTTCCTTGATCTTTTATTCCCAATTTTTTGTCCATTAATAGCCCCTCTAATACTCATTCCTTTTTGTTGCTAGAATTCTTGTTCCAATGTCAAGGCCCTTTAGACTACCTCATAATATTTCTTAATTCCAATGGCCCTAAGAATCTGCCTCAGTTCAAGCCTTAGTCCCTTTATAAACCTTTTTGTGCTCAATTCTTCCTACCCATCATACTATGGGCATATCTAAGGAGATTGCTAAACTTGTGCTTACAGTCCATTGTAGACATGTTTTCTTGTCCAAACAAATTAAACTCTACCTGTTTCTAATCCCTAAGTGCTTCACTCACATATTGTTACTAGAACACTTGTAGAAAATCTGTCCACCTCATGGGCCTTCTCTTTTTCACTGGCCTTCTTTCATTCCTACTCAAATGAGCCCTTTCCACTTTCCTTCACCACAGTTCGACACTCCTCTCTAGATTAAATGTAGCTAGCAATACCTTTTAAGTGGATGTAACTTCCATATTCTCAAACACTTTCTATTTGGTAGATCCAGAATTCTACCTCACCTAGATCACCACTGTCTCTGAAGACTGGGGTTTAACTACCAAAAATCCTCTAATTGCCACTGGGGTTTGACTACCAAAAACCTTCTAATTGCCTTTCTCTTAAGCCATCATCTCTTAGTCTCCTTTCTCTTCTCCCATAACTCCTTGTTCCTTCTGCCCCTTTAAACTGGCCTCATAGTGCTTTTTAAGGCTTGTTTCACCTTTTTAGCAAAATTGCCTAAGTACTCATTTCCTTCTACATCATCACTGACCTCTACATCATACTTCATTTCCTGCTTTATCTCTAATCTTAATCTCCTACCCCTTGGATTTCTCTTTTCATCATCTAGATCCTGTCTGTCATCAACCTTATTTCTACTGGTTTGTTCTTTCCTCATAGGTTCTTTTCTTGGCCTTTTCTCCCTTATTTCTCCTTCTGGTGCTCTTTTAGACATAACATTCATAGGTGTCTGGGCCTGGCCCTTGGTTAGGGCCTGCATACCCACTACAAGCTCAGCTATGGTAGCTTGCATAATCTCCATCAAATGTTCTATTCTTTGTTGACCATGCATGCTAGGTCTAGGCTCATTGGCTCTATTATCTAGCTCCATTGTCCTACTTTCTGCCACTTGCTCATTTTCAAGCTATTGACTATTTCTTTAATTGCTCCTTCATTTTTCTCTCTCTACCTCGGGTCATCATCCTAAAAGTAAACAATGGTAACCAATGCTCAAAACTTTCAAGTCTTTAAGGCTTTAGTAAGATTAGCCTAAACAGACCCTTAGTTTCCTATCAAACCTTAACTTTGATACCAACTATGTCATGCCTTAAACTACTCCTACTCCTAAGCATTTATGTGACATTTAGTAGGTTTTTTACTTAGATGCTCATTTAGAACTTTTGGGTGGCTTAGGACATAGCACCTAGGACACTTAGCCAAAATTTGAACTTAGTTTCTCGGCTTTAGTCAGGAAACAAAAAAATTCATTTAGCCTTTTAAATCATGTCTGTTTTGTGCCAAAAATTTTAGTTAAGCTAGTTATAAGTATATCTTGTTGGAAAAAATAAGCGAAGTCCAAATTGGATTGTCAAAACATGATATATACAAGAGTTAAGCCTTGGCGAGTAAAGTGCACACATTAGTGTCTTGGTAGGCCTACCTTCGGGCCTACCAGGTGCACACCAAGAACATACACAAGTGTTTTGGTAGGCTTACCTTTGCCCTCCTATGCACATGCTAAGACACATGCACTAGCACACTTCACATTTACATGCCACATTATTCACACACTAATTTACAAGCTCCTTAGTCCTATTAGACACTAAAATAGACTACAATACAACTAGTCTCATAACAACAAGAGCGCCTGCACATATGACCACTTAAGTTAACACTTAAGCATTAGTAGGTTACCAATAGTCTTAGGCACACGAGACATACCTAAAAGTTCATGCACAATCAAAACTAGTTATTAGAACTCCTAATCTTTCAGTCCATGCCCTGAAATATGAATAAATAAGGTGTGAGTACATTGTACTCAGGAAAAGCCCAAACCAGCACTAAGTGCCTATAATGTCTTAGACATTGTATCATATGCATAGATATTACTCATTTCCAAGGAAAAACCTGAAAAGTAAGACAAAGAAGACACAGCAAGAACATAGGGCTATATACTAAAAATATAATATGCAGCACACACATTCAAATAACAATGCACACAAACAAACACACCACAACACATTGCTAACAAGCCAAAGGCATAACAAGCATTTCATAGCGTGTTGTTCATTTTATTAGTTCAATTTACATTATGTCACTTTAAAACATAAAGATCCAAACCTTGTACAATCTTGGCCAAACTTGAAATAAGGCCCTAATGCTTACTTTATGATAGTCTAGCTAGAAACCTGACATAGTACTCTTAGCAGCCTAGCCCTTCATAGCACCTAGGTTCATTTGGCTCTAAGCCATCACCTAGGGCTCTTCTTCCTCAAAAGCAAACAAAATCAAAACTGGAATTCAATGGAAGAACCTATTTGGAACCTTTCTAGAAAAGTCAAGTTCTAGGCACATCACCAAGCTTGGTTTTGACAAACCTTCACTACCATGTGGCTGAAGCAAGCCTTTACACCACTTTTGCACTTGGATTCCACCTATCCTCCTCTAGGATACTTCCATAGCCATCATGAACAGTTGGTATAGCTTTTTTCCTGCCTAAACCCATGAAAAGCTCACTTAGAAGCAGCTAAATTGTGGCTAAGAGCTGGGAGCTATGGAGGGGGCCTAATCTAGGTAAGCTAGCTGTACTAATTTTGGTTTAACCCCACAACTACGGTTGTTAACTTCTGGATTGCCTAATTAACTAGCTTAACTCAGTTTTCACTTTATTTCTAGCATTCACTTGAGGTTCAAATTCAGACAATTAAGTCATATTATTTCAACACAAACATATAGGCACCTTAAATGCACCTTTAGGACACCCCTTGGGCACCCTTGTGAACCCGATGGTGCACTTTGGTTTTCTTTACCTTCCATGGCCATTTTCTTTAGTTTTCCAATTTTAGGCATCATTTTTAGCTTAGGCATTCAAGACCCTCCAGTTACTCAAATGGTAATGCTGCCTTAAACCTCCCATCAACATAGGTATACATATGTTCACACTAGCACCACTAGTACCACTTTTCTTAGACCCAGTTAAATCATCTAACTTTGTCGTACCTCCCCTATCCTTTTACTCTATTTTTCATTGACTTGTAAGTTATTTTATGTATAGCCCATGGCATATACAAGTTGTAAGCATGACTATCAGTACTTAAATTAACAATCTGCATTATTGCCTCTCATACCAATTCAAAACCCTCATCCTTTCATCTTCTTCACCCGTTGCCTCTTCTCACCCACCTCTCTTTATATCCACCATCCATTGTGTGATCTCTCTATCCATTTGCCTCCATCACTGTCTCCTCCATCTTTGTTCATCTCTTCCATCTTAGTGTGATTTCTCGTTCCGTTCTCCCCCATCATCATCTCCTTCATCCACCATGCATCTATCCATCCTTCTATTCCATCGCTGTCTCTTCCATCCTTTGTGCATCTCTCCATCCGTTCTCCTTCATTGCTGTCTCATCTGTCTTCTGCATGATCTCTCTGTCCATTCTCCTCCATCACCATCTTCTTCATCCACAGTGAGATCTTTTCTCTCTTTCTGCCACATAGGTTCTCTCCTCTCCTTCCTCCTCCACCCCGACTATCTCTCTTCTCCTCTTCCTCCACCTAGTATCCCGACTGACTCTCTCCTCTATCTCAAAGGTTTAGGTTGCTTTTATTGATTCAAATAAAGTTTATGTTTTTTTTTTTGTATTTTTGTAATTAATTGATATATTTAGGTAAATTATTGATATTTTTGTTAAAATATTTTATTATTTAGCTATAATTAATTTAGTAGTAACATTAGTATAATATACTAATTTGATTAATTAAATACATTAAAATCAATAATTAAAAAAGGAAATAAACTAAGAATCATAGCAACATATTCAAAATTGTTTATCTGTGTTATGGCAAAATCAATGAAAAAAAATCATCGCAAAATCATCTCAATTTTTTTAGAAGATTTTATTTGTACTTTGGCTATGATATTGTGACAATTACTATTTGTGATGGAGATATTCGCAACAATTGTTTGCAATGACATATTTCCTAGCAAATGCGTTTTTCGCTACGATTCACCTATGATATTTTTCATAGAAAAGGCCCATATCACTTGTGGTGGTATGCCCACTCACAAGGCCGGAAGGATATTGTCATTCAATCAGATTGCAAGACGGCAGTGATGATGCTTAACAACTATAGACACCCTTGTCTCTATGCTTATGGAATTGTGGTGGATGACACAATCTCCTTACCTCGCTCTTTTACTTCATGCCAATTTGTTCATGTTCCTAGGCTACCAAATTCTGTAGCTCATAGTTTTGCTACTTTATCGAAGGAATTATCTGGTTGAGTGGCATGGTTATCTCCTTTCCCAGCCCTCTTAGCAGATGTCCTTCACTCTGATTCTTAATGAAATCTAAAGTTATCTTCAGAAAAAAAAAAATGATGCTACTTCGTTATTAGTTCTTTTCTAGCACACGGCTCCTTGGATATTAGTATTTGTCTAATCACACGTCGTCTCATTTTCTTGCCTGCCTTATTAATTTTTAGAAAGTAGTATTTTGACTAATTTGCTTAGTTGCTCATCCTTTTATGGACGGGGGACCAAGAGACCTAAGCCATTCTTTTTTAACTTAATTTTTAAGGTTTTTTTTCTTTTTCCAAATCATTAGATTTTGTTCATGGAGCACATAAAATGGAATATTTATCGGTCACTTTACTATCTGCCAATGCGACAAACGTGATATTGTGATTCTTATTATTAAGGCATGTGATGTTTTAGGTGTTAATCAGATAACTTCTTCGCCATCGTATCATGTTCCATTTTAAAAATAGATAGAAAATGGGACTTATTTATCAGTATAAAAGAGAAAAACAAAAATGACACAATTGCCTTATAGCTCAAAACTAGATTTATGCCTTTCCAAAAACTTGCTAGATTGTCGTTAATTAATGCTAAAATTTTAAAAGATAATGTGATTGTTATGATCTATATGGCTGTTATGGACGCGTCTCTGCCGTTCTATTAATTAACATTAAGAAGATGGGCCTAAGGCCAAAAGATTACCATTGAAATGTATTGAAATGAAGGTTTAAAGACTAAATTTTATTTTTCTGCTTTCTTGGGTCACGGAGGATTTGACTAGTACTATTTTAACTGTATTTTCTTGTTGTTGGTTGGGTTTATTAGATTACTTCAGGATTCGGGAATTTTGAAATCGGTCTTCGGGTTTGATAGTTACTTGGGGAGTTCAATGTCTAGTTATATCTTTTGGGTGATCTTGGGTGTGATTTGTTTCAAAGTCTTTTTGGAATCAAGATTTGAAATTTATATTCATTTTTAATAATATTTCAATTGCTGTTAAAAAAAAAGTGTTCTATCGTGTATCAGTATGATACAATAGCATAGCTATTGTACACATATGTCTAATTTGATATAGTGATGGTTTTCCAACTTTACCCTTATTATCTTTAAAAATTTTCTTTCATGTTCCTCACCTTAAACCCTTTTATCTTCTCCAACAGCACTATAGATGTTGTCCAGGTGATCAGAAAATAGGAGACGGAGGTGACAATGACAACAAAATGAGATGACAGTGGCACCAACGATGAGATGAGATGACTACGATGATGAAAGATGATAAGAGATGCAATGAAGATAACAATGAGATAAGACGACAATGACGATGGCAACGAGATAAGAAAGACGATGCTGACGACTAATCAAAGTTAAAGAAGACTGGAGGCAAGCACAAACAATGAGGTCACGAAGACGAGAGACGTTCAATACGATCAAGAGGTGAGCAGCGTGATGAGGAGGTGAGCTGCTGTGGCAACGACATCTAGAGGTTAGTGGCAACAACGTAATCAGAACGTGAGCAGTGGCTATAAGATTCGAATACGATATACGATGATTAGGGAGATGCGAGCAGTGGAAAAGCTTATGCAATCTAGAATCACATTCTGAACAATGATGCAGAGATTGCTTAGTTGCAATCTGTTGTGCCCAAAAATCAAATTTTATATATTGTTTTAGACACTTTTATATGTTACTTTAGACACTTTTAGATTTTTAGACACTTTTTATTATTAGTTTACACACCTTTATTTTTTAGGAAAATAAATTATCTGCATATTGCTTTAAATAATTTTCATTTTTTTTATACATTTTTATATATTTCTATAAATACTTTTAAATATTCATTCAGATACTTTTCTTTTATTATTTCAGACACTTATTTTCTAAAGAGTACAAATTGTTTATGTATTGGTTCAGACACTTTTTACATTTTTCACTAAACACTTTTCAATATTCATTTAGACACTTTTATTTTCTCATGGTAATAAATTGTTTTTGTATTACTCCTGTCACTTTCAGCATACTATATTAAATACTACTTTTATATATTGTTTCAGAAACTTTGACATATTAAATCAGGCATTTTTACTTATTGCATCAAACAATTTTATTTCTAAATGATATAAATTACATGTATATTGCTTGAAACACTTCTACATATTGTTTCAGTCCCTTTTGCTTATTACTTCAGATACTTTTACACTTTTTACATATTATCTAAAGATAATAAAAAGTCCATGCATTATTATGGACATTTCTTCAAACACTTTTATATATTGTTATAGACATTTCTACGTCTTGTCTTTGACACTTTTCAGTTTCTTTCTGTGTACAATTCAATGGCAGAGATGAGGGAGGAAAGATGTAGCAGCATCCTAGAGTGATGGTGACTTAGGCGAAGACCAGTGACGATATCCAACATGATCCGGTGCTAAACAATGATAGTGCAATCCGGACGTGAACAATGACACATGATTCCACTACAAGAGAACAAGGTACTTGAGATGGGAAAAAAATGTAGAGAAACTGTAGGAAATGGTTATTTCCTACAATTAAAACCGTCGGACAAAACTGTAGGAAAAAATAGTGTCGGAAATAAAAAATGTCAGATAAGTGTAAACCCATCCTACGCTTTTGTGATAGCTGTGGACCCCAGCTTGTCTGACGGTTTTGAGGTGCATTAAATCCTACACTTTTCTGACAAATCTATTTCCTACGATTTTTTGACCTCACTGTCCTATGGTTTTGTGATATTTATGGACCCTACTTGTTTGACAGTTTTTTGACCCCAATGATCCTACATTTTTCTGACTCCATTTGTCTGACAGTTTTCTGACTCTACTTGACCTATGGTTTTCTGACCCTACATGTCTGACGGTTTTATGACTAAATTATCTCTTACGTTTTTTAGATAGCTATTTATCCTACACTTTTCTGACTACATTATTTCCTTTCTTTTTCCTACAATTTTGTGACATGTTGTAGATTTTTGTTAATTAATTTATACACAAATTAAAAACATATTATATAGCATTATATATATACATATTTTAGACATTATGATATATATAAAAATTGTATACATTATTAAGAACATATTATATAGGATTAATATATATATATATATATATATATATATATATATATATATATATAATTGATCGAAGTAGTCAATATTTCACTATATATAGAAGTAATCAAACTGTACAAAAAAAGTCAATTGCAAATAGGTGGAGATGTAATATAAAATCAATGGGATGTCATGTCAGGCTGATCATCGCTATCACGCCAGCTACCATCGTCGTCATGATGTTGACTGGAGGATCCTGTCCATAAATCATTTGAAAGAGCTGATGCAGGTATAATCCCCTGTTGGACCAACCTGTTAAGCATGGTGCTCATTGTAGCCTTAGTATCTTGTTGGACTTGACTACAAACCTCTGTTTGTAACTGGGCAAAATCACTCTGTAGCTGGGTGTTCTCAGCCTTCAGCTGAGTAATCTCAGCCAAATCAGCACATGGAGCCTAAAAAAATTGGTAATTAAGTAGCAATTAGCAATGTAAAAGTGATAAAATTAATGTATTAAGTTAAATAGAAATGAAAAATACTCGATTTGATCCAAAAGTGTGAGAATCAGCAAGTCAGAGCTGAACACTCAGTAGTTGACCTTTTTTTAGCGGGCCTTGTACTTCACTCCAGACCTGTGCATTGAACTGCAGCAGTCATTTGGATTTTAGTATTTTTCTTGAATTTGTTACACGTATCCATCCTATAGGAAAAAGAAATTATAGTCACTTAAACTATTTTAAAACATTGTTAGCACTAGAAAATAAAAATTTATTACCTGTAGCTGCTGTGCAATCGAATCGATAGGCTGACTGGTCTTTTTGTGTCTATGAGTATGAGACCACTACTCATCAAATGATGGCTCAACTCTATCTCCTTCTTTGGTCTACACATTTTTACATATCACTAAAAATTTTAGTGAATAATAAATCGTGTAATAAATTGTAATGTATGTAAGGGAAAAGTTGGTACCATACGATCCAAATGCATATCACTTGGGATGGAGCCCATCGTGTGCTCTGGAACAATGCTTGAGGCATCTGCCACGTGCTTGGCATGGGAACTAACCACTAATAAGTTCTTCCATTTCTCCTGCTGCCACTGGTCACACAACTGATTCCATACGTGCTGACTGTAGCAGGATGGAACGTGTGGCCGTAGCAAATTGTAGTCGAGGTTGGCGAAGAAGTTGGGGATCTTCTTAATCACAACGTTCCTCCAGTGATAGATGCGGTTTCGTACGGACCATGAGCAGTAATCAAACATGAGACGGTGGATGTGGCCGAAGTCTCTGGGGTCCCATCTATAATAGTTCTGCAATATCAAAAGAGAGAAAAATATCAATTAGTGCATATAGAAACTAGTATTTAAACATCCATCGGAAACTAATTACATCTTACTTGGTGATGTGCTCCTCTCACAAAGCTCGAGATGCATATGACCAAGCTATACAATTTTTGTCCCATAACCTCACATGAATGCAAACTATGGTGAAATGAATGGACTCATCATTGAGACAGCTATAACAAATTTAGATTATAGTAAGAGATATATATAAAGTGATGTAATTATAAAAGCAGATAATCATACCAATAATTAAATTTGTAAAAGTTAGTAACACTTATGCTCGAGGGACGATCATCAGATGATCCTATGGAGGTGGAGGTGAAGGTCGAGGTGGAGGTAAGTCAGTTACCTATGGGCCTCGCCCTCCATGGAGTGGGCCATCATCAACTGCCTGCTCGTCATGTTCGACGGCTGGTCCGCCATCATCCGGCTGCTACTGCTGAGGTGGCTAATGCTACTGAGTCTGGTGTAGGCTAGGTACATGAGTGGATATACCAAGCTCATCTGGATCTATGTACGAATTAGGATCGAGCTCCCATGGGGTCTGGTAGATACTTGTATGCTGGTAATGAGATGACCCAGATATTTCACTCATATTCAGGTAATACGCATCGGTCTACGTGTCACAAAACTGATGAAATGCAGAGCATGATGCTCCAAATGTTTGAGGCATGTAAGGCCTAGGCATTGGAGTATATGGTAACTAGGCCTGTGGTTGAGTTTGTGCGACCGGGGTTTGAGCCTGAGTATATGGCACCTGGGTCTAAGTCTAGGTCTGTGACACCTAGTAGGTGTCATAGCAAGCCCTCGTGGACCCCGACAGCATCGCGGGTCTTGTAAGTCCTTGGTTGGGCCTTTGCCCGAGCCTAAATGTCTAGGGTGAACCATCCTAAAATTCAACGGTAACTTATTTTTAATTTTTGTAATTATTGCAGAACCGTTTATTACATAAAATTTATTTATAAATTACCATTTCGTCTCAGTCATTTAGTTATAAATGACCATTACTAGACTAACATTTACTTATTAAATTTCGTTATTGTAGTATAATCATTAATTTCTAAATTATTGTAATTGTAATAACATGTATTTTACTAACATTATTGAAATAACATTACCGTACTAACTTTAAGTGATTACATTAACATTATTGAACTAACAACATTATTGAAGTAACATTTTTTTTATAACTTACCACATATATACATATTACTATATTGTATTAACTTTAACTTACCACATACATATTACATGCATTTGTATATATTTAACTTACCATTATTACAGTAAAAATTATTTATAACTAAACACTAACAATACCTATAAAATTATTACAAAAATAAAATAAAAAATTATCATTTAAAAATATAACAGACAAAACATGCATTATGTAAATCACCACTATAATAGCAAATATTAATTATATAAGAACAAAACTACTTAATACTTAGCTTAGGGATCTCTAGAGGGGATTTTGCGAAAGGGTTGGAAGAGATCATCATAGAAGAGAGGGAGAAGAGTTGTGAGGAATGAAAGAAGCTCCCATTTTGAATGCCACGTGTCGGATCAAACCAAGTACATTTAAATAGTGTCATGACTTCATGCCCATTCCCGTGGTACTCAATGTGAATAATCTCATCAATAAGCCCATAAAAATCATACCCACTGGATCCCCATGTCTCACCCTTAACACAAATACTATAATTTTGTGTCACATTCTCCCTGCCATAGAATTGTATGTGGAAACGAAAGCCATTCACAACACATTCATTGTATGATGTGCCAACTCGAATAGGACCACGGGCTAATTGCACAGTGCGAGGATCTAATTTATCCTTGAAACGGTCAACCTGAAAAATACTATGTTAATTTAATAACATAACTGCTGAGCAAATACAAACACAACACATTTAAGTACATAAAAATTATCACTCATGATACTCATGTATGATAAGAACCATGGGATGAAACGTTCATCTCAATAATTTTGTAATTGAATTTCATTGAATTGGGGAAATATTGTCGATATATAAGAGTTAAAGCGCCTGAAATAATATTTATCTATAAATGAATTAAAGCAATCCGATTGAAAGATAAAAACCGTAACACTTGTCTACATTATATGGCAACTGACAATCGGTGTAATCTTATTGCAGTTCCACAAAGTGTAAATGTGTACTTGATGTCTCTCAGTGGGATTCAGTAAACATTGTCACCAATGGTTAGGTATATTACGACATCTTGCATTGAAAATATATAGCAATTGACCTTTAACATGAGCCATAGGTAGATCGATATCATCATTTCGTGGCATTTTGTTTAATCTTGTAGGAATATTTGATTCAAAGTAGTGGCTACAAAATGTAGACATTTCCTGGACCAAATATGCTTCAACAATTGAACCTTCAATTGCAACTTTATTTCGAGCCTTTCACTTCAACGACCGCATGAGTCTGCTAGGTTAAAAAAAAAAGAACAATTATTGACATATAATACCCTTACATTATTGACATATAATATATGAAAAATAATGATAGAAATATGAATGTAAAATGAAAAATTACCTTTCAAATAGATACATCCATCGAAATTGAACTGGACCATACAACTTTGCCTCATGAGAGACGTGGATGACAAGATATTCCATCAAATTAAAAAAAGCAAGAAGGAATATATTTTCTAGCTTACATATGGTGACCACTATATTCTACTCCAATTGTTGTGTGTCATCAAATTGAATCCTAATTGTATATAATATTCTGAAAATGAACAAAGTTCAGAAATCGTCTCCAATATAGGACCTGGCATGTACCCACATAATGCAATAGAAAGCAACCTCTGCATAAATACATGACAATTGTGACTCTTGAGGTTATAGAATGGACCGTCACTCAAGTTAACCGTACGACCCAAGTTTGAAGCATACCCATCAAGCATCTTTATCGTTCTCAGCCACAGAGTAACTTCTCTTACATGTTCCCAACTCAACGTATAAGATGCTTTCGGTTTCACACAGTTCTCCCTAACATTTTGTAAATGTAGTTCATGATGCATACCTTTTAACTCCTTAAACGAAAGGCGACAATTTGAATTATCTTTTGTTTCCCCCATATATCCATAACAATATTGAAGATATTCTCAAAAAAAAATTTTCAATATGCATGACATCCAAATTATGGCGAACTAGCAGATGGTTCCAATATGGTAACTCCCAGAATATACACCGCTTTAACCAATTATACCACTCTCCAAACCTGGCAACTCGGTGTTTATCATATGCACAGCCAAATGGAGGAAAACAATAGTCAACCAAACATATCATCAATTTCCTCACTTAACTTATATGGACTAACAACAGCACTAACTTTATTCCTTGGGATGAATGATATTACATTCAAACGGAATGTGTGATTCTGTAGTAAAAACACCCTTTGACAATCAAACCAGCATGGCTTTTTGCATTTTTTCAACATAAATGTGTCAATTTCATCCATGCAATATGGGCACACAAGCTTACCGTGGGTACTCCAGCCCGAAAGGTTTCCTGGTGCAGGAAAATCATTAATTGTCCAGAATAAACATGCCTTCATAACAAAATTCTGTTGTCGAAAACTGTCCCATGTAATAACCCCTTCCAACCAAAAAGTTTTGAGCTCTTCAATCAATGGTCGTAAAAATACATCAATGTTGCGTCCTAGTGCTCTAGGACTAGGAATTAGGAGACTCATAAAAATGAAGAGTTCTTTCATACACAGATCCGGCGGAAGATTGGAAACAACTATAAAGATCGGCCATATCGTGTATGTTCAACAAATAACATTATTCGGGATAAATCCATCGGTACTTAATCCGAGCATAACATTTTTTATTTCAACAGCGAATGATGGGAATGTTCGGTCTACATGCCTTCATGTTTCAAACTGACATGGGTGACCCATACTACCATCATTACATGGTCTATTATAAGTATGCCAAGTCATGTGAGTCGTTGTTTTTTATGACATGTACAAGAACTTCAACCTACTAGTTATTGGTAGATATCACAACATTTTTTTTTAATCAACTTCCTTCTTCTAGAGGCTACTTTTTCTTTATATCTACTACTCCCCAATTCATGGCAATGTGTTAATTTCTCATCTTTCCAATAGAATAGCATACAGTTATTCGCACAAGCATGAATTTTTATATACGGCTTCCCAAGTCCTTTTGTAAGTTGTTTCACATCAGATAGCGTGTCTGCGAGTCTATTAGTTTCAGACAACATTTCTTTCATAAGCTCTAACACTCGATCGAAACAATGATCCATCATATTAAACTCGCTTTTGCATCTTAACAATTGGGTCATTGCAGACAATCGTGTATGTTTAGTGCACCTATCCCACAATAGTGCATTTGCATCATCCAAAAAATTATAAAATTGTTGTGTAGTCGGATTAGGTAACCCCTATCTCATTTGAGACACATCGAACATATTATCATTATTAACATTGATGTTATCAAATTCTTCGACATCAGCATCGATAAACTCTTCATTTACCAACATTCTTTCACTTTTTCTAGATCTTACATTTGATAATAATGGACCAATTGATTCACATACCATCTGTTCATATGCATTTACACTACTTGATTCCCCACTTATTGCTCCATATGAGTGTGATGGAAAATAGGTATAGGCCATATTAAAATTGTACAAATTGTTATTATCTTGTTCATTGTGAGTGCCATATGTAATAGTTCGACATAAATCCATATCGATACAAATGCTCTCTCACTTTCGCTTCTATTCTATAAAATCTATTGTTACATTTGTGACAAGGGCTTTTAATTATTTCTGACTCCGTCCTACTGTAAGCAAACTGTAAAAACTCATTAACATCAACCATAAATCTTGGATTCATATACCCATCTACATCTGTCCTCTGGTACATCCACTCATGTTCATTACCAGCCATTTGGTTCCCATGTAAAAAAAATAGTAAAAACCCTCAACATAAATACGTAATAAATATATTATATTCATATAATATAAATAAAGTAATAATGTAAATGAATTGCTTATATATGTCATGCATGCATGTCGACTTTCCATTATTGAACCATATGCTCTATTAAGGTAAGGGCCCTACTCCATTGAAAGTTGCATAAGCAGTAAAGCATTTTAACTATGTTCCATTTTAGTAACATTTTATGTAAATTTTAGCAGCATTTCACTTCAATTCTTGTTCACAGCATTTTTCAATAATATCTAATTATTAAGAAACACACAACCGGAACAATTTGGGAAACAGTTTACCAAAATTTACAAACTGCTAATATGAAAAGAACACATTAACTGCAATACTGCTTATTCAACTTGCAACTGTCCAACTTGGACAATCCATGATTATGTTAATCACAAATATAACTTAATCCAATACATTTTGTTTACCCACAATCTAACTCAGACTAATATTATATTTGTCGTCAACATAATCATGAATGGAGAATCTAACGTTTAATGAATAAATACTTATTATGCAACAACATATTGTCTTATACATCAGCTACCTAAAGTAACATAACTGTATCTTCTAAAAAACAAGTAATTCCTATATATCTAAATCACCAAATTTTAAATTACTTTTAAACACCTCAATTGAGGTGAAGGAGAAATTGAAACAGAAACCAAAATGGATGCCGAAAGAGTAGTTGAGACGGACTGGAGAAGAGGGAGGGGAAGATATTTATTAGCAAAATCTGTAGCAAAATCATAGGATATAAATAAAAAGTCAAACGGCATGACTTGTGTAACAAATTTGTAGTAACTAACATCATAATAACGTAGGAAAAATAAACTGTAGGAAAATAGAAGGAATACAACTCCAACATTTTTAAGACACCCATATTCTCATTTGTCTCAAAAGCGTAGGAAAAGATATTTGCAGGAAAATCGTCGGATAGAGTGTTTAATGCTTTTCCTATGGTTGTGGTCCCTCTCATCTAATTCGCATGAAAATCGTTGGACTCTTTGGCACCACAATTTCTCGCAATCTTATTCTGACACTTATGCTACGGTTTTATCTGTCACAATTTTATTGTAGGAAAATTGTCGGATAGATTCCATATTGACCAGTCAATACCTTTTTATCCAATGGTTTTCCTGCGAAAATGGTTCCTATGCTTTTTTATGTAGGAATTGGCTGTAGCAAATGCTTCTCATTTTTGTAGTGTTTGATGGTGAGAAGCAATAAAGAAGGTGGAGGCAATTGCAGTCCAGAGGTGAACGATGAGATCATGGAGGTGAGTGACAATTAATGAGATCACAGAGGCACACAAACAACACAAACAACGTTGCCTTGTAGTTTAAAACTACATTTATGATATATATATATATATATATATATATGCCGTTGAATAAGTTTGTGAGACCGTGTTTAATTAATTGATGAAAGGATTTGTTGGGTTTTAAATGCCTTAAATTTAAAACCTTGAGGACCTGGCATGTAGCTTGTCTCATTGTTTTTAGTATTTTGGAAATTTTGTGCGAATCATAATTTAGGTGGAGAAACTAGCCGCCACAAAATTTTGATTTTCTTTTTTAATTTCGAGTTGGCCTCGTGTGTTTTTATATTAAAATCCTTAGTTATCATCTCAACATAATACTGTGAAATATAACATTATACATGATTTGAAATGATGAATATCTTTTTGTAATTAAATAATAATTCACTAAAAAAATGTCATCTTTTATTAGCACAGATTTCACTTTGTAATATCGATAAAAAATTTATTTATAAAAATTTATTATAATTTTAGCAATTATTGACCAAATTACTTTGTTAAATCATAGGGCTTTTAAATAACTTATAAGACAAAACTCAATCATTAATGACACAAAGATATGACCAAAACTCAAAATTATGTTCAATTTTTATGTTAATCAATTAACAGTTTAACTATTAACTTAATAAAGGTAAAAAGAAAAGAAAAGAAAATTGGCCAAGAAGTTTGATGACCAAGAGAGGAAGTGAAGGAACTTCATTTATTAAGAGTTTAATAATTGACTTAATAACTGGAATAAAAATAAAAATGGTTTAGCTCAAAAAATAACTAATGTTTTACTTTAGCAGATAGTATATAAAAAAAATAAAAAAAAATTTAAGACCAGGAAAGTAAATAGAAAGAATCAAATTAAGTAGTTATTAAGTTCTCTGAGCAGAACACTTCATGAATTGAATGTAGAGATTAAAATGAAAGAGAGCAAAAATTCAAGAATTGAAAACATATTTTCAGCTCAGGTAGGATTGGGAAAAATGAATCTTGAAATTCAAATATGAGTTTTCAGCTTTTAAAACACAGGTACACTCACACCGCTCGTTAAAATGACAAAATGGAGAAAGAAAAAGCAATAGTGGTTAAAAAAAAGTTAATGTTTTTAAATAAAAGTGTTTAGATTAATTATACTAAAAAGGAGTAATAGTTATTTGTAGGTCTAAATGTAATAGTCTAAGTAATGAGGATAGAATTAGGTATGTAAAATTACATGTAAACTACACTAAATATATAATAATATTTTTTCTATAAAATGACAAGTAATTTTTTTTTGGACTATTTTAAAAAGGATGAGTTATTTCCCCTATTGGAAAGTTTTTAACATCTAATTTACCTCACTACTATTATTTAAACTCTATCCACATAAAATCAAAAAATTACACAAAACCTAATTAAGAATTTTATTATTTTAACTCTAGAGATCAAATAAAAAAATAAGATAAATTAAACACATCTTAATCTTTATGCCTAAAGAAAACATCATTAAATATCAGTTGGAAAGAGTATTATTTTAGGTTCGGGTACCCGTAGGTTTTCAAAATTAGAAACCTAACCTGACCATTTAATTTGCCTCAGATTATGGGGTTTTGGTGTCCTTGGGTTTTCTGGCTGGTTGCTCTTGGATATTTTAGGTTCGGGGCGAGATGGATGTTTTTCTGATTACTTTTTTGGTAGAATGCATCTATGGTCCTTAGTATTTATTTTTCATTCCATTCTCATCCCTAACCTCCAAACTATTCTCATCCTTTTGAAAATGTTTCACTTTAGTTAAGGATAGAAATTGGGTGGGTAGGATCAAGTTTAGGTCATTCTATTTTAGATTCAGATTTAATCGGATTAGCATGAACTCAGGTCTAAGTCGGATTATCTAGGTTCAGGTTAATTTCGAATTAAGTAGATTGTAGGTTTGGGTTGGGTCAAGTTAGATTTATTTGAGTTCAGATCTAATACAGGTCAGATTATTTGCTTTCAAACCGTATTCAAGTTTATTGTTTACTCAAGTTACTAATGCATAAGCCGAAATTATTGAATTGGTTCAATTTTTTTGTTCGACTTCTGTTAAAATCCAAATCAAACAATTTGGATGAAAATGCAAAGATTTAAAAAATTCAGTGACTCATGTGGGAATTATTATCAATGACAGAAATGAAAATTTTTTAAAATGTAATTGAATAATTGAACACAAATATTGCATTTGTTCCTAATTAGCATACAATTAGGAAAAATACAAAAATTAAATAAAATATTTGTCTCTGATAATTAAAATCAAAATCAAAGATAAACAATTAAATGCTAATATTTTATTTACCATTGCAACTAAAATAGGGCAGGAATATTAGCAATATGTGTGAGAATTAAACATATTAAAAATTTTAATTTAACTAGAAATGAAAAATAATATAAAATTTATGAAGATATATTAACATATAATTTCTTTAATAAAACACTATAATTTCTAAAAACTAATCATCACACACACACACACACACACAATCACTCTCTCTCTCTCTCTCTCTCTACTTCACTAATCACTTTCCCCAACTCTTACTCACTCGCTTCACATCACGTATAAATCAACAAAATAGAAGAAATATAGCCACCAGAATTAAAATCATAATTTTTTAAAATCTTTGTTGACAAGATATTTTATGTTGACTCGGGTTAAAATTGGGTCTTATCGAGTTTAGTCATCAAGTTAATTCAAGTTCAGGCCAGGTTATGTTCTAGTTTCGGTTTTATTGGGTTTAACTTTAATCAGGTTCAGGTTCAGGCCTAATTTGCTATAGTTGGATTTGGGTTATTGAGTTTTTTGGTCAAAATAGGTTAGATCAGGTTTGGATTCAGCTGAGTCTCTTCAGGTAATCGGGTAGGATTAAATTTTGTCATCCATGTCATTTCTTTGGACAAAAGAAGTTATGTATGACAAAAAATGCTACAATAATGACAATTTTAGGAGAAATTACATTATTAGCCATCAATCTTATAATTTTTCATAACCAATTTCTTAACTTCACTTTTTCATATTAAGATACCTCAATTATTTTTATTTTCCTTATTTTTTTTCCCTTGTCCTTCCTATTTAGCTTTTACAATTCCTCGCCGTCTACACATCAATCCACAAAATGTTTTACTAATCCATAATCCACTTTGATTGTGATAATCAAACTACCCAGGGTTTCAAGTCGAACGGCAGAGGCCCTTGATCCGTTGGCTGGCTCCAGTCATTTGTGTACAAAGACATAGAGAAGGGTGTTAAGAGCAACTCTTGGTGTATCTTGATAGACTTCCCTCCAACACTCAAATCGGTAATTATGCTGCAATTTATAACCTAGGAAAAAGTGAGATATACTCCTTGTATTTATAGTGGCCAGAACTGTGCTTCATGGGCTTGTACCCTAGCTTATGAGGATGTCTGGGCCTTATATTCTATTGACCCTTGGAATCTATTTTAGGTTATTGGTATCAGATTGCATATCAAATGATAGTCATTTATGAACAGCTCTACTCCACCTACAAATAACAGTGGGCTATCCAACCAACTTTTCTATTACTTGTTTTGAAAACAATATGCCAATGACTTGAAATTTTTATTAAAGTTTAGGGGGTCATTCAGGTAATTTTTATGAAAGAAACATAGAGACTGATTGAACTTTTTAAGAAATAATAGGTACCAAACTATATTTTTGCAAAATTTTAGGGACTTTACTATAATTTACCCATAAATCAAAACCCAGGATGACGATTGTCTCCTCCAGTTTGTTGGAATTCTTGGCGCACCAAGATCCTTTTAAGATAGGATTTGAGCTCGTTGAGCTAACTATAGCTTGAAAAGGTATCTAAGGCAGCTAGAAGTAGCTCCCCTTAGCTCAAGTCAGCTCACTTCAGCTATAAGTAGCTCAAAGTAGCTGGACTTCAGCTCAAGTTAGCTCAAGTTAGCTCAAGTCAGCTCACTTCAGCTTATGGTAGCTGAATGTAGCTGGACTTCAGCTCAAGTTAGCTCAAGTCAGCTCAAGTCAGCTCACTTAAGCTTATGGTAGCTGAATGTAGCTGGACTTCAGCTCAAGTCAGCTCACTTCAGCTTATGGTAGCTGAATGTAGCTGGACTTCAGCTCAAGTTAGCTCAAGTAAGCTCAAGTCAGCTCACTTCAGCTTATGGTAGCTGAATGTAGCTGGACTTCAGCTCAAGTCAGCTCACTTCAGCTTTTGGTAGCTGAGTGTAGCTGGACTTCAGTTTACTTCAGCTGAAAGCAGCTAACTCCAGCTCAAGGTCAGTTCTTGGAGCTGGACCTTAGTTCATGGTGCTAGGTTGGAGCTCAAAGGAGCTCAATGGTGCATAAGTAGCATATTGAGCTAGCTTTGTGCCAGCTCACCTTGTTTTTAGCTCAAAACCACCAAGAGACACATCTTTTGTGTAAAGGTATGTCTCTTCATCAAAAGAAATAACTCTTGGCTAAAAGAACATGTCCTTTCATCCAAAGGAAGTGTTCCTTGGGTGAATGGACATGTATATTCGGCCATAGGGTGCTTATAGCACCAAGAGTGATGTCCTTTGACTTTAAAGGACATGTATGTTCGGCCATGGAGGTGGTTGAGGTGGTTATTGCACCAAATGTGATGTCCTTTAGACTTAAAAGACATGTATTTTCGCCCATAAGGTAGTTATGGGTGGTTATAGGCCAAAGGAAGTGTTCCTTGGCTAAAAGACATGTATTTTCGCCACCATACATGACCCTTAGCCAAAGGAAGTGTTCTTTGGCTTAAAGGACACCTTTCTTGGTGTAAAGGTGTGCCTTTTGGTCATCTATAAATAGCCTTTAGTGGCTGGCCTTTGAGAGTACGAATTTTACACTCAATTTGCACCATTTTTCTTGAGAGAAAAATTCCTCCTTTCATTCCTTTAAAGAGCCGAAATATTAGACACTTTCTTAGAGCATTGTGGGTGGAATTACATTGAGATTCTTCATCTCAATTCAAGCCTCAAGGCGTATCTCTAAGATCAAGTCCTTCCTTTTCCTTTTCGGCACAAGACTATCAAAAAGGAAGGTACGCATCCTTTCTTGCTTTAGTAGCATGCTAAGGATTTAAGTTTTATGAATGATCTTAGTGGCATGCTAAGTTTGTTTGACTGGATAAGTATGTCTATATTCATGTTGAACTCAAATAGCATGCTAGATATTGTTTTTTGAGACAATATGTATGGAAAACTTATATGCATGTGGCATATACACAAATGAATAAC
Source organism: Aquilaria yunnanensis (assembly GCA_039654915.1). Taxonomy (NCBI): domain Eukaryota; kingdom Viridiplantae; phylum Streptophyta; class Magnoliopsida; order Malvales; family Thymelaeaceae; genus Aquilaria; species Aquilaria yunnanensis. Next base: position 17,883,361 of record CM077593.1, read on the forward strand.
ATAAGAGTATGTTATTATTGAGATCCTGAAAATCTTCAATTGGTATCAGAGCCTAGGTCATGAATATGTATATGTTACATGTTGTGAGCATGATTTAGGATCATACATATGTGTATGATTTCGATGAAGGTTAATAAAGGATATGTGTATGAAACAATGAAGGCATGTTTATATATTTCTGATCGAATGTTATATGCATCTCTTTTGCCATATATGAGCATGTTAGAAGTTGTTTTCATACACATGTTGCTTTGTTGAGTCTTGTTGTGTAAATTGAACTAAAACATGTGAATTGCATCAATGTAGATGGCTTGTAAGAATATTGTTGCTGAATTAAACCGTGACCTCAAATTGGATGGTGAAAACTATTCAATTTGGCAACAGAAAGTCAAATTCATTTTAACTGAGCAAGATACTCTTGATGTACTCACTCAAGAGATCATGCCTCCTGCTGAGGGAGAGGATAAGACTGCCTATGAGGCATTCCTAAAGAAGAACTCTATGTGTAGAGTCACTCTTCTTTCCATTATGGTGGATGAGATTATGGTGGAATTCTCCATGCTTGAGGGGGCCAGGGCCATATGGGACTCTGTCAAGGCCAAGTATGGAGATGTTTCTGTAGAGAAACAACGCTCGATGATTCTCAGGTTTGAGAATTATGTGAAGCGTGCTGATCACTCTATGAGTGCTCACTTGCGTGAGATGTCACGCATGATCCACCAACTCAAGACGGCAGGGCATGTGCTCACTGATGAGCAACAAGTGCAAGCAATAATTCGTTCCTTGCCTGATGAGGAATGGCAGTTGATGAAGGTCAACTTACGCCATAACCCTCAAATAATGTCATTTGATGACATTGCCCGTCACCTCCTCCTTGAGGCTGAGGTAATGGCCCTCAAGGACCATTCTAAGGCATATGTTGCCTCATCTTCTATCCAGAAGGGATGGAAGAAGAATGGTGGAAAAAGAGGGCCAAGGAAGGGCAAGGGAAAAGTTCCTGCTTCTAAGAAAAGGTTCAAGAAGAAACGGGACATAAGCAAGCTAAAGTGCTTCAACTGTGGGTATAAAGGACACTTTGCAAAGGATTGCAAAGGTCCACCCAAGGTACATACATACCCTTCTACTTCCATTGTACATGTTGTGTCATGTACATTACTAACTGAGTGCAATTCTTTGTGGATTGTAGACTCGGGAGCAACAGACCACATAGCACGGGAGAAGTCCTGGTTTGTGGCCTACAGGAAGCTCTCAAAAGGAGCTAAGCACATTTCAGTAGGAAATGATGCCAGGCTGGAAGTGGAAGGCATAGGAACATGTAGGATTCCTATAGATATTGGATATTTGTATCTAATAGATGTATTGTATGTACCAAACATTTGTAGAAATTTGATTTCTATAAGTTGTATGTTGAAGTACAATTATTGCTTTAATTTCTTTAATAATAGTGTGTCTATTATTAAAGATAATCAGATAGTGTGCACTTGTTTAGTTAATAATGGGCTTTATGAGTTAAAGCCAACTGACCATTCTGTTGCAAGTCCTAGTTGCTATGTGACAGAGGTCACAAATGAAATGAGATGGCATGAAAGGTTAGGTCATATTGGTCAAGATAGAATGAACAAGCTAGCCAAGGGTGGCTTGCTAGGTTCCTTGACCAAGGTTGTCCTTCCAAGTTGTCAATCATGCCTAGAAGGCAAAGCCACAAGAAAGCCTTTTGGCAAAGCAACTAGGAGAGGTGAGGCACTTAGGTTAGTTCACTTTGACCTGTGTGGGCCAATGAGGGTTGAATCTAGAAATGGATTTAAGTATTTCATCACATTCACAGATGATTATACTCGATTCACCCATATCTACTTACTCAGAAACAAGGCAGAGGCCTTGGCATGCTTTGAGAAGTATGTGTACTTGGTTGAGAACCAAGTAGGTAAGAAGATTAAGTCCTTGAGGACAGATAGGGGTGGAGAGTATACATCTAATGCATTCAAAGCATTTTGTGACTTGAAAGGTATTGAGAGGGAGTTCACCCTTCCTTGGACACCCCAACAGAATGGAGTGTCTGAGAGGAAGAATAGAACTCTTATGGACATGGTACGTTCCATGATGGCAAAGGCCAATTTAGACATCACTTATTGGAGTGATGCACTGCTGTGTGCAGTTCATGTCCTTAATAGAGTACCCACCAAGAATGTGAATTCTTCTCCATATGAGTTATGGAAGAAGAAAACTCCTAACCTAAGCTATTTACGCCCTTGGGGTTGTTTAGCTTATGTTCACATAACGGACCACCCTTTGGGAACGTTGGGTCCAAGAGGGAGGAAGTGTGCCTTCCTTGGTTATGCTGAACAATCTAGGGGTTATGTGTTCTTGGATGTAAGTCACAAAATTAGGAACATCTTTGATGCAAGGAATGCTAACTTTGTGGAGGATGAGTTCCCCAAAGTTGGTGAGTGTGGTGACTTAACCTCATTAAGCCAGATCCTAGATGAGGGTCAACCAAGTGTCATAAGGACACTTGGGACACATGCACCTACTCTAGAGGGAGTACCTCAACCACGTGGAGCAATGGCTCTAGAAATCCCTGTTGTTGTGGACCAACATGAGCAAGACTTCCAAGAGGAAGGTTTTGTTTAAGAGGGAGTTGAGGATACTCAAGGGCAAAATGTTGAGCCTCAAGAGATGGAGCATGAGTTGCCTTCATCTCAGCCTATATTGAGAAGATCAATGAGGAAATTTGGACCACCTAAAGAATGGTGGATCCTGGATAGTGAGGCAAACTTGGTTGCATCTGAGATAGATGAGCCAAGTAACATTGAGGAGGCTCTTGAGGGTGAACAAAGGGAAGAGTGGCTAAATGCAATGAAGGATGAGTTGCATTCGATGCACCTCAATGGGGTTTGGGAGTTAAGTGATCTTCCTCTAGGCCGTAAGACAATTGGGAACAAGTGGGTTCTCAAGATCAAGGTGAACTCTGATGGAAGTATCGAAAGATACAAGGCCCGGTTGGTGGCCAAGGGTTTCACACAGAAGGAGGGTGTTGATTTCAAAGACACCTTCTCTCCTGTTGTGAAATTCACTTCCATCAGGATATTACTTGCCATTGTGGCAAATCTAGACTTAGAGTTACATCAGATGGATGTAAAGACCGCCTTTCTCAATGGTGAATTGAGTGAGGAGATATATATGAGACAACCTGAGGGGTTTGTCCAAAAGGGTCAAGAGGACAAGGTATGTAGACTAAAGAAGTCTATCTATGGTCTTAAGCAAGCTTTAAGACAGTGGTACTTGAAGTTTCACCATGCAATCACAAACTATGGCTTTGTGATGATGCATGAAGACCATTGTGTATACTTGTACTCTTCTGGGTCTAGTTTTGCAGTATTGACTCTATATGTAGATGATATACTGATTGCAAGTAATAGGCTTGCATTGTTAAGTACCATCAAGGGATGGTTGTCTTCCACCTTTGACATGAAGGATATGGGAGAGGCTGCCTTTATTCTAGGGGTGAAGATCCTGAGGAATAGAAAGGCAAGGCTATTGGCCCTTTCTCAAGAATCTTATATTGATAAGATTCTTGCAAGGTTCAACTTAACAAATGCAAAGCCCATGAGTACACCTCTTGCATATGGTTGCAAGATTGGAGAGGACTTATGTCCTAAGACTCCAAAGGAGAAGGAAGAGATGGCTCAGATTCCCTACCTAAGTGCCATTGGTAGCTTGATGTACGCCATGTTATGTACAAGGCCAGACATCAGCCAAGCGGTTGGTCTTTTAGCACGATATTCTTCCAACCCTGGTCTGGAGCATTGGAAGAATGTCAAGAGGATCCTAAGGTACCTCAAGGGTACTAAGGATTATTGGCTTTGTTACCAAGGTAAAGACCTTGGTTTACGTGGCTATTCTGATGCTGATTGGGGTGGGGATAGAGACTCCAGCAAGTCTACATCTGGTTATCTTTTCATGCTAAATGGTGGTGCTACTACTTGGTGTAGTAAGAAGCAAACTTGTACAGCATTGTCCACAATGGAGGCTGAATTTGTTTCATGTGCCTCAGCTGTACAAGAAGCCCTTTGGCTAGGTTATTTCCTTAAGAATTTGGAGTCCAAGGTTTCTATTGAGAGACCTATTACTATCTACAGTGATAGTATGGCAGCCATGGCTTATACTAAGGACCCCAAATACCATGGAAAAACCAAGCACATTAGCATGAAATATAACTTTGTAAGGGATGCAATTAAAGAGGGTGAAGTTAGGATTGAGTACATTTCTACAGACCTGATGGTGGCAGATCCTCTCACTAAGCCATTGCCACCACTTGTGTTTGCTCGACATGTTAGAGCAATGGGTCTTAGAAGAATGTAAATGTTGGATGTACTTCACCTCTTTGGTGTCACACATGTTAAGTATTATTTTTGTGATAATATAGATTATTTTATTAAATAATCAGTTCAATTTTAGAAAACACAGCGAACAAATGAACATGTCAAACATAGGTAGAGAATGACTTTCTCACACGAGTCATTCGCCCTTGATCTTTGTGTAAGATTAAGGATGAGACTGGCTAAAGACTTAAATGAATGGTACATTTAAGTGGGAGTCATGCTCCAACACATGACACTTTAGCCTTTCATGGTCGCCTAGATTATGAGTAATCAAGGTTCAATGCTTTGGTGCATTCAGTTTGTATGACCATTCATACATCCTAGCCTATGTTAGATGTAAGCAAGGGCTTACATGGAGAAATTTCATGGTTATTGACATGTCCTCCTTTTATATGTTAAGAGGAGTACACTTAATGGTGTTTTAAGAGGGATAAATGACACACTCCTCAATTGGAATGGAGATCACTCCAAGTGGGAGTGACATGAGTAAAACACCTTAGAAGTGTATTCTGGAACTTTAATGGATGTGTTTCCAAGTGTTCCATGACCATGAAATACGACCATAGAAGAATTTAAGCAAGTTGTCTCTGTTCTTGCTTAGTGTGAGATTCTTCAAATCAGACTCTTAGTGACTATAGCTTGCTATTAGGAAGTTGAGTTAATTATGATCACTTTGATTGGTTGTCGAAGGTCTTAGAGAAATGAGACTGGAGTATCCTCCTTTTGGGTGATCATGTTAATTCATTGACCTAAGTAGTTGAAGCTCAAAGGAAAGACATTAAGATGGTACACGTTCACTAAATTCAATCTTGGGCCCACATATTACTGTGAGTAGTATGATAGATTGAATTGTGATTTAAATGAGTACACAATGCTTAATACAATCATGGATTTCAAGGAGTTGAAATTCAGAGAAAGAGACTGATTGTGATTAAGAAGTGTATCATATGTCTGGGGTCTGAAAGGCAAAACTTGATGTGTTCAAGAAAAACTTGATGTGTTCAAGAAAGCTTGATGTGTTTAAGCAACACACTTGTACTTGATGTGTTCAAGGAAATTTTGAAGAAGTTCAAACTATGAGGAGAGGACATTCTTCTATTGAGAGTCTAACAACCTCAATAGAAGAGACTTAGTGTGTGTGCCTTGAGGTCGCACCCACAACTCTATATATGTAGAAGTGTCTAGATTATTTCGGCTATAAGGATTAAGGAGTTTTGTTTTGAGTGGGAGCTGGGAGTTTTAAAAGCATCTTAGTGCGAGTGGGAGTTTGTTGGAATTCTTGGCGCACCAAGATCCTTTTAAGATAGGATTTGAGCTCGTTGAGCTAACTATAGCTTGAAAAGGTATCTAAGGCAGCTAGAAGTAGCTCCCCTTAGCTCAAGTCAGCTCACTTCAGCTATAAGTAGCTCAAAGTAGCTGGACTTCAGCTCAAGTTAGCTCAAGTCAGCTCAAGTCAGCTCACTTCAGCTTATGGTAGCTGAATGTAGCTGGACTTCAGCTCAAGTTAGCTCAAGTCAGCTCAAGTCAGCTCACTTAAGCTTATGGTAGCTGAATGTAGCTGGACTTCAGCTCAAGTCAGCTCACTTCAGCTTATGGTAGCTGAATGTAGCTGGACTTCAGCTCAAGTTAGCTCAAGTAAGCTCAAGTCAGCTCACTTCAGCTTATGGTAGCTGAATGTAGCTGGACTTCAGCTCAAGTCAGCTCACTTCAGCTTTTGGTAGCTGAGTGTAGCTGGACTTCAGTTTACTTCAGCTGAAAGCAGCTAACTCCAGCTCAAGGTCAGTTCTTGGAGCTGGACCTTAGTTCATGGTGCTAGGTTGGAGCTCAAAGGAGCTCAATGGTGCATAAGTAGCATATTGAGCTAGCTTTGTGCCAGCTCACCTTGTTTTTAGCTCAAAACCACCAAGAGACACATCTTTTGTGTAAAGGTATGTCTCTTCATCAAAAGAAATAACTCTTGGCTAAAAGAACATGTCCTTTCATCCAAAGGAAGTGTTCCTTGGGTGAATGGACATGTATATTCGGCCATAGGGTGCTTATAGCACCAAGAGTGATGTCCTTTGACTTTAAAGGACATGTATGTTCGGCCATGGAGGTGGTTGAGGTGGTTATTGCACCAAATGTGATGTCCTTTAGACTTAAAAGACATGTATTTTCGCCCATAAGGTAGTTATGGGTGGTTATAGGCCAAAGGAAGTGTTCCTTGGCTAAAAGACATGTATTTTCGCCACCATACATGACCCTTAGCCAAAGGAAGTGTTCTTTGGCTTAAAGGACACCTTTCTTGGTGTAAAGGTGTGCCTTTTGGTCATCTATAAATAGCCTTTAGTGGCTGGCCTTTGAGAGTACGAATTTTACACTCAATTTGCACCATTTTTCTTGAGAGAAAAATTCCTCCTTTCATTCCTTTAAAGAGCCGAAATATTAGACACTTTCTTAGAGCATTATGGGTGGAATTACATTGAGATTCTTCATCTCAATTCAAGCCTCAAGGCATATCTCTAAGATCAAGTCCTTCCTTTTCCTTTTCGGCACAAGACTATCAAAAAGGAAGGTACGCATCCTTTCTTGCTTTAGTAGCATGCTAAGGATTTAAGTTTTATGAATGATCTTAGTGGCATGCTAAGTTTGTTTGACTGGATAAGTATGTCTATATTCATGTTGAACTCAAATAGCATGCTAGATATTGTTTTTTGAGACAATATGTATGGAAAACTTATATGCATGTGGCATATACACAAATGAATAACATAAGAGTATGTTATTATTGAGATCCTGAAAATCTTCACAGTTTACCTATTGTGCTCTATCACTGACGGCTTAGTAAAAAAAAAAAAACAAGTCCACACTTAATTCTATTAATTGAATTTATTACCCAGCTGAATTGAAATTATGTTAAAAATGTCTTGTTAGAACATTTTTTTTTTTACTTGCAAGCATCTTTACAAATATATCAGAGTATGAGGGATTACCTATAAAGGTTAGCAAAAATCTGCATACTTCTTTAAATATGGAAGATGTTAAGCCGCAATTTCGCAGTAATAGCTCGCAACACTCGTAGTGGGATTTTATCGCTAATTGGGGCTATCAGTGTAGCCCTCAGCCGTTAGGCTAAATACTGCGTACGTCTTGTTAGATTGATGGTGTGGCAAGAAGTGTCAAACGAAATAGCAATAACAAAAATCAAGAGAAATAGAAAAAGAGAAAGACGTTAGAAGTGGGGGATTTTAGTAGGGGAAAATTGAAACTGAGGACTTGTTTATGAAAAAGTATAAGCTTAAGACTAATAATGCAGTTTTTTTTTTTAATTTAGAGCTATTGTGGCATTTTCCATCATTCATAAATTTTATACTATGGATATAATGCACATATGTCTAATTAGACATAGTGCTAATTTTATAAATTTAGCCCTTATTATTTCAAAAAATTTCTTACAATTCTATTTTCTTCGATAAACAAAAAACGGTGCTCCAGATGAGATACGAACAGGAAAAGCGGTTCGCTGCGGCAGCGATTGCACAATAAGGGCAGCGTGATGCGATGAGGGCAGCAAAGGTTTGGCGGACAACGCTCGAACGATGTGATTCTAGCAAACGATCAGTGGACGACCAGCAAATCGAAGTGCCGAGCGAGATCGCGAGGTTGGACTGGCAGCAAGGAGAACCTTGACAGATCGTGACGGTGCGATTCACGATTCTAGCCGACGTTCGACGGACGATGCTCAGATGATGTGATTCAATAAAACGATCGGCGGATGGCCGGCGAATCGAAGCGGCGAGGCAGATCACAAGATCGGATTGGCAGTGAAGAGAATGTGACAAGAAAAAGAGATCAAGCTAGCGGTGAGGAAATCCATGGCGGGATCACGAGATCTGGCCGGCAGCGAGGAAATCCAAGGTGAAATTTGAGCCAATTCTAGAGCGTTCAAAGAGCATTCGGGTCAGTGGCGAGATCATGAGAGCATTCGGAGTGCCAAAATCTAAGCCGATTCATGCCAAAATCCAGGAGCGATACCGTTGATCGGAGGAAGAGAAAGAGAAACCGGCTATGGCGAAGGCAAATCCAGACGCGGCGAAGGTCATTCGGAGGAGAAGAAAGAGAGAAGCGACGGGAGGCGATGTAGATGATGGGAGATGAGGCGAGATGGGCGGCATGCAAAAAATGATTATTTAGACACTTTCAAATATTGATTTAAACACTTTTAAATTTCTATTTAGACACTTCTTTTATTATTTTGAAAACATTTTTTTATCTTGAGAATAAATGTTTGCGTATTGCTTTAGACGTTTTGTCACTTTTCTTTAGACACTTTTACACATTCATTCAGACACCTTTTTATTGTTTCAATTAGTTATTTTTGAAGAGAGTAAATTGCCTACGTATTGGTCAGACACTTCTAAATATTTCTTTGGACACTTTTACACAGTCATTCAGATACTTTTTTATTGTTTCAATTAGTTATTTTTGAATAGAGTAAATTGTTTATGTATTTGTCAGACTCTTCTAAATATTTCTTTAGACACTTTTCGATATCCATTCAGACATTTTTTATTTTTTTGAACATGACATATGACGTATACTATGAGATCATGGAGGAGATAGCAGTAGCAAGCTAGAGTTTTTTGTAGAGAAGAATATTTTAACTAAGGGTATTTTTATCAATTTTTTGATAATTTATGTCTTATGTATAGAAGATTAAGGAATGGGTTACTATGTCTAATTAGAAATAGGTGAATAATAAAAGAACTATAAAATTTGATATGTTAAAAAGGTTAGAGACCGGTTGCATTACGCTTCACTTATCTTTTTAATGCTTACTTAAATTATCATTCGATCATCTCATCCATATATATACTAAAGCACAAGGGATGTATATGGTTATTTCACCTTACTCCTTTGACTGGGTTATTGAAGGTTTTGTCCCTTCTGGTTGTGTCCCCATTTTGGATGAGAAATCATTTCTCCAAGGCTGGCAGTTTAGTATTTGTTGTATGCTAGACACGTGTATACACAGTGCTGGAATAATTCACAAGGAAGACTTTAATTGGCTGTATTTTGTCGCTAGGCACTTGATCATTCATAGTTGGTGATATGATCCTTGTCAAAGATTGTTAGACTTGGGAACTGTTTTCATTTTTATTTCTATATATGTTGTTGAGTGGTGATTATGCAGATAGAACTCTTCTTCTTTTGTTTGTTTCTAGCTGTTATTTCGTTCAGTTGTGTATTTTCAGAGGGGTGTTTGTGTTGTGGAGAACTTTGGGGACCTAATAGATGTTTGGGACCTGTTTTTTGGTCTAATTACAGTGACGTTACTGAGGAGTTTATTCCTTTGAGTTTGTGCCCCTGATTACTAACACTGAGCTGGTGGAGCAGTATAAGCGAGGTCATTTTTCCCCAAAATCGGATAATCAAGGAATATATTTTATGCTTATAATTCTTTATTTTTAAAAGGAAATTCATTGTTTATTGAACATTTTCTTACTTGAAAAAAATTATTAATATAAATTATCAATTTTGATATTATATTGATACATTTTAAAACCGTGATGTCACCAAAATTTTTTCTTTATTCTTTCATTTTTTTTTTCTTTTTATAGTTTGATCTAATGTAATGAAATTCTAAAAATGTAAATAAGCAAATAGGGCATTTCCCCCCAAAATTAGACAGGCTGATGAAAAAATGTATCTTATACTTATAATGTAAATATTAAAAAAAAAAGTGAAGAAAAAAAAAATGATTCCTGACCATATGTCCTCTAGGATGTTCATATTTGGTTCAATAGATGTCCGCTTCATTTTTACTTATGCAAATTGGTTAGACTTCATGTATCATTACCTACAGCATAGCGCAGCAAAGCCTCTAGTCAATTGTAATATTCCATTCAAATAATTTACCACAATTGCATACCTTCCAAGTTGCTTAGTTATCATGAAAAAGTCGTGTAAAAAATCATTTCTTATCAGAATTTTAGGGAAACACGACTAAACTAACAATCTATCATTGTAGAGAATTGATATCAACCCTCTAAGATAATGAGTTTCACTAAAGCAAAAATGAGATTAACTATATTAAAGAATTGAGATTAATTTGTCATATTTTTAATAATAAATTGTCATCTTAGAAAGAAAGTCTAACGCATACTTTATGCCAAAATCCATAATGTTGCTCATGCATATATATTGTGTATTGTGTATCCTTAACCAAAGAACTTAACAAAATAATAAGAATAAAGTCATGCTTCTCATTACCCTATAATCTGACAATTTGTAACATCATATTCTTTCATATATAAAATCAATACATTTTGTGGTTTAAAAACATAATATCAATACATCGAATGAAGGACAAATATTACACACACAGACATGTTTACCACCAAGAAGATTGATTTTTCATAACTTTTTCAAAATCAACTTGGTGAAATTATTAAGGTAGGAAAACACACTTACGGTATTCAGAAAGTGCCCATAAAGGGAAAATGTTCTTATATGTTGCATAGTGCAACATACAGTTATACTTGAAAACTCCAGTGACTTCCTACATATAAATAAATTACCAAATAATTAGAAACAATTCTAGGTAACAACCTATATTTAATTCCAATGAAAATTATAATGAAAAATTGGGAATTGGGAGTGAGGGGTAAAATACCAATTTTAAGCCTTAAATTTTAAAGATGAATTTGTTATGGTCCTCTACATTTTAATGGCTCCACCTTTTATACAGAAAGGTAATGAGACTTTCACCTCTTGAGGGAAATCTCCATCTTGTAACTGAGAATTGACAATCAGTTTTACTGCACGATTAAGTGGAGTTGGGTCTCTCTCACTCTGGTTACATGAAAATTATAATATTAGTAATATTTTTATAGATAAAATGATAACAACTAAGATATATATAACATACTTGTCCTGACTGAATTAAGCCCATTATAGCCCATGCTGTCTGTACTAGATTTGATTTGCCTCCCTCTAAAGGTACATATTTCTATCAACAAAAATACATAAGCTATTGTTAAATAAAAGTTTCCTTTACAAATGTCAAGAGATATACAAAAGTTATAAAAAGCAAACCTTGTATGGACATGACTTATAGCTTTCTCCCCAACCTCCATTCTCATTTTGTGTTTGGAGTAGAAAGTCAACACCTTTGCGTATTGTTATTGAATTATTATATGTCTTACCGGCTGCTGCTAGTCCGGAGAGAGCAAACCAAGAACCATATATAAAGCACACTCCCCAATTTCCATACCTAATTCAAAAAAAAAAAAAGTAATGATTATATTTTGTTGAATTAATTCTCTCAAATAAATCCATAAAATAATAAAAGATCACAATTTTCTCTAATAAACCTATACCATGAACCATTCGGCATTTGAATGTTTTCAATATATTGTACAGCTTTGTGGATGAAAGTTTCAATCTCCTTCTCCCTATGTTTAGGATACAACTTCTTAAACAATACTAAAGCATGGATGGAAGATGCTGTGCACTCGACGTACTCATGTTCGATGACGATGTCAGCCAAAAATTCTGTTGGATTAAGTAGCTGAAACAATAATCAAAAGTTAATAAAACTGTTAACGCCATAACCACATAGAAACAGTGGTGGATGGAAACATAGTTTATGGGGGTCCATGGACCTTTCTTTTTCTGAAAATTTTTAACAAAATATACCTATTTTAGTAATTAGACCCCTTTTTATTTTTTTAATGGACAACCATAATTTTTATAATATCCATTCAAACAAAAGAATGTGTCCCTTTTACATCAATAAAGATAAAACATGGGTTAGTCTCTTATGTCTACTAACAATTAGAATCATGACAGAAGTCCTATATTGGCCCTTGAACTTTCTTACATTTTCCTATCTAAGCGTTGATCTCTTTTTCACTACTAAAATCTAGCCATTTTCAACTACTCATTTACCAACTGTCAAGCAGTTGATAATTACCAACATATTAAACCATTGGTAACAAAATTATTAATTTACCAATGATTAAACCCATTAGTAATTTATTGACCGTTGGTAGTTACCAATGATTAGAATTATTGATAACTTTCTAACGGCCTAAACTATTACAAATTTGAAATTGTGGATCAATTTAGAACAACTATAGATGTTGAGAGACTAATGTGAAATTTTTACCGGCATCCTTAGTATAAAAACTCATTTTCACTCACTTTGCAACGTTCTCATGCGTCCATTGCCAATTTCTGGGAGATGATGGAGTCACTACTGTGAGGATGAATTTTTCAGTGGTGGCGCCGCCTCCAAAAACCTTTTGTCATATTTTTTTTTTTACATTTACATGTTTGGATTCTTTGTTTCCCTCTCTTCAACTTTCTTTAAAGCTACATCTTGAAAAAAAAATCAACCATTTTTCGTATAAGTTGCTTCAAAGTTTCAAGGTTAATTTTTTTTTTCTCAAAACTGTCTTGTTTACATGGTTTTAATACTTTTGTTCTCCCATTTAACTTATTCTAAAGATATTTCTTAAAAAAGCATAACCAATTTTTGTAGATCTAGCTTCAAAGTTTTGAGGCCCAAATTTTTTTTTTATTGATTTTGAGTTTAAAGTTGTTTTTTAATAGGTTTTTTTCAGAGTTTATTGTTGGGGGGTTCCTTGTGAGCCAAACAAGGGTGGTCATCGGTGTCTGCTTAGCTGTAGACCGGAGCGTGGAATCCACCGGCCACCTTCAGTGCCATAACCATGGACCCTAACCACAGCTCCTTGATTGTGTGGTGGACAAATCCAGCTAGAGGGATCTCGAACAAGAACACCAGCGTCAGCCAACTGGCTAGTACTAAAATTAAAAGCAATTCCGTCGGGTCAATGATGTCTAGCTTGCATCTTATTCTCTTGGGTTTTATATTTACGGAAGTTAAAATTTAAAAATTCCAAATTAGACTATGGCTTAGTGGGAGATTAACTGCTTAAAGTGGTGAATAGTTCTATGTGTAGATGAAGATACCTAATAAGGAAAAAAAAGGCAAGGAGTGTACGATTAATACCTTTTTTTCACGAATTTTGGTGCACATTCTACAGAATTGGCATCGCTATGGGAAGGTGGTGGTGAAGCAGGTAGCATGTGAGATAGTGAAGGAGAAAGGAGTGGACCCAGTAGTGGCGAACCTGTCCGCCTCCGATCGTATGCTAATTGTTCTTTTTTAGTTTTTTTTTATTTTAGGTTATTTTATGTAATTTTATTATAGGTTATTTTTATTATCTGAAATTTTATTTTAGGTTACCTTTTTTTTTCTTGTAATTTAGTTTTTTTTTTTTTATTTTTATGCTATTTCAAATTCTTTAGATTCTTATAATATTTGCTAGGAAACCTTTTTAATTTTTTTATTTTGAAAAAAAAATTTGTTTTATTTTTTTAAAGCCAAGAAATTTACGAACAATCAAACATATTGGTAATTACCAACAGTTACCAACGGTTTAAGCCATTAGCAAAAATTTAACCATTGCTAAAGAGGTCCAATCTTGGACCGTTGGTAATTACCAATGGGCAACTATTGGAAATTACTAATTGCTTAAATTTTGGCCGTTGGTATGACCATTAACAATGCATGGATTAGCATCAGCTTATTACTAACGGTTTTGTGTTGGAAATTTTAAAATTACCAATGTGAAACTGTTGGTAATGGCTGTTGGAAAATTATTGAATTTTAGTAGTGTTTTCAAATTTTTTTCTTCAAACATATAAATAAAATTATATTGTTAGTTAGGCACAACATAAAATTAGTTAGCCAAGTTCTCGCTCTTCTTCTTCATATTTTTATAATTTTTTAACTCTCATTAAAGTCATTTGACCAAGGGCATAAAAAATACTAAATCATTATATTATAGTACATGTAAATTTCTTATAAAAAGCATTTTTCTCATCATTATATTATAGTATATACAAATTTATAAGTTTCATTACTTGATGTTAGGGTCTAATAGTTGTATATGTATACAAACCCTCATTTATACAGATCTTGGATCTGGCACTACACAGAAATAGGGCATTTTAATTACTCCAAACTCAAACACTTACTTCTAGCCAATTACTAGCTTTGGCTGGCTCCCAAGCTGCCAAACCTCCATTTTTGCTCTGAGGGAACTAAAAAAAAAAAAGGTAATTTGTTTAGTAAATGAATTAAGTAATTGATGACAATGAAAAAGAAAGATACATTAATTCCTAGTAAAGAAAATTCACCTGTAGTGAGAGAATAATATTGACAGCATCATATAGCTTTTCGGGTTCTAGTTTCTCCCCAACAATTTCCGGTGGCAACATTGACAATAACAGACAACACTGAAAGATAACATATTGTATTGCAAGGCATTTATGAGCTTAGTGAATGTAGCATTTTTTTTTTACCTTCCAACAAAACATTCATCATTATAAAAAAAGGTATTTAGAAAAAAAACCAAATTTGGGTGAAAGTATAGTTTGCCGGTATTGCTAAAAAGCCCTACATTTTACTCTTGAAGTGGTCCAATCATTTACACTAGTAAGAGAAAAACTATTTACATTTAAACAAAATGAAAACTGCAAGGTCGACATGATTGAGATCCAGATCATAGGTTCATAAGGTCATATGATCTAGATTTAGGAAAATGTGTAGAATTGTTCAAGATCAGTCATGAGGTAGGATTAAGATAGAATTGTGAATAGGAAAGCAGGATTTATAAAATTTTTCGATCTTAAAAAATCCCAACAAAGCCTACTTGTTATAGACCTTTTATTGGGCCAATTTAACATTTAGCCCAAATTTCATTTAAAAAGCCCTAATAGCCCTAAAAGCTCATTTAAAAAGCCTTAATTTTGACAAAAAATGAATTAAAATTTGTGAGAGAGAGAAAAAGAGATGTTTTAGCAAGTAGCAAAGAGCAAGAGCATATAAATGTTTATATATAACCCACAACTAACATAAATTTCTATACAACAGAATCCTACTTCATTGTGAGAGTACGAAACTATAGAATTGTGTTATGTTATAATTGTTATAACAAAGTATCTTGGTTCACCATGAAAGTATGGAACTGTAAAATTTTGTTGTATGATTGTTGTAATGATACTTAAATTTTAATTGGATTTACAATATAGTTGTTTTTTATATGAATTGTTGTTTTATATACGAATATAAACATTTTCTAAAATCTACAATTTGATTTTATAATCTCGATCTTGAAAGTGAAAAATAATATATGTTAGAATCCAAATCTTGACAACCTTTGAAAATTGATAGTTTAGATTAGGATTAGAAAAGTTTGATTTCAATAGCTAAAAGTGATGCAAAAAATAGTCTTCACAAACAGGAGATGAACTGTCGATTTTTTAGCCATAAAGGAGTCTGAAACAAAATACAGTATTATATTTTCAACCAAACCTTAGGTTTTTTTAAATATGCCTTTAAAAATAGAGTGAATAAATAACTTAAACACCTTAATTCCCTCTGCTGTGCAATCTGAAAGTTGCCATCCATGATCTTGATCGGAGAAAGTCCATGATCCCTTTGAAATATGTCGAAACATTTTCTTGAAATCACCAGAAGGATTATCTGAAACCTTTACACATTTACACAAAATAAAGCATTTGGTAAGGCAAATTCATGAATTGAAGGATAGAGTGAAAAAGTATGTTGTTATAACTAGTGAACCTGTGATTTCTTTATGAAGTCATGCCCTTTTTTTAGCACTGGTCCTATTTCATCTAAAAGATTACTAGCAAGTAAAGCTTGTATTGCAAAATGAGCATCCCATTGCTGGCTTCCAAAACTCTACAACATAAGCAAGTTTAGTTACTTAGTTTGATAAGGGTAAATAAAAAATGGATGGAAATTAAAGACTTTGAAGAATCATTTTAAGATAAACCTACATCTTCATTCCATCCTCAGCAACCCATATGAAATCTGGAATCGTTGCAAGATGCTTCTTAAAGTGATCCCCATTTGGATCCTCAGCCCAACAGGCAACCATACATAATACCTGATAAATTGATCAAATTTCACAAACCAATATTGAGTAGTTACATATATAGGCCTCATTTCCAAAATCAATGGAATATTTTGTTACCTTTTCCACACAACCGAGGGTGATGTATCCACTATTTTCATCTTCATAATGAATGTGGCTCATTGCAACTTGAAGAGCCTTCTCTCTTATTTTCTTATTAAAAGGCCAATGGTTTAGGAATGGCTCAATGAAGACATAAAGGCTATCCCATATCAGATCTTGTATCCATGGATGTGGATAGTAGAGGTCCTCCTAGAATATAACAATAGTGCATTAGCATTGAATAAAATAAATTATTTTTACAGTTGGTTTATTTTTTCAAGGTTTAGAATCTAATGGTGGTATGCTCACTTGTGCACATAAGTGTCTCACTTTCTTCCAATTAATTTCCTCATAAGGTTGGAGATACAATTCTTGTCTCAAATCCTGGATTATAGGTGTGATTGGTCCTACAAACTTCTTACCATATAGATATGACATAGGCATGTAAACCATACGGCAATAACACCACATTTTTGCTGAAAATTACACAAGGAACCGAAACTAATATAAGCCACATAATAAAAGTCTGAAAATTGCATAGTTTGAGAAAAATATATATAAAAAAAATATGCCAACCTGGGTGCATAGGAAGGAAAGAAGGGATGATCCAAAGCTCTGGTGGCATTGGGTTGCTTCCAGACCAATCAAATAAACCAAGTATCTGAAAACTCAAAATTTTTCGTAACTGACAAACTTTGTACTGATTAATTTCTTTTTTGTTGCCTGGAAATTATTAAAGAATGAAGATTGAAACAATACCGAAAGCCAAGCCTTTCCCCAAGAGGGAATGTGTGTAACACTGCCATGATCAAGAATCCACTTTCGCGCTCTTGCACAAGCATTGTCCTGACCACCCTCTGGTCCTTCTCCAAGAATGCGCATGCAAATGTAGTTTAGGGCTGTGCAAAACATAGTGCTATGTCCCTCCATGTGCAATCCCCATCCACCATCCTCATTCTGTAATCCACAATTTCTAGCACTACGTATTTACCAATCAACTAATAAGTCACGCAAGTAGGTTTAGTGTTCGATTAATCTTACTTGATGATAATAAATGTATCGAAGGATTTCTCTGTGATGCTCCCCAGAGAACACAGAGCTAAGATGTCCTGTAACATACAAGCAAAATACCTGAAAATCCCAAAAATCGAACTGATATATGTTAGCCATAATTAGCGGAATTAACTTTTGTTAACTTCAAAACTTGCAGTTTACTAACCAATGGTGGGTGGAAAAAGAGTGGACCGGCATTTTCAGCAGGCCAATGTCCATCGCTTGCTTGCAAAGCGGAAAATAAACGAACGGCTCTTCTCAGAGCTGTTGTGACCTTCTCAAACGTGATCACTTCGCCATCCTTGATCCTCACTACTGGAATTGTTTGCTTGAAATTCTTCTCTCTTAGAAACTGCAAAGCATTTTTAAAATTTTATTAATTAATGAGTGGATCGAGTTTTCTTCGAAAGCATTTTTAAAGCATTTGTGCCGAAACGAGATTTCATGTGCTGTTCAAGGGTTTGATAGGCCGAAGTTGCAGTTAAGGGGGCCTAATGGTCGCAGAAGCATAAACTTTAGACCCGAATTATCCTGTACCAAGTCCAGAGCATGAATTATATGCACATACATGCATACGTATGTATGTATAGATACGATATGTGCCTGTGCATAGATTTTGTTACAGCTAACGCACCTGCATTTGCCACAGGAGGTCGGCGGAGGGCTTGACCTGGTGCCGTTTGTTGTAGAAAGCACGGCGAGCCTCCTCCACTGCCTCTCGCTCCTCCGGCGTCCCTGCATCAGGGTCGAACACCCATGTTTGCCGTCCGACGAACTGGTTGGTGCTCATCAAGTAAGGACCCTCCTCACCTTCTGCAATCTTAAGCCTCCACATTTTGTTCCAAGCTCTGGGGTGGCTTTGTCTCTGATAATATATGTTAAAAGATTTAAAATGATAAGTGGATGTATATATGAGTAGCTAGTGCGAAGCGAAATTCGCCTATTTATAGGCAGGAACTCCGACGATGTGGCCTATTTTGATGGCTTCACTGTTAATTTGAGTTAGAGAAAAAAAAAACAATGTAGTTTATGATTCTAACAGAGCTATAAACGTAAGCTGTTTATTTGCAACTTTTAGCTTATTAAAAACCTTCGGTTTTAGGTGGAAATTAATGCACCGCCAACTATTGTATGGTTGGTAATCAAGTACTCCTGGCTTTAGAAAACGGAAATGGTAGAAGTACCACCATTTTTCAAACAATGTACGTCTGACTTGTGAACTTTAATTGTTCCATTTCTATGTTTTTACAGCAGAAGCCCTTAATTTTATCTATTACTAATTATAATTTTTAAAGTTTTTTTCTTATTATGATTTCTCTGAAGCAATAATCACTCGAGTTTTAAAAGATTTTACCTTGAAATAATTAATTAAATATCACTATTAATTTTTTTACTGGTCTATCACTCAAATCATATAATCACAATAAGACCTATTCTTGAGTTAAAAGACAATAAGCTGAAGTAAGATTGTTAACAGGAAATAGTTTAAGAACTTAATATTGATCAATGTTACTAATGCCTAAAAATTTTTAAAAATGATTCTAAGTCCGTTTCAAAGAGATATGATGAATAAAAAGTTTCTAAGAATTGGAGGGCAAAGATTTTGAGAGTATATGGTTGAGGGCAGGGATGTAGCCAGGAATCTTGGCTAGGGGTGTGGGATGAAGGTGTGGGTGTAGGCGGGTTGTTAATAAAGATAAATTCATGATTAATAATAAAAAAATATCAAATAATTTTATATATAAACTCATGAAATTTGAAAGTCCACACTAATTTAGTTTAGAATTTAACACGAAACTCTTTTAAATCTCTAAAATCATCAAGTATTGAATTCAAACTAAAAATATTTGCAATATCTTTTTCAACATACAAAAGCAAACTATCAGTAAAAAAGTAGTCATTGTCCATCTTGTTTTTCAATCTAGCCTTCAAAATCTTCATAGTTGCAAAAGCATGTTATGCAGTGACAATTGACACAAGTAGAGTCAATAACAAATTGACCAATCTGTCAATAAGAAAGTAATAACTTGATTTCCCCGTAACTACTAAGACTTGGCGTAATTCAGCTATTGATGACAATCCTTCAAAGTCTGGAAAATTACTAACATCAGCATAAAAATGTCATAATTGAAACAACATCAAGTCAAGTTCTTATCTTGAAAAATCATGGGGATAATATTTCTGTACAAAGCTGCAAATGGACTTAATATCAAAAGACATGAACCCATCTCTTGGATTCAAACATGAGCTTAACTTAAAAAACGCTACAAGACGTTTATTTAACTTGAAAGAGATCTTCTACAACTGAAAATTTATAATTTCATTGAACACATCAAAATGATAATAATGTTTCATTGTCAAATCATCAAGTCGATGGTCACTATGCCCCACAAAATGTGGAGGACTCAGATCTAGAACATCAATATCATGTTTTAAACAAAATGAGCATACCTTTTGAACCAAAGAATTCCATCAATCTCTCCTCAAGTTTCTATAGAAATTGATGTGAACAAAGGGATAAACTAAGAGTCTGGGACTGGTTCACTTGTTCTTGTGTTTCTGCCCTATAGAACTTTGCTGAAGTTTCTGGTTGACTCGTTCGCATGTTTGCGGTTTGCGTTAAAACATTTAAAAAAAGATAAAATACACCAAAGTCTATAGTTAATTCTATAATTTACAAATAAGTACCTAAGTTTAATACTTTTATAATTTTATATCATATTAACTATTATTAATAAAAAAAATAAAAAAATCTTAGAGGACGACGGCCCCTCCCCGCCCCCAAATGGCTACATCCCTAGTTGAGGGCAAACGCAAGGTATCCCTCTATTTTATGTCTTAACTAGCAATCACAAATATAACATTTTAGAGGGTAAAGCATGGGTATTTCAAAAAGAGAGGATGCAAATGCAAGCTAGAGCATATCTCGTAAGGGTTTTTTGAAGTTTTCCTAATAAAAACACTAATTTATATAGATTTTATTGGCCACTATTGAGGGTAAGAGGGAAACTATGGTGGTTTTGGTGGACTGACAAAAGCAACTTCAATTGTAAAGGATCAGGGTTGAAGTGGTTCAAAGAAAACGAGTTGAGGACAAGTGCTCGGATGATAGAGTCAAAAGTTCAGGACGCAAAATTCTGAATAAAAAACTTAGGTGACTGAACATGTAGCTTATCCATTTCTGTTAGTTATCTTACCGGCAAAAAGGGCTGGTGGCGGAGTTTCTAAGTCAAAGGGTCATGGTGGCTCATTCTTAATAGTTTGACATTTGAGTTTCTATTATTTGTAATTCAAAGTATAAAGTATTTAGGGCTCATTTGGCATTTGCGTTAGAGTATTGAAAATACTATTTAATGGTAACTTTTACCTTTTACCTTTTAATTTTGACAGTTTGATCTTTACTATTAATAAATTATCTAAACCTCTAATACTAATTACGAAAGTTGTTTCCAAATAGGGTCTAAATCATTTGTGTCACTTGGCTTCAGTATTAGCGGTGAGGGTAGAAATTTTTAAAAAGCTATTTATGGTAGAAAATTCTATCATTAATAAATTATCTAAACTTTTTTAATCTTAATTCCAAAAATTCTTCTCATGACCTTTATGATTTAGTTGAGTAATTAGCATTTAGCAGTGAATTTGAAAACATATTATTTTTATAATAAAAAATATACTATTGAAACAAGTTGTAAAAGGAGTTGTTGAAATTTTTTTATGCACAGAAGTATGTCACAAATAGAGGTAGTAGGAGGGTAGTAGTAGTCTGTTAAGAAAGAATTCAAAAAATTTCTCATTGAATATAATTAATAGTAATGTCCGGTTGGATGATATGGTGCAATAGAAACAAAGTTGTACATGATGGTATGTGCCAAACTCCCACGCAAGCAGCCTGTTCAATTGATGATTTGTGGATTAAGAGATGGGTTTCTATTAGGGAGCAGCAGCTGTCCGGCACATCTTGAGGCAGACACGAAGCAGATCATTCATGCCCTCTAGCTAGGTGAGAATCCAAGATTAATGTCAACGCAGCCATTCCCAAAGCTAAAAGGCATGGGGAGGTTGACGTTGTTTCTCAAGATGGCTCAGGTTCAGTCCAATTTACAATGTCTTACGGGCTTCCTTACGTCGGAGGGGGGGCCTAGACATGGAAGCGTTGGCCATTAGTTGGGGTATTTTGGAGACTTGCCAACATAATATAAGAAAATTCACTCTTGAGTCGGATTCCTTAGATTCCCTGCAACTTGTTCTGGAGCTTCAAAAGGGCTCTCCTCCCTCCTTATTTTACTTCCATGTGTTATCAGATGAGGCTAGAACCTGTCCTAGTTTTTTTTATTGCTGTTCATTTTCCTTCATTAGGTAGTGTGCAAACAGTGTGGCTCATATCTTTGCTAAAAAGGGCCTCCGTTATTTAGGTCGAACTTCATGGAAACCCCCATTCCTATATTGGTTGTCCTCTACTTTGGCTTAAATTTATTCTCAGTCAGGATTTTCTTAAAAAAAATCTATTTTAAGAATGTGCAAAATATATATTTTCAAACTTTAGAAAATAATTTTGAAAAAGAATAAATTTTTTATTTTAACACATGAGTTCTCTAAAACTAAAAACAAGATTTTTTTAAATGCTCCAAACAAACTATACACTCAATTTTTTATAAAAAGAAAAAGAATTTACAAAGGAACTGAAACTTTTCACAAAAAATCAGGCTCTTTCATTAGTAGTTCATTTCTAGCACACGGACATTAGTATGCCTTTTTTGGTATAGATATTAGTATTTCGCTAATTACACGTCGTCTCGTTTACCGACCTGATTAATTTTCAGAAGGAAAAATTACAAAAACCCTCCTGTGATTTGATCTAACCTATATTTTGTCTCTCTATTTTCAAAAACTCACACTTTACCCCTATTTACTTTACAGTGTCCAACAAAAATTTCTAAAATCCTAATTTAAACTGTCTGATAATAATGCTTCAGTAATTTCAAGATTTTTTATATTTTTTTCACAACCAACTGACCTTTAAAAACTACTGATATGTATTTACAGAGAAAAAAAATACATTTATAGAAATAAAAAATGATAATTTAAAATATTTATTAACTATAAAAAAATATTCAAGAGATTGAAATTACTGGAATATGACTATTATATAGTTTAAATACATGTTCAAAAGTTGTTATTAGACAGTGTAAAAAATATAAAGACAAACTGTAAATTTCTAAAAATAGATAGGATAAACTGTAAATTAGCGCATACTTCAAAGGGTAATTGTAAGTTTCTCCTTTTAAAAAGCAGTATTCTAACTACTTTGCTCATCCAGATCTAATCCGTTCTTTTCTAACTAAATTTTTAAGGGTTCCTCTCTCTCTCTCTCTCTCTCTCTCTCTCTCTCTCTCTCTCTCTCTCTCTCTCTCTCTTCCAAATCATCAACATTTAACAGTGGCCGACATCTGCCGCTGTGACAGACGTGACATTGTCCGTCCGATCAAGATAAGTGATATCATGTGTGTTGATCAAACAATTAATAATATACTCCCTCTGTCCCATATTCTTTGCACCATTTGACTTTTTGGACTAGTTTGACTTGAATTTTTTTATATTATTGATTGTTAGAAAAAAATTAAAAAATATATATTTAGAAACTATAGGTCTTGATTTATCATTCACATATAAAAGTTTTTCATTTATATGTTAAAATGTCTAAAATAAAAAATTATAGATTAATTGGTAAAACGTGAATGGTGCAAAGAATTTGGGACGGAGGGAGTATTTATCATTGTATCACATTGTATATATTTTAAAAACGGATATAAAATGAGACTTAGTTGTTAGTATGAAAAAAAAAAAAAGTACACCTTTCAAAAAGTTTGTTAGATCATCTCTAGTTAATTAATGCTAAAATTTTAAAGGCTAATATGATTGTTACGAGCTGTGGCCATTATATGCACACGCCACTGGACGTCGACATGTCACAATGTACTATTAGAGGGCCGTTAATGGCATGCAAGCATAGTTTGGTTGAAATAGTTCGAGCCAACTAACAAAAAATAACTTGTATTTAATGTTCGAGGTGCGAAATTAAACAAATGCAATAAGCATAGTTAGGCGGAAACAGTAGAATCATTTATTCATGAATATGGACATGGGACGTTATGGAAAGGCCAAAAGGGTGGTGGATGGTGTTGAAAGCTGGATAATTAAGCACACTTCGACTTTGACATGTTTTCTGTCGGATCATTTATGGGGCTTTCTACCTTGGACCTATGTTCTCCTAGACAGGATAATTTTGCTCCGAAAATGTCCTTGTCTGTTTTAGCCTTCAAACTTTATGTAGTTTTTCATATCAAGGGGCCTAGGTGCAAGAAATGTCAATGAAAAGTTTCAAATATGTCTTGGCTCTAATACCAACATACCCAAGTTAATGTAAACTTAAATGAACATATATAGAAATTTATAGACACATATTATTAAACAAAAATATAAACTGGAAATGCACTCATATAATTTATTAAATCAATAACTTACAAAAACTAGTGAATATTAGTTTACCACACATAAGCGACGAACAAAGGAATGATAACAAACTTATACTATTGAAGTACTAGTCCAAACTTTAATAGGATTGATATAACTATTGTATAGGTACAGACACACAATTTAACAAAAAATAGAAAAATGCAAATTTTGGAGGAAATAAGAAAGGCATCCCGCACATAGACTACAAAAGATATGGATGAGAATTCGATGCCCTCAATTTTCGGAGGATGGCTCTTTAAACACTCAGAGGTTCTAGACCTCGGTGATAAGGTTGACACAATTTCACCAATGAGAGAGCAAGGGAAACTGGGACCACTTCGTGGGTTTCCGGTTGATGGAATAATTCTAGCCTTGGTGGAGAATAATTCTGGGCCATTGGCTACTTTATTTCTTTCTATCGGTTTCTGCCAATACCTATTTTATTCATGAGAAAGTAAAGGCATTGAGCTAGAGATGCCTCTACTGGGACCCTGCTGAGCTGTTTTTGTTGGAAGAGGATCTTAGGCCTCCCCGAGTCTTCTGGGAAAGCTGCTACTGTACAGATCTCAAAATCTTTTCTTTCATCATTGAGAAAGGAATCTCAGAGTCTTTAAATTTTCCTTCTTCATAAAACCTAATGAGCATGACATCTAGACAATCTTCTTTTGGATTTTCTTCTTTTTCTTCAAATAATCTCAATTTTATAAAATCTTATATTCTCAGGCAAATATAGATTAATGACAAACTTGTCGCACCACTTAGATTCCCAAACAGGTACTAAGCAAAGAGTGAAGTGTGTATCATAATCCACTTTTTGCTTCTCATAGTACCACTGGTGAATCCAGAGAATATGATTCATAGCAACAATGAAGAAATCTGAGAAAGCCACTCCTTGACTTATCTTGCGAAACTGTTATTGGAACATGCAAAATATTTCAAAGGACTTCTGGACTTAATCTGGGAAAGAATCCTTGAGTAGACCCTTTTCCAAAGTACTAATTGTAAAACCAATTTGGAAACTTTTTTTGAAGGAAATTTAGTGCACAACTAATGAACACTTTAATTTGCAGGATATAAAATAAATGAGGAAATTAAGGTATACTTGATCATCACTGAAGAACCAAGTAATAGTCTCTTTAATAAGAGACACCTCTTTGAACATATTCTGGAAGATGTACTTGTTGCGAACACCAGGAATCATATATTTAATTAATTTGAAAATACAAAACTAAATATGTGATTCACACTTAATACTTGACCAGAATTCTTTTGATGATGATAGAGAAGTGTGTGAGGCAAAATAGAACAAGTAGAACCTCGAGAAGTTATGTTCGCAAACCACATTTGCACAATTCTACTGCCTTCTATTTATAAGGTGTGAATTGGCACTTGTGGAGGGTCATAACCCTTTATAAAAGAGTCACAACTCTTCATTAAAAGTTGTACTAGTTTTTTTATAGGTATCTTTATCTACCCATAACTTTTTCCCTTGAAATAAAGCCATAACTACCCTTATAGTTGATTCGGCCATAGAGTCACAACTATTGTAAAAGTTGTGTCTCTTTAAATCAATGTCATAACCACTTCCTAAAGGTTGTTAAATTCACCTAAAACATGGCCCTCTACTAAAAGTTATGTTATTTTACTAACCAAGGAAGTTATGGTGTATAACTACCTCCCCAAGGGTCATATGCATTGAGGTGGACATATCCTTTCATTTAAAGATCATATCCCATCATAATATGAGTAGTTATAGGTTGGTTATTACGCAATTATCCCACATGTTAAGGTGCACACGTGCACGCCACATAATCGCCACATGACATCTTCCTCTTGGTTCCAAGGTGACGATGTGTCACATACATGTGCCAAAACATCCTAACCAATTAATTATCTTTTGTTAATGTTAGAAGCAGCAACGTGAGTTGGTTTGACAGCACCAACATATGATGTGACCACACCAATCAGTAGTAAAGCAAGTACATCTTGGTGCATGTATAGAATTTAGCAATTACTTTTGTTAACTAAATTTCAACAGCTCTTACTCGCACTAGATATACTTAATAAAACATAGGGATAATGGATAAAGAACCCTTGAAACACACTATCATAAAACAGAAACTAACATATTTAAGTTTAGGCATGTGGCCCTATGCATGACAATAAATCTCTTCCCTATGTAGTGGTTAAACATACATAGGAGAATTGTGTTCACCATAAATCATTAAACTAATCAAATATCTTTGAACAAATCAAGGTTCATTAATAATACACATATCATTAATTACGTCTATATGCCTCAAGACTTTGTTGATACATAGTTTGGCTACAACATATCTCTTTTGTGAGTTTACTAATAAACTCTTTGTCATGTACCAAACTTAGGATGCATCCATTTTTTAAAGCCACTTTATGCTTGAATCTTATAGTACATTAAGTAATACAATATTACACTAAGTACTACTTATGAGCACTTGTATTCAAGTATAAAGGACAGTGTATTAACTATTTGATGTACAACACATGCAATGAGATTGTGATTTGTAATAATTTGCAAATACACTATAAAGTCTTTCGTATTACTCTCACCATATGATAACTTAAAACCTAACAATTACCCAATGAAAGATGTTTCTGGCTGAATTATCATATCCATAGAAAGCTTACGAAATCAATACTATGGCTTTAAATCAATAAATAATTCCCAATAGTGAGTATGACCAAAGCAAAAGAAACTCACACATAAGGAAAAAAAATAGAAAACTTACTTATTTTCTTTTTACAGTAAATTTGATAAGTTGAAAGACACACAAGATATGTATAAATGTCATAGTATGTTAGTGTACACAAACACAATATTTGACAACAACTGTTTAGGAGGTGTTTATCTCCCTCTCAAACATTGGTTTTCTACATAGGTTAAGATGTATGTGTGGGCATACAAACACAATGTGACTAATGCTTTACCTTGACCTCAAACAAATAGTTTAAATCAAGATGACCTTTATGCTAAAATTGTCACAAGATGAATTATATGGCTTCCACTTGGTTGTAAGTCTCTATTAAGTCACTTGTGACTAATTTAAATAATGACTTAAGAACAAGGGCAGGTTGTTTGTGTCAGAAAACCAACCTTCAACTTATGTCTGGACATATATTTGATTTTTTGTTGTGATATAAACTATATATATGCTGAATATGTATGGCACACATGCAATACAACCATCTCATACAAGTATATGTATATATATAATGAACATGCACTACACATATGTAGTGCAAATTGTCATATCTTTATACTAATAAAAGATATAAAAAAATGAAGTTAATCTAACTAGTTAGTTAAACTAACTCTAACTTCATTTCCATCTATTAAATTTCAATAGTTATATCATGGGCTTTGCATTTTTATGAAATATAAACAACAAGGAAGGATAAACAACCACTAACATACTTCAATACCAACCCACCAATAAAATAGTGCGTAGCCTACATGAGTCACTAATGACCTTTATATTTCATGAAAACAAGCTCCTTTATATGGAAACAAATACCACATAAACAGATTGCTTACACAAAGTAATTTCTTTTGCATAAAACAAGATGATATACCCAAATGTATATGTATATTCATCTCCAAACTTAACCATATTTTAGTGTAGTAATGTTACCTTGATAACATTCATTGTTGTCTCATTATATCCAAAGGATGTAATGTGACATATATATTCTACACTAATGTTGATTTTAGGATAGAATCAAAAAATAAATACTTGAACTAATTATCCTAATCAACTTGGCTAATATTTGACCATGCACACCTCATGATACATGTTAGACTTAAATAAGGAACTAATTCGAACTCTTTCATTCCAAAAGAAGTGCTTAAGTGGTTTTGAATAACAACCATAAGTTAGACTTGAAGTATGACCCAAGAACAAAATGACTATTTTTGCATTATCTTAAACCAAGTTTGAGATTGCACTTTAAATACTTTGAGACCTTAGTCTTGAAGCATATTATACTATATAGTCCTTAGATTACTCTGTGAGTTCAAGCCAAAAGGTCATGAAAAATGTAATATGGAAGCTTCCTCAACATTTAAGGAAGTTAATTTGGGCTTATCATCCACTAGACATATGTTCACACCAAATCTAATTTTTGTTACTATAATGAACCTTATGGATAAAAATTTCATTGAAGGTGTGAAGCTATCTACCTACAGATCTTCAACTTTTAGATACAACCCCACTAAGCTTTTATTGATTTTAGGATCAACTAATGATACTTACAACTCAATGGGTCTCATGTAGCATCTTCGTCCAAATGGAAAATCATTAAAAATTGATGTATAGATTATCTTTTATGGTAATTCTGTATTTCTACTTTGGACAACTAAAGAGCCATTTTCACTTATGAAAGTTCAATTGGTCTATCACTTAAGCCAAATCAATAGAATCCTATGAGATACATAATCTTATGTCCTAGACTCATTTCTTGATCTTTTCGATTTTGCACTGATGCTAGATAAGATACTAAACGATCAAGAATAAGAAAGAACTAAATGTCTTCCTGAGCCTCAAACCATTCCTTCTCAGAAGAAGGTATTCATAGTGCTTTACACATACTAAGCTGTCCAAATAAGAAAATTAAATATGAACATATATAATCACTAGCCTATTGTAACTTAACCAATATGACAACTCCTTTCAAGATTCAAGATTATGTTCCTCTACATTTTTAATGTTCATTAACATTCTTCTTTAAATGTTAATTGTTACCTAGGAAGACATGTCTTCTCCCTCTTTGTACATACATGCTATAAGAGCGGCAACAACGTTGAAATCAAACTTTTACAACCCTTTGAATGTTAAAGTTTGTTAAGAGGGCCATGTAACCATATCACAGTAGGTATGACCTCAACTAACAATGGAAGACATTTCATTCTAACTTTATGAATT
The DNA here is from genome assembly GCA_039654915.1 of Aquilaria yunnanensis. Taxonomy (NCBI): domain Eukaryota; kingdom Viridiplantae; phylum Streptophyta; class Magnoliopsida; order Malvales; family Thymelaeaceae; genus Aquilaria; species Aquilaria yunnanensis. The sequence goes on from CM077593.1 coordinate 17,912,326, forward strand.
ACCATGAACAATATATTCTCCACAAATAGGAGATATTTAAATTAGAATATTTCTTATTCACAGAAAATATATTAATCTTGTTAATGTTTTCCAACTTAGTTGAGAAATGTGTATGCATCGGCTACCTTTAAAACCATATACATACTACTTGAATCTTGTTGATAATTACTTCATACTCATGATCATATCACAAAGATATGATAAATCAAATTCATATTCATACTTTTCCAAAATGCTAAGAATCATGCATAAAATTGCACAAGAATGCATAATGCCAATCTTACACGTTACTTAGTTCATCTATTTCAAGATAATACCAAGTGTGCCTCCCTCTTAACCAAAATCTATCATTTTCTTAGTGGTCTAATTACCTACTTGAACATCTCAAGATAGTCTAATAATGAGAAACATCTTGATCTTCCATATTTACATGATCATTTGGCACTTGAAAGGTATCAAGTCCTCGTGTCATAGGCCTATTTTCTTATAGTGATCATCAATTTAACATTCTAACCATAATTATGATGATCTTGCTTATCAACCTCTTTATGTCCAAGAAATAGTTGTAGTAACATATTCGCCATTGGCCTCAACCATTCCCATACAAAATGGGTTGTATCTAACTCCCCTTGAGTATTAAATCATACAAACTCAAAAACTCTTCCAAGGAACATGTTCTATATCAGTGAGTATAAATTAAAATTTAAGTGATTATATCTAGAACTTAAACTAGACTTAATGTTCATTGAACCTCAAAAGATTCTAAGTGAATTGGCTAAAAGACATACTGATTGAAACATTCTCAAAGCATGACTAATACTAGTTATTTTACACATATGCAAAGTAAACACATTAGTAAGGTCACTTTATAAAAAAACCAAGTAAATCACTTATGACGCACTAGTATTTTTTTTTCTCAGCCTAAATGTGCATTACCAAAATATCACTTTTTGTCATCCTAGAAAAAGCTTATTAGAATTTAGGGAAAAAATTAGTCACTAAGACCATGTAGGCATAATTTTAAGAAACAAGGAATCATTATCATTATCACTAAGATAAAACATCATATACATGGGAAATTTTCATGACAAGCAAGATCTATACAAAAAATTTAAGATGAACACATTCTTTTAAACTAAGTACATATTGCACAATTAATGTGTACTTTTCACTAAAGAGTCTTGCATGACTAACTTTTCATCTTCAAACTTGAACTTTTGTTCACCAAAGACACATATGTCCTTTTAAACAATCCTTTTCACAATAAATGTGAGTTTTGACTCCTAAACCACCAATTCATAAAGAATTTTGATTTGGCCAAAATGTATATACAACATATAATGTACAGTTTGAAGAGAATAAGAAACTATGTACATTAGCCACTAAGCAACCATTTACTTAGGTTTCTTTGCAATGGCAGACCAAATATTTAGTTTACTTTTTTCTTGCGTTTGCCTATCCCAAAAACTTCAAATATGATGATTAATAACTCTATTTTACTTAGCACTCCTTAAACATTTTTGTACATAATGACTTTTTCATCATCATTAAGTTTCACTTATGAAGTTAGAAGTTTACAAAATGTAATAATTAGTACCTTGGACATGTGCATATATTATCACAACAAGACAATTTCAAGCACAAGTAAAATAAAACAACTTATCCATGCAAAAACAAACAAAAAATATGCACATGCACGTGCAATCAAATCTGTTTTGACAAGTTTTCATTATTTTAGTTTACATATCTTAAATTGCCTTATATATACATTTAAATAGCCATTATTGACACAAACACAATAATACAATCAAACAAACACATATATGCAATTTGACCTACCAGTATGCCTAGAAACAATTTTAAAAACAAAAAGGTTAAAAAAAATGTACACATTGCATACATGCAAGGCCGAATGCACCAAAATAACATAAATGCTTATCATCATAGATTCTAGTTAACTTAGCGTAGTTACCAAGTTTAAACATGCATATAAATTTCAAATCTAAAAGCTAAAACTAAATCCTAGCAAATATATTAGAGTTAAGGTCGATCACATTGGTATCGCATGCAAAAAAAATTTCAAACAACCTAAGGCAATCTAAGGAAGCATGCACTAACCCTAGATTTGATACCAAATGAAGGAAATTTAGTGCACAACTAATGAACACTTTAATTTCTAAGACATAAAATAAATATAGAAATTAAGGCATATATGATTATTATTGAATAACCGAGTGATAACCGAATGATAATCTTCTTATTGAAAAACACATCTTTGAACATATTATAAAGTATGTGACTTATTGCAAGCACCAAGGATAATATATGTAATGACCCAAGTCCAGAACTGGTCAATGGAACACCTGCCCACACCACATGAGCTATTCTTTATGAAAAAAATAAGAATGGACTTTCAGTATAAGGAAGTTCCCCTATTTCATACCGGCAGACTCAACCACATACTTTGAACCAAACCTAGCTTTAATACCATTTATAACGGCTCAAGTCAGAACCGATCAACAAAACATTTGCCCACATCACATGAGCTATCTTTTGGAAAAGGATAAGCACTAGGTTCTTATGTTCTGAAATTAAAGCTTATATATCCACATAAGGCTTCCCACAATTCACCCATGTGGGATACGAGGGTGTTACAAACCCTAGAAATTAAGGAAAAGAAAATTACCAAATTACCCTAAATACAAAATTAACATTTTTCCCTCAAGGGTATTTTTGTAATTTTACCTATCAATTTAGAAAATTAATGTAAACCTAAGAATCTTGATCCTTAGATAATTCCTTAGTGGTTGTTAAGTCAAATTCCAAGCCAGAGGCTCAAAGTCATTTTCTTTAGGCTAAGGGCATTTTTGTCATTTCCAACCGAGCAGCAAATAGAAATTCTAGGAGCACCATTAGATTCTTCTCCCAAAAATGAGTCTAAAGAAATTTTTGTTACTCAATTTTGAATTCACTTACTTAGGTTTCCAAAATTTTAGCATACGTGCGTGCAAGGTTTAAACCGAGTTCATGCTTTTGTTACATGGAATAACTCCCAACTAAACCTAATCTCTAATTTAGAAAACACCCAGCTGCAACACCTCTTGGAATATTTAAATTAAAAAAATTAATTAATCTATTTTATCTCCTTATCTTATTTATTTATAATATTAAGCATTAATTATCCTATTATTGTTCATTTTCTCCCTTTTATTTTGTTTCCCATATTTCTACCTACCTAGGAGTCCAATTTGCTTTTAGACCTAATAACCAAGCTTGTGAATATTCTTGCCCTTTATTTTATTTTTTCTTTCAACAACAGCAGCCAAGCACATGGAAAATGAATACGCCTATGAATGTCATCTTCGATTCACCTTAACTTTCTTTTAGCCTTGACAATATTTTGCTCTCCCATTCTTTTAGTTCAATTAGATAGCCTCATCATTCCTCCATTGTTCCGGGTCATGCTTATTAAAGTGGAGAAGAATACATCACACCAAAAGATCATCGTCGCACTCTCCGCTCCGTTATTGGCTTGATCGCGTTCTTTGTCGAATCGTCGTAAGTCTAGCCCTTAGGCTTTATTTCTCCATCATCCAAGAAATTTTTTTATTTTATTTAATTCTCTGTTACTGCTTAGGTTCATTAAGTTGAAGGGAAGCCACATTCGGACACCAAAAACGATCCTATTAGTACCAATGATCCCGATTTGATTCGTGTGAGTCAAAATTCTTCAATATTACTCTTTTAATTTTTTTTCAGCACCTAAAGGCCATATATTTTTTCTTTAAATTGTTGGTACATCATTGTTAATCCACTTTTTGGGTTTTTGCATTCATATTTCAGTGCAATTGGGTCTATACTTGCTCCTAAACCCCAGTAAGCCACCATAGCCTTTTTAAAATTCTTTCGGCTGCCAATTTCAAATCTTACAGCCCTAATAATTCTCTTATCTTTGATGTCCATATTGTTAAAAAGGGCTAGAAATTTCTTACTTGAGAATTTAGTGCTTTTTTGGACTCCCGGAGTGCCAGAGATCCCGAAAACACATCGGTAAACAAAATTGAATTTTTTCATTCCAAAATCAGTTTTTACAATGACTACATGATATTATAACTCAATGTCTTGGCTGTTGTAATTTTAGGATCAATATCAAGAGGGCTCCTAATAAAATTCTAAATAGGTACGAGGCCAACGGAAACACCTGGGACCCTTTTGCCCACTAGGTAAAATTTTGGCCTAGATGTCAAGGATGTGAACCTTCCAAGTACCATTTAGAAAATTTCCAAATTTTAGCATATTTTCTAATTTTCTACCTTACTAACATTTGTAGGACTGTCTTAGGAAACCGCCTCATTTTGCCATATTATTCTGTATTAGGTAAAAGGGAAGAGCGGGTTAGTTCTCGTGGGACTTCTTAGGCCAAAAATAAGCATCAACCCGAATAACAAATTTTAAGTAAACAATTAGGCTAAACAAAATCTTTAAATGTATGGGCAACATGGGAACGTAATTAATTATTTTTTCTAGAATTTTATTTTATTTTATTTTAGTTCTCTTCCATTGAGATGTAATTTTAGTTGGTTGGTTGCATGGTTGTAATGATGTAGTATATGATGTATGTTTGGTGCTAGTATCATACTAGGACCGTTTGTAACAAAAATTAAATTAGAAGTATGCTAGGATCACTTAAATAACCCGTTAGTATCAAGTTTAGGGATGGTAAGACAAACATGGCTAGCATTATGTTTAGGGCCGCCAAGCTCACTAGTAGCATGATGAGGTTGAAAGCAACTGTTAGTGGCATGTTAAAGACGTAATAAATTACTATAAGCAACAGATAATGGATGAAGAGCGTAAATGTTAAATGACCAACTTAGAAAGAATTCACAAGAGATGAGATGAACATTTATCATAAATACACTTAAAAAGATATTACTGATTGTCATGACATCATGTAACACTAAGCTGAGATAACAAGATAAAAGAAATAGGATGCACTAGAATCATGGCACTCTACTAAAAAGAGCTAAAATAAAATGAGCTACGGTCATGCATCAATTGGATGTTGCTTATGATTGATGTTGTTATACACAAGACGGCATTCAAGTATTGGATTAAATGATTGATTAATAAGATATGATTTAATTGATAGAAGCAATTATGCATATGCATATTAGATCAAGCATGCTAGTAGGATTTTAATATTGTTGTTATGATATTGTATGAAATTGTTTTTTAATTAAATCACTGTAACTTAAAGTTTATTATTCACTGTTGTTGTTGCGGGAATATTAGGACCCATATGATGGGCCTGATAATTCCCCCTTACAGAGCAAGTTGTACTCATCCCTCCTTCTAACATGTTTTCTTATGTGAGTACTATGAGGGGACAGAGTACATTGAACCATATAATGAGGTTCAAGATGTGAAGCAGATTGAGTGAGGGTATGTTGTAGCCTCTCGAAAGTAAAACTGGCTGAGAATGGGTTTCAACATTGTGTTAATTGATTTTTAAAGAAACATATGGTTTGTCTAAATTGGCATATTATCTATATGTTAGTTTTCCTAGGATTGTCACTTAATTACTCTGATTTCATTTAATACTCTTATTATTTGGAAAATAGATTAAAAAAAATGTTTTACCTCTTATTTCTTAAATTATTTTTAATTAAATGTTTTATAATTCTGGTAATTTAAAATATTTTTTTCAAAATTAAGTTTCATAAAATTGGGGTGGTTACAGACTCCCCTCTTATACACCAACATCCTCGTTGGGGCTAGTTGAATTACTTGGTTCCCTAGACCAAGTACTAAGTGCTTATGTTATGGAATTGAAGCCCCAATTGATGCATGACCGTAGCTCATTTTATTTTAGCTCTTTTTAGTAGAGTATCATGATTCTAGTGCATTCTATTTCTTTTATCTTGTTATCTTAGCTTAGTGTTACATGATGTCATGACAATTAGTAATATCTTTTTAAGTGTATTTATGATAAATGTTCATCTCATATCTTGTGAATTCTTTCTAAGTTGGTCATTTAGCATTTACGCTCCTAATCCATTATCTATTGGCTTCTAGTAATTTATTATGGCTCTAATATGCCATTAATGGTTGTTTTCAACCTCATCATGCTGCTAGCGAGCTTGTTAGCCCTAAACATGATACTAGTGGTGTTTGTCTTACTGGCCCTAAACTTGATACTAACAGGTTATTTAAGCGATCCTAGCATACTTCTAATTTAATTTTTGTTACAAACGGTCCTAGTATGATACTAGCACCAAACATACATCATATATCACATCATTACAACCATGCAGCCGACCAACCAAAATTACATGAAAATGGAAGAGAACTAAAATAAAATAAAATAAAATTCTAGAAAACTAATTAATTACCCTACCCATGTTGCCCATGCATTTAACGATTTTGTTTAGCCCAATTTTTTACTTAAAATTTATTATTCAGGTTTATGGTTATTTTGGGCCTAAGAGGGCCCACAAGAACTAACACGTTCTTCCTTCTTACCTAGTATGGAATAATATGGCGAAGCGAGGCGATTTCTTAGGACGGTCTTATAAATGTTAGTAAGGTAGAAAATTAGAAAATATGCTAAAATATGGAAATTCTCTAAATGGTAATTAGAATGTTCACATTCTTGACATCTAGGCCAAAATTTTACCTAGTGGCCAAAAAGGTCCTAGGTGTCTCCAGTGGCCTCGTACCTATTCGGAATTGTATCGGCAGCCTTCTTGATATTGATCCTAAAATTACAGCAGCTAATACATTGAGTTATATAATCATGTAGTGGTTGTAAAAACCGATTTTGGAATGACAAAATTCAATTTTGATTACTGATGTGTTTTCGAAATCTCTGGCGCTCCGGGAGTCCAAAGAAGCACTAAATTCTCAAGTAAGGAATTTCTAGGCTTCTAACAACATAGACAGTAAAGATAAGAGAATTATTAGGGATGTAAGATTTGAAAGCAGCCAAAAGAATTTTAAAAAGGCTATTGTGGCTTACCGGGGTTTAGCAGCAAGTATGGACCCAATTACACCGGGAACGAGTGCAAAAACTGAAAATTTGGATTAACAATGATCTACCAACAATTTACAAAAAGATATAAGGCCTTTAGGTGCTGGAAAAAAAATTAAAAGAGTAATACCGAAGAATTTTGGCTCACACGAATCAAATCGGGATCGTCTGTACTCGTAGGATCGCTTTTGGTGTCCGGATGTGGTTTCCCTTCAACTTAATGAACCTAAGCAATAATAGAAAATTAAATAAATTTAAAAAAATTGCTTGGATGATGGAGAAATAAAGGCCAAGGGCTAGACTTACAACGGTTCAATAAAGAACGCGATCAAGCCGATAATAGAGCAGAGAGTGCGATGACGATCCTTTGGTGTGATGTCTTCTTCTCCACTTTAATGAGCACAACCTGGAACAATGGAGGAATGATGAGGCCATGTAATTGAACTAAAGGAATGGGAGAGCAAAATATTGTCAAGGCTAGAAGAAAGTTGAGGTTAATTAAAGATGACGGCCATAGGCGTATTCTTTTTCCATGTGCTTGGCTACTGTTGTTGAAAGAAAAAATAAAAGAAAGGGCAAGAATATTCGCAGGCTTGGTTATTAGGTCTAAAAGCAAATCGGACTCCTAGGTAGACAGAAATGCAGGAAAGAAAATTAAAAAGGAGAAAAGGAATGATAATAAGATAATTAACATTTAATATGATAAATAAATAAGATAAGGAGATAAAATAGATTAATTAATTTTTTTAATTTAAATATTCCAAGAGGTGTTACAGCTGGGTGTTTTCTAAATTAGATATTAAGGTTAGTTGAGAAATTATTCCATGCAACAAAAGCACAAACTCGATTTAAACTGTGAACGCACGTAGGCTAAATTTTTGGAAACCTAAGCAAGTGAATTCAGAATTGAGTGAGAAAAATTTCTTTAGACTCATTTTTGTGAAAAGAATCTAATGGTGCTCCCAAAATTTCCATTCATTGCTTGTTTAGAGATGACAACAATGCTCCTAGCCTAAAGAAAATAACTTTGAGCCTCTGGTTTGGAATTTGACTTAACAACCACTAAAGGAATTATCTAAGGATCAAAATTCTTAATTTTACATTGATTATCTAAATTGATAGGTAAAATTACAAAAATGCCCTTGAGGGAAAATGTTAATTTTGTATTTAGGGTAATTTGGTAATTTTCTTTTCCTTAATTTCTAGAGTTATTACAGCCTCTTCCCCTTAAAAGAAATTTGTCCCAAATTTGGAAGAGGGTGTTAAGAAGTACCTTAAAGCTATGGATACTTCTTTCGACGCTCATCCTCAATTTCCTAGGTTGTTTCTTACTCTTCATGATTATTCTAAATAACCTTTACCAATTGAATAACGTTGTTGCATAGAACCTTTTCTCTACAATCCACAATGGCCAAAGACTCCTCAACGTAAGTCAAATCCTCGCGCAACTGTAACGGCTCCCATGGAATAACATGTTTTGGATCTAGCTGATGCTCACGAATATTACTCACGTGGAACACGTTATGAATTCCAGCCAAATTAGGTGGTAAAGCAACTCTATAAGCCATCTCTCCAACCCGCTCTAAAACATCAAAAGGTCCAACAAAGCGTAGTGCTAACTTTTCCAACAAAGCATGGGGCTAACTTTCTTCTCACTCCAAAGCATTGAACTCCTTTGGTTGATGACACCTTTAGAAACACATGATCACTAACGGCAAACTCCAAAGGACAATGCCTCTAGTTAGCATAACTCTGCTGCCTATCTTGAGATGCTACCAATCGTTGTTTGATTATTTTAAACTTATCTGAAGTTTGTTGTACCAAATCTAGTCCTAATAAAGGCCTGTCACCCATTTCTTCCCAACACACTGGAGTACGACAACTACGACCATACAAAGCCTCATATGGGGCCATCTAAATACTGGAGTGATAGTTATTATTATAACCAAACTCCACTAATGGCAGGTCATTATCCCAAGATTTCTTGTAATCCAGTGCACAAGCTTTAAGCATATCCTCAATAGTGTGTATAGTCCTCTCGAACTAGCCATCTGTCCGTGGATGATAAGCAGTGCTCACTAATGTCACAGTACCCAACTGGTCTTATAAAGTTTCCCAAACTGTGATGTGAATCATGGATCCTTATCCATGCTCCTCGGTACTCCATGAAGGCGAACTATCTCAGATATGTATAATTCAGCTAATCTAGCTATAGGCCAAGTCTTTTGGATTGCCAAAAAGTGGGTTGGCTTGGTTAACCGATCAACTATAACCCAGATTGCATCATGTTGACGATGGGTAGCAAGTAGCCCAATTATGAAATCCATTGCAATGTCATCCTACTTCCATTAAGGAATCTCCAATGGCTGTAGTAGTCCTCTAGGTCAATGGTGTTCTACTTTGACCTTCTGACAAGTTAGACATCTAGATACAAACTCTGCAATATCCTTCTTCATGTTACTCCACCAAAAGCTTTCCTTCAAATCATGGTACATCTTAGTGCCCCCTGGGTGGATGGTCAACCAAAATGTGTGTAGCATTAATAAAACATCATACTTCACCTCACTACCTTAGGGAACTACAAATCTATTTTGAAATTTTAAGGTACCATCCACATCCACACTAAATCCTTTCTGCCCTAGAACTGACCACTCTCGGTGTTGTGGATTCTCTTTTTGAGCCTCTTTGACCCTTGCCATAAATGTAAGCTCCATATGCAAACTGGCCATGAGAACCTGGGGTCCCTTCACTTGAACACCTAAGCTCATATGACCAAACTCCTCTAGTAGTTTCCACTCATAAACCACCATAGCATTCAGTTAGAATCCATTTTTCTACTCAAAGCATCAGCCACTAGGTTAGCCTTACGTGGGTAATACTAAATAGTGCAATTATAATCAGAGAGATATTCAAACCAACGATGCTGTTGATTATTGAGTTCCTTATGTCACAATAGATATTATAGGCTTTTATGATCAGTGAAGACCTCAAACTTTTCTTCGTAAATATAATGTCGCCAAAGCTTTAACACACGTATGACAGCTGCCAACTCCAAATCATGAGTTGGGTAATTAAGCTCATGAGGCTTTAACTGCCTAGAGCCATAAGCAATCACCTTTCCCGCTTGCATCAATACATAGCCAAGCCCCTGATGTGATGCATCTGTATAAACTGCAAAGCGACTTCACCTATCAGGAAGAGTAAGAACAGGTGGAGAGACTAACTGCTTCTTCAACTCCTGGAAACTATTTTTGCACTGCTTAGTCCACTGGAATAGTTGATCCTTCTTAGTCAATTCAGTCAAAGGGCATGCCAGCTTTGAATAACCTTCTACAAAATGTCTATAATACCCAACCAAACCCAAGAAACTTTGAATCTCAGACACAGTCTTCGATTGTTGCCAGTTCACCACAACTTCAACCTTACTAGGATCCACTGAAATTCTTTGCTTAGTTACCACATGGCCTAAAAAGATGACACTATTTAACCAAAACTCACACTTGCTCAGCTTTGCATACAGCTTATGTTCCTTCAACGTCTGAAGTGCAATCCTCAAATGTTCTTTATGGCTTTTAGCATCTAGTGACTAAATCATAATATCAACTATGAAAATGATGACAAACTGATCTAGGTATGGTTAGAACACCTTATTCATTAGGCTCATGAAAGTTGCGGGCGTATTCGTTAACCCGAAGGGTATCACTAGAAACTCATAATGCCCATAACGAGTCCTGAACACTGTTTTTAACACATTTTCCTCTTTGATTTTCAGTTGATAGTACCCAGACCTCAAATTGATTTTAGAAGACACTGATAATCACTTCAGCTGATCAAACAGGTCTCAATCCGAGGTAAAGGGTACCTATTCTTTATCGTCACCAGATTCAGCTGTCGATAATCAATGTACATCCTTAAACTGTCATCCTTCTTCTTCACGAATAAAACAGGAACACCCCAAGGTGAAGTTCTTGGATGTATGAACCCATTTTTTAGTAGCTCCTATAATTGACTTTTTAGTTCAGCCATTTCTGATGGAACCATTCGATAAGGTGCTTGAGAAATAAAAGTCGTTCCTCGTAATAAATCAATGGTGAAGTCGATATCCCAGCTAGGTGGCATTCTAGGTAACTCCTCTGGAAACACTTCTGGAAATTCTTCTACAATGAGAATACCAGCTACTGATTCAAGCTTCTTTGACTCTGTCTGCACATAAGCCAAATAGCCAACACTGTCCTGATGGAGATATCTATCATCTTACAAACTAGAAATTAAGATTGTAGTAAAGCTCTTTTTATCCCCCAACAAATTGCACTTTTGACCCATCAAGCAAGGAGAAGGTAACTAGCTTCTGATAACAATCCACCTTAGCATGGTGCCGATGTGGCCAATCCATGCCCAAAATACAATAAAATTTAGATATCCCAAGCACAAAGAGGTCAGTGTCTAGATCGCATCCTCCAATAGAGATTGAGCAAGATTGAAGTACATGAGTAGAACTCATACTAGTGTCTGATGGTGTAAAAACCACTAGTATGAAGGGAAGCTCTTTAACAAGCATTCCTAACTGATCAGCTAGTATAGGAGATAAGAAAGAATATGTGGACCCCGAGTCTATAAGAACTCTAGCAGGAAACCCATAAATAGAAAGAATACCTATGATCAATTCAAACAATTACTAACCTAAGCATGCCACTACCATGAACTTGAAATTAAAGGTTATACTTAAAAGCTATAAATAACAGCATACCTTGCACCACACCTGGAACATCCTCTACCTCCTCGGCTGTCACTACATAAACACGTCTTGCCACATAAGGTTTCTTTGTTCGTGGTCCTGGCGACGCTACTGGTGGAGTGTGTGTTGCTATTTGAGCATCCCTTTAAGGACATTGCTTGATTAGATGCCCTATCTCTTGGTAGTAGAAATAGGTCACACACCGCCCTCTACTTGGGTGAAAAAAAATGACAAGTCTGACATCTAAGCTCTCCCTGGCCCTGAAAAACCGGTCGCATTGCAGGCCTTCCTGCCTCATTAAGCTATAGTCGGGTAGCTCTGCTATTGATTGGTTGACCTTTTCCAAATTGTCCCTGCCCCTAAATAGGCATCAATCGCATTACAGGACAAAAAATGCCTGCATGTGTAGGTCGTGATGGCATACAACCCCAACTCATGTTATTAGGTCTAGATAGCTGCTTATCTCTCATCCTTGCCTCACCCCAATGAGCTAAGGATACCGTCTTCTCAAAGGTATCAATCTCTTGCATAATTAGCCTATTTGCTAGCTCGTCATGCAAACCATTAACATACTTCTTGATTTTCCTTGGTTCATGTGCCACAATGTGCTCAGCATAGCGGGTCAAGGCATTAAATCTAGCTGTGTACTAATTTACTGTCATGCTCCCCTATACCAGTGCAAGAAACTCTTGCTCTTTTCTGTCCTTCATGGCCTCAAAGAAGTATCGACCATAGAAAGTCTGCACAAAAGTCTCCCAAGTGATATATCCACCCTCAGCCACCCACCATGTTTGGGCCTCCTCAACCAAGCTAAAGGTGGCTAAGTCCACCTTGTCCTCTTCTGGAATTTTCAAAGCTGAAAGTGTCCTCTCCGAAGCCTTGATCCACTCCCTAACTTTGGTAAGGTTAACCCCACCAGCATACTCACAAGTTAGCCTTTTGAACTGCTCAAGTAGGTCGGCCCTAATGCCCTTCAGCATCTTCGTTGTGTGACATGGTGAGGCCGAGAGAGACTTTCGGTGAGGGAGAATGTCTGAAGTGTAGATTTCCCAAGAGAACCTACCTGAAACACTCAGAAAATAAGGGTTAGGAGGTCCTCGGAGTATTTTTCCGGGGAGAAGTCTCCGACGCCCAAGTCAGTACTTTGAGGTGGAAAAAAAGTAGAGACCCCAGAGGTTCTTTTTTCTCTCCTTGGAGTGTCTAAAAGAGAAAGAGAAAGAGAGGGCCAGAGAGAGAGCCCCCTAATGAGGCCATTTCTTTAGTATATAAAGGAGGAGATGACCCGTTCCGATTATGACACGTGTACGGTTGGATGAAACCTGTACCTTTTGGGCGTAGGGACCTCTAGCCGTCTACAGGCTCCTCGGGTCATGGGCTAGGGCTAGAATAGTCCTACATGACAACACATATACGGTGGCAGCGTGTCAGAGCACAAATGAGGGCGGCGTGTTGCGTACGAGGATGACATGTCAGAGGCTCCTTAATTGTTTCTGCCGTACTCCTGAGGTCCCTTCAGTAGAAGGGAGCTCTTCAAAATAACAGCCCTTTCTCCGAAGTTGTCTCAGCAAGCCGGGGGTATTCCTGGCACTGAAGCTTCTCCTTCGAGGGCGTCCTCTCCTGCCGAAGGTGGCAGGTCTTTCTCCTCTGAGGCTGGTTCAGTTGCCTTACCGAGGGAGGCGACGCACCATATTCCCGAGGTCAATACCATCGTTCCCAGGGCCATTGGTGGATCGCCGAGGTTGGATGTCCAAGTCGTCAGACACCCTTCTTCCGAGGTCGGTGCTCGTACTCCTTTTAGGCGACTCCTGTCTTCCCGAGTGTGGCGCCTTTCTCGAGCTTATACGTTTAAGGGGGAGGTACCACTTCGGCTATCAGGCCCTATGCTGACATCTGGCTGGGGCATGAGGCTGCTGCTCCCACTCATTCAAATTCTGAAAGTACTAGCCTAAAGCAATAATTTTCTAACGCAATGGATTGTTATTGGCCTGCTGACCAAGATTCAGGGCTTGTTGCCTATGATTCAACATGTCTTGTCCATGCACTTGAACATGTTGACCTCAGCCCCGTAGCAGTCATCCTCGACCACGAGCTTGTAGCTCATCCTGTTCGCTTCATCCAAAACCCAAGGCAGGGTACTCATGTGGGTCCATGAAATAAAAAGGAAAAGGTTTAGTCTAACCCAGTCAATTTTTTTTTACGCAACTTTTAATTTATAACTCTATGTGGGGCTCTAGGTAGCTCCTATCTTATTTTAGTTGTTTAATTATTTGGTGCATTGTTTTACAAGTCCCCTTATTGAAAGCCAAGTTGTTAACTTTTGTTTCTAACCTTGCTAGTATATTATGCTCAACTATGGAAACTTTCCAAAACCTACCCAAGCTCTCTAACTTACGCAAACAAACAAGAAGTATACTTATTAAGTGAGGATGCTGCCTTCCTCGAATCTGGCTCTGATACCAAATTGTAATGACCCAAGTCCAGAATTGGTCAACAGAACTCCTGCTCACACCACATAAGCTATCTTTTATGAAAAGGATAAGTGCTAGGTATGTAGGAATGGACTCTCAGTACAAAGAAGTTCCCCCATCCCAAACTGGCGAACTCAACCACATACTTTAAACCAAACTTAGCTCTAATACAATATATAACGACTCTAATCCAGAACTGATCAATGGAACACCTGCTCACACCACATGGGCTATCCTTTGGAAAATGATAAGCGCTAGGTGCTTATGTTCTGGAATTGAAGCCTATATATCCACATAATGCTTCCCACAATTCACCCATGTGGGATATAGGGATGTTATAATATATTTAATTAACTTGAAAAAAAATAACTAAATATGTGGCTCACACCCATTACTCGACCAGAATTTACTTGATGGAGATAGAGAAGTATGTAGGGTCAAAATAGAATAAGTAGAACCTTCAGAAGTTATGTTTGCAAACCATATTTGCACAATTCTACTTGATAGCCGAAGGGCCTTCGCCTCTCCCAGTACGTACTTCCCGCCGAAGTTGTGTTCGGGAAGCCTGGCGTAGCCCGAAAAGAAGCACTGTCATTGACCTCGGCAAGAGTGAAGTCGAGCACCACGAAGTCAGGACTTCGGCTAATACGCCAGGAAATCCAAAGGTATTGCCAGCTCCTTCGGGGGGACCAAACGGATTGTCTTCGGGACAGAGGCCTAGCCCTTACAAGCAGGAGAGAATCCTCCGAAGGCAGAACCACCAAACTAAAGGACTCCCCGAACTACAAGCATAACTCCTGAAGAAGGGCATCCATACCAAAGGACGACCTCGCCCAGAGGACTTCGGGAGTACGGCATGAGCATTTAAGGAGCCTCTGACATGTCACCCACAGACGTTACATGCCGCCCCAAACGGCGGTCTGACACGCCGACGCCGTCCAGGTCTTGTCACGACCTGTCTCGGTTCAAGGCTCAAGGAGCCTGCCATCGGCTACTTGTCCCCTGATGCCCCAAAGCATCTTTGTTTGCTGTCATGTTGACAGGTGGAGAGACTTCTTGAGGAGGCAAGCGCCTGGAGCTCTGGTTTCCCAGCTGAGTGTGCCTGAAAAGCCCAAAGAAGAGGTTAGGAGGTCCCCGGTTTGCTTTTCCGGGGAGGACCCTCCGACGCCCAAGTCAGTTTTCTGAGTGAAAGTGGAGGAAGAACACTAAGGGATCAAGTGTCTTGCCTGTTTTCTGTTTTCTCAGAGGGAGGAAAAATGCCCATCCTTTGCCCAGTCCCATTTCCTAGTATTTATAGGAGTAGCTGGTCCGTTCAGATCATGACACGTGTTCGGTCAGATTTGATCTGTACTTTTGGACCTAGGGGACAGGCCGCCGTTTGCAGCCTCCTTTAGCCCTGGACCCGGACAAGTTGTGTTAGGACTGGGGCGGCTGCGGCGTGTCAGTTCGCCGTTCAGATGTGACGTGTAGGGCTTGTGGGCGACATGTCAGAGGCTCCTTAAATGCTCATATCGTACTCCTGAGGTCCCCTGGGCGAGGTCGCCCTTCGGTGCATGCACCCTCTTCGGATTCTATCCGTCTTTTGGTGCAAGCACCTCCTTCGAGATCTATCCCATAGTTCTGGGAGTTCCCTTGGTGAACACCTTCTTCGGGACTTATACCCATAGTCCGGTGATTCCCTTGTTCAGGTGTTTCTTGTTCGGGGAAGATCCTCTTCGGGGCTTCTGCCTTCAGGGAGATTCATCCTTGCTTCAGAGAGATGGCTTTTTTACTTGAAGACGGTCAGTTTGGCCCCTCGATGGAGACGGTGTTATCCTTGGAATTCCTGACGAGCTAACCGAAGTCTCGAGCTCATAGTGTTTGACTTCGCACCTTCTGAGGTCAGTAAAAAGATCCTCTCTTGGGTGACGTTAGACTCCTCGACCAATATTCTGGCAGGGAGTTACTACCGAGGAGGCAATAGCCTTTGGCTATCATCCCCTACGCCCAGAAACTCAGAAAACATCCGACCGAACACGTATCGTCATCTGAACGGGCTGGGCACTCCTATAAATACCAGGGAACAGACCCTGGCAAACAGTTCGACTCCTCCTTCTTGAGAAAACACAAACAGGCAAGGCCACTAAACTTTCTAGTGCTCCCCCTCTTTCACCTCTCAGGACATTGACTAAGGTGTCGGAGGCTCCTCCCCGGAAAAACACCCCGGGGACCTCCTAACCCTTTTTTCTGAGTATTTTCAGCCACACTCCCCTGAGAAAATTGAGCTCCAGATGTTCTCCCCCTCAGGAAGTCCCTCCCGGAGTCACAATGTCTTCCGACGAAGATGCCACCGGGCATCATTTGGCGCCGTCTGTGGGAATCGAACCCACGACCACGTGGTTAAAAGCCACGCTCCTTTTGGAGAAGATATTAGCGAGGTTGGACAGGGTGGAAAAACAGGTAGCCCGTAAGCCCGTCTGGGCCAGGCCATCTGGGACCTTTTGTGGGGATGAGTCCCCATTCACCTGAGCTATAGTTGAAGCAGTCATGCCAAGTGACTTCCGAGTACCTCAGCTGGAAACGTACGATGGCTGAACTGATCCACAGGCTCATCTGACCAAGTATAGACGCAGCATGATGATGCACGGTGCCGACGACGCCACCTTGTGCAAATGTTTTGAGGTCACCCTCACAGGACCAGCAACAGCCTGGTACAATTCATTAGCTCTAGGAACCGTCACAGAGTTTCAGGAGTTATCTACGGCCTTCACACAACAATTCATTGGAAGTCGGCCGACGGCGAAGATGCCCGTCCAGATGTTCGACATAGCGCAAAAAAGTGGAGAAACCATCCGCGACTATGTCGAAAGGTTTAACAGAGAAGTTTTGAGTGTCCCAGACTTTCGGCCCGAAATACGCATCCTTGCGATGACACGGGGCCTTCGGAGGGATTCACAGCTATTTTAGGAATTCTCCAAAGACCCTCCGGACACACTTGGCGAGTTCTACCGAAGGGCCGAACAGCACATGACGGCCGAAGAGTTGAGAATGGGTGGACCGAAGTCCGATCACAACCGGGCCGAAGGATCCACCCAGCAAAGCCGATATCCAGCTGAACATGCAGGACGACCTCAGAGAATGAGGGGAAGGAAACTCCCAACCTTCACACCCCTGAACACCACAAGGACCAACATCCTCATGACAATGGAAAGATAGGGGACCCAAATTCAGCAGCCAAGGGCCATGACCGTTGATAACAAAAAGAACATAAAGAAGTTCTGCCAGTTCCACCGCGACCACGGCCACGACACCGAAGACTGCTTCCAACTGAAGAAGTACACAGAGTCACTGATAAAACTGGGTCAACTTCGGTGTTATTTGCGAATGCCTTCCCCGAAAGGGAGAAAATAGGAGGAAGGAAAGGCAGATGACGAAGATTACGACTCCGACAGAAGGAGGAACCGAAGTCCAAAGAGGCGTCCTCCACCTCCTGCAGGGATAATACAAACAATCACGACGGGACTTCCATCCTCGGAAATAAAGAGGAAGGCCAGAGAAATAGCAGTCATGGAATATCATAGTCCAACGAAGAAGCTGGCCCGAAAGGATGGTTCCACCGTCATATTTCCCCATGACGACCCACTGTTGGTCATGGCAAGGATAGGAAACTGGGACGTAAAGAGAGTGTTACTTGACGATGGATCAAATGCCGATGTCCTGTTTTCGCATTTGCTGCTGAGCTTGGGCATATCCAGCAGCGACCTCAAGCCTGTCACCTCGCCTACCTTCGGGGTGGGACCATCTGAGCTACCCGTCCTCGGATGGATCGATCTTCCCCTAATGATGAAAGGGACTTTGGTAGACGGGACTGTTGAGTTATTTGCCTCCACAATGACAAGGTTCATCGTCATGGATGTCCCTTCGTCATACAACGCCATCCTTGGAAGACAGACACAGGGAAATCTGCATTTTCGCCCTGATGTGAAATACTTAACTGTCACTTTCGCCACCAAGGATGGAGACGCGGAAATCTTCATCGATCAGAGTGAAGTAAGGAAGGTGTTCGTCAAGGCACGAAAAGCTCCAGCAAACAACTTCACACAAACGATGGAGGCAAAGGCACCAAAGAAGGCCGAGGCAGAAGATCCCGCAAAGGCGGAAATAGAAGAAGTGGAACTTGTCCCAGGCCAAAATACCCGAATAGGGAAAAACTTGGCCGAAGGTGACAAGAAAAAACTTGTATCTTTTCTGCTGACAAATAAAGATCTATTTGCCTACTCACTGAAAGATATGCCAGGGGTAAACTCTGGCGTAATACAGCATAGCCTTAAAGTAAGTCCGGAGGCAAAACCTATCCGGCAAAAGAAACGGAGCATCTCGGTCCATAAAAGTAACTTTGTCAAAACCGAAGTCCAGCACTTGGTAGACGCTGGTGTCGTCAGGGAGGTCAAATACCCCGAGTGGTTAAGCAACGTGGTAATTGCCACAAAAGAAGGAAGCAGTAAGCTCTGAATGTGCATCGACTTCAGGAACTTGAACAATGCTTGCCCTAAAGACTTATACCCTCTCCCACCGATACACCAATTGGTAGACTCAACTGCCGAATACGGGCTCCTAAGTTTCCTAGATGCCTTCAGTGGGTATCATCAAATAAGGATGGACCCCGAAGATGAGGAGAAAACCTCCTTCATCACCAAGGGGGGAACGTACTGTTACGTCAGGATGCCCTTCGGCCTAAAAAATGCAGGAGCCACCTACCAGAGGTTGATGAGCAAGGTTTTTAGTGATCAAATAGGGAGAAATATGGAAGTCTATGTCGACGACATGATAGTTAAGAGCAAGCTGCCTAGTGACCACGTCGCGGATCTAAAGGAAACTTTCCACCAGCTCAAAACCTTCAGGATCTGCCTTAATCCCAAAAAGTGTATCTTCGGAGTGACCTCGGGAAAGTTTCTTGGGTACATGGTATCAGAAAGAGGCATTGATGCTAACCCAGAAAAAATTAAGGCTCTGCTCGAATTCTGAACTCCCGCCACAATAAAAGATGTGCAGAGGCTCACTAGAAGGATAACCTCTCTTAGTAGGTTTATTTCCAGATATGGAGACCAGTGTTGAGCGTTCTTCAAAGTCTTCACTAAGGAAACAAAAAAGGAGAACAACTTTGGGAATGATGATCATCCTTGGAATGAAGACTGCCAAAAGGCCTGGGAAGAACTCAAAATCTACTTAGCCAGTCTGCCCACTCTGCGACAACCTCGCGAGGGAGAGCCCCTCGTGTTATACCTCGCCGTCACAGAAAAAGCTATGAGCTCGGTCCTTGTGAAAGAAGAGGGGCCGAAGCAATGGCCGGTCTATTATCTAAGCAAGTCCCTACACAGTGCTGAAGTCAGGTATCCCTTTCTGCAGAAAGCGATATTTGCTCTGGTACTAGCAGGAAGAAGGCTACGACCATACTTTCAGGCTCACCCTATCATCGTCCGAAGTAGTCTACCACTACGAGATGTCATGAGGAAATTTGATCATTCGGGAAGGCTTTCCAAGTGGTGTATAGAGCTTGGCGAACACGACATCACTTATGAACCTCGGAAAGCCATAAAAGCTCAACCACTGGCAGACTTCATCGCCGAAGTACCCACCACCGAGGATAGCCATCCGGATCTTGGCGAAGGTGAGCCCGAATGGACTTTGTATGTTGACGGAGCCTCAGGGTACGAACACCAGGGAGCTGGGATAATTATTAGAGGTCCCGAAGGCCTAGAAGTAATGAAGGCTATCAAGTTCGGCTTTAACGTGACCAACAATATGGCTGAGTATGAAGCCCTCATAGCAGGATTGCGCCTAGCCAGAAAAATTGGCATAAGAAACTTGAAAGCCCACAGCGATTCCCAGCTGGTAGTTCGGCAAACGGCAGGAGACTACGGGGCAAAGGACCCAACCTTGGCAAAATACCATGAATTGGTAGCAAAACTCATCCGGGAGTTCGACACCGTACGAATCAAAAACGTACCTCGACGAGATAATGCCGAGGTAGATTGCTTCGCAAAATCAAAAACATGCACCGAGGTGCTAAACCACCCGAGCATCACAGTGCTGAGCATAACAACTTTGGAAAAAGGCTGGAAAGACCCGATAAAAAGATATCTCGCAGACAATACGCTCCCCGAAGACCCCAGCGAAGCTGCAAAAGTGCGAAGACACTCCTGTCGATTCTTCCTAATTGGCGAAGAATTATATCGGCAAGGATATGCAAATCCACTACAGAGGTGTGTTGGCGAAGAGGATACTGAAATGATCCTCGAAGAAGTGCACGAAGGCCCTTGTGGTTCGCACATCGGAACCAACGCCTTGGCAGCAGTAATACTTCGCCAAGGATACTTTTGGCCTACCCTGATAAAGGACGCTAGGCAGTTCGTCCAGAAATGCGGTAATTGCCAAAGGCAAGCGAATATCCAGAGGACACCCTCGGAATTGGTAACTTCGGCTGACTATCCCTGGCCCTTCGCAGTCTAGGGCATAGACCTCATTGGGCTGCTCCCAACAGTGCCTGGAGGCGTAAAGTTCTGCATGGTAGCAATAGACTATTTCTCCAAATGGTTCAAGGCAGAACCTCTGGCGACTATCTCGGCAAAAGAGGTGCAGAAGTTTGTATGGAAGAACATTGTATGCAGATTCGGCATACCAAGGGTACTAGTAGTTGATAATGGGTTCCAGTTTATAGACAAGGGATTCCAGGAATTTATCAGTGACCTCGGAACAAAAATGCACTTCGCCCCAGTAGCTCACCCCCAAAGCAATGGGCAGGTAGAAGTATCTAATAGGACCATAAAAGATGGTCTGAAAAAGAGACTGGGGGAAGCGAAAGGGAAATGGCCAGGAAAGCTCCAAAGCGTGTTATGGGGTTACCAAACAACACCCCGAAGAGCCACAGGGGAGACACCTTTTTCACTTGTTTTCTGTACAGAGGCTATCATCCCAATCGAGGTAGTACGACCATCAGTACGAGTGCAAGTGTTTGATGAAAGGGGAAATAACCTCGGCATGAGGACCAAGCTCGACCTCATCGACGAACACAGAGAAATAGCTGAGCTGAGAAGAAAAGCTTTTCAGCAAAGAGTGGCCGCAGCCATAAACTTACGGGCCAGGCCAAAGGGAATCAAGAAGAGAGACCTCGTTCTCCGAAAGGCTGAATTTGCACCCCGAAGGCCATCCCACGGGGTACTTCGCACAAATTGGGAAGGACCTTACCTGGTACTTGCCGAAGTGCGAAAAGGGGTGTACAAGCTCGGCGACCCCGAAGGCGTAGAATTTAAAAATACTTGGCATTCAGACGCCTTGAAAAAGTTATATGCTTAGGATTTCGATGGGAAAATGGTATTGTACAAATTAGAAAAAATATTCTAAGTACAAAAGTTTCTCAGAAAAGTTCCTAAGCATAAATTGTACAAGTCAGAATTCCGCGAAGATGATCGCCGAAACGAGCGCAGATATGATTTTCCGAAGTCTCTTGAGCGAGCGTGTTCGGGACAATGGGAAGTGAAAAATCTCGCAAAAAGACTTAGCCAAATTTTCTAAAAAGAAAAGTCTTTCTTGAAATGAATTTGCTTACAGAGAAAAAGGAGTGCCAAAAGAAGAAGTACAAAAAAGAAGGAAAAGAAGGCAAAGGACCCTAGAACAAACTAAGGAATCTTGGCGTCCCGGGAGCCACCAACTCCTGTGTCCTTTTCCACCACCTTTGGCACCGGGAAAGAAGAAGGCAAGTTCAGGTGCTCAATCTTGGACCAAGACCACCGAGGCCCCTCGGGAATGTTTAGGGCCTCCAAGAAAGAGAGGTCCAGATCTGGGAACCTCTGAAGAACTTGGTGCCGAGCGAGGCAAAACCCGTCCTAGAAACCAACCTTGGTCATCTGGTCGGATTTATCCTTCTCGACCCCAAGGTCCTCAAGGTCCTTCTTCAGATCTGCGACCTCCTTCTTCAGTGCCTTCATCTTCTTCTTCTTCGGCTTCTTCTTCAAAGAATCGCTCGGCTTGGAGCGCAGCCTTCTCAGCAAGTGCCTTCGCCAGGAGAACCTCAGCCTCTGACTTCTCCTTTTGATGCGCCTCATTCGCCGAGATCAGCTCCGCCACCTGAGAGCCGAGGTCAGAAATTTTCTGGGAGGAGTCCTTCAAAAGTTCCTCTTTTTCTTTTAGGAACTCCTCCCGAATGGCAGCAACTTCCTTCTCTGCAGCTTGAGCCAGCTGCGTGTTCTTAGCAGCCAATTCCGAGCACGTGGCCTTAGTTTTTTCTATGACTTCTAAGGCCGAGACTCGAAACGCCGCCTGCCTCGCCACCCAGACTCTGAGGAAACCAGCGTACCCCAGCAGCTGTAAAGAAATAAAGGCAAAGTCAGTAAGGCAAAGAAGAAAGCCAAATACTTAGAAGAAATCAAAAGGAAAAAGAAAAGAGTGAAGCATACCTAGGAAGTGTGCTTGGAAACTTTCGCGGTGAGGGAATCGTCGCCCGGGTGAGCCTCCGCAATAGCCCTGAATGAGGCCTCGGTAAGGATCCCTTTCGAGATCTCTTTGGCCATTTGCTGGCAGTCTTCGGAGTACAAATTCATGTCCTCCGTAAACGACCAGAAAGGCTCCTTCGAGATCTTCCCCTTCGGGATACGGGCATCCCGAAGGGCTCACTTCTAGGCATGCTCGGCTGCCCAACCCGGAGTAAGCAAATCCCCTGCACCGCAAAACAAAAAGATGGTCAAGGCAAGTAAATCTTAAAATTAAAAAAAAAAAAAGTGAAGGCATCATAGTTCGCTAGAAAACGAACCTGGTGGCACTTCGGCCACGTCGTCGTCAGAATCCAAAACCTCCTCGATAGAAATCCCCTTGCCTTTGCTCTTGCGCCGCTCCTCGGCAGAAGGGGCCTTTACCAAGGCATCCAGAAGAGCCTGTGACGAGGTAGGACTTCGAGGAGGGACGTCAGCAGCAACCTCGGGCGACAGAGCGACAGCAGCTTCGGGCTCTCCGCTTACCTCCTCAAGAACTTCCGGCTGATGAGGTGGAACAGTCTTCTTCGCCCGTTTAGAAGAAGGCCCAGCCGTAGTCGCTTTTCGCCTTCGGGAAACGGCCTTCTTCGTCTTCTCGCCTTTCTCGGATTGACCGAGGAAAAGGGATTTGTAGAAGGCAGCAGTGTCATCGCCCATCTCTGGAAAAGAAAGAAGACATCAGTGTGAGTCCAAGATGAAATTATAACAAAGGGACTCGAAGATAACTTACGCTCATAAAAAGTTTCGTAAGTAACTTCCTCCCGAAGGAGTTGCACCAGCCAGGAGTCTTTCCCAGCGATGGCAAGAG
Source organism: Aquilaria yunnanensis (assembly GCA_039654915.1). Taxonomy (NCBI): domain Eukaryota; kingdom Viridiplantae; phylum Streptophyta; class Magnoliopsida; order Malvales; family Thymelaeaceae; genus Aquilaria; species Aquilaria yunnanensis. The sequence continues at coordinate 17,935,874 of CM077593.1, forward strand.
CCGGCATCCCAAGGTCTGTCTTGTGCTTCTTCACTACCCCTAGCTCCCGAAGAACCTCCTCGGTCATCAGCTTCCAATTGATGGGGAAAGGGTAGAGAGAGCGCGAAGGGACCTCGGAATCCCAGTCAGAGACGGCTCGGATATGTTTGTCGAAGTCCGCGAATACGGGAGCCAACTCGGGAGTCAGCATTATCCTCGGATCTACGACGTCCATCTCCAGCCTTCCCCGAGCCCACTTGGTCGGAACATGCGACCAGGCCTCCTCCATCTTCAGAAAGAAAAACTTTTGTTGCCACCCTCGCCAGCTATCCTTAGTGGCAAAAGTGAACATATACTTTTTGCTCCCTGATCCCCGAGGTAGCATAAAGTAAAAGCCACCCTTCGAGACCACGAAGAGCTTATAGTATTGCATAAAGATAATGAAGTGGGGTTCTATTTTGAAGATACCACACATACAAATGAAGGCATTAAAATAGCAGTACTAGTTCGGCGGAAGTTGATTTACGGTAATGCCATGGAATTGGAAAAAGTCGCAAATCATCTTCGGATGAGGGTACCGAAGTCCGGCCTTCAGTTGGGCTCGAAAAACGGTAACCTCATTACTACGGTTCGAAAAGCTGAATTGGTCAAAACGTGGCAACCTTGTAATGGCATACGAGGGAAGGAAGAATTTTTTCTTCCATTTTTTTAGTTTTTCAGGAGTGGTGCAGCAAGGGTGAGATAGAAGAGGTTGCCAGCTCTCGGGAATAGGCATGTCGGCTGAAAAACGAGTTCGAAAAAAGGCAAAAATGACTTCCGGAAAAAGCTTGAAAAACAGAAGACTCGGGAGGTTAAAACCCACCAAATGCTTTGCCAAAATCTGGGTTTGAAGACGCCGTCGTGAAAGGTGGCCGGAAAAAACTCTGTCAACAGCACCGCCGTGAAAAGCAGGAGAAAACGCAAAAACAGTTGAAAGGCAGAAGAGAGCAAAAGCAGAAGCAAAAGGGGGTTATGAAGGAACAAGAGTATATATAGGCCGATAGGGGTAGGCGAACCGGCGTCATAAGTACCCCACGAAGGTGAACAGTCGCCGTAACTTATTACTGCGTGTGAAAAGACGCGCCTGTTGTATCCGATACAGCCCTCGCCAATGACAAACGTGCCACGTGTTAGCAATCGCGCCAAAAGAGGGACACGCTTTCTGACACCCCTAAATCCTGGGCGCACCGCTCTAGACTGACACGCCTGGTTACGAGACGCGACGTTACACAGACCTGCAAAAAGGAAAAAAAGTAGGTTACCTCGAAGACACCAAAGAACAGGCTATGGTCGAACAGCCTACGTCTTCGGACGAAAGGTCCGTCTTTGGCCAGGTATTACACCCAAGGCCCAAAGAGGCACCCTCAGAAAGCTGACAAACCGAAGTTTCCACTTCGGCTTTTTCGAGCAGGGCTTGTGATAGCCGAAGGGCTTTCGCCTCTACCAGTACGTACTTCCCGCCGAAGTTGTGTTCGGGAAGCCTGGCGTAGCCCGAAAAGAAGCACTGTCATTGACCTCAGCAGGAGCGAAGTCGAGCACCACGAAGTCAGGACTTCGGCTAATACGCCAGGAAATCCAAAGGTATTGCCGGCTCCTTCGGGGGACCAAACGGATCGTCTTCGGGACAGAGGCCTAGCCCTTACAAGCAGGAGAGAATCCTCCAAAGGCAGAACCACCGAACTAAAGGACTCCCCGAACTACGAGCATAACTCCTGAAGAAGGGCATCCATACCAAAGGACGACCTCACCCAGAGGACTTCGGGAGTACGGCATGAGCATTTAAGGAGCCTTTGACATGTCGCCCACAGACGTTACATGCCGCCCCAAATGGTGGTCTGACACGCCGTGTCGTGCCCTAAACTGCCCCTGGCCCATTCGGGCCCAATTATATAAGACATGCAACGGAAGTTTAATTAAACCGAAGGGGCTTTTATTACTCATTAAGACTTATGGGCACGAACCCCAGGATACTTACTGGTACTAGCTTGTTGTGTTCTTATTAAAGGTTTAAGCTTAAATGCTCTTGGAAACAACTAGCACCTATGTGGATTTCATGTGTTCATTTTCATGGTATTTACCAAGCTTTAGCCAAGATTATGCATGGCAACCAAAACACCAACTTAAGTTTGAAAACTTAATTTCATGCATATGCTTCGCATGCTTATGTATTTTGGTGTTCACTAGTGCACATAATCTCTTAATGCTTTTAAAAGCAAACTAATGCTTAGGCATACATTAATTCACATATGTGCACCTATTCTTCTTATTAGCCATTCCTTACACATGCATCCAAATTTCATGCATTTCTAAGTTTTCTTGCATGTTCTTTTTGGTGTGCACATACTTAACCAAACATAGCATGTTTTCACATAAACATGGGCTTATGGGCCTTTTCTGTACTTAACATGCATATGGCCCAAAATTAATAAGAACATATTCAACTTTGTCCAAAATCTTAGTTAAGCCCATTACACACATTTAAGCCCAATTTACACATGCTTCCAGTTTTCATGAAAATCATACTTCCATAAAACATGCATGGGCCTTGGTAAGTCCACCAAGCAATAAAAACACCCAAAGTGTCCATAGTCCATATTACAAGCCCAAAATACTAAGTTTGGCCAAATTTTAGCTAAGTCCATAAATTTGGTCATTTAACTAAGACCAACTATTACATGCTTAAAAGCAAGCCATAATCCAAAGAACACAAATCCACCTTAAGACGTTGTTCCCACAGTTTCTAGACTCGTAGTCCTGCACACAAAGTCCACATTTTATTAGCTTGATTTTCAAGCAACTAAAGGTAAATACTTAGAATAAATTGAGCAAATAGTATTTACATACTCAACCTCAACACCACAGAAAGAGTACTTAGGACTCTTAGCTCAATCTTTCGAGCACACTTTTTCCTACAAAGGTAGAGTAGGGCGGGTGAGATTTAAATCTCAATAAGGATTCCATATGGCTTCCAAAGCCTAACTTATGGCCTTTAAGGCCCAACATATGCCAAGAATGTAATGGCAATAATTATTCCAAAATTCCTGCAAAGAAAACATAAAGACAAAGAAAACACAAAGATACATGCATATACAATAATAATCGAAAACGGGGGTTAGCATGCACATCAAATTCATAGAAGCACGCAAACACACGCCACTTAACACCTTGATTTACAGAAGGGCAGCAAGCATCCCTCAAGTTTCATTTTATTAATTTCACATACTTTTCATTTTCGGAGATCTCACTTAGCATAGGAATTTAAGGTGGCCTACTTAAATCCTAGCCCATAATGCTTGCTTACTTAACTTAGCTCATGAGCGATACAGAATTGCCGAAGCAATAATTTAACTTATGCCCTCTTAGCACACCTAGGATCATATGGTTCTTTGACCATCACCTAGGGGCCCGAATACTCAAAGAGTATAGGAATCCTTACCAACACCGAAAAGCTCTTAGGAGCTTGTTTTCCTTCGTTTTCCTTGCTTGCCGGCTCTAGAAATGATTTTCTAGCATAAGAACCAAAATTTCCAGATTTATTAGAATCCATAAAAATACCAAGAATACTTGGTAATTAACTTAAAGAAATCAAAATACCAAGAACACTTGGTTCATACTTACGGAACCTCAATTAGGAGGTGAGACCGAATTTTGTGTGCTTGATGTTCTTCGGACTTTCTTCTTGATTCTTCCTCCCAATGAGCTTAGAAGCTCATATACACAAAGAACTCCTTGAGAAGAGTTCGAAACCTCCAAGAAATGAAGATGGCCGAATTTCTCTCCTTGGTTTTCTTTGAATCTTTTACTTGATTCTTGCTCTTTGGGTGTTTAGAGCATGAATTCAACCAAGAACACTTGGTTTTAATTTATGGAAGGATGATTTCTAGTGATGGCAGAATTTTTGGAGGAAGGAGAAGAGTTAGAAATGTTCTTGGAGAGAAGAACAAGTGTTGGCCAAAACTAGAGAGAAGGGAGAGAGAGTTTGTAGAGAGAGATTGAAGAAAGAGAGTGAAATGGCTTGAATGAGGTGAGATGAGTGGGGAAATGTATTTTGTTGAATGGGGGAGTGTATGTCCGGTTATGGGTGTCCAAAATGGGTGGGAATAATGCCTTAGTGGAGTAATAATTCAAATGGGAAGTGGGAGACAAAGTGGGGGGACAAATTGGAAGAGTGGGTGAGGTTAAATGATGAAGTGGTGAAGGTGGGGGGACAAAGGTGAGTGGAGGTGTGGGTGGAGGTGGAGGTGGCATAAAATATATTATTTTGAATGGACATGGCTGGCCATGGCATCCAAGGCCATGAAAATGGGTCAATTCCCCACTTAGTCCTCCAATCTTTTGAATTTGGGCAATTGAGCCCAACTTACAACAATTCCTTTGTTCAATTGAGTCCTTCATCTTCGAAATCCACCATTTTCACCATTATTTTTCTTGGCCTAAGCCAAGCTTAATTTCATGAATCCTTAACACTTAATTTAATGTCCCCTCACATTAATTGAGCTAAATTCCCAAATTAGGAAAATTCTTTGGCTCCCAATCCACTTACCCCGGGACCTAATCAGTTTGGATTTTTTGGGCATTACACGCCGATGCCGTCCAGGTCTTGTCATGACCTGTCTCGGTTCAAGGCTCAAGGAGCCTGCCACCGGCTACTTGTCCCCTACGCCCAGAAACTCAGAAAACATCCGACCGAACACGTGTCGTCATCTGAACGGGCTGGGCACTCCTATAAATACCAGGGAACAGACCCTGGGAAACGGTTCGACTCCTCCTCCTTGAGAAAACACAAACAGGCAAGGCCACTAAACTTCCTAGTGCTCCCCCTCTTTCACCTCTCAGGACATTGACTAGGGCGTCGGAGGCTCCTCCCCGGAAAAACACCCCGGGGACCTCTTAACCCTCTTTTCTGAGTATTTTCAGGCACACTCCCCTGGGAAAATTGAGCTCCAGACGTTCTCCCCCTCAGGAAGTCCCTCCCGGAGTCACAATGTCTTCCGACGAAGATGCCGCCGGGCATCACTACTGCTCTCTATTTATAAGGGGTGAATTGTGATTATGGAGAGTCATAACCTTTTGTAGAAGAGTTATAACTCTTCACTAAAGGTTGTACTAGTTTGCCAATAGATATCCTTATCCACCCATAACTTCTTTCCCTACAATAAGGCTATAACCACCCTTAGAAGGGAAGTGTTGGTTCGGCCATAGTGTCACAACACTTGCAAGAGTTGTGTCTCTTTAAATCAATGCCAAAACCACCTCTTAAAGGTTGTTAAATTCGCCTAAAACATGACCCTCTACTAAAAGCTATGTTATTTCACTAACCAAGGTAGTTATGGTGCATAACTACCTCCCCAATGGTCATATACGTTAGGATGGACATATCCTTTCATCTAAAGGTCATATCCCTCCAAAATATGAGTTGTTATAGGATGGTTATTAAGCAATTTTTCCATGCATCAAGTTGTACATGTGCACATCACATAATCGCCACAGGACATCTTCCTACTGGTTCCAAGGTGATGGTGTGTCACACACATGTGCTACAACATCCTAACCAATTAACAACCTCTTGTTAATGTTAGAAGCGACAATATGAGTTAATGTGGCAGCACCAATATATGGTGTGACCACATAAATAAGTAGTAAGACAAGTATATCTTAGTGCATCTATGAAATTTAGCAATCGTTATTGCTAACTAAATTTCAACATTTTCTTCTTGGTTTGGGAAAGAATCATCCATAAAGGTTGATGATCTCTATTTTGGATGTGAAAAAGTTCATCCCAAGCTTTAACATGATCGCAGTATAAGAACAACATATTCTCATACTTTCCTTGGGTTAAAAATGTTCTTCTTCTAGAGGGAATTTTCCATTCCTCAAATGTCCAAACTTTTAGAATTTTTAATGGGGAAATTCCAACTTCTAAGATACATTTTTCTGAAAAAGATTCTTCATCACCAAATTTAGGGTTTAAGGTGATCTTACTTTTTCTTGGTTTATGTTCTATTTCAGTAGAACTTATCTTCTGCAAGATTACTTCAAATAATAAAGGATTCTTGAATGGCTAAAATTGTCATTGAGGATTTTGGTGATTTGACCAATATTTTTCTACCAATTATATGTCTGAAAAATGTTTCATATCTTTATCTTCTTGGGAAATAAGACATTTCCTATCAATTTCTTGATATAATATTGGTATTCCTAGACTACACATGGAAATTTCTTGAGCCTTTTGAGGCCTTGATAAATCTTCTTTTGACAATTTTCTGAGGAATTAGTCTGGTAATTCCTATAATTCATTTTTTCTTGGGAAGGCAATAATTTATCATTACCATTCCAGAAGTCTCTTTTCTTGAGGGAACTTTCCTCAATTTTCTTCTTTTTAGATTCTTTCGAGGGTACTCCTTCAAGATCTTCTAGATGCACATGATGTTGACCTAAGATTGCTCTAGTTATTTATGCATTTGTTTTTGGGCATTTATTTACAAGTTGGTGTATGGTACCATGTCCATTTTTCATTATGTCTTCTTTGATTTCTTAGCGGAGAATTTTTTTTTTTTTTTGTTTAAGTTCTTGGCCATTTTTTCTCCCTTTCAACAAAATTTCTAGTCACAAAATCAAGCAAAGAATTTGTTTCTCCTGAAATGTACTTAATAGTAAAATCAAAAGTGGATAAGATAACTTTTCATCAAGCAAAAAATTAGCTTCGAAGCTAAATTTTTAACATCTTTAAATAAAACATCTTTAGCTACTATGCAGTCAACTCTAATTAAAAATTTCTTGTTGAGAAGATCTTTCTCAAAAATTTTGCAACACAAAGGAAAATTGATAAAATTTCTTTTTTAATATTGACATAAGTTTTCTAAGCTTGATTCCGAACTTCTATAGTGAATCTAACCAGTTGTTCTTTTTCATCACTTTTTTGTTTTAATATTTTACCATAGCCAATATCATCAGCATCTGTCTTGACTATATTAAAGGCTTTTGGATAAAGAATATTAACACAAGGAATATTATCTTATTTTTCTTTTAACCAATTTAAAAATTTTAGTTTGTTCTTTACTCTAATCTTGAGGATTTTTTTAACCTATCAAACAGAGGCTTGCAATCTTTAGCAAGATCTTTTATAGAAGTCTGCAACATAATTTAAACTTCCTAAAAATCATTGCAGTTCTTTCTTGTCCTTAATCTCATCAGGAAACTTATCAACAAAACTTATTAATCTATCAATAAGTTTGATTGTTCTTTTATGAATTATATGGCCCAAAAATCTAATTCTTATTTGGAACAATTCTATCTTTTTTTCTGAATCTACAAGTTCTGCATCTTCTACTATTTTTACAAATTTGTTCAAGTGTTTTTAGTGTTGTTCAATCGATTGAGAGAATATAAGAACGTCATCAATATAAATTCTGATGGCACATTCTTCAACCCAAAAGGCATGACATTTCATTCACAAAGAGTAAAAGGGACATTAAATTTTATTTTATATTTTTCTTTTTCAGCAATTTGAACATGCCAGTATCCTAACTTCATATCAAATTTAAAGAACACAACAACATTATGAAGTTTAGATAACTAATCTTTCTTGTTAGGTATTGGATACTTAATCCATCTAAGAACTTTGCTAACAGGCTTATAATTTATCACTAATCTCAGCAATCCTCTTTTAATTTCTGAATGTTTAATTACATAAAAAATAGAACAACTCCATGGTGAAGAACTATTCCTAATCAATTTTTTATTTAATAAATCTTGAATTTCATTCATACAACGAGCCATTAATTCTTCATTCATTTAATAACATTAGATCTTGTAGCAATATTTTTCTTGTTGAAATCTAGTTCATAAGGGACATTCACATTATGTCTTTTTCTTTCCCGAAAAGTATTAGGAATAACAGCACAGACCTTCCTTACTAAGATTCCCTTAAAGTGCTCAATTTTTTGTTTTAATTCTAGATTTTTGAATTTTTCTTCATCACTTTCACACTTTAATTCTTTTTGTAGACGCATCAAGACATTTTCTTCTCTTTCTAAATTTGTAGTAAGTTCTTTAGGTCACAATCTTTTAGGAGGTTCAGTAAATTCAAAAGTAATCTTTTTTTCTAAAATTTTCTAGTAGAAATTTCATCTGTACTTACCTTAAAAGGCATAACTGCAGCTAGGAATAGAGTTCCTAAGATTATTTCTTGATTCATGTTTAAGACTATAAATATTTTCTAATACAAATATCTTTATTACAAACATAAATATTTGTCAGCTTAAACCTTATTGACAAGGTTTCCTTATTAATAATAGTAATTAATCCAAAAGATTTATCAAGATACTGATAAGGAACAACACATTCTTTGATGCAATTTCTGTCAGCTCATAAGTCTATTAAGACTATTGTTGTTAATTTGAATTGACTTTCAATTAACAAAATCATTCTACTAGTAAATCTTTAATTTGACATAGAATAAACTTCATTAATCTGTAGTAGTTTTTCTTGAGAAAGATTTATTTTTTTTTTATTTTCTTAGTTTATTTCTGGAACAATTTTACCTCTTTTTTCTTGCTTTGTTTAAAATTTGAATTCTTCCATATCTTCTATAATTAATTCATCTTTTGGAATATTTTGAGAATATCCTTCAAAATTTGAAGTTCCAAAATCTCAATTCTATTTCTAAGAGATTTTATTTCTACCTTTATTTCTAAAATTTCTCCTTTTAATTCCATTACTATTAGCTCTTTCTGAACTTTTTATGCTTCATATATTCTTTTAAGAATTTCATTCAGACTATAAACCAAAGGCTTAGTCAATACGTAAGTCAACCTTTTTCTTTAAATTTCTTCTACCTTGATCTGATTGGTGTTCCTGCTTATCAACTTTATCAATATATTTAAACATAATTTATTTTCTTAATTCCATGTCATCAATTTGTTTAGCAAATTCTAAGATTCTTTCATTTTCTCCAGTGATAGCATTAACCTGAATCATATTTAATATAGATTATCAAATGTATTTGTAATTGACATGATTCATAATCACAATTAGAACCACAACTTTTTTACTCGATTCTTGAACCATCTGTAAGTCAAATGATATTTACTTTTTCAGAACTTTCTTTTGAAGTCATTTCTTTTTGTTCTTCATCAGGCTCAATGTTACTATTTAGCAAGATTTGCATTAAATTCTTTTTAAGACCTTCATCAATCTCAAAAGAGTTTATTTTTGGCCTTGTCTTACACTTATTTGCAAAGTGTCCTAGTTTTCCACATTTACAACAAACTTTTTTATCTTTTCCATATTTTATTTTCTTAAACTTTTTAAATGGTTTAGGTTTTTCTTCTAGTTTTTCAAATCTTCTTCTCCTATACTTTCTAAAGGATCTATGTTTCTTTTTTTTTTTTCTTGGTTCATACTCAAAATATGGCCTTGGAATATCATGACCAAATTAAGAACAAAATTTTCCCATTTCTTTTCCTCCCACTATTCTTTCACTTTTGACATGTTTTTGCCATTTCATTTCATGACACATCTTAAGGCCAACTTCTTTAATTTCAGCTAAGATTTGTCCATAAGTATAATTTTCTAGGATAGAATGACCTTGATTTTTCTCTTAAACATGATCTATGACTAACAAACTAAAATGTTTCGGCAGTCTTTGTATAAACTTTTCTTTCTACATGGAACATCTACAATCCCTTCTTTCATAAACACTTGTAAGGAAAGTATCCTTATACCATTCTAAATATGAAAAAGTTTTGCACCATAAATTTAATAATAGTTCTCCATTTCTACTTTCTTTACTTACCGCATTACCAACAAAATGAGAATAAATAGTACACAGCAAAGTATTTACTACATCAAGTTCACTTGTCTGTATTAATTGTGCTCCATGTTGTACTGTGAGCATTTTTCTTGCATTTTTTATTGATTGTTTTGCTTGTTCGGTGAAGCAATTTTCCTATTAATTTCTTAACTACCCTATGAATCCAATTATAATAATTTCTTTTATGTCTAGATTTGAGTTATTTACTCCTTTTCTTATAGTTATTCCAAACATAATCCTATGTTGAATAGTGTTTATAATTTGGTATTCTAGTAAACCATCTATGTTTCATTCTCTTATGGAATCTCTTTTATATTCTAAAAAAGCATATGCCTCAGAATAGTTGCTTAATCTTATATTCACTAGAGAAGGTTTTGAGGTATAGGGAAAGGGCATATTCCAAGTTTTTCATAAACTATTTCACACTAGACCGTTTTTCCCCCCTTCAAAATGAAGATGATTTAATTCCAAGTTTTCATTTTCTAGCTGATGAGAATCAAGTAATCCTTGGATATTTTTATTTTTTTTTCTAATAACATTTATTTGAAGACCTTTTTGCTTTTTGTCCACATTTTCCTTTTAACTTCTAAGATCTAATTGTTAATTTAACTATTTAATCAGCTAAATCAGCAATTCTATCATTTGGTTTTAATTTAAATTCTAGAAGGTTTTTAGGAAAACTTATAAGGGACTTTGATGTTTCTAGCAAAAGTTTTGGTTTAAAGACTGAAGTCTTTGTAAGACCAAACTTATGCTTATCCAAAAATATTTTAATTCTATTCATTTGTTTACCTATGAATTATAGGTAAAGATTTATATAATTATTTTGTTCCATGATATACTAAAGATCTTTCTTATCTACAAGTTTCTTATCATTCTCAGAGTTTTCTATATCAAAAGTCTTAAAGGGTGAAGTAGAGGTTTTTTTTTTCTCCTATTCTGACTGTAGTATTAGGTGAATGTGGTGTTGTTATTTCTTTTCCATATTTGGTCTTGTATATAGACCAAGTTTCCTCTAATACATCTAATATAGTTCCTTCATCCAAGACTATAATCGAGATAAACCATTCAAAGAATTTCAAATTCTTTCTAGTTCTTATAATTTTCTTATACCAAATGTGATTAATATTTTTTCTATCTTCTTTGGTATGTGTATCAAAAAACCACTTTCCCTTAATCTCAATCTTCTCTAACCAAATGTCTTTATTTAGACTTTAACTATCAAATCTAAATGGTTATGTCAACACATTCAGTTGAAATCTGAAAAACTAGAATTAAGTGATCCTACAGATATAGATTTTGTTTTGTCTTCTTGTTATCTAGAATTTTGACTTTTTTCTAAGACATCTAGGTCAATTTTATAGATAGGATGTGGTACTTATTCTGTAGGTTTTGTTATTCCTGCTATTAATTTCTCATGCTCAAACTTTAGCACATAAGAACCTGAAGCTCTAGAGGGTTTATAAGAAATTCTTGATAGAAATCTTTTAGTTCTAGTTCTAAAAAATCAATTTTTTGTAATTCTATCTTTGTTAAACCTTTTTCAACCTCTCTATTTTCATACTCAACAATTCTTTCCAACTCTTGAGGTCTTACAGGTTTCATTAGTTTTTCATTATGGAATATCCATTTTTCTGGAAGCTTAATATCACTCCATTTAAGTGGCTTTGGGATTACAATGTGACTCTCTTCTGTATTAGCTTTCAACAACAAAGTTTCTCCTCATGTATCAAATTCTAAACCTTTAGGTTCAATCTGTGTTATCATTACTTTGTAATAAATTTTACAAACAAGAGCAAGATTTTGGGATCTTTCAAGCTTATCAAAACCAAATGTTATGATATTTGTAATTAAGACTTTCATGATATGCGTATCTTTTAAAGAAACGGTGAAATTTGGATGGCAATTGAAATAAATAAGTCCATCACAAAAATTTAATTCTACTATGCTTAATAGAGAATTAGAGAATTTATTATGTCTATAATCTCTTAATGAAATGATTATAGAAGTGTTCAAACCATTTCCTGTCAAAGGTGTAAAAGCAATTTGCACAAGACCAACATGCAAATAATTATAATGATTTTATAGATGATCCTTGATCATGTATTTTGAAAATAATTTAAGGTTATAATCTTCTTCTATTATTGGAACACTTTTTTTCTACCATTCTATTGACATAACTCATTCTGAGATCAAACGTTCTTTTCTGATAAACATCTCATTTATAAATCTTAGAAATATTCTAGTTTCCTAATTGTTTCTCAACATCTCTTATTAAAATAGTCTGAGAATTTTTAATTTTTCTATTCCCTATAATTTCTTATTCTTCTTCTTCTTTTTCTTCTTGTCTCTTTAAAGCAAACCTAGACAAAGTTCTAAAAATTTTGTCCATTAGTAACTATTGATTAGTGATAATATCTTTATCAGCTATCTGTTAACATTTTACTTGATCTTACTGCCCTATTCACTTCAAAAACGGGTCTTACAGTCAATACGCGACTTAGGTGATAGTCTAGTAAGTTCTTAATAATAATCTTTAATTACTAATAGGATGAGACTTCTCAAAATTTAGCTAACTTGTATATCAAATAAGAAATGGAAAAAACTTAACTCAGGGGACTAGAATGCGAAAACACAAAAGCAAAGAGGTTTTAGAAAAGATTTGATTTGGCTTGATCCTCAAGGGTTTTTATGTCCAAAAAAGATCCAGACCATGTGGACAAGTCAATAGAGATGACCTTAATGAATGAATGATCACAAATTCTATTGTGGACATTTGTGATCATTTATTAATTAAGGTAAGCTCTATTGACTTATCTTCTTCTGTGGGACCCTGTTGATCAATGAGGTCATCTCTACCACAAGGAGATATACAAACTAAAGTGACATTTTCTTCATCTTTTTTTTCTGTGAATGACACTAAATATCCCTAAACTATCACACATGTTGTTTATTCATCCTTAAACTACCAATTATTGTTTGCCCTACTTTGGTAAAAATTGTAAAAGATGGCAAGATGAATTGAGCCATAAAAACAATTTAAAAATCTCAAATTTTTTTGTCACTAGCTGCCACAAAAAATGACTGGACCGATATTCGTGGTCAAAATAGTTTATACAGTCAAATTCCTCTCGGTCTTCCATACAAAGTCTATGAAAGTATCAAATATAAAATCTTAACTATTGGCTCTAAATCAGAAGAGAAAAGCATTTAAGTTTCAAAGTTTCATTAAGAATTTGAAAGAAAGAGGTTAGAATTTAAAGTTTAGAGCTTTGATGAAATTGTAGAAGAAAGCAAGCAGAATCTAACCATATGAAACTATTTGAAAATTTGAAACTTTTGGTTGTTGGCTGACATGAAGCCACCGTCTGTGGTGGCTGACAACAAAAATTTTCAAGATTTTTAAAATATTTCAATGGATCAATTTCCCTTACTTTCCTTTACAACTTTTACTAAAGTACTAAATCAAAAGTTTCAAAGTATTACCTTCAAATCTGAAACTTGAAGCTTATAAGTTTTCATGTTCATGATCAAATTCCTCTTTTAGACCCCAAGTTCAGTTCATTTACTCAACTTGGTACATTTTAACGGTCGGATTGGTAGAGGATGAATGGTGCAACATTAATGATAGTTTAAGGACACATAAGAAACAATTGATAGCATAAGGATGAAAAAGCAACACAGGTTATAGTTTGGGGACATTTGGTGCCATTTACCCTTTTTTCGAAAGCATGGTGAAAAACTTCATTAAGAATCTGACAAGAGAGCTTTCGTTAGGCGAATAGGGAAATGATTACCTATACCACAAAACCCCCCTTTGACAAGGATACAATATTATGAACAACCGAGCTTGTAGTTGTAGGTACATGAACAAAGCTCCAAGAAGCAAAAGCAAAAATCGGTATTAATTATATCATCCAAAACTACTCCATAAGCATAAAGAGATGGCCTGCTATACTTGAGAAGGACATTCGCTACAACTAGGGAATCAAACTTGATTATAATGTTCCCCCAGCCACACGAACAAGCCTTAAGAATATCCTTCCATATTGATAGTCTCCAAATATGTGATATCACTAACAAAAGGGATTGCATGAGCCACGGTGAACAAAACAGACAACAAATTAGAATCTCGGGCAACAACTCTGGTTCTAACCGAACCATAAGAGTGGAAGCAACCAACGTCGACATTTATCATGATAGTTCCTGCTGGAGGTGGCACCCAACGAAACTACAGGGCACTGGCGGCTGGATAGGGGAGTAGATCGCAGAAGGTCATCTTCCGTCTGTTCATAACTGGGAAAATGGTACAAGCACCATTGAAGATGCATTGATTACAATTCCACCAGAGATTCCACCAGGAAGTGAAGCCAATCTCCCTCTATGAGAGCCCGTTGTACAATACAAAAGATATTCCATATGTAGGGGATGTCTATCCAAAGATCATGAAGGCCCAAGGCACGTAGCAAGTGCCATGCAAAAGGGCAAAACAACAAAATATGTTCAGCAGATTCATTTGCAGTACCACATACCAAACATAGGTGATTGTCAATGACTATGACTCGTTGGTGTCATAAATTAACTCGTGTGGGAGACAACTAGAAATTGCTTGCCACCAGAGATTCTGTAATTTAGGGGGGGAGTTTTAAACCCCCAAAAATTCCACCAGCATGACTGCTCAGGTACAGAAGCTCCTCGGCCTTCATATGAAAGGCTGTATTGAGTATGATACCCAGAACAAACTGTATAAATACCTTTTGCCTCTCCTTCACAAGTGAATATTCCAAAAACTGGATGGGAAGAAATAGGTATCTTGACAATATGCAAAACGTCCAGAGGGTGAAACATAAAAGAAAGAAGTGGAAGATTCCACCCTACCCCATTTGGTAATAACAAATCAACAATAGTTTAGCGCTCAGTATTCGGGTTTGGAATTGTAATCAAAGAGAATGAAAGCATAGAAGACACCCATCAATCATCCCAAATACTTCATGAATTATCGTCGCCAATTCTTCATAGACTACGAGCCTATAAGAGAAAACAACCCTCTAATATTGCTTTCCATGGATGCGACGAGCCTAAAATATCCATACCATATAACAATTCCGTGACAAGAAAGTAGCAACCCTTCAAAACAAGAGATACCAAAGAATTTGGATTATGTAGGAGTCGCCAACATTGCTTGGCTATCAAAGCAACATTGAATGCTTCTAATTCGTGAAATCCTCACTCTCCAATTAACTTTAACCAACTCATCTGAGGCTAGGAGCACTAATGGATCGCTCTGTGTTCAACATAATGCTATTAGAAAAAATTAGCCATCATTGAATGTATATCCTGAATAACCATCTTCGGGGACAAGAAAACAACTCATGACAAAGGTAAGTACAGCTTGAAGGACCGACTTGAGCAGCACTTTCCACCCTGCCTGCGATAGTAAACGAGTTTTCCACCCTTTTAATTTATTCCACATCTTCTCACATAAAAAATCAAAAGTCTGTACTCGTTTGCAGCCCAAATTGATAAGGAGACCAAGATACTTATCTTCCTCCTTTAGCGCATCTACGATGCTGACAACCCCCTTCACCAGGCTATGCTGCTGATTTAAAACATTTATGCTAAAGAAGATCAATGATTTAGAAACTTTCACAAGCTCGTCTGAGGCTTGCTGGTACTGCTCCAATAGAGCTAAAATGAGCCCTCCCTTATCATTAGTTGCCTTAGCAAAAAGAAAGAAGTCATCAGTGAAAAAGAGAAGCATGATAGATGAACTCCGCTCACCGACCGAGACACCATGAAAAAGATTTTGTGACACAACATGATCTAGTAAAGACGATAAGCCTTCAATAGAAAATAGGAATAAAAACGAGAAATGGGATCCCCTTGCTAGATACTTCTTGTAGTAGTGAACATATAAGTTGAAACACCATTAACGAGAACATAACACTGTTCAGTATGAACATCTCATCACTAGTTTTACCCATGGGGGAGCAAACCCTAGAGCCAGCATCATTTGTTCCGGAAGATCCCATTCGACACAATCATAAGCCTTATTCATGCCAAATTTTAGTGACATAAATCCCTCTAAAGAACTTTGTAATGAGTGCATGTCGTGACTTGACTCGAGGGCAATCATAGCATTGTCAAAAGAATTCTACCCAGCACAAAAGCTCCCTGTTCCTCTAAAATAATAGTAGGAAGGATTTGCTTGAGATGATTTCCAAGAACCTTTGTAGATAAAACCAAAATTTGACTCAATTATTACTTAGTTATTGCCCCTGGCCTAATTTATGAATAAAGATCCAATGAAGCTCATTAAACTCAAACACTAGGGCACAGGCCATTAAGCCCAAATACTGACTATATGTATAGTGAATATCTCTCTCACTCTTTCCTACGTTTTTTTATGACTATAATAACATGAGTATCAGAGGGGCCACCTCCAGGATGCAAGGCCACCTCCAGGGTGCAAGGCCCTCTTAACACCCCCTTTTCATGTGTTTGTGTTGGCCCAAGTGCAATCAAAAGGGGGGTGAATTGGTTGTTTTAAAAACTTTAGCAAAATCAAAATTTCACTCAACCAAAGATCAAGAACAACCAAGTAATGTTAAACTCAAATAAAGCAAGTAAATAAATGAGGATAAGGAACAGAGTGCACCGGGATTTATAGAGGTTCAACTCCACCAACCGGAGTCTACGTCCTCTCTTCAAGCTTGCCCACTTGATATTTCCTCCACTATCTCTTGATCAAAATTGCAATGGTGTTTTCTTCAAAGTTCACACCCAACCAATCTTTAGTTTTCTCCAAGGCTCACTAGAAACCACTCCCTAGTTTTCTTCAAGGCTCACTAAAAACCACTCTACACTCAAGAGATTCTAAGACTTGAAATGTTTACAATCTTACAAGCTCACACAATAGCACTCAAGCTAGATATACAAGTGAAAGCACAACTCTTGGCTCTTTTCTCAAATGATGAACACTTTGATGAGTATTTGATGATGAATCTTCACTTCTAATGGCCAAGAGTTATCTCCAAGGTGTTTCTCCATGTATTTATGCTCATTTGGGGGTCAAAGAGACGTTGAAGAACCATTGGGAAGGTCAGAAATGTCTCCAAGAAAGCAGGTGACCGTTGCTGTCAAATTTGATAGGTTTTTGCGTCTGTCGCCCAGTTTCACCCGGGTGAAATATTTTCACTCGGTTGAAAATTCTGTCTAATAACGAAAGTCAAGGTTTGACCTCCAACGGTTATATTTGTAATTAATGAGCTGTCAGCACTTTATACACGTGGAATCTGACGTGGCATAGATTTATATTTATTTTTCAAAGATTTTTCGAACCGGAAACTCGCGCACAGGTCTGGAATCCAAGTTTCACCCGGTTGAAAATTTTTCATTCGAATGATTTTCTTGTCCAAAAATAAAATGCTCTCGGGTGCAAAAACTGAGTCCAGTTTTACCCGGTTGAAAAAATTTCACTCGAATGATTTTCTTATCTAGAAATAAAATTTTCTCGAGTTCGAAAACTGACTCCAGTTTCACTCGGTTGAAAACATTTCACTCGGATGATTTTCTTGTCCAGAGATAAAATTCTCTTGGGTTCGAAAACTGAGTCCAGTATCACTTGGTTGAAAATATTTCACTCTGTTGAAAACGCAGTTCCAGGATTTTCTTGCTTCCAGACATCCAAACTTTAAAAAGGTTTTTCTCCAAAATGATTTCTTCTTTCACAAGCAATGCTTGAATCAACATAAATACTTCAAATATACTTATGAAATAATTTTCCTTCCAAAGATCAAAACTTTATCAATAAAAGACCAATGTATAAATCTTTATGTAAAGCTTTGAAACACATAAAACAAATATGTTTTGTTATCATCAAAATCAAATAAATGTGAGCCATGAATGGAACAAATCCAACAATCTCTCCCTTTTTGATGATGACAAAACAACCTTTTAAAAGACATATATAATATCTAAACAACAAGTATGAATAATGATTATCCCCCTACATTAAATATTCTTCAATTTTATCTCTCCCCCTTTTTGTCATAATCAAAAAGATATATAGATCATCAAAACAAATCATGATAAACTCTTAATATTACAACATGCAACAAGCTCCCCCTTAATCAAAGCATATAAAGAATTTCTCCCCCTTTTTAAATCAACAAAATAGCCAAGTATCAACTAATAGGATAGCAACACTATTAACATAAGATTATATCATCAAAATATTAGAACAAATCCACAATAATCATGGTAGTATCTAACATGTCATATATCTTCTAAGAACAATGAATAACTCATATATACTCATCAAACAACATATCAAAATCAAATAACACAATATATCAATAGTCACCATTAACTAATAAAAATCAACAATGTTACCACAAATAAACTTTGTCTCAAGCATTTGCCATTTGAACTTCAAATCCCCAATTTCTTGGTGCATAGAGCTTCAAGTGTATGCTTCTAATTTTTGCTCCATACTCCAGCACCCCTACAAGAGATTTCAAGTTTTGATTTTTGGTACCCAAATTTCTTTGTGTCCTTGAGGGTTAGCTCCAATAATTTTAGTTCCTTTAGGAACCCATACTAATTTGTAGCCAAAATGAACTTTTCCTCTTTTGAATATGCATTCATAAGAATAATGACCTTTTCCACCACAAGCATGACATGTTACAAATGAATTATATGAGGATGTAGATGCATCAACAAATCTATTTCCAAATTTTCTTTCCTTCATCAATGGATTAAAACCAATTCCCGCTTTGTCATAGACTCCCTTTTGAGCACCAAGCAATAAATCAAGTTTTTCTTTACCTTTGACAAATCTAGATAAAGATTGGCTAAGATCAAATTTATCCTTTTTTAATTCATCTAGTTCTTGTCTCAAGGACAAGCTAATATCTAAGTTCTCCTTCTTTAAGTTATCTATTTCTTTTGTTAAAGAAGCATTTACAACCTTCAATTCATCAACCTTTTTGACAAGTCTTTTTGAATTTTTGAAAAGCTCATGAAATGCATCTAATAATTCTTCATATAAACAACTAGATGAGCATGATGAGGATGATGATGTGTTACTAGAGTAAGTACTTGTTACCTCATTTTCTTCTTTTGCCATGAGACACAAGTTGGGGTAGCTTTGATTTGAAGAGACTTCATCTTCTTCAATCATCAAGCAAAGATTGGCTTGATCACTTGTGTCATTCGATGATGATGAGTTTTCACTATAGGATGAGCAACTATCACTCCAAGCCGCCATAGCTCTAAGTTTTTTCTTTCCTCTCTTGAGAATTTTCTTGAACTTCTTGGTCAAGATTGCTACATCATCCGAATCATCTTCATTTAAAGAAGATGAAGATGAATCATCTTCTTTAACTTTGAAGGCCATTAACTTGTTCTTGTTGTTGAGCCTTTCTTCCTCTTGCTCCTTCATCTCATATGTCAATAATTTCCCAAATAGCTCATCAATGTGTATGGTCTTGATGCTTCCACCTTCATTAATAGCTTCAACTATACTTTTCCACGAAGAAGGCAAGCTCCACAAGATTTTTCTCACCAACTCTTCATTAGTATATTCCTTTCCAAGCAACTTGAGTGGTGTAAGAATTTCATTGAACCTTTTGAACATATCTTGAATGCTCTCTCTTGGCTCCATAGTGAAAAGTTCATATGCTCTAACTAGCATATGCATCTTGGTGTCCTTGACTTGTGAAGTTCCTTCATATGTCACCAACAACTTGTTCCATATTTCCCTAGCATCATTACAAAAAAAGACTAAATTGAACACATCGGGGGTTAGTGCACAATATATAATATTCATAGCTCTAGCATTCATAGTGCACATAGCATCATCCTCCGATTTAAATTCTTTTGAATCTTTTGGTACTTGTTTACCATCAACTACTTTTAAAGGAATATTGGGACCATCTTTGATAATTCTCCATAAAGCATAATCAATAGCCTTAATATGAATCTCTATCCTAGTTTTCCACCAATTAAAATTTGTAGAATCAAACAATGGTGGCCTAGATGTGCTTTGCCCCTCAAGATGCATAAAACTAGTGGTTGCCATGGATCTTTTGATTTTGAAACCGTAAGGTTTTGAAAGCAAAAATCACTAAGCTCTGATACCAATTGTTGGCCCAAGTGCAACCAAAAGGGGAGGTGAATTGGTTGTTTTAAAAACTTTAGCAAAATCAAAATTTCACTCAACCAAAGATCAAGAACAACCAAGTAATGTTAAGCTCAAATAAAGCAAGTAAATAAATGAGGATAAGGAAAAGAGTGCACCGGGATTTATAGAGGTTCAACTCCACCAACCGGAGTCTACGTCCTCTCCTCAAGCTTGCCCACTTGAGATTTCCTCCACTATCTTTTGATCAAAATTACAATGGTGTTTTCTTCAAGGTTCACACCCAACCAATCTCTAGTTTTCTCCAAGGCTCACTAGAAACTACTCCCTAGTTTTTTTCAAGGCTCACTAGAAACCACTCTACACTCAAGAGATTCTAAGACTTGAAATGTTTACAATCTTACAAGCTCACACAATAGCACTCAAGCTAGATATACAAGTGAAAGCACAACTCTTGGCTCTTTTCTCAAATGATGAACACTTTGATGAGTATTTGATGATGAATCTTCACTTCTAATGGCCAAGAGTTATCTCCAAGGTGTTTCTCCATGTATTTATGCTCATTTGGGGGCCAAAGAGACGTTGAAGAACCGTTGGGAATGTCAGAAATGTCTCCAAGAAAGCAGGTGACCGTTGCTGTCAAATTTAACAGGTTTTTGCGTCTGTCGCCCAGTTTCACCCGGGTGAAATATTTTCACTCGGTTGAAAATTCTGTCTAATAACGAAAGTCAAGGTTTGACCTCCAACGGTTATATTTATAATTAATGAGCTGTCAGCACTTTATACATGTGGAATCTGACGTGGCATAGATTTACATTTATTTTTCAAAGATTTTTCAAACCGGAAACTCGCGCACAAGTCTGGAATCCAAGTTTCACCCGGTTGAAAATTTTTCATTCGAATGATTTTCTTGTCCAAAAATAAAATGCTCTCGGGTGCGAAAACTGAGTCCAGTTTCACCCAGTTGAAAAAATTTCACTCGAATGATTTTCTTGTCCAGAAATAAAATTCTCTCCGGTTCGAAAACTGACTCCAGTTTCACTCGGTTAAAAACATTTCACTCGGATGATTTTCTTGTCCAGAGATAAAATTCTCTTGGGTTCGAAAACTGGGTCCAGTTTCACTTGGTTGAAAATATTTCACTCTGTTGAAAACGCAGTTCCAGGATTTTCTTGCTTCCAGACATCCAAACTTTAAAAAGGTTTTTCTCCAAAATGATTTCTTCTTTCACAAGCAATGCTTGAATCAACATAAATACTTCAAATATACTTATGAAATAATTTTCCTTCCAAAGATCAAAACTTTGTCAATAAAAGACCAATGTATAAATCTTTATGTAAAGCTTTGAAACACATAAAATAAATATGTTTTGTTATCATCAAAATCAAATAAATGTGAGCCATGAATGGAACAAATCCAACAGTTTGTATACATGTGACCGTAGCCGGCCAATGATCAAGGGTTTCCATTGTTAGATCTAGAACCCTAGGTAGTTTAACTATCAAATGGCACTATTAGTGGGAACGACATTAGCCGCCTGATTATCTGTAACCGCAACATATCGATTTCCTGCAGTCAGCGCGACGGTGACCAACGGTGGAGCCTTTGGGGTGATCTGCCTGGTGGAAACCATGCCAGGAGTAAACCAAATCGGCCAGATTTCCTCTCCTCTCTGACTTTGATTCTTGTTAAAAATTTATGAGACACAAATTATACTGTTGCTTCTTTGGTGGCTTTGGATTAACAGGGGTTCACTCTGTCACTGATCTCTCTATCGCACAGCTCTGCTCATATTGGCGTCGCCTCCGACCCAAGATTAGATCATGGAGAAACGGCTGAGCGTTAATTCTGGTTCCGAGCATAACGAGGTGCTTTCGGAGTGGACGCCCAACACCGCCATTGAAGTCGGCCTGCTCTCTGGTCACCGATGGCAGCGGCATCCACATTGCCCATTGTTAGCAGGATCGTAACCATGTGGCGGAAAGCCGGGCACCTTCCGCTGTAGCTTCGATGGCCATGGGAATTGTTGGACCCAATGGCGATCGGCCTCCGATCTAAAACCCACGTGGTTTCAGTTTGCGCCAACAAGGCCAACTTTGAGTCTTGCCCTCACCAGAAAAGATCTCCTAACCACATCGGTGTCACCACCGCTGACGGCTGCGTCCTCCCCTAATAAGCTGATACATGCGGCGTGACGAGGGCACCAACCTCGCTGGCAAGTCAACACTCCCCGTTGGCAGCTTTTGATGCTCCGACGGTTGACGCCTCTTCCATGCTGCCGTGCACAATGCCCAATTAATCCACCTTTACCCGCTCACAAGAATTTTCGTTGGCCACGACGGAGAACTCACCTGATTTTGTGAAGAATCATCATGCACTCTGCTAGTTCTGTTTGAAAGAGGAAGAATCGCGTGGCTTGTATCGTGACAAGAGGAACAACCCTTTCGTTCCTATGATTTGGCAAAAAGATCGCATCAATTCGTACTTTGCTCACAAGTTGATAACGAGGAAAGGTAGGGGGTAAAGACCGAAAGTGCTAAAGAAGAAAAAAAAAAAAAAAAAGGCAAAAGAAAAGGGTAAAAAATGGTCAATGTTGTTTGCGCGTGAATTTACCCATTCATTTTAACTTAAGTCAACTAATTTATTTTTATTCTTATATTTTTTTTTGTCTAAAATTAATTTTATTTAAAAATCGATATTACATAAATGCAACAATCATTTGAAAGTAAGTTTTCATGATGTTGTTTAATTTTTATATATTTTTTTAATGCATTAAACTAAAAAATTCATAAAAATTTAATAAGATTACAAAAAATTATATTTTCAATGAATTATAGCAACTACGTAATATTAAATTTTAATTAAAATTAGTTATAAATAATAAAGACGTAACAAAAAAGTAAGTCATTTTAAAGTTAATTTACTTAAGTTAAAATAAACTCGGAGTTAAAATCAAAAAGTCATGCAGGGCTATAAGAAATGAACAAATTGGTGTCAATGCCATGGAGCATCTTGAGGTATAGGAAATTTGTTAAATTGCCCCCAAGGTACAAAAAATCTTACAACATACATATATTTGCTTGAAAAATATATGCTATTATGGATGCATGTATGCACATAAAGATGCTAATGGACATGTGCATAAAAAGCCTAGACTCGGCATGCAATTGATAACGTTTGATATGACTCTCTTGAAGAGCACCTTTAATGCCAAAAAATTGGTACCATGGGGGTTCAATTTTATCCTTCTTTTTTTTTTTGTTTCTTTATCTAATCATTAATAAAATAATTTTTTAAAATTTTTATTTAATTTAATTTCAAATTATGAATCTTACCAAACCAACCGATTATGAAATTTTATGCCCTTCAAATCTTGGGATTTTACCAAATTTACAAAAAAATTAAAAGAAATATCTTGTTCAAACTGTAAGTCTTATCAAATCAATCGAATTTGAATAAATAATCCGTCTAGGGATTTTATCAAATTCATCAAGACCAGATCCTTATAGATATAATATTTTATCACCTCACTTCAATTAAGTTTCAAATTCTTAAAAAAATTAATTAAATTAATTGATTTAAATAAAAATTTGGATTACTAATAAAAAAATCATAATTCCATGTGTTATTAATTTTTTTAAACTTATTTATGGCTTAACTAGATAAGCAAAAAAAAAAAAATTGGAGGAAAAATAAAGAAGATAACAACAATGTCAGTCATGAAATTTAAAAAAAAAAAAAACAAAAAAGGTAGGACTAAAACAAACAGACCAAAATAGGCCAGTGATAAACGGGGGTTTCACCAAAACTGAGAGAGTTGACCGGGCAGTTTCGGGTCAAATCAGGCTGAAGCGGCCCGTCTTCGGATCGTCGCTCTTCTTCTCGATTTTCGACCAACGGATGCGATCAAGGCTTGGGCGATAGAGAGAGGATAACGGCCATGCCCGGGATGCTACGGATGCGTAGGATTGACGACGGCGCGGCGGGAGGACGAGACGCGATCGGTGCGGTGGGGATTACACAAATCGGCCTTTCTTGTCTCCCTCGATTACCTTCGCCACTGGGTATCGGCGTTTGAAAGCAACGACACGCAGTGGAAAGGAGCGGCGTCAATGAGCAGGGACGGGCAGCGCCTATAAGCGTCGGCAGGACGAGTGATACTCCAGGGGTGATAGCCGCAGGCGGAAAAGCTCAGGGTTTCTGGGAGGGGCGGAGAGATAAGGGACTGAAGTTGCAGTTTCTCGTTTTCTTGAAAAGCTTAGGTGGCTTAAAAATAATTTTCCTTTTCATTTTCTGGTTCTAGTTTTCATTTTATATGTACAGTTTTCTAAGATGTTTATTGGAAAATATGTTTACTTGTTTCACTATTAATAAAGATGATATTATGCATATACATAAATAAGAAAAGTTTAGTCCCTTTTTTGAAAGTTTAAGAAAAATTTGTGCACTATAAATAGCAAATTTCCCTAAGTCTATCAGCTGCAAAAGTGCAAAAAGAAAAAATCCAAAGTCAGACCCCAACTTTTAACTTTATGCCGATTATGTCCTAACGTTTTTACTCCCCACATCTAAGCTACCATCTTCATCATCCCAAAGCACGACACTCAAACATTGTCGTCATCTTCAATCAAT
Source organism: Aquilaria yunnanensis (assembly GCA_039654915.1). NCBI lineage: Eukaryota > Viridiplantae > Streptophyta > Magnoliopsida > Malvales > Thymelaeaceae > Aquilaria > Aquilaria yunnanensis. The sequence continues at coordinate 17,960,482 of CM077593.1, forward strand.
GAATCGCTCATTGCCGACCAACACTGTGGCTTTGTGTCATGTTGCTGATAATCAATTTCGTTGTTTGAAGCAAGGAAAGTGCCCCGATTGCAATTTTCACGTTGACCCGATTTTTTACAAAGCCGATTGCCGATTCCGATTGTTGCTGCTTGTCGATTCCGAGGAAGCTGGTTGGGCGACGGTGACGAAGCGATTAGTCAGGTGGCGACTCTAAGGGAGAACCTGGTCTGTGAGTCCGTGATGGGTGTCCGACGGTGAAAAAGGATGAGAAATCGCGAGCGGGATATGCGATGGAAAATTTGGAAAACATTAAAAACAGTGTTTTCCGATTCTTCACAATTTGGAAAATTGTTTTCTTAGAAAATAGAAAAAGAAAACTCATGCTAAACACGTTTTCTTTTCATTTTCTAATTTTCAGAAAATTTTCCAGAAAATTTGGAAAATTTTCATGAACTAAACAGGGCGGGCATTTTGCACATTTTTCAGTTTTTCTCTCTGTTTTCTTCCAATACTGACCCTGTTTATTGCATGTGAATTAGAGACATGATTAACAAATTTTTGAAGGATTAATTCTCTTCAATAGCCAAAATACCAGTCTAGTACTAACAAAACTCTTTGCCTATTGTTCAGGTCCAAAATTTTATGGGAAATTTCAATCTAACCCAGTACTTTATGGATTTGTCAAATTAGCCCAGAATTTTATGAAATTGTTAGATTTTATCTAGAATTTCACAAAATTGCCAGATTTGCTTTAAACTCTTGGGAGTTGCCCATTTTGCCCTAATATTCTCATTTTTTCTCACAAAATTTCAAAAAAAAAACCATCAATTCACACTGAAACTCTTTTTTTTTTTTTTGTTTTTTGGCCTAAACTGACCTCAAAAGACCTTTAAACTAATCTAATTCCTATTTTGCCCCAAATAACCAGTCTAAATTCCTAAGAATTTATAACACGAAATAACAACATAATCTAAATGCACCTAATCCTATTAACTGCCTAAGCTCTAAAATGACAATAATGATGCAAATTTCCTAGCAAATGACCAAATTGCCCCTAATTGACTTTAGAAAATAAAATGCTTTTAAAATAACATTGTCAGACCTATTCCTAAAACTAAAATTGGTACCCGAAGAAAATTATATGTCAACAGCTGCCCCTTTTATATGTTTCATGGAACATATTGCATACAAAGTCATAACCAAATTTTGTCTAGCCTTTCATTTCAACAATGAGAATTTTCCCACTGTAAAAAATCCTAAGGAGAAATTTTCTCCTTTATGAGCTTGATGAACCATCCTCATTATCTCTACAATAGAAACTCTCTCATTGTCTAAGAATCCATGGCAAAAAACTCTTCTCATCTAACTTATGTGGCCAAGAAACTCTCCTTGCTTATCTACAATAGGAACTCTTCTATTGCTTTTAGCCCTTTGAGGAAAACTCTTCCCACTTTCCTTGAGAAGGTAAGGAACCATCCTTAACCTTTCTACAGAAAAAAAAAAACTCTTCTCTCATTCTCTTTACCTTTGGTGGAGAACTTTCTCTTACTATTATTTAAGAGGTGGAGAATTAATGTGTTGTTTAGTTCACAATTCTTCCCACTACACTAATTCAATTCTTAATGTGGATGTATCAAATCTCTCTATACTTATATATGTGAAATCATAGAAAAATGTACCTATTATTCAAGTATAGCAGTGACAAGCATCAAAATCATGTTTTCCACATAACAAAGTTGTTTACAGTACTCAACATGTCTCTATTATCTAATCAACAATTAAAGGATTGTATTGTTAATTAACTGAAAATTAAACTAAATTAACTAATGCAGTAAAACAAATAAATAATTAACTATTTGGCACTTATTTCATATCAAATTTTATTTATTATTCAAAAATTAAACATATTTCCATCAACCAATCTTACCATCATTTCGAACATAAAAACTCACAACGTAGCATGTTTTGAGTAGTGTAATAAATATAAAAAAATTGATGCAAAAACAATAGCTTCTAAAGACCATCTTCTGCTAACTTGATAGTGAATTGCAAAAACATCTTCAAAACAATTAAGTACATAAGTGAAAGATCTCAAGAATCACATACTTAATATTCAAGTTAAAAACTCAAGAAAATAAATTAACAAATACTCTCCATCAATAAACTCATGCTTAATAGTATGACTGAGAAACAATTTAGCCCAAAAATTTAAAAAATTACTAAATAAAAAAATTCACTAAAAATTAAAAAAAAAACTTAAGACCTAAGTTACCAACTCCCCCACACTTAAGATGTACATTGCCCTTAATGTACAAACATTGAAAACACAAAGTGAAAAAGAGAGGAGAATTAGAAATTAATACCACCGTGAAAAATTCTATGTCTTGTTGCATAAGGCGGTCATTCCAAGTGATCCATAAAAATTGTTTGAGCTTTAGGTTCAGTAATAAAAGAGTTTCAAGAAAACAGAAAAGATGATCATTAAAACAAAAATAGTAATAAAGACTAGAAATATAACTGCTAGAGCAAAAATATAAAAGTAACTAAAATAAGGAGTAACCAATGCTCAAATAACAGTATCCAACATAGACTAGGAAAATAAAATAGATAATATCCAAAATAACATAAACATATAAATAAAAAAAGAATAAATGTCCTGGAATCCATCAATCATCTCTTGTCGGAGATGATCCAATGATTGGAGGATTGACTGCAGTACTTGAAGCAGTCATCATCTGTGTTTGTGCCTCAGGACCCTTAGTAATCCCAACCTCTACACTATGCTCCATAATCATAAGATCAGTAGCAGTCACTCCTACAGCTATCTCTCTACTCGCCCCCTCTTCTACAATCTAATCTCTCACCTCGTTGGCTCTCTCCTTAGCTTTCTTCTCAACTTTCTCCTCCTTGGCAGAAATAATGTCCTTACTGGTACCTCCATTGGTCATAACTTCATCAGCAACAACTCCATCATGCTAGTGTATAGCATCAACATTCGATGCTATGATGGTGTCAACTTTATCTACAACATCTCTCGTTCCCCCAATCTCATCTCCCTGCTCCTGACCGTTAATGTTGAAGGGCATCTGAAAATAATCATCTTAATCATTGCCCTACTATGAATACAAAGGGGAAATATAACTAGATGGTCCAGTAGCTCCGGGAGGCGTGAAATGTAAACGCACAACCTTCTCCAAACTCATACACTGCACCTTAACAGCGGAAAAGTGGCTATTAATACCAAGCAGACAGTCAATCATGAACTCAAGCCTTTCCATAATCAAATCATGCCTCTAAAGGTTAGTGCTCTGGTTAGCACAGGGGCACTGGTAGAAATGTAGGCGGCAGGAGTCTCATCAGAAGCCTGCTTTTCGGCCTGAATCTCCTTTTGTCTTCTCAATACAAACCGAAATTAACTGTCGATGAGGGCAATCTTCTTCAACATCCACATAGACTTCACTGACTCCAAGTTGACTTTGCTCGGTCAAAGTGATTCCATAAGGTACTTTTCCTGTAAAATGGGGCCTAGGTTCTTCGCCAACCTAGTAATGAACGATCTTGAACAAATAAACCTTGTCCTCGCCTTACAGGCAATATCGTGAACCCACTAGGCAAAGGCATGATTAAGGTGGCAATGGACTCTCTCAGCAATGTAGTAGAGATAAATAAGTCCTTTATGGTCACCACTCCAGTGCTCTCTTCTCATCCGAAAATAGAATCTACAAGTAAATAATGGATGTATCAGATAGTAGAAGACCTCAACTTGGATGCCATAAATGACTTCGGCTGATAAAAACCCTCATCATCTGCAATCTTCCTCCAGAAATCAGCAAGTCAGGAAGTGTTGCTACCAAAATCACATAAAGATCCAAGGTGTTCATTAGGATCTAGGTGCTCCTGAGAATAAAAGTTGCACCTTAAACTAAACTCATCAATACTCATCGAGTTGCTCATCTTTCCCAATGTAAATCGAACTCTGTCCTCCTTGGTCTAACTAATGTTCTTCGTATCAAACTCTAATTCTCCTATAAGAAAAGAACAAGAAATTAGCAAACAAAAAAAAAATAGAGATTCAAGAAAGAAAATACTACAAGAAAATATATATGGATAAATTAATAAAGATTAATCTTTCAAGTAGCAATCTCAACAAATATTCCCCGGCAACATGGCCAAAACTTAACATGTTGTTTAGTTAACAACTCTTCCCACTACACTAATTCAATTCTTCATGTGGATAAGTCAAATCTCTTTATACTTATACATGTGAACTCACGGCAAGCGCATCTACCATTTAGGTATAGTAGTTGCAAGTATCAAGATTATCTTTTCCACGGAACAGAGTTGCCTACCATAATTAATATCTTTCTATTATCTAACCGATAATTAAAGGATTGTTTAGCTAACTAACTAAGAATTAAACTAAATTAACCAATGTAGAAAAAATAATAATGAACTATTGGCAATAGAAAACAATCAAATAATCAATAAGCAAGATATGTCATGTTTAGATATGAATCCCCCTAGAAATCTATTGCATTATTCTTACTTTGGTTTAACAGGTATATAGTTAACAGGTACATAGTTAGCTCCCCATTACTCCTTATTACTAAACCGTATTCTTAAGTCACTAATAAGGTGTTTAGTCCTACCGTGTTTCCTAAGAATGCATTATTAGTTTTGTGACCCAACTACTAGGTTTTACCTTAGTCTGGAGATATTATGTTGGTCTATTACTCTTGACTATAACAATATCCCTTCTATTCAATAGTGTTCCACAACAAACATACCAGATACTAGGTACATATGTTCATCATCCAACATTGAATTAATAGAGTAGCTACCATTGATCAATGTATCAAAGGACATTGTATAAACCCCTAAAAAACCATAATTATCTTAAACCAAAAGTAATTATAACAACAATATCATCTTAGGGTTCATTAGCTCAAAGCATGAAGAGAGAAATTAGCCCATTAGGTCGATAAAAAGACACAACAAAAACTAGAGAAAACTAAGAACAGAAGACTCCATCTCTAAAATTCTTCTCCTCCAAGAAATCCTTGTTTTGGCATAAAGTAATCGGTGTTGATCATTTGAACTACCTATAGTAGCCTTCTATCATGAAACCTAAACTCCATTTTTCTGTATTTTTTAAAGACGGTTTCAGACAAATCATGTTCAAGATCGTGTCTCATTTTTTGAACATAAAAATCACAAACATTTAATGACATGATTTGGATCATGGGTGAGAAATAAACATGGGCATGCAACAAGGTAACACTTGCGTGTTTGGTGCTAACATGGGTGTGTTTCAAGCCATGTTTACTCCAATTTCTGCAAAAACTAGCAATTCAGCTCCAATACTCATGCGAAATCCTTCCTAACTATAAAAGAGGTCAAATAATACCTGAAAACAAAATATAAATCAATTAAGCATCAATTCCTACAAAAAATATATATAAAAAAAGACAAGCAATTATCTAGGAAAAATATCTAGAAAGCATGTATAAATATGAGCACATCAAGAACCCTTTTTTTACCACATCTTATTTTCTTTAAAGTAAAGAACTCCCTCTTGCCTTTTACCTTTGTAGATGGAGTTCTCTACATCAAAAAAATTAGAGATGGTAAAAAGACAAACTTCTCTCATGTCATTTACCTTTGTAGGCAAAGAACTCTCTCTTGCCTTTTTACCTTTTTAGGTAGAGAACCCTCTCTAGCTGTTTGCCCTTTTAGGTAGAGAACCCTCTCTACCTATTTACCCTTTTAGGTGGAGAACCCTCTCTGACCATTTTAAGTATGAAATCATTAAAAGAACTCAATTTTACCTTATATTTATTATGAGGAAGAGAATTACATTCTCTTTAAAAATCTCGGTTTGAACCTAATTTTAGATGTGATGAGATAGATAAACTTTTCTCATTCAAAAACTTTTGTTTAATTATGAGGAAGAAAATTACCTTTCTTTTAGAAATTTGGTTTAGCCTTCCTTGTTATGAGATAAAGAAATTTTTTTCATTAGAAACCTCAACCTGCCTAAATTACAAGGAAGAAAATTACCTTGCCTTTGGAACCTCTCTTTAGCATTCTTTCAATGTGATGAGGAGAGAAACCTTTCTCATTTAAAATTTTAGTTTGACCCAAATTACAAGGAAAAAAATTACTTTCACTTTGGAACCTTAATTTAACCTTTTAGTGAGATTAAAAAACCTTTCCTATTATCTTAGGTAAAGATTTCTAAGAAAATAACCAAACATAGGATAATTCTATCAAAGTGCAAGTCTCAAAATAAGTAAATTTGAAATAATAAATTCCATGAAATGAGTAAATTTTTAATCTTAAAATTTCAAAAAATGAGTTAATCTCAAAACCAAGAAAGTTGACCAAAATTAGTTATTTTTTAGAATGAAAATTTTCATAAAATGAATGAACTTCTAAACAAAAAATTTCTTCAAAAATGAATAAATTTAAAAAATGAGAATTCCTAAAAATGAGTAAATTTCAAAAATGTTTGAAATTAAAAAAAAAATAACTGAACTCCAAAAAATGCGAATTCCACAATGATTGAATTTTGAAAACTAAAAATTTCATAAAATGAGTGAATTTTGAAAACTTAAAATTCCATAAAATAAGTGAATTTTAAAAATTTCCAGAAAATGATGACAAATTCCAAAAAAAGAGTGAATTTCCACAACAAGTGAAATTCTACAAAATCGATGATTTCAAGAAAGCTAGAGATTCCACAAAATGGGTAATTTCCAAAAAATTAGAACTCCATGAGATTAGTGAATTTCTAAAAGTGAAAAATTCAATAAAATGTGTAAATTTTAAAAAGTAGTAATTGTAAAAATAAATTGAATTAAAAAAACAAGAGATTCCATAAAATGAGTGAATTTCAAAAATTAAACTTGTCCTACTAGAGACTTTAGAGTTGAAAATGTCTCGAGATACCTTAAAAATACATTGAGAAATGTCTCAAAATGAGCTTTGAGAAAAAAGAAAGCCTTAAGAAAACAACCTCTCAAACATGTCTTTATGATGAAAATTGTTTTGAAAAATGATATGATAACCGATGGATGTCAACCTTTCAAATTTGCTCCCAAGTATAAAAACAAACTATGATTTTTTTTAGGAGTGAAAACTTACCTCAATTTTGATCTTGAAAACTCCTTACTGAATGTCCATATTGGGGCCCTTTGGTCTTACTTTAACGAAAGCCACTTTGAATTTTTGTTACCTTTAAAAATTAAAATTAAACAATTTCCTGATAACCAATCTCACTGATGCACCGTAATGTCTCTAACCCTTGCCTTTTAAAGGATTCCTTCTTGTAGATCCTTGTTCCTCAAACTTGCCTTCAAAAGACATGTCTTTAAAATTATTTCAAAGGAATATGCACTACACATGTAGTCATGTTGCTCATGATGAATGACTTATGACTTTAAAAAAATTAACAAAAACCTTAATAGGTGAAATGTATAGATTTTATGAAAAAAAATCATGATACAATGAGAGATCGGTAACTCCTAGCATAGAGTTTACCTTCCTTGACCTCCCTTTTAATGTTGTTGTCATTTCTTACCTCGCCTTGGGCTTTATGATCCAAGAATGCACATCCTTTGTTCCTTTTGTGACCATAATAGTGCTCAAATTCCTTAATGCCCCTAATGTGTCCAAGAAATGTCTTTTCTTGAAGCCATTTCCTCATTTTTTTACCTACACACATTAATGAATAATGGTTTAGCCTTAAAGAAAAACTTTCATAAATTTGCAGAGCTTTGAAAAAATAACCTACGGCCATTGTATTTGATTAAAATTCTATTATTCTTTCCTTTTCCAACTCAAAGATGAAAAATGCAAGAGGTGAAAAGTATAAATAGGCTTTAAAGTAATGATGGTTTTTTTAAGATTAAGCAAAATGGTATTAAGAGGTAAATTACTTGGTTAAGGAATGTCAAGTTTGAATGATGTAAAAGAAAAAAGTCAAGTTAGAATGGTGTAAAAGAATGGCCTTTTAAGGCCACCCATGAGTGGACCTAATTGCCTTGAAAAACTTGATGGCACTAATTTTGAGTTTACCACCTTTTCCAGAAAGTTAGACATCATCTATTGTTCCCCAACTTTTGCAATCTTTGTGTAAACTTGCTTTGAAGGTTGCCTTTATCTTCTAAACTACCTTTGCAAGTTTTCAGTTCAGAATTCATCGCTAACTTTTGTTTTCCATTTATGCTCTAACTTTTACCTAGGCTGTATTAGAGATTTACAGCCCAACAAGTCCTTATCCTTTTTTCTTCTCTTTTTTTTTCTTTTTTGAAAGCCATAGTTTTGATAACTTGAAGGCATTGTTATTCACTTTATGTGATTTGCTAGATTGCCCTCCTATAGTGTTTGATTGAAGTAGACTTAAGTGAGATGGATTTAAGTGACATATGTTGCTCATCCTTACTCTTAATGCTTTCTTTCTTTTAAGTTTCCCTTTTTTCATTTTGGTGGAATGGAAGGATTTCGGTTCCTTCTTTGAATTTACATTATGAAGAAATAAGAAAATTTTCTTGTGTTGAGCAGCCATGGGATACCACCAAAGCCATTTAATTTCATAAGGATTATCTTCTTCAAAAGCTATTGAAAACATTTTGTCATGACGTTAATATCCTTTGCAAGCTTCTTTTTGTCTTCTATGATAAAAGTTTAGGTGCAACACTTGAGACATTTCTTACTAGATTTGGCAGCATGTTCAAGATTACCACCATCAAATCTCCCCTAGCTCTCATTTCCATTCATGTGTGGCATTCTCACATTTGTTTTCGTTTATAAAAGAAAGTATAATGGCAAGAAATTTTAAATTGTTGCTATAATGGCAAGAAATGTAAAATGGATGGTAAAATGGCAAGAAAAGTGAAATAAATGTAAAATGCTAATTTTTCTTATTGATAAGGAGCCAAATGCACATGTTACATTTTTTATCTAAAGAAAAAGAATAATAGATGTCCATTTAACAAATACTATATCCTAGAATTTGGACTAAATCTAGGAGATTTTACTGTTAAGTTATTTTGGCAAGTTCTCAAATATACAAGTTCACTTGAAAGATTTCTTATCATTCAAAAGTATGTGTAGATCTCTAGGTTGGATTTAGCTAGAAAATTCTTTTCGAATTGATGCCTTTCTCATCCATAAAAAGAGGTATAGGAACTTCTCTTATCCAAACGTTGCTTGAGGGATCATTTAAAAATGTGTTTGACTTGCTTCATGTCATTCTTGGCTGGATCAACTTAGGATTAAAAAATTTAAAAACTTTTAAATGAAGTGATTTTTCCATAATATGAATGTATGAAAGTGATGAGTGATGCATGCATGTGATAAATGATCTTCATGATCTATTACCTATGGAACTTTAAGACTTATAACAAAGTTAAGAGTGAGTACAGCTTGATATATGATTTTGATGCATGAGAAAACAAAAGAACAAGAAACGAAAAAAATTAGTAACAAGTTAATTAATATAGACAAATAACATATGGGCTATATGAGAAGAGAAATAAGCGCTATAGAATTAAAAAAATAAAGAGAACAAGTAATTGAATCAAAAGTGCAAGATATAAAGCAACAAAAATAGTCTAACTGCAACATGCCTATGGTGATGATAAAAGGGTTAGTATTGTTGGTGTATAACATACAATAATAAGGTTGGTATTATAACATTGAACAAGTTATGAGAACAATGAAGCAAACTGACTAAGCAAATACATGTATTGTTAAGGAAATCTTAGTGGATGGATCCATGGTCACTATATGCATAAGTAGTCATTTGAAAGGAAAACCATAAGTTAGTTCCCGAATCCTTTTTACTAAGTCTTATCGGACTAGAAAAGACCAAATCCCTCACCCACAAGGGTTATGTGTGAATGAATTAATTCAAGTTGTAGCTTTCGTATCCCATGGGGTGACCATCATCACACTTAGGCAACATCACTTACTACTACGGATTAGAGAAAGTGCGAAAAGTATTATCTCACACGACTAGCCTAATTTGGGTATTTTGCAAAATTTTAGTTGAAGTGAGCTTCGGTATAGAGCTCCTTATGCATGCCAATTGTGTATGTTGGGACTAGTACAAAGAAAAACAAAACAAATCAATAATAAAGAAATACACAAATAAAGAAAATAGAAAACCAAACCGTTTTATGGCTAAACTCATTCCAAATGGAGTTGCCAAGCTATAGAAACGATTTATGAGTCACCACCAATCAATTTAAAACTAAATCAATTAGATACTTGCCATGATCTACGAGAAATTTTAAAATCATGAGTCAATTATGTTAAAAGAAAACTAAGCACCTTCAATGCCATTGGTACCATGGGGATTCAATTATATCTTTATCTTTTTTTATTTTTTTGTTTCTTAACCTCATCCTTGATAAAATAATTTTTTATTAAGTTTAATTTAATTTAAATTTTAAATTTAATTTCAAATCATAAATCTAACTAAACCAACCAATTATGAAATTTTAGATGTCTTTAAAATCTTGAGATTTTACAGAATCCACCAAAAATTTAAAAGAAACATTTTATTTAGACCGTAAGTCTTATCAAACCAATCAAATTTGAACAAATAATCTGTCCTTAGATTTTATCAAATCTACCAAAAATATATCCTTAAATATATATTATTTTATCATCTTAATTCAATTAATTTTCAACTTAAAAAAATTAGGTAAATTAAATGATTTAAATAAAAAATTTTGGATTGCTAGTAAAAATCATAGTTCCATGTGTTGTTACTTTTTTTAAATTATTTACGACTAAAATAAATATGCAAACAAAAATTGAAGGAAAAATAAAGAAGAAAACAACACTATCTGATGAAACTAAAAAGACAGAGAAGGTAGGACTAGAACAAACAGACCAAAATAGGCCAGTGATTAAATGATGCTTTCACCAAAACAGAGAGCGCTGACCAGGCAGATTCAAGCCGGATCGGGTCGAAGGCGGGCTCGTCTTCAGATCGTCACTCTTCTTTTCGATTTCGATTGACAGAATGCAATCGTGGCTTGGACGACTGAGAGAGGATGACAACGATGCGCGGGGGATGTCCGGGACGCTATAGAGACAATGGACCTATGATGAGGTGGCTGGAGGGCGAGACACGATTGGTGCGGCGAGGAATCGGCCTTTCTCTTCTCTCGCTTAATTAGCGTCGCTGGTCGGTTGCGGCGTTTGGAAGTGATGGAGCAGGGTGGAACGGTGTGATATCAGCGAGCAAGGATAGTCGGCGGCTATAAGCATCGGGAAGGAGGAGAGATACTCCACCGGCGACGACTGTAGGCAGAGAAGCTCAGTGTTTGTGGGGAGAAGGGTGGCGAGATAAGGGAGTAAGTTGCAGTTTCTGCTTTTCCCTAAAGCTTAGGGGTTTCGCAAATTTTCCGGCTTTTCTATCTGTTTTCTTCCAAATATTGACCAACTAGTTATAGCAAGCGAATTAGAGACATGATTAATAGATTTTCAGAGATTAAATATCACCAAAATCAAATTTAAAGAGATATGATCTAGCCAAAATGTCAATTCAAGTCGAACAAAACTCTTAGGCTATTGTTTAGGTCCCTAACTTTATACAAAAATTCAATCTAATCTAATACTGTATGAATTTATCAAATTAGCCCAAAATTTTATGAAATTACTAGATTTGGTTCAGAATTTAATAAATGTGCTAGATTTGCTTCAAACTCTTAGGAGTTGCCCACTCTGCACCAAGATTTGCATTTTTGCCCAGAACTTTTCTAAACAATCCTCAACCCGCACACAATCTCTTCCTTTTTACCTAAACTCACCCAAAAAGATCTTTTGGACCCCCAAATTAGTACATAAACTAAATTAATTTCTATTTTGACCCTAATTGACCATTCTAAATTTCCAAGAATTTATAACACAAAATAACAACATAATCTAAATGCATTCATTCCTATCAACTGACTAAGCTCTAAAATGACTCTAAATGCATTCATTCCTATCAACTGACTAAGCTCTAAAATGACTATCATGACCCAAATGTCCTAAAAAATGACCAAATTGCCCCAAATTGCCCCTAATTGACTCTGGAAAATAAAATTCTTATAAACTAACTTTGTTAGGCCTATTCCTAAAATTAAAATTGGTACCTAGACAAAATTGGGTCTTAACAGTTGGTGAAGGTACTGACATTTGCTGGAGCAAAAATGTTGGTGAAATTGATAGATTTGAAAACTTAGGGTTCAAGGTGTTAGGTATGCCCGAAAAAAAAGTTCAATGGCAAAAAAAAAACGTTTGCATTTAAGGAGAAAAATAAACTTGTCGCATAACAGAAGTTGACACCATATTTATGTTTCTGAAAGTACCCATAATCCAAAATGGTGGGATATAAAGGATTCAAATTCAAATTTCAAAATATATAAAGGAAAGTAATTTCCACGATACATTAATTTCTTTTTCAAATATGGCTTAGTCCAAAAAATTTTAGATTTTCCACACTTTTTCCAATTTTATGTTGAAAAGGCAAGTGAATTGATTTTAATCCAAAATCATGTTATCCGTATTGTGTTTTGAAAAACAAAAAAAAATATGATATCATAATTACCATATCCCATATCCCATATCTGATTTTAGAAGGCCCCCAACTTTCTCAAGGCCTTGGTGGATTACCCACCAACGTTGCCATTGCTGTCTCTCATCTCGGAGGCCTCGCCGCCTACGTTGGTAAGCTTGGAGATGATGATTTTGGTGCATGCTCATTAATATTCCCAAGCAGAATGGCGTCTCTGATGATGAGATATACTTCAATCAAGGCACCTGCAGGACTGCCCTCGCCTTCGTCACTCTTCAGCTGGCAGAGAACGTAAGTCCATGTTCTATGGAAATCCCAGTTCCGGCATGTTATTGACAATGAAGGAGCTAATATTTCTGAATCTCATCAAATTTGCGAGTGATCTTTCTATTCTAGCAATGATTTGACTCAAAATTATAAACTTTTTCTCTAGTTCGCAGTTCACTTTTTCATAGAATTTCGATCTTCTTGGATCACGCAAAAATTTGTGCGTCAACAGACCTCGGGTTTTGGAAGCTATATTTATGAGTGCGTACCTGCAATTATCTCTGATAATTTTGTGCCATCATTTGTTGAGGTCCTACATTGGAATGCATTCTCAATAATTCTTGTAGTGAAAAACACTCCTAGCCTAAGAAATATATTGCTGTCAATACTAGGGAACAAGTACCAGGAAATGCAACTTGCTGTCATGAAGGTGCAAGGGCAAGGGCATTTTCTTTGGCATGTAAAAGTAGAGAGGTATCGTCTCTTGCACATGACACTTCATTCTATTTCAACCATGTAGTGTTCCAGATAGAACTTCAACGAGAATGTCAACTTGGTTGATGGTGTGTCAACAAAAGAGAGCTTTGGTAAAGCCAAACAGATATGGCGATAAAAGTGCCCGAAACAAACAAAAAAGAAGCTTGTACTTTTGCTCCTATACCAGTCCCATCTAGCTGAAGCTTCTGGTTCTTGTGGAACTAACATGCTTACCTTATTGTATTTAGACCTCATGTGTAAGTACGAATGCTTTATTTGTAAATACACCTTTTATTTTTATTTTTTCCTATAGTTTAATAGAAAGAAAATAAACTAATTTTTGTCCAATGCCTTTCCATTGCTTTAGAAAGCAATTGTACCAGATTAAGTTTATCATCCTTAAGTTTTCAAATAAATGTGGAAAATTGGACCAAATTGAAACATATATACATGCATGCATGCATGCATGCATGCTAAGGGCTCAATATATCTATCTATTTCCCCATAAAATTAAGCTTAGATGGTCTATAATTGCTAGTACTTAGTTACATTTGAGGTGTTTTTGTAGGTAATAGATTTCGGAGCCAGTGGAGGTTGAAAAGAGTTTAAATGGAGCCGTGGAGATGTGAAATTCCGATAGCCAAGTAAAGCTTAGAAGTTGGAGTGAAATGGAGCAAAAGAGGCCAAGAGAATGATGTCTAGCCCTTCACCGCACCACTGCAACGCACGCCGTTTAAGAACCATGAGCATGAAGAGACCTGGAACTGAGAAGGATGGACACAACAGGTCAACACGGTACCATCGTGCATGGAATGCTAGTGCGGTGGGTCACCACCGTTACTACCATTTACCCGTCCTACCATAGTGACCCCCTAGAAGTCACCCAAGCAACAATTTGGATAAGTGGTACCAGCATAGTGAAGGTACGATCAGCGCTTGGAACCTTCTTACTTCACCGCATCATCATTGCATCACCATGGCTTGCACGGTAAGGGTATGAACCAATATTTTCTATAAAATTTCAAGTGGTTAGGCTTTATTTTCATCATCTTGTAAGCCCAGGATTCTCACCAAACCTCTTTGTAATTGGTCCAGCATAACCCTTAGATATTTTGGATGCTTTAGAAATCTATAAAACTTGGATTTATAGAGTTAGGAAGCATTTTTGGATCTTTTGATCCTTCGATCATTTTAGACCTAGGTTTTAGAACTTAGAACACTTTAAAACTTGGAGGCATAAAGGTTTCACCTTTGGGCCTCCTGTGAATGGGATTTATATGTTTTATGGTGATTTCCTTTCTTTAGTGCAATTTCCTTCAATCTTTTCTCTTCAATATCATGTCTGTACTTTCATCTATCTCTTTGTTGTTTGCATTTTTGTTCTTAGGTGAGTAGTCACTCAAACCCTCTAGGGTTTTAGGGTGATTTGTGAGTTGAATGGTTGATTGTTGCTTGTAATCATGTCTATAGCATGCCTAGTGCTCATTTCCGTTCTTAACCCACTTGGTATGTTTGTTACCACAAATACACACTGCACAAGATGTTTGAGGAAATGCTCGAGAGAGATTTCCATGAGTCATGGCCATTGGAATTGGCTGAAATGGTTTTCTTGAGGTTGAGAAACTTTAAGGAACCATCTTGGTAAAAGAGGTAAATGCCTAAAGCACTAGCATTGGAAGCAAGACATGAGGATAATCTTGGTCACATGTTAGCAAATTTCCTAGGCTAAAGATAGCTTCGCAATTAACTATAGGAACCATCACGTTAGGGTGCCATGAATATGTAGTAAGTGATACCATTCATGAAATGATGCCCCTTTACCCTAGGAGGCTGTTTTTATGCATTTTGTGTCTTGTGTCTGAGTCTTTGTTATTACTAGTGCTAGTTTAGATACTTTAGTCTTTGTTAGTAGTTAGCCTTGGTTTGTTGCCATCATTGTTCCTTGCTTATTACTCTTATTGTCGTGCTATTTGCCTAGCATACTCTTGCACCACACATATTGTGCATACTCTTATTTAGTGAGATAGGAACTAGTAATAGCCTTAGTTAGCTCACTTAGTCTTCATGAGATCAGTCCCTACTTACCACACTACAAGCGACAATCGTGTGCTTACAATCTAAGTTTGGAGGGTTATTAAAATTTGAGGTAGTTTGCATCACACGCACACACTCCAAACTCCACCCATCAAGTGCCAATGACTTGACTATCTTTTTCTTGGATATTAATTAAAGTAGACAAGTTTCTATTGTTTGCATGCTTTTGGTGTCATCTAGGGATGTTAATTGTAAGATGGCATAAATAAGTGTTTATGGGGAAAAGAGCTGGGTGTTTGTGGAAAATTGGAGGTGGGATGAAAAGGGAACAGATGCTGTTGATTTGGAGGAGTTAGGGCTATTGTTTAGCAAGGCAAACATTACAAGAGGTGTGTTAAATTGTTGTGTGTAGTCTTAAGCCGTGATGGAATTTATAATGTGAAGTCATTAGCAAGGCAATTGAAATTTCAAAATCAAGTTTTTCTAATTATATGTACATTCATTTATTTGAACAAATAATGGAATTTAAACTTCTTTTTTGTTACTAATCAAGTGATATTTGCTTTTTTTATTAACTTCTTTTTTATGCTATTTTAATGGTATTTTATTTTTTCTTCATTTTTATGTTACTATTTTATTAGCATGGTGTAATTCATTCAATGAAATATCCTAAGAAAATAAATGCAATGTGCTCAAAGATATATCCTTAAAAAGGTAAATTTAATATGATTTTTTTCTGTCTATAGTTCATCTTCATTTGCCTCAAAATGTTCTATCTTGTCGCCTTCATTAAGCCAATGAACAGCCACATTTTACCTCAAAATTCATTCTACCAAAATTATTCACGTGAACCAATGCTTTGTCCATATTGATAGTGAAACTTACTGAAGTAGATGTGTCCAAATCAAAGGTGAGTCCTTATAAATAAATATGACATTAGAAGTCCCTCAAGTTGTGTCTTTAAGAAGGTTTCTCCATCACTCAAATCAATCTAGTGATATGTCCAATTATAGTAAAGAATGTAGGAATTTGCATACCTTTTGTGGTAGTTAGGCAGCTCTTTTTATAATAGCATGTAAAATTCCTTCCATGAATGGTAGTAACCACTTGGTGTTTGAATCCTAGCCATGGCAAGATATCAATTTGATCTATCCATAATGATCAATTATCCCTTCCTTATGTGATTGGCTACAGTTCGTGCAGCTCAATCGAAATATACAGGCCATGTCTTATTTGGCCTCTTAACATTCTGCCACTAATAATCTATAATCCTTGGACCCAATCCAAGTCCCTTACAGCATCACGTATGTAAAAAAGTTATCACTTAAATCTATTAGTTTTTTTATAATTTTTTCTTTATTTTTAAAATTATTTATTATGTGTAGTATTCCCACTTTTAAACGACTATGATACAACCATATGTATATAAAGGCATGATATATTAATTCAAACTTTTACGAGATAAAGTTGAAAAATATATGTGTAGCTGGGCATGCCTAATATTTATTATTTACATTTTGCATAATAGCAGGAATTTATTTTCAATTTTAAAACCTTAATCATTGTGAATGAAATTTTTAAAAATTGATTATTATGTTATTTTCTATTTTGAACTTTTTGGCCCCGTGACAACATATGGTATTTAAGATACATGTAATGTTGTGTATTTTCTATTTTAAACTTTTTGCTAAATACCATATTATGATAGGTTAGTAATTTTTTAAATTATTATGTTGATGATAATAATTTTATTAATAGTATTTGTAAGGCATTAAAATATATAAGATTTTTCTGGTACTCAATACAACTTTTAATCTTATGGCAACGCTAAGTTTATAGACCCTCTAAGATAGTGTGTTTCACTAAATCTCAAGCAAGATCAACTGTATTAATTAAATAATTGAGATTAATTCATCATATTATAATAACAAACCATCAACTTTAAAAGAATGTCTAATGCATACTTTACGCCAAAATTCATAATGTTGTTCATGCAGATTGTGTATTGTGTATCGCTAATCAAAGAAATTAACAAAATAATGAGAATAAAGACATGCTTCTCATTGCCCTATAATCTAACATATGTAAGATCATATTCTTTCATATATGAAATTAGTACATTGTGCGGTTCAAAAAAAATAATATCAATCTTTTACAACTTTTTCAAAATCAACTTGGTGAAATTGCTAAAGTCTAAAGTAGGGAAACACGCTTACAGTATTCAGCAAGTGCCCATAGAGGGTAAATATTCCTATATATTGCATAGTGCAACATACAATTCTTCATAAAAACTCCAGTGATTTCCTATACACAAGTGAAAATTAAATAATTAGAAACAATACTAGGTAACAACCTATATTTAATTCTAGTTAAAATTATAATGAAAAATTGGTAACCAAGTGGGTTATGCAGAGGGAGAGGTAAAACACTAGTTTTATTTTTTAAATTTTAAATATGAATTTGTTATTGTCCTCTACATTGTAATGTGTCCACCTTTATAGAAGGAAATAAAACTTTTACCTCTTGAGGGAAATCTCCATCTTGTAATTGAGAATTGATGATCAATTTTGCTGCATGATGAAGTGGAGTTGGGTTTCTCTCACTCTGGTTACATGAAAACTATGATATTAGTAATATTTTTATAGAGAAAATGATAACAATTAAGGTATATATAACATACTTGTCCAGACTGAATTAAACCCATCATAGCCCATGCTGTGTGTACTAAATTTGATCTACCTCCCTCCAAAGGTACATATTTCTATCAACAACAAGATATAAATTATTGTTAACTAATATTCTCCTCAAAAAATATGAAGAGACATACAAAAGCTATAAAAAGCAAACCTTGTCTGGACATGACTTATAGCTTTCTCCCCAACCTCCATTCTCTTTTTGAGTTTGGAGTAGAAAGTTAACACCTTTTCGTATGGCTACAGAATTATTATATGTTTTACCAGCTGCTGCTAGTCCGGTGAGAGCAAACCAAGAACCATATGTAAAGCACACTCCCCAATTTCCATACCTAATCCAAAAATAAATAAATAAGTTATATTTAGTTGAATTAATTCTTTCAAATAAATCCATAAAATAATGAGATATCACAATTTCCTCTAATAAATCTATACCATGAACCATCTGGCATTTGAATACTTTCAATATATTGTACAGCTTTGTGGATGAAAGTTTCAATCTCTTTCTTCCTATGTCCAGGATACAACTTCTTGAACAATACTAAAGCATGGATGGAAGATGCTGTGCACTCAATGTACTCATGTTCGATGACGATGTCAGCAAAAAATTCTGTCGGATTAAGTAGCTGAAACAATCACCAAAAGTTAATAAGACTATAAAAACATAAGTACACAGAAATATGGCATTTTAATTACTCAAAAGTCAGACACTTACTTCTAGCCAATTACTAGCTCCAGCTGGCTCCCAAGCTGCCAAACCTCCATTTTTACTCTATAGAAACTCAAAAGAAATGTAATTTGTTTATTAATTAAGAATTAAATAATTGATGACAATAAAAAGAAAAGATACATTCCTGGTGGAGAAAATTCACCTGTAGTGAGAGAATAACATTGACAGCATCATATAGCTTTTCAAGTTCTAGTTTCTCCCCAACAATTTCTGGTGGCAACATTGACATTAAGAGACAACACTGCAAGATAACATATTGTATTATAAGACAATATGAGTTGAATGAATGTAGCAGTTTTTTAACCTTGCAGCAAAGCATGTCATCATTATGAAAAAGTACTAAAAAAAAGCCAAATTTGGGCAAATATATAGTTTGTCCTATATTGCTAAAAAAACCTACATTTTACCCTTGAAGTTGGCCAATCATTTACACTTGTAAGAAAAAAAACTATTTTACATTTAAATAGAGTTAAAACAACATGGTCAACACGATTGAAATCCAGATCATAGGATCATAAAATCCTGTGATCCAGATCTAGGAAAATGTGTATGATTATTCAAGATCAATTATAAGGTAGGATCGGGATAGAATTGGGAGTAGGAAAATAGGATCTATAAGATTTTTTTATCTTCGAGATACTAGCAAAGCCTATTTGTTATAGGCTTTTCATTGGGCCAACTTAACATTTAGTCCAAGTTCCATTCCAAGTTCCATTTAAAAAGCCTTAATAACCCTAAAAGCTCTTTTAGAAAGCCTTTAGTTTGATTGAAAACCAATTAAAATTTATATGTGTGTGTGTGTGTGTGATGTTTTAGCAAGTAGCAAAGAGCAAGAGCATAATTTTTATATGCAACCCATGATTAATATAAATTTCTATATAACAGCATCTTGCTTTGCCAAAAAAGTATGAAATGATAGAATAGTGTTATTTAATAGTTGTTATGACAAAGCAAGTAGCTTTATTATGAAAGTATGGTGCTATAAAATTTTGTTATATAATTTTTTTTATAACACTTAAACTTTACTTGAATGAACAATATAGTTATTTTTTATATGAATTGCTATTTTAGGCAAGAACATAGACTTTGCTAGTATCTACAATTTGACTTTATAATCTTGATCCTAAAAGTGAAAAACAATCTAGTGTAGAATCCAAATCTTAACAAATTTGGAAAATTGATAGTTTAGATTAAAATTTGAAAAGTTTGATTTCAACAACTAAAAGCCATTGTAAAAAAAAAAAAAAAGTCTTCCCATGTAGGTGGTGAAGTATAGATTTTTTAAATATATAGGATTTTGAAACAAAATAGATTATTATGTTTTCAACCAAACCTTAGGTTTTTTTAATATAGCATTATAAAATAGTAGTAAATAAACAATTTAAACACCTTTAATCCTTCTGCTGTGCAGTCTGAAACTTGCCATCCATGGTCTTGATCGGAGAAAGTCCATGATCCCTTTGAAATATGGCGAAACATTTTCCTAAAATCACCAGAAGGATTGTCCGAGACCTTCACACATTTACACAAAATAAAGCATTTGGGTAAGCAAATTCATTAATTGAAGGACAAAGCGAAAAAGAAAATGATTGTAAAAGAAGTATGCTTTCATCATTAGTGAACCTGTGATTTCTTTATGAAGTCATGCCCTTTTTTTAGTACTGGTCCTATTTCATCTATAAGATTACTAGCAAGTAAAGCCTGTATTGCAAAACCGACATCCCATTGTTGGCTTCCAAAACTCTACAAGATAAGCAATTTTAGTTACTTAGTTTGAAAATGGTAAATAAAAAATGGATGGAAATTAAGACTTTGGAGAATCATTTTAAGATAAACCTGCATCTTCATTCCATCCTCAGCAACCCATATGTAATCTGAAATCCTTGCAAGATGCTTCTTAAAATGATCCCCATTTGGATCCTCAGCCCAACAAGCAAGCATGCATAATACCTAATAAATTGACCAAATTTCACAAACCAATATTGAGTAATATGTACATATATAGGCCTCATTTTCCAAAATCAATGGAATTTTTTGTTACCTTTTCCACACAACCAATAGTGATGTATCTACTATTTTCATCTTCATAATGGATGTGGTTCATTGTAACTTGAAGAGCCTTCTCTCTTATTATCTTATTAAAAGGCCAACAGTTTAGGAAAGGCTCAGTGAAAACATAAAGACTATCCCACATCAGATCTTGTATCAATGGATGTGGATAGTAGAGATCCTCCTAGAATATAAAAATAGTGTATTAGCATTGAACAACTTAAAATCTTTTTACACTTGGTTTATTTTTTTCAAGGTTTAGAATCTAATGGTTGTATACTCACCTGTGCACATAAGTGTCTCACTTTCTTCCAGTTAATTTCCTCATAAAGTTGGAGATACAATTCTTGTCTCAATTCTCGAATTATAGGTGTGATTGGTCCTACAAACTTCTTACCATATAGATATGACATAGGCATGTAAACCATACGACAATAACACCACATTTTTGCTGAAAATTACACAAAGAACCGAAACTAATATAAGCAACATAATAAAAGTCCAAAAAATTCACAGTTTGAGAAAAATATTAAAAAAAAATATGCCAACCTGGGTGCACAGGAAGGAAAGAAGGGAGGATCCAAAACTCTGGTGGCATTGGGTTGCTTCCAGACCAATCAAACAAACCGAGTATCTAAAAAACCATAATCTTTCATGACTAACAAACTTTGTACTGATTAATAATTTTTTTCGCTACTTGGAACTTTTTACATAATGAAGATTGAAATAATACCGAAAGCCAAGTCTTTCCCCAAGAGGGAATGTGTGTAACACTGCCATGATCAAGAATCCACTTTCGCGCTCTTGCACAAGCATTGTCCTGACCACCATCAGGTCCTTCACCAAGAATGCGCATGCAAATGTAGTTTAGGGCTGTGCAAAACATAGTGCTATGTCCCTCTATGTGCAATCCCCATCCACCATCCTCATTCTATAATCCACAATTTCTAGTGCTAAGTATTTACCAATCAACTAATAAGCCATGCACGTAGTTTAGTGTTCGATTAATCTTACTTGATGATAATAAATGTATCGAAGGATTTCTCTACGATGCTCCTGAGAGAAAACAGAGCTAAGATGTCCTGTAATGTACAAGCAGAATACCTGAAAATCCCGAAATCAAAATGATATATATTAGTCATTAATGGCATTAACTTTTGTTAAATTTAAAACTTGTAGTTTACTAACCAATGGTGGGAGGAAAAAAAGTGGACCGGCATTTTCTGCAGGCCAGTGCCCATCGCTTGCTTGCAAAGCAGAAAAAAAATGAACGGCTCTTCTCAGAGCTGCCGTGGCCTTCTCATACGTGATCGCTTCGCCATCCTCGATGCTCACTGTTGGAATTGTTTGCTTGAAATTCTTCTCTCTTAGAAACTGCAAAGTGTTTTTAAAACTTTATTAATTAATGAGTGATCGAGTTTTCTTCAAAACTGTACATTTCTGTTCTGTTTAATGTTTGAGCGAAAGCATTCATTGAGCCGAAAAGAGATGAAATGTGCTGAATTTCAAGGGGTTGATAGGTTCAAGCTGAAGTTTAGGGGTCTAATGGTGAAAACGTAGAAGCTAGAGGCCTTTTTGAGGCTTTAAGCCTTGTCTGGTCGCAGAAGCATAAACTTTAAACCCGAATTATGCTGTACGAAGTTCAGAGCATGAATTATTTGCACATACGTTCACACGTACGTATGTATTCGTATACGCGCTTGTTCATAGGTTTTGGGGTCAGGAAGGAAGTTGTTGCCTACATTCTTATTGCCTACACCGTCGTAACTCATAACCAAATAAGACAGGAATTTTACAGCTAGCTCACCTGCGTTCTCCATAGGAGGTCGGCGGAGGGCTTGACCTGGTACCGGTTGTTGTAGAAAGCACGACGAGCCTCCTCCACTTCCGCTCGCTCCTCCGGCGTCCCTGCGTCGGGGTCGAACACCCATGTTTGCCGTCCGACGAACTGGTTGGTGCTCTTCAAGTAAGGACCCTCCTCGCCTTCTGCAATCTTAAGCCTCCACATTTTGTTCCAAGTTCCGAGGTGGCTAATAATAATATTGTCTCTGAAAATATATATATATGTTAAAAGATTTAAAAATGATAGGTGGATGTATGACTAGCTAGTGAAAAGCGAAACAAAGCGAAAATCGCCTATTTATAGACGGGAACTAGGACGATTAAACGGCAACATTTTTCTCCGTTTTGGACTGGAGCTACGACCTCCACTTTTGGAAGCTGGCATTTTTTTCCCAACTGGTTTTCACCCGAACTTTGTCTTTTGTCTATATTCCTTTATTTAACTTTATTCAAACGCCGGCCAACTTTTTTTTTTAAGCTTCACACGCCTATTTTTCTTTCTTCTTCTCACATGTATGCTTCATTTTGGAACTTAGTAATTCATGTGTGTCCTCATGTTTTCTTGTTGTCCTTGTCTTATTAAATTTAGAAATTACCAAAAAAAAATAGGAAACAGAAAAAGGATTTGCTAGGCGAGTCCCTTCGTACATATGACCAGTTTTCATCCCTATAGATCATATGTTGAGAGCCAAGAATTAATGTATTTGCTACACATACAAGAATATAGGTTTTTCAGATAGTAATATGTTTTAATGTAGAAAGAAAAATTGATGTCATTGTCATCTTAATTAAATGTCGTTCATGGTCCCTAATCTCTAATTCTCATCCAACTATGGTTCTGGACCATAAAAATGTGTCAATTTTCAGTCTCCAAATGTTTAGAAACTGCTCGATTTTATTATTTTGTTTAATGAACTCCATTAGATTTTACTAGAAACACCATCTCAGGACTATTTTGGTGCAGAATCAGCAGTTCTGCTGGTGCTGCTATCAATGTTAGAAATTGCCAACGAAATGTAGTTTCTTTTAGAATATTTTGGTCGTATTTTTTCATAAGATTATAAACGAAAGTTTTTTACTATGTACACCATATCATCACTAATTAATATAAAGCTTAAGTTAGCTCAAATCAAAATTTTCAGTAAAATCCAAAATAAAACATTTTTAAAAGCGAAGGGACCAAGTTAACAGATGTTCAAGATTGAAGGCGAAATTATTAAAAGTCAGGGATCAAATTGTAATTTTATCTGGATATGCAATCTTAGGCTAGAAAACAAATACAGGAATAGTTTGGTGAACAAAAGTGGTTGACGAAGAAATTTCAGGGTAGTGGCAACGAAATGGGAAGCACAATTCCAAAGTTGAGCATCTATCATTAGTGTAAAATAAAGTCTTTCAACTTATAGAAAGACTTTTTGGATGACCACAAAGACCAAAACAAAGAAAGACTTTTTGGATGACAAAGACTACATCGGGTCCGGGGATGATTCCGTTCACAATATTTCTCAACATTACTTGAGCCAAAAAAGCTCAAGTATCTTAAATGAAAAAAATTAATTTAGACTTAATTTAATTAGGATCTTTTGCGTAAAGAAGAATTACTTATAAGATGTTCCCAATTTAGCATTTAACAGTGTGTCAGAAAATTTGTTTTCGTTTCTGAGGCAGAGGATATGCTAAAGCACTTAAAAAAATAATACCCTTATGTTCCAGATTTTTTGAAATAGTTGAATTTGGAATGAATATTTCACTTTTTAACTTTTTATACAAAAATTAAGCAAGATAGAAAAAGTGAATATTAAAATGATAGTTTAAGAGTAATATGGTAAAATGATTTACTATATATTATAAAAATTTAAAAAGTTCAAAATATTACAAAAAGAAATGTGGAATGGATGGAAGTGAAAATAAGGATTTTCAAGTTAACTATTTTTATCCTTCAAAATCTTTATTTTGAATAAAATCCCTATTTAGGTAACTATTTTTATCCTGTTGGCCCCTCATATGGAATGCTTTAAAATGATTTATAACTACTACAAAATGTTTTAGAATGGTTTACGGTTAAAAGAGAACAACTAACTAAATTGAGAGTGAGAATAGATTAATGAAGATAAAAGATTAAAGACCCCTCACGAAATTTATGCTGAAAACTTGTGTCTATACATGATGCATCAAAACCTTGGAATTGCATTTCTCAGTCAACCTAACTAGTTGAAATTTCAAAACATCTACGGGGAAGATGCATAAAGAGGTGGGAATGGGCCTCGATTACTGTTTTTGTAAAAAATTTGGGCTAGTTTGTGAACCATTGTTGTAGTTAAAATTAAAATTTTAGATAATTTATTAATGGTAAATGCAAGATAAATAATCTTCACGATACTCTTAACATATAAAACAGACCTAGTGTTGGTGAAAAGAAATTTTCAACCTCTACTATATCATAAATTGTTACACGTCTCAACAAATCGATAATAATATATTACACAGATACATGTGGTGTGTTTAATGAGGCAAAACATGGGATAATAAAACCCACCATCTTGGCCCATATTGGCCGATGGCTTCAAGCTAGTTAGCCTAGAAAGGCGATGGTAGTGGTGGTTCAAACTCCATATCTTGCATTCTACTTTTTCAAAAGGAGAAAAATTCTCACATGAAATATGAAAGGCCGCTGTTTGATCTGACCTAGTTGAATTTTGCAGAAATAATGGATATCGTCCTAAACGACTAAACCTACTATTTGAGAGGATGAGAGAGTAACGACTAGTAAATTATTTTAATACAATATTCTCAATTCTATTAATAATTCACCTAATTGGTATACTAATTGAAACTCCATAAAAGTTCAAAAAAAATTAAAAATATTTTTAAGAAAATATTATGATTCGCTTCATGTTGTGCTTAAAATCAACTTAAACCGAATTGAAGTAGGAGATACAAATCTTAGATCTTATATGCACAAATGATTCCAATATCCCAACAAAGTAAGAGATACAATTCAGAAAAAAAAAAAAAAAAAAGAGTGAGACAGACGTACAAATCTAGCTTAGGAGAGCTATAGATAAATAAATCATAAAAATTTTCTTAAATGAAATAAAAATTAGGGTATACAAAAAAGTAAAATGAAAAACAAATTGATTGATAATAAAAAATAGTGATATATACAAATCGAAAGGTGAATATTTATAAAGTTGATTTATAAATAAGGTTAGAGATATTATAAATTGGATGATTATAAATTGGATGATTCATATATATGAATTCTATCATTGATACTAAAAACATACGTGAACAACTTCAAAATACACCTCCCGCCAAAATCAAATAACAAATATACATGCTTGATATGAGACAATTATATATTGATTTTTATTTTTATTTTTTCTCAATTTATTTAAACTTACATTTGCTTAATAATGATACTCATACCCAATGAAATGGGCCCCATATTTTGGGACCCTCAAGGCCATCAAGCCCAAAAGATATAAAGACTCATTCACCTCATAACAATATTTTTAAAGCAGAACCGTTTATTAAACCGGAAAAGCTTTTGATTCATAGTCGAACCGGTTCAACCAGTTAAATCGTCAGGTCAAAGACACCTCCATATTTTTATTTCATACTTAGCAGTAACCTTATTATTACTTAAAAAATATTATAGATTATAAGAAAATTTTGACATACTATAAAAACTAACTTGTAAATTATCCAATATCAAAATTTCTTCTCTCCTTCATTCTCTCTCTGACGACGGGCTTTTACCTTTCTCAATTCTCTTTTCACCCAATTCTCAGTAGATCTTTCTCATTTTTTGCCTTGCCTCTATTTTCCCGATTACTCATTTTACCTTTCTTCCTCCTCTTCAACCTCTATTTCTTTTACCTCCATCTCCTCCCTTGTCGGACAGATGTATTTCCCTACCCAGTTCTTTTCTTACTTTCATTTTTGTTTCTATAGTTTTATGAAGGCCAGAGCATGATCACTGCCATTATCTTCCATCATGCCTTCAGTGCTTCTTGTAATCTTCTCCTTTTTTTTTTAGTGTGGCAACGTCGGGTTTTCTGGAGTCGCCACCAATCGGTTTACTTAGGTCGATTGGTCACCTTAAAATTGGTCTGCGAGAGTTCGGGAATCGGGAGTACGGTTACGCTAAAACAATATTGTTATAGCGCCCAAAATTGGCACCTTAGTTGATTTTAATTTTGTTTTACTTTGCTCTTAAAAATTTTCAGTTAATTTAGATATTTTAACTGAATTAGTCAAAAATGTGGATTTTGGTAATTAATTCGGGTAAAATTTTATACTTCCGAACCATGGACTCTGCCGAGTCATTTGGACACGGAAGATTTTGATTCCGAACCATGGACTCTGCCGAGTCATTTGGATACGGAATTTTGGTGAAATTTTAAACAATTTTATCCATATTGTAAAAATATGGATTTTTATCTTTTTATTTAATTAATTTATTTTTTAAAAAAAAAGTTTAATATTTTCCAAACCGTAGATCCTGCCGGATCATCCGGATATGGAAATTGATTTAATTTATCGTAATTATTTAATTCTTATTATCATGAAATTAATTTTTAAATGATAATTTTGTTCATGAATGATTTTTAATACAAATTAAAAATTTATTTTTTTTTTTTAACTTTCTTTGTTTTTCTTTTTTTTAATTTATTTTTACTTTCTTTTTTTTTAATTTTCTTTCTTTTATCTTTCTTTATCTTTATCTTATCTTTCTTTTTTTTTTTCTTTTTTTTTTCTTTTATCTTTCTTTATTTTTTCTTTTATTTTTCTTATCTTTTCTTTTATTTCTTTCTTTTTTTATCTTTTATTTCTTTCTTTTATTATCTTTTATTTCTTTCTTTTATTTTTATCTGATTTTTCTTGTTTAATGAAGGATATTTATTATTTAAAGAATTACTCAATTTATAAAAGAATTGAAAAAATTATTAATTTTTATTTAATAAGAAGTTAATTTAAAGGAATTAAAGAGTTTAAAAATAAAAAAAAACTTTGATCATGGTACGGGGCGTTGTTACTCAGCCAGACCCTCTTCACCAGGTGAAGCAGCTCAAAAGCGGGCACGAGACAGTTTCCAGCCAATATACCATGAACTAAATTTTTTTTTAATAAAAGATTAACCAAAAGTAATTGTTTAATTAAAAAAAATTAAAAATTTATATGTATATTTTAAACAAAAGAAGAAAAGTTTTGATATTTATTTAATTTGTTTTGGAATAAAAGATTATTTAACCAAAAATTTATATGTATTTTAAAACAAAAGTTTTGATATTTATATTTTTTTTGTTTTCTTTTTGTTTAATGAAAGATTTTTTTTTTTAATTTATATCTCTGAAAATATCTAATTAATAAGTCTAAAATATTTAAGAGAAAATTAAATTCAATTTTTTTTTGTTATTTATTTTTTTATTTTTTTTGAAATTATTTGACTAAAATTTTTATAAAGGAAACAAAAAGTTATATTTTTTAAAAGGAATAAATAAAATATTACTGAATAAAATATTAACCCAAAATTTTTATTCTTTTTATTCTTTTTATTAATAAAGAAAACTAAAATAAAATTATTTTATTATTTTAATAAATAATTAATATATTAGTCCCAAAATTTTATTTTTAATAAAGAAAGGTTTATTTATATACTTTATTTAAAAATATTTCCAAGCCATGGATCCTGGCGGATCATTTGGTCATGGATTTTTTAATTTTTGTTAAATTTTAATTATTTAATTAGTTATTAATTTTAATTGGATTTTTCTTGAATTTTTATTTTAAGTATCATTATTAAAAAAATATTTAAAAAGAATTGATTTAATCATGTTTGTTTATTAATTTTAACAAAAAGTTCACTTTGTTATCTTTAAAGAAATAATAAAAAATGTATTCCAAAATAAAAATAATTGGCTTTTAAATTTTTATTAGCCTTAATAATTAATTACAAAAGAATCTTCTTTTAGTTTTTTTATTTATGGGTAAAAGGTGAATTAAATAAATTAAATTATATAAATAAAAATTAATAAAGTGGGGCTTTTTGGCCATCCACTTGAAAAAAAAATAATAAATGTTATCAAAATTTAATTAAATTAATTATTAACAATAATAATGAAAGTTAATTAAGTCAAAAATAATAAAAGTTAGCCAAATTAATTAAGTTAATTAATTAACAACAATAAATAAAAGTTAGCCAAGTTTAATTAAGTTAATTAATTAACAAAAATAATAAAAGTTAGCCAAGTTTAATTAAGTTAATTAATTAACAACAATAAATAAAAGTTAGCCAAGTTTAATTAAGTTAATTAATTAACAACAATAATAAAAGTTAGCCAAGTTTAATTAAGTTAATTAATTAACAACAATAAATAAAAGTTAGCCAAGTTTAATTAAGTTAATTAATTAACAACAATAATAAAAGTTAGCCAAGTTTAATTAAGTTAATTAATTAACAACAATAATAAAAGTTAGCCAAGTTTAATTAAGTTAATTAATTAACAACAATAAATAAAAGTTAGCCAAGTTTAATTAAGTTAATTAATTAACAACAATAATAAAAGTTAGCCAAGTTTAATTAAGTTAATTAATTAACAACAATAAATAAAAGTTAGCCAAGTTTAATTAAGTTAATTAATTACAACAAAAATAAAAGTTAGACAATTTAATTAATTATTAACAACAATAATAATAAAGGTTAGTAAAAATTAGCAAGTTAGTTGTTAGTTGCTAATAACAAAAAAAAAAAGGTTAGTAATAATAACAATAATAAACAAATAAATAAACAAGTAAAAAAATAAATGAGTTAGTTAATTAATTTTCTGCAAAGACAAAATAAAAAGGTTAGTGACCTAATAGAAAGAAATTGAAAAGATGAAGGACTGAAAGGAGGTTTTACCCTTAAAAATTAAAATTGAATCTGGAGAAAATATCAGAGACGACGCGAGGGAGGAGGGGGGTGACGGGGCTGGGCAGGCGGAGGCGGCGGGGCGCAGGGCGGCCGGCGACGGCGACAAGAGCGCGGGGCGACGGCGGCGAGGGCAACGGCGGCCGGGACGACGGCGGCGAGGGAGCGGGGCGACGGCGGCAAGACGGCTGGGTGCGGCGGCGCGAGACGGCAGGACTGCTGGGCGCGGCGGCGGAACGGCAACGACGGCGGCGACGGCGACGGCGACGGCGCAGGAGCGATGGCGACGGCGAGACGGCGGCGGCAGGGCGACGGCAGCGGGATAGGACGGCGACAGAAAAAGAAAGAAAGAGAAAACGGAGGAAGAAGGTAGTCGAAACGTAAGAAAAAATAATTTTGGGACTGTTTTGGCAGAGGGAGGAGAGGCTAGGACTAAAGCTTCTATTTTCTTTTTTTTTAAAACGGAGCTCGCAACTTTTTTCTCTGATTTTCTATCTGTTCAGCACTGAATTTGGAGGGGTATTTATAGAAGGAGCTTAGCTGAACTGTGGACGGATAAATTAATAAAAAATATCAAACTTATCTTTTAAATTGGTAAAATGACAGTTTCAGTCCTTTACGTTACTCCAGCTCTGGATAAGCTCAGAAGCTTTTGATTTTGACAATTTTAACGTTTTCTGTCAATTTGGGCTAGAAACGTTCGTTTAGGCCCAAAATTGACGCGAAAAATTACCCAAAGCTCCTGAAACTTTCAGAATTTGTCAATTTTATCCGAAACTTCTCAATTTTGTCATTTTTACCTCAAACTTTTAATTTTTTTGTCATTTTTTTCTGAAATTTTATTTTTATTCCAAACACATACATATTCACACATATATTATTTTAAATCAAATCTTCTCAAAATAAAAATATATTTTAAACTAATTAACATAATTAAAATTTTTTAGCAATAATAATAATTTTTTTAATTAGTTTTTTTTTTTAAAATTTTTAAAAAAAGGCCGGACGAAATTGGGTGTCAACAGCTGCCCCCCTTTGCATGCTTCATGGGACATGATGTATGCAAAGTAGTTACCAAATTTCGTCCGTCTTAGCTAGCCATTGAGAACCTTCTCGCCGCCTAAACTATGTGGTTAAGGAAAATTTTTTTTAGAGCCTCTGCGATAAGAACTCTCCTATCGTTGAAGGGAAAATTGATGATTTTGAGGTTAAGGGCCCTACCTTAGAACCTCGACGATAGGAACTCTCCTATCGTTTGAAGGAAAATTGATTGTTTTGAGGTTAAGGGTCCTACCTTAGAACCTCGACGATAGGAACTCTCCTATCGTTTGAAGGAAAATTGATGATTTTGAGGTTAAGGGTCCTACCTTAGAACCTCGACGGTAGGAACTCTCCTATCGTTTGAAGGAAAATTGATGATTTTGAGGTTAAGGGTCCTACCTTAGAACCTCGACGACAGGAACTCTCCTATCGTTTGAAGGAAAATTGTTTGAATGAGGTTAAGGGTCCTACCTTAGAACCTCGACGATAGGAACTCTCCTATCGTTTGAAGGAAAATTGATGATTTTGAGGTTAAGGGTCCTACCTTAGAACCTCGACGACAGGAACTCTCCTATCGTTTGAAGGAAAATTGATGATTTTGAGGTTAAGGGTCCTACCTTAGAACCTCGACGATAGGAACTCTCCTATCGTTTGAAGGAAAATTGATGATTTTGAGGTTAAGGGTCCTACCTTAGAACCTCGACCACAGGAACTCTCCTATCGTTTGAAGGAAAATTGTTTGAATGAGGTTAAGGGTCCTACCTTAGAACCTCGACGATAGGAACTCTCCTATCGTTTGAAGGAAAATTGATGATTTTGAGGTTAAGGGCCCTACCTTAGAACCTCGACGATAGGAACTCTCCTATCGTTTGAAGGAAAATTGATTGTATGAGGTTAAGGGTCCTACCTTAGAACCTCGATGATAGGAACTCTCCTATCGTTTGAAGGAAAATTGTTTGAATGAGGTTAAGGGTCCTACCTTAGAACCTCGACGATAGGAACTCTCCTATCGTTTGAAGGAAAATTGATGATTTTGAGGTTAAGGGCCCTACCTTAGAACCTCGACGATAGGAACTCTCCTATCGTTTGAAGGAAAATTGATGGAATGAGGTTAAGGAAATCTCCTTGAACCTCGAGCGAAATTTATATGAAAGCAATTAGAATTGGAATAATTTTCTTCGAAAGTGTGAATTTGCATAATAGGCGAGTGCGAAATTTTAGACTTCGATAAAATGAGTGAATCTTGATGATGACAATATCGCTAACAAATTATGTAAAGGGAACGGATGTTTGGAATCAATATCCAAGGTTCATCTAATATTTTCTTTAGTAAATATAGATTCGCTTGAGAGATATATCATCCAAATAAGGTTGAAGCTTAACTATCCTAAAATGTTATGCCTAGTAGACCTAATAGGATGCGTCTCAAGAGCAATAAAAATTACTCTTTACTCAGCCATTCCAACCTAAAGGCATTGTCCTATGGTTTTAATATCAGCATGGACGAGACTATCTTATAAGATAAAAAAAGAAATTCCCTGAAAGAAAAACTAAAACACGAAAGAAAATGCTGATAATAAAACTAAAGGACAAGCAAAACGGATCGGATCACTTCTTCTTCCACAATATTTCAACAGGGTTAGTAGAGGACTATTATGGGATCGAACTGTTCGGGAAAGACTGTCGCGTCCAGTCTATCTGAATCATTGCTGGATCTGGTTCAGGAACAAAAGCTTGTATTTTATCTAGCAATTCTTCAGCAGTTGTTGCGGATATTATGATTCGCCGTGCCACTCTTGATATAAAATTCTTCTGCATAGCATAATCCATAAAAGCTATCAGACCTGTAAAGAAATTGTTAACATTTAAAAGCCCAATGGGTTTCTTATGCAAATTAAGTTGGGCCATGGAAGCAATTTGAAAGACTTCTCCCAATGTGCCAAAATCACCTGGTAGAGCGATAAAAGCATTAGCATTTAAAAGCATTTGTAACACACGCTCTTGTAAATTTTTAACCACTAATTCTTCTCCAATCGTGCCCCAGAAATAAATTTCAGAGGTCCAGGGATAATGCCCAGAACTTGACTTCCTCCTAGAGATGCTGCTGATGCTACACCTCCCATTAATCCGACACTACCTCCTCCATAAACTAAATGTATTTTTCGCTCAGCTAATACTCTACCCAAATGGTTGGCTGCTTTTAAATACTCTTCATCTTTTCCAGGAAAAGCCCCAGAAAATACACAAATACTTCGGGATTTACGAGTTGGGGTTTTCTCCATTCCTATCCTTACCCTTGTGAGAAAAGAGGATATATTTATAGAGATGAAGAGATAAGGCAATAATTTTATTTTTCAAGAATGGATACATTATTGCCAGCTATTCATAGTAGTCACGGGTATGACTCTGGTCAGGTATGGGTACACTATCGTTAAAAGAGGAGGAAAATTTTCAAAGTAGCTGCTAGCATGTACAGTAGTCGCGACTGTAGCTTATGTCAGGAGTAGGTACATGATTGTCGGATGAGAAGGAAAATTTCAAAAATGGCAGGTATATACAGTAGTCATAATTATAGCTCATGTCAGGAGTGGGTACATTATGGGAGGAAAATTTCAAAAGCGTCAGCTAGCATGTACAGTATCGTGACTATGGCTTATGTCAAGAGTGGATACATTATTGCTGAAAGAGGAGGAAAATTTCAAAAGCGACAGCTAGCACGTACAGTAATCGTGACTTTGGTTCATGTCAGGAGTGGATACATTATTACCAAAAGGGGAGGAAAATTTCAAAAGCGACAGCTAGCACGTACAGTAATCGTGACCTTGTTCCGTCTTCTACTGGCTTTGCGTCCAGTAACGGCTTCAATGCTTTCTATGAATCAGTGATTTGCATCTCATCTAGCTTTTTCACAAACTGGCAAACAGGGTCGTTTAGGGTCAGATTCCCAAGACTGTAACGTTCTCGTTCTTTTTGGAGAATTATCCATAATCCAACAACCTCAAATTGCACTATTCCGCAAGAATGCGCTTCAAGAACCTCTCGGATATCTTCCAGAGATTCCTTACGCAAGCCATTCTTGATGAATTTTATTCTATCATTACGATTTCTGGTGATCACTCCTGGAGAACGACATTTATTGCCGCAAATCCACCATCCACAATTATGACAAACGCCTAGCCTCTTTGCTCTTCTTTTTTTGGCATAAGCACTTTTACCAAAGCCAGGCATACGGGGAAAGAACGCTTCTGGAACTTCACCAGCTGAACGAACCTTAGCTTCAATTAGCCACCGCACATTATCAGGAATGCCTTTGTGCATAAATAGTCAGAATCGTTCACATCTAGCTTGATAAACCTTTTTAAGAACATTTATTGGGAAAGAAGGGAAATATTTTCGTAGAGCAGAAAGAGAAGGCTCCATTGATGAAGGAGGCATTTAAGAGAAAAAGAAAGAAATTAGTGATTGTAGGAAATGGAAATAACTGACTTTGGGAGTTATGGAGTACCGTATCCAGAAGGAAGAACACGCATTTATAGTGATGAAAGGATAATGCGTTTATTACACTTACGGAAGTAAGTACATTATTGCCAAAAGAAAAGACAAATGACAGCTTATATGTACAGCAATCATGACTGTGGCTCTCATCTTCCACTAGTTTATGTCTAGTAATGGCTTTAATGCCTTCATAAGTCGGGGATTTGCTTCCCATCCAGTTTTCTCACAAACTGGCAAACAGGGTCATTAAAAGTTAGATTTCCAAGACTGTAACGATCCTGCTCTTTACGGAAAGTCCACCATAAATCCATAATTTCCCATTGCACTATTTCACAAGAATGTGTTTCAAAAGTTAATAGGATATCATCCAAAGATTCCTTACGCAGGCCGTTCTTGATGAATTTTCTTTTATCTTCATGATTTCTGGAGATGTATCCTAAAAAGCGACATTTAGTATTACAATTCCATCGTCCACATTTATGACAGACACCTAGCCTCTTTGCTCTTCGCTTTTTGGCATAAGCGCTTTTACCAAAGCCGGACATACGGGGAAAGAACGCTTCTGGAACTTCACCAGCTGAACGAACCTTAGCTTCAATTAGCCACCGCACATTATCAGGAATGCCTTTGTGCATAAATACTCTGAATCGTTCACATCTGGCTTGATAAATCTTTTTAAGAACATTTATTGGGAAAGAAGGGAAATATTTTCGTAGAGCAGAAAGGGAAGGCTCCATTGATGAAGGAGGCATTTAAGAGAAAAAGAAAGAAATTAGTGATTGTAGGAAACGGAAATAACTAACACATATTTATAGTGATGAAAGGGATAATGCGTTAATTACACTTACAGAAGCAAGTACATTATTGTCAAAAGAAAAGACAAATGACAGCTTATATGTACAGGAATCATGACCGTGACTCTCATCTTCTACTGATTCATGTCCAGTAATGGCTTCAATGCCTTCTATAAGTCGGGGATTTGCTTCCCATCTAGTTTTCTTACAAACTGACAAACAGGGTCGTTTAAAATCACATTCCCAAGACTGTAACGGTTTCGTTCTTTATGGTAAGTCCTCCATAAACCGATAATTTCACCTTGCACTTTTCCACAAGAATGCGTTTCAAGAGTCTCTCGGATATCTTCCAGAGACTCCTTACGCAGGCCATTCTTAATGAATTTTCTTTTATCTTCACGATTTATGGAGATGTATCCTAAAGAGCGACATTTAGTATTACAATTCCATCGCCCACATTTATAACACACGCCTAGTCTCTTTGCTCTTCGCCTTTTGGCATAACGGCTTTTACCTAAACCGGGCATGCGGGGCATAAATGCATCTGGAACTTCACCCGCCAAACGGACCTTAGCTTCAATTATCCACTGCACATTATCGGGAATGCCTTTGCGTGTAAAAACTCTGATTCTTTCACATCTAGCAAGGTAGATCTTTTTAAGGACTTTTAGTGGGAGGGAAGGAAAGTATTTTCGCAGTACAGAAAGAGTAGAATCCATTGATGAGAGAAGAATTTGAGAGAAGAGGGAAATGAATCAGTTATTGCAGGAAACTGGAATAATCGACTTTAGAAGTCACGGGGTATCTTATCTGTTGTTTAATCAGAAGGAAGAACACGCATTTATAGTGATGAAAAGGGATAACGTGTCGATTACACTTAGGGGAGCATGTACATCTGTCAAAAGAAAATGCAAATTTTTCCAAATATAACAAACTGTGTGTACAGTAATTGTGACTGTGGCTTACATCTTCCACTGGTTTTACGTCCAGTAACGGCATTAACGGCTTCTATGAGTCGAGGATCTGCTTCCCATCTAGCTTTCTTACAAGCCGGCAAACAGGGTCGTTTAAAGTCAGATTCCCGGGACTGTAACGGTCTCGTTCTTCATGAAAAATACTCCATAAATCAAGAATTTCACGTTGCACAGATCCACAAGAATGCGTCTCAAGAGTCAATTGGATATCATCCAATGAGTCCTTACTCAAGCCATTCTTGATGAACCGTATTTTATCTTCTCGATTATTGGAGATCATTCCTAAAGAACGACACCTAGTCTTACAAGTCCACCTACCACATTTATGGCAGACTTGTAATCTTTTCGCTCTTCTTTTTCTGGCATAAGAACTTTTGCCAACACCAGGCATGTAAGACACAAATGCCTCTGGGATTTCACCTGCCAGACGAACCTTAGCTTCAATTAACCACCGCACATCTTCAGGGATTCCTTTATGCATCAGAGCTCTTAATCGTTCACAGCGAACTTGGTAGATCTTTTTTAGGATGTTCATTGGGAGAGAAGGGAAATACTTTCGCAAGGCGGAAAAAGTAGGATCCATTTTCTAGGAGGAAGTAAAAGAAAGAAGGGGTGAAGGAATCAGTTATTATGGGCAACTGAGAGAACCGACTTGAGAGTCACGGAGTACCGTATCCGCCGTTTAACCGGAAAAGTGGATCCTACTTTATTTTAGTATCATAGATATTTCTTATCTTTGATATCTCATCAGGCATGACATTGATCCAGTCCTTGATTATTGAATCCATTGTCTGCTTTCGACGACAATATTTCTCGATATCCACGCTTATCTTTGACCATAGCTATTTCTTATCTTGGATACTACTAAGCTGGCGTCAATTCTGTCCATCCCGGTGTAGCCTCGATTATTGAATTGATTACCAGGATTTTGACAATATTGTCTACTTTATCCTTGAATTGCTGATGGGGCTGGGTCCACTATATCAGCTGTGCATCCAGCAGTAGATTGGTAAAAACGGATGTCACTGAGACGTCAGCTTATACTGCTGTGACTGTGCGGTGGATACGCTTCCCATTTGATCCTTGTTCTGTATGCCATGCATGCATGATGTGAAATGCATGAATGCAGAGCATGTGTAACTGATGGATTTATTTTTTATATCTTTGCTTTACTGGATCCTCTTTGTA
This sequence comes from Aquilaria yunnanensis, assembly GCA_039654915.1. Taxonomy (NCBI): domain Eukaryota; kingdom Viridiplantae; phylum Streptophyta; class Magnoliopsida; order Malvales; family Thymelaeaceae; genus Aquilaria; species Aquilaria yunnanensis. Next base: position 17,997,559 of record CM077593.1, read on the forward strand.
ATTGCCTTCTATCGTTGAATCTCTTTATGCTTTCCAACTGTTGTCCATTGTTTCACTTTCCAGCTGTTGTTCATTGTCTTGCTTTCCAGCTGTTGTTCATTGTCTCACTTTCCAGCTATTGTCCATTGTCTCAAAAGCCTAACTCTTTTCAAAAATCTTCTTTCCTTGATTTGTTCTTAAATTTTGGCTTCAATTTCCTTAATGTCCGCCTCGTACTTTATGCCTCTCTGGATAATTGTCCCTGTTGAGATATTCGTGAGTATGATTCTTTCTTGCTGACATGGACGTGTTAAGACTTCTGAAGCGATCATTCAGGCTACCACCAAGGCTATCTCCCAAAGATTTGTTACTCCTTCTTCTTTGTTAGCCTATGTTCTGTGCCGCTCGCAAAGCAGGACCTCAATCTTACCTGTTTTAATTCATAAAGCTTATCAAAGTAATCTACGGTCTTTGTTTTTTCTAAGTTTTAATTATTACTATTCTTCCTTCAAAAGTCATAATTTATTGCACACTTAAGGCTAGTAAGAATGTGAGATTTGAAGGAAAAGAACTGGATAGAAGCGACTTTAGCATTTTGAACGTGAGAATCTAAGGTAAGTTAAAGAAAATTGGCTTTTTATTTATGAGTAATATGAAAATCTTGGGTACAGATAGATAATGAAAGTGTAAGAGAAGAAAGCTCTCTTTGACAACTTTGATCAAATAAACTTTGGTAACCCTGTATCCACTTCTCCCCTTCTGTTTGAAAATTTCTTCATTATGCAAAGTATTTCTTTACTGCATCCGAATTTACTGGCTTCGGTAATTCTCGTCCATCCATTTCTGTCAGAATTAGTGCCCCTCCTGAAAATGCTTTCTTCACGACATATGGCCCGTCATAATTTGGTGTCCATTTTCCTCTTGAATCATGTTGCATGGGTAAAATTTTCTTGAGCACTATGTCACCCTCGTGAAATTGTCGTGGGCGAACCTTTTTGTTGTAAGAACGAATCATCCTTCTTTGATAAAGTTGCCCATGGCAGAGGGCTATCATTCTTCTTTCATCAATTAGATTTAATTGCTCGTATCTAGCTTTGACCCATTCTGCTTCTCTTAATTGAGTATCCATTAGTACCCTTAATGAAGGTATTTCAACTTCGATGGGCAATACAGCCTCCATACCGTATACCAGAGAAAAAGGTGTTGCTCCAGTAGAAGTACGGGTAGAAGTTCTATAAGCATGTAGTGCAAAAGGTAACATCTCATGCCAGTCCTTGTAAGTGACGATCATCTTTTCAACAATTCTCTTGATATTTTTATTGGCCGCTTCTACTGCACCATTCATCATTGGTCGATAAGGTGCCGAATTGAGATGTTTGATTTTGAACTGCCGGCACAAAGTCTGCATCATTGCATTGTTCAGGTTCGTGGCATTGTCTGAGATGATACATTCCGGCGGCCCATAACGACAAATGATTTCTTTCTTAATGAACCGGCATACCACCTTTTGAGTCACACTTGCATATGACATAGCTTCTACCCATTTAGTGAAGTAGTCAATTGCCACTAGGATGAATTTGTGACCATTGGAAGCTTTAGGGGTAATGGCTCCAATGACGTCAATTCCCCACATGGCAAAAGGCCAAGGTATTGCTGTTACATTAAGAGGGGTGGGTGGAGCTTGGATCTTGTTGGCATATATTTGACATTTGTGACATTTTCTCACGTGATTAATACAATCACTTTCCAATGTGAGCCAATAGTAGCCAGCCCTCATTATTTGTCTTGCCATGGTATGACCACTAGTGTGTGCTCCACATATTCCAGAATGAACTTCTTCCATGATCTTTCGTGCTTCATGAGTATCTACACAGCGAAGTAGCATCGAGTCTGGGGTTTTCTTGTAGAGTATGTCTAGGTTTAAAAGAAAACCCATTGACAATCTTCGTAGAAATTTCTTGTCATTTTCTGATGCTTCTAGTGGATATGTTCGTTCTTGGAGGTATTTCTTGATATCATGATACCAAGGCTTTCCATCCAATTCTTCTTCGATGCTCATGCAATAAGCTGGAGAATCTATTATTTTCATCTCGAACACAGGAGTATGCTCAGGGTCGCTTATCTTGTACATAGCAGCCAAAGTAGCTAAAGCGTCTGGGATTTGATTATCTTCCCTTGGAAGATGATGGAAACTTATACTGTTAAATCTTCGAGTCATGTCTAGTATAAGCTTTTGGTAAGGGATTAATTTTGAATCTCTTGTCTCCCATTCTCCATTGATTTGATATATGACTAATGCGGAATCCCCATAGACTCGGAGATCTCGCACTTTCAAATCCAATGCCATTTGGAGTCCCATAGCACATGCTTCATACTCTACTATATTGTTGGTACAAGGAAATGTAATTTTTGCTGTGAGGGGAAACTGCTCTCCGCTTGGAGAGATGAGTATAGCTCCGATCCCTTGTCCCAAAGCATTAGATGCTCCATCGAATGCCATTTTCCATGTTTCATTTTCTTCATCGACTTCCTGTTTTATTGTCATTATATCTCCATCAGGAAAATCCATTCTCATGGGCTCATAATCCTCCAATGCTCTATCAGCCAGATATTCAGCGATCACACTTCCTTTTACGGCCTTTTGGGTGACATACTGTATGTCGTATTCAGATAACAGCATTTGCCATTTTGCAATCCTGCCTGATAAAGCGGGTTTCTCGAAAATGTACTTAATGGGATCAGTCTTGGAGATCAGCAATGTTGTGTTGTTGAGCATGTAGTGTCGTAGTCGATGTGCTACCCATGCAAGGGCACAACAGGACTTTTCTACTATTGAGTATTTAGCTTCATATGTGGTAAGCTTTTTGCTCAAATAGTAAATTGCATGCTCCTTCTTGCTTGTCTCATCACGTTGACCCAATACGGATCCTAATGAAGAATCCTGTATGGATAAATATAGAATCAACGGTTCTCCGGATCGAGGTGGTATCAAGACTGGTGGATTTGATAGATATCGTTTGATTTTCTCGAACGCTTCTTGGCATTCGTTATTCCACTCAATCGGATTGTTCTTCTTTAGTGATTTGAAAAGCGGTTCACACTTGGACGTCAATTGTGATATGAACCTTGCTATGAAGTTGATTCTACCCAGAAAACTTCTTACTTGTTTTGGAGTCTTCGGGGGTTGCATTTCTTGTATCGCTTTGACTTTACTCGGGTCAACTCGAATCCCGTCCTTGCTGACTATGAAACCCAATAACTTTCCTGAAGAGGCTCCAAAAGTACATTTGGCAGGATTCAACTTCAATTGATATTTGCGAAGTCTATCGAATAGTTTTCTTAGCACTTTTAGATGCCCCCCAGCAGTGAAAGTTTTGGCGATCATGTCGTCCACATATACTTCAATTTCTTTATGAATCATGTCATGGAACAACGTGACCATGGCTCTTTGATATGTAGCACCAGCATTCTTTAACCCGAAAGGCATCACCTTATAGTAGAAGGTACCCCAAAGGGTAATAAAAGCAGTTTTTATCATGTCATCTGGATCAAGTTTGATTTGATTGTATCCAGAAAAACCATCCATGAAGGAAAAGTAGGAGTTTCCTGCGGTATTATCCACCAGTGTATCAATATGAGGAAGTGGGAAGTTATCTTTAGGACTGGCTTCGTTCAAAGGCCGGTAGTCCTGACAAACTCTTAGTTTCCCACTTTCTTTCTTTTCGACTGGGACAATGTTAACCACCCATTCTGTATATTCAGCGACCCCAAGGAATCCTGCATCCCACAGCTTTCGAATCTCATCTTTTACTCTTAAGATTAACTCCGGCTTTAATCTTCGTAACTTCTGTCTGACGGGCTTCGCCCCAGGCTTCAAGGGTATTTTGTGTAGTACTATGTTTGAGCTTAAGCCGGGCATATCTTGGTATGACCAAGCGAATACATCCACATATTCTTTCAATAAATGGACTAATTCTTCTTTTTCTTCAGGAGGGAATAAAGTGCCAATCTTGACTTCTTTTACATCCTGACTGTCTCCCAGGTTGAATACCTCAGTTGGTTCTTGACTTGTTGCTCTTTCTTTTTCATCTCGCTCAATCATTTTTAATAGCTCAGGAGATACTTGAAGATCTTCGTCATCCGAGTCGGTAGTGTTTACAGGATTATCAAAGTTCATTCTTTCATTGTCATCAAAGAGAGTTTTGGGTCTGCATTATCCAGAGAGAAAAGAAAGAGAAAAAAAAATGGCACGAATGAGATGGATGCAAACTGGTACTTTATTTACAATGTGCATAAATCACAACTTTATTGGAATAAAAAGCAATAACTAAAAGGTTCACTTAAACAAAGACTACACCCTATTGATTGAACCTTTCTTTAGGAGGTTTTTACTATTAGATTACTTTGGAAAGCTTTCAATTATAACAGGCAGTTCTATCACCTCCCAATTGTTCAGCACATCCCGTGGGCCACAAGGTTGAACGAGCTCCTCCTCTTCAGGTGAATCGCTGATGATTGCCTGAATAGAAAGACTTTCAAAAGACTTGTTGATGTTGATAGTCAGCTTGCCTTCATTGTCATTTTGCGGAATGAGACCACCACTCACGAACGTTTCGGTGATTTCAGGGATATCCAGATTTCTTTCCTGGAGAGGATGCCCTGTTAATCGTGCAATCCTCTTTTCTCTCTTTTCAGCTATTGCCTTCATTTTATCATGTCTTGTCGGTGTGAAGCCTAGGCCGTATTTCCCTTCATTTGTGGTGATTTTCAATGGTTCTGTGATTCCTTGTAAATCTTGTCCCAGTCCTAACCCCGGTGAGTATCCTCCTTTTATCATGAGTTTGGCAACCATGCGACTTGTTTTAGAGATGCTAGGAATGGGTTCTTCTTCATATTCGCTGACATAAGCAGCATTGACAATCTCAAAAGACCTGAAGGAGCAATCAGGTACATTTTCATTGACTTCGACATATTGAGCATCCGCAGGTCTTGATAGCAGGATGTCTTCTTCAGCGAAGACCGTGATTATCTTTCCTTCAATAATGAATTTCATTTTCTGGTGTAATGAAGAAGGAATTGCTCCGGCCATATGGATCCATGGTCTTCCCAGCAGGCAGGTATAAGATGGACAAATATCCATGACTTGGAATGTGATGTGGAAAAGACAGGGACCAATCCCTATTGGTAGCTCTATTTCTCCAACAACATCTCTCTTCGTTCCGTCAAATGCTCGAACAACAATATGACTGTTGTTGAGGTGTGATGGGTCTAAACCGATCTTATGTAAAGTTTCTAATGGCATTACATTTAGAGCTGATCCATTGTCGATCAGAACTCTAGCCATAATCCGATCTTTGTATTTAATCGAAATATGTAGAGCCTTAGAGTGACCCCTTCCTTCTGCTGGTATCTCATCGTCAGTGAATGTGATGAGATTTTGTGCCGTGATGTTGTTGACAAGGTGGTCAAAGTTGTTCACGGAGATATCTTGTTCAACATAAGCCTTATTCAGGACTTTGAGAAGAGCTTCTCGATGGGCATCAGAACTTAAGAGCAATGAAAGTATGGAGATCTTTGCTGGCAGACGGTTCAACTGCTCCACGATGCTGTATTCACTTTGCTTTATGAGTTTGAGAAACTCAGTAGCTTGTTCATCTGTTACTGCTCGAGGCATCTCTTGCTCTTTAGATGTGTTAATAGGTCCATTTGCTGGATCCGTAACATTCTTCTCTTGTTGGAGCTTGTTCATTTGCTCGGGAGAATAACACCGACCGCTTCTAGTCATGCCCCCAACTTCTAACGGAGTTGATGTGATGTTAGAAGTATAGCCATAGTTCCATGGAACAGTTTTGTCTGATTTGTACGGGAATGGCTTTGGAACTTGAATTCTTAAAGGCTTGAGAGCAGATTTTGAGATTGGAATGACTAGTGGCCTTGGCATGATATTGACTTCTTGTTCTTTAATTATCACATTCACGTCATCCTCTTTATCTGACATAAAAACGATGATTTGGGAGGAGTCCATGAGACTTTGTAGACTTTTACGGAATTCTGGGCATTCTTGGATAGAATGACTCTTACTGTTATGAAAGTTGCACCATTCCTCATGCTCGACTTCTTTATTTCTAGAAGACTTTCCTATGATAATCCCTTCTTTCACAAGGCATGAATATACATGCTTAAGAGGGGTTATGATATCATTGACTGTTTTCTTCATCGGCCAGTATTCTTCCATCATATTGACTGGTTTGGCTTGATGAGGAGGCAATGGATTATGAGTGATGTTTGGTTCATCGGAAAAGTCCAACCACTTTGACTCAATTAATTGTTGGACTATACGCTTCAATGCTATGCAATTTTCGAGTCCGTGGCCCACGGCACCATCATGATATGGGCAATTTAGTTTAGGGTCATACCATGTTGGATATGGGGGTTCGAATGGCCTTGTGGGAATTGGGTGAATGAGTTGGCTCTGGATGAGTTTTGGATATAACTCAGTATAAGTCATGGGAATCGGTGCGAAAATTTCTCTTGGTCTTGGTGCAGGCATTGGAGGAGTCGGAACAGGTGGCCGTAACTGATTAGGCCTGTTGAGAGGATAATTGTTGGGTCTATTGGGAAGATAATCACTGGGCCTATTTGGAGGATAATCATTGGGCCTATTGGTAGGATAATAATTGGGCCTGTTGGCAGAATAGGATAGGCGAGGTCCGGTAGCCACGGTACCCACGAGGGGAATCCCTCTTCCTCGTCCGATTTGTTGTATTTCTTCATCTTTTCTTCTGGATGGTCCTCCTCTTTTCATAGGATCACTAAAGGACTCAGTAATCTTCCCGGTCCTGATACCATGCTCGATCCTTTCTCCAGACATGACTACGTCGGAGAAGTTAGTTGCCGCATTGCCAATAAGTTTGTCATAATATGGGTATTTCAGTGTCTGGACAAACAAAGTGACCATTTCTCTTTCTGTCATGGGTGGCTGTACTTGTGCAGCTAAGTCCCTCCATTGTTGGGCGTATTCCTTAAAAGTTTCTGTTTTTTTCTTCTCCATGTTTTGGAGAGTTTGGCGATCCGGAGCTAAGTCCATAACATGTTTATAGTTGCCGATGAAGGCCTGAGCAAGGTCATTCCAAGTTTTTATGTTTCTTGGACCTTGGCTTAGATACCACTGTAATGCTGATTTTGTGAGACTTTCCTGAAAAAGTGCGATCCACACCTTCTCATCTTTGGTAAGTGGTTGTAGTCTTCTGAGAAACAAAGTGATGTGAGTGATGGGATCACTCGTTCCATCGTATTTTACGAAATCTGGCACCTTAAAATCTGAAGGGATTACGACGTCTGGCACTAAGCAGAGGTCATCCACTGAAAGGGATCCGAATATAGTGCCTCCTTCAATGGCTCTCAGTCTTTTCTCTATTGTCTCGATTTTTTGAGATTCTGCTTCATCTTTTGGTAATGTCTTCTTTTCTTCCTGTACAGTGTCTTGTTTCAGGTGAACACTAGCAGAGGGTCCTGATTCTTGAAACAGGTTTTCTTGGACTGAGACTCATTGCGGGGTGAATCCCGGGGGATAAGTGGGATCTTGTACTTCTTTGATGGGGACTTGAGTTGCTTTCCCTTTGATTAATTCCATCAATTGTTTCATCTGTTCTGACATACTTTCAATCTTGGACTCCATCTCCATGAGACGTCCTTCGGCTTGTTCTGCCATTAATCTTGTTTGGAGTCGAGTTGAATATCGGTGTTGAGGTCCAATTTTACCCTTTTAAAGGAATATTTATTTTATTAGATTCTATGTGTGTATGATTGATGTGATGGATGCATGCATGAATATTGTAAATACTTGGTGAAAGAAGAACTATAATGGAATTTCTCAATTACATTCACCAAAAGCTTATTATTTTCAAAAGAAACGGCCCAAAGTACAGTATTGCTTTCTGGCCTTTGAAATAAACTCCATCATTTTTTGAATATTCACTGATGGAGTAGGGCAGCTCAATTCTTCTAACTCCTTGGCTTCTTCGCCCATTAGTTGGGCTTGCTCAGTCACTTTTCTGACTTCTGCCAAAAATATTTGAAGCTGTTCTTGAGAAAATCTGTATTGATCTTCCCAATATCTTGCTCTCATCTCTGTTTGATCGGTTTCATCAACTAATTCGGTGATGACTTGTTTTTGGCTTTCGATCTTCTCTTCGAGGAGTTGTGTTTTGTGACTGAGCTGTTGTATGTCGAAGAGCATCTTCTTGTTCTTCTCCTTTTCTTCCTCTAGCTCTTTCTCCAACTCTCTTTTTGCCAATTTTCTGATGACCTCTTCGGGAAGAACTATTCCTTCTTTCCGATTATTTCTCCATTCATAATACGCAGTAGGAGAAATAATAGGGCCTGACTTTAATATGAAAAGTCTTTTCCATGCAACTGAAATACCCATTGCAAGCTTATTTGAATTTGGATCTTCATGTGAAAACTCCAACTTGCTCAGGTTATGTGTCATGGGTATAAATTGCATGGACCCAAATTGTTTACGTACTTGGGCTGGAGCATAGCTTGTTCCTCCCCATATGCCTAAGAGAGGAACCCACGGGCAATTGCCGCAACGGTAAACTATGCGGGTGGTGGTGGACCAGGGTGCTCTCCATTCAATTTGGAATTCGCTGATGTTCTTGAAGTAGTCAACCCATGCTTCCTTGCTATCATGATTAGTGGTTTCACTTTTCAAAAAGGCTTCGATTGGGATGAAGTCCTTTGAAAAGCGATTTCCAAAATGTTGCTTCTCACAAGGAAGGTGGCTTTTGATCCAAACGTTGAGGAGATGTGAACATCCTATGAATTTGCCTCCTCTTTGGCGACAAAAGTTTAATGCCCTGATAGTTTCACATAATATCACTGAGGTCGGATTTACTTGGGCATTGCAGACTTGCTCAAATAATGTGATGACGTCTCCTTCAATAAATCCGACAATTCTTGGGAAGACTACCAGGCCATATATTGCCAAGGCGAACAACTTGCGTCGTTGATTCTTCTGAGGGAGGGTGTGACTTAGTTGTTTTAGATCGGTCCAGCTGATAAATTTCCGACACCCTTTTGTTGAAAATTTGGGTTGAAGACTGGAAGCTGGCATGTCCAATAATTTTGCTAGGGCTCGATGAGGCTCCGTTCTTCTATCATATTGATACGTCTCAATTGGATAGTTGGAGGACCAACCCAAGAGGTTATTGTATTCTTCAATGGTTGGAACCAGATCCATCTTATCGAAAGAAAAGCATCGATAAAATGGATCCCAAAATTGTGTTAGAGCCCGGACAAGTGATGCATCAACGGTAACCTTTAGTAGGCAAGCGATGTGACCATATTTTGCCGTAAAAGCTTCCCGATCAGCAGAGTTCCAACTATTCCAGACTTGTAATAATTCTATGGTGTCATTATGGTTTATCCGAACCGATACCTGGTCCTTAAGCTGTATGTGAGAGTGGGATGTCAGAGCATCTCCGTGAAGCTTTTGAGCTGTTTCGGAATATTCCATAGCTTCAGGCTGAGTTTCGATTACAGTGTCATTCCATGATGCAGTAACAGCCGTGGGAAGATAATCGAGAATATCCATGATAATGGTTCTTTCACCAAATATTTATCTTTAATGATGAAATGTGTATGCCGGAAAAATAAGGAAAAATAGAGTTAGTAAAAAGGTAACACATAAGATCATACAAACATATAGATAAAACAAAACCTATGGAAATGGGAACCGAGGTATAGAAAATTCTTAATGGCTGGTTCTAAGGTAGAGTAAGGAATTCTATATGCAGAAGGTGGTTTATCAAAAAGGCAAGGGATAGTTCCCGAATCCCGTCACTGAATCATAGTGACGGCCCGATTCCTTACCCTCTAGGGTTTATGTAAGGAATGGATTAATTCGAGTCGTAGCTTTTCGTGGGCCCATGCAGAGACTAACCGTCTCAGAAGGCAATACACTACTTTACTACTTTGAAACCGGTGAAGGCTTGGAGACCGTGGCCTCACAAGGACAGCAACACCAATTCCGCTTAGAAAGAATCGTGTTTGATTTAAGGAAGCTCGGGTATAGAGCTTCATTTTGTGAATGCGTTATGCATGTTTACTTAAGTAAATATAATATATAAATCCACATAATAGTAAAGCAAAGTAAATCAAAACAAATCAACTTTAGGCTCGACTCACTAACGTCGCATGTCCCCAGCGGAGTCGCCAAGCTGTGGCAACGTCGGGTTTTCTGGAGTCGCCACCAATCGGTTTACTTAGGTCGATTGGTCACCTTAAAATTGGTCTGCGAGAGTTCGGGAATCGGGAGTACGGTTACGCTAAAACAATATTGTTATAGCGCCCAAAATTGGCACCTTAGTTGATTTTAATTTTGTTTTACTTTGCTCTTAAAAATTTTCAGTTAATTTAGATATTTTAACTGAATTAGTCAAAAATGTGGATTTTGGTAATTAATTCGGGTAAAATTTTATACTTCCGAACCATGGACTCTGCCGAGTCATTTGGACACGGAAGATTTTGATTCCGAACCATGGACTCTGCCGAGTCATTTGGACACGGAATTTTGGTCAAATTTTAAACAATTTTATCCATATTGTAAAAATATGGATTTTTATCTTTTTATTTAATTAATTTATTTTTTTAAAAAAAAGTTTAATATTTTCCAAACCGTAGATCCTGCCGGATCATCCGGATATGGAAATTGATTTAATTTATCGTAATTATTTAATTCTTATTATCATGAAATTAATTTTTAAATGATAATTTTGTTCATGAATGATTTTTAATACAAATTAAAAATTTATTTTTTTTTTTTAACTTTCTTTGTTTTTCTTTTTTTTAATTTATTTTTACTTTCTTTTTTTTTAATTTTCTTTCTTTTATCTTTCTTTATCTTTATCTTATCTTTCTTTTTTTTTTTCTTTTTTTTTTCTTTTATCTTTCTTTATTTTTTCTTTTATTTTTCTTATCTTTTCTTTTATTTCTTTCTTTTTTTATCTTTTATTTCTTTCTTTTATTATCTTTTATTTCTTTCTTTTATTTTTATCTGATTTTTCTTGTTTAATGAAGGATATTTATTATTTAAAGAATTACTCAATTTATAAAAGAATTGAAAAAATTATTAATTTTTATTTAATAAGAAGTTAATTTAAAGGAATTAAAGAGTTTAAAAATAAAAAAAAACTTTGATCATGGTACGGGGCGTTGTTACTCAGCCAGACCCTCTTCACCAGGTGAAGCAGCTCAAAAGCGGGCACGAGACAGTTTCCAGCCAATATACCATGAACTAAATTTTTTTTTAATAAAAGATTAACCAAAAGTAATTGTTTAATTAAAAAAAATTAAAAATTTATATGTATATTTTAAACAAAAGAAGAAAAGTTTTGATATTTATTTAATTTGTTTTGGAATAAAAGATTATTTAACCAAAAATTTATATGTATTTTAAAACAAAAGTTTTGATATTTATATTTTTTTTGTTTTCTTTTTGTTTAATGAAAGATTTTTTTTTTTAATTTATATCTCTGAAAATATCTAATTAATAAGTCTAAAATATTTAAGAGAAAATTCAATTCAATTTTTTTTTGTTATTTATTTTTTTATTTTTTTTGAAATTATTTGACTAAAATTTTTATAAAGGAAACAAAAAGTTATATTTTTTAAAAGGAATAAATAAAATATTACTGAATAAAATATTAACCCAAAATTTTTATTCTTTTTATTCTTTTTATTAATAAAGAAAACTAAAATAAAATTATTTTATTATTTTAATAAATAATTAATATATTAGTCCCAAAATTTTATTTTTAATAAAGAAAGGTTTATTTATATACTTTATTTAAAAATATTTCCAAGCCATGGATCCTGGCGGATCATTTGGTCATGGATTTTTTAATTTTTGTTAAATTTTAATTATTTAATTAGTTATTAATTTTAATTGGATTTTTCTTGAATTTTTATTTTAAGTATCATTATTAAAAAAATATTTAAAAAGAATTGATTTAATCATGTTTGTTTATTAATTTTAACAAAAAGTTCACTTTGTTATCTTTAAAGAAATAATAAAAAATGTATTCCAAAATAAAAATAATTGGCTTTTAAATTTTTATTAGCCTTAATAATTAATTACAAAAGAATCTTCTTTTAGTTTTTTTATTTATGGGTAAAAGGTGAATTAAATAAATTAAATTATATAAATAAAAATTAATAAAGTGGGGCTTTTTGGCCATCCACTTGAAAAAAAAATAATAAATGTTATCAAAATTTAATTAAATTAATTATTAACAATAATAATGAAAGTTAATTAAGTCAAAAATAATAAAAGTTAGCCAAATTAATTAAGTTAATTAATTAACAACAATAAATAAAAGTTAGCCAAGTTTAATTAAGTTAATTAATTAACAAAAATAATAAAAGTTAGCCAAGTTTAATTAAGTTAATTAATTAACAACAATAAATAAAAGTTAGCCAAGTTTAATTAAGTTAATTAATTAACAACAATAATAAAAGTTAGCCAAGTTTAATTAAGTTAATTAATTAACAACAATAAATAAAAGTTAGCCAAGTTTAATTAAGTTAATTAATTAACAACAATAATAAAAGTTAGCCAAGTTTAATTAAGTTAATTAATTAACAACAATAATAAAAGTTAGCCAAGTTTAATTAAGTTAATTAATTAACAACAATAAATAAAAGTTAGCCAAGTTTAATTAAGTTAATTAATTAACAACAATAATAAAAGTTAGCCAAGTTTAATTAAGTTAATTAATTAACAACAATAAATAAAAGTTAGCCAAGTTTAATTAAGTTAATTAATTACAACAAAAATAAAAGTTAGACAATTTAATTAATTATTAACAACAATAATAATAAAGGTTAGTAAAAATTAGCAAGTTAGTTGTTAGTTGCTAATAACAAAAAAAAAAAGGTTAGTAATAATAACAATAATAAACAAATAAATAAACAAGTAAAAAAATAAATGAGTTAGTTAATTAATTTTCTGCAAAGACAAAATAAAAAGGTTAGTGACCTAATAGAAAGAAATTGAAAAGATGAAGGACTGAAAGGAGGTTTTACCCTTAAAAATTAAAATTGAATCTGGAGAAAATATCAGAGACGACGCGAGGGAGGAGGGGGGTGACGGGGCTGGGCAGGCGGAGGCGGCGGGGCGCAGGGCGGCCGGCGACGGCGACAAGAGCGCGGGGCGACGGCGGCGAGGGCAACGGCGGCCGGGACGACGGCGGCGAGGGAGCGGGGCGACGGCGGCAAGACGGCTGGGTGCGGCGGCGCGAGACGGCAGGACTGCTGGGCGCGGCGGCGGAACGGCAACGACGGCGGCGACGGCGACGGCGACGGCGCAGGAGCGATGGCGACGGCGAGACGGCGGCGGCAGGGCGACGGCAGCGGGATAGGACGGCGACAGAAAAAGAAAGAAAGAGAAAACGGAGGAAGAAGGTAGTCGAAACGTAAGAAAAAATAATTTTGGGACTGTTTTGGCAGAGGGAGGAGAGGCTAGGACTAAAGCTTCTATTTTCTTTTTTTTTAAAACGGAGCTCGCAACTTTTTTCTCTGATTTTCTATCTGTTCAGCACTGAATTTGGAGGGGTATTTATAGAAGGAGCTTAGCTGAACTGTGGACGGATAAATTAATAAAAAATATCAAACTTATCTTTTAAATTGGTAAAATGACAGTTTCAGTCCTTTACGTTACTCCAGCTCTGGATAAGCTCAGAAGCTTTTGATTTTGACAATTTTAACGTTTTCTGTCAATTTGGGCTAGAAACGTTCGTTTAGGCCCAAAATTGACGCGAAAAATTACCCAAAGCTCCTGAAACTTTCAGAATTTGTCAATTTTATCCGAAACTTCTCAATTTTGTCATTTTTACCTCAAACTTTTAATTTTTTTGTCATTTTTTTCTGAAATTTTATTTTTATTCCAAACACATACATATTCACACATATATTATTTTAAATCAAATCTTCTCAAAATAAAAATATATTTTAAACTAATTAACATAATTAAAATTTTTTAGCAATAATAATAATTTTTTTAATTAGTTTTTTTTTTTTAAATTTTTAAAAAAAGGCCGGACGAAATTGGGTGTCAACATTTAGCAATCGGTTTCAATGGTTTTTTCATTCACGGTTTTCACTGGTTTTACCAGTTTTGATCAGCTTTTGACCGGTTTTGATTGAGCTAAGACTTGGACCGTAGAGATTGATGGTTCACAGTTTAACCGGTTGAACAATCTGGTCTGATCCGGTTTTAATAACGCTGCCTTATAATCCTTACGTGGGGATCATAAACTTTAAGAGATAAGGATCAAACGGTTCTCATAGGATTATAGGATATCTCATGATCCAACGGTTTCTAAGTTGCAGAAAGTAAGCATGTCAACCAATGGCCTAAACTCATATGCACAACATCCCAAATGCTACAATCAATGTTCATTTATGAAATATGATATCACTTCCTTAACATTTACATATTTATTAGAATTCCTATTTACTTGAGTACTTGAGTATTGGAAAATCTTTTGCAGATTTCCATACTCCCTCTCCTAGCTAATATGTACTTATCTATGAAGACTTGTACTCTTTTATCAAGGCTTATATCAAGGCTCATGCTCCTTCTCCTAGTGTGTACTCGTATATGTACCATGTCTTGTCCAACGTCACCACTGAAGCATGATCATCAAACAGGAATGATGAACAATAACATTCAAGGGTACCCATAAAAAACCATGATTCAGTTAAAGAGAAAAAAAAATGTACAATTGTGATTAGTTATTTTAAATATGGATAGAAATTTAATTATAGCCACACGACGCACATAAAATTTGACGTATCTTAGATGGACTTTCAATCATAATGTTAAATACCACGGTATACCACGCGATATACCATTTACCATAGGTACATGGTATGCAGAACAAATATTTTCACGTTTTGTTATTTTACCGCGCGATATACCACAATATATCATGGTATTTTATAGTATATTGCAGTATTTTGCAATATACTGCATACCACTCACTTTTTGTATGCATTTTGTCAAAATACCACAGTATATCACAAATACCACGTGGTACATATTGCAATATTTTTTTTGTGTGGCTTTTTTTTTATTTTACATAAAAAAATATATATAATATTAAAATATAAATAATACACATTATAAAATAAATATTTAATTTTATTTTTTTGTTGATTTTCTTAATTAATATAAAATTTTAATTAATGGTAGCAACTGGAAGGTCACTGTGGCGTTACACAATATCCCCTAATTAGATTTTTTGTAAATACTACCCCAACTGAATATCTTCTATCATATATATTTTATTTATTTTTGAAAAATTATGATGAGAAAAATTAGAATACATATAAAATGTATAAAAATAAATCATTAAATAAATTATTTCATCTTAAAAGAATATTCTAACATTTATTTTTTTGTGAAAACAGTAACGGTATGTGATGTATTATACTATGCGGTATACCTTAAAATTTCGGGCTTCGGTATACTTACCAATAACAATATTTAACACCTTGCTTTCAACAACCTTTGTCATCGCGCGCTTTTTTTATGGCTTCCAATATTCATTTACACATGCCCTGTACTTTTGATAAAGAATCGGTTAGGATCTTGTGAACCCTTGCCTTTGGGGCACGACACCAATGGATTCAAAAATCAAAACAATTGGATTGTTTAAATACACCCTTGTCTTTTGTTCTACGAAGTTTTTGCTTCTCTAGGTTAACATAGGTCCTCCGATTCACACATATCTCATGTGCCTCTCGATGAATAGAAAGGTAACATGACAATAAACAAGAGTGGCTTGTTTCACGAAAAGAGAAGTTGGAAGGAAAAAATGCTAGGGGATTTGCCATTGGGCATAATAAAGCAATGGCTAAAGCAATAAGTTTTTGTTGAATGAGACGAAACATTAGGCCAACTTGAACCAAGTACCAGAATGTGGGCTCATAAGTTCTTCTAGTCCTTACAAATTGCTTCACGCACGCCATGCTTGCGTTGTTGCAAAATAGGAGTATTTTTTAGTGCAATATAAACACTGATATGTTTTGTAATGTGAGAATCACATTATAACAACATGTGCACACAGAAATCTTATGTTACTCTACAAGAGTGGATTTAGAGAACATAATTAGCCTCTATTTTTTTAAGAAATCAATTAATTGCACTTGGAATCATCCCCAATGACAGCTTCTACATGCATTAGGATGCATTTAGGTGAGGTCTAAGGTTCAAAACCTATCCTGTTGTGGCTAGATATCTCTTGCTTATCATTAGTAAATCATAATCGATTTTAACAAAAAAAAAGTAGAAATAAAAAAATCAATTAGACTACAAAACACATAATTTTGTTGTAGTATTTTTGTAAAATAGTTATTTACTTCGTGCCTACTCCTTTCCAAAATTTGCTAGGCTATGAAAATTAAGGTTTACATTTTTTTTCACATTTTCCCTTTTTTTTTCTTTTCTCAAAATGCTAATGACTAAATTGTCACCTTTTAAACTTAAGGGTTAGCTTGGATTAAGGGAAGGAGATAGGAAGGAAGGAAAATTAGTATGATTCCTATCATGCCTAGGACTTGCATAGGTCATGGGCTGTACATAAAATAATTTACAAGTCTATGGAAATGAGAGGAAAAGGTTAAGAAGGGCATGGAAAAATAAGATGATTGAACCGGATCTAAGGAAAGTGGTGCTAGTGTGCACATGTATATGCATATGCACATAAAAGGTTTAAGGTACTGTTACCTTTCAGGTAACTTGAGGGGCTTGAGTGCCTAAGCTAAAAATGAGGCCTAAGGCTAAGAAAACTAAGAAAAATGGACAAGGAAGGCAAAGAGAACCAAGGTGCACTATTGGGTGCACAATAGTGCAATGGGATGCACTTAAGGTGCCTATGTGTTTATGTTAAAATTTGAGGAGTTAATTGTCCAAATTAAAACTAAAGTGAGTGCTAGAAATGGTGTAAAAACTAAGTTAAACTAGTTGATTAAGCAAGCCATAAGTTAATTACCCTAATTGGGAGGTTAAGCCAAAATTAGCACACCTAGCTTACCAAGGTTGAACCCCTTCAACTTTTCACCGCTTCCTCCTCTTGGCCAAATTTAAGCTGCTTCTAAGTAAGCATTCGATGGGTTTAGACAAGAAAAAGCTATACTAAGTGTTCATGGTGGATATGGAAGTATCTTAGAGGAAGAAAGGTGGAATCAAAGTGCAAAAGTGGTGTAAAGGCTTGCTTTGGCCATAAGGTATCAAAATCTGTCTAAAACCCAACTTGTTTGTGTGTCTAGCATTTATCTTTTTTGGTAAGGGTTCAAATATGATTCCTCTTATGAATTCCAGGCTGACTTCTGTGTTTTCTTAAGAAGAAAATTCCCTAGGAGATGGCTTAGAGCCAAGAAAACCTAGGTGCTATGAAGGCGCTAGGTGCCGAGAGCACTGATGAATACTCATAACTATATTGTTGTTAAGGGTTTAAATCATCATTATATACTTTGAATATGATTAATTTCTATATTCTGAGCATTTTTTCATCGGGTTACTATTCACGCTTTTTTATTATTCACGGTTACTATTCACTAACTTACTGTTCATACGCATATTCACTGTACATACGCGGTTTACTGTTCACTAATATTAAAATATATATATTAAATAATTATTTTTTTATGTAGGTAAAAATCATCACTTGACGGCCCTTCATGAGAAAAAAACATATCTGGAGCTATAGGCATCGGAACTGAGTGATTCCAAATTTCATTGAAAGCCAACACATAGATCTTCAACTCTGCTTCGTTCCGCAAGTTAGTTTGATCATTTTCATTGCCGAAATTTAATTATAGATGAGACCATTCGTTCTTTTGTGTGTTGAAGAACAATTTCGGTAGAAAAATCATAACTTGAGCTACATATGTCTGATTTGAATGAGCAAGCTATCGATTCGAAGCTAAAGAGGAGATCTACAACTTATGTGCTTTGAGGAAGAGTTGATCTAATGTCTATGATGGTCAAAAAATTAAAATAAGTTGCAGCCTGCCATTATTGATTTGTATTCACCTACATTTTACCATTTTATTTTTACCATTTTACCTACCCCAAAACTCTATAAATATTCACCTTGGGGGGAGGGTGAAGGAGGCCATTTTATTAGGCTATTTCCATGTTCTTGTACCAAAGTTAGATTTTCTCCTTTGTTCTTGTTCTTGTTTTCAATACTGAAGCTCCGTCCAAGTGTTTTCTTGTTATTCTTCTTGTTCGTTCTTTGATCTTTCAATCCATGTTTATTTCATCTTTCTACATGTTGTCTACTTTTATTATGGCTAACTAATCTTCTTTTTACTAAGGTGAAAGGATGAAGCTTTTGGTATAGAGGTTATGATTGATTTGAATGGATCAAAACGTTAACGGTATTTTCTTCCTTAATTTATTTAACTTCCCTCCTTGTTAAGTGGGAGTCTTGATTCATCATAGTCAATCATTGGCACAAAAGCTACTTGATTCCCTCTGTAGAACATGGCTCTGCTAGCTATATTAGAATCTTGAGTTATTGTCGACAAAGGTTTGCATGATGGATACTTGAACCCATTAACTAGTGTTGGCGTTTTAAGATCAATGAAAGTTAATACTAATTAAATTCCCCGATTGGGACCTCCTCTATGTGTGGATTCCAATTGAGTGGCAAGATGGGCTAAAATTAATCATAACCGATATACTAAAAGTGGATTCCCTAACCTTAGTTATTTTATTTGAATTTGAATTTTTAATCAATACTTGTTCACATTTTGCACCAAATACTTTCTTTCTTAAAAACCTGTAATTTGTATTTTTAATTCACTTCCCTATGGTTTGACACTCAGACTTCTGAGATTTATTACTTGCGACAGCCTACACTTAGGTTACAACTGCTAGAGTGCAACAAGCACTATGTTAGGGTTCTAACTGGACTATGCCTAAGGCAAGCATTGGGGCCTTATTTCAGGTTTGGGCAAGCTTGTACAAGGTCTGGAGCTCTATGCTTTAAAGTGACATAACATAAATTGAACTAATAAAATGAATAAAACACTATGGAATGCTTGCTATGCCTTAGGCTTGGTGGCCATGTGTTGTGGTTTGTGTGTTTGAGTGCATTGTTGTTTGGATGTGTGTTCTTATATTATGTATTTAGTATATTGTCCTGTATTTGGTTTGTGTTTTTTTTGTCTTGCAATCCAAGTTTTAGCTTGGCAAATAATAGATATATATGTTAAGTACAATGTTCTAGACATTGTGGACACATGGTGCTGGTTTGGGCTCTTACTAAGTACATTGTACTCATGCCCTATTTCTTCATGTTTCAAGGCAAGGACTAAAGGATTAGGAGTGCTACTAACTAGTTTTAAAAGTATATGAACTTTCAGGTATGTCTTGGGTACCTAAGATTATTGGTGACCTATTAATGCTCAATGTATTAACTTAAGTGTTCACTTGTGTAAGCACTTATGCTGTTATGGGATTAGCTATATTATAGTCTATTTTGGTGCCTAAGAGGACTATGGAGCTTGTAAATTAGTGTGTGGACAATGTGGCATGTAAATGTGAAGTGTGCTAGTACATATATCCTGGCATGTGCATAGAAGGGCCTAAGGTAGGCCTACGGAGACACATGTGTATGTTCACCTGAACTCAGCTTTGTACATTAGGTCTTTAGCACTATAAATGATGCAATAATCACTTTGGCATATAAATATAGTGGATGCATGTTTGCTGGACTATATGTCCTGGTGTGCACCTGGTAGGCCTACCAAGACACAAATGTGTGCACTTTACCCCATCAAGCCTTAACTTTTGTAAATGGCAAGTTTTGACTATGCAAATTGGACTTCTCTTAGTTTTTGCCTTCAAGATACACCTGTAACTAGCTTTACTAGAATTTTTTTGCACAAAACAGATAACATTTAACTAGCTAAATGAATTTTGTTGTTTCTTGTCTAAAATAGAGAAACTAAGTTAAAATTTTGGCTAAGTGTCCTGGGTGTTGTGTCCTAAGCCACCCAAAAGTTCTAAATGGGCTTCTAAGTCACTTAACCACCTAAATGGCAAACAAATGCATAGGGTGGGGATGGTTTAGGGCATGACAATTCCTTTGTTTGGATAAGAGGAAATAAAGGAGGAGATGGAGTTATTATCCTTATTTTCTTCCTTTTTCTTCCTTTTTCTCCCTTTACATTCCTTTATTAATTGTATTTGGATAGACCGTTAAGATTTCTATCAAAGTTTATGGTTACTTTGCAACTTTTTGAAAAAAAAAAGACTAAATAAATTTTTTTTAAAAGTATAATGATCAAATTAAAGTTTTTTAAACAAATATATATCTGTATAATACATTAAAGCTGAAGAGGTTCATACGATTTTGACACTTGTTCTCTGCCTATTAAAGTAATGTCAATTTCAACTATCACCTTTACTCTATTGTTGTGAAGTAGTCTCTGTTTTGTGGGAGTTTACATTTTGACTTACACTTTATGATAAACACGTGTCATGTGGTTGATGGCTATTTTCATAGCGACCCTTCCATCTGTTACTGTTTACATTTAAGCTGCTGGGCTTTCAAGTCTTCCACCTATGACATTACGAAAGTGTCTATTTTTTCTAGTTTTTTTCATTTTCTTTCACTTTTACATGTGTTTGGGTATTAGCACCATTAATTATGATTTCATGTGTGTTGTTAGTTCCATATTTTTTGATGTTATTCTGTGATTTCATATGGGTGTTTTTGTAAGCACAATAACTTGGGGAAGTGATTAGGTATAAGAATTCATTTATTAAGTTAATTTAGGTTAAGGTGCTGATAAGTTCATTTGCTTGCGATTCAAACCCCCAATGTGCTGCTTTCTAGTGCACCAACTGAATTACTTATATTCTTCTAAGCAATTCCAGTTAATTCTCTTACTCATCCTATATATTCACAAAAAATGAACTATCTACGTTCCCTTACTTTAAATGCACAAAAAAAAAAACAAAAGTTCATAGCTTCTATCATTCTCAGGCTTACACACACACACACACACACACACATACATACATATATAAAACATGATATATAAGATAAACATGACACACACACACATATATATAAACATTTATAAAATATATAAAACATAATAATAATGAAAAATAAAGATAAATACGTATTAATATATACTGCAGCCTAATTAGGCAAAAATTTAGACTTCAGTCCATTATCAAATCTAGCTCACATGAGTAGGGAGGTATGTATGGCAGAAAAGGTCAATCTAGTATTTCACAAAAAATTGATAAATGAAACTACCATTAAACGGTTTATTAGCATATGTGCAACTCAACAAGATAATTTGTTTATACTTGGGCAACATAAATGCACAAATACAATAGTCTAGAATAATAAAAAATCATCTATTAGTAAATGATGTTATTTCTGAAGTCTAATAATAAAAAAAAAAAGATCAAATAAAATATATTAATGTCACCAAATCCTTAATGTAGTGCTCAAGTTACAACCATATCACAAAGACAACACTTATTCACGAAAGTTGTACTCGGATACCCACTGCGTAGCATGGGTCCATACTTTAGTTATACATTAAATGAAAAGGGGTTGAGCAGGTTTTGACAGCTATTCTTTAGGCCTTTGCTTTTATGGTTTGGTTTGTTTTTTCCCATGCTTTCAAGCAACAACCTCAAGAATAAACTTTGGACACACACACACATTGTCTCTTAATTTTCTTGTAGCAAGTATATAAGAGAAAACATATGGGTACTATTTCATGCCTTTAACCAGTGCCATACCATTCCTGCTTCTCATTTTCTTCCTTACCACCACCTTAGCTGCCTCTAACTCCACAACTTTTAACAAACTCACCCATTACAAAGCAAAGCACTCCCCAAATGGTTTTGTTCAAAATATCGCCATCAACTTCAAAAATAAAGAATAAGATATGCCTCTTTAAACTCTTTACACTAGTAAAATATATATCTTCTAATGCATACATTCTCCAATCCACCATTAAGAATATGGCAAAAACATCAAACACTTCTTCAACAGGTCAAGAAAAGACTACTCCCAACCTAAAACTCACCAGACAAAAATTGTAAGTTTCACATCTTTTAAACCCTCTCTCATCCTTTCAAATTTGTTACTTCACACTATCATATTTACTCCAAATTTTGCTCTTTCATTACAAATTTTGTGGAACCAACAAGTGGATAAACTAAACAGGAAGTTGAAAAAGAAGAGGAAATATGAGAGACCTATCTTATACTTACTTTTAAATATCAAAAGGCACTGTAAGACATTTTATCACACAAAATAAGATAAATACTACTTTTCCGCAATAGCATACTTAATCATCAAGCCACATTCAACCCAAACCCTATCTTGCTGTGCAGTGCGAGTACTCTCCTAGGGTATAAAGAATAGGTTCAAATTAGTTTTCATCTATACTGACATTGGGTTTACCTAACAATTGAACAGTAGTTGGCTCAACATAAAATGTAAAGCCAAAAAATGGAAAAATGTGAAAATAGGTTTCTTAGATACCGTATCTTGCCTTTCTGGTCCTCAAACTTTCGTTCCTAACAACTGACTCCCTTAATTTGAAATTCTTTGTCCTCTCGATCCCAAACTTTGCTTCCCTACTATAAGACCCCTAGAACAATAAATAACAACAACATATAGTCTATCCACCTAGTATAAACTATAATATAATTTGAATTGAATGTTAAAATGAAGGCAATATGCACACAAACTACAAAAAAAAATTGCAAGGACTACTAAAAATAACAATTATTACAACAATTTGGGTTACATAAAGAGTTACAATTTAGTATTCCTTCTATTAAAAAAGAATGGGGTAAAGTCCATTGGGGGTACGTTAGCTTTTATTCTTGTCCTAAATGAGTGTCATACTTTTACATTGATTCTCGCTCGATTCAAACAGGACAAAAGTCGATTCTCATTCGATTCAAGGAAGACAATGGTGGATTTGGTGGTCAACGCAGTTAAAGATGGTAAGGTTTCCGACACCAAGTCATTAGGGCTGGGTTGGGACAATGGCAATGGCAAATCGAAGTAAATAGCGAATTGGGTCAGGACGGCGATGGTGGTAAATTTGGTTGACAAGGCATCAAATTGAGGTGGAAAGTGGCGGGGCTGGTCTAGGTGGATGGACGATGGCCGGTTCGTTAGGGTGGATAAGGACAATGGGTGATAATTAGGCAACATGGGAAAAGTGGGATTTGGGAAATAATTGCAGCGACATGAGAAGAGATGGTTAGAGAGAGGACAGACGGAGGAGGAGGAAGAGTAGAATCAGAAGTTTAAGGTTTAGAGTTATTTGATTAGAAAAGACTAAAGAAGTTTTAGGGTTTAGAATTACACCCAATTCATTTTAACTTAATTCAACTTAATCCAAAATAACTTATTTGTATGTTTACATCTTTTTTACTTGAAACTAATTTTATTTGAAAGTTAATATTATTTAAGTAAAATAATCCATTGATTGTAAAATTTTTATAATATTATTAATTTTTTATAAATTTTTCTTTTTTAAACATTAAAAAAGAAAATTTCATAGGAATTTAATAACATGATAAAAATTTTGTTTCAAATGTATTATTACACCTATATAATATTGGCTTTCAAATGAAATTGATTCTAGGTGAACAAGATTTAAAATCATTATAGATTAAGTTGACTTAAATTAAAACGAATTGAGTGTTAGTAATTATAAAAGTTTAAGGTTCAAATTTGTTATTTTGAATTTAATTTAGTATTGTACCCATTTGGTAAAATAATTAAAGCTAAGGTACACCCGATGGAGTTTACCCAAAAAGAATGACAAATATTCTTTTCTAGGTTGTCTTAAAAAGTATGAATTGTTTACCTTTTTTTGGGCTTTTAATACCGAATTTACCTTACTTTACTTATTTAAAATATTTATGAATGAAACCCAAAAACTGCACAAAACTTGAAAAAGAATATTTTTTTAATCCTCATTTAAACTCTCACTACAAAAAAAAAAAACAAACAAAAAGAAATCTTTTTCTTAGTTTAGCTTCAAAGGTAAAAATGAAAAAAATAAAATAAATTACACATATATTAATCTCCGTATCCAAAAAATGCATCATCCAAAATGAGACAGAGGGAGTATTACTCAATTATGATTAGTTTAAAGGCCAACCATAATATAAAAAAGGGTATTAACTATCAAGCATGGCTTTTGAGCCAATCATATTAGGTGACATAGTTCTTAGATTGATGTGACCCTCTTACACTTTTACTTATGCATTGAAATATCATGTTTTTTCCACACTTATTCCTATTTGTACTTCTTGTTTTTAGAACGATTTATTTTACCTTATGTGTAAAATTAGCCGATTTATACTGTACTCAAGTCAGCCCATTATATGCCTTACTATGAGAAAGCAGGCTTGACTTGACTCATTATGGTATATGGGCTATGACTCGTGAACGCATGGTGGCCCACAAGTCACATGAGTAAATGGAATTTTTTTTTATATAGTTTTAAATTTATTTTATTTTAAATAAAATTATAATTAAAAATTTTATATTATCTTGATAATTGTAAAATGTATGTGATTCTAACATATGTATTTGTCTGATACAAGCTGCTTAATAATGCAAATAGTAATAAATAAAAAAAATATTATTGATAATGTGTTAGATTGATGGATTTGCTTCTTTGATTGATGGACATTTGCTTCTTCAAGTATGTTGTACAGTAATAATATTTGTTAAACTAGATAGTGCATCTGGCTGGTTTTTTTTTTTTTTACATTTTATTTTTTAATTACAAGTGTATTATATTGTACTTTTGCTCTCAAGACAATGCCAAATATTAAAGTTAGTTTTTTTAGAAATTCATCTAAAATTTTTTGGCCTAAAGCCATTCTTGGCCCCTAAATTTGAATGAATCGAACACTTAGCCCCATAAACTTGGAATTGGTCTAACTTGCCCCTTGCACTTGGAATTTTAGGACACTGTAGCCCTTTTTCCCCCATGTGATCATCACGTGATTTTTCTTAACCCAACGCCGCTTCCATTTCATTTGTCTTTTGTTATTAACTATAGTTGTTCGCTTAACATAGCTGAATGGAGAAGCAAAGCAGAACACAAAGAAGCAGGGCAAAAAAAGAAGTCTCTCAATCTTTTCTTCTGGGCAAGTTTTGATCTTGATCATCATCGACCATAATTCCGATATCTATCTTCCGTTAGGAGCTCTTCATCCAATTTATTGGTCTAGCAGATGCATATCAATTTCTGTTAGGATTTAGGTTTCTTCTACTCTCACTTCTAACTTCGGCTTTGGATTTGGAGACTGTATTTTTCTTCTACTTTCTTTTCTTGCAGGTCACATGTGAATGAGACAATAAGAGAAGTAGTACATAGTACATGAAAGGGGTGTTTTTGGTAGAAAAATCAATTTTGAGTAGGAGTAGAATGCTAAATCCATAAATGGTTTTTTAAGAGCAATACCAAATATATCCATTAATGGTTTTAAAATTATTAACTTTCTTGCTTTACATAAAAAGTAACTATAGAAGAAAAAACAAAAAAACTCAGTAAGTATATGTGCTCCATACTATTTTTTGGGAGAATCTAGTTTTGAACACTTTTTTAATGTAATGTGACTATAAATTTTAAAAATAATATTTTAGTTAGTACCTTGAAAAGGCTTTTAATGAAAATAGGACTTTTTTTTCTTTCCCTAGATTCTAGTTATTCCTCATTATTTTGTATTTTGAGGATTTTTTTTTGTTTCATTCATTGTGTTTTTTTCTTCTCGTAGCTATAATGGTGATTGGGTTCTATCGTCCTTTGCCTTGATTTATTGTGTTGATTTTGGTATTATCTAGTTCACTAGTTTAATTTTGGCAAAAAGGGCAAATAGCATCTATAGTATTCACTATAGGCCTCTGCTTCTCTGTTTTCCTCTACTTCTTCTTTCTGCTATGTTAAGTAAATAGCTGTTAACAACATGCAAATAAAATGCAAGCAGCGCTAGGTTAAGAGAAATCACATGATGATCACATAAGGGAAAAAAGGCTAAAGTGTCCCAACATTTCAAGTTCAGGGGTGAGCTACACCGATTCAAATTTTTTGCGTGCTACCAGGACGAGCTGTTCTTGTGGCAAGCCGGGTCGTTATTTTCCCGGCTCAGCATGACACGCGAATTACACGGCCGCGACTCTTTACTGATGGCCCAAGCCGGGGTGGTATGCACGAGTTGGGCCGTGCAAAGCCAACTGGCCCAGCTTATTTTTGCACACCACTCACCTATGGATGATAAACAGACAAAAAAAAAAATACCAAAAATTGAAATCTTCTCGCACGCGCTCCGACTCTCTTCCCAGCTCCCCCGCCCCCGGTCCTCCGACCTTACACTCTTCTTACTCATCGCCCCTTACCTTTCTCTTCTCTCAAAAAAGTCTACCGCCGCCTCGGATCTAATAAATTTCACTGCACTGCCAGCCTTATGTTTATGTCGCCTCATTCGTGACAGCAACAGTGACAAGTTCTGTCTTGTTTGACTGCCACCAAGTATCCAGCCGTTCAGAAATCTCTCACGCTCAGTAAAATTCCGGCGGCGCCGCCGAGGCTACTGGCGTCAGATCCGTACATGCTCCGGCAAGTGTTCTTCATAAACATTTCTTGTTTGATTTGGATTTCTCTACCCATTCTTCCCTTTCTCATCGTGGTTAATTGATTTGCTACCGATTGAGTTCGGTTTTGCCTCGCCTGCGATTGGGTTTTGAAAGTGAAGCGCCGTGTTTCGTATGGAAATCAGAGATTGTGCCTCTGTTTCTGAAATCTGTAGTTTCTTGTTGTAGCTTAGTGAAAGTAAATGGAGGTATAGAAATAGAACTACACATTCGTTTATGTCCAGGGGTTGATCATTACCTAGGCCCTCTTAGTTTTAATGGTTTCGATCATGGAGACATATCGGTAGGATCTTGGTATTGATGAAGTCACTGAATGTATGCACCGATTTATGCTGAAGGAAGGGATGATACTTCCAGACTGGAAGAAGGCCCGGATTAAATCAACACTAATTTTAACATCTTTTGAAGATATATCTGTATATTTGCCGGGATATCTAGCATGAAGTGAGTGATATTGCTGGGATATGAGAACCATGGTAACTCATCTTTCGGAGAAACGATTTCCTGTCAAGGCAGAGGATTATAAATTGTATGAAGAGGTTGGGGACGGCGTCAGTGCCACAGTGTATAGGGCTCTGTGCATTCCACTTAATGAGATCGTTGCTATCAAGGTTCTTGATCTGGAAAAGTGCAACAATGATCTGGTTAGTTCTGTGCTGCTTTTTGTGAGCTTAGATGTTAGCATTTGTTTGGTTCTTTCTATTGAAATCTTCATCAAGGCTCGTGCCCTGCATCCCTTTAGCTTTCATTGCAATTATTCTCTTTATATCATTCATCTGTTCATTATTTATTCATGCTAATTGCTTGAACAACTTGATCCACTTTTCTAAAAAATTAGTTTTCATTTGTTCTCCGTCTATTTCTATCTTTTCCTTGTATCATTGGTTTATTTGCATGTCATGCATAACTTGATAAACTTCATGCTTTATCATTTGGTTTAGACATTTATGTCTCATCTTTCTTGAACTGTGAGGATTGGGAATGAAGGAAACAAATGGAACTCATAAAAACACAAAAATAAAAAATTCTCTGGAAATTTACTTGAGACAGAGAAAAGTAAAGTATCACAAAAATAGAGGGAACCATTCATATTTAGAACTATGGGAAATCTTAAATTTGATCACGGGAAAGAAAAAAGCTTTAATAAAGATAATCTGGATCTATCTTATCTTCTTCTTTTGACGTTGATTTCACTGTCACATGATTTACTTTGTTCCATGGTACCAGTGTGCCCTTTTTTCAGGACTCTCAATTATTTTATAATTTATGGATACTGTATTTGGTAAAGAGTTTGTCATTTTGTCTACTTCTCTTGTCAACTCTTCCAGGATGGTATAAGGAGAGAGGTGCAAACCATGAGCTTGATCGAGCATCCAAATTTGCTACAGGCGCATTGCTCTTTCACAGCCGGTCATAACCTCTGGGTTGTTATGCCATACATGGCTGGGGGATCCTGCATGCACATAATGAAATCTGCTTATCCTGAAGGATTTGAAGAGCATGCCATTTCTACCTTATTATGTGAGACTCTAAAAGCCCTCGTTTATCTTCATGCCCATGGGCATATTCATAGAGATGTGAAGGTAATCTGCTTTCTTCATAATTTAATCTGGTATTAATGTATCATTCGTTTGTACTTTTATGTAGTTTGATGTTAGCCATACAGCCAATACTATTTTTAACTTGACGTATATCACTTTGTATTTCATCTATCCAGTGCACTTCTGTTTTATTTGTTCTTATTGAGGATTTAATGATTCTGTTAAGGAATATGCTTATTAACATTCTATATTTTTTTTTCTTTTCCAGGCTGGAAATATTTTAATTGATTCAAATGGTACTGTGAAGTTGGCTGACTTTGGGGTATCAGCATGCATGTTTGATACTGGAGATAGGCAGCGTTCAAGAAATACTTTTGTTGGAACTCCTTGCTGGTAATTTGCCTTTTGTTCCCGATTCTGCTTCTTGAAAGGCTCGAAAATCCTTGTAAATTTTAATGCTTGTAAATCCTATTTTGTTTACTATTTTCAGGATGGCCCCTGAAGTTATGCAGCAGTCACATGGTTATGACTTCAAGTAAGTGGAGGTGCTCAGAGCTCTCATATCTTCATCCTCTCCCTTTTTCCTCCTATTTTTATCTTGTCAACTTGTTCACTGTTATTTGTATGCTTAATCTTATGCCTCTTTCAACTTTTTGGGTGCCCACCCCATTTTTCTTGTGCCTTTAATGGCATCTGTATTGTTGAAATTCTTTGCCAATAACTTTTTCCATTTTCAAACTGTTCTTTTGTGTACACAGGGCAGATATTTGGTCATTTGGCATAACAGCCCTTGAACTTGCTCGTGGACATGCCCCATTTTCCAAGTACCCACCAATGAAAGTAAATCTCTCTCACCTTAATATTTTATATTACTTGAAGTTTCATTGATTTATTAATTCAAAAGTTCTTTCTTTGTTTTTCTAATTTCGTAGTACTTTTCTGGATGAATAATTTGTTCATGCTAGATACTGTTGAAAACTTGGTGCCTTTCATGTATGCATGTATGCTTTTTTCTGGTGTGCGTTGGTATTTGTGTCTTTGTTTGTTTGGGTGGTTTGTTTGTTAATTTTGACAAATTCTTACTGCAGGTTTTGTTGATGACTCTGCAAAATGCACCTCCTGGTTTGGACTATGAAAGAGACAAAAAATTCTCAAAGGTTTGTCATATTCTTTCATTGTTTTCCAATACTTTCTTGAAGTGGCACCTTCTGATAGTTTTCCCTCCCCAGTCCTTCAAGGAGATGGTAGCTGCTTGCTTGGTGAAGGATCCAAAGAAACGTCCTACTTCTCAAAAGCTCTTGAAGCATCAATTCTTTAAACATGCACGCTCAACTGATTATCTTGCTCGAACTGTTCTTCATGATCTACCCCCTTTGGGTGAACGATATCGGGTGCTGAAGGTCTCGTGCTTATCCTAAAGTCTTCCTGTAGAATTTGAGATATATTTCTGAATGGGATCTTATTCTGCAAGAACCCTGATCTGAATTTTATTGTCAGGCCAAAGAAGCAGATCTGGTTGTGCAGAATAGGGCTCTCTATGAGAACAAAGAGCAACTGTCTCAGGTGGATAATGAGAATGCTGAGTTTCTCCTTTCATTGTCTTTGTAACATTTACAGTTATCTTCCCTTGTGTCTTCTTTTTGCAGTTATTTACATATGTTTATGGCCATTTGAAGCACAAACACGAAAACACACACACAGTCACTCTCTCTGCTTTTTTTAAATTCTTATAGTTTTCCGATTCTAAGTGTTCAAGTTGGGAGAGTGGTGCAGCATAATTACAAGGCCTACTTCAACATGCTATATCTGCTTCATGTTTTACCTTGTCCATGCTTTTGATTTCTTCGTCTGTAGATTCTTCATAAAACATGGGTTATTTCTTTGTGATCTTTTGTTCACAGCTAATTTAATGTCTTCTATTTCCTTCATGTAGCAAGAATACATTAGAGGAATCAGTGCTTGGAATTTTAACCTTGAGGATTTGAAAAGTCAGGCTGCCCTGGTAATTGGTTTGAATCCATAATAGATTATTTCATCGCAGCTAGATTGCAGGGCTAAATGATTCTATTGTATTGATGTTAAAATTTGCACAGAGAAACTCATATTACAGCTTCCATGCATGGGCTTCCTGCAGATACAGGATAAAGACCTGATGCCAAATGGTGAAAATCCTGATGTGAACTGTAAGCAGAGAAACATGCACAATTCAGTTGGGTTACAGGCAGACATGACTTCTCCTGTGAATTCTAGCCATTTAATTGCTTCACATAACCATGAGGTACTGAGTCCTAACCATATGATCTCATGGTTGTTTCTATTGTTCTGCTGTCAGAACTTCAGAAATGAGTCTATCTGGACCTTATCTTCATACATGCTTGTGTTGGTTGCAGGATGAGTTTAATGATCTTAATGATTTGGAGAGTTCCCTTGCTTCATTCCCTATTAAACCTCTTCAAGCTCTGAAGTATGACTTCTCATTTGCTCCATGACCCTTTTTTCTGAATCTTTTGATAGACTTGCAATCAGATTGAAGTGTGATCCCTAACAACTTTCTTCCTTCCAATTTTTTATATGCTGTTTTCATTATTGCTACTGCTTATCTCCCAAGAGCACCCAGGATATATCTGCTAAGAGGAACACTAAGAAAAAAGTCATCTCTATTCTGCTGGTTCTTCTTTATTTATCTAAGTGCATATCCAATGCAGGGGTTGTTTTGATGTTGGTGAAGAAGATGAGGATGGTAGTAATTCCAATGGGAAAGATGGTGATGTGTCAGACTCCAGTCAACTTCGAATTAGAGAGTCAATGAGCAAGGTATACCAAAATGGTGAAGAGACTAAGGTTGAGAAATCCCAGGAAAGCGGCTCTGTACTATGTCAAGCCACAGAGCCCAAGAAGTTCTTCAGTGGTTCGCTAGTTTTTGATAATAATGGTTTATCACCTAGGTGAGCTTTGTTCTCTGTTACTTACCAATCCCATTACTTATTGCTGTCATCAAGCGAAATACTTCAATGAATCAGAGGTCTCTTAGTGTTATTTTTTCTGTTAAAAAAAGAATGGTCCCTTTGTGCTTAAGCAGCATTTTTTTTTTTTTTGAGGAAAAGGAAAAAAATACATATCACCTCTGTTACATATTATTTGAAACATTTCACTTTTTTTACTCAAGTTTGATTTGAATTTATTCGTATTATTATTTATTGTAAAAATTTTTAAAAATATATTTAGAAATTATATGTTCTTATTTATCATTTATATATAAGGGTTTTTCATTTATATACTAAAATGTTGAAAATTAAAAATCATAAATTAATTACTGTGAATAGTGAATGTTGCAAAGAAGTTGGGATGGAGGTAGTAATTTCTAGTCTTTCTATCCTCTCGGAAGAGTGTTGTGTTAGGAAGGTACAAGGTGTAAAACTTCTCTGCTTTTCTTCTTCCTGTGGATGTCTGTAAAGCTTTTAACAGTTAAGTGACATTATGAACTTCAGAGCCATCGATTGCAATGTTCTTGGGATCAAGGTGCAGTGTGATCATGTTTAATTCTTGTCTTGCTTTCAACTATTGAAATTTTGGAATTGATGAATTTTGTATTTCTTCCTGTCAAAATATACTTGTTGATTTGGCATGATGTTGCTGCCTTCTTTGTTGGTGTGGGCATACGGAGTTGATTTCTTTGTTCCAGTCAATCCCCTTATATGAGTCATACATGAGCCGAACTTAGCCTATGCCAAAAACAAGTGAAATTAAGTCTCTAGTTTTATTATCTGCAGGTTGTTAAATGATACAGTTCTTGGAAGGTAACTGTAACTAAACTAGGTTCAAGATGAGATCCATAGACTGAATGGGTTAGGACCCCCAGTGATTGTAACAAGTTTCTGTTCTTGTTTGGATGTGTTCATTATATGCATGCTTGGGTTTCATGATGTTTGATGGTACCTTTGTTTGGTCCAATGGCAACATGCACAGGTACTTGGAGTCGATATGCTGGCTGCATTTAATGTTTTTATTTTCCTATGTTCTTTGATCTAGAAAAGGGTTCAGAGCTTCTGAATTTTTAGTGTACTAACTTGGCTGTATTGGGGAAAAAATTTCAGGGAATTGCTACATCCCAAATATCATAGGGAATGCAACTACAGTGGTTCTTTATTGTGCCAGCAGAGAAGAGATACTAATAACCTTCCATCTGGTATTTGCCCATTCTTTGCACGTGTGTTTGGTCTTTCATGAACATGATCACTTTTCCCCTCTTTTAAGGATTCAATTAATTTGTCCATGCCCCTTTGACAGAGGATGCATCCGAAGGTGCAATTGTAACACATAAGGGGCGTTTTAAGGTCACTTCTGCAGATCTCAGTCCAAAGGTATATGTGAAAGTTTCCCGTTTTCTGTGTGCACCTATTTTTTTTGTTTTTTATTTTTTTTTGTGGGGGGGGGGGGGGGGGGGGGGGGATAATATCCTGAAAGAATAAAAAGCAGAAACATGTGCACAATACTGTCCAGAAAAGTTTGATCCTGCATGTTCTATGGAATTGACACTAGATCTTTTAACTGGCATGCTGGGCGTGTTAGATGGCATTTGTCAGATGAATTGCTCGATTTTGGTCATTATTTTGTCCAAGAGTCTCTGCTGTGTGCATTGGTAAGTACTAGCCTAGAAATGGTTTATCCAGAAATAGTATGGAACTGACACTAGATTATTTGCCTAGCATACTGCGCTTGTTAGATGCCATTTTCCAGATGAATTGCTCAACGGTAGTCATTATTTTGTCGAAGAGTCTATGCAGTGTGTTGGTCAGCACTAGCCCTTCCACAAAGTTGTTTAATATCATGCCGGTTTACTGGCTTGCTGGCTTGCTATTTTAGAACTTTCTGTGTCATTTGATGGGGATGTCTTTCGTACAAGCTATGTCATAGAGAGCAGCTTGCTGATTCCAAGAGATATGGATCATGTAAATTGTTAGTTTCTCTACCTGGGTCACTTAAATCCTTTGAAAGCAACAACTTTGCAGGTTGTAGATGATGGGTCTGTATCCAAATCTTATGAGGCCCATAAGTTATTTATTTTTAAAATCTGTAGAAACCAAGTATGTCTGTTCTTCTCATTGTAATGGACTTCATCATCATCATCAATCACTATTTCATGTAGGAGCCTACTAACTGCTCTCCTAATTCAGTAAATGGAGGAGCAGTGAGTCCAGCGTCAACCAACCATGTAGCTACCTCGGTTCTCACATCTCTACACTGCCTTCTGCAGCAGAACACAGTGCAAAGGGTAATGTTTCTTTTCTGTATTCTTTCTTTCTGTGATTGCTCAATGATTTTAGGCTTTTAAAATGTGTATCTTTTCATTATCATTAACAGGAGGAGATCCTTAGACTGATCAAGTACGTGGAGCAGTTTTCTGGTAGGAAATGTAGGATTAATGCACTTATAATCCCTCTCCCCCCAAAATAAATAAATAAATAAATGCTGGTTCTGGCTTCAACTTCTCTATCTTATGCAGGAAGACCTGAGGAGTTGAGTGAGATAAGCTCAGATGACCTTTTGCAGGTAACTATTCTGTTCTTGAATTGTTTAGACGACTGCTCTGAATGAAATCTATTTTTTCTTGTTTGGCCTACAGTAAGGTATTGTGAATGTTAGTAGTAGTCTACCAGGATTTTGTGTACTAAAAATAAATGTAGTATCTACCTGGTATAGATGGTATACAAAACTGCAAGCAAGGTGAAGATAATTCTGATTGGCATGCCACATGAAACCCAATCGTGTGTTTTGGGTCAGTGCAATGTTACTCTGGAATGTTCAGTGAATTTTCATAAACGTGCAGATTTCTCCTTCTGTAAGGGAAAGAGAGTTGGAAAGTCAGGTTGTGCAGCTCGAACAAAGGTATTGAACTAGGCAAACATTTCTGATTTGGTTTACACATGCACTTTTAATTTGACTTTTTTGTTTTTGATTGTATCAGCAATGGTAGCATGGATGAGGAACTGCAAAGACTTAAGACAAAAAATGCTCAGGTGTGTGCCCTCTTTCTTGGTGATATGTTATTATGTAATTATTTACCCTAGTGACTCCTGCTAGTGCTTTGATATCAGCCATGTGACCTTGCAAACTGAACCAGAGATCAAACTGATGAGTTTCAGTTTGTGACTGGTTAATCAATTTGACCTGGCAATCTGGTTCCATTATAACCGTTATATGTATTGGTGATTACTAACTGTGACTCTAGTCCGTAACCTGTCTTACTTAGTCCGAGTTGGTTCAAAAGTCTAGAACCCAAACTTGGGGGTTCAGGATTGGGATGGCCCAAATCCGGAACAACCTTGACTAGAAATCATCACGACTTAAACTCAAAAATCAAAATGACTTGAATCAAGTCAGAAGTTGACACAAACCTAGGTGAATTCAATATAAGCTTTCCTTATAATCTCTTCTATGCTTGAACTTATCAAGTTGTCCTTGTAATCTCTTCTATTCTAGAACTTATCAAGGCTTTTTATTTTTTATTTTTTTTTCTAAAGCTTGTGACAGACTATTTGAATAGCAAATTATCCAAGTTACTAGGTTTCTTCCCGCGGCATTGTCAAATTAGCTTTCTGTACCCTTCATAATCAGAAATTAAAAGCCTGAAAAGAAAAATTTGCTTAGCCGTCAATTGTGAATGAGATACCAGGTCAGATCTTAATCCAACAAAAAAATATACTGGTATGTGATAACAGAAATGACATCAATGATGAATCCACTTCTTACTGCTTGTGTTCCAACAAGGGGTGATACCAGGATGCTGAACCCCTAAAGTGATAGTTGTCAAGTCTGTCAAACTGGATTATCATCCAGAGAATGACTTGACTTCCAAGTTCCAACAGACATTTAATTGGTAGAGAGAAAAACAGCAGTTGCTATTCTGAGACCCGAACAAGAGGGGAGCCAAATAAATTACATCGAAACATGTATTGCGTATCAAAAGCAGTAAATCCTTGTTTTGTTTGGATAAGTTCTTCTACTGCTTTTATTGAGTTGAACCTATTTCAACCACTGTTAATTGACCCGATATGTGATCGCATGATACTCAAGGAAATTAATAGCTGAAGGGCCTGATGAGGGAAGTGATCAAAGATCTGAATGCCTTGGAGGTAAAAATGTCTTGGTGCTTCAATGACCGCAATGACCAGAGGCTCATTGGACTCGCATAAGAAATGACCATAGATTTGTTAGACCCAACACTCAAAATGACCCAAAACCC
The DNA here is from genome assembly GCA_039654915.1 of Aquilaria yunnanensis. Classification (NCBI taxonomy): domain Eukaryota; kingdom Viridiplantae; phylum Streptophyta; class Magnoliopsida; order Malvales; family Thymelaeaceae; genus Aquilaria; species Aquilaria yunnanensis. The sequence continues at coordinate 18,033,069 of CM077593.1, forward strand.
AATGTCTGATCGCACACTTGAATATCTGTGAGAGACTCAAGAGAAGGGGCAAATATTGCAGCATGGGGTGTACGAAATTTAGTCAATCTTGTTTAAGTTTTGCTCTCTCTAGGGTTCTTTCGGGTTTTTGGCCTTCTAGTCTTGTCTTTGATATGGGTCTATATTTGCTTTCTTGTTCTTCCTCCAAAAATAAAGAAAATAAAAAATAAAAAAAAAAACTTAATAGAATATTCTTTTCTACAAAAAAAAAAGTCTGAATAATCTTCTTGTAGAAATGACCAAAAACCTGAGGCCAATTCAAGCAGTGTCACCCTACCCCACCAATTGACATATATAATTTGCATATGTTCTGTCTGCTCTTCTTGGTTGTATTGGTGATATGAGACCTGGTATGTTGCCTTTTGCAGTTACAAAAACTGGTAAGGAGTAGGCAAAACAATGGTGTTATTTGATGTCCGGGTAGCAAATATTCTTTTTCGTGCCAGGGCCCATAAAGCCTCCACATCTGCGGAGGGCTGTTGTTATTTCTGGTGTGATGTTTGTCTAGATGTGTTTAGCCTGACACCGATTAGGCCGAGTCTGGTAGCTTTCATATTGATGTTTCATCTGATTGATTAAGATTTGTTTTTGTAATTATGTTATCGACTCTTGCATGCTTTAGATGTTTTCGTATACAGACTCTAGCTGAGATAGATGGTTTATATTTTGCTTGTGAACTTCTGAATACATTTGGGCAAAAGAATTTGTCAGAAAGATGAAAGACTTATAAGACAGGAATTGTTCTAATTTGTCCAAACTTTTGCTTTGGTTTGAACTTTGAATGATTTCCCGTGGGTTTATAGACAAAGTCACAACCAGGCTCGCCTGGTCTATCCTCTGTGCGGGCCAGAGAGGACATATGAAGGGAACGGAACTACAGAAGAGGGTTCAGTTGCATTAATAGTAGGGGTTTAGTCAAGATAATATTTTTGTTTTGTGGGATTAGTACTTGTACGTTCGTATTTCTATAGCATTTTTTATCAGCTTAGTCCAGGATTTGTCCATCCTAAATAATTATAAGATAATAATAAAATTGTTTTTGGAAAAAAAAATGTACTCTGTACGAAGAAGATATTTTCTCAATGTCCTGGATTCTAAAAAGTGATCTTTATTTTGTATAAATTTTCCTGCTATTTGAAAGTTATTATTCTATCTTCTTGAATATATATCTTGATTACAATTTTAATAAATTTGTCTTTGGGAAATAATTATCTTTTTCTAAATTTGTGATGATTTTAATTGTAAAAAAAAAAAAAGTGGAGGTACATAAAAAGTACATATCTTTCTAAAATTAATAATAATTAATGTCTTCTTAAAGTTGTCTTTCAATTAGTATATATCAAAATAAATATTCTTAATCTGTACCAAAATAAATAAATATTCTTAATCAGCTTAATAACATCCAGGAAAAATCCACAATGGTATCGTAATTGTCTGCCAGCAAAGATGCATGTAAGCTTAAACCTCTCGACGTCAATTATAATTTCTGTTATACTCGAAACAATTTTTCTAATTGTTAATCAGATAATGTTCGTACAAGTGGCCGTAAGAGAGGAAGGAAAAACACGACAGGTTTGTGAGTCTTTTTGGTAGACAAGCCAGGAACTTTACGTCTAAAGAAAATATTAACACCGTTACTTGATGCCTTAGAAGTTTTTGCCACTTATATTTGTAAGCTTTTTAATTTAAATTAGGCAAACTTAAAGAAGCAAAGTCGTAGACTGTTGGAGGCAAATGCATAGTTTCCTTCTATAATGGCGGGAGGAAACTTCTCTCGCCTGATGCCTGAACACTTGTATTGTTGCCTTTGTTTCCGTCAGTTGGCAAGTTAACGGTGGAAATGAGATGACTTTCATATTTCTGGTGGGGTTAGCCACATTCATATCGATACAACAAAGAGGCTAAATAGGATTTTTTGTTGTTACTTGATTCCTAAAAAGACCTTATCCATACATACGACCAGTCTTGAGATGTGATTTAGCCATCACTTTCTTTTGGACTAGCAGGCACACAAATTTTGAAGATTGACCTAGAGTGAAGAGGTAACGTAATTAAGAATTAAAACTAGTTCAAAAAGATGTTCATTTTTCATCTCCAACTTCTCTTAAATAATTAAAGTAGATACTTGGTAACTAAGTTGAGTCTCTTGGACGGGGTCATACAATCCCCCTCTCTAACGCGAAAAAGAAATCTTAGCTGCTCTTTCATCAAAAAACTTCACTCAACCAATTGGATCTGGCCTCTTTGCCGGATCTGGTTGAAAAATTTTTCTTTATTTTATTTCCCATACTTATGTCTGTTTAACGTTTTCCCCCATTTACTTCTATGAAGCAATTCTTTTGTTTGCTCATCTCTTTCCTTCCGTTCTTTTTTTTTTTTTTTCAGATTTGGATGTCCCTTCAAAAGGACAATAGTCCATTTTGATCTATGATGAGATGATGCTAGAGATTGTTGGTGAATGTCCACAAGTATTTTGTTTTTTTTTTTTTTTTTTGAATTTTTTTCTTTTCTAAAAAAATGTTATTTTATTTTTGCAAATAAAGTTTTAATCTACCCATTATTCCAATTAAATTGAGAGTTATATTCTAGGTGAATCCTTGTTTAGATTTAAGTTGCGGGTTCAATTTGTGTCACGAGGATGCAGTAAACAACCTTCTGGATGGACTATTAGCTTTATTTTATTGTTTAAGGATTTATGCCATTGGTTAGAGAAGTCAAGTAACTCATTGTTTATAGGCCTATTTGTAATACAAATGACCTTTGAACTTATGAGTTAGTACTCATTAAAGTTAGCACATGAACTTTACAAAAGTTAGCGTTATTCCATTTTGCACTTAGCCTACTAATAGAAACATTTATGTTTCTAAACCTTTTTAATTCATAACCATTTGGCCATCAAATAGAAATATTCATAACTTAGTTAGAATAGTAATATTCACAAATTAGTTTGAATTAGAAACGTTCAAAACTTGGTTATGATAGAAAGATTCACAGTTTGGTTAGAATAGAAACATTAACAACTTGGTCAGAAATAGAAATGTTAACAAATATTTGCAAATTGTTTGGAATAAAAACATTCACAACTTTGTTAAAATATAAACATTCACAATTTGGTTTGAATAAAAACATTCAGAACTTAGTTAAAATAAAAAAATTTGGAACTTCATTATAATAGAAATATCCAAAGCTTAGCTAGAATAGAAACATTGGCAAATTGGTCAGAATAGAAACACCACAAACATTCACAACTTGCCAAGAATAAAAACATTTACAACTTGGATAAAATAGAAATATTCACAACATGATTAAAATAGAAAAATTCACAATCACAAATTGGTTAGAATAAAAATATTCATAACTTTGTTAGAATAGAAATGTTTACAACTTTGTTGGAATAAACACACTTACAATTTGGTTATAATAGAAATATTCATAACTTGGTTAGAATAGAAACATTCTCAACTTGGTTATAGTAGAAACATTCATAACATGGTAATAACAAAAACATTCATAACTTGGTTAGAATAGAAATAATCTCAACTTAGTTAAAATTAAAACATTCACAAACATTGACAACTTTGCTAGAATTAAAACGTTCATAACTTGGTTAGAATAGAAATATTTAAAAATTGCTTGGAATAGAAAAATTCACAAGTTGGTTGGAATAAAAATATTCACAGCCAGGGGTGTATCTATGAAGGGACGGGAGGTGGCAGCCCACCCCCCCCCCCCCCCCCCCCTTAGAATTTTAAAAAATTTTATGGGGTAGGTAGTATGTGTGATATAATTGTAGGAAAATTAACGTTAGGTACCTATATGTAAGTTTTGAAATTAATGGAGGACTTTTAAATGGTTTAACCTTTTTTTAAATAATTTTTACAATCCGGTAAGTTTCTCTTGTTTTCTTTTTAGTTTCAGTCCAGAGCTCTTATGTTGTTGCGAATTGTGAATATCGCTTGTGATTTGCGAATTGCAAGGTAGTTAGGCAGAAGACTCCTCCGTGCGACGCACATGAGATTCACTTGACAACTGCCAGCGGCCGGCCAGGCCCCCCCCCCCCCCAGCCCCCGGCGTCTTCACTCTTCACCGCTGAAGCTGATCTAATTTTCCATTCCTATTCCAATAAGTGAATGAAGGCTCCGGCGTGCGACATGAAGTCACGAACTCGATCGGCAACCGCCAACGGTGGGCCACTGGGCCAGCACCCCCGCCCCCTACTCTATAATCCTGGCTACGCCCCTGTTCACAGCTTGATTGAAATAAAAAAATTCAAAATTTCGTTGGGCTAGAAATATTTACAACTTGGTTAGAGCAGAAACGTTCACAACATGATTAAAGTATAAACATTTATAACTTGATTAGAATTGAAATATTCATAAAAGTGCATGGTTATTAAATAACTTTTGCTTCAATGAAACAAACGGTTTTAACCAAGTTAGCGAGTTAGTAACCCGAGATAGTGGGAGATGAGAAAATTTTGGTTAGGATAGAAAGAATAAAAATATTCTACCTTTGTTTCCATCAAATAAACGGTTTTAACCAAGTTAGCGAGTTAGTAACCTGAGATAGTGAGAGATGAGAAAAAGTTAAAAACGGTGGACGAAGGACATTATCTCAGCATAAAAAAGGCAAGATATTGTGAATGAAATAAAGTAAGGAAATTAACGCAATTAACAAGATAACCAAATGTGGAGAGAACTTATAAATAGTGTTTTAAAAAATAACCTCTTCAAATTAAAAAGGTGAAATTAACAAGAAATTTGATCAGAATTAAGGAAAAAAATGAGAAGGTTCATTTAGCAATGGAGCCAAAAGCATTTTCAACGATGTTTGTGCTGTGTTGGTGTCGTGGCAACTGGCGAAGGGCGGGATGGCACTTTATCCTCCCAGCCTGGAAGAAGCATGGTTGTTAAAATCCAACTTGAACCTAAAAAATTTATGTTTTTATGATTATAAAAATAAAAAATATCTTAAGTTTTAATAAAAATTTATATGTAAGTAAAAATGGGTGGAGTCTTAACTTTAGTCTTAAAAATTTAAAAATTTTACCACTTTATATGTTTTTATATTATTATGTCATATTTACTAAAATTTACCTAAAAAATTATCGCAAGCCTAAAAAACATAAATCTATTGCCCAAGTCAATCTCTATGCATCAAACCCAACCATGTTTAGAGTTAAAAAAATAAATAAAACTAAAAAATAAAACATAAATCATCTTTTTTTTCCCTCGGGCTCCCTGCGTCACTTAATTTCTCTTCTTTAATATGACTTTGATAACACTAGTCATCAAATTTATGTAGTTGTGGGTATAGATGAAAAAAATGTCAATGATGGTGCAAATGTTTGCATAGATGAATATATGAATTTTGAATATGATAATATTTTTTTATCTTTTTATAAAAACTTTTTAGTAAAATTTTACAACTCTATGACTTTTTATGACTTTATGAATGTAAAAAATAAAAATAACCCTAGGAAGAAACTTGACTTTGATAACCTTGTGAAGAAGAGCTACCGCTTGAAATGCTCCCGAATTTGGTTGCGTACACCGTATGCATGCAATGCATGATCAACTATAAGGGCAAATGTAGAAAGGATGAGGAAGGATGAGCAAGAACAAGAGAATAAGGAAGAATAAGAGGGGGACATGGTTTTATGTTGTAAGGGCAACTGTCTAGCAACTGCAAAATGACTAATGGGTAAAATAATAGTGACTGAACAATGATTGAAAATTGGTGACTGAAAATCTTAGTTGTTTTTCAGTTTTTCAATCACTCAAACAACTAGGGATTGAAGGACAATTGAAGATGCTTATAAGTGATTGAAATTCCGTCACTCTCCTTCAGTCACTTTCTTACTTTTCTTCTGTACTTGCAAACCTCAATTGTTTAGTAACCACATCGAGCTTGGACTTACTAAGCTGTATCTAGTTGTGTGCAGCCTTATTTTAGTCTTTGTATGTTTATTCATTTACAATGCTATAATTCATACCAATTTGTTTAAGTTTAATATAGATAAATTAACGCACTAAAGGGCTTGGGAATGATCTGATTTGAAACAAATTGGTTTTTACCCCTGAAGTTAGGCAAAAATATCAAATTTGTCACTAATGTTTTGGATAAAGAGCGAATATGCCACTATAGTATTTTTTTTTTTTTAAGCCCAATCTCCTACTAATGTTTTAAAAAAATCCAAATATGTTACTGCCGGTTAGAAAATAACGGAAAATGATAAAAATAGCAGGTTTTGAAATCTTGTGGTTATTATGCTTCTTTAAAAAAATATTAGAACCTTTGAGATTTTTGCCAAAAAAATGATCTGATCTCTGCCATTAATGCTTCAGCCCTATTGCTGTCTCCGTTACCAACACCCCAACCCCATTACCGTGCTCCATCTGTCTGTACCGTCTAATCTCCTCACCGGCATTTAAGAGAGAGAAAAAGAGTCTAATTAAAAAAGTCTTTAAAGTTTGTTAAAATTTACATTATTATACTAAAATTTCAAAACTTGTTATTTTTAATATTTTTTTGTTAGCTTTTTAACATTTTCTGTTATATTTTTAATGGTCAATGACATATTTACTCCTAATTTAAAACTTCAGTGGTATATTCGGTTCATTTTAAAACATTAGTGGGAGATTAGGCAAAAAAAAAACCTATAGTAACATATCCACTCCTAATACAAAATATTAGTGGCAAATTTGATAGTTTTGCCCCTGAAGCTACTTGTATTTACAATTCAAACCCAACTCACTCCAAAGCATCTTTGTCAAACCATTCTCCCCTGCTGCATCACTGCCTCTTTATCCGCAATCTCTGGCATTAACATGTCATCAGGGACATTTATCATAGAAAATTCCTCATTTGTATGAGAGTATCCCTGACCCTCAGTTTCTAATGGTTAGATCTGGCATCATGTTTTACGTTTCTCAATAATTGAGGCAGAGAAGATTTCATTTCCTATTTAGGAGACATAGCCAATTTGTTTGAAAAACATAGAGATCTCTTTTTCCTCCATCTGTTCCAGCTGTGACAAAAAAAATTCCAAATTTTTCATTTCATTTTCTAGCTCAGATATACGAGAAGCTCTCTTAGCTTCTGTCATTTCTTTCAATGCCTCTCTTTTCTTCCTGCCTTTCTGGCAATTTCTTTTTCTAGAACAGGTGTCCGCTCTAGATGGATGGATGACAGGATGATCACTGAAAGGCCAGGCAAGGCTGGATCTAGACGGTGGCATTGCTGCTAAAAAATCGTGACACCTAAGATGAGTGGGGTGTAGAGGAAATATATTAGATCTAGAAAAGAGAAAGAGGAAGAACAAATCCGGCCAACAGAAAAGCCAACGAGACCATGTAACGGGGGTTGGATAGATGGAGCCAATTGCGTGGGGAAAGGCTAGACAGTGGTGAGTTTGTGCCGGCGGTGTACGGGCAGCGACAACCTGATGGAGATTGTAATATTTGGCAACTTAAGATGCATTTTAATCAGGTTGGCATGCGGGTCACGTCTAACTAGAGGTGCACAACGGTCCGGACCGGACCGGCCGGTCCTGGGCCTTAGCATTTTGGGTCCGGACACAGCCCGTGTTTACATACCAAATAATTATGCAAACAAAATTTTATAAATTCTTAATAAGATACTGATTATATAACATTCTTTGATAGGTTAAAGGTAACAATTATAGATTCCACTAAACTAGTTTATTTACATTGAGTTTTCGAGAAAGATTGAATTAAAACGGTATACTCAAAGAACGCGACAGCTTAGTTCATGGGAAATCTTCGTATCAAAAATAAAATAGAAAATATTTAATGTGAACAAAAAAAAAAGCTGTGGTGTTATTTGCAATTTACTCACAAATTTTCTAATTCATCCGATCATTTGTGCAAGCAAAATCTAGAATTTTAAGTTGAAGCCTATTTTCGTTATAGGTATATATTCTTTTTTAAAAAAATGAGCACAGGAAAATTTTCAACTTTGAAGCTGTCACATTCGGGACAGACACAGGTCTGCAGGTGCAGTTGGGTCTGATAGACACCACCTCAGCAACATTGTATTGTGAGAAATTCTAAAAAAACCCCTGAAATTAAGTGAAAACTTTCCTTAGCCCTCAATTTTGGAGATTCTTCAGCCTCCCGAGGTTCAATTAATCCTTCAGTTACTCTTTCCATGATAGTGAGAATGAAAAATGTCATTTTCCTGTCTCTTAGATAGGCTGAATTAATGATAATGCCCTTAAGAGGTAATAACACTAAATTATCTAAAAAATTTTACAAAATTATATGTGATAAAATCATTTTTTTTCAATTATTAATGAAATTTTGTTGGTGAAACTTACATTCAATTCATTTTAATTTAAGTCAATTGATTTTAAAGTAATTTATTTTTTTTCTTAGTCTTTTTTACCTGATATTAATTTTAATTAAAAGTCAATATTATGTAGCTGCAAAATCCATTGAAAATACAATTTTTGTAATCTTACTAAATTTTTATGAATTTTTTAGTTTAAGGCATTATAAAATAAAAATTCATAAAAATTTACTTTTAAATAGATTATTACATCTACATAATATAGGTTTTAAATAAAATTAGTTTCAAGCAAAAAAGATATAAAAGCAAAAAAAGTCAATGGACTTAAATTAAAACGAATTGGCTTATATATAACATTACTCTTTGAGAATTGCATCCCACTTGCATCTACATAATATTAGCTTTTAAATAAAATTGTTTTCAAGCAAAAAAGATATAAAAGCAAAAAAAGTCAATTGATTTAAATTAAAACGAATTGGCTTATATATAACATTACTCTTTGAGAATTCTATCCCACTTGCATCTACATAATATTAGCTTTTAAATAAAATTAGTTTCAAGCAAAAAAGATATAAAAACAAAAACAGTCAATTGACTTAAATTAAAACAAATTAGCTTATATATAACATTACTCTTTGAGAATTGCATCTCACTTGTAGCATTTTAAATGTAGTAACTAAACACAGTATGTAATTGAATGTAAAATATGTTTGACAAATCAGCAATTAAATATATTTTTTTAATGACTAAATGTGTTTGGTAAAATAATTGTTTCATAAGTGGGAAGTAAAATGTCTATTAAGAGCACAGTAATAATAATAATAATAATAATAATATAAATTTGTACAAGTTTTTAGCTAATTTAGCAAAGCGCTACTACCTCTTAGAGGCATTATGGTCAATTCAACTTATCTAAGGAGGTAAGGAAAGGACATTTTCGTTTTTCACTATTATAGAAGGGAGTAAATGACAGATTAATCAAACCTCAGGCAGTAAATTGAAGGATCTCTAAACATAAGGGGATGAGTGAAGTTTTCACTAAATCTCAGGAGATCTTTTGAAAATTTCCCTTGTATTGTGGCAGAGCCACCACGTCGCCGCCCTGTGTTGACCAGATATTTGGTTGGTTAATTATGGAAGAAGATGATGCAATCCAGTTGAGTTTTTTTCACTAAACGCCCCATATTTCAAACCCTTGTGAACTCGAACAGTTGTGAGATCAAAGTGCAACATTGGGAATAGTTTGGTGACATCATAAAATTTTACCCATGGCACCCAAAAGAAAAACTTTAAAATATCATTTTTCATTTAGCTTGATGAATTTCGATTTTCCTACATATTATCTTCTATAATAAGATAACTATAACGTTTTTACATATTCTTTATTCTTTGCCCCCATCAAGAAACAGCTTCTTACTTTAGAAATTGTAATAAATATGATAATTAGAAGCACATATAGTGTGCTTATTTTAAATTACAGTATTTTGTCCTCAATGTGACATGCCACTCCATAATATAGCTGCAAAATGTCAGTTTTCTCTAGGGGTGATTACTATTCGGTTGAAACAAAAAAAAACTGAAAAACAGAATTAATTTAGAAATTTGGTTTAGTGAATTCGGTTTTTCAATTCGGTTTCGGTTGAAACCGAATAAGGAGAAGTTTAGTTTCGGTTCGGTTTCGGTTAAGGCAATCGATTATTGCGGTAACCGAATAAATCAAATTTTTATTTTTTATGTAAGTTGGCAGATATGAAAGGAGTGGGGGCTGAATGTGAGATAAACAGAAGGTTGATGGCTTATATTAGGTTTGGCCATCTTAGATTGGGAAAAAGAAACAGCGACCAAACATGACGGCGGTGTTGCGCCGTTGACCACTGATTGATAAGGCTGACTGTACTCCAAAGATGACACCTTATCCGGAGGCAGAGGAGGTCGTGCTGGAGTGGTCCATCGTCAAGAAAGATGCTTCTTTGCTCCTGAACCGAGACACCGCCGACAACAACCCACCGTAAAAAAGGAAAAAGCTCCGAAGTTCACTGCAAATGAGAGAAAAAGAAAAAATAGGCCGACATGGCGAAGTGGAGGAGAAAGAGCAGTCGAGGATTTCGCTCTCAGATGCATAATTTTGGCTAAGACTCGTGGAGAATGTTCTCCGATAACGCTGCCGATGCAGAGATCGTGGAAGAAGAATAATTTTGGCCAAACCTCAAATTGCTCCTCCATGTATAATTAATAGTTAAAAAAAACAACAGATATTTATAGTATTACATTTTATCATTAGGTCTAGATTAGAAGTAGTATTTCGGTTATTTCGGTACGAAACCGAACCGAACTGGAACAATTCGGTTCGGTTTTACTTCGGTTTCATTAGTCATTTTGGTTTATTCGGTTTATTACAATAAAGAACCGAAAACCGAAAAAACCAAAAATTTCGGTTTGGTTTTAACCGAATGATCGCCCCTAGTTTTCTCTAATGTTTCATGTGTATTGAATTTTCTAAAATTCTTATGCTTGGTCTTTCATGTTAATTCCTTATATATTATTTGTTCCCACCGATAAATAGCTTCCTAATAACTTACAAAATGTAATGAACTTGATAAGAAACATATTGATTACTTTTATTGATGTCAACAAGAATTTTGACTTCTCGTAATTGCTTGTCGAGTACCTATTTGTATAACCCAGAATGTATAAAAAAAACCAAAAAAACAAACATCCCACTAGACAGCCTACTCTTCATAAAATTACAAAAAATGTCATCAGATATTTCTAAATACCATGAAACGAAAAATTTTTAAAAAAAAAAACACAACCGAACCATCTAGCAATTCACTCTGCTCTCAGGAAAACCCTTTCAACTGCTTGCAATGTGTGACTTTCATTCTCCGGTTGCGATTTCAGTGTCGCAATTCCAGTTTCTATTCCTGTTTCAATTAAGCAACTTCAATGATTTCTACTGCTCCAGTTTCTGTCCAAATTTCAACGATTTCTTCTGCTCTTGTTTCTGTTCGGCGATTTCTTTCTCCAGTGCAATTTCTGGCTAGAAATGTCAGATTCAACTGATGATTTGGTGCTAACGCAGAAACTGTCAATATGATTTCTTCATTTGTGATGTAGAGATGAAATCAGATCTTGAAACCCTAACCTATATAGCTTCTAATCCATAGTATTTCTGATGTAGAAATGAAATCAAATCTTTGAAGAGGAAGAACACCAAAACTGAAGAAGAAACTAAAAGATGCAAGAAGAAGAAAACTGAAGAAAAAACTGTAACACACGAGAAGAAAACAAGCAACTTCAAATGGTTAGATATCATCATTGGTTGTCTCTTTTCTTTACTATCTTATGTTTTATTATACGTATATTTTCTTTACTAAAATAGCATGTGTTCTTGCATTCATTACTATATGTTTGTTTTTGTTTTTCTATATGTTCTATTTTGTTTTTGGATATGTAGCTGTTCATTTTATTGTTGATATGTGTTCTTTACTTCATAGCAGTTTGTTCATCTTTCTGTACATAGCTAGTTGTTCATATATGTTCATTTGTTCATTGTTGAGTGTCCATTTCTAGTTTTCATATGTTCGTATATTTCTTGAATTGAGTTTCTATATGTTTTGTTCTATTTTCTATATGTTTATTTTATCTTTCAATATTTTTTTTTCTTCGTTATTGTATGTTCAATATTTATTTGTTCTTACATTGAGTTTCTGTATGTTATGTTCTGTTTTCTATATGTTATTTTATGTTTCAATATATTTATTTCTGCATTGATGTATATTCAATATTTGTTATCTAATGTTCTTAGTTCCTGTATTTCATTTGTCCTGCCTTCATTTTTTGTATGTTTTGTTCTGTTTTTCTATATGTTGATTTTGGCTTTTCTCTCTACTTGATATATGTTCTTTTCTTGTGCATTTATTCTTTCATTTATTACTGTATGTTTATTTTTATTTTTCTATATGTTCTTTTTATTCAAACTTCATGTACTACAAGCTTGAAAAGATGAAGAATAACATTGAAAGATGTATCTTGTTACTGCAGGTAATCCAGCAATTGTATTTATCATGTATATTCTTTTTTTTTTTTTGCATGTTTTGTTTCTTTTTTATTTATGTTCATTTATGTTCAGACCAACCAGCAAAACAACAGGATATATGTCCAAAATCTTTTCAGAACGAATAAGGTTAAGTAAATACATTTCTTCTATTCTTGTGTTTTTTTCTCTATCTATTCTTATCTATTCTTTTAAGCAAACCAAGAGAGAAATGATAACAATTCATGTCCCCATACTGATAGGCATTAGCAAAGTGAGATAAACTTATGTATTATATGTTTGTTCCTATGTGTTCATTAATGGATCACTATAGTTTCATTTTTTGTTTTTTGTATGTTCATTTAGTTTTGTCGTTCCTGTATGTTTTTGTTTTCTTTTCCTTTTCATTCTTTATATAGAAGTACGACCAAAAATCAAGATTTTCTTACCCATTGGTAATCAATAACCATATACGTTTTATACGAAATCCTATATGTTTATTTAATCTTTCTTATTTGCTCATTTATACTTTTCTATTTTTTTCATTTAAATAGGCCAACCAAGAAGTGACAAAGAGAGCTATCTCCATGTATCTTATGACGTGCCAACATTTTCACTAGGATTCGAGTCACCTAAAGTGCAAAAACCTATCATGTCATAAATATAAAAAATTATAACAGAGTTTCCTCTCCTCCGGTCCCCTATAGCTGCAGCTAAACAAATTGTTCACTCTAGAAAGGATGTTAGCTTTGTACATAACGAATTCATCAAGGAATTTATTGTTAGAGCAACAATTAAACAACTAACAGATGAAGATATCAAAGTTGTTGATATTATAACAAGAAATGAGATTAACCTGCCGTATGAATATTCAGCTTCATATTATATGTAACATGTAAATGAGAATGATGACTAACTTATTTAATATGTAGATTAATTTTGATTCAGATTGGTGGTGTATCACTTTCTCGAGACTTCCTTCTAACCATGATTGGTTCTACATATGTCGAGACACAAGTTGTAAATGCATAGACATCATTGCTCAATCTGAAAAAAAAAAAAAACAAAATGAGAAACCAAAAAAAGTTTTCATCACCCTTCTATTATCGGTAATTCCCTAAAAAAAACTTTAGAATATGTTTTTTGCATATACCCTATTTGTTCTCTTTTTGTCCACTAATTGTTCTTTTTGAATTATTGTATATTTTCATCCTCAAAGTACAATGTCATGACTAGCCTGAACAATAGCAAACATGTTAGGCAGCAAAAAGAAAAAAAGAGTGATCATTCAGGAAATGAGGGAAGCGGGGGTTAAAACTATTCAAAACTAGGTAATAAGCCAACATCTTTGCCCTCTGAATCAATATAATCGGGTAAGCAAAATATTGGTTTATATGTTCCATTGTTCTATCATTCTATCTTTATTGATTTATGTTCATTCTTATGTTATCTTATGTTCTTAATTCCTGCATTACATTCGTCTTACCTTTATTTTATGTATGATCTATTTTATTTGCATATGTTCTTTTTCTGTCTTTATATGTTTGATATGTTAGTTGTTATTTATTCTTTTTTAGATCATTGTTCCCGTCATCCAACATCAACACTTCTTTGCTTTTATATTTGATATTGAAAATGAAGTTGTTAATTTAATGGACAATTTGCCTACTAACCAGAAAAGATACAACACAGTCAGATGTCACCGTAAGTTATAGAAAATAAAAAATTTATAAGTTGTAAAAAATATTTTTTTTTTTTTTGCAAAAGCTAATCTTCAATGTATATTTGTGGCAAAATAGGTTCTACATGAAGAAGCATATATGCAAATTTGAAAATTCATATATGCAGCTGAAGTAGAATTCTGATATATCATGGGCAGGGAAAAAAAAAAGATGAATATTTAAAAAATGTCATTAACTATGCAGTCTTTTTAATGAGGCATATGGGGCTTTACCATGGAAGACAATTTGATTCAGATCTAGGGCCAATAGATATCATGAAGATCAACCGTATAAAGATCTTTGCAAATATGCTTCTTTCACAATACAATACTCAAAGAAATGTAGTGCTTAATGTCATCTTAAACAACTACCAACTCTTATACATAGTTGTTCTTCTCAGATTATATATATGTTCATTTTTTTTGTATGTTCTTTTTCCTTTTCTATATGTTCATTTTTTGTGCGTTCTTTTCCTTTTCTCTATGTTCATTTCGTCATTTCTTTTTCCTATTTATACACCTGAGACAAAAATATGTGTAGTAAACATGTTAGCAACTGAAAAAGAACATATACTTTTGTTAGATCAAACACATGCATCCAATTCTTTGTCTTAATACTTGTTTGCAATCATTATCTGTATGTTTTGTTCTGTTCTGTTTTTTTATATGGTCATTTTCACTTTTTATATGTTCTTTTCATGATTTTGACTCTAACACCTGCTAGAATCTAAAAATGAAAATCTACACATAATTAACTTGTATATACAAACGCAAAAACATATCCTAACACTAAAAGGAATACATCTTTTCTATTTCTTTGTAAATGTATACTTTGTAAATATAAACCTAAAACATTGTATAATGTATACTTTTCATTTTCTATATGTTCATTTCTTCATTTTTTTTCTTGTTTATACACCTAAGACAAAAAAAATATATACATATTGAACATGTTCCCAATTGAAAAAGAACATATACTTTTGTTAGATCAAACATATGCATCCAATTCTTTATCTTAATTCTTGTTTACAATCATTATCTGTATGTTCTATTCTGTTTTTTTATATGTTCATTTTTCCTGTTTATATGTTCTTTTCATGATTTTGACTTTAATACCTGTTAGAATCTGAAAATAAAAATCTACGCATAATTGAACAAGTATATACAAATGCAAAAACATATCCTAACACCGAAAAGAACACATCCAAATATAACTGTAAAACATTGTATAATGTATACTTTGTAAAATATATACATCTTTTCTATTTCTTTTCCTTTTGTAACAATCATATAGAATAAAAAAGAACATATATTCCTAAATAAATCAACAAATGCTCCAACCTCGAATAAAAGAACATATATCAATAATTCTATTTCCTTATTTTCTTTAACTATTTTTCAACACAACTTTGAATCCGTTTCTTACTCCAACCTTTTGTCTTGATAGCCAATGAGTTTTGCAATCCACCATCATCAACTATAGAAATACAACTGTTGCTAACTTCCTTTATTGAGTTCACAGGCAAACAACCTCTAACCCTTTTACTCAAATTTGTCACCAACTATTCACATATTTGCCTTGCCTCTTCATTATCTTAATATAAAATAACAACTTTATATATTTCCTTCATTACTTTATTCCTCCAAAACATGCTAACAAACTTATCACTACTTCCAGCTCAATTAGCATCAGAACACTTATTTGCTCTAGCATTCTTTGTCCACCTTTTAACAACATACAAATCACGAATTGCAATAATATTTCTCACATTAAAAATTCTGAGTATATGAGAACAAAACTAGCATATTTCCTCAAAATGCTTACAAGAACAATTTACCTTGATAGAATCACAATTTGTTAAAGATACCAAGCAATAACGACTTTCCAAATCTTGATATGATACTTCATACTTGAAAACTTCATCAACTTCACTTACCAAATTATAATCTGCAAAGGAACCTATATCTAATTCATCCTCAAACTCTTTGTAAATACAAAACATATAAACCTCAATAGCATGCTTCAATAGTGCACAACAAAATTTCACAGTTAATGAACCTCGGTTATGAAAATCTTTACCAACCTCAGCATCTCTCCATTCTCTAATTCTCTGCTCAATAGAGTGAAACATTGACAAAAGTGAAGTATGGTTACTACATATCCCATTCAACATATGATTTGTACTTTCACTTTTCTTTTTTGACAATATTCTTACATACATAAACAAACAAAATAAGGAACATACATTTTTGTTAAAATGAACATGAAGATACACACCAACAAACATATAACAAAACCTAAAATCTATAGACCAATAGCAAAAGGAACAAACATCAGATAGTAAATAAACATAAAATAAACAATAATGAACAAACTAACTAACACATGATTGTTACATAAAAGACTAAATATACAGAAGAACACACATAACTACATAAATGAACACATAGCATACACACATAAATAACACGTTATATAGAAAATTGCTAAATAAACAAATATCAAAGAACTAAGGAACATACACAAATATATAAATAAACATCTAAAAGTACCTGCTGAAAATACATATTCTGCAGTAGGCAGGACACCACCTCTCCCTCAAGGCAAATATACTCTCCAATCATCCGTTGCCTTCTAATCCAAAAGTTTCAATCATATTTGACAATTTGTCAATAAACTCCTGAACAGTAATACAACCATAAAAACACTTAGTAAAAGCTTTGAAAAATCTTTGTTGCTGTTCAGTAATGATCCTAAATGTTTCCTTGTATTCTGTGAAATATGCCATAGGCACAACCTATGCTTTGCACAGGCTAAATGCTTCCCAACAGCCCACATAATTGTAGGGTCTTGATCTATCATAAATGTTGATCCTTGTACACCTCCCATGTTGTCCAAAAAATGATCAAATAGCCAGCCAAATGTCTCTTTCTTTCTCATCATTAACCAAAAATCCACAAGTAAAAAATCATTATTTATCGGTGATTATTCTCCCTAACAAATGGAGCACACATCAACCCATACATATTAGTTCTACATATTGTATCGAAAACTACAACATCACAAAAAATCTGATAATCCTTATACATGCATGAATCCCTCCAAATAAAATTACCCAACCTACCATCAACAACTTGATATTCATGATAAAAGTTCCCATCATAACTACTTATTTCCTTAAAACAATTCACAAGTGACTGGGCATCAGCGCTCCCAATTTGGATTGATTTATCCTGACTGAAAAAGTTATATGAATCTCTCTTTGTGAATCCAACATAATTCTAAATGAATCAATTGCTCGAATGCCTATTCACAGAAAGGACAACATGTTCTTCTTACTTTCATTTATATGTCTTGCACCATGTAATAAATGACTATAATATTATGGTATGAATGGATGACTATGCGGCCTATCATGTCTATCATATCTTCAAATGCCAATAACATCAATCTTAAACCAAACAATGTTTTGCAATTTGTTCAAAAGTTTGCTCTCTCATGACTCCCTTCACTCCCAGACTGTGTTTTTCACCAGCACAAGAACAGTAAAACTCTCTCTCACAAAGAGAACCATCAGCCCTCTGATGTAACTTACTCTTCCTCACATCAAAACCATGAATAAGTGTAAGCTTCTTGTAATAATCATAAGCTACATCCTCACAACTAAAATCCATACCAGCCATATCAACACTGTCAAATCCATTATATTCAAAATAACCTAAATGTGACTCAAGCATAAGAGCATATAATCCCAGTAAAATAAAACATATACTTTTACACAAAGGAACATATAGTACTACATAAAGTAACATACACATTATGGTAATGAACACATATAACTCCTGTATAGGAAAACATACACAAAAAAAGAAGAAAGCCGAACATAAAGAAGACAATATACTTTTGAATCAAGGAACATATATGACTAATGTATACAAGAACATATATATCAAATGAACAAACCTAACATGTAAAAGAACATACATTCCTCAAGAACTGAACATAAGTTTCTTAAATAAAGAACAATGAATTACCTTAATGTAATTAATGAATGAACATATGGTTATTAACAAATGAACATACATTTCTTAATGAAGGAACATAAGAAAATGAATAAATGAACATACAGAAATCTACGAAACAACATTTTGAATGATAAGAAATATATCAACCATATTATGAATACACATATAACGAACATCTCCACATTAAGAATAAAACATAACAATATGTCAAAAGGAACATATACCTCCAACTACAGTCCCACAGGATAAAGTTAATAACTGGGACAATAAATTCAAATCATTGTCATCTACAGCTGCAACTAGAGACTTAACATCAATACCAAAGTCTAAACTACTGGAAACTACTCCATTAATGCCTACAATCACAAACAAAAATATATCAACCAAAATAATCACAACATACAAAAAAAAAACCAAAACTTCAATCCAAGAAATAAGAGATCATATGTTCAACCATCACTTAACAATGAATCCGCACTTTGCAAAATATCATATGGAGGAGTATTCAAATCAAAATCAACAGCATGATCCATCGAAAAGAAGAAGCTCCAAAACCAAGCTCGAAATCTAGATCTGAAATATCAAACAAATTGATCAACAAATTAATGTCAATCGAAGACTGAAAAACATAAGAATCATGGAAGAAAAACATCAAACAAATCAAACAATACCTTCAATCTCTCCACCAGCAAGCTCTAAATTTAGATCTCAAAACACAAGAAGCTATCACCGAACAAAAATGCACCACAAGAAGCCGCCACTAAACAAAAATCAAAGAAGATCGAGCCAAATTTGGGAAAAGCAGAAATGTAACTACTAACGAAAATGAACTTAGAAATGAAATCTTGAAAAACAAGGAACATTTCCTTAAAAGATGGGCTTAAATATGGGTAAAAATGGAATTTCCTTAATCCATTTGAAAACGGGTTATGTTTGCGTGTATAGGTGAACTGAGTGCACATAAAAATTTTCCTTTTTAATCCAATTTTTATGTACACCCGGTGTATGCCATACACCCACACCAAACTTTCAAATTTTAAGCATTCTAGTCCCTAAAATTTATTTTCTATCTTGTTTATTTGATTCAAGAATTAATCAAACTTCTAAAGTTTTTCTACTAGTAGTAATTAAAGATTATTGCTAAGATCTTTTCAGACTATCACCCAAGTCACGTAGCAACTGTAAAACCTATTGTCGAAGTGGAAGGGTAGTAAGATTGTGTAAAACGTTGACAGATAGCTAGTAAAGGTATTAACACTAATTGATAGTTACTAGTGGATAAAATCTTTAGAAATTTGACTGGGTTTGCTTTAAAGAGAAAAGAAGAAGAAAAAATTATGGGGAATAAAAAAATGAAGAAATCACAAGTTGTACTAATTAGGGGTGTTAAAAAGAAATTAGGAAATTAGAACATTCCTATAATAGATAAATGAGATGTTTATCAAAAAGAAACTTTTGGTCTCAAAATAACTTATGTCATTAAAACGGTAGAAAAAAATTGTCCCAATAATGGAAGAATATCATAAATTTGAATTATTTTCAAAGTATATGATCAAAGATCATCTAGAAAATCACTATAACTATTTGCATGTTAGACTTGTGCAAATTGCTTTAAAAACTGTAACAAGAAATAGTTTGAATACTTCTGTGATAATTGTCTTAAGAGATTGTAGACATAGTAAATTCTCCAATTGTCTACTAAGGATTGTAGAATCAAGTTTGTATGATGGACCAATTTATTTTAATTGTCATCCAAGCTTCACTATTTATTTGAAAGATCCTCATATCACGAAAATCTTAACAGAAAATATCATGACATCTGGTTTTGATATGCTAGAAAGATCTTAGAATCTTGCTTTAGTTGATAGAATTTATTATAAGGTCATCACAACATAAATTAAACCTAAAGCTTTAGAATTTGATACATGAGAAGAAACTTTGTTATTAAAAGCTAATATAGAAAAAAGTCACGTTGTCATTCCAAAACCAATTAAATGGAAAGACATTAAGCTTCTAGAAAAAAATGAATTTTCTAAAATGAAAAGCCCATAAAACCTTTAAAACCTCAAGAATTAGAAAGAATTATTGAATACAAAAATGGAGAAGTTGAAATAAGATTTAGTAAAGACAGAATTACAAAAATTGAATTTTTAGAATTAGAACAAAAAGACTTCTGTCAAGAATTATTTACAAACCCTCTAGAGCTTCATACTCTTACGTTCCAGAATCTAAACATGAGAGACTTGTAAGAGAAGTTAGAGAATCCATGGAACAAGTTTCATATCCTGTTTATAAAATTGATCTAATTGTCCTAGAAAAAGGTCACAATTTGTACAAACAAGAAGAAGAAATAAAATCTGCATCCATAAGGTCTCCCAATCTTAGTTTTTCATATTTTCAATTGAATGCCTTAACAGAACCATTTAGGTTTGATCCTCAAAGTTTAAATGAAGATTTTTTGTCAAAGAGTAATGAGATTAAAAGAAAATGCTTTTTTGATACTTATACCAAGGAAGACAGAAAAGAGATTAAACACCTTCGGTATAAAAGAATAACAAGAAGAAGAATTTAAAATTCTTTGAATGGTTTATCCCAGCCATAATGTTGGATGATGAAACTACATTAGATGTGTTGGAAGAAACTTAGTGTACATGTAAAACTAAAATGGAAAAGAAATTACATCCCCACATCCTCCAAATACTAGAGTCATAATGGGAGAAGAAACTAAAACATCTGTTTCACTCTTCAAAGTTTTTTATGTAGAAAACTCTAAACCTGCTAAGAAACCTGTTGATAAGAAAGATCACCAAAATATCATGTAACAGAATAACTACATAAACCTTTACCTACAATCTATAAGTAAATAGATGAATAAAATTGAAACAGCTTTGGATAAGCATAAGTTTAGTCTCACAAAGACTTCAGTTTTTATACTAGAACTTTTGTCAAAAACATCAAAATCCCCAATAAGTTTTCCTAAAAAACTTCCAAAATTCAAATTAAAGCCAAATGATATAATTACTGATTTAGCTGATCAAATAGCTAAACTGACAATTAGGTCTGAAGAACCAAATGAAACTATAGATAAAAAACAAAAGGGTCTTCAAATAAATGTTATTGGAGAAAATTCAAACATCTAAGAATTAATTGATTCTCACCACCCAAAAACATGAAACTTTAGAATTAAATCATCTTCGTTCTAAAGTGGGGAGATGAGGTCCAATTAGAAAAGTATCAAGAGTTTGGAATGTGTCTCATCCTTATGCTCTAACAAAACCATCTCCAGTGGATTTAAGACTAAATAATTATTCTGAGCCTTATGTTTTTGCAGAATATAAAGGAGATTCAATAAGAGAATGGAATATAGATGGTTTGTCAGAATATCAAATAATAAACACTATTCAACATAAGATTATGTTTGGGATAATTGCTAGAAAATAGTTGATAATTCAAACCTAGACATAGCTAAAATGATCATAATTGGTTTTACAGGTTAGTTAAGAAACTGGTGAAAAAAATTTCTAACTGAACAAGGTAGAAAAAAAAATAAAAAATGCAAGAAAAATATTCACAGTACAACATGGAAACCAATTAATCAAAACAAGTGAACCTGATGTTGTAAATACTTTGCTATGTATAATTAATTCTCATTTTGTTGGCAATGTAGCAAGAAAGTAGAAATGGTGAATTACTGTTATATCTGAGGTGTAGAACTCTATCAGATTTAGAATGGTTTATGAAAGAGAAGACTATAGATCCTCTATTTGGGAAGAAAAATTCATACAAGGTTTACCTAAACATTTTGGTCAATTAATCATGGATTACATTAAAGAGAAAAACCAAGATCACCCCAATTTAAAAAATTATACCTATGGTCAAATCATAGTAGAAATTAAAGAACTTGGTTTAAAAATATGTCATAAAATAAAGTGGCAAAAACATGTGAAAAGAGAAAAATTAGTAGGAAAAAAAGAAATAGGTAGATTATACTCCCAATTTTTTAATGATATCCGAAGGTCATATTCTGAATATGAGCTAGAAAAAAAAAAGTACAAATCCTATAGAAAATATAAGAGAAGAGAATTTGAAAGATCAGAAGAAAAACCAAAATCTTCTAAAAGGTTTAGAAAGACAAAAATCTAGAAAAAGATCAAAGGGCTTATTGAAAATGTGGTAAACCAAGACATTTTGCTAATAAATGAAAAATAAGGGAAAAAAAATAAACTTTTTAGAAATATATGAAGACTTAAAAAGAGTTTAATGCAAATTCTATTAAATAGTGACAGTTAGCCTAAAAAAGTCTAAGAAAAAATAACTTCTGAAAACTCTGAAAAAATAAATATAATTGGTCTTTCAGTAGTTCAGAATCTCAGTCAGAAAGTTGTGCTTCAAATTGTGGTTATGATTCTTCCCAACTGCAAAATACATTTGATAATTTGCAATTAAATGTGATTCAAGTTAATGCTATTACTGAAGAAGATGAAAAAATTCTGGAGATTATTAAACAAATTAATGATATAGAATTAAGAAAAGAAATTTTGTTTAAATACCTTGATAAAGTTGGTAAGCAAGAAAATCAAATGAATCAAGGTAGAAGAAATTTCTAAAAGAAAGTTGATATACAAAAATTAATCAAGCCTCCAGCCTATAGTTTAAATAAAATCCTTAAGAGAATAGATGAGGCATTGAAGAGTCATAAAGAACCTATACTAGTAGAATTGAAAGTAGAAATAAAATCTATTAGGAATAGAATTTAGATTTTAGAACTTCAAAATTTTAAAGGATACTATCAAGATGTTCCAGAAGATGAGTTAGTGATGAAAGATATGGAAGAATTTAGGTTTAAGGCAAAACAGAAAGAAAGAAGGAAAAATATTCCAAAAGTCAGCCAAAAAAAATAAAGAATTAGAAATAGAATATTAAAAAAAACCTTTACAAATTAATGAAGTCTATTCTATGTCAAACCAAATATTTACCAGTAGAATGACTTTGTTAATAGAAAATCAATTCAAATTGACAGTAGTAGTTCTAGTAGATTCAATAGCCGATATAAAATGTATTAAAAAAGGTATTGTTCTTTACCAATATCTTGATAAGTCATTTGGACCTATTACTACTGCCAATAAGGAAACTATACCAATAAGGTTTAAATTGACAAATGTTGATGTGTGCATAAGGGATATTTGTATTAAACAACATTTTACAGTTTTAAACATGAATCAAGAAGTAATTTTAGGAACTCCATTTCTTGTTGCATTCATGCCTTTTAAGATAAGTATGAATGGGATTTCTATCAAGAAATTTGGAAAGAAAATTATTTTTAAGTTTGTTGAACCACCTAGAAGATCATTACTAGAAGAACTTAGTATAGATTTAGGAAGAAAACAAAATGTTCTTATGTGTTTACAAGAAAAAGTGAAACACAATAGTGTTGAAGAGAAATTAAAAGAGCAAGAATTAAGAAACAAATAGAACACTTCAAAGGAGTTTTAGCCAATAAAGTTTGTGCTGATATTCCCATTGCTTTTTGGCAAAGAAAGAAATACACTATGAATATCCCTTATGAACCAGACTTTAATGAAAAAACTATTCCTACAAAGTCTAGAGCAATACAAATGAATGAAGAATTAATGATTCATTGTAGAAAAAAATTCAAGATTTGTTGGAAAAGAAATTGAAAGAAGAGTACCAAGACTGGTAATAAACTATAAGCCTCTGAACAAAGTTCTTAGATGGATTAGGTATTTAATACTTAACAAGAAAGATTTGTTATCTAGACTTCAAAATGCTGTGATATTCTAAAAATTTGATATGAAGTCAGGATATTGGCAAATTCAGATTGTCTAAGAAGATAAATAGAAAACAGGTTTTAACATCCCATTTGGCCACTATGAATAAAATGTCATGCCTTTTTTGTTGAAAAATACTCTATCTGAATTTCAGAAAATTATGAATGAAATTTTTAGTCCTTATAATTCTTTTACTATTGTTTACATCGATGATATGCTTGTGTTATGTTGATCGATTGATCAACATTGGAAGCACTTTAACGAATTTTTAAAAATACTAGAAGATGCATGATTGATAGTATCAGTAAAGAAGATGGAATTATTCCAAACTAGAATTAGATTTTTTGGTCATATAATTCACAAAGGAACAATTAAGCCTATTAATAGATCAATAAGTTTTGCTGATAAATTTCTTCATTAAATTAAGGACAAGAAACAATTACAGAGATTTTTGGGAAATTTAAATTATATTGCAGATTTTTATAAAGATCTTGCCAAAGCTTGTAAACCTCTGTTTGATAGGTTAAAAAATAATCCTCTTGACTGGAGTGTAGAAGAAACTAAAGCTATCCAGCTAGTTAAAAGAAGAATAAAAAAAATTCATTATGTTAATATTCCCAACCCAAAAGCTTTTAAAATTGTGGAAACAGACACAAGTGATATTAGCTATGATGGAATATTAAAATAGAAAATTGATAACAAAGAACAATTGGTAAGATTTACTTCAACGGTTTGGAATCAAGGCCAAAAGAATTATACCACTATTAAGAAGAAAATTTTGGCAATTGTGCTTTGTGTCACAAAATTTGAAGAAGATCTCCTCAATAAGAAATTCGTAATTAGAGTTGATTGTAAAGCAATAAAAGATGTTTTGCTTAAAGATGTTAAAAATTTAGCTTTTAAGAAAAATTTTGCTCATTGGCAAGCCATTTTATCTATTTTCGATTTTGATATTAAATATATTGTAGGAGAAACTAACTCTCTACCTGATTTATTGGTCATAAATTTTTTGCAGGGGAGAGCAGATGACAAAGAATTTAAACCAAAAAACAAAGTTATTCTCTATCAAGAATCCAAGAAGGATATGATGGAAATAGAAAGTTATCTAGAAATGGATTCAAAATTAACCAAAGCTCTTCTGGATCAACACAATGTCCATTTAGAAAATCCTAAAGAAGGAAGAAAGCCCTTCCAAGAATTAATTCAGAAAGAGATAAAATCTAAGGAAGAGCCATTCAAGAAAAGAGATTTTTGGCTTGGTAATGATGAACTACTATCTTCCTAAAAAATAAGAACATACATAAATTTCCAAAGAAATTCCAAAAAAATTAAACAGAAAAAAATTTCTCTAAGGCCCGCAAAGCCTCAAGAAATTTCCATGCACAGTTTGGGCATACCAACTGTATTCCAAGAAATAAAATGGAAATACTTAATTTTCTTAGAAGATAAAGATTTTAAGCATTTTTCAGTTACAAAACTGGCAGAAAAGTACTAGCCTGACCACCAGAATCCCAAGTGGCAATTCCAGCCACTCAAAAAGTTTCCATTCTTTAAATTAATCTTACAAGAAGCTGGTTTTGTTGAAATAGAATATAAACCTAGAAGAACTAAGATCACCATTAATCCTAAAAGTTGTGATGAAAAACATTTAGAAAAATATATTTCAGAAATTGGAATATTTTTATTTAAAATATTAAAAGTTTGGACATTTGAAGAATGAGGAGTTCCATCTGGAACTATCTGGAAGAAGAAGAATATTGACCAAAGGAAAATATGATAATATGTTATTCTTATATTATGACTATTTCAAAGCTTGAGATGAAATCTTCCATATTCAAAACAGAGATCATCAATAGTCAGGATGATTTTATTATAGACCAAGCAAAAGAAATTCCCAAACTAGTTTTTATAACTGGTACTTTGGAAAGAATTTATTTAGAGACTCTTTCTTAGAACAAGTCATGAAATCTTTTGAAAGATTTTACATGTTCCAAGAACAATTTCTCTAGAAAAATCAAAAGGTGCCATTCTCAGATTTCTTTTTTGTGGTCATGAACCATATTCTTTGGATCTTCCAAAGGCATTATGAAAAACAGGAAGTGGATTATGACACCCACTTCACTTCTTGTCTAGAATGAATTTGGGAACAAAATGGTGGGATAAATGTATCCTTAACTAATATTTGCCCGAGAACATCATATTTGATAAATTTTATTTAATTGATGATAAAGAAAACCCAGATGAAGACTTTTTGGATGTCATGCTTAACTGATTCTATTAAGGAGGACAATTCAGGGATAGTCAAATTCCTATCTCTGTGATGAAGGAAAGAATTTTAAAATCTGCCTAGAAACAATTGGTTCAGAAAGGCCAAGAAAGCATTGGATTCTCATCCAACAAGAATGACTAAGCAGGGACCCAATAAAAGTATCTCTAACTAGGTGCATTGATTTCCATGTGATTAAAGATAGTGTCAGCAAATACCAACAAGGAATAGAAAGCAGCTTGCCAGCTACCTAGAATAATTACCTCCACCAATTAAAATAATGGAGCACTATTCGGCCACTAATTTTGATGGTCCCAGATTCTCTTGTTTTCTGATTGGAGAAATTCGGCTGGCCTTATCATCAAAGGCTTAGGAGTTCTATTTATTTAAGGAGACCTTCCTCTAAAGTCTAGGCATAAAAAATTTCTTGTCTCTCTTTTCTTAGTCCATATGCCAGACGCCTTTTTTTCCACCAGAATTTGCATTTTATTATTGAATGTTTAAGTTATGTGCTCATACCTGTACTAGAGTGGTGTTGATCTTATTAAAGCTCAGTCTCCTTCTTCAACAGTTTAAAATTGTAATAATTCCTTTATTCTTCATTATTGTGTGGTAAACTAGTTTTCACTAGTTATCTGTAAGTTTGTATTTTAAGTTAATAAATTATGTGTGTGCGATTCCCAGTTTATATGTGTGCATAATCTATGCTTTCATCTACTGTGTTGTGTGTTGTGTTTTAAAGTACTTGAGCATTTTGGTATCAGAGTCAAGAATTGTTGTTTTACTATATGTTTTAGATCTTAGGTCATTTTTTATAAAAATGAGAAAACAAAAAGCCCTATCCTAGAATTTAACGTAGGTGTGCTTAATAACTACTTTTTTTTTTTTTAAACTCTATCGTTAATGTCAGCAGGAGCGTAGATAATTGCACAACATGTGGTAGCTCGTTTTTTGCTTGATGTTCACTTAGTAAAGTCACTAACTCATATACACTGACGTTTGATGGAATGGGTTGTGAGACTTTTGTGAGGGTTATAGACCTTACGCGCCTTCTCGGATTTTAAGTCAATTTTGGCCTTTTGGACTTGTTCCAGTAGAATAATAGTGGGGTGAATATCACCAATAAGAAAATAGCCTAAAGACCCTTTTACCCTCTAAATTTTGGTAATTTAGATTTTTTTACACTTCAACTTTGATTAGAATTCATTTGCCTCTCAAACTTTGAAAATTAATACCTCTTTACCCTCTAGGCTAACTTAAATGACTCTGTAAGTTATATTGGTACAAAAACAAAAAATAAAATAGAAGATGAGGAGTTAGCTAATCATTTGATTCAAATTTTACATTATTTCAATTATCTATTTCAAACTTTTCAATTCAAGCAATTTAAGGAACTATCAACCTTATATAATCTATAGATTTAACTAGCATTGTACACTGAAATATGATTTATTTAATTTTAGTATCCAATAAATTCACAAAACTAAAGGTTTACGTAGGAAAAATGGCTAATCAGTTCTTCATTTTTTATTTTATCTTCCTTTTGGTCCTCATATAACTTAAACAGTTATTTAAATAGGTTGAAAGTGTAAAATGTAACAATTTCCAAAATTTGAGGGGTGAGTGAATCCTAGTTAAAATTCAAGGGTAAAATGTCCAAGTTGGAAAAGTTCAGAGGTAAAAAAGATTTTAGGATGAGAAAATCAAATAATCACTAAAATTAGTTATTGATAATTTTACAAAAAAAGGTTCTCTAAAGTAGGGAAAACAATCAATGGCGAATGCATTGTAAATTCAACTAGGCCCCTGTTTAATGAGATCAAAAGAAAAAAAGTCTGCGACTAAATGGTCCTCACTCTTTTTCTTTATAACGCAACTTCTAAGTTGCAGCAACCTCTGAGGACTGGCCGGCAAGATTTCATACCTGCATGTAAATTCAACAGTCAGGTTATGGTTCTTTTTTAAGAGCATGATAAGTTTACACCGATGTAAAATTAAAAGTCATACATCATTTTTTTACTATTGATTTTTTTTTTCTCTCTTGTGTACACTATAAGATAAAAAACAGAAAAGTGACTGAATTTCTAGTCACTATCAATCACTTAGAGCAACTGAAAGGTGATTAAATGGTTTAGCCGCACAATCTCTACTTGCTAGTCCCAAGCAACTGACGAGGGTCTAAATGGAGTGACTGAAACATTCAATTGCCCCATTTATGTGGAGTCCTTAAATGAGGGCAACTGATATTCTCTGTCTCCTTGTTTGGGTTTTTTAATTTTAATTGATAGGTATAAAATTAAAATAAAATTAATTTTAATTGAAACAACCCATTTCAATTCACACATGCATTTCTTTGTGGAATAGCAAGATTAATTATTTTTATAATATGAGAGTAACCTAAGAGAGTAGGACATGAAAAAGAAATTAAAAAGGGTGGACGAAGGACATTAACTCAGCATAAAAAAGGGCATAATTGTGAATGAAATAAAATAAGGAAATTAATGCAATTAACAAGGTAACTAAGAGCCAGTTCATTTTAACTTAAGTCAATTGATTTATTTTTATTCTTACATCTTTTTTACTTAGAACTAATTTGAATTAAAAGCCAATATTATGTAGCTGTAATAATCCATTAAAAATTACAATTTTTGTAATCTTACTAAATTTTTATGATTTTTTTTAGTTTAAGATATTAAAAATAAAATTCATAAAAATTTAACAATATCATGAAATTTTACTTTTAAATTGATTATTGCATCTACATAATATTGTCTTTCAAATAAAATTGGTTTCAAGTAAAAAAATATATAAAAATGAAAATAAGTCTGTTGATTTAAATTAAAATGAATTGACCCCAAATCTGGAGAGAACCCTTATAAAATACCATGGTTATTGTGAACATATGTCTAATTCGACATAGAGAGTAATTTTACAAGTTTACCCCTCACCAAAAATCAAATTTTTTTCTCTCCAATCATCGATTCTCCGTTCTTTTTGAATCTCTTTCTGCCTTTCGTCGCTGCAGCCACCAACAGCCGCTTTGTACTTTGATCTCCATCACGCACCGATCTCCGTCGAGCACCAAGAGAAGACGATATTCGAGGCAAGAAGGCAATTCGAGGTGATCCGAGGAGAGATGATGAGATGAACAACATGATCGGTGTAGAGACCGGCAAGTGAAGATGGCGGGGGTAATACCAGCAAGCCGAGGTGAAATCGGCGAGCAAAGATGGAGGCGCTGAGATTGGTGAGTGAAGATGGCAGCGGTGAGATCGGCGGATCGGCAGGTGAAAGGAAAGATTGATGCGGCTGACATGAGACCGTCAAGTGAAAGAGAGATCGGTGAGTGAAAACGGCAGAGGTAAGATCGGCGAATGAAGAAGAGATCTGCGATGGCGGTGATGAGATCGGTGAACAAAGAAGGGGATCGGCGTTTGAAGAAGATAGGCAGAGACTGCAATTTGTTTTCCAAAAAAATAAGTTTTTTTATTAGTTGTTTTTAGGACACTTTTTTATTTTTTTTCATTAGACACTTTTAAATGTTGATTTAGATATTTTAATTTTCTATTTAGATATTTTTTTATTATTTTGTATACATTTTTTTATCATGAAAATAAATTGTTTGCATATTGCTTTAGACATTTTGTAACTTTTCTTTAGATATTTTTATACATTCATTCAGACACTTTTTTATTGTTTCAAATAGTTATTTTTTAGGATAGTAAATTTTTTACGTATTGGTACAGATACTTCTAAATATGTATTTAGACACATTTGCTCATTATTTTAGACACTTTTAAATTTTTATTTAGACACTTTTTTAGACATTGAATCATATAACTTTATTTGAACATTTCTTTAAATATTTAGACACTTTTACATGTTGATTTAAACACTTTTATATTTTTAGTCAGACACTTATTTTAATTATTTCAGACATTTATTTTCTAAAGATAACAAATTATTCAAAAGTTATTTAGTTAGACACTTTTATATATTTTTTCAGACATTTTTTAAAATTCAATTAGACAATTTTACTTATTGATTTAGATATTTTTTTATTATATTTTAAATATAATAAATTGTTCACAAGTTGATTCTGTCATTTTTGTTCAGACACTTTTGCATGTTTATGTAGACATTTTATAATATTCAATCAGACACTTATTCTTATAGCTTTAGACACTTTTAATTTGACCTTATAATGATTTGTTTTATATTACTTTGTAGACACTTCCACATACTATATTAGACACATTTACATTTTATTGCAGACATTTTTGTTGTTCGAAAGCAATAAGGACGCGCTTGGAGGAAACGATCAGAAGCAAGATCCGGCGGGTGATTGACAAGATCCAGCGGGTGATTGACAAGATCCAGCGGGTGATGACGGGATCCGGCGGGTCGAGATCTGGCGGGTGATTGACGAGATCTGGAGGGTGACGACAAGATCTGATGGGTGACAATGAGAACCCGGGAAACGATCAGAAGCAAGATCCGGCAGGTAATCGACGAGATCCAGCAGATGACGACAAGATCCAGCGGGTGATTGACGAGATTCGGCGGGTGACGACGAAATTCGGAGCTGACTAGCGGCGAGATCTAGAGCCAGATGATGACTATAAGATCTAGCAGCGATGATGGTTCATCGGAGGAGGAGACGGCGGCGGTGGCAGATGTGAGTTTTCAAAAGTAAGGGTGAGTTTTGTTCTAGGGGTAAATTAGTCAATTTATTTACTGGATTATGGGTTATTTATAGGGAATTAGAGCTAGATTAGTATGTCTAATTAAACATATGTCTACAATATAATAACTACTTATAAAAGTATAAATAGTGTTTAAAAAATAAGCTCTCAAACTAGAAAAGCAAAATTAACAAGAAATTTGATTAGAATTAAAATAAAAATGAGAATGTTCATTTAGCAGTGGAGCCAAAAGCATTTACTTTAGTCGTGGCGGCTGGCGAAGCGCAGGATGGCACTTTGTCCTCCTAGCCTCGAGGAAAAGCTACCACTTCAAATGCTCCCGAGTCTGGCTACGTACGCATTGTGCATGTAGTGCATGAACAACTCTAAGGGCAAAGGTGGAAAGAATGAGCAAGGATGAGGGAAGAATGAGAGAATAAGGAAGAAGAAGAAGGTGGACATGGTTTTGTGTTATGGGGTAAGCTATCTAGCGACTGAAATTTATAGAGCACTAATAGGTAAAATAGTAACAATTGAATAATGAAATAAAATTTTCAGTCACTTTTCATTTTTTCAATCACTCAAATTAGGGATTGAAAAATGACTGAAATTTAGTTGCCTCGTGTCATCACTTCCTTACTTTTCTTTTATAATGGCAAACCTCTGTTGTTTAGTAACCACATTGAACTTGAATTTACTAAACTGCATCGAGTGGTGTGCAATCCCATTTTAGTCTTGGTATGTTTATTTATTGGGATAATTACAATTTATTTTCTGAGATTTAGGTAAAATTACACTTTAACCCATTTTGTTTAAAAAATATACACTTTGCCTCTGCCTTTTTAATATAGTCTGACAGTAACTTTTAAAATCTTAATTTAGACATTACGGGAGCCATATTATAGTAATTTCAATCTTATAGTATTTTTTTTACAGTTAATGGATCTGTTAAATTATTAATTTTTTTCTTTCTATATTTTTTTTAATTTTTAAAACAATATTTTTTAAAATTTCAATTAGTTATAAAAAAATACTATACAGATTAAAATTGCTTGAAGATAATAATAATACAATCTAAATTAAGATTTCAGAAGTTCTTGTTGGACTATATTAAAAATGTGGGAGATAAAGTATATATTTTTGAAACAGGAAGAGTAAAGTGTAATTTTATCTAAACCTTAGTAGTGCTATGATCGAAGACTTTGTTTAAGGAAGAATAAACTCATTTACACCAGCTCACAAAGTCACAAGCGGCTGAATAAAAAAAAAAATCCTTATGATGAATATTGAGTCATACTGTAGCAATGATGGAAGGATAATTTGCAAATATATACTCCCTCTGTCCCATAAATTTTGATATATTTGACTTTTTGTTGTATTTTGACTCAATTTTATTCATATTATTGTTTGTTAGAAAAAATTAAAAAAAATATATTTAGAAACTACATATCTTGAATTATCATTCATATACAAATATTTTTTATTTATATATTAAAATGTTAAAAATAAAAAATTATAGATTAATTTTCAAAAACAAATGGAGCAAAATTTTTGGGATTGAGAGAATTTTTTTTTAATATATACTTTCCTCATCCGAAAATTTCTCTCCGTCATCCCCACGCTTCCTTCTTCCTCTCAACATGCGTCAAATTAGTCTCGCCCAACAGAATTCAGGACTCTATGACCTGTATTACCAAATCACAACTCTCCCATGTCACCGCATTATTCTTTGGCAGGACTCTCTCCCTTTATTACCAAATAATTATGCAAACAAAATTTTATAAATCAGAACGAGAAGATATATGATATCATCTTATTTTAAATTCTTCTGTGATTATACTCTCTCTCTCTCTCTGATTGGATTAATTACTTGATCACCACGAATAATTCATATTACTAGTTATTTATAAATTGGCTGTCAGTTTTTTATTAGTGATTGTTTATTTTTTTTATCAGCAATTATTTATTTTTCTTATTAATTCTCATTTATTTTTTTGAATAAATTAGTTGTCTGTTCTTTTATCAATAGTTATTTACTCTTTTGTAAGTTATTATTTATTATTTTATTAGTAGTTATTTGTTTAATATTATAATCTATTCTTTTAATATTATCATTCTGTTCTTTTAATATGATCAATTTATTTTTTTTAATATTATTAATTTTTTATTTTTAATATGTTCTTTAAAATTTATAAATATGCCCTTTGAGAACTACTTAGGTCTAGATATAAAAAAAACAAAAAAAATGGAGGGAAAAAAAAAAGAAAACAGAAAAAGAGGTGGGAAAAAAGCAACAGAAAAATACAAAACAAAATTTGGAGGAAAAGAAAAAGAAACGAAGCAAACAAAGAAAAGAAAGGAAAAAAAGAAATGAAACGGAGAACAAAATCTGGAGGAAAAGAAAAAGAAACAAAATGGAAAACAAGCGTATAAAATAAACAAAAGAAAGGGTTAAAAAAAAAAAGAAACAAAAATGGGGGGAAAAAAAGAGAAAATGAAGGAAAAAATAATGAAAATGGCTAAAAGACAAAAAAAAAGGGCATATCAGGCCAGTTTTGCATATCAAAGCCCAGACTAGGCAATGAGCTATTAACATTGAGGCCAACTGGCCTACAAGCACTTCTTTGACCAGAGCGCCAAGTGATTTGTATATACATTAATCTGACACGTGACTTAGCGCACGGCTCTGGCCCACACAATATTCTTCTAATTTTATAAATTAAAACGAGAAGATATATGATATCATCTTATTTTAAATGCTTCTGTTCCTTGTCCGCTTTTTTAACTTTCATTATTGTTTTACAAGTCCTTGAACAATCATTTTAGTCATAAGACTTTCGCTCTCTCTCTGATTGGATTAATTACTTGATCACCTCCAATAATTCATTTTACTAGTCGTTTATAAATTCTTAATAAGATACTGACTATTCAACATTTCTTGATAGGTTAAAGGTAACAATTATAGATTCCCCAAAACTAGTTTATTTACCATTGAGTTTTCAAGAACCATTTCATGAAACTAAGCTTATGCGTCCTTTGAGTATAATATTTTTAATTCAATCTTTCTAGAAAGGGCGAATTACAAAGGCTCCCCCAGAATTTGGTCTAAAATACACTATGCCCCTTCTGTTTAGGAATTCTACACTTTGCCTCCTCATTTGTTATGTCCGTCAACCTTTCCATTACGATAATGGACCCCGAACTTAAACCCAAATATACCATTGGCGATGTCCTTTGTTGCCATAAAAAATGAATCGCTCTTGGGTCTAAGTTGAAGCAAAATGATATCTCCAGCAAAACACGAACGGCAACCCTATCCGAAGCCAACAAGCCGGCGCATCCCTAGGGCTTCAACTCCACCCAAAATT
Source organism: Aquilaria yunnanensis (assembly GCA_039654915.1). Classification (NCBI taxonomy): domain Eukaryota; kingdom Viridiplantae; phylum Streptophyta; class Magnoliopsida; order Malvales; family Thymelaeaceae; genus Aquilaria; species Aquilaria yunnanensis. The sequence continues at coordinate 18,067,311 of CM077593.1, forward strand.
AAATCTGCTCATTGTATTACCTCGCAATGAATTCAACCATCTGGAGTTAAAGAAAAAAGATGTTGATAGTGTCCCACTAGAGCACATTACTCGGATCTTTCGCCATTATCTGCTGAACTTGTTTTGGAGCTCGACTTCTGAATTTTGTTGCTGTTGTTTGTTGTTTTTTCACTCTTGAAGATCAAATAGAGGCATTGCAGGGATGCAACCTGTTCAAGATTGTTGCCGCTTTATCGTAATGTAGTCCTCTCTACTTGAAACTGGTGATAGCTTTTAGTTGTGTGCAGAGTACTTGTCTAGCTATCCAATTGGCGCTGTTATTTCTCAATGACTGGACTAGGACCCAGATCAATGTTTCACAAATCAAATGGAAAAAAAAATGTTTCAAAGTAACAAAAAAAAATTGAAGATATGAGCAGAGAATAAAAGCAATCAAATTTGCAGTGTCTTGAGTGAATGATTATTTGGACGATGTGCTTGCTGATTTGCACTGGAACCACCGTCCTCGTCCTCCCACCCACTATTGCCATCTCCATTTTCGCTGCTTCTTTGTTGCCAATCTTGTTCTTCTTGAATGTGTTGGTGCTATAAAGATCGTTATTCTGTTGCTGAGAAACGGGATCAATTCTTTTCTGGTCATCTCCTACCCAAGCGCGCAAGTTATGGTAGAGAGACGCCGAATCGAGTCAGACGGAGCCGAATGTCTTTGTTCTTGAGCTTTTCGTTCAGAACAGCAATTGGGTACAGAGGCTCGTTGATTGTCACCCTGAATGAGTAATTGTCGAATCCTGCAAACAATTAGGGCCACCAAAATTTTTCTAATCAAATTCTCGAGCTGGATCTAACCGAGAAACAGAAATTTGTAACAATGAAAATTCCCTGGCTCCCTGGCTGAATCAAAAGTGGCTCCAAAAAATTTGTATTGGAGCGAGTGGAGATGACGAAAAGGAAAATGAAGGAAGAGATCTGTAATTTTTTTTATTTAGATAACAATAGTTATTCTTGACGGTGAAGGAGGACATCCGCAGGGGTATATTTGGGTTTAAGTTCTCAAAATTGAGCGGGGCCCACCATGGTGACAGAAAGACAGACGGAGGTAACACATGGGGGGGTTAAACTGTAAAATTACCAAACAAGAGGGGGCAGAGTGTATTTTCAACCAAACGTCAGAGGGGTCTTTGTAATTCGCCCAATGGTAAATCTTTATATAAAAAATAAATGAGAAAATCTCTAATGTGAAAAAAAACATTATCGGGTTATTTTCAATTTACTCACAAGTTTTCTAATTCATACGATCATTTGTCCAAGCAAAATGTAGAATTTTAAGTTCAAGCCTATTTTCATTATAGGTATATATATATATATATATATTTTTAAGAGAGAGCAAAAGAAAAATTTTCAACTTTGAAGCTGTCATATTCGGGACACACAATTCTGCTGGTGCACTTGGGTCTGAGAGACCACCTCTGCGGCATTGTATTGTGGCAAAATTTTCAAAATTTTTTTTAAGGTTTAGTGAAAACTTTACTTACCCTTCATGTTTTGAGATCCCTCAATTTACGCTTGAGGTTTAGTTAATCTTTTACTTATCCCTTCCATAATAAGGAGAACTGAAAATGCCCTTTCTTGTTTCCTTAGATAGGCTAAATTAACCATAATACCCTTAAGAGACAATAACACTAAATTAGCTAAAAACTTTTACAAAATTATATGTGACAAAAATATTTTTTTCAATTATCAATAAAACTTTGTTGGTGAAGCTTAGTATATACTCTTTTTGTCCCAAGTTTTCTGCTCCTTTTGCTATTTTGGGAAATTTTTCACACCATTTCAAGTTTTACTAGACAACTTTACAATTGTGCCCCTTCCCCATCTACTTCACTCTATTGGTTTTGTTCTTATTCTGCTTCGCCAATCCTCATCGTGGCCATTGTCAGCATGCTTGGGACGGACAATTAGGGCGGCGATTGGTGGGGTAAAGAGGTTAAGGCTATAGGCAGCTAGCAATTGGGCAAGAAGATCGAGGCGAGGAGATCAGGGCGAGAAGGTCGGTGCGGCAGGTGGTGGGTGACAGGGTTAGAAGATCTGATTTGAATGATGGCAAAAGATCATATGCGAAGGATGGTGAGGTGAGGAGGTCGGGATGGCGAGAGATCAAAGATCAAACAACATAAGATTATATGCGAGAGATGACAAGAACAAGGCCGACAAGAAAAAAGGAGCGAGGAGATTGGACGGTGAGAAATAACAGCAAATGAGGTAATAGGACAAGGTTGGTGAGGAGAAAGGAACGAGAAGATTAGACCCTAAGAGATCCGATGCCGAGGGACACGAAAGACATGAAGGTAAATGGTGAAATCGAAGTAGGGAGTGACAGCAAGATCGGAGAAAAGGAAATGGAAAAGGCAGGGCTGCAAGAGAAACAGTAGTAGATGGCGAAGGATGGGGTAGCTAGAGAAGAACAGTAGTCGGTAGTAGCAGTGGCAGACAAGGTAGGAGAAAAATGGGACCAAGGGTAAAATTGAAACAAAGATCCATACTTTTATCATTTTTTAACCTCCGTGTCAAACACAAATGAAGCAGAAAAAGCTGGGGCAGAGGGAGTATAACATTACTCTTTGATAATTGCATCTCATTTGTAGCATTTTAAATGTAGTAGTTAGACATAGCATATAATTGAATGTGAAATATGTTTAACAAATCAATAATTAAATCTATTTTTTTAATAACTAAAAGTGTTTGGTAAAATAGCTGTTTCATTAAGTGGGAAGTAAATGTCGATTGAGAGCACAATAGTAATAATAGTAGTAGTAGTGTAATTTTGTACAACTTTTTAGTTAATTTAACAAACTATTATTGCCTCTTATGGGCATTATGGCAATTCAGCTTATCTAAGGAGACAAGGGGAAGGACATTTTCAGTTCTCACTCTTACTAGAGGGGTAAATGAAAGATTAATTAAACTTTGGGAGTAAAGTAAAGGATCTTCAAACATGGGGGGAAAATGAAGTTTTCATTAAACCTTAGAGGGTTTTCTAAAATTTCCCTTGTATTGCTGCGGAGCCACCACGTCACCGCCCTGTGTTGACCGGATATTTGAATTGTTAATTATCAAAGAAGATGATGCAGTCCAATTGAGTTTTTTTTTTTACTAAACCCCCCCATATTTCAAACCCTGGTCCACTCGAACAGTTGTAAGATCAAAGTGCAACAATGGGAATAATTTAGTGAAATCATAAAATTTTACCCTAGACTTTAGATCATTTTTCATTTAAAGCTTGATGAATTGCGATTTTTCTTCAGATTATCTTCTCTAATAAGATAACTACAACATATGTTCATATTCTTTATTCTTTGTCCCTATCAAGAAGTAGCTTCTTACTTTGAAAATTGTAATAAATATGAGAATTAGAAGCACATCTAGTGTACTTATTTTAAATTATAGTATGTTGTCCATATCAATGTGACATGTCACTCCATAATATAGCTGCAAAAAGTCAGTTTTCTTTAATGCTTCACGCGCCTTGAATTTTCTAAAATTCTTCTGCTTGGTCTTTAATTGTAATTCCTAATTATATACTATTTGTTCCCACCGATATATAAATAGCTTCCTATTAACTTACAAAATGTAATGAACTTGATAAGAAACATGTTGATTATTTTTATTGATGTTAGCAAGAATTTTGATTTCTCGTAACTGTTTGTCATTCTATATAATATGTTTTTCCTCCAGTTTTGTAAAAGTAACATCATTTGGCCAACCCCATTTTGGAAAGATTCTTGTGTTTAATGTTGAAATTTGTGGTAAGTTACTAAAATTGGAGGTTAAACTTAAAAAATTTAAAATATAACTCTAAAAGGTTTTTTTTTTACTTCATCATTAATTTCAATCGGTGTTGTAGATAACCGCACAGTATGCTGTAGCTCTTTTTGTGCTTGATGTTCTTTGCTTACTCTTATAAAGTCCCTAACTCACAGGGGCGTAGCTTTTTAGGGGTGGGAGGGGGCAGCCGCCCCCCTAGAATTTTAAAATTTTTTATTGACATGTCGGATATGTGATAAAATTGTAAAAAAACTAAAGTTAGGTTCCTATTTGTAAGTTTTGTAATTAATAAGCGGCTCTAGTATATTTTATCCTTTTAAAGTCTCACTTATTTTCTTACTCAGTAAATTACATGATAGTCCTTAATCTTTAATTATTACTTCATTTTAGTCCCTATCCTATTAAACATTCTGTTTTAGTTCCAAATGTATTAAAAATATTTCATTTTAGTCCTAAATTTATTTAAAATGTTTCATTTTGGTTCCACTGCATGAAATATGGTAACTCAAAGTATTCGTCTAATAACAATTTTTTAGATCATAATTTGAACTGTCCAGTAAATGTTATATAATAAATTTAATTTGTATAATAATTTTTTTTATAATTCATAGAAAATTCAAATAACCATTTTTACTCTATAAATTGAACTTACTTCATTCACAAAAAAACTATAAAATTTAAATTGAATTTTTCAATTGAACTTAATTATTTTAAATTTTTGAATTTCATGTATCTATATATGTAAACTGTCTATTGAATTTTGAGTTATAAACTTTTGAAATAAAATTAATTATTATAAAATTTCAAATTTCATGTGTCTATATATAATACTACCTCCGTCCCATTTTAGTTGAAACATTTGTCTGGGCACGGAGATTAATATGTATGTAATTTGTGTTATTTTTTTATATAGTAAAAGTTTAAATAATGATTAAAAAAGAAAATATTCTTTTTTGGGTTTTGTGTAGTGAGACATTGAGTGGAGATTAAAAAAAGAGTCTTTATTGGGTTTCGTGTAAAAGGATTATTTAATTGTTTAAACTTTTCCAAAAGAGGAAACGTTTCAACCTTTTGGGACTTTCCAAAAAGAATACGTTTCAAGTAAATTGGGATGGAGGGAGTATTATTTAGTGTTTTATATTACTGATTGTAAATTTATACATGATAACAATCTGTCTCATACCAAGGCTCCACCCCACCCCCACCCCCACCCCCACCCCCTAAGTTGAATTTCTGGCTACACCTCTTCTAACTCATATACGTGTACTTCCAATTTCTAGTACGTATATTTAATCTTTCATAAGTGAAGTTAATTAGTTTTCACTTTCAATTTCTATTTCTATTTTCAATTTTTAAAATTGCAAGTTAGGTTAATTTTCTTGTTTTAATGGGTTATGAGGAGTAGATAATGAGTATGGAAGTTGTGACAATTAAAAAATAATAATAATTATTAAAATTAGTGCATTTGACACACGAGGAAGATATAAAGGAAGTTTCGTTGAAGGCCAAGTTGAAGTAAACCAAAAGGGGTTAATGATACATATCTATATATAGCTATATAAAGAAGAAACCTAGATAACGTAGACAAGAGATGATGAGCATTTATTTCAAGCATTTCTGAAACGTTGAAAATTTTTAGGTTTTAAAGGAATACAGTTATAAAGTTTAGGACTTCCTCTCAAACTTTATTCTTTAATAGATAAGTTTATAGATAACTATAAAATAGTCATCTAACTTTATTCTAAGATACATTGATGGCCATATACTTTAGCTATTGTCATTTTTGTACCTATTGTGCATACGTATCCATACATCAAATATAAAAGTTGAATAATTACTACTATTACTTTGACAAATCCAGTAGTTATTAAATTGTCATTAATTTAGAAAAATTTTTACTTTTAGTGGTGATTTAAAATTTAATTGTCATGTTTTTATTAATTAGTTTTTTTTTTGTAAGGCACCAACTTAGTCAAATCTTAAAATTAATTGTACATTTATGTTGACATTTATGTTATAACTATTGCCAAAATAGAATATCCGGTAATATAGAAAGCCATTTAGAGATTGTAACCTACAAATTTAAGTCTTACTTGTCATCTAACTACAATAAAAAAAATTGTCACCTACAAATTTAAGTTCATAATTAATATAAAAGAAATTATAATCTACAAATTTACATCTTAATTCCCACTAATAAACAACTCATTATTTGTATTAATGCTATATTCTTGATTTAAATAGAGCAATTCATATATCCCATTATTACCACAATATCATTCTAGAAATGGGAATCATGTATAATTTGTTTGAAGCCAATGCTATATAGGACAATGTACATAAACGTTGACCATTAGAGCCCTTGTCTATAAGGCCTTTTGGAAGCCAATCAATTGGCATACATACGTGCAAAGTTTTATAGTTTTCTATATACATTCTTCAGTTTTGATTTAACTCAAGGTATGTGTGATGAAATATTATTCTCTTTATATACATTCTTCAATTTTGATTTAACTCAAGGTATGTGTGATGAAATATTATTATCTTTGTTCTTCATTTCTTCTTAAAAATAGTGAAACCACTTGTTAACACTCAATTGTAGTAGCCAAAGTTTAATTTGATTGTGTCAAAAATGAAGTTTCAGAAATTTTAGGATGTGCTAAAAACATTTATATAGTCATGACTGTTGAATAATTTATTTTATACATGTTTCCTAAGCCTATTGGTTTGTAGTTGATTTTATATCTAATATATAGGTATTAGCAATTCACAATACTTTGTGATTGGTGGCTAGGCATTCTGATATGAGTATATCTAAGCTTCTTCTTCTTCTTCTTCTTTGTAAGTATAGCAGTGAAAATGCTTTGTCTTCTTAAGTGTATTATTTTTGCTCTATATATTTCAATTTTTATTTTTGTTTTCATTTATTATTAATATATATTGCTAGCTTCTAAAACAAATTTATTAATGTGTTATTACTTTTCTTTCCTTTCATTTAAATGATTGACTAATTGGCTCAAATATATTTTTAACAAATTTCTCATAGTAGCACAATCAATTAGGCTTCCTCTATTCAAAATTTTAATACATATTTGGTTTCTATTTTCCCAACAGTTTCTATGTTTCGAGATTGGTTGATGTCAGGTTTTGGTGATGAACACCAAGAATAGAAAGAAATGAGAAATCAATACATAATATTTTTAGTTAAAAAATAATGTATTAGAGAATATTTTAGTTTCCATATGAGTAATTTCAATTATTCTTAACCTAAGTAACTATGAAATAAAAAAATATTTAGGATTCCAAAAAGACCCAATAAAACTTTGGAATGAAATCAGGACATACAAAAAAAGAAAGATGTTAAAATGAATTATTTTAGTCTTTTACCACACAAAAACATACAATTGTGCAAGTATACCATGAATTAAAAATTTTATTTATAATTGTAATTTACAGTGCCCTCTATGTCATACTAGAGAATCTTTAAAGTTTTAATTTTTATACATTTTAGTAATTGAATTTAAATTACATTCTTCTTAGTATTATAGAACACTTAATTGATTGAACATTTTGGGGATATAGAATTAAATAGAAATAGTCTCTTTGTATCTGTTTATTAGCTTCTACTTCCTCCCTAATATCTTCTAAATGTCTTTTATCTGTGTTTTTAAATGTTTTGCATTTACTTTCCAACAGCTATATTTTATCTTTATAGGTTTTTATGGTCTCAATGTTAACTATATGCACGTACATACAAACATATATACATAAATACATACATGCATACATATAATTTAAAAGCTAATATCCAATATTTACCTCATGATCATTTTACTAACTTTTAAAATTAATTATATTTTTATAATTTTTTATATCATCATCTTATAAAAAGAATATTTGATGTGTTATATATATAATTAACCCATACATGGTACGGGCCAAACAACTAGTTCACTTCTATTATAAAAAAGTGTAATTAATTACTCTTACTGGGCGTGCTACTTTCCAACCTTCTATAGACTTTTCTTCGGAGACTTTTGATAGATCAGAACGCCTGATAAGCTTTCAAAGATAACAACTTGTTCAAACCAAAGTGACTAATAAATGTAAGTCATTTAAGATTGGAAAATTACTAAAATCCTCTCCTAAGGTATAGATGAACCTACACTTGTGTCCTCCTGTTTCAAATACCTACACTTACCTTCTTCTTAAACTAATTTCGTCATTCGCCGTTACAAAAGAAAAATAAAAATGCCTAACTTTTCCATCTAGCCTTCTTCCTTAGAAATGTTACCCCCTCCCCCCCTCAATTTATGCATCTAACATGCTACTCCCCTCTCTCACACAATCGTCGAGTTACGTCGGCCATTTGGATCAGTATAGAAATTGCTGCTGAAATTTCCCCAACTCTCAGAGAAGATTGTTCAAAATTTTTTCAATCAGTATAGAAATTGGAGGAGAGAACAGAGAGAACAATTTTCCAGAAACTTCAAAAAATTTTCATTGATGATGGTGTTGGAGGTGAAGACCGTCGGCCTTCATGTTGGAAAAGACGGACGAAAGAGCGAGGGGTGCAGCGTCGACAGAAGGCAAGAAGTCGAGCGAATCGTCTCCTCCTGTGGAGCCACAGCCGGTGACCAGAACGGGCGACGATTCGCCTCTTCCGGAGCTCTTTGCCGGAGTTATGATTTGGGAGCTGAGGAAGATCAGGCGACGATGCTGGGTCGAGGAAAATCGGTACGACAATCGGGCGATGAAGCGGGAGCCAAGGAAGATCAATGATGATGCTGGGTCGAGGAAGATTGGTACGACAAAGGCACAAAGCAGAGCAGGCGGAATTGGAGCATCGAGGTCCCGGACCGGAAGAAAAAGAGAGACCAAAGAAAGGACACCGGAGATGGAGTTGTAGAAGGAGATGCTGACAAGTAGGCAGTTGGCAGAGTTGCCGTCGGAAGTTGAAGCGGTTTGACGTTCGAGGAGAAAATCGCCAACGTGAGAAACACTGTTGGACATTTTCTGCGAAGCAGCAACGTCTAAAGCAAAGAGGTACAGAAATAAGGAAAGTGAATTTATCTTTGTTACTGGAAATGGCCGGCATCGTGGACAGAGTTGATATCGGATGACGCGCGAGGAATGGCGAATGAGATGAAGAGAGGCAGAGGCTTGCCCTCAAGGTGTGTGTGCCGGTGACTCTGCTGATGAACGGATGCGATTGGTTATCACGTGAGAGAAATTTCTATGGTTGAGAAATTCACTTTTGAGGGAGGAGAACTTTTATTTTTTCTTCACACATTTTGAATGTTCAGGAATTTGTTTCGGTTTTGCTTGGTGAGTATTTCTAATGTTTGTTGTTTGGGAACAATTATAGCTGGTGGAGAAAGATCCAAAGAAGCCATTGAAGCTATCAAGTCGACTCTGTTTCTGTTCAAGACCTTTGTTTGAGATTATTTCGATGAGCCGGTGATGGTGCTGGCAGAGAGTAGAGATGAGAACAGAGAGATGAAGGGAGATAGGGCCTAGATTGTTAGATGCAGAAGTTGGTGGGAAAATTTTTAGGGAAGAAAGTTAAGAGGGTAAAAATAAGTATTTTCTCTTTCTTGTCTTAATGGTCATTAACAGAGTTAAATTCTCAGGGGGCAATTGTATGTACATGAAATATGGAAGACACAGATGTAGGTTAGGGTATACCTTAAGGGTCTAGATAGTTTTCCTTTAAGATGGTCCACATGCTAGTCGTCAGAAAATTATGCTAGTTGACGGTAGGCTACGCCAGACGTAAACAATACAAAACAAACGTAAACAATACGGCCCAGCCGGACCGTAAGGTCCGTAACCGTTTCATTACTTTCCCCTTCTTTCTGTTTCCACCTCCTCCTCCTCCTCTCTCTCTCTCTCTCTCTCTCTCTCTCTCTCTTCCCGTTTCCTTCTTTATTTATTTTTGTTCTTCCCTCCTTTATCTGTTTTTTTCGTTTCCTTCTTTCGTTCTTTTTATCCTTTTTAGGAGAATGATGATACATTTAAATATTTATAGAAAGACAACTAAATTCAGCTAAAGAATATGAATAACCTAATAATAAACAACTACCACAATGTGTAATAAGCAATTGTTAAAATCAAAATAAATAGATAGATTTGTCAAAGAAAAAAAGATGAGATAAAAAAATAACTATATTCAGCAATAAACATCTAACAATGAGCAACTACAAAAAAATTATGCAGATATTAAATAGCAGAAGGAAAAGGTAAATTTGTTATGAAATTTAATGTACGTTAAAGGAAAAACTAAATAAAAAAAAATCTAACAACGAACAATTACGTTAGGTATAGAAAGTGGTTATTAAATACAAAAAAAAAATATAGATTTGTTAGAGAGTAGCAAGATATGTCAATAGAAAAACTATAATCAGTAAAAGAACAAGTAGAACAAAAGTATGTAGCAGTTATTCAATAGAAAATGAAAGTTATATTTGTCAAAAACATGAAAATACAACAAGGGGAATAACTATAATAATCAAAAGAATATGATGAATAGATCAAGAAATAAGCAGAACAAGTTTGCTAGCAAAGGAAGGTGTATCTTACATTCAAACTTAAGATATATACACAATAATAAGAAACTACAAAGGAAATACTTATTAGAGAATAATAGGAATACACGCTAGAATAAGGATAATAAGAATATGTCTTGGAATAAGAATAGCAAAAAAGTTGGAAATAATAAAAAATTAAATCACGAAGGAAAACATGTATATATTGTTAAAGAATAATAAAAAAACACATAGAAAATTGTGGTACAGTGTATAATAGAAAGTTCTAGTGTGTTGATATTATTGTAATTCATAAAAAATTATAGTGTGGCATATATAAATAAATAATGGTATTAAGGCATTATCATAATTTATAAAAAGTTGTGGCATGGTGGCAATAAGATAAAAAAGGGAAAACAGAGATGATATATCAAAGGAATAATTATAATCAATAATAGAATAGGAAGAAGCAAAGAGAAAACAAATAGGGTAATAGTAAGTAGGGATGTTTAGCCAACTTGGTCAACCCATGAAACCGATTGGCTTGAACCAAACCAATCCAATGGACATGCGGGGTTTATGCGGATTAGGTTCAGGTTGAGTAGTAACAATAAAACTTGAAATACATGCATACCAATTTTTGTAGTAAAAATAGATACCCGATAAACCTGAACCAACCTTATTTATTTAAGCCTAAGTTAGCTTAGCCTATTATATCCCAAACTAAAAGCCTAACTGTTACTCTCAACTCTCCTCTAATCTCTCACTTATTGGACTCGCCTCTTCTATCTCTAGACTCACCTTTTTTCTTTCCTGTCAGTTTCACTCTCCTCAATATCAAACCTAGAACAAAACATGATGGCTAAAGACACTGACACACCAATGGGCACAAACTATGTCAAAGATGACTTCAAAAGGTCACCTTTAAGAAGAACCTTAGAGGTAATGAGAGTACCCCTCCAAGGGTGCCATGTGTAAAAAGTTGATGACCTACTAAGGTACCTCACTTGAAGAGTACCTTAGATAAGGGGACTTAGGTTCCTAAGTCGTCTTACCCAGGGTACCCTTAAGTCACCATTCAAAGTAGCCTCAATTCGGGTACTTCAGTTAGTAACCTTATAAGTCCACCTTGAGGTATGAAAGTGATCGTTATCTCAAACACCTAACAGAGCAACTAAGGCTGTAGTCACAAGTGGTAGAACGGGCTAAGTAGGTTCTTCCCTGGGTACAGCCCACCAAAACACAAATCTGGTCGGACATATGTCCTACCTAGTATTAAAGGATGGACAATGGATATTCAAGCCCTGTCCCATAAATAGGGCTCAACCCTTTATATTCAAGGTATTACGACACTATTGTTCATGCTTGATTTATACTTTTCTTTGAAAATCTCATCTAACTTGAGCGTCGAAGGTCTCTCTCCATTCAAAAAACTTCCAGGGACCCCTATAGCTCCTTCATTTTTAACATTTTAGGTTTTCATCTAGCAGTCATAGTAGTAATGCTGGAATGCAAATAATACCAACTGGAAAAGATAATGGACATCAAATAGCACCGTATGTGGGAACCTAGCTATAAGTCATTATGGTAACCACACAAAGGCTCAAAGGTGAGAAGCTTTTTAGCCTTCAAACGAAGCAAGTCGGTTCCCCCCTAAAGATGCTCCCATCGTGGAAGGCGAATGGCCATTCAACATGAAGGGAGGATTTTTGAGCAACTCCCAACTCCCCGACTCCATAAGTGTGGTGCAACAACAAGATTCATGTCTGGGTTTAGCCACATTTACTAGGCAAAAATTTCAGCCAGAAAATTCCTTCAGTGTATTACATCATCTTCCATTAAGGGGGATTCGAAGGGGGCATGTTAGCAAAACATATCCCTTTCGTGAATCCTTTTGCGGATGAAAAAATGACTGAGAAGAAGGATGTGCACACCATAAGGAACCCTAACCTTCTGAGCACAAATTTTCCTCTTCTAGCCCCAGGAGTTGCCCTCTAGAATGGCAATGATATTCATGAATGATGAATGTTGGTCAATAGGCAAAGGGATCACCTTTTGAAGGCACCATTATGAATGAGCCCTTCAAAAGGCTTGTTGGAGTAAAAGGGTGCATGGATACGTTACCTTCCCTAAGTTTCAATTTTCAGAGGTGCCTCTTAACAGTGAATCTCCATCCACTCAAATGATGATTATCATCTGCTTAGCTTTCTTAAGGTGATGCTTGGCCTGGGTCCAAATAACTCTATGTTTTGTCAAGTAATCTTGGTAGTACATAGAGATGGCAAACATTTGGGTAAGAAACACGATAAAATAAGAGACGACCACAAAAAATGAAACAAACAAAGCAATGAAGAAAAGAATGAAAATGGACCTTGGTTGAATAATAGGTAAAGTGGTTGGCTACCATTTCTTTGTTCAAAACTTCAGATGACATGGTCCAAAAGGTGGCCCCGATGACAATACCTCTAGCCAGCTAAAGGACCATGACCTTGCAGTCGTCAGAATCAAATAGATCTAAATCTTCAGTTATGCTCAAAATATGTGACTTTGGCAGCTTGTCCTTTGACAATTTGGTGTCTCTTTTCTTCCTACTCTTGTCATGGCCCGCCATCTGATCCGAATTGAGGTTTTCCTTGATAATCACGCCAAGGCTCGGTTAGGGTATTGATCTCCAACCACTCACTTATAACCGATACAAGTTGAAAAATCCTAAGTTAAACAAGAAGTTGGGAATCAATTCTAGAGAGGGAACCTCAATGCTAGAAGAACAAGGGACTTCGGTATCCGAAATCTCTTTAACAGCCTTAGGAATGGGCTTCTCTTTGCCTTTGGATTTTCCTTAAGGAACTTCGAGCACATTTTCCTAGAGAAAAGGCAAGGACTCCAGGTGCTCGAGGACATCCTTAGCATTGCTGATGCACTAGTAGGACTAGGGGGAGTATGAACCTCAGAATGTGAAAAAGGTACCTCGGACAAAGGTACCCCGGGATAGCTACAAGAGCGAGGGCCGTTTTGTCCTTAGGTTTCTTTAAAAAAGGACTATCGAAAGCTCTCTTTGGCCTATTTATCTTCGAGGTTGCATTGCCTTTTTATTTTTCTCTTTTTCAATCCTCTTCGAGCTTTCTCTTGTAAAACTCCATAAGGTCCATGTCATTTGGGGGGAAAAAAAGTGAACCAATAAGTTATCCAAAAGGCAAGAAAAGCTAGGCAAGTTATATTTACATTTTGTGACGTCAGCAAACCTATAGTCTTTCCAAAGTAACTTCACCAGGAATCGAACTTCAAAGAAAATAGGAGGTTTGGGAATGTTTGGATCACTCTTTTGTGCCATTGACACCTTTAGATGACAAAGTACGTTCTCCATCATCTAATCCCATTTAATAGGAAAGCAAAAAAAATCCCTATCCTCCTTAGCCTCTACCCATTCAGCTATCTCCCAAAGTCGCTCGTAAAAGGCTTGGTATAACTCCGATTTTTTTCCTTTTAGCAACTTGAAGGGTTTTTTACCCCTTTCTCCAGCACGCCCAAGGCCCATCTCCCTGATATCCCCCATAAGGGAAGGACTGTCATGAATAAGTATTTCTTCTATTAAACCCTCTAACTATTTTTGGTCCTATATGTAAATAAGTACTTCCTACCGTGAGTACCTTGGGGGAAGAGGTAGTAGAAATAACCTTTGGGCTTAGGATGTAACTTGTAATATGACATGAAAACTAAAAAGTAGGGCTTGATTTCGAAAACCTCACACATACAAAGAAAGGCATTTATGTGGGCATAGCTGTTCAGCAAAAACTAGTTGATAGATATTCCCTGAAAATAATAAAGGTAAACCAACATTGGGTGAAAGGCCTATTTTAACCGGGTGGTGAACTTGGTTATCTCGTTCTACCAAGGTTTGTAGCTAGGTTCATCCTTGCTCGGCAAATGAAGTTTTGTGTTAGAAAGAATATAGTAATTTTTCTTCCACTTCGCCAACTTGAATAAAATAATGCAATAGAGGTGTGCATCTAGGAAACTCAAGGGGTTTTTAGAGATAGTGGCTAAAACAACAGAGGAAATGCGAGCTACTTTGGAAGAGGCCATCACTTTGGAAATTTATGGAATATCTTTGAAAGAAAATGAAGAAAAAAAAAAAGATAAGCATCGTAAAATCCACCTGGAAAGAGAAAAAGGTTGGCCAAAAAGCACCGTCTAATCACCGGAAGAAAGGAAGCACTGCCGCAAGGAAAGCTTAATTAAGTAACAAAGGCAAAAGTAGAAAAAGAGAGCTTAGGAGCTCAGGAAAGCAATGGTAAGCAAATCAATGAAAAGTGAAGAATTCTCCTCAAGAAATAAGTATTTAAACCCAGGGTCTAAGTTCCAAGATAAAGTGGCATCTCACAAAGGGGAAAGCCTATTAGAATATAAACATGGCCTGGGAAACATAATTGAAAGCATGCCTTAGCATTAAATTGATTGATGAGACAGTTGATCACTATGATGGAATAAGAATATAAGGGAGACCTAAATCATTAGGAGAAGGTGAAACGTCAGGAATATTTGACTTCGAACTCGAATTGAAGGGCATGTGATGGTCGAAGGCACTGGCTCGCCAATGGGCACTAACTATGTCAAAGATGACCTAAAAAAATCACCTTTAGAAGGAAACTTAGAGGTAACAGAAGTACCTCCTCCAAAAATGCCTTGTGTGAAAGGCTGATGACCTACCCGAGGTACCTCGAACAATGGACTCAGGTCCTTAAGTTGTCTTGCCCAAGGTACCCTTAAGATTTCGTCTGATGTAGCCTCAAATCGAGTAAATATGTTAGTAACCTCTGAAGTCCCCTTTGGGTAAAAAAGTGACTGTTGTCTCAGACACCTAATAGAGTAGCCAAGGCGGCAATCTTAGGCACCAGAATTGCCTGAGTAGGATCTTATCTAGGTATGGCCTCCTTAAACACAGCTATGGTTAGACGCATGTCCCGCCTAGTTTAAAAGGATGGACAATGGATATTTAACCCTTATCCCATAAATAGGACACAACCCCCCATTTTCAAGGTATCATGACAATACAATTCATGCTTCATTTCTACTCTTGTCCAAAAAACTCGTCTAACTTAAGTATCGAAAGTTCCCCTTTCTCCTTCGGAAAACTTCCAAGGACCTCTGCAGCTTCCCCCTTTTTGACATTTCAGGTCTCCATCTAGCAATTACTGTAGTAACACTAGAACATAAATGACACCTACTGAGCACTATCAACTAGCTCTAGGAATTCGAGTATCACCAATGACACTGTTTTAGATCATTTTTTTCTTCATGCATTATCGACGGACAACCATAGTATAAAAGGACAATTACTCACGTTAATTTAACTAAAAATCATTGCTGACAATTTTCATAACAAACAAGATTATTTCCATTATAATTTTTTGGTGAAAAATAAAAAAACTTCGTGGCCCACAATATCATAATTATATATACTACTAAGATTTATCCCGTTATATGGTAGTAGTAGGTTGTTTTCGAACTCAGCCAATTAGCCTTGGTTTCAGAAGCCAATTGTGGCCACGTAGTTCTGTTCCGACCATTTGTTCGAAGGTGAGGTTTATGTGACCGCAGAGAATTCCTCTCTCTCTCGATCGATTTTTATTACTATAAATACAACAAAATCTGCCTCGACAATTAACTGAAGTGAAAACTAGGAACGTTTCAGTTTCGAATTCTTGAGTCTCGTGTCGTGTGATTGAGAGAAAATGGGTGTTGTCGGCTGGACTCTTGGGGAGGAGGACGAGAGGGTGGAGCTGGAGGAGTTCCAACGGATGCTGCTGACATGTGCCAATCTGCGACGGCGGAAGGACGAGGAGGATCGGAGAGGGTCGCTCATGCCTCGCCGAGACACTGACGATGATCGCAGAGAGAGGCTCGTCTGCATCACCAGCGGCGTCTCTTTCTTGGGTCGAGCCATCGTCAATCGCCTCCTGCCTCGTGGGTACTCCGTTCGGATCCTCGTCGATAACCCAGGTTAGCAAAATGTTCCGATAAATGTAATTTCCCTCTCTGTTTCGATTGGGCTTGTATGTGTGAAATGGAAAAAAATGATATTGCAGAGGACGAGGAGAGATTGAGGGAGATGGAGAGTTCTGGGGAGGTGAGAAGTGGTAATAATAACATGGCGGTGGCTATGGCGAAAGTGACTGAAGTTGAGAGCTTATTGGAGGCGTTTGATGGCTGCTCCGCCGTGTTTCATACCTCTGCCTTCGCCGACCCCGCCGGGATCTCTGGCTACTCTGTAAGTGCGATGGACAATTTTTTTTAACTCTCTTAACGGCATTTATTTTATTTTATATTTGTCGTTGCCTTTTTGGAAAAAACACAAAAAGAACCACTATTGTTGTGAATTGTGATTCAATCTGACAATCCAAACCAAACCTACCTTCAAATATATCCCTCATGTTTTTAAATCGACCAAAATGGGTACTCTAAGTCTTAGTTAATTCCATGGTCAATTCAGCGTTAAATTATTGTTTCAAATATGTACATTAACAAACTATCAAACTGTATTTTTTCAATTTTTGTATGCTATTTCCTTATCATTTATCCAGATTCTACTCAATCTTAACACATTCAACAAGTCGTAAATCTCAAATTTTTTCCCAATTTAAAATAAAATATACTCATTTAACTCAGAATATCATTGTACAGGACTTTATATATATATATATATACAATACTTATTTCACATATTAATATTCTCATGATTTGAAAAACATAATAGCAGCCAATTTGGATTGAGTCATAAACAATAGAATTTTTTTTTTATTTTTCCAAAGGAAAACAATATGCTTAGTTTAGATGAGATTTTTTTTTTTTTGTAGCTCTAGATGAGAGTTGTTAACGTTATTTGTACATGTAAGATCACTTGCTGTGTCGAGGGAATAACTCTCGGTCTGGATTCCTATTTTTCCCGCCTTCTTCGTATTTAGCCTTTAAGGCCGTTAACATGTGCGGTTTTTTTTCACCTTTGATACAAATTTAACTAACATTTTAATTCATTTAATCTAATCGATTGCTTAATCAATTAAACATTTTTGTCTGCCGAAAACGAGATAATATAATATACACTATTATCGACTTTCATAAAATTAAATTAAACATTCATGAATTAGAATTATATAATGATGAAATAATATTAGTAACCTTGTATTTAACGAATTTGAAGGAATAAATTAGAAACTCTAACTCAGTGCCCAAACATTTCACTCTCCACCGCTCAGAGCCATAAGCATCCAGTTCTTACGCCTACACCCCTGTCTCCGCCACTTCTAGCCTCAGGCTTTTTCAGCCCCAGCACCCCTGCGCCAGCAGCCGAGCTCCACTGCTCCCAGAACCACTCTCTCAAGGCCTTGTTGAAGGAGCCTGACACTGCCATCACCAATGAAGGCCTGCCACTCGTGATTGAGAAGAGTTGAGATTTTCTCAACTCGCCGCTGCTCCGGCTGGAATTGCTCTCCGGCAGTTGTCGGCGTTGAATGTCTCCAGAGAATGGATGGGCTGTGTAGAGCTTGATTCATAGATCAGTAGCTCCATCGTTTTTCGAATCAATTTCACCTTGGTTCGATGAAAGCGCAATCTGAGTTATGTGTCGCGAATACCCAATGGCGCCGGAGCAGGCGATGGCAGGCCATGAGAACCGCTGCACTGGGGCCGCCGGTCTCTGGGCTGCCACGCCGCTCCGCCCCATGGCTGTGATGGAGCTTGAATTGGGAAGGAGATAGGTGGAGGACGGTAGCCTAAATAGAATGTTTTGGAGGCTAGGAATAAAGATGGAATGAAAAGTAAAGGTTCCGGGCATTAGGATTCCGACATCTTCAGACCAACTTGAAGTGAGTTGCAAAGTACAGGGGCTCCTGACGTCCGAATTATAGTTGGAGGACTAACTCGACCAAGTTATCAAAGCTTAGGGGCTTCTATGTACTTTGCTCTTTTTTCCCTACTTCGGCGTTGATAATTATTCGTTGAGTGCTTATGTATGATCTAAAAATTGACATGTAGGGTAGAGCTCCAATAAATTTTCTGCTTACAAGCAATATTTTGGTGGAACATATATAAGTCTAAACATATTATTCAAACAATATTTGTAGTCTGCAAATTTGACCTCTCAACTACCTCCTACTTGTCGTTACAAGCCTTGTGGAGACCAGAACATTGAACTAATGAAACAGGTGCAAGAAATGATTAATCTCTAGGACCACCAAATGACTTTGCAACTTGATGAAGTGCAGTTTTAGGCTTAAATTGTGATTCATTAGTTCATGCAGAATGATGCTTGTAATTAGCTAGGGAAACTCATGCCTCCACTTAGATTTGAGATATCTAAGTAGCAAGTAATCTTCCTTGTGGAATGACCCTGACAGAAATCCATGGCTGAAATGGAAGTGAAAGCCAGTGAGAATGTGCTGGTGGCATGTTCGCGCACACCCTCAGTTAGGCACTGTGTGCTGACCTCTTCTCTGTTAGCCTGCATATGGAGGGGTGGCTCCCCGCCGGATCTTCCTTCTGTTATTAACCATGATAGCTGGAGCGATGAACTATTTTGCTTGGACAAAAAGGTATGTTATTTAACATTAAATCAAAGTGAAGCAATACATATTTGGGTTTTCTTTAAGAAGAAGTTTTTAGTGAATTGGTGATGGTTCATTTCTTGTTCCTTATGATTTCGCTGCATCATTATCAGCTGTGGTACGCTTTGGGTAAGTTAAGGGCAGAGAAGGCTGCATGGAGAATAGCCAATGAAATGGGCATGAAGTTGACTACCATATGCCCAGGTCTAATTACAGGTCCTGAATTCGCAAGCAGAAATTCGACTGCATCATTTGCTTATCTAAAAGGTAATCAGCACTGCTTTGTTAGTTTATTTTCTCCTGTGCCCCTAACACGCTAAGACAAGTGAGCTGTGACTTGTGAATTCAGGAGCCCAAGAGATGTATGGAAAGGGTATGCTAGCAACCGTTGATGTGAACAGATTGGCCGATGCACATGTCAAGGTGCTAGAAGAAATGGACAACACAGCATTCGGAAGATACATTTGTTTTGATCAGGTCATTGAGAGAGAGAATGAAGCAGAAAACTTGGCCAAGGAAATGGGGATGCAAAGCAGTAAGATTTCAGGAAACACAACCTCCGGAAATCACAGCCGTTATCAGTTATCAAACAAGAAAATAGCCCATCTCATGTCTAGAACACTTGGAAGTTGTTGTGATCAAATCTAAAGTTAGCAATCTCACTTGCTTGTAATTTGTACAACTCTGAGTTCCTAGCAGGCCATCTGAGTGAAAGGAAGACTAAAATAGAAGTTGCGGACCCCTTTCTGGGCTCAAAAGAAAAGCATCGAAAATTCCAAATGGGGTATTGTAATGGAAGTCTCATATGATTCAGAATGAGCAGAATATAGTTATCTTTGGAATTCACTTTCGGTGTCAGAAATATTTACCTTGTGGAACTAACTTTTGCTTTCTTAATCTTTGCACATGATGTGTTTCTTTGGGGTGAATTGTTGATTTTGTTTAATCAAACTTCCACGTGATGCTGTCATGGGAAACTAGTTAGACCAAGTAATGGTTTGATCAAAAAGAGTGGAAGAGCAGCAACAATTTCCAATGTATCAGACAAAACAATGTTTAATCTCTCTCTCAGCCTCTCTCTTCTGTGCCTCTACATAGAATACAAAACAGGTGATTTGCCACTTTCAAGAAAGGTTTAGTAGTTGCTAAAATAAACTAAAATCTCTGGAGGAAACGCAGGAAAGAGAGAGAGAGAGAGGGAGAGTGAGAGTCTGATTCTCTGTTGTTGTAATGGTACATTATAAACAAGAGTCAGAAGCAGCTTCTGGGTATTTCGAGATCAGATCAGAAACAGCAGGAGGGGAAGGAAATTATCAATCACAGCAACAGCTCTCTCAAGGTCAAGGTTGTGGAAGCAGTGAAATAGTTGAACTCCACTGCCGAGCACAAACATTTGTGTACACTCACTGTAATAACCACTTCTGCTAGGCCAAGGTAAGTTTTTTCTAAGTTCATCATTTTTCACTCCTGGCTTGCTTTCTGCAGATTCCATTTCATGCATCTGCTAATCTTGTAAAGTAACATTAGTATCCGTCTGAGTACATATCTCAAAATGAATTCGATGCATCGATAGATCTCACCATAACATACAGTTGTTTCATAAGAATGTTAGCTGATGCTATTCATTTCAAGCTTATGTCGCTGCAGTTGTGAATTGGTAGTCAATAGTAATACTTCACTGATCAGCCCTCCTGGTTCTTGGTTTTGTTTTCGGGAAAGGCCGCTTTCTAGAAAGCAATAATTTAAGATAGTATAGAAAAACAACCATACTGATAAATTTATTTTCTGACAGAAACTCAAATGGAGGAGAACGCTAACAGAGATAAGTGTAGATGGAAGAGAAGGTACGCCGATGATGGAGAGGTTCCGATCAAGTGCTCTGGCAGGCATTGCCGAGGATGCGCCGCCGAGTTGATAGCCGATTGCGTGGCCATCTGCTGTTGCCCTTGCTCTTTGGTCAGTCTTCTGACGCTTGCTTTCATTAAGGTTCCATGGAAACTGGCCAGGATGTGTTTGGGCTCTGGCAAAAAGAAGAGGAAGAAAGTGGAAATAAAGAGGGAGGTCAGTGGCAGGAGTTGGAAGAGTTTTTGTGAATCAAGCAGGGGGGGTGTGGATTGTAGTTTTATAGAAGGTAGGATAGAAGAGGAAACGTTCAAATTTTTTAAGGGTTTCCGTGATGAAGAGGAAATATGGCCTTCCAGTGCAAGGGTTGAGGCAGAAAAGGTTTGGTTTGAATTGGATCAGCTTGGTCACGTGGGTTTTGGGAGGGTTTCCTCCGCTGAAATTCCTCTATAGCCTATTATTTCGAGGGCAATTGAAGAAAATGTGTAGAGAATTGGTTAATTTTCTTTTATTTTTATTTTTAGATTTTTTGATGTTTTAATTTAATTGCATAATGCTTTCTAATCCAGATTCTTTTAGCAAAACTGTGTTTTTTTTTTCCAGCTTTGATTGAACAGTAGCTCCATATGTTATTACAGAATGTTTTTTTTAGATCATGCTCCTTTAAGCCTAATGTTGAAAACGAATTTAGCCAAGCCAAGTTGTAGGTTAATTATGCTACACTCGAAACATGTATCAACCTTATTTTTCAGTGTTAGTATTTCACTTAAGTGTGCATTTTTCTATTGCGGAGTCAATGTTTGACATATTTTGCCGTTATCGTAAACTTCAGGAGTTGTCATTAAGTGGGTTACTATACAGGTTTGCAGTTCTCCACTTTCCTTTAGGAATTTTATATCCAGTCTAAAGGTTTTGAACTTAGACTGGTCTATAGAGGCACACAATTATGATGATCCAACTCATAAGTTCATAAATAGGACCCCTAGGCTCCCTTATCCCACCATCAAGGACCATTCATTTGCGTACTATGCCTATAAAGGATGAGATTAACTCTCTTTGTAAGGTGAAGTTGGACATTGATGATAGTTCACTAGATAATTACATGATTCCTGCACTTGTGGCTTAGTATCGAGTATTGAGAATTCTAGAAGATACTACAAGTGTAAGGGAATTAGCAGTGGCGGAGACAAAGGGTGGCGGGGGGTGTCCGGCCACCCACAACATTAATTATTATTATTATTATTATTATTATTATTATTATTATATATACGATATATGTTTTATGAAGCGTATTAAAAAGTAGAAGGCTAATGTATGCATAAGTGGTTAACAGATACAAAAGAACTATTGTTCTTAACTTCTTTCATGTAAAAGTTTATACTTTTATGTATGTCAGAAGAGCCTAAATAATATTAAAAAAATATTTATTATTTCCTTAGACTCTTTAAGACCCACGCAAAGAACATTATCTTTCTTAGACTCTAAGTGTTGCTATGCTGAAAACTGAAATCAACTAGCAGATAAGATGAGCTTTGAAGTTTTGTTTTTTTGTAGGTTACACCAAATAGTATATATATAATCCAACCAATATTGTACCTCATCTTCATGATAAATGTTAATTTTGTGGTCAAACATGTTGACTTTTTGTCAACTTTGACCACAATTTTCTACCTTACCACTCAATATTTTTGGCCGATTCTTGCTTCGATCCTTCATTTTGTAGGTTGAAGAAGCGGACCATAGCATTGGAATGGCACTGGGACGAGTGGAACGAAAAACGGGAATGCAAAAGTCAACAAAAATTATAGCTGTGAGGCCTAGGCGCCATAGTACAAAAGTTCTCTGCCTAAAAAACGCACCCGGGAGGCCTAGGCGCCACCTGAGGCCTAGGCCCCGGGCACTTGCGAGCCTGGAGGCCTAGGCGCCCAGGAGCCCTCTCCTGGGGCCTAGGCGCCAGAGCACCCTCGAGCCTGGAAGCCTAGGCGCCCAGGCACCTCTCCCTGAGGCCTAGGCGCCAGTCACCCGGGAAAGTGGTCCCCTACCTCAAATTTGAACTCAAGCTTGCTATTGGCCAAGGATTTCTATCCAAATGGTTTGGTGAGTGAAAGGGACACCTCCAAGAGTAAAAGAACCTGGAACCTAGCAAGAAGAAGGGACTCTTCATTTTCATCTTCTCATCTTAGACTTAGGTTTTTTTATTACCATTTTCTTGCATTTCCTCATCTTCCTTGGGAGCATGTATGGATTCTTGCTTGGAGAAGGCTTGGAGGACTTGAAGACTTAGAGGAGCATTGAGGAATCAAGCATCTAGAGTCTATTGGGTTCCTTCTTTCCTTCTTTTATCTTGTATTTAGACATGAATGCTCTTTTATGTATTTTTATGTTTATGTTTAGTTTGATTATGGAGTAGTTTTCTCTACACTTTTTATGGTTGTAGCTATTTGAATTGGTTATGTTAGTTGGATTAATGGCTATTTAACTTTGGTTTTCCTCCATTGCTTGTTTACTCTTCTCCTTGAGCTTATTGTTCTGTTGATTGATCAAGGGCCCTAGTCAATTATACTTTAGATTTCTTTTAAACTCTTGGAAAAGATTAAAAAGAATTAGAATTAGGAGAAGAGTGTAGTGGCCATGGGCTTATTGGGAGACTAGTCTAGGATATTAGGTGAAGGTAAATTGAACTTGTAATGCCCCTCTTGAACTAGCAATTTGGATAGGAGTCTATTCTAGTATAAGCTTGAGAGAGTGACCCTTTCACTTGGGAGAGTAAGGGTCCAATTAGTTAACTTCACCAACAAGTAGAAAACCAAGCTATTAGCCTTAATTCACTAGCTAACCAAGTCAAATAGTGAAAACCATAGGAAGTGTGTTTTGTTAATTCATTAGAAAACCCCTAATTTGCATTGTGTTTGTTGTTCTTGTTTAGTAGTAATTTAAGTGGAGTTGCAAACTTAGTTATTTTCATAGTGAGTAAATTGTCAATTATTGCTTGTTTAGCTAAAGTGAGTCTCAAAGTAGTGGTAATTAGCAAACAATACAAATCAATCCTCGTGGG
Organism: Aquilaria yunnanensis; assembly: GCA_039654915.1. Taxonomy (NCBI): domain Eukaryota; kingdom Viridiplantae; phylum Streptophyta; class Magnoliopsida; order Malvales; family Thymelaeaceae; genus Aquilaria; species Aquilaria yunnanensis. The sequence continues at coordinate 18,091,157 of CM077593.1, forward strand.
AACGATATCTTATTCACCCCATCTACACACGTCCTGTGCGCTTGTGGATTAGGGTTGTAAAACTCACAACAAGTTTTTGGCACCGTTGCCGGGGATTGATTGCATTGAATTGTTCAATATCATTGCTAGAAGATTGACTCTAGACTAAACATTTATTTCTTTACTTATTTGTTGCCTTTGTGCTTGGATATTTCTTTGATAGGTACCATTGGTGTATGACCCGTTCCCAACACTCTACTTTGTTGCCATTCATTCCGAAGATTGAAAGACATCTTAGAGAGCTTAGAGCAACATCACACTTGGGAGAATTAAGTTCCACCTCTACATCCATGGAAGGTGGGGGTGATAACCTCAATGGTAATGGATATAATGGTGGCAATGGAGGAAATGGAGAGATGGATTATCAAGATGGAGTCTATCCAAGAAATCCACTAAGGCCTATTAGGGAGTACATCCAACCCTTGGTGACGGAGAATTATTCTGGTATTGTGAGGTCACCGGTTCAAGCTAACAACTTTGAGTTGAAGCCATCCTTGATTTCTCTCATCCAACAAAACCAATTTGGAGGCTTGGCTTCGGAGATCCCAACACTCACATAGCGGATTTCTTGGAAGTTTGTGACACATTCAAGGCTAATGGAGCTTCCACCGATGCTATTAGACTCCGATTGTTTCCTTTCTCACTCCGGGACAAAGCTAAAGGGTGGTATCAATCACTTCAACCGGGGAGCATTACTATATGGAATGAAATGGCCGAAAAATTCTTGAGCAAGTTTTTTCTTCCATCCAAGGCCGCCCACTTGAGAGCTTCAATTGTGACATTCAAGCAACATGAGATGGAGTATATTTCAGAGGCTTGGGAGAGATTCAAGGAGTTGCTTAGGAAGTTCCCACAACATGGATTCTTGGATTGGCAACAAATCCAACTTTTCTATGAAGGCTTAGTACCACTTCAAGATTTATGATTGATGCTTCGGCCGGTGGATCCTTAATGTCAAAGACGGCCGGTGATGCTTTCCAAATTCTAGAGCAATTGGCACTAAATGGAGAGCAATGGCCGGGAGAAAGAGCTCAACCGATAAGAGGGGTACTTGAGGTTGATCAATTGACCGCCTTGTCCGCACAAATGGCTTCTCTCATGAATCAAGTGTCCAAGTTGACCAACAAAAAGGAGCCAACTATTGAGCAAGCCACCGCATATACCTCCAACACATATGGTGGATATATGGATATGGAGCTTGAAGAAGCAAATTTCATGGGCAACCAAAATTTTGGGTTTAGAGGCAACCAAATGGGAAATCAATATAACTCAAGTTGGAGAAACCATGAAAATTTCTCTTATGGTAACAAAGGGAATGTGCAATAACCACCACCACCACCTCCCGATTTCAACCAAGTCTTAATGGAGAAGAAGCTCTCTATGGAAGAAATTATGTTGCAATTTATGAAGGAGACAAAAGATAGAATGGAGAAGAATGAAGCCAAGATGGCTAGCTTGAGTGCTAACTTTACTAGTATGGAGGCAAATGTGAGTGCAAGCATCAAGAACATGGAAAATCAAATTGGACAATTGGCTTTGGCAGTAAAGACATCTCAAAAAGGCAAATTCTCTAGTGACACCGAGTTGAACCCAAGGGAGCAATGTCATGCAATTACACTTAGGGGAGGAAAGAAGCTTGAAGATCCTTACATAAGGACACCTACTCAAGGAAAACCAATCTTGGAAGATGAAGTGCAAGTTCAAGAAGAAGAGGAAGTGCTGGAGTTTCTAAAAAAACAACCCCAAAGAGTGCAAAAACTCCCACCAAACCCACCCTTACCTTTCCCACAAAGGTTCCAAAAGAAGAAGCTTGATGATCAATATGACAAGTTCTTGGACATTTTTAAGAATCTTCATATCAACATCCCATTCTTTGAGGTCTTAACTCAAATGCCAAATTGGGGTAAATTCTTGAAGGAAGTCATTACAAAGAAAAGAAAATTTGAAGAGTTTGAGACCATATGCCTCACGGAAGAATATAGTGCAATTGTTCAACAAAAGCTTCCACCAAAATTGAAGGATCCCGGAAGCTTCACTATTCCATGCACAATTGGAGAAGTTAAGTTCAAAAAGGTATTATGTGACCTTGGTGCAAGTGTTAACTTGATGCCCCTGTCTATTACCAATAAATTGGGGCTAAAAGTAAAGCCCTCCACAATACAATTACAAATGGCGGATAGGTCTATCAAGTATCCATGGGGAGTAATAGAAGATGTTTTGAGAAAAGCTGACAAATTTGTCTTCCCCATGGATTTTGTGATTCTTGACATGGAAGAAGATAACCAAGTCCTCCTTATCTTTGAAAAACCATTCTTGGCCACCGCCGGAGCAACTATAGATGTGAAGGAAGACAAACTCATATTCAATGTTGAGGATGAAAAAGTTGAGTTCAACATGTTTGATTCTAGCACTCCGCCTCCTAAGATAGGAGTATACATGGTTGATGTAGTCATAGAATTCAACCAAAGGAATTCTCCTACTTTTGTTTTAGGTGGTGACAAAAAAGAAGTCAATGAATTTGAGCCCCCAAATCTCAAGGAAAAGGTAAAAGATGAGGCAACACATTCTTTGATAGAAGAAAACAATGAAGAAAAAATGGGTAGCAACAAGGAATGGAAATGTAAAGAATCCCAAAATGATTAAAGAGGAGAGAAATGAGAACTCAAGTATGGAGAGGAGCACATCTTGTTGGATGCATATTGGACTTTCCAAGCATTGGAAGCATTCTTACAAAGGAGAGGGTGTGGAGCCACATCACCCACCCTAATGCCTAAAACAAAAAGAGTTGGTGTCTAGCTAGAGACAATAAATCAAGTGCTTGTTGGGAGACACCCCAACATTTCTTCTCTCTTTTGTGTTTTTAATTGTCTTTTCAATAAGTTGAGTTTTAGGGAAAGTGTCTCTTAATTACTCTTTGTGTTTATTGTAGGTGCATGATAGAAAGATCAAGAGTAAACATGAAAAGATGAAGTGTCACCATCATTAAGAGTTCGAGTGGGAGTAATTGGAGGCGGGAACATCCACCTCCCGGGTATGATTCTTGAACCACAATTTCCTTTCCAGCTTTTTTTGTCAACATTGTGGACAATGTTGGTTTTAAGTTTGGGGGGAGATATGTGTTTATGGATGATACTTGTTTGAGAGTTTTCCTAAGACTTAACATCTAATTGTTGTTCTTTCTTTTAGATTAGTTTTTGGTGATTTTTTTTCTTTTCTTATGACATTACATGCATATCATATCTCTTTTCCTTATTATGACATATAGTAGATAAATGTAAAAACATGTAGTTGCATTTAGGTTTGTGTGCATTTAGGGAACCAATGCATACTCTTTATTATTATTAAAGGAATTCACTTACAAGTTCAACTTGATTGTAAATTTTGTTAAGTAAAGAAAGATTTTCACTTGTCATTAATGGTAGAAACCATACCTGGTGAGTCTTTGGACCTTGTGTGGCACACTTGCATTATAAATTATTTCATTTATTGGAGTGGTGCTTGTTTTGCTCATGGATTCCTTAATTTGATTTTGGACCCCTTCATATCCGAATTGATGCATGCAAATAAAGGATGAAAATGACAACTTAGGGCTAACTACATACCTAAATGGCTAACCCTTCATTATAATCCTTAGTTGACCCCTTTGAGCCTTTAAGCCATTTTTGTTGTTTAACCCACATAATTGAGCCATATCTATTGTTATTTATCCTCTCTTGTCCTTAAAGTAAGTTGAGCATTGCATATATGGGTTTGAGTGTAGTAAAAATTTGTGAGTTGTGTAAGTGAGTAATAAATAAGTTTGGGGGGAAAATGTTGGGTTTTGAACTTATTGTTGAGTTTATATAGCTATGGTTTGAATATACTTTGGATAAATCATGCATATTTGTTTGAACTTTAAAGATTGGGTGAATTTCTAGTTGCTAAAAAAAAACTATATTTCCCTTAATAAAAAGGCAAAACGAGTCAACATGAAAAAACCCTCGTTAAAAAAAAAAAACAAAACAAAAAAAAATTAAAAAGAATAAATAAAGAAAGGGAAAGGTAGAAGTACTTCATTAATTTGAAAGGAGTTCACTCATGTGTTTTGTCAAAATTGTGCGTATGGGGGTTACTTGATTTATTGCTTGGAAGTCAAGAAAAACATTTTTAAATCAAAATACCTTGGGTTGGACTTTAGATTTGATTATTAGGATTGACCATGGTGTTTATGCCTAACTTACTTCTTTAGCCCCACCTCAAAAAGCCTCAATCCGATTCCCGTCTATACCAAACCCGGCCACGGCACAACCTTATATATATGTCATTGGACTTAAATTTGCATGCATACTCCTTAGGGACAATTCATGGGTAGTTTGAGTCCTTTTGCAAATTTGTGGATGAAGTGACATTATAAGCCTTAGATACACTAGGCAACCATAGATTAGGGAGTGAAACACTTAGCGAGCAATTATCTACCATTAATGACAAAGTTCTTCTTTCATTACTTACCTTAATTTCTCTTGAGTTGAATTTGTACTTTGAATGACTTTATGATATGATATTAAGTATATGTTGTTAGCTTCTATGTTTTGATTGCTTCATGTTTTTGGGGTTAATAAATACTAGGGACTAGCATTTTTCTAAGTTTGGGGGAGTTTGATAAATGTTAATTTTGTGATCAAACATGTTGACTTTTTGTCAACTTTGACCACAATTTTCTACCTTACCACTCAATATTTTTGGCCGATTCTTGCTTTGATCCTTCATTTTGTAGGTTGAAGAAGCGGACCATAGCATTGGAATGGCACCGGGACGAGTGGAACAAAAAACGGGAATGCAAAAGTCAACTAAAATTATAACTGTGAGGCCTAGGCCCCAGGAGCGAGGCCTAGGCATCATAGTACAAAAGTTCTCTGCCTAAAAAATGCACCCGGGAGGCCTAGGCGCCACCTGAGGCCTAGGCCCCGGGCACCTGCGAGCTTGGAGGCCTAGGCGCCCAGGAGCCCCCTCCTGGGGCCTAAGCGCTAGAGCACCCTCGAGCCTGGAAGCCTAGGCGCCCAGGCACCTCTCCCTGAGGCCTAGGCGCCAGTCACCCGGGAAAGTGGTCCCCTACCTCAAATTTGAACTCAAGCTTGCTATTGGCCAAAGATTTCTATCCAAATGGTTTGGTGAGTGAAAGGGACACCTCTAAGAGTAGAAGAACCTGGAACCTAGCAAGAAGAAGGGATTCTTCATTTTCATCTTCTCATCTTAGACTTAGGTTTTTTTATTACCATTTTCTTGCATTTCCTCATTTTCCTTGGGAGCATGTATGGATTTTTGCTTGGAGAAGGCTTGGAGGACTTGAAGACTTAGAGGAGCATTGAGGAATTAAGCATCTAGAGTCTATTGGGTTCCTTCTTTCCTTCTTTTATCTTGTATTTAGACATAAATGCTCTTTTATGTATTTTTATGTTTATGTTTAGTTTGATTATGGAGTAGTTTTCTCTACACTTTTTATGGTTATAGCTATTTGAATTGGTTATGTTGGTTGGATTAATGGCTATTTAACTTTGGTTTTCCTTCATTGCTTGTTTACTTTTCTCCTTGAGCTTATTGTTCTGTTGATTGATCAAGGGCCCTAGTCAATTATACTTTAGATTTCTTTTAAACTCTTGGAAAAGATTAAAAAGAATTAGAATTAGGAGAAGAGTGTAGTGGCCATGGGCTTATTGGGAGACTAGTTTAGGACACTAGGTGAAGGTAAATTGAACTTGTAATACCCCTCTTAAACTAGCAATTTGGATAGGAGTCTATTCTAGTATAAGCTTGGGAGAGTGACCCTTTCACTTGGGAGAGTAAGGGTCCAATTAGTTAACTTCACCAACAAGTAGAAAAATCAAGCTATTAGCCTTAATTCACTAGCTAACCAAGTCAAATAGTGAAAACCATAGAAAGTGTGTTTTGTTAATTCATTAGAAAACCCCTAATTTGCATTGTGTTTGTTGTTCTTGTTTAGTAGTAATTTAAGTGGAGTTGCAAACTTAGTTATTTTCATAGTGAGTAAATCGTCAATTATTGCTTGTTTAGCTAAAGTTAGTCTCAAGGTAGTGGTAATTAGCAAACAATACAAATTAATCCTCATGGGAACGATATCTTATTCACCCTATCTACACACGTCCCGTGCGCTTGCGGATTAGGGTTGTAAAAGTCACAACACTTAACTAACCTAAATCTACCCACTAACTGCAAAGAGAAGAAATCTTCTTACATAAGCCAGCACTTAAACTTTGGTCAGTCATGTGATAATGCTTTTTATGCTAGTTGGGCTAGCACATAATTGATAGCTTTTGAAGAATTACTTGATTTCTTTCATTAAAAAGGAAATAACTCCAATTTTTTTTTCTAAAAATATAAGATCATATATGATTTACACTCAATAAAAGCATGAGTTCAACTACATAAGATATATTTACCATTTGGCTTTTGTTAAATAATTTTAAATTATGGGTAAATTACAAAAGCTCCCATATGATTTGATCTAACCAACACTTTACCCATTTATTTAAAAAAATACACTTTACCCCTACTTCATTTATAGTGTGCGACAATAACTTCTAAAACTCTAAATTAAACTACTTAATAATTATGTTCCAGTAATTTCAAGATTTTTTATATTTTTTTTCATAAATAACCCACTTTTACAAAAATGATGATATCCATTTATAGGAAGAAAATTGAATTTACAGAAAAAAAAAATTAATAATTTAAATATCTATTAATTATAAAAAAATATTGCATAAACTGATATTACTGTAGGTTAGGGTAAACCAGAAGAGTAATTGTAACTTTCCCTTTAAACTATAGGTCTTTGTGATTGGTATCAATGTTCATTGTATTATATGAATGATGCTTGAAATTGCTACAATATGTGAAGTTTCATTTTTTTGAATAATCATAAGGATCTAATTTATAAGTTTAGAAAATATATGTTTTTAATTTAAATAGAATTATTTTTATTTTTCATTAATATTATATTAAAAATTTATAAGTCCCCTTTAATCCTAAAATCCTGGCTTCACCCTAGGAATTGGTTTTGTCTTGTTACTTAACTGAGGTGATTCTGTTTTACCATTCACATCCTAATTAGATGCGTGTCTTTTGTGGGTGGATAAGTGAATCAATATATAAATAACACTAAAATAAAAATGGTTTATTATAACGTCTTCTCTAAGTCACAATAAGTAAAAATATTGCTACAATAAGGTTGTTGTGACATTTTTTACAAATATCAAATATATGTTTCTATATCAAATGTCACTTAGGGTTTAAGTGGCATTTTTCAATAAATGATGCTACCAACTTTTTGTGACACTCTAGAAACATCATGTGAAATAATTTTTAAAAATATTGTAGTATTTTTAAATTAAATATATTATACTAGTATTTTGGGTCATCCTACTACATACTCCCTTTCTAGGATGATGTCCAACTCCATATGTTCTCCCTTCATATTTGTCAAAAATGCTACCCATTTTTTGCAACATTTTAGAAATGTCATAGTACTATATAATATTTAAAATATTACATTATCATTTAATTAAAAATATTATATTATTATTTTTAGATCATCAAACTTAAAACCATTCAATTACTTCGAGGATCTCTAACTGCCTTACCCATATTCTCACCGCTCCAACAACCGGACCCAACCCGTTATTCGATTCTTGAACCCCTAGCAAATTTCTTCGTTAGTTTACAAAATCTGATTCGCCCCGATGACCAAACCCAACCTATCTGAACCCAAGTTCAACTTAACTCGATTTGACAAAAAAAAAATCAACAAACCAAATCCGACTGTAACAAACCCAACCTAAACCCGAACCCAAATGAAGGAAAACTCGAGAAATCTAAACCCAAAATGACCAAAACCCAAAATACCCGAACCTGAGCTCAAGCCTAAATTGACTAGAACCCGAAATGACTAAAACCTGAAACTGACCTGCCTCTAACCCGAGTTGACCCGATGACACCTTAAACCTTAACTTTTCTCTTTTATTATCTTCTATATTTAGTAAGTCCTAAATATAGGAATTTTTATGTTTAGTAACTTCCATTTTTTGAAACTTTCATACTTAATATTTCTCATATTTAGGAAAGATGACTTCTGTAATTAGTAACTTCTATTTTTTGAACTTTCATATTTAGTAACTCTCATATTTAAGGAAGAGATTTCCATAATTAGTAAATTTCATTTTTTTGGACTTTCATATTTAGTAAGTTATATTTTTTTGGACATTCATATTTAGTAGCTCCATTTTTTTTGACTTTTTTATTTAATAATTCTCATATTTTGGGAAGAGGTTTCCATATTTAGTAACTTCCATTTTTTTAGTACTTTTATATTTTGTAAGTCTCATATTTAGAGAAAAGACTTCTATATTTAGTAAGTTCCATATTTGGATTCTTCCAAAATAAGTAACTTTTATATTTAGTAAGTTTAATGATATTGGTAGGCAATTGTCAAAATTATAATATTCATCACTAAACTTTTAAGTATGGTGCAATAAGGTACCTAATTGCATTTTAGTCACCACTAATAATTAGAACATGGGTCCCTGAACTATTGAAATTTTTTCACTTTCACCAAAAATTTTTCAAATTTTATTGTTTAGTTACTAATAGTGAACTTGAGTTCCATTTCATAGTAATTTTTAAAAAAATTCATTGGAATGTAAGCATAACAAAATTGTCATAGTTAAATTACCTAAATATGTGCTAAACTATAATGAAGAATATTTTCATTAAATATACTAAAAAAATAAAAAGTTAACTTAAATTAAATCACAAAAAAAAAATCAAATTGTTTGATTTAAATTTTAACAAAAATTGAAAAAAAAAATGAATCAGTTCAATTATTTTGGCTTATATACCAATAACCTGAGCGAACATAAAGGTCAACATGAATCTGACCTGAAGTTATCTGAGACTAAAATTAACCTGACTTGCTGTGAATTTGAACCCAAATAAATCCGGCCCAACCTGAACCCGAATCCAAATAACCCAATATTGATCCGAATTCATACTAACCCAACTAAACCTGAATTTGAATGACTTGATGTAAAGTTGATCCGACTAACCCAATTGTTATCCCTAAGTGAAGTTGGAGGGGGGCTACCATATATAGGCTTCTAAGAACTCGAAAGCTTATTTAACTTTTTGTAAAATTTTGATAAAATACTTAACCTATCATACGTTACAATTGAATCGTTAATCTACTAGAGCACTTTAAAAAAAAAAATAATGGAAGATGAATTTTCTTTTCATTCAATGGGGTTAAAGATTTCAGTTTAAATTTGAAAAATGAAATTTCATATAAAAATTTATATCTATAGTAAACAAGCAAATTGTGGGCACAAAAATCGAGTTTTGAAGTAGAAATGTCAACGGTCGAGTTAGTGAATGATAGAGTAATTACCAAACCCTATCCACAATAAAAAAACTCTACCTATAGCCTCCACGCAACTGGCAGCAAGTAGGATTTCTTCGCTCAAACCCTCACCAAATTGAGGCGGGTAGGGTCAGTTATTGTACCTGCAGTACTCGCAGAAGTGATCATACAATAAAAAATTGAAACCAAAGAAAGCATGACATGCTTGAATATACAACTTAACCGAAAACAAAGTAGCCTAATCATACGATTATGAATTTTAGAGTTTATTAGGTTAAAATTATATTATATATTTGGGTTATACAGAACTAGAATTTGGTATGTATATGTATGCAATATTTCAAACACTTATATGCTATGTATAATATGCAGGTAGGGTACGGGTTGAGTTCGGGGAGGGCAGAAAACCCGTACCCTTCCTATACTTGGCGTGTATAAAAATAAAAAATACCTGAACCCTATCCAAACCAGTCTAATAAAAAAAAAAACATACCCCATCATGTTGGGTATGGTAGGGCACCTATGAGTAAGGGTACAAATTGACATCCCTATTTTAAAGTACTAATACTGGTAACACAAAAAAATTTTTAGTAATTGGGGAACACAAATTAAATGAGAGCATATGTCATGTTCGATTAATGAAAATTACACCTTCCCTTGTGTTTTTTTTTCTAAAGAGATAAAAACTAGTTAGAATTTTTAAATAAATTTCTCATCGATATTAAAAGTTAGAATTTAAGCTAAAAGAGATTAAATTTGCTAGTGAATTATTTTTTAATGACAAAAAATCTACTGTTTCAAAGCATGTATAACATTACGTTTCAATCACAACTAATCATTTTAATGATAAAGACATAAAATAAACAGAATAAAACTCAAAAATAAAATAAAATAAAATTTTAATTGATTATGGGTGAAACTTTTTTTACTTATTTATTATTGATATTTATTCTAATATTAAATTTATTGAAAAAAAATACCCGATGTAAGGTATGATTTAAAATAACCCAATGTTTATACTATATAAACAATTTTGGCACCACGATAAGATTTTGAAGTTTCGGACTTAAAAAGTGTGGAATAATTTCTTTTGATATACAAAAGTATGAAATAATGAAGTTTGGGGATAATTAAGGATGCATGTTACCATATCCTTTTGCCGGGTTGAAATATTGAATTAAAGTCGACTTGATGATAAAGCCCCAACATCCAAATAGGGCCGCGGCCCAAAAGCTTTCTCCGGAAACATTACAGAAAAATGCGGCAAGTTTTTCTGGAAATTCTAAAGCGAAACCCTTTTCACGTGTCAGTCGGTTGGAATCCTTTCCTTTCCTTGTCACAGTCACAGTGCTTCATTTCTTTTTCGTGCGTCCAGAGCTCAGCTGACTTTCGACTCGCAGTGTCCACGAGAGCTTGCCAATGGGATGACGAGATGAAGGTAACAGCTCGCATTCTCTTGGTTTTGCGTTTGCGGTTCGTCAATTTTGCTCGGAGCTTAAGAATTACTTTTGTTGCAAGAAACTGATCGTAATAACAGAAGATGGAGATTCGCGATGTGGTTCTAAGGGAAGCCGTCATAATGGCTCTATGTGTTGCTTGGTTTGCGGCCTCGACTGTTGAATTGTTGGGATAATCGGGGAAATATTATCCTAGAGCTGAAACAGTTTTAGGAAAGTTAATATTGAATTCTGTTGTAAGTAATGTTTTATTTTAATGTTTTATATATTTTATTTTAGTGTTTTATATATTTATGATATTTTCCTATAAAATGAAAAAAAAAAAAATCTTACACACATCAGCAAAAAATAAAATGCCGTAGTATGTATCTTGCAGTATTTATGATATACCATGGTGTTTAGATAAAATCTACATAAAAAGTGAGCGGTATGTAAAATACCGTTAAATACCATGATATACTGCATGATAAAATAACAAAGTACGAAAATATTTGCTCCTCATACTGCTTAGCTGCAGTATTTAATTCTATAGCCAGGATTTTAGGATGAGAGGGGAAGACTTATAAAATTTTAATATAATGTTAACGAAAATTAAAAATAAGTCTATTTAAATTAAAAACATACATTTTCCAAACTTATAAATTAGATCCTTATGATTATTAAAAAAAAAAAAATGAAACTTCACATTTTGTAGCAATGTTACTACTAGAAAAAATCTATTTAGTGAAAGCATTTAGCGACGGTTAGCCATCACTAATTTGGAGTTAGCCATCGCTAATAAGTTTGTTTCTAATTCACTTGTCACTAATTTCCGACTTTGAACCGTCGCAATAGTAACGGTTACTTAATTTCTGGCACTAGTGAGCGACCGGAGATTTAGAGATGGCTGACTTTCGCTAGTTAGTGATGCATGGATGTCACTAGTTAGTGACACATGGTTGTTGCTAGTTAGTGACTAATGACCTTCTCTAATTAGTGACGCATGACTGTCATTAGTTAGTGATGAATGGTCATTGCCATTCATCACTAGTTAGTGACGAATGACCTTCACTAGTTAATGACGAATGGTCCTCGCCAGTTAGTGGCAAATGGCCTTTACTAGTTTGTGATGCATGACCTTTACTAGTTAGCGACGAATGGCCGTAACTAGCATGACTATTGCTAGTTGTTGCCATACTTTCTAGAGAATGCTACTAGTCTAGAAGTCCTTGTGTTGAACAAAGTGATGCCTTCAAACAATCTTCGCATGCATAATTTGTAAATTGCTTACTCAACTTGAGCATTCTTATGTCTAATTCTTGTTTGTGATATTTTCTGTACCAGAAATCAGAAAAACATGATATTCACTTATTCAGTATTCGTAATTCCACTGGAAACCACTGAGGGAAGTACCAGGATCTTTCTGGAAGAGTTTGACAAACATTGAGCTATATGATTTTCGAGGTTTTGCTAAGGAAGTGGAAGCTGTGAGGTATTTACTGAGAGAGGGAAAGCAGCTAAATAAGGTGTGTGTTAGGCTGTCAAAAACTCACTCACACCTTTACACTGACTTGACTAATGTCCTATACTTTGAAGAGCGAAAGTCAAAGAGCTGCAAGATTGAATTTCTACCAGAGGTTTGACCCGAAGATCGATTGATGATTGAGTCTTGGCATTGTTTGCTTGACAGAATATAAAGAGTTGCGAAGATCTTGGTAGTTGCATGTCCAGGAATTGACGTGAACATGAGTTGATGGCTACTACTTCATTGCTAGGTACCAGTGGATTTCCCTGTTGAGTTTCACAAACTTGTGTATTGTTTCACCATTTGTTTGCTCACCGGCCCCAAGTCATTACAAGTTTGATATGTGTGCTTGTGTGAATAGAAAAGTTCTACCTACTTTGGAAAGATAATGTACTAGTTGTCTATGTTATGCATATATAACATGAGATTTCATTTGAAACATATAGTAGGGTCAATGGAATATCTGAGATTAAATTTAATTAACATAGCTAGGTCTGAAACTAGGAACCACAAACAGTATTCTAGAAATATCTGAGATTGAGTTTAACATATCTATGTTTGAAACTAAGCACCAAAAGTAGTATTCTAACTTAGGCCATAGAATCTTCCAAGATGAATACAAAAAGTTAAATGCAGACAAGGAAATTAATTAGGTGCGGTAAGGACCTATAGCATGGTGTCCTTGAGAAGGTCAACAGATTTGGCCTTTAACTTGACAATGGCGAAGGCTAGTTAAGAGTTGACCCGGAACATCCATAACGCCACCTTGTCTCCATTCTTAAGTCCGTCCTTAGCAATTAGTGTCCTCCACCCCTGTGTCAGCACTACGTTTCTTATTCCATCCCTACACGGCCACTTCCCGAGGACCATGCCACCATGCGGCCCCTCCTTCCCAGATGGCCTTAAAGCCCTAACTTGGATATGCAAGTTGTCCCTTAACATCGTCATCTCACTCTCGTCCAGAAACATTGCCGACAAGTTTGGCAACAACAACTGGCAGTGAGTCATGCCAGTAATGGTTATTTCCTTTATCGTGACCAAATGGCAGCACCAAGCGCCCATGGAGCTCATGGCCTCTCGGAGCTTCCTCGGCAAAATTAGCGTCCCTATGTTGACATCCTCGCCCTCATGTTCTTCTTCTACCATCTAAAGGAAAATGATAGAACAAGAAGGATGAAAGTAATGGCAACTGCTGTAATTTTTTATTGAATTAAAACAAGCCTTATGTAGGCATTACACTTGGAGCGTTGGAAACAAACTTTGCTGAAACTTAAAAAGCAAGAAAACAAACAACTAAAGACTCGGCCTTTTTATTTTTATATAAACTGATCTCCTTAGTTTTCAGCAGTAACGTTTACTTTGGCCTCCACGTCAGTGTCCTCTTGCCATATTGGATCACTTACTCCAACACTCCCCATTGAGCCAACGTTTAGTTTATCTCGCAGATCTTCAAATTTTGCCAATGGTAGAACTTTCGAAAACAATTTAGCCATTTGATCTTCAGTTCTATAGAACTTTACTTCTACTTCTCCCTTGTTAACTAACTCCTTTATGTAGTTGTGCTTGATCTCAATATGTTTTGTCCTTCCATGCAAAATAGGATTTCTCGTCATGGCCACAGCTGAAGCATTATCACAGAAAAGTGTAATTGATCCCTGTTGTTGTTTGTTTAAATCATGTAACAATCTCCTGAGACAAACAAGTTGACAAACAGCAATATTGGTAGCAACATATTCCACCTCTGTTAAGGATAAAGCAACTATGCTTTGCTTCTTGGATAACTAGGATATAGGACCAGATCCCAGGATAAAACAGTTACCACTAGTGCTTCTTCTATATTCTTGACTTCCAGCCCAGTCACTATTAGTATATCCTTGTAAAACTAGATCTGCATCTTTCAAATACCAGATTCCATAATCTCTTGTTCCTGAAATGTACCTGAGTATCCTTATAGCTGCACCATAATGATGCTTTGTGGGATTCTATATATATCTTGACACCAGGCTTACTGCAAACATTATGTCTGGGCGAGTATGAGACAGAAAAAGCAACTTACCAACCAAGCTCCTAAACCTCCTTGAATCTGCCATTTCAGTTCCATCTTGAGCTTTAAGCTTTTCATTTGCATTCATTGGGGTATTTGCAGCTTTACAGTTGTTCATATTAAACTGTTTCAGTACATCAGTAGCATATTTTTGCTGAGATATGAACATACCTTCTTTGGTTTGCTGGACTTCTAACCTAAGAAAATAACTGAGGGTTCCCATATCAGTCATCTCGAACACTTCCATCATTGATCTTCTAAATTCCATTATGAGCTGAGATGATGATCTTGTATAAATCATGTCATATACATATAAGCTTACCATGATGACATGATCTCCACCTTTTTTTAGATATAAAGTAGGTTCATTGGGGGCTCCTGTGAAAGCCATGAGTTTGAAAAAACTCATCTATTTTACTGCACTATGCTCTAGGTGCTTGTTTTAGGCCATATAGAGTTTTTTTGAGTCTGTAGACCTTCCCTTCTTCTCCTATCTTTTCAAACCCTTGAGGTTGTTGCACATAAAATTCTTCTTTTAATTCTCCATTGAGGAAGGCAGACTTCAATCAAATTGAAGTGCTTTCCACTGGTGCTTAGCTGCAACTGCAAGAATCATTATCATTATTTCAAATTTAGCAACTGGTGAGAATGTTTCTTCAAAATCAACTTCTTGCTCCTGTGTGTATCCTCGTGCTACTAGCCTTGCCTTGTGTTTTTGTATCATTCCATTAGAATGATATTTTGTTTTAAAAATCCACTTTAAGCTTACCACCATTTTTCCTGGAGGCAAGTTAGTAATCTCCCAGGTGCCATTTCTCTTGATAGCTTCAATTTCAGTTATCATGGCTTCTTCCCAGATCTCATTCTCCATGGCTATATGCACATTATTTGGATCTCCTGTAAACATTACATGGGTTAAGGAGTAGATTTCTCTTAGAGATTTTGTTTTAGCTATGTCTGATGGAGGTGGTGATTCTTCAGAAGCTGTTGAAGGTGTCCTCATAGATTTTTTGTCACCAAGTGTTCTTGGTACAGTTTTTGTCTCTACTGGAGCAGACTCTTCCTCAATTTCTATCCTTGTGCCATCCATTTTTCCTTCTTCCTTCCAGCTCAAATTTTCATCAAACTTAGCATCCCTGCTAATCACAATGCTTTTTGTTTCTGGATCAAATAATCTATATATTTTTTAGTTTAACCTATAACCAACAAAGATGTATTTTTTAGACTTTTGATCAAGTTTATGTCTGCCTACAGGAATTAAAGCATAACATATACATCCAAAAACTCTTAAATGAGCTACAGACGGTTTTGAGTCATACCAGGCTTCGTAAGGTGTCTTGTTCCACACTGCCTTTGTTGGAGAAAGGTTAAGCAAATACACAGCAACAACAATAGCTTTTACCAATAATTTGTTTGAGAGCCCTTTGGTTTGCATCATGGCCCTTGCTATCTTCACCACTATCCTGTTTTTCTTTTCAACAATGCCGTTTTGTTCTGGAGTGTAAGGTGCTGTCAATTTTCTTCTGATGCCATGCTCATCACAAAAGCTGTTGAACTTTTTTAAGCAAAACTCACATTCTCTATCTGATCTTAGAGTTTTTATTATTTGATTGCATTGTTTTTTAACCAAAGCTTTGAATTTTTTGAAATGCTCAAATGCTTCAGATTTGTGGTTAAGAAAATAAACCCAACTTATTCTTAAAAAATCATCAATGAATAACAGGAAGAACTTACTTTCAGCATGTGATTCTATTTTCATGGGTCCACGGATGTTAGTGTGGATTAGTTCCAGCTTTTGATTGGCTCTTTTTGCTTTGCCTTTGGGAAAAGGTTTTCTTGTCTGTTTCTCTAAAACATATCCTTCATATGCATTCTTCAATTCTCCAATGCTTGGCAGTCCTGTCACCATTTCTTTAATGGCCAAAAGTTTTAGACCTTGAATGTAAAGGTGCCCATATCTTTGATGCCATTTCTCTGAATCAACATCCTTATTGCTTGTTAACAAACACTTTTTTTTTGCCCTCAAACTCCACTGGGAACATCTTGTTGTCAGTCATGTTGGATTCCAGCACCTTGTTGCCTGCACCAGTCTTGACACAACACGTGCCATTTTCAAATATGACTAAATAACCATGCTCTACTAGTTGTCCAACACTAATGAGATTGTGTGCCAAACCTGGTGCATAGTGAACATCCTTAATCGTTTTTGAATTTGTACTTGTCGTTTCCAAGTCTGACCTGAGCCTTGTATGCCTCATCCAGCATTTTGAGCTTGCACTTGACTCTAGTTAGATGATTTGAACATGCACTGTCCAAATACCATATTTCCTTCAAAGGTATATTAGTCTCCTTACTGGCCATGAACAGGTAATCTTCACTGTCTTCTGCCTCTTGTACAAATTTGGCCTAGTCATCTTTACTCTAGCAAACATCTTTTCTGTGCCTAAACTTTTTGCAATATGTGCATTAGACTGATCTACCTTGCCCTCTTCCTATGAAGGAGGTCCTTCCTCTTCCTCTAAATTGGGAGGGCATGCTCCTCTCCCCTTGGACCTCAAAAGCCTGCTTTTCCTCTCTTCCAGCTGTTCTATTGATCCTAGCCTCATGAGTCTGCAAAGATCCCATTAGCTCATTAATCGATAGTGTGGCCAGATCTTTTGATTCTTCAATGGCAGCAACTACATGATCAAACTTGGGAATCAGGCTCCTGAGTATCTTTCCAACTATTGTTTCATCTATGATTTTGTCGCCATATGCTCTCATTTGACTGACTATGGATGAGATTTTTCCTAAAAAGTCTTGAACAGACTCCCAATTTTTTATGAGAACAGTTTTAAAGTCTCTTTTCAAAAGCTGAAATTTTACTGTGATGACTTTTGCTGACCCCTGGTACTCAGTTTTAAGAGTACTCCATGCTTGCTTGGTTGTAGTTGCTCCAACGATGCGAGAGAAGATTGATTCATCCATAGCTTGTTGAATGAAGAAAAAAGCTTTCACATATTTCTTTATCAACTCCCTAGTAGCTCATTCTTCTGAGGTTTCTGCACTGAAACCATGTTCAACAAGATCCCATAGATCCTAAAATCTAAAAAGGGTCTTCATTTTGATACTCCAATATTCATAAGAGTCTCCTTTAAACAAGAGAATTTGAGGTTGTGACACATTTACTGAATTGTTTCCAGCAGCTCCATTTGCCATTGTTCTTTCTATTAAGCATAGATAAAAGATAGAATGAACAGAAACTAGCCAAAGGATTGCAACCTGGCTCTGATACCATAATGAAGGAAAATGACAGAATAAGAAGGATGAAAGTAATGGCAACTGGTGTAGTTTTTTATTGAATTGAAACAAGCCTTATGTAGGCATTACACTTGGAACGTTAGAAACAAACTTTGCTGAAACTTAGGAAGCAAGAAAACAAACAACTAAAGACTCGGCCTTTTTATTCTTATCTAAATCTATCTCCCTAGTTTTTAGCAGCAACGTTTACTTTGGCCTCCAAATTAGTGTCCTCTCGCCACATTGGATCACTTACTCCAACACCATCGGCTTCTTTATAGCTTTTTCTCTTTCCAATGCTTAT
The DNA here is from genome assembly GCA_039654915.1 of Aquilaria yunnanensis. Taxonomy (NCBI): domain Eukaryota; kingdom Viridiplantae; phylum Streptophyta; class Magnoliopsida; order Malvales; family Thymelaeaceae; genus Aquilaria; species Aquilaria yunnanensis. The sequence goes on from CM077593.1 coordinate 18,109,193, forward strand.
CTTCTTTTTAGTGCTGCCGCCTCTTCAGCCTCTCTGCTTCCCATTTCTTGCACGAAAAGATTAGGGATAAGAAATGCTATTACACAAGTAGCTCGAGCTGGGTTAGTTAGGTCAAGATGTGTTACATATATATAGAGCCATCGAGAGCGGCAGCTCTAATCATAAGCCTTTGTTTGGTTTGGTTTGAAACTTATTCGGGTACAACAATTTAACCAAGTTTTGGGTTTTTATAATATGTATTCAAATTGTTTGAATTACATATCTAAACGGATTAGAATTGTATAAATTCCATTTCAGTTACTTTGGTTCAATTTATTTAATACCTCTTTCTAAAAATGAGATACATAGTAATGAAAAAATAAGATAAATATTCAAAATTTTGCCTTTCATACACAAAGTTAAAGAAGGATAAAGTATAAACTATATATAGTCCAAAATTAGTAGAAAATAGTTTTATATATGTAGGGTAAATATGATTTTAGTAAAATATTCGTTACTATTCAGTATATTTGGTTTATTCTATTTCAAATGTATGCTCCACTAACTGATCCAATAACTGAACATAAAATTTATTTTGGTCTGAATTGATCGAATTAGAAAAGCAACTGAACAATTTTCTTCAAATGTAGTCGGTATTTTCAGATTTATCTGAATAATGTTCACCCTTATTTACCAAAATTCTAATTCTTGTAATTTACAAGATAACTGGAATTCAACTTTCTATCCTTTTCCTTTTTTCTCCTTCGATCTTTGAACTTGACAGCGCACAATTACATACGCGCCAACAACCACTTTTAGCTTTTTGGCTCCTTAATTAAATGGTGCTCCAAAAACTTTAACATTTAATAATGTTACTTTGACGATTCAAGTGCTAAAAAAAAAACATAAAGATGATTTGGTAAATCAAAATCTTTTCAAAGCCATTTGGCGTTCCACCCCCTCCCATGAAGTAGAATTGACCGTCAATTAAATTGTTTTTTTTTTTAACTGACTAGACAATGGTCCATTTTAAATGGAGAGGAGATTAGAACAAAACTAGGAGATGCACCAAGATTTCGAAGCCATTCACTTGCCACTTTTGTCTTCTTTTGCCCCACTTACATATTGTTATCATTTTGTTCTCATGGTCCGTGTAAATAGGCCCATTCTCAATGGATGCTTCAATAAAATTGGATATTTATGATTTGCCTTATGCTGTTGTACTAGTGAACTTATGATCTAGGAGGCCTCCTTCATTCTACTGCTTTGCGTCATTTCACCTTGTTCTACACAGGTAGTCCTGCAGGGGAAGACAATTATTTCCCTAAGCTTCAAAGAGAGAGAGGGGGAGGGAGAGAGTGAGAGAGGGGAAGAGAGGGAGAAAAAGGGGGTAGAGGGGGGGGGGGGGAGAAAGAGAGATAGGGGGAGGAAGTGGGAAGAGAAAGGGGGAAAGAGAGAGAGAGAGAGGGGGGGGAGGAAGGAGGGAGGGAGAGAGAGATGGGAGAAGAAGCAAGAAAGGCCGGAGAGGGAGAAAAAGAGGGAGGGAGGGAGGGAGATGGGGGAGAGAGAGAGAGGAGCGAAAGAGGGAGAGGAGAGGAGAGAGAGAGAGAAAGTATTATTAACAATTTATTATTGTTTATGCAATTGCATCAAAATCCTTTAAATTGATGTATCATTTCGTAGCTCTTTCTAATTTTAGTTAATGATTGTAGAACTTGAGCCTTGGTTTAGTGTCCAATCCTGAAATTCATTTTATCCTCTAACTTATAGGTCTAGAATTTGAGCTTTAATAGGTACATAAGCCTCTATTCATTATTGTAGATTTCGTTGTAACTCAAGTTCCATTGTTGTAATAATAACCACAATAATAAATGGAAAGTACTCAAACTAACCCTAGCATCATTAATAAGTATCTGATTGCATAATAAAGGACTAATTGTAGAGTAGTTGTGATTTATTTATTAAGAACACTAATAAGTTAATTTTTGTATAGTTAATAAGTTAATTAGCTTAACATAACCTGTAAACTAAGTCTTCAATGACAAGAACCAATTAATACACTCATTAAAATTTGTTATTTAAGCAAGCATATATAAGGTCTATATTCATTTATAAAAAATTTCACTACAATATAAATGTATTGAAATGACAGAAGTTTTATGTTATTTTCTAGTTTGAAGAAAATGTGAAAAAATTATTCCAGTGACAAAGTTTTGTGCCGCTTTAGAGGTTTTTTCTGATAGTGATTTTGACACTAAACATCTAGATTAATTAGATCGACCAAATATAGTATGGATGAATTACTTTAACAAATTATTACAAAAGTTCAAACAAATGATTAAAAAAATTCAAATGATTAGAAAATTATAGTCCATTCGAAGATGAAGAAATATATTGCTAAATGACGGAGGTATGAGTTCCAAACTATATTTTTAAATCATTTGCAAGAACAATTTTCCATCGAAATATGATGTTTTATGAATTTTTAATGTAATATAATATATCATTTTATTAAATGTGAATTTTATAGGCTTTCTAATAGAATTCTCCATTTTATCTATTCCATAAAAAAGTAAAATGATCAAGTCCGTTCAGTAACAATATTTTATAACTACTCTTCAAAAGCAACATCTATACACACAAGTATTATATAGAATTCATCCTACATTGCTCCGGCATGAAAACGCTTTTAATTAGGTAAACGTCACTTATCGTTCTTCAAGTATTTCATATGTTGCAATTTCATCCTGAAAGTTCAAATTGTTGCACAATTTATCAGGTTGTTATAATGTCCGACTTTTGTCTAATATCTCCGTTTGAGACTGATGGAAATCTAATGTGGCGGCCAACGTGTCTTTAGATGGGAAGAATTTGGGGTTTTAGGGCGTGTATTTGTGTCAGAATTGAATTGGCAGTCAGACGCCAAGCGGCTCGCTCCTTGGTCACCACTCACCAGGCCTGTCTCCGTTTCCGAGCAGACCCATGCCGACGCTCTGGCGAAGCTTTGCCTCATCTCCAAGCATGACCCTAAGAGTCGCCCCATCGTTGCTGACATTAATGCTATCCCTTACATCTTTGAGGCTCTCTGTTCTGCCTCCTCGCTCATGTCATCTTGTGGCCTCCTGGACGCGATCTCTCATGTGCTCAGCCACTTCACGTCAGTTGTAGTCGTCCAAGCATCTGCCGCAATGCTTCACAGGCTCCTAGTAGCTGAGGAGTCTTATCGTGCAATCATTGGATCCAAGCGCGATGTCATTTACTCGCTTGTGACCATAATCACGGCCGTGAAACTGGCCACCTTGATCGATAAAAGACACACTGAAAGCACTTTTCAGGATCGCGCTTTATCTGCTGAATAGGGCAAGCTTGATTGATCTCTTGAATACGCAATAGTAGATTATAAGTATTGTTAGGATTGTATCGATTTTCATGTTGAATATGGAATGATATTTCTCTTTGTTATTCTCTTTCTTATCTGAACTTGTTCTTCTGGATCTTCTCCTTTTCTGAATTTCTCCATTTGTTTCTAATTTCTTCTTCTTCCATCTGATTTCCTTCTGCTGATTTGATATACAAGCCATGTCCAATTTAGGCTTGTATCAACGAGTTACAAAGAGAGTGAAGAGGATATAGGAAAAGCTGGAGGAGTTCGTATTTTGGCAGATTTATTAGACGAAGGGACAAGGGCGACAGCAAGGACAGGGGAGAATGCGGCGACGACTTTATTGAATCTGACAAGAAGCAGAGGAGAGAGAGAGGGAGGAAGGATGTGAGGTAAGTTAGGTTGAAGATGATAAGAGAGATTGCATATATTGCTCAGACTAGTAGCGAAAAAGGGAAGATTAAGGCACTTTAATTGCCCTAAAACCCCAAATTCTTCACGTCTAAAGACACAATGGCTGCCATGTCAAATTTCCATCAGTCTCAAACGGTGATAGCAGACAGAAGTCGGACATTGCAACAATTACAAACTTGAAGGATAAATTGTGCAACAATTTGAGCTTTCAGTACGAAAGTGCAGCATATGGCATGCTTGAAGGATGATACGTGACGTTTACCCTTTTTAATTTATTAAAGATGTAAGATACATGAACAACCAGATTCAAAATGACGCATACATATTTGGACAGTTAATCCGCAGGCTCAGGCTCCAACAGATGATGCTAATAAGAACAAATCCAATTTCTCACCATCTTCTACGTTTCCGTCCGTACCAATATGCAAATGCAGCTACTGAAGCAGCCAGGAGTACTCCGGCTGTTGCATGCCAACCAAAGACGGGTGGTTCCAATACAAGCTGCTTTGCATTGCTGACATCAACGGGAAGAGCCGGAGGCAGTTTCGTGCTTACTTTTAGCGCAAAGCCAAGGCCTTCTTGCTCTAGCTCCTTCAAGTCCTCGACCATGGGCTTAAGCTTGGTTGCCTTTGCTAGGGCTTCAAACTCTTCTCTTTTCCCTCCCTCAAGGAAAGACCCTACAAGGTAGCCATGGTTTACCCAGTAACCACCGAAGGTTTTGCCCGTGTAATCCCCAAAATGCACAACCTCCCCTAGATTGTCCCCGTAGAATTGCCAGGACAAGGAGAAGGCTCGGGAGTAGAAGAATGGTAGGTAGTCAAAGTCAGAAGTTTTCTCTGGTTCCATTATTGCAGCGACAGCATGTCTTGCAGATTTTCGTGCTGCATCAACATGCTCAAGCCTACGGCTTTCACCAGATAGTTTTATTGGAAATGTTGCTACATCTCCAATTGCATAAACTGAATCGTTGCTCGACTGAAAACGTGCATTCACTTTAATCCCACCTTTTTCGAGGCTAAGTTGACCTTCAAAGAGGCTTGTGTTTGGACGAATGCCAATTCCCACAACAACCATGTCTGCAGGTAGCTGATTGCCATCCCTCAGTTTCACGCCTGTAACCTGAAAAATTAGCTCATTAGAAAGTTAAAAAATGTAAATTTCATGCTCATCTTTCTACACAACTATCACCAACAAGTCAGCCCCTCGTTTCAACATACACAATACCAGAGCTAAGGTTGACGAATGTTTCTGAAAAACGAAGTTGAACATGATAGAACAAGTTCTGGGAAAGAGAGCCATGGATGAACAATATATTATGGACAAAGATTGAACTAAATTCTTCAGAATATGAAGTATAATATGTACTTTCCCCGCAATTGAGTCGAACTCAAAAGATGACAACACTGTCCCTTTCATGAATTTGACTCCTTTAGATTTGTAATATTCTTCATAGTAACTCGCAATCCTTGGAGTAAACAATCGAGGCACTGCATGCAAAGTACAATCAAGTACAAACTATTATGGATCTAGAAGTGCTATGGATCCTTTTGGAACATAAAAAGAACTAACGAGAAGGGATAAATAATTAAATCAGTATGAACACATATATGATATATGTCAAAATACATCAATAAATACTTACTGCAATGTGCTTCAGGAAATACCATGGTCACATTTATTTTATTGATTGCCAAGGACGCCGCGCATTCCATACCAATATAACCACCGCCTATGACTACAGCATTCCCACCAGAACAAGATTTCATCACATCAAAAAACTTATTGGCATCTGCTACATTGCGCAAATAACACACATTTTCGGCATCTGACCCACTAACCCCAAATTCTTCAAGCTTCAGAGCCTACATTTGAAGACAGAAAAGTAAATGAAGAACCTCAGTTCCATAGTTCATGGAATTGTTTCCATATAACAGCTCCTAATATATGAATACTTAAAAAAAAATGCATATAAGTGGAATTTCTTAACTTTCTAACATCTGATCATGCTCCTCAAACATCTAAACAGTGTGCAATTAAAGCATCAGGAATCTCGAACCTTGTAATCACTAAATCCTATTTGACTCTGAAAACTAGAAGTAGTTAGTTGTGTCTTTCACTCTCATCCAACATTCAAATTTTCCCATAAAGCAATTTTGCCGCACTTCAGACCCAATGTAACATAAAAAGGGGGGGGGGGGGGTGTTTAAACTCTGAAGAGTAGTTATTTCAATACCCGAGCACCTGTACCAATGATGAGGATCTTGTAGCTTATAGTTTCTCCTGTTGCTGTTAATAGTGTTTTTCGCCTCACATCTGCCGCCTTAACTGGTGTCCCAAGTACAAGTTCAATCCCTGAAAGAAAAGAAGTTAATATTCTAAAAACAAAAGGTTTTTAAAACTTCCTACTGAGAAGGGTGGTTGTCCTAAGCTCAACCTATTTCTTTCTTCTTAACACAATACAGGGGAGTAGGGTAAATGAGTTTCGAAAGGCTTTTAAATCTATGTTAGCCTGGAAAGCACATGCTCTTGATACCTCCAAAATGTTGTGAGTTCGCTAGGATGGCATGTTTCGGCAAATGTATATAGGTACAGGTATGGAAGCTTCTGTTTTCTCAGTTGACAAAGACATGCTATTTTACTAACCCGCATTCTTTCAGTAGAACTAAGCTTTTGCATTCTGCAGAAACCACAGTGTACACATGATCGATATTTTCAACCAAATAAGTCGTGCACCCTATCTTTTCTACATATACAGAAGAGGTCATTACCAGTGCCTAGTGTAGTATAAACTCTGCTTTCATATTGATGGAGGTAAAGTTGAGTGAACTGGGGATTTCTCAGTGACATGTTTTCTTATCAAAATAATCATCCTTATTTAAACAAAAACACTAGAACAACAATCAGTTTTATGCATACAGCTGCATAAAACTGCATGAAAAGGTTCTAATTGTGCACATAGAGAATGTCAAGAATGATATAGATTAGCTTAATGTGATTCTGCAAATAGAGAACCCCCTTCTCCAGCTAAATTACCCCATAAGAGCTATATGAAGAGCCATATCAGTATTTGTTTACCAGGAATTAGAGAAACTTGTCTGGAATAAATTAGGAAATTACCAAGACATGAACAGGGCATTGGAAAGATAGTTCATGTCTAGGTATTTGTGATTCCCTAAATAATTCTCGAGGAGCATTCCTGAGGAAGAGCTTACCATGTTCCTTGTACCACTTTGGAGTTAATCTCTCTTCATTAACAGCAACACATGTATGAAAGGAAGGAAGACGAGCAGGAGCTGCAGATAAATCGAGAAGTTATCAATAAAAAATAATAAGAATCTGAGAGGAAATATGCATTTACATCAAAGCTAACTGTTAGTTATGTGCCATGTGGAACAAAGACCGTACTTCATATTAAAATGCATCCCAAACCAAAATCCGTCCAGACTGTTAGTCTATTAGGATTTCACAAAAACACCAAGCATTGTCTATTAGGATTAAAAAAAAAAAACACCAAGTGTTGATTAAGAATCCACAACTTTCACAAAAGGCTTCCATCCTTTAATCAGTCAAACTACAAGCCAAACTGTTATGATGTTCATCACAGAACACACAGAACAATTTGTTAGAGCACAAGGAACTTGAACATGTTCATTTTTAGGTATCTGTAATTCACAGAATACACTAGAATACTTACATTCAGGAAGTAAGTAACCTTTGCTCAAGGCAGGCCTCTCATATGGGGCAACCTGGTAATAGAAGCACAAAATATCAGAATAAAAATTCCCAATTAAGGTGCCAACTAAACTACAAGTAATGTAGGCATGCCACATCATTAGGCATAAAACTGAAAAAAAAAAAAAAAAAGAATTCAAACCACCTTAAAGGTGAAAAGTAAATCTTGCATACTTAGCTAAACTGAAAGGGCCAGTGGCATTAGTATGTTACATTCTAATATGTCTTCTAAACACATGCACTTCCAGGATCCCCTGCATTCTCATCAAATTATAGAACGCATTCACAGTGGTCCCAAAATTTTCTCCAGTTCATATATATCTATTAAATGGATACTAGCACAGAAAATTCACTTAATTAAAGAAGGTTGGGATTCAAAGAAGCACAAATATCACCAGTGCTGTCCATACAACTCTCTGGCCTTGAGGCCCTCAAAAAAATTGAATTCTGAAAGTATCAACATGTACTCAACATAAAAAGATGCCAAATTTGATAGCAGATTCGTGAATCCCATACATAAGAGGTTACAAGTTGGGTATGAAAGCGATTAAACTTCCCCAGACTAGGTTGAATTCATACTATAAATACATCATAACTCATAGAACAAGTAAATCTGCAAATGGAAAACCTAGAAACGAATGAGTGCCTCACAGCTACTTGTTTCTAATCCTTCCCCCATACCCTGATGTAAGAAATGGTTGAACAATTAAAAATCAAACAAACATATAAAGGAGCTAACAAGTAATAAGTGCATCTTCAGATACGCAATGAAGCATGAAGAACTAGCATCAAACCTGATTGTAACAACTGGAACTCTGGAAGAAGTGAATTTCTTTTCCCAGCTACTGTGTAATTAAATAAAAACAAGAAATTGCCTCATTTCAGAGGACATTAAGACTCACGGGCTCGTCGGAGATTATGCAGACTTCTCCATGAGAGACCCCTCGCTTGACGAATTCAAGAGCGGCATAGCCAGCCGCAACTCCTCCTCCAACAATCACGTACACAAAAGCTCTTCCCATTTCTCTCCAAAAATTTTGCTTCTAATTTCTCTCCTTGCTCTCGTGTCCCGGTCACTAGAATTCGAATCCCTCCGAACTCCGACTCCGGCAAGCAAACGCCATTAAAAAATCTCAGCTTTTGAACCCAATTCTCGAGCTCGAGCACGAACAAAAATAGCGAAACCTTCCCATCCCAGTGATGACGTGTTTCTTGGACGAACTTTTGCAACTTGTGCTGATAAGTCACTCGCAAACAAATATCGTTATTCATACAATTTTCTGGACGAAAAACACCGTAGCCCCTGCCAGTGCCACACAAAGGATGTCAGGTTTATCTTTAGTTTTCTTCCTCTGTAACGTATTGACGTCCAGATAAAATACTGTTTTCATCATTCTTTTGGCTCTGATATTTCTTATTTGGGGAAAGCAAAAAAATTCTTATCACTTGGCTTAATCTATATTTCACCTTAAAAAGTCTATACTTTAGCTTCTACTTCTTTTATATTGTCCAACAGAAATTTTAAAATCTTAATTTAAATTGTATAATTGTCATCTCTTAATAATTTCAATCTCTCCAATTTTTTACACTTAATTGACATTTAAAAATATTATTTTGAATTTACATGTAGGAAAATTGTTAATTTGAAGTGTCTATTAACTATAACTTGAAATTATTGGAAGATGATTATCTAATAATTAAATTAAGATTTCAAAAATTGCTATCAGATAGTATAAAAGAAATAGAGAATAATGTGTGAGTTCCCAAAAATAAGAAAGTAAAGCACATGTTAAATCAAACTACAAGGCTTTCTGTTCTTATAATTTCCTCATTTTTATTTCTCTTATAAAGCCAAAACTTATTTCAAAAAATAATTTATTATAGTATTATTTAAGAATTAGGTTCTGATTTAGTGGTCATTATTACAAATCAAAGATTCAATTCCCTACTCTATAAAGATCAAATACTATAGAAAAAAAAAATTGAACAACAAATATCATAATACTCTATTGTATATTTGTGTTATATAGAGAGAAGTTAAACTTACATATTTTGGAAATAAATAATAAAGTGTACACAATAAATTTACAAAAAAAAGCGTTTATTTAAAATATGTGCATGAAACATTAAAAAAAATCAACGAATCATAAATATGTTTATAGGAATAAAAAAAATGCATGGTCATGATTAAATGTTTAGTAGAAATTCAATTAGTCAATAACATAATTCACCATTTTTAAGAATCATTATATAAATTTTTAAATTAATAAGGTTAAGAGAGAGTATAGTGCTTCAAGGGAAAGCATGATGAAAGACACTTATTCTAGCTAGCAAACAATGTTCTTAATCTTGCCTATATTTCATGTACTTACAAAATTTGTTATTAACATGAAAGATGCCACCAAGGAAATACTTAATTGCCTTTTAGAGTTAATAGATAGTTGTTTTGGTTGTGAATCATCAAAACTAGTGACTTAATGTTGGGAAAAAGTGACAAGCTTAAACCTCTAAAAATGCTCGATGTTGTTCACATAGTGAAGTGACTTACTTGTTGGCAAAGAAACAAAATGTTGGGACCTTGATGTGAAATTCATGAAACCCAAACAACCAACGAAGCAAATAAATGTCTGATTTAGTGATTTTCTTTTCTCCAAGCCTAAGCCCGGTTGCTCGGGCCACGGTAATGGCTTTCGCGACCTGGCTCAACTCTTGTACTCTCTCCCGCGCTCTCCTACCTATCCGTTACCATCAACCAACCTTTTCATCTTCAAGGATTCGGCTCGGTCGGTTCAATTTCAGCGTCCTTTTGAGCCCTTCAAGTGACCAGACTCGATATCGCTTCATGACCTTGCAAGCCGAGGCCAGGCGAGGCTTCTCAATCAGAGACTTCGAAGTAGCTTCTGGTGAGAAGAAATCTTAGACTAATTGTTTTTCTTTATTTTTTTCGTGTGTTGTGGAATTTTCTAGTGTAGCTTGCGGTTTAAATTTTTAACGATTCTCCCTTTCATTGGCTTTGCTCAAAGCTGATGACCTTCGGTTTGAGTCGCCGCTTAAAATTGTGGAGTACCCAGACCCGTGTTTGAGGGCGAAGAACAAGCGAATTCAAGTGTTCGATGAGAATCTGAAGAAGTTGGTTGATGAGATGTTCGACGTAATGTACAAGTGAGTTGCTTGTTGTTTTGAACTAATTGAAACTTTGCCCCAAATGTTTATTGCTACTGTAAAATGCTCGTTCATTGAAGAATTTATGGACTAGGGAGAACTTTTCCCTATTACCTCTGTTGTTTTTATCCTTATCAGTTTGAATGGAACAATGCTGCTTGTTGAATGGATTTCCTTTCGTGTGTGATGAGTCTGATTACGGTATTTATGAAGGTGCTAAATTGTTTTTTGTAGAGTAATTGAAATTTGATGCGTGATTTGTTGATGTGGTTAAATACTCGTTATGAAGCACCATTCTTGTTGAGGTGGATAATTATTTGTTTGGTTTGTTTGAGCAGAACTGATGGTATTGGGCTTTCAGCACCTCAAGTGGGAATTAATGTGCAGTTAATGGTGTTCAATCCTGTTGGCGAGCGCAGTGAAGGGGAGGAAATTGTCCTTGTGAATCCGAGAGTTAACAAATACTCAAAGAAGATAGTTCTCTTTAATGAAGGTTGCTTATCTTTCCCAGGGATCTTTGGTGATGTGGAGGTATCCATAATGATGCATGATTCTCACTCTTTTTACTCTCCCATTGCTGTCTCTAGCTTTTGCTCTCTGTGAAATGTCTTTTGTGAACATCAAGGTCAGGCTGTCTTATTTATAACTTTGGTCTGAGTTATGCAAGCTTTCTTTATGAATTTCATGAAATGTTGGGTTAAGATTGGTCTCAAGTGTTCTGTTCTTTGGCCCTTCTTCTGCCATTTTAACAAAGTTAATAAAGTATCTTGAGCATGCTTACATGGGAGAAAGAAAATGTGTTGCAGGCCATTTATGATCTACAGATGTAAAAAAATTATCACGCCAATTTTGTGATAGCTTCATTTTTTAATTCCATATGCACCTTAATGTCTGACCACTATTTGGTTATCATATCTTACACATGTATTTGTTTCCCTTTCAAACTATGGAAGCTTAAATTACTTCTTCCTCTTTGCTTATAATTGGCCTTGAGTCCCTTTTTGTCATTCAGATCAATTCATTATGACTTATCTTCTACTTTCAGAGACCAGAAACTATCAAAATTGATGCAATGGACATCGGTGGCAAAAGGTTTACAGTCAGTTTGTCTGGACTTCCAGCTCGAATCTTCCAGCATGAGTTTGACCATCTTCAGGTCATTTTTTTAATATAGTGTTTTATAATCAATTTCTTGGATAGGATGATAATTCCTCCAACCACATGCATGTGGTCTGTAGTTGTGGACTACCGTTTAGTGGATGTGATGTATTTCGTTATTTCTGTGATGAAGATATGACTTTTTAACTCCAGATTGGCATATTGGTTGGGCTGTTAAGTAGGGCTTCTGTGAGAGCAATGCTTTCTAAAAGTAGTAGTGTTCAGCTGGGAAAAACCTATTTTCTTCCTGGCACCATTCAGAAAGGCAAAAACTGATCTAACATGAACAAGCAAGCAAGAATGCCTTCCATTACGTGGTTAGAATTTTGTACAAGTGTAATGGCAGTAACTTACAAATTTTATAATGTCTGTGATCATATTCACATGGTAATGCCTGTGTTACTGCTGCTGCTGTTTAGGAGTTTGTTGGCTAGAATTTATTGGTCAACATGCCATAATATGTTTCCAGTACAGGCCTCTAAGTTACCAGGCTTAGTGTCTCATATTTTGTTCTTGTTGGTCATATTGCAAGAGATCTCCTTCTCATTTCTTTTAATTTCAATTTTCAGGGAACTCTGTTCTTTGACAGAATGAGCGATGAAGTTCTTGACGGTATCTGTGCAGAACTAGAGGTTTGTAGTTTTATGTAATTTGTCATTTGATATACATTGTCCCATTCCATTTCAAAGTTGCATAGTTTGAGATTCCGATCCAGGACATTCTTGCACATGGTTGACAGGCGTTAGAAAAGAAGTATGAAGATAGAACTGGAATTCCCAGCCCTGAAAAGATAGAATCACGAAAAAGGAAGAAAGTGGCTGCTGGTTTTGGGAAATCGTGAACTTTTCCGCGGGCTTCCCTGGTGCATCAGGTCATGTTCTGACGACTGAAAGTGAGTGAATTTTCATCAATCTTATTTAATTTTCCACTTCTTTGTTCTTGTAAGGGTACTTGATAAACTAATCAGTGACAGATTGATTCATATTCATCCAAATGATTAAATTCATACTAAATATGAGGTTTTCCAGAATTGCTTCAAGGAGATGGTGCTCGGAATCATATGCGTGTAGGTCAGGCATCGGTGCATGGAACTCCGTACCTGTTTCACCATGTGGTTTCCCTCACTTTACATCCATTGATGAAGTTGGGCTTCTGCATTTTGCTGCTGAAAATCATGTTTATTCAATTTTCTTGACACACTTGAGCTTTTGCGTGCATGTCAAGGTAACTGTATGCCCTCCCTGTCGACGGCTTACATTGTGGATGTAATTTTAAATATTGGAGATCTGATTGTGTAGGTAGAGATCCATCCATCTAATATAAACCGAGGTCTTCCAAGTTCCGGTTCACCTCCAGCTGAAGTACTTCGTTTCTCATAGAAGGCTGCTTATTTTTATTTATTTATTTTGTTGTTGTTGTTATTATTATTATGTGTGGGTGGGTGCGTGGGTGGGGAAGAAGTGTGCTACTGGTAAGCATTTCCACTGATAAATATATATATATATATTTTTCACAAAAAGACAAAACCAATTGCACATTCCGAGAGGAATGTTTCCATAGAAGTTTGCCTTTGCCACTAACGCATATTCAATATTTGCCACCTCGATTCGGGTTCAGATGGTGTAAGATTGTTAATTATAAAATGAAGTGAATCCAATAAACAACAAAAGGAACAAACTTGATTTTTTTTAATGACTTTGGTTTGGTTCAATTTCTAGCATTTGATTTAGAAAATGGCATTCTCACCTTTAATCCTTTTTTCTTTCCACTGATATATATAGTAATTACCACGATTTACATAAAAATTTGTAATTTAGTATTTGATTCTATCCCAATAAACCCCATTTTTACCAGAATGAAGACATGATTCTTGCGTATTTGATCCAAATCAGTTTAAATGTTTTTAGTTGTGACAATGATTTGAATAAAAAAAAAAGGAAAAGAAGAAAATCTTTCAAAATATGGAACAAACATGCTCTCCTAAAATTAAAACATCTGAATGTTTCATATCATATTAGACTGTTTCCACTTACTTCACTTGTTTAGAGGCTCTTTCCCTTTAAAGAGTTAAGAATAAAAAGAAAATAAATGATTTAACAAAAACAAAAATTATGCACATCTTTTAGAAACAAACAAAAAAACTTAGTACGTACAAAAGATTTTATCATTAGATAACACAAAAATATTATTAAAATATATTCTCTATCATCTCAAAGTCTCAATTACTTGTCTTTTCGTTCTCATTAGAAAATAAAAATAAAAAAAATCCTTTTTATTTTATGTGAAAACACACTACGGAGACAATATTTTCTTAAAAAATTTGTTAAATTTACTAAAATTTATACAAAATTCTGTGTAATAATAATTGATAGCATATAGAAAAGGTAACAAGTATCACTTAAATTTTCAATCAAATTGTATTATAAAAGATTTTATAAGATATTAGTAACAGTGTAGTTATAAGGTACACTTAGTGTAGCTCGCTACTATATCATTTTTTGCATTATTTACAAAAAATGGTGCTCTAAAAAACACATCTTATGAAATGAATATCACATTTTACAGAACTGTCACCGCATTTTAAATAACACATCTTATGAAATAAAAAATATTTTACGCAACAACACACTTATATGAACGAAATAGTAGTTAGTATTGAAATGATCAACATATTTTATAAAATGAACAACTCATCTTATGAAATTGAACACATTTTTTATAAGATTGGTACAACATCTTAAACAACACATCTTACGAAATGAACAACATCTTACATAACAACACATTTGTCTAAATATAACAAATTTCTTATTGAATCGAATAACATTATTTAGAAACAATATTTCTTAGGAAATGAACATTCTATGCAACAACACATTTGTAAGAATGGAATAATGCCTTTTTAAGAAAGAAAGAACATTTTTTTTTTACAAAATAGCATTGTTTGTACTTTGCAGAACAACATATTTGTATAAATGGAACAACACACTTTACTAAAGTGAATAATGTATTCCAAAATAAAAAATTTGAATTAATGAAACAATACTTTATACTTAAAAAAAAATAGCAAAATGTATAAACAATACATCTTATGAAATGAACAACATATTATAGAACATCACATATGTATAAATAAAATAACACTTCTTACTTAATGAAACAACATTATTTATGCACAACACATCTTACGAAATAAAAAACATATCACAAAACAACACTTCTATTGAACAGAACATCAAAATTTATGAACAACACATTTTATTAAATAAACAATATATCACAAAACAACATATTAATATAACAACACTTTTTGCTAAATGGAACAACACATCTCTGACTTTGATCTTGCCATCTTAGATTCCATTTGTCGAGACCTTCTAGAAGACGTTGACAATGATGATCAAATAGCATATTCGCATAAACGAAACATTACTTCTTATTGAACAGAATAGTATATATCCTACTTCGGTCTTACTGTCTTAGATCCCACTTGCCAACACTTTATAGAAAACATTGACAACGACAGCGAAATAGTTGTAGTCATCTTACTAGATGCCCAACAGCTCGGACAAAAAATGGCCTAAGACAGAATCGTCTTCGAGATGCATGGCTCCAAGGCTAATGAGTAGCTGGATCAGGTTAAGAACATGTGCAGCTGGCCTGAGCTTGAGACTTTCTCGGTAAGTTTCTTACTAGCTTCACCTTTCTTGTCGTTGTGCCAGAATAATCTCTAACCAACAGTGAGGAGCCAAAGCCAAATCGGGTAAAAAATAAGTGCCACTAACTGGAGCCAAAGATTTCTTCTTCAGGCTTTTCCATATCTTCACCTTTTTTGTCATTGTCATTGGAATCATCTTTGACTAACAATGAGGAGCCGTGTCGGTTCAAGAACAAATGCCGTTGGTCAAAGTTGGAGACTTATTCATCAAGCTTCTTTGCAACTTCACCTTATTTGTCGTCATCGTCAAAATCACCTCTAACTAAGATAGATGCATTAGCAGGCAACATTCTCTTGTTGTCGTCGTTGCCAAAATAGTCTTTTCAAGATTGAGCTTAGTTATTGTAAGAAGGACGTCAAGACACAGACTGATTTAGAATAGGCCACATTCTTAAATCAAACAATTGAACGATGGATACAATGGGCAATGAAGGTGATATTTTATCATTTTTCTTGATTTTATTGTGTACCTGCAAGACTTGCTAAAAAGATAATCTAGAGGATGCATAGATAGTGATGGTGATGCTCCTCCCGGCAACATTGTTCGCTTCCTTGTTGGTTGTTAACTCTTCGATTATTGCCAATGGTGAGACACACAACATTCCTCGACAGTTCAAGGCAGAGATGAGGGCAATGTTCAAGGTGTGGCTAGTGAAGCACTAAAAGAACTACAACTCTTTGGGAGAGAAGTAGCAACGGTTTGAGATTTTCAAGGACAACATAGAGGAAGGGTAGAGCTATTGGGTAGGAGAAGACCCCAAGATGCGCAAATGGCAAAACTATACATAGTTAAAAACTATGAGATGTAACGCGTGATATAAGAGTATTTTATCCTCCACCTTAGTAAAAAATTATTATTGTAACATTACTCTTTTAAATCTTGGAAAAAGAATGAATGAAACAACCTTATGGTTGTTTTTGAGTTTGATTAATTAATTTTAATTAATATAAGGAGCTTTATTAATTATTACTCCTTCCGTCCCATTTTATTTGAAACGTTTCTCTGAACACAGAGATTAAAGTGTATATAATTTGTGTTACTTCCTCCGTCCCAAAATAGATAAAACATTTCTTTGGGCACAGAGATTAAAGTGTATGTAATTTATGTTATTTTTTCAATTTTACCTATGAAACTAAAATTAATTTTTTTTGGATTTTTTGTTGTGAGAGTTTAAATAATAATTAAAAAAAATTCTTTTTTGGGGTTTGTACAATGAGAGATTGAGTGAAGGTTAAAAAAATACTCCCTTTGTCCCAAGTTCTTTGAAACAGTTGACTTTTAGTTCTAGTTTGACTTGAATTTATTTATATTATTGGTTGTTAGAAAAAATTTTTAAAAAATATATTTAGAAACTAGAGGTCTTTATTTATCATTTATATAGATTTTTTTTATTTATATACTAAAAATTGAAAATAAAAAATCATAGATTAATTGCTAAAAAGTGAGTGTTTCAAAGAATATGGGACGGAGGGAGTATTATTTATTAGGTTTTGTGTAATGAGAGTTTAAATGAGGGTAAGAGGGTAAATTGATTATTTAAAATTTTTCAAAAGAGGAAATGTTTCAATCTTTTTGGGACATTCAAAAAAAGAATACGTTTTATCTAAATTGGGATGAATAGAGTATTTTTTTTGTAGTGAGAGTTTAAATAATGATTAAAAATGAAAATATTTTTTTTGTTTTAGTTTTGTGCAATGAGAGATTGAGTGAAAATTAAAAAAAAAAATTATTAAATTTTTTATATTGAGAGTTTAAATGTGGGTAAAAGGGTAAATTAGTTGTTTAAAATTTTTTCAAAAAATAAATGTTTCAGTCTTTTTGAGACCATAAAAAATATATATGTTTAAGGTAAAATGAAACAGAAGGAATATAAAAATGTTGCAGGAAAAACATTTTAATAAAAAATGAATAAAAAGTGACTGTCTGTGATGATTATAAGTCATTGCAAAGTCATCACTAATCGTTAATTAGCGATGATTGCGCTCTTCACAAACCGGTACCTAACCACAATGATAATTATCCCTCTGCATGTAGAAGCTTCTTCTTTTGTCTTCGTCGCCATGTTCGAACCTCTTGCTTCAGCGTAGTCCTCTGTCTTCGTCGCCATGTTTGCTCTGGTCAAGTCTAAGCTCACAGTTTTTCAAACGGCACAGTAGACTTCCTCGCTACTGAGACTACATTCTGCTTAGTACGTCGAATCGGAGAGGTCTTGCGGTCTGTCTGCGTGGTTTGGTAGGCATGTTGCGTGAATGGATCATTCTTAGTTTACGTTTTATGATTTTGTCGGGGTTGAAGATTAATCTTCGGAAAGGAATTATTTTGTGCAGTTTCATCGTAATGCAAATGGGTAGGTTAGAACTTTCTTTTTGAACTCAAAGTTTTGGGTTCCATTTTGGTGTTTTTAACTTGTTCATATGCTTTGTATATGTCGAGGAGAATGGCCCCGTGAAATTTCTTTTGTTCATAGGTGTTCTACTGAATTTACAAAAACGTAAAAATTGGGGTTTTTCCATAAGTGATGTTTGCTCTGTATGTTTGTTGTGATGAATGAATCTAAAGTATTTGGAGAAAATGTGGAGCTAGTATTCTTGATGGGATGATCTCAACAATGGCATAGATAGTTACTCTAAGGAACCAAGAAGCAAGTGATGGAATGAAATTTCTTGCCATAGCAGGAGGATTAATTGTAGGACTATTGTTTTTATTTTTAATCTGGCATTGAAATGGTATCAAATCCTCTTATTATATCCCTTGCTCTCAAGGCTGACCGATTCTGGTTCTCCAATAAATTATTAGGCGCTACATGCATTTGCTAATTGCTTCCTATTTTTTGTGAACAGCTTAAAGACAGTTGTGTGGACCATTTTGCAGGTTGCTGATCATGGTACACTTTTCTACGTTCAATTTGTTTAATTTTTTTTTCCTTCTTTTGGTACCATGTTGAGCATTTCTTAATTTAAGCATTTTAATCCAGCTCACTCTCTCTTGCTCACGGTTCTTCTCATCAATGTATGATCGTAACATATGTCTTCTATGCCCTCTGCAAGGATGGAGGGGGAGATGATGACCATGCTGATTGGAATACTGAAGATGAACTTGAGATTGACAACTTCACCTTATCTTCTTGTGGATCGACTGTCTCACTCAGAGAATCTTATGTTGGCTCACTAGAGGTAAAATTAATGAAATTTCCTCTTGATGAATTTTCCAGTTTATAGGTCATATTGTTAGAAGAATGGTCATACTATTTGAAGGTTTAAATTTTATGTCTCCCTGCAGGTGACCTCGTCAGGCTCCAAAATACTTGATCACTTTGTAGGAATGGGGTTTCCTGTGGAGAGGGTCGCCAGAGCAGTTGAACAACATGGTAAAACATTTGTGCTGTTTGTTTGAAGATAGCTTATTTTTCACCTTTCATATATAACATAGTTTCGATAATCGTGCAGGTGAAGAGGAAGCAGATTTGATACTGCAAAGCCTACTGCAGGACTCGGTGAGTATTCACAATGCTTTAGACTTTTCAGGTTAAGTTCTTTAGAAGTTAAGGTTTTCTTGAAATTTCTGAATCTTTGTCCTTTTTCCTTTTTCTTTTGAAGGCAACTGCATCAGCAAGTTCTTCCAAATCTAAAGTGGTAGATCATTTTATAGGAATGGGATTTCCAGAGGAACTGGTTGTTAGAGCAATTCAAGAAAATGGTCAGGCTTTTCTCATTTAGTCTTTTATCCGTTGCATCTCAGCAGCTCCATTAATAATGGCTGATCCATAAATGTTCAGGAGAGGAAGACACAGATATCATATTGGAGACACTGCTTACTTACTCAGTGAGTTGCAATTCCATTATTTTGATTACTGTAGGGATATCTTCAACTGGTTAAGTTCTGTTGAGTAGGATGCATTAGTTTGTCTGAACACGTATACCATCACTGTTCTCAGATTGTTTTGATATGTAATGTTTTGCGTAAAACTTAAGATGATTCTGTAGATGCTTCAACAGTATATAATCCTTGTGAATATGTTGAGAAGGAGAAAGAACGAGAGATAGCTAAGATGAGAAAGAACAAGAGATAGCTAACATGATACTTTCGACTTTGTGGGTAGTAAGAAAATGCGGTAACCCCAACAAAAGCTGCTTCTATAACAAACGTAATTGAAAGTAGGTGTGCCCTCAAATGGCAGGAAAAAAAATGAAAGAAATAAAATATCAGGGATTTCCCAGTGAACTCTTTCTCCTCTCTTTCTTTCTTTCGTTTTTTTTTTCCAATGGCCTTCATTGTCTTAACTTCCATGTGTTGCATTCTGCATACTCTTGCTTGATATCTTAATCATATCTTGCTCAATTTTTAGTTTAATAAATACTTTTACATTGTATTTTCAGGTTCTTGAAACTCCTACTGCTCAGCAACCAATAGATTCTGATAATTTCTTATCTGAAGAGGATGAGAGCCTTTCAGAAGGTTTCTCTGATGTCGACTGCTTTTCAGAAATTGAGGTAGTTAATTTTCTTCTTTTCAGTTCTTAGATAATATGTGAGCATATTTTCTGAAGAGATATTGATGATAAAGGAAGATGCTGTTATTTCTTAGGATTTCATTCTCATTGTTATGAAACCTAAAGTTTTATTTTGTTTTCCCAATTTTCCTGGTTTCATCTTTCGTGGATAAAAATATTTTATATATTTCATGCACTATTCATATTTTTGTATGTTAGATGGCATCTTTGATGATTGATGTATATTTTGATTTATGTTATGTATCTGTTTCCCAGGATGGTTTTAATCCTGATTCCGATAATGAGAGCAAATTGTTATGTTTAAGAAAAATGGGTTACGCAGAGGCAGAAGCATCAATAGCCATAGAGAGGTGTGGTGAGTATTTATTCTAATACACAGTCAAGATAAATGGTGGTGTTTTTAAATCTTAGTGACGTATGTTAAAGAGACTGATGCAATTTAGAACATATGTATTCTTTTCTTTGTATATGTAAAGCATTGCCCTACCTATAGCAGAAGCCTGAGTGGTCATTTCTAATATGCCTCGTTCCTGCTCTGGATCTAGAGGTCACCTTTATTTTTTAAAAGGTCTTAGTTTGTACCCTCATGCTCCCAGAATGGCGAGTGTCAAAGGTTGTTCAGTTTATTGTTACAAAACCAGCAGGAAACCATTAAGAACCTCATGTGTTTTCAAGTTTAAAGCTGCGAAACTGATCCGGAGCCGGGAAAAAAGGGGGGGGGGGGGAGCGGTTGGGGGAGAGGAGAAATTGAAGAGAGGAGAAATTGAAATCCTGACCAAAAAAATTATTGCTGAATCCATTTATTATCCCAAATTTGGCTTAAATGCTATCAGGTCCTGAGTTGAAAAGTTCAAACTAGTTTGTATACTTAACTGTTGGATTTTGTTAAGGTGGCCAGAAGATGCAGCAAATAAAAAAGTCACCGGTTCAATAACAACACTATGCGGGAAAACTAGTTACTTGCCAAAAGCTGTAGTATAAGATAGTACTATAAGCAGGTTGTCTTTCTTCAGAGCACATTAAAATCAAACATTACTAGAGGCTAGCTGCTGTTAGACATCATAGACACATAGTTAATCACAATAGTCACAGCATTGAGACGTGAAATTTTACTTATTTACCAAACATTGGTTAAAAGACGCTTCCATGAGCTTAGCACTCCACAGATGTACTCCCATGCTTCCAGGATTAGAACAGAATTTCAGAGTGCATCAACTATACAATGATTGTCCATGACTTTCAGAATAAGCCCAAACATGAGTACAAGTACATTTACCTGGATGTGTACAAAATACTCAAAATATAGTTAGACTAGTTATCACTTGCCACTACCCTCATCTGCAATACAAATTCATAAAAGAGCAACATTAACGTCTTAGAAAGGATGACAGTATTCCTGCCACATAAAACAGAAAAAATGTACAAATCATAGCAGATGTTCAGAGAGCTCTTTAAGATTTTTATGCCGGAGTCCTAAGGCTCTTGATTGAGACCTAATATATTTAAGCTCCTAGACACTAAATCTGTCCTATACTTTGTTAAAAATCTTTTAACAGAAGCCTTTGTACATTCCATTCATAATAGATAGTGTCAGCAGGGCTGAACAGAAGACAATCAAAATTTTAATTGCTTATCATTAACATACAAGGAACAGAATTATCTACTCTCACCACTAACCTATAGAGGCTGATTTTCCTCTTCAATTTACAATCCCACTTGAAATCTAAACCAACTGTTGAACTGGTTAAGCTTTTTGAAGCTCCCATGGCTTTGTGATTTGGGTATTTTCAGGGAAGAAGAGTGAAGTGAGATGAAACGCTGGCTCAGTTTTGAGCCCACTGGCATGGTACTAAGCTGAATTTAGCTGTTAATGTGGTAAAAAAATACACTAGCTTATGATTAGTGCTTATGTTTTTAGAAGTGAATGCCTTGACGTCTAGAAATAAACAAGAAGACTTGACAATTTGGGTCCTTTGAAGTCCCATTTCTTCTCAAATTATCCTGTTTGGATTCACTGGAGCATGATCAGGCACAATCTGCCTTGGTTCTGAATTAAGATATCAATCATAGTCTAATCAGGGAACTCCTGGAGGTGATTCACCATCATGGCCTATTTCCCTTAAGTAATCCCACATTTTTTCTCAGATTGCTTTTAATAACAAAGGTTTTATATTTCTCTAGCTTAAAAAATTTAAATATCAAAAAAATTATCATTACTGTAGTGATTCAGACAGAAAGTGAGCTTTACTTGTGTGTGAAGTTACTTTGTCTCTGTACTATTTTCCCTAAATCGTTTTGCCAGTCCTCTTTCAATCTCACAACTTATGTTTCACATACATTCGCTGAATTTTCTAAAACTGAAAACAACTTCACAGAAAGCTGTTAGAGTGTCTAATTTATTTATATGTTTCTGATGAATGGCCTCATCAACTCAGCTTTATGTGGCACCCTAGCTTCCCCATGTGTAAAAAGTGAAGTATGCTGTTATAATTGCACACCTGTGTTATAGTTTATGTTTCAGGCTTCAGTGTGCAGAATTGATTGTTGAGCTAATGGCCTTGTTCCACCTAGAAAAACTGCAACTGTATGCTTAGAGGTTAATACATTTACATATAGGCTGGTGAATACCAGCTGTCCATGTATGTTAGTTTCAAAAGTGACACCTGATGGAAATTCAGACAACCCATAAAAATCTGATGGTTATTTTTCTCTTAGATCACATAGAAAAAACCAATGAAAGTAACACAGGTATTGATTAATTGTGAATGATAGGTCTTGTGCAGCCTTGATCATTATTAATTGCTTTTGGTTTGATCTTGTGCACCTCCTCTCTTTCTAACTATAGCCAATCACATTTCTGTGGAATTGTTTGCTTGTATTTTCTCCTGGAATTCCACAGGCCCAGGCTCCACTATCTCAGTGTTGACTGATTTCATCTGTGCTGCTCAGATGGCTAAGGAAGCCGATGCACTTCTTCCCCCTGAAGAGAAGGTACGCCAGTTTACTTTCTATGACCTGATTTTGGGAAGGGCGAGTTTTCTCTAGATTCTAGCTCATCTCAAGGGCTTCAATATCAGTCATGTTTCATTAATAGCTGCATGTTGAATAGGATGTAGCCTATAGCATCTGAACTTTTTGGGCATTACATCATCCTAGTTGAATTTCAATTTATAGCGTCATCAGTCTGGAACCATGTAGCGTTGCATCATCAGTCCTGCTACTGGCTTCTGTTTCTTGGATTGAAAGCAACTGGGTTTTCTTTCATAATTCAGTGTGCTCCAAATAACCTTTTTACTTTTCAAACTACACTTTGTTTACTTTTTTCATTTCTTCTTATTCTTTCTGCCTGGAGGCACTGAACCTCAATGCCTGTTTGTGCTGGCAAATGGAAAGCATGATCTTCAACAATGAGGCATCACATTTTGATTCTCATCCTTCGTTGAAGTTCAAAACCAAGATGCCAGTCAAACCACTGATTTGAGTATCTAACCAGCAACAGGATGCCTTTACAATGTGCCATGCATTGCCATTCTGCTACCGGGAGTATCATCAATTTCAACTAATTGTGGAACATGGACAGCAACACATTAAAGTTTTCCTGTTGGTTCTTTTTGTCATTGTCTGATTTCACTAACTCTAGTTATTTAAGTATAGCTGTCTTTGCATCATTTCTTGTGCATTCATATTATTTTCATGTTTTTGAGCCAGTCTCAGTATTTGTAAATACATGTGATGTCCGTGTTACAGCCAAAGCGGAAGAAATTATGTGATGTTTATCCTAAACACAAGAAGAGGAGGAATATGGACTGTGATCAGAAGAGGCTTCTAAATGGAGATGATGTCCTTCATCTCCCAAATCCTATGGTTGGTTTTGGTGTGCCCTCAGATTCGGATACAATAACTCACAGGACAATTCCTGAAGCTGCCAAGGGACCTCCTTTCTTCTACTACGAGAATGTCGCTCTCGCTCCAAAAGGAGTCTGGCAAACCATCTCACGGTTTCTGTATGATGTGGAGCCTGAATTCGTGGACTCAAAATACTTCTGCGCTGCTGCAAGGAAGAGAGGCTATGTTCATAATTTGCCAGTTCAGGACAGATTTCCATTGCTTCCAATCCCACCGCTAACCATTCAGGACGCATTCCCAATAACTCGGAAATGGTGGCCATCATGGGACACTAGGACAAAGCTTAACTGCTTACAAACTTGCATCGGGAGTGCAAAATTAACTGAGAGAATTAGACAAAAGCTTGAGAGGTGCAACAATGATTTGCGGCCAGAAGTACTGAAGTTTGTTATGTATCAGTGCCGAAAATGGAATTTGGTATGGGTGGGAAGGAACAAAGCAGCTGTACTCGAACCTGATGAAGTGGAGATGCTGTTGGGATTCCCAAGAAACCACACGAGGGGAGGAGGAATTAGTCGGACAGATAGATACAAATCACTTGGTAATTCCTTTCAGGTATTAATTATTGCATTTAGCTACATTTCCCTTTGCTGATACTTTGATATTTGGTCTGTTACTGACGTAGCAATAATTCAATAATAGATTGACACTGTTGCCTACCACTTGTCGGTATTGAAGAAGTTGTATCCTAGAGGGATAAATGTACTCTCTCTTTTCTCTGGTATCGGCGGTGCAGAGGTTGCACTTCATCGGCTGGGTATCCCTATGAAGAATGTGGTGTCCGTTGAGATTTCAGAGGTGAACAGAAACATCATCAGGTCTTGGTGGGAGCAGACCAACCAACAGGGTAACCTGATTGAAATTGAGGATGTTCAGCAGCTGAATGTTGATCGTTTAGAAAAGCTCATGACCTCTTTTGGTGGATTCGACCTGGTTATTGGTGGAAGTCCCTGCAACAACCTGACTGGAGCCAACAGGCACCACAGAGATGGCCTTGAAGGGAAGGAATCTGCCCTCTTCTTTGACTACTGCAGGATACTGGACTTGGTCAAGAACTTGACTCCAAGAAATTTGTGATTCCATCCAAGGTTCAGATATTTTACTCACTCCTTGTAATTATCTGGTAGGTTGGGGTGAAGCGAAAAAAGACATGGATGACTGATTTGAACAGCTCCTACTTAGTATCTTTTTGTGGTTAAACTCGCTAACCATTAGACCCAATGAAAAATCTGGTAAGCTGGGCAAATAGCTTGGACATGGTGAGGTAAGCTGGCAAACACTGTGAACATATCAGAGACATCTGCTCCAATTTAGAGGGGAGGGATAGATACAAAAAAGTTATTTTAAAAGCTAAATGATGCTCCTCTTTCTACTTTTGGGTGCCGCTTTATGCCACTTGCACGAGCACTTCACTCTAAAATTTGCAAAACTTTGCGTTGATCTGAAGTGTCTGCCATATCTTTCAATGTTCCTCAAATTCTACAAATTGGAAGAAGGAAAAGAACAGGACAGTTAACGAAAGAATTAGGAAACGCACAGCAAGCCCCAATAAACCGTTTAATTTACATTTACGTGTTCTTTATTTTTTGGCTACAAATTTACCTGTACTTTATAAGCCAAAAATGTATTGAGAAAAAAAAAACTGATTACTAGCTTTTATTGCTATATTTTCTTTGTTCTAAGGGTAAAATAATGTTTTTTTTCAAACGGTATCGAAGTAGTGTTTCTTTGTTTGAAAAGGAAGAGTATGCTTGAAACCGCGAGATAAAATATATATATATAAACTTGAATAGATCTTAGGAAACGTGTAATAATGATTTGACAGTCGATTCGTTTTAGGTGATATGAATTCGGTTTGAAGTGTGTGCGTGTATTTATATATATTCATTAATTAAGATACTTTAATCAACATTCAAAGCAAGAGAGCCAATAAGAATACTACAAATACCACTCTTAACATATTAAAGCTGTAGAAGTCATTCATTACAAAATATGGGCGACCCGATTTACAAGCCCGTTTAACATATGAAACAAGATCAAAGGAACAGGTATAACTCAATAAACACACCAAAGAGAAGAGGAGAGAAGGTTGAAGGGTCCAAAATGGCAGTAGTAATTGGACTGGGCATCCGATTAAATTTGGTGTTACAAAAACCATGTCTTCTAATTTTATGAAAAGTACAACGAACTACTCCCACCTTCACTAAAATGATAATTATCTTTCAAGTTTGAATGTTGAATTTAATGAATAGAGAAAATAGAGGGACACTATAAAGAGTTATATTATGTCATACCAAATCTATTACATCCAGTCATAAAGTTAATAAGCCTTTATTTTTTTACGTTCAATTTGAAAGTATAGTAGGATGGAGGATGCCATCTTAAAGCAATAAGAACTTTTTCCTTTTTAAGCTTGAATATCTTCTTTATACGATGAATATTAATTTTCTCGAGATGTTGTCAACCGTTAAAATAAATATCTCTTTTAAATCTTCAATAAACAATACTTTATATCTAAGAGAATACACTTATATTGATTGTCAACCCTTTCTGAATTGTGAGCCCACTTGCATTTATTTCAAAAGCCTTTTCCACCTTTTCTTTGTTGTACAAAAATTCTCTACATAAATATCAAATTTACCATTAATATTTTAAATAGGAAGTGAATATGTTACTATATTTTTGTTTTGCCTAATCTCCCACTAATATTTTAAAATGGGCTGAATATACCATTATTGATCAGAAAAATAACAGAAAATGTTAAAAATAGTAGGTGTTGAAATCTTATGGTTATCTTCTTATGCACCTTTCAAAAAATATTAGAATCTTTGAAATTTTTACCAAACAATGGTCTGATCTCTGTTATAAGCGCTTCAGCCCTGTTGCTATCTTTGTCACTAATGTCCTAACCCCATTGCTACCTTCCCTCTGTCTCTACTGTTTAATTTCCTCACTAACATTCTTAAGAGATAAAGAGAGAGTTTAATTACAAAAAATCTATGGAGTTTGTTAAAACATGCATTATTACCCTAAAATTTTAAAACCTATTATTTTAAACTTTTTTTGTTGGCTTTTTAATGCTTTCCGTTATATTTTTAACAGTCAGTAGTATATCCATTCTTAATTTGAAACTTCAATTGCATATTTTACCTATTTTATTAGTGAGAAATTGGGCTAAAAAAAACTATAATGATATATCCGCTCCCACCAAAAAATTTTAGTGGTAAATTTGATATTTTTGCCATAAATCTCTTTGCAATTGTAACTTTGGTTCAAAAAAACAATTGTTAGAATGTAAAAGAAAGAGAGAAAAACAAGAAGAAAAAACGAAAACGTTGCGTCCCTTCGCCTGCCCAGCTTCTATATATATCCGCCTACCTTCGAACGTTCTCCGTCTCACACCTCTCGCTCGTCGCCCTCCCCTCTTTGTTTAACCGAGGACGAGAATCGGAGCGGGAGAAAGAAGGCATAGCAAAGCCGAGGGCGGAATTGGTTTTCGTCTCTGTTAGTTGGCCAGAGCATATTTATTCGTCTTCTCTCTTCCAGTGGCCATCACCAGGTTCGAATTCCTCGATTCCCAGATCTGAATTTCATTTCCCTATTCAGATGTTAGAAATTCGGCTCGGTTTTAGGGTTTTCATCTAGTTATCTTTTGATTCTTAAGCCCGTGGAGAATATGCTTGCTGGATATGCTGGTCTTTGCTTCTTTTTCTTTTATTCGTGATTTGCAAAAAAACTTTCGGCGCTGGGTTTTTGGGTTTCATCTGATTGTTCCTTAGAGGAGAAGGTCTTTAGTTGGATGTATGTTCTGTAGATCTGTTAGCATGCTCATTCGTGGGATGGATCTGTATCTTTGTCGGGTTCCGTGTTGTTTTGAGATTTTTTTTTCAGTCTGCGCATGCTTATCAATTTGAACTGGTAGTTCTCAATCTTAGGGAATAGATGGCTCACGGAATTCCAGTTTTGCGTGTCAGTAGCATTCTTTCACTTGGTATATAGTAGTTATTAATCTTGCTGCAGTTTTTCCCAAGTATGCAGTCCTGCTGAACAATAAATCCTTTTCCCCCCTGTTTCTCATAATGCCAACTGAATGTTGCTTTGTGATACAACTCTTTGGTAGGTTTTGCTGCTATGGCTGCCACTGAGACTGCCACCACTGCTGCTCCGCGCTATGCACCTCCTGACCCAACTCTCCCGAAACCGTGGAAGGGTCTAGTGGATGGCAAAACTGGCTATATCTACTTTTGGAATCCAGTGACCAATGTCACCCAATATGAAAGGCCTACAGGCTCAGATTCTTTGCCAAAGTCTTCTGCTGTGTCTTTAAGTTCGTCTGTTCATGTACAGCGATATTCTGAGGGACGTCGTGAGCAAAGTCCTGTAAGAGAAAATGATCGGTACGCCAGGAGCAGCAATGGTGGGTTGAAAATGGAGGAGACCATGAGTAATCAGGTATTTGTTCTGCGTATCTGGTTCTTGTTTCATATGTGATGGTACTTTCATATTATGACAGTTCTAAGTGTTTTCATACACTTCTTTCTAAAAATGGCTGGAAACAGGAGTTTTCTTATTCTCATAGATCAAGGAGATAAGATTTAGTGGACTTTTGGTTCCCTCAATGATGATCAATCTGATAATTTTTTTTTCTCTTCATATGATCGGTAACTGTTCACTAGTTTTAGCCTTTCATGCATTTACACGACCAATTTTTCTGTTTTTTGTGTCAAAGTGTCTGATGCCAGGTTTAGATACCATACAGGAGAGGATGGATTTTCTTTAGTGTATTGTACTTGTACTCCTACATCTGGAATATAATTTAGTATGGTACAGGTGTATTATTATATTTCTTACTGTTTCAGGTTTCCAAAAATTTGATGAAGCTTACACACATTTATATTCAAATCTTATGAACTTCTAGTGTACATTGAAAGTATACGATTCAAATTTTTTTTGCCAATTCTAAGTGCATGTAGGGTGAAATAATCTCTAATCTGGTGTAAGAGATTTAAAATCCTGTTTGAATGGACTTGAAACCTTTTGAAGTAAGAGGTTTTGTGGTTTGTTTCTTTAAGATATTTGTTCTTTTTTTTTTTTTTTTTGTTCTGTATGGTGTTGTCACGATCATTTACCATCATGCAGACTGTCAGAAGTGGGTCTGATTATTATCTTAATGGCCCAAGTGGAATGGCAAGTGCTGGAATTGGGGGATCTAGGGGACATGGATCATCAGTAGAAGGCAGTGGCTTGTCTGCAGAGGCTTACCGTCGGAGGCATGAGATAACTTTGATGGTATGTATATATGATGCAAAACCATTCAGTGTTTGTTATTCTGCTGCTCTGCCATTCACTGCAAATGGAAATATTTTTGTGGCACTGTATTATGTTGGTTTCCAACCCTGTGTATAATTTTTCTGGTGGTCACATCTGTTAGCATGTTCTGTAAATTGCCATTGCAAGCTATTCTGGTGGCTTCCCACATTGTTTTCTTAACTAGTTGCATGAAGAGGTTTAAAGCATTTATTTTAACATCTAATAAGTTTCATTTGCTACCCCATGCATTGGCTGGCTGGAAAAGCCAGGATTCATGCATTTTTGTTACTAAATATTACTGTCTTCGCATTTTCTACTGGAACTTTTGTTTCCCTATGATCTATAACTTGATTGACTCTGAACTTTTCCAGGGTGATAACATGCCACCTCCATTAATGTCATTTGAGTCAACCGGGTTTCCTTCCGAGATACTAAGAGAGGTCTGTTTTTCTGCTTCTCTTTCACCTTTCTTTGTTAATGCAGTAATGGGGGCCTCAAATATAGTAAGCAGGTTTAGCTATCTACCCGAGTCTTTATTACACAAAGTTCTCTGATTTCTGGAGTTCTACTGTTGAGCTTCAGACTCACGTTG
This sequence comes from Aquilaria yunnanensis, assembly GCA_039654915.1. NCBI lineage: Eukaryota > Viridiplantae > Streptophyta > Magnoliopsida > Malvales > Thymelaeaceae > Aquilaria > Aquilaria yunnanensis. The sequence continues at coordinate 18,139,057 of CM077593.1, forward strand.
ATTATTTTGCCATCTTTACTTTTTCTCGCAGGTGCGATATTTGCTCCTAGGAGGAGCTAATGTCGTACGCTGTGGTGCCCTCTGTGGGGGCGTTGCTTATTATTTGTGGCGCCCTTAATTGGTGGACCAAATAATTTTCCAAATAATATAAGTTCGTGGCCGGGCTGCCGCTGTTGATGATCCAGTCTGCTACTCGGTCCGAACAGAAGAGGTGTCCTCCTGCTCCAACATGCATCTGCAAGCATTGCCGGCTTGCATATGGGGGATGATGCTTCTTCTGGCATAAGCCTTTGTATGAGTCCAAAGACAAAACCAACCAGTGTCTACCGGGCAGTGTGTCTGCTCACTTTGGTTGCTGGACTTTTTGCTTTTTCCAGGTGCACAATGCTGGGTTCTCTGCCCCAACTCCTATTCAGGCTCAATCATGGCCGATTGCATTACAGAGTAGAGATCTAGTGGCCATTGCTAAAACTGGTTCAGGAAAAACGTTGGGCTACTTGATTCCAGGCTTTATTCATATTAAACGTTGTCGCAACAACCCTCAGGTGGGTCCTACTGTGTTGGTACTTTCACCAACAAGGGAGCTGGCAACTCAGATACAAGATGAGGCTGTCAAATTTGGGAAGTCTTCCAGAATTTCTTGCACGGTATGTTCACTTGTCGTCAATGAGTTTGGCTCAATAGTCCAATTGAGATGGTTCCTCATCGGTCTAGTATTTTTTCTTCAAAGAAAAAAATCCAATCAGTTTTTTTTTTCTTTTTCCAATCTGGGTAAAACATTATGCTGTTGAAATGCAGAAACCATTTTTACTTATTTTTTTTAATATGAGACTTAGCACTCAAATATTTATAGGTTTTATTGATTCTCTCTTCCCTGATGTTTAAAATTTCTCTTTGTCAACATAGATTTCTTGAACGTGTGTTTCTTGGAATTTTTTTTATTTCTGGTTACTTTCAAAGGTGTAAGAATTGATAAAACAATGGTTACATTTGTTGATGCTGATAACCAATAACATCTTCTGTTAATGGAAATTAAAGCTTCCTTTCTGATGATGATTGGTATTATATTAGTGTTTGTATGGAGGAGCACAAAAGGGTCCCCAGCTAAGGGAGTTGCAGAGAGGAGCAGATATTGTGGTTGCTACTCCAGGTCGGTTAAATGATATTTTGGAGATGAGGAGAGTAAGCCTCCATCAGGTCTCATACCTTGTGCTTGATGAGGCTGATAGAATGTTAGACATGGGTTTTGAACCCCAAATACGGAAAATTGTGAAAGAGATACCTGCTCGACGGCAGACCCTCATGTTCACGGCAACTTGGCCTAGGGAAGTTAGGAAAATTGCTGCAGATCTACTAGTCAATCCTGTTCAGGTCAACATTGGCAATGTGGATGAGCTGGTGGCCAACAAGGCCATAACCCAGGTTAGAATTAATTCTTACTTTTTTATGTAATTAAAAATGTAAAAATGTCTATGGAAAAACGAGGGAAACCTGCTGTTGCCCTAAAATACAATTTTTTCCCCTCTGTGCAGTATGTAGAAGTGCTGGCACCCATGGATAAACACAGAAGGTTGGAGCAGATTATACGCTCCCAGGAACCTGGATCAAAGATCATTATATTCTGCTCTACTAAAAAGATGTGTGATCAACTAGCACGCAACCTTACTCGCCCTTTTGGGGCTGCTGCCATACATGGTGATAAATCACAGAATGAGAGGGACTATGTCTTGAATCAGTTTCGGTCAGGAAAGTCACCAGTGCTCGTTGCTACAGATGTCGCTGCTCGAGGACTGGATATCAAAGACATCAGGTGCAAGACTGGGTTATCCAAGTTTTCTGTTTTACTTGTATATTCTACCGAACTCCTGATTTGATTGTATGAACTTCCCTGCAGGGTTGTTATTAACTATGATTTCCCTACTGGAGTGGAAGACTATGTTCATAGGATTGGTAGGACTGGGAGGGCAGGTGCTACTGGAGTAGCTTACACGTTCTTTGGTGATCAAGATGCAAAGTATGCTTCAGATCTCATCAAAGTATTGGAAGGAGCAAACCAACGGGTTCCTCCTGAAATTCGTGATATGGCCTCACGTGGTGGTGGCATGGGCAGGCCTCGACGTTGGGCTACAAGTTCCAGTGTCTATGATGGGGGCCGTGGTGGACGAATTGGTTCTGGATTTAATGGGAGGGACAGTGGAAGGGGTGGTCGTGGAACCTCTACATTCTCATCTTCCAGACAGGAAAGAACTGGTGGACGTGGTTATGGGCATGAATCACGAGACAGGTATATAGTTATTATTTTCACTTCTCATTCTGGTATATCTTCCAATTTGATATTTAAAAAAAAATTATTTGGAGTGTCCTTTTAAGTTCCGAAAAAAATTTACAGAGTTTTCTCTGCTTGGTTGGAATGTGTCATGTGGAGCTGTTTGATTGAGTTGTAATCTCATTGTGTTTTCTCCCCCATTTTATTCGTGAAGTATTTTTTAGCATCTGAGGCTAATAGATCTTTGTGGCTTGTTGATACATGAGCAGGTATGACCGTGGTTACGGTGATGGTCATGACAAGGCACGTAGTCGTAGTCCTGCTGGGTGGGTCGATCGAAGTAGGAACTGGAGCCGTGACCGCAGTCGTAGCCCTCGCCCTGAGAGATATGATAGAATGGCAGCAAGGGAATGCTCCCCAGCTAGGGGTTCCCACGATGCAATGAGGCGTGGACAATATTCCCCTCCATCCCAAGGCCGCAAGGATCCCAGGGAATACAAAAATGTGGATTCACGTAATCCTCTGCATGAGAGGTCAAGATCACCCTATGGCGTTGCTGCAAATATTAGTGGGGCAGGAGTACCAAATAATGAGTACCATTTGGATCGAGGGCGATCATATGTCCAGAATGGAGGATTTGCAGATGCTCCCAGTACCCTTGCCGGGGATGAGGAGGAAGGCATGATTCCTCCTGATGATGGCGATACTTACCATTGATCTTTTCTTGGTGTCAATTTGGGGGTGATCTATTGATCTGCTTTCACATTCTTCGAGTCTCATGCTATTGTCCTCTTCTAGGGTTTTAAGAGAAGGATTGGCGACCTTGTACCGATGAAGTGTAGCAATATGAGGAAGTAATTCTTTAGTTTTATTTTTATTGTCTGTTTCATAGTGGAGCTTGCTCTGATGAAAACTAGCATTCGAATGTGCTGGTGACATATTTACCAAGTTGAAATGACAATTTAGTCATGCTGCCTTCAACCTTGGCTTCACCCTTTTTGCTCTTGAATAAAGGAACACTCCAGCAAGAGTCACAGCAGTTCCTGCAGACAAATATAGTTTAAATCTCCTGTTGTTTGTCGAGGAATAATAAAGTGGTGACTGGTCTGCGCAAAGCCAGTCGCCATAACTGACCAAATGAAGCTCATGATCATGAATGAAGTTTAACTAGTTACCAATGGAGTTTATGGGTGAAACCGGGGTTTGAAAGAAGATCATTGAAGAGACAATGACCACCACTCGCTTCACGCAGTTCCCAACTGAGTGTGTGACTGGTGACACCTTCTCCAGTATCATGTAGGAAACCTGGTAGAAGGGTACACCAAAAAGGTTCAGCAAATAAACAAATCTCAAGGAAATCAAAAAGTTGGATCTCACAAGACCTGCTGATAGCTGTGTAGGCACATCCCTGCTACAATGGATCTTACAAACAATTCTTTGCCATTAAGCACTTGGGTTGCCTGAACACCGGTGAAAACCATGGATAAGGTTAAAGTGCGTTGCCAGGACAGTGTCTTTAATAATCAGAGATGATAATTAGTAGCTAAAAGAAGTTGAAGAGAGAAGCTATTTTAAATGGGCCACTTACAAGGTATGGAGTGACCCTAGCACCCTCCAATACAACAGCCACAGGAACCAAAAGTATAAAAGACAGTATTGTTATCACAGAGAAGAGGTTGATATTATCCAAAGCTTCCTGTTAAGAAGCAAGGTGTTGGTTAGAGTCCTAATGTAGAGACTGCAGTAACAACTAGCTGTAAGTAGGACTGAAGAGAACACTTAATTTCCTCAAAAGTACATCCTTCTGTTGTCAACCTGTGGTGATTTGAAAATGGTACAGACAAAGAAGCATATGATTCGGGTGTGTTATTTTACCTCTTTTCTAACCATGAACTTTTTGCTAAGCACATTGCGAGATTGGTTTGTCATGTTCGAAGCCATAGCACTGCAGAAACCTGTCCTGCTCCAAAGGAGAGGTGTCATGAGAAATAGCAGTAAGCCAGAATCACTTCTGAGGCCTTCTATGGATTAGAAGACATGTTTTTTGAACTTGCCCTCTGATGGAATTGATGAAAGAAGGAACTCTTACCAATTAAAGGAGGCCTCAGTGAATGATGCCAACGCAACTCCACCAACAATTGGCATGAGAGAAGCCACTACCCATAATGCAGGTTGCTGTTGTGCAAGAGGTCATGAATATTTGAGTTAACTTGTTGAAGGACTAAAAGCAAACTTTAATGCTAATGCTAAACTGAAACAACACTTTTTTCCCCAAGAAAAAAAGATATTGCAAGAATCAGAAATTGGAAGTGTTAAGAGTTTTGGTCCAAATAACATTTCCCTTTCCTGTTTATTCTTTTTTCTTTCCCGGGATCCCTCATTTTTGCTCATATTTGGGAGAAAAACAACCAAGAGATCAAATATTCATACCAAATAAATTTTGTTTCACTAACTAATTACCTCTCCTAGAATGAGGAAAGAAAACATGACTGTGAAGAAGGGCTCCATGGCTTTGACAGTGTGAGTGAATGAGACATTAACTTTCCCAAGACTAACATTAGTCAGAAGATTGCCCAATGTATGTCCCATGGCCAATAGCAGGATTGCTGCAAGCTGAAACACCCACTACTGGTAAATGATTTTTTCAGAACAGAAACCAATAGCCAATATGAAGCTGCAAGAAGGTAGTGATGCAGTGTACCTGCGAACGTGTAAGCTTTGGTCGCTTGTAGAGATTAAACAGCCACATTACAGTGACCATCAGAGTCCCACATCCAAACTCAAATGCTGTGACTGTTGTAGGAAATGGGAAGACCTTGAGGACCTAAAAAATTTTTAATGTACTCAGAATCAATGCTATATCTACCTTAAGAACTCAGCTATTGTACCATTTGGTCATGATCTTACATGATCCAAAGGTAAAACTTAAGGTAGAGAGTTACCAATCACAGTAAAACTGTAACCTACAGCAGATTGAATATGACTTTACCAAACAAGTAAATAATGTAACTTAAGTCAGGGTGAAGTGAGATCACAGAAGGATGTACTGTACTGGACCTGCTTGTTAAAAATGTTGAAGTAGATATTTTGGAGATACCAAATTCCAAACATTGCTCCCAGCATCGTTGTCCCGAGCGACCCTCTGGAATTTGCCTTCTCATCTACATTATCAGGAACTGATGAAACTGCCTTTACCTTCAAAAGGGCTGATTTTCGAACCCGGGAGCACAAACCTATAGAAATATATGAAGCTTTTCGACATGGAAGTCCAAGTTTAAGATTCAACGGCCATTGAGAAGAAACAGTATCTGAGGGTGGCAAAGGTCCGGGGTCATGATTCACCCATAGAGGCTTGAGAAGTGGAGCAGAAAGAGGGAGGGCAAGGGCATGGTTAAGCATTTTTGGGCTGCAAGAAAGCCAGAGTGGATAGAGGCAGCTCCTCAAACGTTGCGTGAACACAAAACTGATGGTAAGATGAAAAGATGTGCTTTTCAGTCTCAAACTCTTCCAACTAGCCTTGTGGTTCACGTGTGACGTTGCATCTTACAAGAATCTGGTTGGAAATGGGAAAATTTTCATCTCCTGTAACGTAAGAACAAGGTGTTGCTTTTGGTTGTGTTACGAAGACAGTAGGACTAGAAATGGACGGGTGACATTGACTTGGTGATCCATGTAAGAAGGGCATTTTGAGACAAAGCTGTGGCACCCAGAAACGAGGTATTCTTGGACCACACGTAGACTTCTGCGCTACTCCCACCACAAATTTCACCACAAAATTTTCAATTTGGGATCCGTCGGAACTCATCATATCAGAGCCAGCCTCGCCCTAATCAAAGCTTATGTCTGAACTCGGGGCAGGACTTGATGCATCAATAATTACCATTTCGGTTATGTTTTATATGAGTAAATTATATCTGTGGTCCATAAACTTTAACTGCTGCTCCATTCTTGTTCCTAACCTCCAAATCGCTTATAGTAGATCCCCAACCCACAAAAAAAGGTTCTATTTTCATCATTTTCACAACAGGAAAAGTTAGTTGTGATGAAAAACATCACATCAGCATAGGATTGTAGCTAGGTAAAATGACACCTTTTGTTCTTAACCTTATTCTTTTATCTTAATTGAGACCTTAACTTCAGTTTGCGTGCAAAAATATCTTTTTGACATAAAAAATTTCTTATTTCGAACTTTTAATTGAAAGATATTTAAGAAATTAGTAATGTATAATAAAAATATAATAATCATTAATAGCCTTTTTAGATACTTTAATAATAAAATAATTGATTGAATAATTATAATCATGAATTTTTTCCCTCGGTTTTAAAGATTAACTAAAGTGGTTAATCGCATGTCATCCGAAAAATGGTTAAGTGAATAAAAATGTTGTTAGTTGTTCTTTAACAAAATCTTATTAAGTCAATTACAAAAACACTTTTATAAAGAATAGAAAAACATAATTTCAACCACTAGAAACTTGACCTCTGCCCTAGAAATGCTGAAACCTTTCTATTTGTCTATTTGGCCATCATCTCCATCTCTCTTATTTTTTAGATACTCCGACATTATGGGCTATCACCACCTAAAATGTTGTGGCAGATGTCAACCCGATGATAGGAGCCCCTAAATCCATTGTCCTCATGGCCCACCGCTACTTGCCCCAAATTCCATCAAATCATGGTTAAGGTTCTTGAAAATAATTAAAAAATCATAATTTCCAAAAGGCTTGATTTCATTAATTTGTTGTGAAATCAGTTAATCCAACCATGTGGTTATTGTTCTCAGTCCATGCTCTATAAAACATACTTATTTTCCTCTAACTTGCACACTCAGTGGTAGCCAAAGAGGGAGAGAGTGTGGCAGACTAGAGGTATGAAGAGGGTGCTGGATTGTTAGAGAGAAAAGCTTTAAGGTTTCTAAGACAGTAAAGTAAAAATTCTCAAGCATTAAAACTAAGAGGCAAGTCAAACATGGAATATTAATGGGTTTCATTATTGGACTAGTCAAAGGCAGGTCAAACATGGAATATTAAACTGTCATCAAGTTTGGCTTATTTACTAACTTATGTCATCAATTAAAAATCCAAAAAACTACTGGAGCAAAAAATTCACTTTTTCCTTCTGGGATGGAACAATGGTAGCCGAAGTTGAAGATTGCTTGCCAAAGCAATGCTGGATGGATTTGGTCAAGGTAAAGTCATCAACGTTTATATATTCTCTCTCGTTTCTCAGTAACTAGTTCATGTGAAAAGCCAGAGGAGAGATTTGATATGTACTCAGGTAGTAGCCAATAGTGAACGACAAAAGGGACCAAAGTCGAGCCAATCGGGAGCTAGTGCGGGCTTGGCTAGTTCCCTAATGGTTGATCCGGCTTTGAGTAACTGGATCTGAGGCCAGAGTGCACTAGTAGAGGTAGGGCACACTAGTCGCAATGGGGGAACAATGCAATAGATCCAGCTTGAGGGAGCTAAATCCACCAGGTACAATGGCCTGTAGGGAAAAGAATGAAGGTTTGGCCATGTAGTAGTTGCACGAAATAGAAGAAAAAATGTGGGTTTGATGCCTTGTCTGAATGGTGAAGTAAAGGAGTGTATTAAATCACAATGGCATAACCAATAATTTTTATGAACTTCAGACCCTTTACCATATCTTACAACTAGGGCTGTAAATTTCAGGTTTAGGGTCAGGTTTGGGTTGGAACTCAAAATTTTCAAGCTACTTCTCCATCCGAAAAATGTAACCCAATCCGATCCTATTTATTGACTTAACCTGAACTAATCATAACTAAAAAATATAGGGTTAAGGTAGGATTCACTTGACACCCCACCGCCTATAAGGGACAACGACGACGAACTAAAGGACAATAATGGTGAACTAAAGAACAGCAGTGAACGACGAACCAGAGGCTCATGAGGAGGCCGAAGGTGGAGCTACGGGCTAGGGGCATTGAGAAGAAAATTGACGGCTAGGTGATGGAGACAATTTCGTGTGGCATTGAAAAAGAGATCGATGGAAGATGATGACAATGAACGAACAAGATGACCGCGATGACCAAAAGGGCAATGAGGGAGGGTGGTAGAAGGGCAGCTGGCTAGGCAAGAGAGGATGGCGAGAAAGTAACGCTAGGTAAGGCTAGGGAGGGTCCTAAGGAAGAGGCAACAAGGAGGGGCTAGGGAGGGCAGAGGCAGGGAGGATGAGCAAGACGGACGGGTAAGGTGGCGGCCTGCAAGGTGTAGCTGCATGCAAGGCAAGTTGCGGGCTGGGAGATGGGGATTGGGAAGAAAGATCATTTAGCTTAGAGTTAGGCTTAGGTGTAAGTCTAAAGGCCCAAGCAAGCAAATTAAGGAATGGGTTGGGTTGATATAGGTATTATGGATGAGGCTTATAATTAAGTCAGTCGGGTGGCTTTGGGTTTAACCCGAACCAACCTAACTTTTTGTGTCGTTGAATGGGTTGGGTTTGGGTTTGGGTTTGGGTCTGCCCGAATACATGTTTTTTTCTCCACTGACCCGACCCTAACCCGACCTTATACGTCAGGTTTTAGGTTAGGGTTGAAATTTTTCCCCCATACTTACAGGAAACCCCCCTTGATTGGCTTAACATTTTGACCAATTAATGAGTTTAGTAAGAGCCGAACTCCCCGTAATGTTTCCTACTTTTTCTGGAATGTGTTTTAATTATAGTTTTTAACTCAAGTAAACAAGTCCTAATTGATTAAATAAAATTACTTAAAAAATTGATTCATACATACTAATTATTTATTTATTTATTTGACCTTTATTTTCAAAATACATGTAAGAGATATACAAAAAAGTAAGCATTATTAATATTTACTGAATTATTTTAAACCATATTATAATTGTTAAAATGATTAAAGATGAACTATCATGTTTTTATCATTCAATTCTTGAAGCAATTACACGATTAAACACTAACATTTAATTATTATTCCAGTTTTGACCTTAACCTCCAATTTGCATGTTTCGACTCCCTAAGCAAATTAAAACCTTCCATTTTAGCTCCTTTTCGTATGAAAATTGTTATTTTAGACTGAAAATGCCATGTCAACATATGGTTGTAATGGGAAAAGCTATTAACCCTTAAAATTTTTTCCTTTGCCAAAAAAACCTTAAAATTTTTTCATCTAATTGTCCGACTATCATCTTCACAATCAAAGTCCAATGCCTGCATTTCGATTACCAATGCTCGCTTATTCAACCATGGCCCCTTTCACCTTCACCAGAGTCACCACAGTGACTATCTTCCTTGGACGAACAAATGCATCCATCAATCTTGAACAAGAATGCCAAATTCCATAGAGAATATCCAAACATTTCTCCTTTCCAATTCATCCAACAGATTAAAGCCAAAGTTAGAATGTGTCGAGTGCTGGCGAACACTTTCTCCTCCATCCCTTTTTGGCAACAATGGCCGAACCCCTCTTCTACGCTTCCTAATTACCAAATCCAACCCCAAATTTTCACACATTTCCATTTTGACGAACTCCCAGCCTTTATCTAATGAAATGCCCCATCATCCTTCGGCGGAGAATCACTCTGATCCCACCCTTTCATCATTATCCGTAGGTGGCATCCGGCCTTGTCCCAATGTAATTGTGATTCGGTTTGGCAACATCCAATTGGAAGGGCTGAGCCTTTGGCAAAAGGGCAAGTCCCCCACTGAAGTTTTTGCTATAGTGGACATCACTCGTCATTGTTTTTTTACAGTTAAATTATCCACTAACATTTGCGATCAAGTAAAACCTAATAACTATTGTTTTGAATGTGGATGAATTAGCCTTTTACAAAACTAACAGAGAAAATATTCTTTTTTTTTAGAATATTCCATTTTACGTAATTGGGATTCTTCTAGATAAATTACAACGTTTCTTCCCAAACTATTTTAATTGATGCACATAGGCCCCCTAAATTGGAAATTATTCCCGAAACCATCTTCTCCTAAACTATTTATTGCTCTTGTCGGAATCAGGGACGTAGCTATATAGGGGATGGGAGAGGCTTTCGCCCCTCTAGGTTTTTCAAAATTATTTATTAGTGGTAGTTAATATGATATAAAATTGTAAAAGTTTTAAACTTGAGTACTTGTTTGTAAATTATAAAATTAATGGTGGGCTTTGGTGGATTTTATCCTTTTTTAAATGTCTTACACAAATCATAAACTTTAGTGAGAAAATTACAAAAAGCCCCATATGGTTTGGTCTAACCTATACTTTGTCCCCTATATTTTCATAAACCTACACTTTATACCCTCTCTCCTTTATAGTGTCTGACAACAACTTCTAAAACCCTAACTTAAACTGGCTAATATTATTGTTCTAGAAATTTTGAGATTTTGATATTTTTTTTATAACTAACTGACTGTCAAAAAATACTGATATGTATTTACAGGAAGAAAAATACATTTACAAAAAGAAAAAACTGATAATTTATAATATCTATTAACTACAAAAAAAATATTAAGGAGATTGAAATTATTGGAAGATTACTATTGTATAATTTAAATTATAATTTTAGAGGTTGTTATTAAACTGTGTAAAGGAAACATGAGACAAAGTGTAGGTTTTCAAAAATAAAGGGGGCAAACTATAAATTAGGGCAAACCTTAAAAGGTAATTATAAGTTTCCTAAACTTTGGTTGAGTAAACGACGAGCGAACAATATGCTCACACTTAGGTCTTCGCCCCGCCCCCTAAGCACGAATCCTGGCTACGTCTCTGGTCAGAATCCATATATTTCTTCCCCATAACCACTTGCTGGTGGCCCTTTTAGGTCTGCCAACCGAATCTCAAAACTTTCCTTCCCTCTCTGAAGCGAGAGCCAAGCACTGGAAGAAAAATCCAAGCATCAAATTTCATCGAAATCATGCCAGCTCGAGGACGAAGCTCAGTGAGAGAGTTGTGTGAGGCAGAGAAAATGGTACCTGGTGCCCGGTGGTAGTTTCGTCATGTAGCATGGTATGAGCGAAGGGGACTTCCGGCGGAGGAGAGCACCTGAGGAGAAGGTTTCCCAGGGGAGGGTACCTGAAATGCTTAGAAGACAAAGGATAGGAGGTCCCCGGGGTGTGTTTCCGGGGAGGAGCTTCCGACGCCCAAGTTAGTATTTGGGAGATATGGAGGTAATAGATAGCGGAGAAGTATGGTCTCTCATGTGCCAAAAGACCCCCCTTTACCTGGGGTGTTTTCCGGATGTTTATAGAGGGACAAACAGTAGTAGTTCTCCTCTTGTGGCCATCCCAGATCGTGACACGTGTTCGGTGGGATGCGATCCACGTCTTCGGGGGATGAGGGGACACCCATCCGGTCATAGGCCGTAGGGCTAGGAGCCTAGGTGACCCGAGAGTTGCGTGCAAGAGTGTCCCTGCAAGCGGCGTGTCAGGGATGTGTCAGAGGCTCCCTAATTGCTCATGTCGTACTCCCGAGGTCCCTTTTGGTAGAAGAGACCTCTTCGGAGAAGGACTCGTCTTCCTAAGTTTCCTTAGTATCGCAGGAGTATATTTCCCGAGGGTGACCTTCCTTAGGGACACCCCTATTTCCGAGGATGGCTTAATCGTCCCCCCGAGGCTGGCACTGTCGTTTCCTGGAATGGAGAATTGCCGAGGTCAGATTTGAGAGGTCGAACATCCTTCTTTCCGTGGCGGGTGGTTTTTCCTCCGAGGTTGGTGTTTTGTCCGAACCTATGGGTTCAGAGGATGATGGGCACCTCGGCTATTAGTACCCACACAGCTCAATGCGTTTGATGGACTTGGAATCAAAATCCGACCCGGGCCTACACTTTGATCGCACCTCCTCCCTTAATTTTGCTTAGAGCCCTATTTGTTATTGGCAATGACATTGATCAACGTCAAAAGGCAAATGGAGAAGCTGTGCCACAAAACTTCATCGCCGTAGGTCTCTATAAAGGAGGATAGCCTTTTGTAGTTATCGGAAATGAGGAAGAAAGGGTAGGTAAAAGGATTGGAGGAACTGGATGGTGAACTAATGATCAAGTATGGAGTATTTGAAATTGGCAATCTCAAGATCAGTGGCGGCAAGGTCGGTGCCAGTGAAGGAGCGGATGAGGACATTGAAAATGTAACATTGGAGGGGAAAACTTAAAATTGGGGAAAGAACATATCAAGAGTAGTATTGCACAGAAGCTTAGGAATAACGTAAAGAGGTATTTATAGTATCAAACAAAAGTTTAGGATGTACTACGGGTGATTTGGTGGTTAGCTAGGGATGAGAATTGAAGATCATGATTTGTTTATTAAACTCTACTCTGAATTAAAAAAAGATAAAAGAAAAGACTGTTTACCATGAAATTTAGGGATTGTATGATCACTTTGTGTATATAGATTCATTCTATTTTTGTGCCTTTTTTTATGGAATGAAAAATATGTTAGTTCTTTTACTTAGCGTAAATTTTTTTCTGGATATTAAATCTTTTTCGGTTTTAACTAGACCTAATTTTTTTATTTACTCCAATAGCTAGAGGAGTTTTCTTCAAACCGATATTCGAAGAAAAATAGTGTCTTTTAATTACTGCAAATAAAAAACGACAATTAGTTGAGATGATGTACCCAACCAACAACCGTAGTCAAAATCATGGATTATTAAGTTACAGGATGACTTGCTTGCTCTCTTTTGAATTGTAAGGATTTTGCGAACTGCATTTCATATTGCAATCTATTTTGTATCTTAAAAACGGAAAAAAAAAAAAAAAAAGGTGTCAAACAAAAAAGGTGTCAAACGGGCCATGATTTGGGCCTACCCGCACCCACAATAAAATATTGTAACTCAGTGGCGGCCGGCAGAGGGAGAGGGAGAGGGAGAGGGAGAGAGAGACCCCTTTGGCGCATTTTCTTCCCGAGCGACGACAATCTTCGTCGGACAATGCAGAGAAGATTTTTGTATCCGGTTCTTCCAGTAATTACTGTTTTCAGCCATTGTGATTTTTCGTTATATTCAGACATGAGGTGTCTTACTTATTATTTTCACAATTTATAAGGCTGTCGTAAATATTTTGAAAATTATAATTTTAAGAGTTTTGGAACATGGTAATTGTTATTTTTTCTACTTCGATCATAGTTATTGTACTTCAAGTGGATAATACAGTTAGAAATTTTAATCGATTTAAGTTTGGTATTTTTTTTATTTATGAATATTTACTTGAGAAATCAAGTATGCCCATCATGGATGGAATTTGTGGCGGAGCCAAATAGAGGACTAAACTTCATTTTTAAAATATTAAAAAATTAGAAGAGATACAATAAAAATAATGAGGCTTCTTATGTTTTATCTTTGCATATACACATGAATAATATATATAACTTGTAAGAATTTTGAACGAATCGGACACCTTCTAGTCCCCCACTGATCACTCAGCCATTGGATATAATCAAACTTGACCCCACAATTTGATCTCAAACTTTGGAATGTATATATGAAAGAACAAGCTGGCTGCCCAGAGGTAGCATCACATTATTCTTCGAATTGATAACACACTTTTTTTTGTACTCATATTCCCTTTCTCATTCTTTCATTTTAATTTTCAAAACATTGTTTGCAATAATGTTCAACATAAAAGGGAAGGAGTTGGGGAGGTAGATGTCCCCATCAAAATCGGGCATCACAAATTAAAAGGAAAAAAAAAACTATGAAAAAAAACTTGGAATTTTGCTGTAAATTAATAGAAGAGGGAGCAATCGAGTCTTATCACTTGGAGATGAGGTGAGGCTTTCTCTAACGATTCCTCAGGCTCTTCTGGCCCTTCACTTAGATATCTACGGATAACCCCCCCACCTTGTCCTCAATTATATTCTCTCCTGCCTCTCCATCTCCCCATTCATTTGGCCTCACTAGATCTCTTGCTATAAAGCCCCCCCTCAATATAATAAGTATCTACCCATAAAAATATCTTCTAACAGTATTATATTATTTATTGTAGAAGTATCGTCTTTTTCCTCATTTTTTTAATTCGGAATATGCATGATGATCAAGTAGAGCTTCATCAACTCCCATGTTTGTACTGCCAACCTCATGACTACATTAGAATGGTACACGTCAGTTAATGTTTGCTATATATCTCCCAAAATATATATGTTGCTAATTAACTAGCTAGCTATATGTATATATAGCAAGTCTCTTTAATTTGGTACATTTATATATATATTCCTGAAGGTTCAACACATGATAGAAAGTTGCCTTCTTCTCCATATGAGCAGAGATGAGTGCGTTGAAGCTCTAGCCAAGCATGCCAGAATCCAACCCATCATCACGCTTACAGGTCCGTATATATATATATATAGAACAAGTCCATATATAATGATCAACATCTCTCCCCTATTAACTTTAATTTGGTCTTCCCTTAATTCCTTAGCTCAGCCAAAAGTATGATTTTGGATCGCTTTTTAATTAAACTGATACGTACTTACACATGCAAAAAATTTTAATTGAATTTTTGCCTGTTGTAGTATGGAAAGAGTTACTTAAAGAGAATAAGGGATTCTTCCGCGCATACTTGAAAGCTATATCACCCACCCACATCATCGATACCTGTACGTATCATATCCAACTTCACTTGCTCCAGTTTCCTTCACTCTATATAAAACCTAACCTAGCTAGCTAGCGGGATTTTGTTTCCAAACCTGCAGGAGAGTTTTTTTATCTAAAATAATAATAATAATAATAATAAACGATACCTAGCTAATTATTTTTTTTTCTTGTTTTTATATTTGGAACAGATCAATCGGCTTGGAGTAAGAAGGGAGAGTCTGATCATTCAGAAGAAGATTCACGATATATATCGCAATAACTTCTTTTTCTTTCTTTTTTTTTTTTTTTCCTGTAAGAACTGGTGGGTATATGAAAAACACTTTTATGAAAGAATAAGCGACGTACGGATCTATGTCAACTTAATTATTATAGACTCAGTAGGCAAGGTTTTGGGACAGAACGTCAACTTCTTCACCTTGCAGGCAAAAGTGACAGCCCTATGGGAATTAATTAAAAGGCAGTTTTGCATGAAATGATCGACTTGAGATTGGGATATTATGTCTTCCGCTTTGACGAGTACAATGATTATGTTAAGGTTTTATATATCTGGCGGACCTTGGGTGGTCATGGGTCACTACTTAATGAAGCAATCGTGGGAACAGGGTTCTAGACGTTTTCAGGCGTCCATTGACTATATGGTTGCCTGGATTAGATTACCGGAACTTCCATTGGATTACTATAAGGAGAAATACCTTCTGAAAATTGCTACAGCGATTGGTAAGCCCATTTGGGTGGATACAATGTATATCTTTGTGGAGAGAGAAAAGTTTGCTAGAGTTTGCGTTGAGCTGGATGGCGTGATACAGAGGGTGGAGTACAAGAGCCTTTACACGATATGTTTTGGTTGTGGCAAATCTGGTCATTGGATGGAAGGGTGCCCGAATGTGAAGCAGTCAATGCCAGTTGGTGCGGGCATAAGTCAGGGTGGACAGCCGACGGACAGTGTTCCCATCACCTTCTCAGCCGGGCTTGTTCCAAGAAGCAGGGGATCGAGGTGGCAGCCCCGAGAGTGAAGCGCTTCATATATGGTACAGCGAATGCTGTTGACATGGCGATGGCTGAAAGTGAATCAGGAGAGGAGTGGCTCAGAACCTATATATCTCAACGAATCTCAAAGCTAACTGATTTGCTTCCCCGGTAGATAGAAAACGTCGAGAATTTGGTGGAGGATGGCATTACGGATGCACAGTTGCTTAATCAGGGGGTGTCATAAGGAAGGAGAATATTCCGCCAGGTAGAAAGCAACTGGGAAAGAGGCAAAGGAAGGCTAAAACTTTTCCTATTGCGTAAACATCTCTAAACATGTCAAATCTCGTTACTTGACAAAATTAGACGCATACAATTCAAATAATAGATATGTACGAACCCGATGTTAATGAAAGTGAGGATAATATATGAGTAAGTCTAATATGTGCCATTATCTCTTATATCTATATATATTTATATTTGGATAAAATTCATCGGGAGTACTTTAAATTAATTTTTTTCCTAAACGGGTACATAAATAAATTTGTTCTATCGAACTACATAAACTTACATAAAGTGTCTCAATGTGATACTTTCCGTTAATAACAGATATGTATGAACTCGTGCACTGTTTGGCCGTCTGAAAGCCGCCAACACCATCTTTGTCCAAGCCCAGCCCATCGCTCGTCAACTCATGATCGCTGAAGAGACAACATGGAAGCGATGTCCAGCTCCACCATTGACCTTCATCCTCCCCTCATTGTGATGGGATTATCGGCATTTCAGACATTAGATTTAGGTTTATTGGTTTCAGATAATGTTTTGTGATGTTTGGGTGGGGACCGGTTGAAAGCTTCAGCTGAATTATAGCCATTATGATTGACAAAGAACAAATCAAGAAAGATAAAGTTGGAGGGCAATGGTCGTGGGTGACTTTGGAGGGCGATCAGCAATGGCAATAGAGGTGGGAAGTTAGAGTTTTAAGGGGTTGAATTGTGTGAGGGAGAGCACAATTGATTTTAGTAAAAGTTTAAGAGTTAAAATTAGTGATGGGAAAAATTTGAGAACCAAAGTTGTTATTTTAAATTTATTTTAGTGTTATTTAATATTATATTAACATTTTTCATCCGATTTAACAGGTAAATTAAAAAACGTACCCTATTGAGACATGCATGCTACATGAATTTATGTACTTTGATAGGGCAAATCTAACGGTTTGGTACTCATTTAGGATAAAAAAAATAAGTTGGGATACCTCTAATAAACTTTATCCAATTCGTATTCCAATATTATTCTTTAAAGCACAAAACATGTGTTAACACTTCAAATTTCATCCCCTGCCAAAATTAGAAATGTATAAAGATCAGATAAAAGATATGTATAAACTCAATATATATACAAATAAAGTGAATGATATCTACAAATGTACAATTCATATGAGGCATATGTACACTGCTACTAATATATTGAGTATGAACCCTTTATCATAAAAAAATAGTAAGAACATGGTAAAAGGTGTTTCCTGCTAAAATCAAAGATATGTACAAATCAAATCAAGAAAGACAAAGTCGGAGGGATGTTTGGGTGGGGACCGGTTGAAAGCTTCAGCTGAATTATAGCCATTATGATTGACAAAGAACAAATCAAGAAAGACAAAGTTGGAGGGCAATGGTTGGGGGTGACTTTGGAGGGCGATCAGCAACGGCAATAGAGGTGGGAAGTTGAGGTTTTAAGGGGTTGAATTGGGTGAGGGAGAGCACAATTGATTTTAGTAAAAGTTTAAGAGTTAAAATTAGTGATGGGAAAAATTTGAGAACCAAAGTTGTTATTTTAAATTTATTTTAGTGTTATTTAATGTTATATCAACATTTTTCATCTGATTTAACAGGTAAATTAAAAAACGTACCTTATTGAGACATGCATGCTACATGAATTTATGTACTTTGATAGGGCAAATCTAACAGTTTGGTACCCATTTAGGATAAAAAAAATAAGTTATGATACCTCTAATGAACTTTACCCAATTCATATTCCAATACTATTCTTTAAAGCACAAAACATGTGTTAACGCTTCAAATTTCATTCCCCACCAAAATTAGAAATGTATAAAGATCAGATAAAAGATATGTATAAACTCAATATATATACAAATAAAGTGAATGATATCTACAAATGTACAATTCATATGAGGCATACGTACACTGCTACTAATATGTTGAGTATGAACCCTTTATCCTAAAAAAAAAGTATGAACATGTTAAAAAGTGTTTCCCGCTAAAATCAAAGATATGTACAAATCAAATGATAAACATGTATGACAAATACAATTCAAAGAAAAAAAAAACACTAGAGACGTAGACAAATCTTGGAAGATCTATACACAAATGAAATTCTAAATATTCAACTACATGTATGACTTCAATCCTTTAAATATTTTCATACGCATTATTCTATAACTTATGCATATGATTTCTCTTATGTGTATATAAATTTATATTATTTATATTTGCATACAATTATTTTCATAAAGGAAATGGAAATCAAGTTTTCCTAAAAAATAAAGATAGAAATCACATAAAGTAAGGCACATTTCAGACTTCTCTTATATGCTTTCACAACTAAAATCAGGATATTTTCCAATTGTCATATTACCAAACGACCAAGCCGTTGGTAATTACCAATGCATTTTATCGTTAGTAATTACCAATGCGTTCACAATTTAAAATACCAACGATTTCACATTGTTAACCAATTTTGGGAAGGCTGCAGGTGGACCATTTTCCAATAGTTAGAGCCATTGGTAATGCCTAAAGTGAAAAACAGCATTTTGTTTGATAGATTTACTAATGGCCTGACCGTTGGTAACTCTTTAAGTAAAATGATGCGTTTTACTTAAGTTACCAATGGTCAGGCCATTAGTAACCATATTTTAACTCCCAACCCTATTTCCTCCTCAAAATTCTCAAATTAGTTTTATCCTTCTCGCTTGATTCTGCTTACTGCCACCCCAAACTTCACTAGCCGCAATAGGAGCTCGTCTAGCACGTATCCAAGCTTCTAACGACATGATTTCGCTAGTTCTAATGCCAAAATATGAGGATGTTGAGCTGTTCGCAGCATTTTCTTCATACGTTATGAGATTTTTCTATTTTGAAATTTTTTTGGTATTTTGATTTTTGAGCTTGATTTTTTTCGTTTGTTTGCTTATTCTCTTAGTGTTTGAGTTTGCCCATTGTCTTCTCTGGGTTGTTCTTCAATTGAGAGGTACATTTTTAAATTTTTTTGTCATATTGAAATATAAAAAATGAGGGAAATAATGTGTGAATTTAGGCTTGACATGATATCTTTTGTCACAAAATTTGTGGTAGGTTAATTTATTTATGCATTTCTCTAGTACTTTGGCTTTTTTATTTTTTTTAACTTCACATTTGTATTACTATTTTTTTATATTTTTATTTTTGGCTTTATTATAAAAAAAATATAGTACATTTAAGTGACACATTATTAATTGTTGTATTTAATTATTGACCTTACTCAGACACTACAATTTAATGAATAAGTGCAGAAGATGATGGTAGGGGAGATTGCACGAAGGGATGCCGAATATGAGAGGAAGTTTATGGGGCTCAAATGGAGACAAGGAACAGAGATAGAGGCGAATAGGGCTGTTTGGAGGCTAACCGGACTCAGTTTGGGCTTATATGTCAATCGTTGAACTTGCTCTATTCTCCACCTTAACTAGTTCCACAGCATCCAGATGAGTCCGACTCAAAAAATGATGAGGTAGGGTCTGCTTGACTCCCATTTGGAACAAATAAATTATTATATAATTCTTGTACCATTAGACTTAATAGAATTTTTTTGCATGTTGCAAATGTTATCATGCCATCAAACTTGTATAAATTGTCGATGGCTTATTACTACTAGATTTTAGTATGATGTGTAATTGAAAATTGGATGGAACTTGATTGCATTAATATTAATGTGGATCTATTGATTAGATGTGTAAGTTGCATTTGGACTATAAGTAACAAGGTCAAATTAATTTCAAGAATAGACAAGCGAGAATAAAATGGATATACCAACGGCTAGTAATACAAATGGTTTGGTGTTGTTGGTAGTGTACCAACGGTTCCAATGGTTTGAATTTTTGGTGGACTACCAACGGTTGGAGCCGCTGGTACATTTCCAATGATCTAACCATTGAAAACCACCAACAGTTCAAACTATTGGTACACTTTTTGTTGTTGTAGCATCCAAACAACTAAATGATCATTGGTAATTACCAATGGTTTTCTGTTAGGCCATTGGTGAGCCAATTATCAACGAACAGATACCAACAGCTTGCTATCAATAGCTACGGGGTTGGTAATAACATGTTTTCCAACACGAAGCCATTGGCAACAGCAATTGGAAAGATGCCTTATTTTATTATGTTTTATTTATATTAAAATTGATAGTAATTTTACAACAAATGTTATTCTTAACTTCATTACTCTTTTTGTATCATGTTCTTTGCTTTATTTTACCTATTTAAGTTTAACTTAAATTTATATATATTATATTTTCTTGAAGAATTTCAAATATATATATATATTTGGAAACTTTAACTCCATTGTCATTTATATATAAAAAATTTACATTTATACGCTAGCATATTGATATTAAAGAATTACAGATTAATTAGTGTGGATTGTGCATGGTGTAAAAAACTTGGGACAAGTGAAGTATTTTGTTAAAAAATAGTAAGAAGAAATTAGACAGACATTAGTATCATAGCTTTAGAAATTATCAGAAAAGGAAATCACCGCATTACAAGGATGAAGGGAATGGGGGGACTAAGGGGTACTTTACACCTCCCAAAATTTTTACAAAGTATGTATATTGCCCATGCATATATATAAAGATAAAACTTAAGAAACCACATTATCTCTATTATGATCTCTTAATCATTCATCATTTTTAAAATGAAGTCTAACCCCTCTAAGTCTTGGCTTCACTCCTACCGCTTGAGAAAATATTATTATAAGATGGCAATGGATGACAAAACCTTACTCTTATGTTCGTTTACAAGTTGCCATATATCCCAATCATTTGACAAAGTGTTTGAGAGCATTGGTGGAGCTTCAGAGTTTAAATATGTATTCCATCAATTCCCCTATAATGTTATTATTTATTGATTTGGTAACCCTTCGAATCCAAAAAAAAAAAACATGCATTTTATATTCTATCTACCCCTTAACTTGTAAGTTGTAACATCCTTATCAGTATAAATAAAAAATATATATTGTCATTCTGATGGCTGAATGTGGAATTCCTGGATTGAACTCCGGGATCTGTAACTGTAACGACATGATCGTGCCCGTCTGGTCCGTCACTCGACAGCCGCAACAAAACATTATCCTACTGTTTGGGTAACGCTCCAGAGAGCCACTCTCATTTCCAAGTTGGCTCATATCAGCCACTATCAATTTTATTATAGCCTAATAATAAACCAATCTTATTTTTGAAATAGCCCAAACAACCCACCCGAGGAGATCAGGGTCAAGTTTCTGGGTTTAAAAACAGCTTGTTGCTGACACTAGTACTGGCCGCTTAAGCCAGGTTACTTCCATGTGATCAATTTGGCTTCACACAGTGGCGGATCCAGGATTTTAGGCTCGGGGGGGCTAGGGGCAAAGCAAAGGTGAGATGAGTGATGATCAAAATCTAAGAGAAAAAAATTATTTAAATAATTATTTATAAAAATTAGATTTTATAAAAAAGTTATTTAAATAATTATTAGGTGTATATGGTATTAAAATCATATCTATTCTAAATAAAAATTAGTAAAACAATTACTTTATTTTAATTAATCATCACTGAAGCAGCCTAGAGGGGAGAGAGAGACATAGAGATGTTGAGAGAGAATGGTTTTGGATGAATATGAAATATTTCAGAGGTTAGGTGTAAATTTGCAATGAAAAGTAAAGATTTAGCACTGTTTGCGCTATTTACCATTTTATATTCTTCAACCAGTTTGGCGACATAAAACAGATAAATAGTCCTTAATTTCTTACAAAATGGACAACTTAGTACCTTATATTTAAAAACTCACAAAAGTCTCGGGTGGCAGAGTTTGGGATGGTTATGCAATGTTTCAGAGGTTAGGTGAAAATTTGTGATGAAAAGTAAAGATCTAGAACTGTTTTCGCTAGTTACCTTTTTATATTCTTCAGCCAGTTTGGGGGGGGAACACATAACAGGTCCTTAGTTTCTGCCAAAATGGCCAACTTAGTACCTTGTATTTAAAAAATTACAAAATTCTCGAGGGGCAGTGGCACCCCCTGCACCAAGGTAGTTTTGCCCTTGGCTTCGCATGAGCTCGATTTATTTACTGATGAGTAGGTGATTTAGTTTACTTAGGTAACGTTAGTGGCTTATTTGGATTAAATAAAAAAAATTCAATTGTGATTGATTTAGGCCAATTCATAAGTAGCTTTTCTGTTTCCCTAGGGTGAACTGAAAGAAATCCCCAATGTTTGCGTGGTATGTACTTCATCACCCAGAATTGTTGCATCATTGGCACCGATGACGGAGAGTAGGTTGTATTTAAAGAGAGAAAGTAAATTGAATTGTCGATTTAACTTTTAAACTATATTAGACGGTTAAAATATGATTTTAAAAGGTACAAAAGTGCCAAAAGTGTAGGTTTCCAACATAATGAAAAAATTGTCTTCTATGAAGAATTTAGAGGATCTTTCTGTAGTTTATCTTATCTAGAAAGAAAAGTGTTTTTTATTTAAAAAAAAAAAACGCATGGACTTTGGCGCGATTTTCATGCTTATCCCCATTCTTTGCTTCGTCAAATGTACAGGAATTTTATTTTATTTTTTTAAAAACATATCCTATACCAATCCAGAAACATCTGTATAGGAGATCCGAACACTGCAATCCTAAACATTCAAAATCGTCCGTTCTTCCCCATTTCTTACTCTTATAATATGTCAGTTGTCTTGTTAATTTCGTCCAATAATCTTGTTTTGTTTATAAATTAATGGGGCTGCACTTGAATTGATTCTTCTGTTTTTCGTGATAAGTTGGTTCATATAATGCTTTCAACGATTGTCTGGTTGCTATGAATTTAGGGTTCAATTTCCTTTTCCGTCGATCAGTTTATGGCTCCTCAATGAGGGATTTATGGGTCTATATTGATTTGTTCATTAGTTCACTCTATTCTTGTCCTGCAAATCATTTGTTATTGGATTAATTGGCATTTTATTTCCTTGCTTGATTTTTTTTTCTTTGTAATCTCTGGATGAAAGGTTTATTTGGTTTCTAAGGATGAGAAGGCTGGAAGAGTGTCAAGCTTCTAAGCAAGGAATGATTTGACAAGGGACAAAGGGGATTTAGGATTGAAATTGTTAGTTGCTTTAGCAGCATGCAGCTGTTGGTTCCCGCTGATACTACCTCCATTAGTTACTGGTTGAACTCGAGGTTCTTGCTATGTTCCATCATTGTTTTGCTTCCTGTTGCTGTGGCCTTGTATATAATATGGAAATATGAAGGCTTGGGCAAATTGAAGCCCCAAGGAGGTGAAACCGAGGGAGGTACAAGACATGATCTTTCTGATGATGATGTGTGGAAGCCATGTCTCAAAGAAATCCACCCTAGTTGGCTGTTGGCTTTCCGAGTCATCGCATTTTGTTTGGCTTTAGCAACACTGATCGTCAAAGTTCTTGGTAGTGGAGGACGCATTTTTTACTATTACACCCAGTAAGCTTCTATCATCTTGGAGTTAGATACTACTAGTGAAATGCTTCTGTCTCTTAAGTCATAAGCATGAGCTTTTTCCAGATGATATAAACGATTGTTCCCCTGTCAACTCTCTAGATTGTTCGAGAATGTGCTATTCACTCATTCATGATTCTGCCAGTTGAGCACTTGCACAGTTGCTAGTGATAACATAATGACTAACCAGTGAGATCTCAAATTGACTAAAATAGAGCAAGTATTTTATTTACCTTTGGTTTTACTGTGCCTCCCATTCTGGTTACCAGCTTCTGTTTTCAAAGTTTATCTCAGTAGTTAGGCTTTACCTGATTACGAGTTCTGGATGCTCGGCAGGTGGACTTTTACTCTGGTTACCATCTATTTTGGGGTATGTCTCTTTTGATATTGGTAAATGCAATCTTGTTCAATAAGACTTATTGGTTATGATTGCTGGCTTGCTGCAAATTTATATTTCTGCATTATGTCTGCAAGTTAAAACCATATCAACACACCTTTTTTTACAGTTTGGATCAGTGCTTTCGATTTATGGTTGTTGTCGATACAAAAAAATCAGCAGTGATGGGCTTCATGGGCATCATGATGATCCAGATGCAGAACAAGGATACTACAAGCCTCTGGCACATGATGCTGGTACACATCTACATAGAAAATCCACAAGTAAACAGGAACAATACTATGTTTCACAAGCTACAAGCATTTCTACTTATGTTTTCCAAGTCATATTTCAGGTATACTCTCTTCATACAGGTGAATTTAAGTTAAGAAATCTACACTCACTAATCAGCAGATATGGTCCTTTTCCCTTATTTCAATGAGCAGATAAATGGTGGTGCTGTTATGCTAACCGACTGCATTTATTGGACCATTATATTTCCATTTCTTACCATTCAAGATTACGACTTAAATTTTGTAAGTGAGAATATAGTATATATCTACTTTTCCTACATTGCTAAAGCTTCTGACTTGTTCATACATTAAAGTTCACTGATTTTAATTTGGAACCTTAAAATATAAGCTTTACTTATCTTGTGGTCAGTAGTTTTACACTTATCTTGTTTAATTAAAGAGTAGAGACAGAATCTCTCTTGGTTTAAAGCTGGTGTTTCCAGTTTGCTGCTCAGGGATCATACAAGGGAGACGCCATCTCAAACCTAGTTTGACATAGATTTTCAATATGCTCCGTCCTGCAATTAGTTTTCTGGCTCACTTCATGCCTTAATAGTATTCTGTATCGAGACAAACGTTCTTTCTTTTTCTTCCTTTTTTTTTTTTTCAAATAGTTTCTCTGCTGACATATGGAAGTCCTCTAGTGCACTTTTTGTTTTAGAAAGGAAACTTTTTTTTTTTCACAAATTTCTTTTCTTTTTTTTTTCCTTCTTTTTTTATTTTTTGAAAAGAAACATGCATCAATATATCACCATAAATCTCTGTTAAAACGAAGCAATGTCTTTTTTATGTTGATGGAAAGAGCACTTGTCTCTCAGTTATGTGCAGACCTTACATGGTGTTTGGATATGGGAAATTTTGCCATTTTATTTTTTCAAATTTTCTTTGATTAAAGTTTGAGCGCATAATTTGGTTTAAGAATGTGGAAATCTTGTTTTCTAAACTTTGGAAAATTCATTGTTAAAAGTAAAAACATCTAAAACAATTTTTTCCATTTTAACAAATGAGTTTTTCACAGTCAAGAAAGCAAGGTTTTTCACATCTTTAAAATAAGCTAATACGCTCAAAATTTTATTAAAGAAAATTTGAAAAAGAAAAATGCGAAAATTTTCTACAACTAAACGTCATCTTAGTGTTTAGGGTAAGGTCTCAAGATCCCTATTCAGGGCACGATAATTTTTTCTCTCTTGCGAGAAGGACCTTATCGATAATTGAACACATGGCCATATTTTTAGTTGTGAGTCTCATAAAAATATTCAGTGATGAAATAACATGGTAATAGCGATGTTTCACCAACACTTTGTCATTGTTTCTTAGCTTGCGGTGTTTGCTCCTGGTAACTTACAACTGGAATTTCTTATTGTGACTACATCAGATGACAGTAAATTTGCATACACTCAACGCCATCCTACTCTTTTGCGATGCAGCTCTAAATCGCTTGGTAAAATTTGATGTTCAAGTTCATCTGTTGTTCTTTCCTTATCAGTTGCCATGACATTCTTCACATCTCACTTCAATTTTCAGCACTTCCCCTGGTTTCGTATCTCCTACTTCGTTGTATGGACAGGCATTTACGTCGTTTCCCAGTGGATTATACATTCATTTGTGTTCATGCGGTGGGTATGCTTTTTCTCATTGCTTTCTTTCATTTTAGATATATTTTTATGATCTTCCATGCTGCAGGTGGCCATACCCTTTCCTTGATCTATCATTGGCTTATGCACCGCTTTGGTAAGTTCCTTCCAACACTGCGATCTTGTTTCCATTCTGTGAAAATCCTTGTATTGAAGATCCCTTGGGGGGTAAAAAAGGCTTTTCTGAAATGCAGGTTCTTGCTGGTTTAATGAAAACTTAGAATGTTTTTTATGACGCTGGAAAAATCATTGGACAATGCAGGTACTTGCTGGTTGCATTGCTGCATCTTCCATGCTATGGCGTCTTCCTATTGTTTGTGAAAGGAAAATATCACCTATTGTCAAAATGGTTCCCCAGTTCTTATTCGTGATTATGAAATCTGCAACTTTCTGGAAGCTAATCCAAGACCAGAATTCTTCTTTTTGCTTAGAAAACGAACAAATAAAACCACTAGGCTTCACGTGGCTTTATCAATCTGTATGTTGTAAGCCAGAAAATGGAGACTTTGCTACCATAACAATCGGTTCTTCCATAACATTCAACACATCGTCTAAATAAGTTAAACAGAATGACATACCTTTGTAAGGAACTACGTGAAGGAGCAGGAACTATTATTATTGTAAAGGAACAGTAACTATCATTAATCTAGGCAGGGAATATATGAACTTCACAATTTCACACATCGTAGAAGCAATTGCACCAGATTCTTTCAGCAGAGGAATCAGGTTCAACTTCACAATTCACACTACGCAGAAGCTATTGCGCCGGAATCTTTGAGCTGAGGAATAAGCTGCCCTTCCTTGTGCATGGCCTTTGTATCTGCAGGAAAGCAAACCAAATCAAGTATCAACAATACAGGCCATCTAACTTAAGAATAACGCATTTATCCAAGGAGGAGAATCATATACGAAACTTTTCTCGAGTCATACCATCACAGCCACCGATGTGTTTTCCACCAATAAACACGTTGGGCACAGTCCGCTGACCAGTCCATTCTGCCAGTGCTGCTTGTATTTCGCTTCCATCACCTTCAACACACATGAACTTAATCTTCACACTCGAATTTTTAAGCAAGAATTTCACAGCATGCATGACCAACAGTTTCATAGTAAAAACGACTAAAATATGACATCACATCACTTTCAATAGAACAATGGTGTTTAACAAATAGCAGTTCTGTTTATAAGGCTTATCTAATTGGTAAAACACAAAAGCAGGATTGCGGCTTTCCAGCTCTTCCAATTAGCTTGATACTTCACTGGGCATCAAGGACGGGAAATGGATGATCCACTGAATTTCAACTTATACCATTAGTTCTTCTCATTCAACCTAATCTCTCATCAAAGACACATTTCATGATAGCGTACAAGGCCTAGATCCAGAAAGCCACTAGAAATCCACACAAAAGCCACCCAGTTTCCCTTGTACTTCTTCTTTTCCTAATAAAATCGTCCACATTTTATTAGTTAGTGGCACCGTCTTATATCCAAGCCTCAAGGTTGAGACTGTTCCACTTGTGGAAGACGATCTAAACACGCACTACAATCACCAAAAGAAAAATCAAATAAGTTCCTGTTACGTCTAATTTGTCACTGAACATAAACCTGCAAATCGCCAAAAGGAGCGTCGAATTTAAACTATACTGCTAGTTCTCCATCCAAAACAGAAAAGGTCAACCCAAAAGAGAACAACAAGAACGAAAACACAAAATCCATAGTTCCGAATCAAACAAGACCGAGAGGACTCACTCTCGGTATCAAGCTCAATTGCCTTGAAACTGGCACCAACTCCCTCGAAAAGCTGCTTCACCTCCTTGCAGTAGGGACAGTAACTCTTGCTGCATTGACAAGACAACAAGTCCTCGATTGAAAACCCACACAAACCCTAGATATCTCCGGATGAACAGAGAACTAACAATACGAGTGATATACGAATTCGTATTCGTATACCTGAAGACGACAACGGGGTTAGCAGATACTATATCCTTAGCCTTGGCGAGCGCCATTTTCTATCTATCCAGGGATTCGCGATCGCTGTCTCAGAAGAAAGGGAGAGGAATGCTGTAGATTCTGCTGCAAATCAGCGTCTATATGTGGCGATAGGAGACGATCGCCCTAGAGATTGGATTCTATTTATCGCGTGCGGGCAGGCCTATGTCGGTCTGTGAGGTGGCTGTTTCGGGCCGTCGATTCGTCCCCATATCTCGTTTATTCTTTCTTTCAAACGTCGAGCCCCGCCCACAGCGGTTGCAGTCAGAGTCAACCGAAAGTTTGTGCTTTGTTTTCGTGTTCTTTATAAATTCCCGACCCTGGATTAATTTGCAAGGAAATGGAATAATACAAAAAAAAAAAAAAACCATATTTGGGTGGTACTGCCTCGAAGTTGTTTGCACAATTTTAGTTTCTGATTTAAAATTATTTATTTTAATACTCATGAAATTTTTTTAAAAAAAATTATGTTTAAAAACTATAAATTTTGTAATTTTTCAATATAATTTTTTTAGAAAATTTTTAGTAAATATTAATATAAATAAACTTAATTTAAACTTAAGTTAAAAAACTAAAATGGTGTAAAGAATATAGGAGAGAAGAATTTCCTACAAAAAAAAAAATGATATTTGGAGATTAGCTCGATGCCTTATATGTGGACTTTGAATTCCCAAGGGTTTGATCAATTCCTGTTATTCCTTCCCCACTACAAACCCCAAGTAGACTGTTTCTATGATTCTTTCAATGTAACCATTTGATTAAAAAATTATAAGTGATAGTCAAAATTTTGATTCATCACAAAATGAGAACTTGAAGTCTTGGATTAGAAAGCTTGCAAGAGAGACAATGTCAAAGGTTCCAAAATATTTGTTCTTGGAGAGAACTTTTTGGTGCTTAATTAATGAGGGCTTTTGTAGAGAGAGTAATCTGGAGTGTTTTGTCTAGTTATTTTGTCAAGGTTGCATTACATATCGACCATTTTGTGGTTAAGGAAACTTGTTTTATGGTAAATGGATAGTAGTAAATGCAGAAAATGCTTTTTCCATTAAGTAAAAATATAATTTAAATTTTTCATATCTAAATATGTTCTTTTGTTCTTTTTTTATAAGGATAATAGTAGTATTTAATGTTCATTATGTCATGGGGTGGCTAATAAGCTTATTGAATTTAGATTGCAAATATTAACACTCCATTCATACTAGTTTATTCGTGGCATTAAGCCAAATACATGTAATACTTACACTTTACAATATTATCCTTGAACAATTTCTTATGGGCCGAAGATTTTGGTGTTAAAAGAAGAAAAATAAATTCACACATCGTTTTTACTAGAGCCCTGTTTTATGACTAAAAATAAATTTCCAACACTAACTGCTTATTAGAAAATAACTTTCAATAACTTGCTACTACTGTCACAGAATATTTTGTAGAAATTTTTTCCCTTTTAATGCAACCCTTAAAAATGAGATTAAATTTCAAAATTTTGTTAGAAAATGAAAATATTTCTCTACTTTTTTTGCCAAAATAAAAAATACCACCATTATAAAACCATTAACCCTCCACCAAAATCTCAATTTTTACTCTCACATTCTGTTACCACATCAACAAATGAGAAAATTACAGTATAAAGGCATATTGATTATAAACCATTATATAGCGTAATTTTCACCATAATGAATGAAATGTGAGGGGTAAAGTGAATAATCGACACCTCCCTAAAAGATTACAATGGTTACTTGATACTGAAGGGAGCCTTAAAAGATTGTTTATTTTAAAAGTAATCTATGGGTCTTATTGCAAGATTTCAAGACTTTGGTACTCAATTGTATAACTCTAAAAGAGAGATTTTGGAAGGATTTGAATGGTATGAAAACAATTTTTGGAGGCTGAATTGTATAAAGGAAACAAAAGCTATTATTCAAGAACCTAGGACAACTAGGTATACAATTGTTCACAAAAATAACTTAAGGATGGGATGATTTTTTACAAGAGTCAAAAGTGGTCATTTCTAGCATTATCTCACCCTTTTATTTCCAGGTTCTAAGGTAAAAAAGGTGGGCTAAAAATTAGCCAAAGAGTCTTTGCTTAAGACATACTTATAATGACTTAAGTGAGGATTAAGGTTAAACTAATTAAGTCAAGTAAAATATCTTGATTTCTTGTCATTTCTTACCCATTTTTGCCCCCCACCAGGCACAACCTGTTCCTTAGCTCCTCCATAAGCTTCCATAGCCACCATAGCTCAATCTCCCAAGAAATCACAAAGGAAAGCAATCGGATGCAACAAGAAAGAGAAAAACTCTAGTTTTCGGGTTTATTGTGTATCTCTTGAAGATTTCAGCCTTCACAGCTTAGGTAATGATTTTATCTTCATGTTTCATGGTTGTTTACTATCTTAAGATGATGATCAAGCATCCATGAAGCTATGACCATGCTTAGAAGAGAACAAAAAGCTCAAGAAACTAAGTATGGGTTAAGGGGGAGTGCATGAATAAGGTTCCAGCCTTACTGTCTTTCATGCACTAAGATGGCAGTGTTTACAGGGGTTTTTGCAGCCCAATTTAGCACTAACATCCTAAGACCAAGCATTAGCTTGAGAATGGCTGTCATAGTGATAACATATTGTTTATTTGATTGTTTATGGACTAACACTAATGATGTATTACTACCAGCATTGCATTTGATTGTGTTCTGTTTGTTTGTGCATTTGGATGACTATTTTTTTTGTATATGTGCTTTGTTTTGTGTTTTTATGTCTTTGAATTTCAGGTATGTTGCTGAGAATTCAAATTTCTAATGATAAGCCCTTACTAAGTTTCTTCAAAGAGATTTACCCCCTTTCTGTCCATTTCAGGAGCACTTGAAAGAGAACATTCAAAATAATAGCTGTCATTTGAATTTCTCTGTGAAATTTCAAGTATATTAACTTCCATATGTTTAGTTGTAAACTGGAAAGTTTCATAGTTTTTGGAGCACATTAGCTATTTTTAGTAATGGCACTTTCTGACTTACGCAGCAGCTGGTCCCTTCAAGTTTTTGAAGTGCTTAGTGCTTTTGAAGTTCTCCAAGAAGCTTAGTGTACATATTAACTAAGTTATTTTCATGTATGTGGTGCATAAATGCATGTAAATGATCTGGGTATGTTGTATGTGTAGTGTGAGAAGGATATATGGATTAATAGAGTGTGGTTTGAAGTGTGTATACAATGCTGTCCATGTGGTGTTTACGGACTGTTTTGATGGCATTTTTATGAATGATGGTTAGAAGGGCTCTAAATTCAGGGGAATGGTTTTTCCATGTGTATAAGACATATATAGACACTACCAAGTGGATTTTGCACTTGGAAATGAATTGTATGAATATTATGAAATTTTATATGGGCATAATGGTCAATAGTGGCTAAAATTTGGTACCCTGTACTCCAGCTACCATAACTTTCTGTACATAAAGAATTTGGCTATGAAATTTTGACCACACTTAAAAAACTTCTAGAGGAATAAATTGGATTTTGAATCACTGAATTTGGTATCCTGTAGCCAAAGTTATGACCTATCAAAATTGGCTGATTTTGCTAAGCACTGTTCATATGGTCTTTTTTACCCGGTTAAGTGTAAAATCCATAATTGTAAACTTAGATGGATTTAATGTCTCAAACCTATTTTCCTATAAAGGTTTAAAGTTATTAAAGTTAAAACCTTTAGGGTATAGGAGAACATGGGTAGAATTTGAGTTGGACACGGTATGAAAGTTTAGGGAAAAAAAAGAAAAGAAATGCGCACCAATAGCATCATGTGTGCATATGATTGTACATGCACTTGGGGATTTTACTCAAATTCCATATTGGCCAGGAATAAAGAATTTCATTGTCATCATTAATTCTAGATAAAATTGTATGTGAATATGTATGTGATAGTTGGACCAATATACACATTTTGCATAATGACCAAGAGGGCCACTTTGGTAAACATAGTACGCATGTTTTGCTTGGCCTATAGGACATGGACTGCTTAGGGCTTGAGCTCACTAAAATTGATCATTGTATTTAAATACTCAGAGTGGTAACACCTTCCTTTCTCTCTCATAAATTTTTCTCTCCTTAAATATATTTTCTTCTTCCTCTTATTTTGTTTCTTTTTCTTCCTCTTCTTATTTTGTTTCTTCTTCTTCTTCTTCCTCTTTTTGGACATCTTTCCTCTCTTTCTTACCATCTCCTTCTCTTCCTCCATTTCCTCTTCTTTGTATTTTTTTTTGTTCTTCCCTTTTTTTCTCTTCTTCACCATATTCTTCATCTTCTTCTTCTCCTTCACCTCTAGGAACAACAATATCAGTGACACTTTTTTTGATGTCCAGTGTTTTTTGACGGCCTTCAAAATTCTTGATTCTATCCCCCCCCAACCATCACTGATGGTCTTTTTTATAATGTTGTCACAAATTTTCATTTTCGATGATTTGGTCTCCAGTTGTTTTTTCTTTTTTACAATTGATTGTCTGAATTTGATTTTCCTGATAGTCAGCTGTATGAAAATAACATCTTGCTTGTAGTGTTTCTCCACTCCTTTAACAATAACAATGAGTTTTTAGCTGACCATTTCATATAATTCCATGATAGATGATCCCATGCAAGCATATTATTAATATCCACAATACTTAATCTGGTGAATTAAAGCTTTATGCAAAGGAAAATGTTTTCATGTTTATTAATAGGAAATCATGCAATCAATAACTATTTCACTGAAGCACTTTAATAAGACATTGTTATTTTGTAAATGTACAAGAAAATGCATATTTGTTCTCCCTCCCTTTTGTCTCTACCTTTTTACACAGGGGAAAGGAAATTTTTGTTCACTAATTTTTTATACTTTGCCATGTTAGTCCTACAATTTTTTGATTTGTCAATCGAGTCCTCTGACATTTAAAATGTTTAACTCTGTTAGTCCTATAAGTATTGATATTGCCATGTGCCCGACAGAAAGCCTAGCAATTGACATCGTGAGATTGTACACACATAAGGGAGAAGCATGTGAAAGCCATATTCATCTTGTAGCCATTAGATAGAGAAGCAAAGAAGTTGAGCTCTGGTGCTCATGCATGCATCCCTACACGATAGGAAGGAAAAAATTCTTGATAATTGTGGTGTTGCTATCTAGCAACAGGACTAATTGAATATTCATCATCTTTCGTGGGATCAAAAAAGGTAAGAAAACAAATTTTTGTACAAAACGTTAGGGTTTCCTATTGTAGCCATTAAAAGGTTTTACAAAATTCTACTAAAATAAAGTTAATAAGGTGGGTTTTAAAGTGGTAAACATGTTCTCAAAGTGGCAATTTTTTAGTTGAAAGGAAATGGTAGTTGGGAGGGGTTGGTGGAAGGTTGATAATTATTGTAGGTAGACAAAATAAATTAGGGCTTTACTACTGTTGAGGACATTTTTTATTAGTACAACTTATTAAAGAAAGAATTTGTTGCTTGATTTTTGTACGTGTGCCTGACTTGGAAAAATATTGTGCACTTGTAATGTAGGATAGTTGTTTATGATGGTTGTCTCACCTTTGTTTATGATGGACAGTTTGTGAAATACCACGATGAAGTGGGATATGTTGGTGGAAGGAGGAAAAGACAACAAGTTGACACTGACTTGTCCTACCATGAATTATTGGACATGGTTAAGGGATTTATAGAAAAGAAAGTTAAAAGATTCTTATATTTGGAATATGGATGTATAGAACTTAGTGAGTTGAAGGAAATAGATGCAAGTGGTGATGCAAGTATCATATTACTAGTTACCCTAATTAAGGAGCATGGTGATGTAGAAGTGTACATGGAGCATGGTGAGGCAGAGGTAGATGAAAAGGGGGCACAAGCTGTAGAGTTTGAAGATGTGGTTTATGAAGCAAGTGATAAGGCAAATAATGTAGATGGTATTGGTGAAGAGTCTTCACATGATGAAAATCAGAAAGATATGGATAGCGGTGTTATGATGGATGATGATGCATCCATTATTACCAAACTATTAGGAAGATGCGTAGATGAAGAAGATGATGATTATGTAAAGGATACTCATTATTTAACTGATGAAGAACTAAATGACATCAAAAGGGGTGTAAGAAAGTTTAATAAGAAGTGGGCAGATAAGAAGGTTAAGATCACTATCCTAGTTGGAGGACACTATAACCATGATGTGGACAGTGCAAGAAACAGTAGGGGGATAGAGGTGGGACAGGAATGAATTTTAGTTTCCCTAAATATGATCCAATGTGTATGAAGCCTGAGTTTGTTATGATACAAACTTTTGAGAGCACTAGACAAGCATTCTATTATAGAGTAGAGGCCAATTAAAATAATTAAGAATACATTAAAATGGGTTGGGGTTAAAGTGTATTTGGTAACAGTTGTGGATGGTCAATATCATTAGGGTTTGATGAGAAAACTGAGTCATTTCATGTGAAGAAGTATGTGGGTAAATTAAATGTTAAAAAATTATATTAATATTTACTATTTTTTAAAAAAATATATATTTAAAAACTATAATTCTTTTAGTTTCTAAATATAAATTTTTTTTAAAAAATTAACAAATATTAATATAAATAAATTTAAGGCAAACTTAAATCAAAAAATTGAAATAGTACAAAGAATATGGGATAGATGGAGAATTTTAAGATTCTACATTTTCTCTAAAATTGTTCTCTTATTTATCTTATGTAGTGATAATTTGTTTTTATAATGCCTATGTTTTCCATTTGGATAAAATAGCTTGTTTTTTTTGTTTTTTTTTGAGTTAGTTGGGGGGGGGGGGGGGGGGGGGGGGGGTGTAAATGCTAGTAACGAAGATTCAATTCAGGACTTAAATGTCAAGTAATACCAGCTTTTAGGACTTCATATGCAATTTGTCACAAAATCAGAAGATGCCTAGCCACTTAACGTCCAGTAGCATCAGCGTAGGGAGCCGGACCCGGAACCGGAAGACCCTCGAATCCGACACGATCGTTACTCCTGATAAGGCCATTCTTTCTTTAGGACAGAAGCGACTGGCGAAGCAAAGGATGACGATAATGGTGGACACATCGGAATGTCCAACAGGAGTAATTCCGCACGACGATCTGCTTTTGAATTCGCCGGAGTTCGGGCGTCCTTCAACTTCTGGCGAAGAAAAATCAGCCATATGTTCGAACGAATGGCTGGCAATGGATGGATGGACATCTTTTGCGACGGCGTTATGGTAATGTGCGCTGCCTATGTGATCAGTTTTTGCTCTCAGTTAATTACAAGGAAGATTACGG
The DNA here is from genome assembly GCA_039654915.1 of Aquilaria yunnanensis. Taxonomy (NCBI): domain Eukaryota; kingdom Viridiplantae; phylum Streptophyta; class Magnoliopsida; order Malvales; family Thymelaeaceae; genus Aquilaria; species Aquilaria yunnanensis. The sequence goes on from CM077593.1 coordinate 18,174,179, forward strand.
TGGAGAAGAAGTAGAAAATTTTCCTGTCCAATGAAAACAAGAAAATTGAGGGGTCACTTCATGCCCGTCTTCCTTAACATACAATAATGAAACTTAACCATTTTCAGTATAAAAAAATTAGTGTCTTCTGCTATAACGAGGATGTGTTGTTACAGGTCATGGTTTATAAAGGATCTCACTTATTTATAACATCTGTGTTTTCCAACATTTAAGCTAGAAAAGTTGTTTAACAGTTTCATTGACGAGTTACAATCTGCTTTCTTCATTTGATGATTCAAGTACAATCTGCTTACTTCATTTGATGATTCAAGTTTTATGATTATTTTTATGCTGATAATTTGAAACGTTTATGGAGAGTATAAGTTGATCCTATTAGATGGAGAGGTGAGAAGGATAGAGCACGTACCATTTGCATTAATTTAGACTTTTTTTTTGCAACTCTCTTCGGCCAAACCAACCCCTGAAATTTCGATTAGTTTTTCTGGCTCCTGTCAGATGCTACACTCTGAGTTGCCCATAATGCAATCAATTCTCATTCGTGATGCTATTTATGTAGTCAATTGCAAAAATTTTCTAATGTATATATTTGTCTCCCTAGTTGATAACAGAAACGAAAGTCCTGTATTTCTTTCTTCATTCCTGACATTAGATTCAGCCCCATCATTTGAATTTCATGTTTATTTATCACTCGATCTTTGGTCTATTATGCCTATTTATTGCACCAAAACTTTTCAGGCTGATGTGGTTGAACGTCTACCACTGCAACACGACAAGCACCTACTAAAGGTTGTAGATGTTGTGCTTTCTCATCAGGTATCTTGAGCATTGCGTGCCTATTAAAGTAACAACTCTTTTGGTTTTCTTTTTTTATCCTTTTTATTCATCAAAGTTTTCTATGCTTGATGGTTGATACTATAGGCAATTGTTTCCTTGTAGGGTATCCTGCGTAAGAATAAACTAATCGTCAAACTCATGGAGCAATTTGTTTAATCCTGCTGCTTATGAAGATAAGCTCATTAGATTCTGTAAACTGAGGCATCCACAGCACTCCAAGGTTAGCTATTCTCTAAGTTAATATCCCATCCTACTATTAGCAAATCTATGTTATATGCTTTGTAAATTTATAGAAGTATGACATGGTTTGAAACTTATGATGGAGACATAAATGTAAAACACTTCTGAGCTCTACTATCAGGTACCCTGGAAAAAAGAATGAGAGGACACAAGCAAAAAATGCAGTAGTTCAGAGTTAAACATCTACATGGCGATGTAGAAACAACAACCTTTATCCCTACCCAAAAAAGAAAACAAAAACATAGAGCCATCCATTCTTTTTGAGACAAAGCAATTATTGTTTAGTGGACTTTCAAGATAGAACCGCGTGAGAATGTCAACTTCTATAGTAGTTATCAAACCAATGACAGTTTGCATTATCATGTTAATCTTGATATTCGGAGTAAATCTAATTCTGAACCTGCGTACACAGTTGGCTCTAAAGGCAAGCTGTTTGTTGCAACAAACAAAATTTAGTGAACTCTGCTCTAGCATTCACAACTGCTCTAGCATTCACAAAACTCTTTCTCAACCTGGTCTGGTTAGTGGGAATGGAGAAACTATTGATATGTATGGCAGCCCAACTGTCATTATTGAGACTATCAGTGATCTAGTTAGTTCTAGCTTAGCTGTTGAAGATTCCCTTGTGGGTGATATGTTTGATCATTCCAGCCAGACCCTTAAAAGGAGCGCTGTGGAGGCTTATGTTCATAGAATGTACCAGGTATGATCATTTAGAATTAGAAGCCTGTTTATTTAGTCGTTTGAAAATCATTTCTCTATTTAACCTCTTATATTGACATCAGCCATCCCTTGTGAATGGCAGCTTCAGGATGCAGAGGCATAGATCTGGTCTGATAGCTTTTTGGGAGTTCTTGGGGAAGCATATACAGAGAAGGAATGAATCGGAACCTCCAACTTTACATGGACAATTGGTTGGAAAACACAAAAGAGAAAACTGGGGAGCCATGGTTTTTGTTGAGTCTTCAATTTTTATCTGAAATTATTAGAGCAGCTATAGGGGAAACAACTTGTATCCTTCATGAAGTGACTCCAAATGGATTTGTCAAACCTTTTGGCCTTGGCAATTTGATGCACATTGCATTTATAATCACCAATACAAAGAAAAGTTCACTTCAAGAAAGGTAGAAGAATCATTTTGCTCATCTTTCTTTAAGTCATCAATCTTCCTTCAATTGTTAAGTGGTTGATTCAAGAGTAATGCTTTGTACAAACTCCAAAACTTCAAAGTCATTTTGGAGGAAATATGACCTTGAGTTTGATTTTGGCTCTAGGAAACCCCATATTGAGTTTTCAGTGCTCCTTTACTTATTTTTAGGGGGCTGTACCAATCCTGAAATCCTCTTGTCTGAACTGATGGATAGTTCGAGAAAAAAGATAGTGCAGATAAGAACAAAGTGTTCATAAAAAAATGTCATGAAAAGGTCAGTTTCATAACCAATATTACTGTTTAAGTGTGCAATGAAAGCTAAAATTAGTTAGAAGATACTCCTGCATAACATCTCCTTTGATTGTTTTGAGCAGTCATGAAGATCATTGTCAAGGGATGAGCAATAAGATCATAGAAATTCTCAAAGAACAAGGATTGGGACCAAGACTAAATGCTTCAGGCATTGGGGTTATCAGCTGCATCATTATAGGGGGTGAAGGTCAAGCGCCTACCAGGCACTTCTTTTGCTGGTCAAAGGAAAAGCTATATTTTGAGGAAGAACCTCTTTTGCGTCATCTTGAGCCTCCTCTTTCAGTCTTCCTTGAACTGGTTTGTTGTTACATAACTCCGTTCCCATGAAAGTTACAACATGAAGAAAGTACTCAACATCTGAACTTGGAAACGTCGGAGAGTCATTTGACTTTCTCTTCAACTTCACTAAGTGTTTTGTGGTCATTAAAGGATGTAATGGACGAGCTAGAACTTAATGTGCAGAGTTCTATGGTAAAGGTGGACCATGTTCATATGTTCCTCTGTATCTTACACAAGAAACATATAGATGATCTCTTGCCAGCGCACAAGTAAGCACCTCCACTGGCTTATTCATTTAGCTATATCTCTAGTAATAAGTGTGAAATAAATTTATGTGTTCTTACATTTATCTTAGCAGGAGGTTTGAATTAAATCACGGAGAGCAAGAATATGCTGTCGAGTCAATGTTAAAAGAACTGGCACAAGAAAGCCATGATTGTGTTGGTATGATATTGTGCAAACTAAATGTTTTGGAGTGGGAAGTGAAGCTTTGGATATCCAATGCTGGGGAAGCTAGTGGTGTTTGGAGGGTTGTGGTAGCAAATGTGACTGCCCAGACTTGTATTGTGAATGTAAGTAGTTTGAACTAATTCTATCCCAACAATGGTTTGAGAATTGTTGTTTTAATTGTTTTATAAAAGGAAGCAAGTGCCACAAATAAACAATATGTCACACATCTCTTTATAATACCTTCTCATGATCTATTAGAAGATACCTGCTGAGAAATGGGTGACTGTTTGCCAAGATATCTGGATAATTGGACTATAGAACGAAATTTTTTAGGTCAGTACCTTGTCTACTGCATAAAATTTTTAGGCATGATTTTCTCGTCTTCCCTAAATGGATTATATCATGAAAAATCTATTGGGTTCACCTAGATATATCGAGAACTAGAGGATCCCAGCAAAAGTGGAGTTTTTCACCATTCAGTTTCTGCAAGGGGTCCTCTTCATGGAATGCCAGTTAATGCTCAATATCAACTTCTAGGAGTTCTCGATCGCAAAAGACAGCTGGCAAGGAAGAATAATACCGCATACTGCTATGATTTTCCATCAGTAAGCCTGTTATGGCGATTCTGGTTTTCTCTCCATCATCCTGCTCTTTCTTCTTTCACAATGATTAAGAACTACAAAGCATTATAATTGAGACTGCATATTGTTTCAGACATTTGAGACAGCCTTCAAGAGGATATGGTCGGCCTACTTGCCAGAAATGAAAAATATAGCTCATTTTAAGGCAGTGGAACTAATGTTTGCAGATAAAAACGGTGAATTGGGTACTCCTCTTGTACCTGTAGAGCGCTCACCCGTGCTCAATGATGTTGGCATGGTAGCTTGGTGCATGGAGACGTCTACTCCTGAAATCCCATCTCTGGAAGGAAAATTTTCGTTGTTGCCAATGACGTAACCTTCAAGGCTGGGTCTTTTCGACCTAGAGAAGGTGCATTCTTCCTTTCAGTTACTGATCTTGCTTGCACTAAGAAACTGCCGTTAATATATTTGGCTGCAAACTCTGGTGCCCAATTTGGAGTAGCCGAGGAAGTCAAATCATGCTTCAAAGTTGGTTGGTCTGATGAATTGTTACCAGATCGTGGCTTTCAGTATATTTACTTTAAGTTCTGAAGACTTCTCTCGGATTGGGTCTTCCGTAATAGCGCATGAGATTAAGCTAATGAGCGGGGAAAGTAGATGGGTCATAGATACAATCATTGGGAAGGAGCATGGTTTGGGGGTTGAAAATGTGGTAGGGTGTTCAGCTATAGCTAGTGCATTTTCTCGAGCATATACAGAAACCTTTACTTTGGCATATGCCTGTGGCAAAACGTGGGAATTGGTGCTTATCTTGCAGGTCTTGGCATGCGATGCATACAAAGACTCGACCAACCCATTATTTTAACTCATTTCTCTGCATTGAACAAACTACCTGGGAAAGAGGCATATAGCTCACACATGCAACTTGGTGGGCCTAAGAAAATGGCAAAGAATGGAGCTGTTCATCTCACTGTCTCAGATTATCTTGAAGGCATATCAGCTATTCTAAACTGGCTAAGCTTTATTCCATCATATGTGGGAGAAGCTCTTCCCTGTTTAGATCCCACTGATCCTCCGAAGTGGGCGGCCTGTTTTGTACATCCCTGAAAGTGTTGAGACCGCAGAGGGTGATAAACTTCGAATACAAGATGATTAAAAAAATGGCACTAGAAAATTTACATGGTTCAACCTTAATTTAGGGTTACATTAATGGGATAAACTCAATAATTTTCTTCCACTAATAAAATAATAGGTTTATAGAGAAAAAATATTTTTTAGACAACAATTCGAAATGTATAAGATAAACTCAAAATAATGGCACTCAAATGTTTCTCAAACTCATTAAATAAATACTTCACTATTTTATCACTCCCAAAAACAAATCTTTCTCTCTCACAATTTTTCATTTGCTCAATTAATTGAACAAGTTACATGGTACAACTTCAAATGAGGAAATAATGATGACTTTTTATAGGTGAGGCACCGTCTCAATCCTCTCCGAATTTCAATAAGTTCGGCCTGGTACCTAGTTGTTTAATTCTGCTGCACCACGAGCCGCAACATTGAACTAAAATAAGCGAAAAAGAAAACAAGAGAAAGACAAGAAAGAAACAGAGAAAAGAAAGAAACAGAAAAGAACAAAACAACCCCACATGGGGGAAAGAAAAAGTCAACAGAAAGCTCATGTGACCCTCGTGCTGCTATTTGTGGTGCTTTTGATGATAATGGCAAATGGAACGGGGGGATTTTTGACGAGCATAGCTTTATTAAGACACAAGAAGGTTGGGCGAGGACAGTCGTGAAAGGAAGGGCAAAGCTTGGAGGAATCCCTGTAGGAATAATTGCTGCCGAGACACAAAACTGTCATGCACGTTATTCATGCTGACCCAGGACAGCTTGACTCTCATGAGAAGACTGTGCCTCGAGCTGGGCAGGTATGGTTCTCAGATTCTTCAATCAAGGCAGCTCAAGCAATATCAATCGGACTTCGACAGGGAAGAGCTTCCGCTTTTCATTCTGGCTAACTGGAGAGGCTATTCAGGTGAACAGAGGGATCTCTTTGAGGGGATTCTCCAGGCTGGATGATCAACCATTGTTGAAAACCTCAGGACATACAATCAGCCAGCTGTTTTCATTTATATTCCCAGTATTGAGATGTACGCTGATGGAACTGCTACATGTAATGTCCTTGATACTGATTCAGGCCCAAGGAACTAGTGGAATGCATGAGCAGGCTTCACCAACATTTCATAAATCTGAAAGGAAAACTTGAAGAAGCCAAGAGCAGTACGGAGCACATGATATGATTAATGGAAACCATACTACTGCAAACAAAATCACGTCAAAACCAACTTCTTCCATTGTACACCCAAATAGCTTCCAAATTTGCAGCACTGATCCACGACACTTCATCTCGAATGGCTGCCTAAGGCTTGATAAATGAGGTTGTGGATTGGAGTACTTCACGATATTTTTTCTACAGAAGATTTCGTTGCAGAATATATTGCTGCGAATGAGCTGGTTAAAACTGTGAAGAGTGATGTTTGTTACAAACTGGAGCATAGAGCAGCAATGGAGTTGATCCAGAGCTGGTATCTAGATTCTATTCATTTAAAGGAAATAAGAGAAGATGCATGGACTGATGATGACAACTTTCTCATGTGGAAGGATGACGCACCAAATTATGAGGACAAGTTACGGGAGCTGCAAATCCAACAGGTTTTGCTTCAACTGACAAGTATTTTTAGTTTGGAACCAGACATGCGTGCTCTAAGGAGCCTTCTAAGCGAGATAATTAATCATGCAAATATTTTCTTTATGTCAGTCATGAAGCCCTTTTTCAGTGTCTAGAAAGTTTAATATCACTGTCTTTAACTGATGCAGATGGAACCATCGGGTTGAAGACAAGTTGTCAGTGAGCTCCATAAGCTGGTTGGTCCTCATGTCCCTGGATCTGTTGACACGAGTTTGATTTGGTTTACTGAGCATGAGAATTGGTTTACCAGTGACTCTTATCACAGTAACGTTATTGAATCGGCATGGATTTGCCTATTTTCTTTTGCAAAACCCCAAAACGGTATATTACAAGGGAGGATTGAGGCGTGCATGTGTAATTAGTTAAGAATTGGGGCGACGGTTAATTAACTTATAAGCTAAGGTAGCTCTTCTAAACGAAGTAAAAGAGGTGGACTTACTTGGTCTGGCGCGTTTCATGGACAGGACTTAACTTGGATTCTCAGCACTACTAATACGTAGCAGGTGGCCCAAAGTCCTTGATTCTGGTATTCAAACTAAGAATACCACTATATGAAGGGTCTTCTACAAAGTCCCCACCAATTTTGGGGGATTAGCATAATAACCTAAAAAAATTAGGTTCAGTCTCATTTTCACTGCTATATACACTTTTTCACCTCCAATGCTGAAAACCTACTGTTTTTCACATATTTTGTTTGCACTGTTGATTTAAATAAATCTTAAATCAAGCTCTTTCAGAATAATTTTTCAATGAATTCAAACAGTTAAATAATATTATTTGTCTCGGGTCCTTTGAAATATTTAAGTTTGACATTGAGATTAAAGAGTGGTTTGAAAACTAATGAGCAATTAAAGTTACCATTTTCACCATATTTATATGTACATACATTTTTTTTTCCCATTGGTGATAGAATAAAAGGAGCACGTAGATTTGCAACCAAATTTGGAGGGTCAAAATGTAATTAGAACGAAACATTGAGTGTGAAAGTGTAATCCACGCAAAAAACTTCGTGTAGCTTTTAAAATAAGTTCCGAGGTGTGATGTCGTTATAGGCTGATTAATTCAAATTCTAATCACATAAGTAATTGGTAAATGAAGTCAATCTTATCGATTACTTTCTTTTTGCTTTATGTGTTTGAAATGAAGTATAACTTATATGTTAATTTTAAATTCAAGGTGTAGTTAAATTGTAGCTAAATTATAATTTGAGTTATCATGAATTCTCATAAGGATGCAAAATTAAGATAATTAAGCTGTAACAATTAAAGTCCCCTCAACTATATTATAAGGATTTGTTACAACTTAATAACTGAGTATACTATACATAAAAATATGCCATAAAATTGCCTAATTTATTTTTAAAAAAACTAAATTTTTATTGCTTTATAAAACGTATAGATATTATATTACTTTTTTCTTTTTTACATATTAGCGGGCAACTAGGGTTATAATCCTTCCAGCACAATGAGAAAATTTTTCTACTTTCCCCAAGTCAACACACCCGGCAAAAGGTTTATTTTGAAGTTAAATTTGTTTGTGTTTGTATTATTTATCACGTATGGCGGCTCAAAAGAATTGTTTTGACGCTTCCCAGGCAGGCCCACCTTCACCGTTGGTCGCAATACTTGTCTTTCAAGCATTTTCCTCGAGTACGAGCAAAAGATGGCGTCTTCCAGAACAATGTTATATAAAATTGTTTTATATTTGGAAAGAGAAATCAAGTTGGCCAAACAACTTGATATGAATATTTTTATGGTTCACTATACATTATACTATATGTTAAAAGCCGTTTTTAGGTTACTATTTATTTTAATAGTAATCTGTTGTGTCTTTTTGCTTTTACCCTTAGTTTTGGATTGGTTTGCTTTGATTTTTTTTTTATGTGATTGCTTCTTTTAAAAATTTGGTTAAAATTTTAAAAGACAATAGCTTTTTGAGAGTCTATTTTGCTGCTCTCACACTTTCATTTGGTTTCACGATTCTTTTTGGTGAAACACATTTCAAATCCCTGTATTGTTTTTTTTTCCCTTATTAGACCCTAAGTTTGATCAGCTCGACGCTTTGGACCCTAAACTTAGTAACTACTTAATTTTAGTGTTTTTGTTTAATCTCTTGATTTTTTTTTATGGTGTGTTATTTTCTAAACTAAAACATTGGTTACCATGATTTATTTATTTTTTTTAGTGAAATAGAGCTTTTTTTCCTTACCTTTTTCTAATTTAATTGTTAAACTCCTAATGCATAAGGTTTTTACATTTTCTTTAGCCCCCCAAACTATTTTTATTGCTTTTCTTTATTATTATATTATTTAATATTGTGACATTATGTGACCGCCGCACCGCACGGGCCTTTGGAACTCGTTATTACCTAATCTTAAACAAAGCACGGTCAAACTTTTTAACAAAACCAAAAATGAAAGAAAAATTGCAACCTTGTATAAATTACTCCATCAATTTTAAAAAGGTGAAAAGTATTTTTTTATTATTCCAAAAAAATTGAAACATTTCCTTCTTTGAAGAATTTTTAAGAACTAATTTAGCTTGTTACCCTCACTTAAACTCTCATTACACAAAATTTAATAATGATTTTTTTAATCTTCTTTTAAATTTTCACCATGCAAAGTCTAAAAAAGATTTTTTTTTCTTCACAAAATATGCTTTTTTCTAATCAATAATGAACCGAACAACATGTTACAATCTAATAATGACATAAGTCTCTAAGGAACAACATAAACATAAAATTGACCACTAAAAAGACAACTTGCTCCTGCAACACCAAATGGAAAGAAGAGAATCGAATCATTCCATGTAAACCAGAATAAAGTTGGAATAGATAACCCATAAATAACTAGAACAAAGCATAGATAAAATATGACCAAATAAAATGTGGGTCAACCCCTAATACTAAATCAACTAACATAAAGTCTAATATAATGAATAGATAAAAAAATTCTAACAAAATCACTTGATTCATTATTCGAGAACGCCTCATTATTGAGTTTACCTTTTTCAACCTATGACCTTCACCTGACTCACTAACATAAAAAATGGATCAATCATATATGTCTGCAGTAGAGCATTGAAAGAATTAGATAATACTCCTACTAATGGTGATAAATAGATTTTGTGAGGATAAAGAGGAAGAAGAAACAGTAAAAAAAAAATGGATAAAGAAAGAGAGAGAGAGAGAGAGATGGGGGCTAGTTAATCGGGTGGAAGAAAAACAATAAATCGACTGGCTAACTTGAATTGTAATCCAAATCCAACCAAAGACACAGAGAAGCAAAGAGAAATATGATGCAGAGAAAACTAGAAAAGAGAGTAGGAAGCAACGGCTTTATCTAGCCTCCAAAAGAAAAGAATTTTTTTGTCATCATATAAGCTTTCACCACATAAAATTCAAACAATTTTTTTGTAAAAAAAATTATTTCAGTGGTAAAACTGAAAAAAAAGTACCATAAATTACACACTTTAATCTCTTTGTATAGAGAAACATTTTATCCTTTATAGGTATAGGGAGTATCGTTTATCACTTGACTTGTGCTGAATAGAGGTGGCCAATGGGCTAAACTAACTGTTGACACCCAATTTCGTCCGGCCTTTTTTTTTAAAAATTAAAAAAAAAACTAATTAAAAAAATTATTATTATTATTATTATTATTGCTAAAAAATTTTAATTATGTTAATTAGTTTAAAATATATTTTTATTTTGAGAAGATTTGATTTAAAATAATATATGTGTGAATATGTATGTGTTTGAAATAAAAATAAAATTTCAGAAAAAAATGACAAAAAAATTAAAAGTTTGAGGTAAAAATGACAAAATTGAGAAGTTTCGGACAAAATTGACAAATTCTGAAAGTTTCAGGAGCTTTGGGTAATGTTACGCGTCAATTTTGGGCCTAAACGGACGTTTCTAGCCCAAATTGACAGAAAACGTTAAAATTGTCAAAATCAGAAGCTTCTGAGCTTATCCAGAGCTGGAGTAACGTAAAGGACTGAAACTGTCATTTTACCAATTTAAAAGATAAGTTTGATTTTTTTTTAATTTATCGTTCCACAGTTCAGCTAAGCTCCTTCTATAAATACCCCCCCAAATTCAGTGCTGAACATATAGAAAATCAGAGAAAAAAGTTCAGAGCTCCGTTTTAAAAACGGAAAAATAGAAGCCTTAGTCCTAGCCTCTCCTCCCTCTGCCAGAACAGTCCCAAAATTATCTTTTCTTACGTTTCGACTACCTTCTTCCTCCGTTTTCTCTTTCTTTCTTTTGCTGTCGCCGTCCTATCCCGCTGCCGTCGCCCTGCCGCCGCCGTCTCGCCGTCGCCGTCACTCCTACGCCGTCGCCGTTGCCGTTCCGCCATCCTGCCGCCGTCGTCCTGCCGTCTCGCGCCGCCGCGTCCAGCCGTTCCGCCGCCGCGCCCAGCCGTCCTGCCGCCGTCGCCCCGCGCCCTCACCGCCGTCGTCCCGGCCGCCGTTGCCCTTGCCGCCGTCGCCCTGCCGCCCTGCGCCCCGCCGCCGTCGCCCCGTCGCCTGGCCCGCCGTCGCCCCCAGCAGCCCCCCCCTGCCGTCGCGATTTCACGTTTCCTGTTAACAGGAAATTCAAATTTAAAATAAAAAAGGTACAACTCTCGTTTAATCATTCATCTTTTCAATTTCTTTCACTTTGGTCACTAACCGTTTTATTTTGTTTTTGCAGAAAACTGTACTAACTTTTTGTTTATTTATTTCTTTATTATTGTTATTATTACTAACCCCTTTTTTTTTATTGTTATTAACAACTAATTAATCTAACTTTACTAACTTTTTTTTATTGTTATTAACAACTAATCTAACTTTACTAACTTTTTTTTTTTATTGTTATTAACAACTAATCTAACTTTACTAACTTTTCTTTTTATTGTTATTAACAACTAACCATATTAACTGTGCTAACTTTTATTATTATTGTGTTATTAAAGTGGATGGCCAAAAAGCCCCACTTTATTATTATTAATTTTTTTTATGATTAAAAAAAATAAAAAGGGAATTTTATGTGAATAATTTTTAAAGGCTAATAAAAATCACTAATAAATAAAAAAAAACAACTATCTTTTATTATTTTGAGACATAACTTTTATTCCTTTTAATAAACAAACATAATGAAATAATGAAAAATAAATAAATAAATAAATGAATATAAATCATTTTTTTCAAATATATCTTTAAAAGTAATGATTTTTAATTAATAATTAATTAAATAATTAATACAATTTAATAAAAATTAAATTCCATGTCCAAATGATCCGCCAGGATCCATGGCTTGGAACATATTTTAAATAGAATATATAAAATATTTTTTTAAATAAAGTATATAAATAAATTTTCCTTTATTATAAAAAATAAAAACTTTGAACTAATATTTTTACTTATCTCTTTATCCAGCAAAATAATAAAATATAACTTTTTAGTTTCTTTATTAATAAAAAGAATAAAAGAGTAAAAATTTTTTTTTGGGCTAATATTTTACTTATTTCTTTCAAAATAATAAAAATATATAAATTTTTATTTTCTTTATTAAATAAAATTTTATCCAAATGATTTCAAATAAAGGTAATAATACAAAATTAAATCTCTTTACTTATTAATTAGACGTATTTATAAATTAAAAAATTGAAAAAAAAAATCTTTTAACAAACAAAAAGAACATTAAAAAAATCATATAAATATCAAAAACTTTTCTTTATATACATATAAATCTTTGATTTCTTTAATCTTTTTTTTTAAATAAATTATATAAATATCAAAACTTTACCTTTATTTTTTTTAAAATATACATATAAATTTTTAGTTTCCTTATTAAATAATCATTTTTGCTTAATTTTTTTATAAAAAAATAAAACAAATAAATATTAAGACTTTTCTTTTTGAAATATACATATAAATTTTTGGTTTCATCATTAAATAAATAAAGTTTTGTTTACTTTTTGATTCACCTTTTTATCAAATAAAATATTAAGACTTTACTTTTATTTTAAAAAATATACATATAAATCTTTAGTTTTCTTCATTAAATAAATAAAACCTTGATTAAATAATTACTTTCTTGGTTCATCTTTTATCAAATTAAAAAAATAAGCTTAAAAATAAATATGTATAAATATCAAGACTTTTTATATAAATCTTTTCTTGAATAATTAATTTTGGTTTATCTTTTATCAAACAACAAAAATCAATCAAATACATGAATATTAAGATTTTATTTTTAATTCTTTTGTTTTCTTTGGTAAATAAAATCCTAGTATTAAATAAAAAGAAATAAAAAAAAAAAAGAAGAAAACCTCCACTTTATTTATTGTTATTTAATTTTTATTTATTTTATGGTTAAACTCATTTCATTTAAAGAAATTAGCCATAAAAAATATATATGTAAAATAAATCTGAACCAGATTGTTAAGTAAAAAAAAAAAATTTTTTTTAGTTCATGGTATATTGGCTGGAAACTGTCTTGTGCCCGCTTTTGAGCTGCTTTACCTGGTGAAGAGGGTCTGGCTGAGTAACAACGCCCCGTACCATGATCAAAGATTTTTATTTTTAAACTCTTTGATTCCTTTAAATTAACTTCTTATTAAATAAAAAAATTAATTTTTTTAATTCTTTTATAAATTGAGTAATTCTTTAAATAATAAATATCCTTCATTAAACAAGAAAAATCAGATAAGAAAAAAAAAAAGAAAGATAAGAGAAAGATAAAAATCAAAAAGACAAAGAAAAGAAAAGAAAAGAAAGAAAAGAATAATAAGATATAAAAAAGAAAGATTTTTTTTAAATCATTAACAAATTTAATAACAAAAGACTTATAAGTTAAACTAATAATTAATTCCATAAAGTAATAATTAAATAATTAACTCTAAATAATTTCCATATCCGCATGATTCGGCAGGATCTACGGTTTGGAAAATATCGACTTTTTTTAAAATTAAATAAATAAAAAGATAAAAATCCATATTTTTACAATATGGATAAATTTGTTTAAAATTTCATCAGATTCCGTGTCCAAATGACTCGGCAGAGTCCATGGTTCGGAATTAAATCTTCCGTGTCCAAATGACTCGGCAGAGTCCATGGTTCGGAAGTATCAAATTCTATACAAATTAATTACCAAAAATTCACATCCGATTAATTCAGTTAAAAATTCTAGATTGAAAATTAACTAAAATTTTTCTAAAAGCAAAGCAAAACAAAATTAAAATCAACTAAGGTGCCAATTTTGGGCGCTATAACAAAGTTGTTTTAGCGTAACCGTACTCCCGATCCCCGAACTCTCGCAGACCAATTTTAAGGTGTCCAATCGACCTAGGTAAACAGATTGGTGGCGACTCCCGAAAACGAACCGCACGTTGCCACACTAACCCAGGGCCAGCTTGGCCTAGCCTGGCTTGGGTTAGGAAATGTCGGCCCTGGCACAGCCCACCTTAGCACAGGTTATGCTTAGGCCAGGCCTAACCCTAGTTAGGGATGGGCCGAGGGGGGTCCGTGTTAGGCCAAATTTTCCAGATTTCAAAAAAAAGTGTTGAAACATATTTTGAAAAATTATTCGAGTGTAACTTAAATATACATGTTTTTATTTGAGGAAAAACATCACCACTAATGTAAATTCTATTAATGAAAAAGCTAAATGGCACTTAAATCATTTGGAACATGCTTTACACTTGAAAATAGTGAAATATTCCAAAAAAAACCAAAAATTAAAACATAAGATTTGTGCTTCATAGCATAATCAGTGCAAGTATAATCTAAAAATTGAAATGAAAACCTATAATCTACTATTGTGTCTCATCATCTGAACTCTTCATATCTTGTTTCCTTAAAGCAGCAAAGGATCAATCCTAATTACAGATACAAACCTCAATGCCCTCAGGTGTAAGCCTTGCATGTTTCTCCAAGATAACTCTTTTCCCTGTACTAAAAACTATCTCAGAGGTGATAGTAGAGACAGGTACTGTCGAAATCTGTTAAGTCATTATGGATAAGATTGAAAATCTTCCTCTCTTGTTATTCCACCACTTGAGAATATCCTCCTGATTATTCTCGAATGAACTCCGAAAGTAGTCATCCCATTTAGGCAATCCTGGGTTTGTGGGTCTTGGTAGTTTCAGTATAGATGTCACAAGGTTGAACTGTGATGACAAGGACGAGGTGAAATGTTGTGCCGGTGTTGGCTCAGATGCCTTAACCTTATTAGAATGACACTCATAGTAGAGTTTGTATAACTCTATCAAATTATAGTTAGCCTCAACATAAATAGCAAGTAAAAAAACTTGACTTTGTCCTAGATATGCATGATAGATTGCTTTTAGCAATTGGAGACCTCATAATTTTTACATTCAGGTCTAATGTATATACAACTAGATAAATTAGCAGGATCTCTTAAAAAAAGTCTAGCCATTTCTTTTACATTGCTTCTACAATTAGTTTTAAAACTCATCGTCCTTGTGTTAGTTGAAAACATAGACAATGTTTACAAAATACAACAATATTTGGTGCATAGTTGGATAATAAACATTAAAGAAAAAGTTTGTTACCTTATAAAAATACTTTAATAACTCAACCAACTGAAAACATTTTCCCCACATATCATTGGTTAGTTATTTAGCTTGTACTCATGAGCTTACAAAACGAGTCAAAAGATTTTTCAATGGTTGGGTATCATTCAACATTTCAAAAGTTGAGTTCCATCGAGTAGGTTAATCTAGTTTAAACCTTTTCTAAGAAAAATTTATCTCATTTTTAATACAAAATATTTTAAACTCATATGCCAATTTGTTTCTTTTTTTTTTTCAGAAAAAGTAATATATTCTGAATTGGAGTGATTTCAGTCTGCAAGAACTATAAATCATTTTGAACACATAGATCTAATATGTGACACATGCACAAATATGGCAAAATTTTCCTTCAAGCAGTGGTTTTAACTTTTTTTTATCAATTCTTTCATCATCGAATTATTGTTAGAAGTATTGCCAAAAGAAATAGATAAAACTTTATTAGAAACAAAAAATTCCCACAAATTTTTCATTATGCAGTTAAAAATGTTTCACCCTATATGATCAAATTCCATGTATTTAAATGCAATGATATGTTTTTGCATTACCTAGTCATCGTCTATCCAATGAACGGTCACATAATAATAATTTTGTTATATTGGTGATGTCCATAGATCATATGTAAATGAAAGACAATGATAAAATGTAGAGAAATATGTTTGTAAATTGCACATCCTAGCTTTACACAACTTAAAACTTTCTCTTTTAGCTGTTTGTTTAAACATTTGTTTATAAATAGGATTTAGATTTTCAATAACAAATCTCTTTAAGTACTCATCCTCTGCTTATTTGAATGGTTTTTTGGTAATCATCATCCAATTTATTTAAGCTTGTCTAGCAGTTTTTGGGTTGTACTAAAAAAACCTAGACAGTCGGAGCTCCCCACGCCCATCAATTGGGTTTGTCCACTTGAAGTGTTGACAAGATCTCCGTGCACTTTGCTCAAAGGCCGGGTGAGCGTGCCCATTCTGGAATTCAACTTGTGCACGAACTTACTCCCATGGTGTTTACATTTGGCATACCTCGCATCACCTTCCTAAACTTACTCGAAATGCAGCCACATTGAAGCTTTTGAATTGCTGGATTTTCCTTGGGTTGCCTCGAGTTATTTCTTGCTTTGTGGCATCGGTTGCAACCCTTTGGCATTGCTCAAGTTGGCTTGGGTTAGTGTAACCTCCTCAACATCATCATTCGAGAGTTGATCATTGAGGCCCAAGTCATAGTTTGACATATCAATGTTAGTGCCATCATCAGCAACTTCTTGGATATGGACACCTAGGCTTTTGTGGAACAATCAACCTTGAAAAAATGACCCAATCCTAGAGTAGGATAAGGAGCTTATGGCACATTTGCTGAAGTTCTTCCTTTATGAAGCCATTAGTGAGGGAAAATAATTATAGCTACAGAGAAGATTATAAGGATCTTATAATGAAATTAATAAAATATTAGTGGAAGATTAACAGAATGAATGAGAGTTAGTAGAGAGAATGAAAGAATATTGTAGATGGAGATTGGAGAAGTGAGCTCTGGTGTAAGGAAGTAGGGGAGGCTCCTTATTTATAGGAGAAGAAAAATGTGATTCGCTCAAAAAGCCCTAAAAAATAATCGTTTATGGCTGTTTAAGGGGGTAAATCTAAGGCAAAAAAAAAATGTTTGAAGCCATTTTGGGGGCAGGGTGTAATTTACCATTTTTTTAAAATTTTTTAAACCTACAATGGTAACTTGGGAAACGATTAACCTAGTCAGGGCATGACCCAACTTAGGTAGGTAGGTTCTGCTCGGTCCAATTTGGTTCCAAGTTGCATGTGCTCTTGGGTGGGGGCTGAGTTGATTTGGGCTTCCCTCATTTTTCTGGCCCATATTCACCCTGCCTCTTATCGAGTCCACTCTGTGCTGGGCCAAGCCTAAGTTTGACAGAGACTATCTGAGTTTGATCAAAGTAGGGTTTGGAGTGGCCTTGGGTCAACCCGGCCCTCTGGCCACCTCTGGTGCTAAGAAGCCTAGGTGAAGTGAGACCAATAAGATGTCTATTAAGCTATATAATATTTGTTGTACCTTTATATTGTAAAACCTTAACATGAAAAATTGTATATATGGTTCATGCGATGCCATATGTTATAAAACAATAACAACAACAACAACAACAACAACAACAATAGAGTAGTTATAGGGTACACTTGGATTATCAGTGTACAAATTCACTTTCATATTAATTATAAAAATTACATCGTACTTAAAACATCCTACAAAATGAACAACACTTTTTACTGAATGAAATGACACGTAATAGAAGAGCATAATTATGTGAATGAAACAGTACTTTTTACTAAATAAAATAACATTATTTACAAACAGTATATCTTATGAAATGAATAACACATTTATATGAATGAAATAACATTTCTATTGAATGAGACGACATTATTTACAAACAAAACATCTTATGAAATGAATATCATGCTACAGAATAACATATTTATATGAATGAAACAACTCTTTTTACTAAATGAAATAATATTATTTATGAACAGCACATCTTATGAAATGAACATCAAATTACAGAACAACACATTTATATGAATAGAATAATATTTTTACTAAACTTAACAGTACTATTTATGACCAACATATCCTATGAAATGGACATCAAATTATAGAACAATATATTTGTATAAATGAAATAACATTTTTTAGTAAACGAAACAATGTGCCCAAATAAACAATGAGGCAACCAATTATGCGCCAAACATTTGAATCCAAGCATAAACACATAAACAAACAGGGGAAGGTATTTTCTTGCTAGCTACTATTGCACTACCATTGCTGGTAGAGGATGAGTGAGAATTTTAAAGGACATAAAGACTTATTTAGAAAAATTAAAAAAAAAATAGCAATACATTAGTCTAAAAAGCAGTGAAGGTCTAAGTGGCTAAGGTAAAGCTTATTGTTCTTGAAGCATATTATCTTTCTTTCTCCGCCCCTCTTTCTCTCGCAACACAAATTCAAACTAGTGAGTTTACTAAGAAATAAAAACAACTAAAAGGAGCAAAACAATGAAAAAGAATAAGAATTAACCAGGTCTGAAGCAAATCATGGAAGACAGGTTGTACGAGAGTAGGAGGCACCAGGCCTTAGCATATAGAGTTCCTCCATCATGGCTGGGATGATTTTTTTGCACTGGGGCGATATTCGCTATAGAAATCAACTTCCAAACCTCATTCATCTCCTCTAGAAAAAAAAAAAAAAGAACAGGCACTTGGGAGGTGATTGTGAACCACCATATTGAAGGTGTTGATTGATGAAGGAGAAGTTGCGAATGAAGCCTTCTTGATTAGAAGTGGAAGGCGAAGCGACAAAACCGAGTGACATAATTGCAAATATTCAGGAACTCTGTGTGCAACTTGTAGATCAGGTGTATTTAAATTATTGTCTAATAATAATAATGATGATGATGATAATGTTTAAGATTAATCTTTCTATACCACCCAACTTGCTCGACTGTTGAGTTAACCAAAGAAAACAAATTTGTGTCTGTTACCCTGAACACTTGTTAAAAGAAGAAGAAGTTGACAATGATGATGGGAATCATGGGACACATACTTCTGGAAAAAACTATAAAAGACATTTAGGAGGCTAATAAGTTTCAAGGAATTATGTTCATTCTCTAGAAAAAAAAAATGGTGCACAGGGAGCAGAGATTAGTTAGGTGGGTGTCCTAGGTTGGCTTCCGATGCCTCATTACATAGACCAGTTTGCCTTGCAAGATTGCTTTAATTTGCCAATTCCAAGTTGGGGACTCGATCATGTCAAGACCATGAGTAGCACAAGGGTTGATTCCACCCAGCATTCCACCTTATCAGGCGTAGGGATAAATTGACTTGGAAACTTGATCACTACTATATTTTTTGGGTTATACTTGTGTCTTAAACTTTGTTAGGAATCATGAAATACCATTAACCATTTTTATGTGGCATACAGCACAAAAATTTTTTCAATCTGTTGGATTTTTGTGTGAATAATGCGATATTTTGTGTGTTAATGGTTTTTTTTTTTGTGTGTGCGCGCGTGTGTTTTTTTCCCCCCAATGCACGATGGTTTGCTATGGCGTACTGTATACCATGAGTTAGGGAATTTATTTTTTTCTCATTTTACATCAATGTACCATACACACACACACACACACACACACACACATATATATATAATGATAAAATATAATTAATACACATATTTTGACATGAATATTGATCTCATTTCATTTTCTATTTAAAAATAAAATTTAATTAAAAAATGATGTTTTTCATCTTAAAATTATATTTTTTATATATATATTTTTTACAAAATCAATAGCAACACTGGAGGTGGTATATAGAGATGGTAAAATTTGAACCGACCCGATGACCTGACTTAATCCACCTGAATCCAAGCCCGACTTGATCCGATTTGATAAAAAAAATTAATGACCTGAACTCGACTGTAACCAACTCGACCTGAATTCGAATATAATTGAAGGGAAAATTGAGAAAACCAGAACCCAAATGACCCAAACCCGAAATTACTCGAGTCTAAATTGACCTGAACCCGAAACAACCTAAACCCGAGATTGACCTGACCTAAACCCAAGATGACCAAATGACTAAACCTGATAAGACCCAATTTTAACCTTCACCCTAAACCTTAACTTTCCTCTTTCATTATCTTCAATATTTAAATATAGAAGGTTCCATGTTTAGTAACTTCCATTTTTTTAGACTTTCATATTTAATATGTCTCATATTTAGGAAATATGACTTTAGTAATTAGTGACTTTCATTTTTTAGTACTTCCATATTTAGTAAGTCTTATATTTGAGGAGGAGACTTCTATATTTAGTAGCTTTATTTTTTTCAGACGTTCATATTTTGTAATTCTTATATTTTGATAGAGGATTTTCATATTTAGTAACTTTCATTTTTTGACGACTTTTATATATTGCAAGTCCCATATTTGGGGAAGGAACTTCCATTTTTAATAAGTCTCATATTTAGATTCTTCCAAACGAAGTAATTTTTATATTTTATAAGTTTAATGTTCTGAATAAATAATTATTAAAATTACAACATTCATCCATAAACTTTTAAGTATAGTGCAATGAGGTACCCAAATTTTAAAAATTCAATTTCAATCACCACTAATAATTATAACATGAGTCCTTGAACTTTTGAAATCTTTGCACTTTCACCCAAAATTTTTCAAATTTTACAGTTTAGTCACTAATAGTGACTTGATTTGCATTTTATGGTAATTTCAAAGAAAATTCATTGGAACATAAGTATAGCAAAATTGTCATAGTGTTTGTCTAAGTGATAGCTAGCTGAGGATCTGAATGACCTGTACATTGATAGTTGAAGGGCATGAGTTTAGAAATATAATCAAGTATTATCAACAATGTTAAATCACCTAAATATGTACTACTAAACTATATTGAAGAATATTTTGATTAAATATAATAAAAAAAGAAAATTTAATTTAAATTAAATCACACAAAAAATAGAAGAAATTTAAATTTTAACAAAAATTGAAAAAAAAAATAAATTGATTCAATCATTTTGGCTTATATACTAGTAACCCGAGCGAACACAGAGGTCGACATGAATTTGACCTGAAATTACCTGAGACCAAAATTGACTCAACCTATAGTGAACCTGAACCCAAATAAACCCAGCTCAACCCAACTCGAACATGAATTTAACCCAAACCTAAATAGCTTGACTTGGACATGAATTCATGCTAACTCAATTAGATCTGAATCTGAATGACCTGACCTAAACCTGACTTGACCCACCTAATTGCCATCCCTAATGGTATACCATATGTCATACTTATAATTTACAAGTGTGACATGCCTAAAAGTAATGGTATTAAAAACCTTAGATTACACTCAGCTAAAGCTAGAAAGGCTTCTTTACCTGTAGCAATATGAAAGATGATAATTTTTATCATGGTATATATGTGATTTTTAGTCTCACAATTTAAACATTACATCTACAGATTTCAAAGGTTGAGGTGGAAAAATCGGCTATTTGGGTAGGTTATTTTTTTTAATATTCAAAAGTATGTATTTCCATAAAAATCTGGCATAATGGCTAACAGTTAGGGCACCCACAGTCTGAAGCGGGAATCAAATCTCACCGTGTGCATTTTGATCCAAACACTATCAAATTATGTCTTGACACCTTGAAGGTTTCAAGAAATAGGCAATAATAACTGCCTTATAACTTTTTCTTGAAATGTGAATGACTTCAAGGTACAATTTACTAGTTTTTTTGCTCATTTGTTATGTTGTCTGCACCTTTTGCCATCAGATCGGTCCGGCG
Source organism: Aquilaria yunnanensis (assembly GCA_039654915.1). Taxonomy (NCBI): domain Eukaryota; kingdom Viridiplantae; phylum Streptophyta; class Magnoliopsida; order Malvales; family Thymelaeaceae; genus Aquilaria; species Aquilaria yunnanensis. The sequence goes on from CM077593.1 coordinate 18,195,714, forward strand.
AAGACCTGGAAATTAAAGGATTTATTGTTGGCCTCAAAGATATAAATAAAAAAAAGTTTGGTAATCAATGTTCTTGTTATGAATACTTTGTATTATCATATTTGCTACTTAATTTAAATTATATTATCATAAGAAAACAAAAAACTTCATGTTTAAGTCGTGTTTTTGTTTTTTTAGGATTTTAAATTCATAAAAGTCATACTACTATCTTTGTCTATTGTATGTCAGTTTTTTGGCTGACACAAACCCCTTTTCCCATAAAAGTTGGGGAAATTTTCACAGGGTCCCTCATCTTGTTCTGTTTTCGTAGTTTGAAGGCTGAGTTGATCTGCGAAGAATTCAGGGGCAATAGCGTCCAAGTCAGTAAAGTTTAGGGGACAGATAGATTTATGCCAAAAATTCACCCTTGATTCTCATGTTCTGTTTTCGTAGTTGATCCGCGTCAAATTCTGGGGACAACAGCGTCCAATTGAAGAAAGTTTAGGCGCTGGTCAAGATCTACGTATGTTCGTATGAACAGCACTGAAGTACGGAAAAGGCCAACAACAACCACTACGGGGAAAATAAATGTGGGCAAAAGAAATGCCCGCAGCTTCTTCTCTGTTTCTATATTCATTTCAAACATCATCGATTCCTCTGTTTTCTCCTTCCAACCGCAATCGAACCAGAAAGAGTGGAGAAAACCCAATCAAAGAGAAAAAGAAAAAGCCATGAACTTAATTTTTCTCTGGACCAAAACCCAGGAACTTAAAACTTGGGTTCTCTTCCTCATCGTCTGTTCCCTGATCTGCTCCTCAGAATCCGACCCGAGAATCACCGAGTCGGGTCTCTTCTGCGGCAACGCGACGGCGGCACAAGGCTTGAACATCGTCACCACCTTCAGAGAAGATATGCAGGGCTTGGCGCAGCTCGTCACCAGCCGTCTCTTCGCCACCTACGACATCAACGGAACCAACCCCTTCTACGCCCTCTCCCAGTGCCACGGTGACCTCACTCAGACCGATTGCCTCCTCTGCTTCGCCGCCGCCCGCACCCGCCTCCCCCGCTGCATCCCCGCCGTCGGCGGTGCCCTCTTCCTCGACGGCTGCTTCCTCCGCTACGACAACTACAGCTTCTACCAAGAATCGGTCTCCTCCAGCTATCGGGCCGTCAATTGCAGCGCCGACGATGCCGTGGGTCTCGCCGATTTCGGAGCGAGCGTGAGGTTCGCCGTCGGAAACGCGAGTCAAATCGCTGTAAACAGCAACGGGTTCGGGGTTTACGGGATGCGAGGGGTTTTCGTTTTGGCTCAGTGCTGGGAGAGCGTCCCCAAGAATGGGTGCCAGGAGTGCTTGGCAATGGCCGGTGCCGCCGTCAATAGTTGCGTGCCGAAGAAGGAAGGTCGAGGTATGAACACCGGGTGCTATCTGAGATATTCAACCGAGAAATTTTATGATAACAGTACCGGAAATTCGGGCGGTTCTGGTGAGTTGTCTGAACTTTCAATTTATAATTTATTAGTAAATTTTTTGGTTTCTTGACAAGTAAACAAAAGATTTATCTAGATTAAGATTTCGATCATGATCTTTTGAGTTTAATATTGAAAAAAAAATTATCTTCAATTCTGATCCGATTAATGTGTCTTAACAATTTTGATTTTGAATTATTGAAGGATCTTCGAGGAGGAGGAGGAGAGTAATTTTAGCTAGTGTGCTGGCAGCACTTGCATTCTTGATGCTTTGTGGTGCGGCAGCTTATGCTACCTATGCAAGAATAACGAAGATAAGAAGAGGTAAATTACCGTATAAATTTTGACTGATAGCCACTGAGGATGATGGCAGATGAAAATTTGCTTGTTAAAAGTGAAAAATTTTTGTTTCTTGGCTTGCTCAGAACGCGATAATCTTGGCCGGATCCCGTCAAGTTTCAGCCGATCAGGCCTGGCTTTCAAGTATGAAACTTTAGAGAAAGCAACAGATTTCTTTAGCCCTGAAAAGAAGATAGGGGAGGGAGGAAATGGTTCTGTGTTCATTGGGACTCTTCCTAATGGCACAACTGTTGCTGTGAAAAGATTGATCTTCAACACCAGGCAATGGGTGGATGACTTCTTCAATGAGGTCAACCTAATCAGCAGAATCCACCATAAGAACCTGGTTAAGCTTCTTGGTTGCAGCATTGAGGGTCCAGAAAGCCTTCTGGTCTATGAGTATGTCCCGAACAAGAGCCTGGACCGGTTTATTTTTGGTAATCTTTTGCTCTTTGAATCACTCTGATTCAAGATTTTTGGGAAGGCTGCTTTGTTATCTTTTTTATTAAGATTGACATGTTTGCTTCATGTTGTAGATGAGAACAGAACTGAACTGTTAAGCTGGAGGCAGAGGATGAATATAATTATTGGAACAGCTGAAGGGCTTGCTTACCTTCATGGAGGTTCTGAAGTAAGAATAATCCATAGGGACATAAAAAGCAGCAACATTCTTCTTGATCAAGATCTGAATGCAAAGATTGCTGATTTTGGCCTAGCAAGATGTTTAGGTGCCGATAAGTCTCATCTCACCACTGGAGTTGCCGGAACAATGTGAGTTCAAATTCCTGATGATGTTTGTTTCTTAATCTTTTAATCATTGAACTCAGTTCCACATGATTGATTTTTTATGAAGGGGTTATATGGCTCCGGAGTACCTTGTTAGAGGCCAACTTACTGAGAAGGCCGACGTTTACAGTTTTGGGGTTCTAGTCCTTGAAATTGCTTGCGCTAAAAGAAACTCAGCTTTCTCAAAGGACTCTGGTTCCTTGCTGCAAATGGTAAAGACACAGAAAACTTCACTCGAAAGGAACATTTTAGGACATGAAATTAGGAATCTTAACAATCCCTTATACATTATAGGTCTGGAGACTCTACAAGTTAAGCAGTTTGGCAGAAGCAGTCGATCTACGGATAAGAGATGATTTATCAGCAAAAGAGGCACCCCTTTTGCTTAAAATCGGGCTGCTATGCACACAAGCATCAGTTTCCTTAAGGCCATCAATGGACGAAGTAGTTCAGATGCTGACTTGCCAGGGTCATGAAATTCCAGAGCCGAGTCAGCCTCCTTTCATGAACGCTAGCTTGCTGAATCCATCAAGTTCCTCAAGCTCTAGCACTGCAAACACTTCACTCATAAACGCAGCGAGAAGGCTAATTGAGGCATCCTCTTCTACGTTTGAAATCTCTACCAGCCGCAGCACAGCTGGAGAATCAAGAAGCGAAGAGGACTCATCAGTGCGCAGACTACTAAAACAATAGAAAACTATGGCACGTCCAGATTCAGGTTTTTTGGATTGTTTTGAAGTTTTAGAAATCCAAGAAAAAGAGATGATTTAAACACATTGATGTTAGTGTCACATATCCAGGAAAGGTGTATATACACAGAATGTAGATTCATAGAAAAGTATAGAAGAATATAGAGCAAGCGTGTGGGAATCTCCACTTTTCAATGGTTTTTTGGGTCAAAATGTTCTGCATGGAATTCAGCCTACAGCTACTGGTTTTCTGCTGGTCACCGTCTACGATTATTTGTTGCCCTCAATGGTTTCAACGAGGTTTCCGAAAGTTGATAACAATTTGATGGCCTCGGTTGGGACAAATGATAATTTGGGGCCCAATTTTGTCTATCGTCAATCGTTGAACACTCTTCGTCAGAAGACCCCAAGAATGCCCCAGCTGACTTCTAGAAAAAGGTTTAGCTTTAGGCGTGGCGTGTTGATCTATCTCTCAGTCCACTTCCGTCATTTTTTGACTTTCTTAGCTGATTGTTGACTTTCCTTGGTCGGATTCTGGCACACCACTTTCTTTAGTCGGATTGTTGACTAGTACCACGAAGTTGGTGCATATCTTTTGCTGTCCGTTCTCAAATTACTAGTTTAGTGTATAAGGCATTAGTAAAGTTTTAACTTATTTTTATATTTATATTTTTTATTTAAAATTTATTTTATTTAAAAATTAATATTATATATATATATTTTTTATGAAAAGTGACATTCATTATATAAAACGATCACAAATTACATGAATTGCCTAGAACAAACACGATTGATACTAAGCTTGGGAGTTTTCCCCACCATAAAACATTTGAATGTAATAGAACTCCTCCCCTCACCAAATCATGAGCAACCCTATTCGTCTCTCAATGTTGATAAATTGCTAAGCATTTATTTGGACATTAAAACACTAAGAGAATATTAGACTTACTCAGAAGTGAGTTGTCATTTGTTTGAATGATGTTCCCTAAACCTAAATTTTTGTTCGGGGTATAGTAATCGATTGGCAGGCAAAGTGAATTAGTCGGGTTAACCCGATTTAGTTCAACACCAACCGACTTTCACCCCTCTACTGATTCAGTGTAGAGAAACACATATTTTATGTCTGTTGTGCTGAAAATAGAAAAATAAAAAAAATGAGAAAAAAATTCACTAAAAAACTTTAACAAGAAGTTAAAACAAAAAGAGGACAATGCCATTTAGCCGTGGGAAGTTCTTTCAGTTTCGTTCTCCAATTTTTCATCAACAAAAGCATGATTGCATAAAAGTGTTATATGAATGTGTTTAAGATTTTTTTTTAAAATTTGGCGAACTGCTATAAAAAGAAAACTTCTTTCTAATAAATCCCGGTTAAAGAATTTTTTAAATCTTTGAGAACAAACTTCCCCACATCATAAGAACCAAAAGAGATTCTTTTTCAATTCATCCATGGCCTTTTTGGTTATTAAAAAGAAACAGTTTGTGTAACACCCCACTCAGAATAGCACACAAATAGTGCTATGGCAACAGATTTTGCATATTATCTGAGCCTCACTAATGGCTTACACAATCTATGTTGTAACAAAACTACTATTTCAAAATGATTTAATGCAAGTAATTAAACCACAACAAAACATACTAGAGGACATCTAGCCTGGAGCGGCTTACAAAACTTTGCATATCAAATTAGGAGGCTAAGTTGCTGTAGGTAGTTGGTAGACTGAGTCTAAAGGTTAATACACATTCCAAATATGAAGTTTAACTTGTGTTCAAAGTTTTAGGCTGAAACCATATTTATAGCAAAAAGTCAACTACTGGTCAAGCCTTGCAACCAGAGAATAAAGTCTGCAAAGTTTTTGTGTCCAAACAAAATCTCATAATCTCTTGTTTCTTACTGCATAATAACTGATTTAAAACTTAGAGACAAATTACACTTGACACAAATCGATAAGAAAACAAAATCTGAAACTTTGTTTCAGCTTCATTCGTTTATCTCTTAGCTTCATTCGAGTATCTCATAACAAATGCACTACAAAACACAAGCTGGTACAAGTTCCAGCAAAGCTAAGTTGTTGTTCTTAAGCAAAACTTATACAAAGACTTAACACAAGTCTGGTTACACACACAAGAAACTCCTATCTAGAACTTGGTCCATTTTTTTGGCCATTGATCCGAGAGTGCTCCTTGTTTCATTGCTTCACATATCTGATCAACCTCCGATAATGCCCACAGCAGCTGTGCCACACACGATGAATCACGACAAACACAATGAATAACACTAGAGCCGATGAACAACACCAGGAGCACAAAATCAAATAGAATAATGGATTCAAGAAAATGTTGAACATCCGAAGAAACAATTAATCTGAAAAAAAATCAGAAGGAACAAAAGCAACGGATGAAACGTTGTCGGATTCCCTTCGTTGATCTTTGATTTCGCCAATTGCTACCCACCAGAGTCAGTCGATTTGAAGCCCTATTCGTCAACGGTCCCCTAGGAATCGTGCCTCTGATGTCGATACTTGCCTCAATTTGCCTGGAAATTAAGCCCAGCGTCAACTTGCCTGGAAATCTGTCTCCTCCATTTGTTTGCTCGTGTTCGAACCCAAATTCCTCTGATGGCCACAGATTTCATCAGTTGTTTAAGCCCAAATTCGCCTCCTCCTTTGAGTTCGGTGAGAGAGAAGGACAAACAGAGAGAGACCCAAGCGAAAGAGGGGGCAGATGGATGAACAGACGAAGGTGACAGAGAGAGATGGGTTCGGTCAGGAACAAAAGAGAAATTGGCGAGGAGAAGCAGAGAAATTGAGGTTTGTACGCTTCTCTAATTCAAGCAGATTCATGTAGATTTGATGAGTATGATTCTAGCAGATTCCGCAGTGACATCGAGGTTCGCACACTTCTCCGATTGAGTCAGATTTTTTATTGATTTCCGATTTTCACAACTCTTGGCAGTAACTCAGACGAAATAGGAGATGGGGACAGAGATGAAGGGGCTCGTCGACGGTGTTGATGAGGTGGGGAGTTGGGGATACTGCCGGTGGGTAGATTGTTCATAATTAATTTGGTGGGTAAAAGAAGTGTTCATAATCTAATTAATTTGGTGGGTATATTGTTAGATGTAGAAGTTGGGGAGACAGTTTTTATGGAAGAAGATTAGGAGGCCAACATAAACATTCTCTCTTTTATCTGGAAGGGGTAAGTGTAGGTAAGTTTAAGCATGTTGATGACAATTAACGGTGGAGGGGTAAGTGTAGGGATATTTGAAAAATGTGGGATGAACCTGTAGATTCGAGCAAACCTCAGGGGGGTTTTAGTAATTTTTTTCTAAAATAATCATTAAAAGAATGTTATTTATAACTCATTTTGAAAAATATGTGCCAAATGCGCCAATTAGACAATTTGTTTCCATTGATTTTAAGGAGATCAACAGTATAATACACCACCAATAATGCATTTAAAATGCTTATTTTTATATTAATAATTATTTTCGTAAATTTTAGCCTTATTTAGATTACACTTTAAGAAGCCCCGTAAATCACTTTAAATTTTTTAATAAAAAATAGGTAGTTTTATTAATTTTTATTCGGCTGTGCTCGGTAAGTAAAAAAATTCATAAAAACTTAAATGACCCTGTAAAAGAATATTATTCAATACAAAAAAATATAATGACCCGCCATGGATAGTATTACCCCTTAAATGATATTGGTTTCATTCAAAAAAGAAATTAAAATAAAAATACTAATAATGTATTTTTAAAAATTGGAAACAATTATTTATTTAGGATGGAGTTATATTCATTCTACACTTGAAGTTGGGTTTTAGTTGAGTTGTTAATAATGGGCAAATTTATTTTGTGTGAGATACAATTTGCTAGTCAGTAGAGGCACTTGGTTTGTGGTTTATACTTGAAAGTAGACCCTGGAAATTATATTCGTGGCTATACTTTACACTTCCAGGTGTGCCATATATGCTAACTTCACTTCGCCAATTGGGCTCCATGAGTGACTTGTGGTAAGTACCTCTACATCAGTTTCTTGGAGAGGAGAAGATCTACAATATGGTTATTGTGCCTTTCATTTCCTAAACTGTTCGACCTTCAATTAAAACTGTGCTAGAAGTATGAACTGAAAAGTGTTCCTAAGGATTTCCAAACTCTGTTGAGTCTCTCCATCTTTATTTCCTAGCTCGCTTTACTTTGAGCCTCTGATTGAGCTGGTGTCTCTTCATCTACTGCACCATGTGCTGCAGCTGGCAGAATCACAATAGGAGAAACTATAGGAAGGATTTAAATGTGGGGAAGATCAACAGAATGGCCAAAATATTGTCTCTTCTTTGGTGCTGTTCTGCTTAGTATCTCGTTCCAACTGTTTACTGAAGGCCTTGGCTGCAGTGATTATGTTTTTAAGCCTCTTCCAACCCCCTCCAAACACACCATACATTTTTTTTTGGCCGTGGTTGACTGAAAAACTCAAGAATTGGTAGCTCTTTCCTATCCACCCAATGGATGCAACTCACAGGACACGATTCAACTGAAACCTATAACTTCTTAAAAATCACCTCACTTTGATACACATAACTGCATCTTGAAAAGCTTTATAGTGTACCTTAATTTTCTGATCTTCATCTCCATATTGAACTTTAACCCTTGTACATCCAAGAGCTTCATCCATAACAAATGTGTTCCTTGCATGATGGACACATTCTTGGCGTCCTGCTGATAATTCAAGTATAATAGCACCAATTTTTTAACAGAAGTCTTTATTTAGTTCATCGACAAATAGTAGATCACCTATACATGTGTTTTCATCAACGAAGGGTGCTTGAGGTCTCAGAAGGCCTCTTCATGAGGTATATTCCTTCAAGTTAGAGTTGGTTCTTCGAAATCACAGTCTTGCTTGCCCAATGGGAACATCATAATCTTTCCTAAGATCCTCTCTCACCAGCATTTTGTAGGCTTCATACTTGTTTGTTCATTACCCTAAAAACAGATCATAAACGAAGCCCATTAAGATCCTCTCTTATCAGCACTTCATAAGAAAACAACATGATTGCCACATGGAAATGCTAAAGCCTATAGTGTTGTGAAATATTCCAAAAGGCAAATCCCACATGGCTTGGACAATGAGAGTTCTAAGACTTTATAAGTTAACATACCCAAGTGAGCTAGATAAGAAAGAAAATGTACTAGTGTGCTTGGTTCTTGTCTTCGTCAAATCTTTATTCCACCACCCTTATTATAGTGATTTTAAGATTGAACTGTACTTCGAGCTGTCAAAATTTTCGTGTCACAGTCTACCCAGTTCATTTGATTGAATCTTTGGAATAATTTTCGGTTTTCGTTGTGTGTTTCTGCGTGAAATTGTATTTAAAATGACTTCTTGTTCCAAACTGCAAAGATTGACTGCCTATCTATAGCTTACAACGAAGAACTACCCGAAAGTCAATTTGTTTCTTTTCCTCTTGCTTTTTATACCCTTTTTAGCCTTACTCCTCAAATAAGTTTGTTTCTTTTTTCAAATACTTGTCATTGTGGAAGTGTGTTGGGTGGATGGGTTTTATTAGATTCAACCCACTTAATGGATAAGTTATGGATGTGAAAATTGTCCATCTGGTAATGGGTTGGATCCAAACATAGTAGTAGGGCATTTAAATGTAGTAGGTATGATGTGAGAATACCTTCATCCCACCTAGATCTAATTGATTAACATCCTTATTGCTACACCAAGAAGTTTAATAGAACAAAATAGTGGCATGTGCAAGCAAATTCCTGCTTTCGATTAGGATATTAGTCTCTGTAATTATATCTTTGGGGTCATTAATTTCAAATTTTTGACATTAATGTAAGTTTAATAAATTTACAACTCTCACATTCCCTTTCTTTTGTCTTTTTTTTTTAACCCGCTTTGTGATTGGGATTAGTCTTTTCGAGTAAAAGTCCTAGTTAGATATCATTCATTTTTACAATTATGGGAATTTCAAAAATTTGAATAAATGGATAGACATCGTTGAGCCTGTCCTTTAGAATGATTCCTCCAAAGTTGGCTTCAATTCAGGTAGTTTATGAAGAAATTTTAGCACAGATTTTTGCTTCTTGGGTAACTTAGTTATAAGTAGTCATTAGATTTTAGTCTCTTTATTCTGTTTTCTGTTTGTTTTTGCGAACTTATTTTGAATACTGAATGTTGGATTTTCTAAGAATGTAGGGTTTTTGAAAGTTGTTTGGTTGCACTAGTTTTATGTGGCTCTATTGGCTTTTATTGACATTTTTCCTTTGCCATAGATGGGGATTCAATTGCCTTTTATATCTTAATTTTTTGAAATCTATAACTTCATTATTTATCAAAGAGTCCTAGAATGTTTTGTGTTAAAGTTTTTTCTATTCTGTGTTTAAATTTCACAATTGTAGGTTAAGATGCTTTTATAGATCTCAAATACGATATACAAGCGTTAGACATTAAATATGATTAGCAAGTTTTGTTGATACTTATAAATAAATTTTGGACGCAGATTGTTTTCATTTTTACCATTTAGTTAGGGCGATTCCTTTACATTTGAAGGTTGGACGGTTCTTTTCCTAATGAGCATTTTATTTTACTTTTAAGCCAATTGGTAGTGGTAATTCTACTTATTTTTGCAGTTGATGATGTAGAAAGGGTACTGTATTCACATTTCTTGCATGTAGATGACGATTGTTGTAGAGTCAGTTTCAGGTTGGTACAACATGTGTTGTAACAAGAGGCCACCTTTAAGTGTTATACCAATCATGGAACTGATTTTATTGTAATTCTCTTCTACATACGATTGATGCAAATGCAACACCTTTCTTATGTTATCAATTGAATAAATAAGTATAATTAGTACTACTCAGTTGCTTAAAAATACAACAAGATGTTTTTACTTGTTCAATAGAAAGATAAATTGATGAAGAACTTGGTCTGGTGCTTATTAGGAAAAGAACAGCTATAGTTGCAAGCTTTGGAAGATCATCATAGCCAACTAATAGTGTAAAAATGGAAGAAATAGGCAGTTAAAATTTCTTCACAAGCATCAATAGATTCTTCACTACCAAAAATACGCATATTTCCAACTGCCATTTCCAACGGTCAGCAGTTGGAAATTTTAGGTCTCCAATGACTAGCCGTTGGAACTTTGGCAGTTGGAAATCCCTTCATCGGAAGTTTTACTTCCAACGGCCCAAATCTTAGCAGTTGGAATTTCCAATTGTCAGCCGTTGGAAAATAAGCAGTTGGAGAATTTTCAGCGGTTATAATTATAATTTTATTTTTTTGGTGTTTCAATGGCTTTCAACTGCTCATCTCTAACTGCCTGGGCAGTTGGAAATTTTTCCTTTTTCCAACTGCTTAGGCAGTTGGAAAATTTTTTCTTTTTCCAACTGTTTAGGCAGTTGAAAAATTCTCCAACTGTCCATCTCAGGCAGTTGGAAAATTTTCCTTTTTTCAGGCCATATTAAAAGTTTCCAACGACCTTGGTGGTTGGAATTTTTTTTCATTTATATTATTTATCCTTGTGCTGTTCATTCCAATTAAATGTTTAGTTTAAACGTTAATCTGTTTTATTCCAGTTAATTATATAGTATGTAGTCAAAATTTTTACTGAAATTATATAAAAATATATATATAACGACATAAAAACCTGCACAATTCAAATTACTAAGTCATGATATAAATGTACTTATAAATCCATATAAAAACATTTATACTAGAAATTACATGGTTTCATTCTCCAACTAAGTGTTTGTTTGTTAATAAACACACATAGTAGCATAATATACATGATATATTCTTAATCCGATCCCGAGGCATCATCGTCATTTGTAGGAGGCGTGGGCGAGGGAATGTCAATTGATTTACATATGTACTCGAGCTCAGCTCGTTGTTTCCTCTTCAGATGCTCTAGCTTCCGCTCATAATGTGATATTTGTTGTGCAGTTTGCTCCGCTACGACTTGCTGTACTTATTCAGTGAACTCTGAAGTCTGCGTGACATCAACATGTGCTACATGAGTAAGCCCTGGTCGTCGTCATCCAGGCACAACATGTTGTTTTGATCCAAGGCCAAATACACGCCCTTTCTTCCTGCCCCTCGTAGTTGCACTCATGATCGCAACCTCATCTATGTCAGGTGCGCCACCTTCGTCATCTATTTCCTGCGTTGCTTCCTCAATTTCAGCAGTTATTATTGCTTTCATAAAAAGTAAAGATAATTTATTAGTAACAAGATCAGAAATATTGGCTGTAATTATGAGTCAAATAACTACTGTAACTTCTTCATTCCGCCTGTTAACGTATTCCCCGCTCTTTTTCTTATGAGTTTGCTGCATCACCTTGAACAAGCCAGGGTCCCTCTTCTCCGGACCTTTCTCACGTTACATTGGAAACGTACTAACATTAATTTTATTACAACGTAAGTAAGTTGAATTTTGTATAAAAGAGAATGATAATTTTACCATTCGTTCTCGGTGTTCAGTAATTGAAACTGAACCTCCTGCATAAGTAGCACTGCATGCACATGTGGAGTTAGATGACTGCGATGATGAAGCTCGCATTGTCTTACCCCTTGCCGATCGCTCGTTAAACTCTGTTGTAGCCCACCATTCCTCCATTTCTGCATACTGTGCGTCGGTCATAAAAGATGCCCTTTCCTCGTCGTTTTTCCGGATTTTTCTCTTGGCGGATGTTACCCCGTGTTGATCGGTAATGATTAGCCGCCATCATATGCCAAACGCGATAGATCTCATTATGGTGAGCTAGATCTCACTCAAATAATCCCTCCACGTTAAAAAAAAATATAGTGTTGCATAGTTCGCAACATGGTTGATAAAGTCTAAATAGTCATAAGAAAGTGCAAACCTCAATTACGTGCCACCACGCTTGAATATCTGTTGGGCTTGCGCTCGTCCAGTCATGATGTCCCTTAAAGTGTGTGGTAAAGCATCTAGTCACCAACCGTGTTGCTGTTGATGGGAGGAAGCTATATGAAGTGCATGTTTTGACATAATAAATTACTGTCTTTTTACTGGGACTTCACATACTTGATGTTAAATAAACTATTAGGGTTCAAAATGTTGCATTACTTACGTGTTTTCGTAAGGTCTTATCCGTAAGCGCACCTGAATCGGGGCTTGAGATACCGCTGACTGACCATTGGAATTCCCAACATCGGGTGAAACTACAAGGGCCGGAGTAGATCGACTAGCACTACGGCCGACTGGAGCAATACGAATATTACCTGTGCGAGGGTGAGGCTGTGAAACAGTTGTTTGTTCTATCGAGGGCTGTGAATCTGATTCCCGTCATTCAGATTCACAGCCCTCAACAGAACAAACAACTGTTCCACAGCCTCACCGTCGCACAGGTAATATTCGCATTACTCCAGTCGGCCGTAGTGCTAGTCGATCTACTCCGGCCCTTGTAGTTTCACCCGATGTTGGGAATTCCAATGGTTAGTCAGCGGTATCCTAAGCCCCGATTCAGGCGCGCTTACGGATAAGATCTTACGAAAACACGTAAGTAATGCACCATTTTGAACCCTAATAGTTTATTTAACATCAAGTATGTGAAGTCCCAGTAAAAAGACAGTAATTTATTATGTCAAAACATGCACTTCATATAGCTTCCTCCCATCAACAGCAACACGGTTGGTGACTAGATACTTTACCACACACTTCAAGGGACATCATGACTGGACGAGTGCAAGCCGAGCAGATATTCAAGCGTGGTGGCGCGTAATTGAGGTTTGCACTTTCTTATGACTATTTAGACTTTATCAACCATGTTGTGAACTATGCAACACTATATTTTTTTTTTAACGTGCAGGGATTATTTCAGTGAGATCTAGCTCACCATAATGAGGTCTATCGCGTTTGGCATATGATGGCGGCTAATCATTACCGATCAACACGGGGTAACATCCGCCAAGAGAAAAATCCGGAAAAACGACGAGGAAAGGGCATCTTTTATGACCGACACACAGTATGCAGAAATGGAGGAATGGTGGGCTACAACGGAGTTTAACGAGCGATCAGCAAGGGGTAAGACAATGCGAGCTTCATCATCGCAGTCATCTAACTCCACAGGTGCATGCAGTGCTACTTATGCAGGAGGTTCGGTTTCAATTACTGAACACCGAGAACGAATGGTAAAATTATCATTCTCTTTTACACAAAATTCAACTTACTTACGTTGTAATAAAATTAATGTTAGTACGTTTCCAATGTAGCGTGAGAAAGATCCAGAGAAGAGGGACCCTGGCTTGTTCAAGGTGATGCAGCAAACTCATAAGAAAAAGAGCGGGGAATACGTTAACAGGCGGAATGAAGAAGTTACAGTAGTTATTTGACTCATAATTACAGCCAATATTTCTGATCTTGTTACTAATAAATTATCTTTACTTTTTATGAAGGCAATAATAACTGCTGAAATTGAGGAAGCAACGCAGGAAATAGATGACGAAGGTGGCGCACCTGACATAGATGAGGTTGCGATCATGAGTGCAACTGCGAGGGGCAGGAAGAAAGGGCGTGTATTTGGCCTTGGATCAAAACAACATGTTGTGCCTGGATGACGACGACCAGGGCTTACTCATGCAGCACATGTTGATGTCACGCAGACTCCGGAGTTCACTGAACAAGTACAGCGAGTCGTAGCGGAGCAAACTACACAACAAGCATCACATTATGAGCGGAAGTTAGAGCGTCTGAAGATGAGACAACGAGCTGAGCTCGAGTACATATATAAGTCAATTGACATTTTCCCGCCCGTACTTCCTGCAGATGATGATGATGCCTCGGGATCGAATTAAGAATAGATCAGGTATATCATGCTATTATGTGTGTTTATTAACAAACAAACACTTAGTTTGAGAATGAAACCATGTAATTTCTAGTATAAATGTTTTTACGTGGATTTATAAGTACATTTATATCATGACTTAGTAATTTGAATTGTGTAGGTTTTTATGTCGTTATATATATATTTTTATGTAATTTTAGTAAAAAATTTGACTACATACTATATAATTAACTGGAATATAACAGGTTAACGTTTAAACTAAACATTCAATTGGAATAAACAGCACAGAGATGAATAATATAAATGAAAAAAAATTCTAACCGCCAAAGCCGTTGAAAACTTTTAATATGGCCAAATTTCTAACTGTCTAGGCATTTGGAGAATTTTCCAACTGCCTAAGCAATTGGAAAAAGAAAAAATTTTCCAACTGCCTAAGGAAAAATTTCCAACTGCCCAGACAGTTGGAGATGGGCAGTTGGAAGCCGTTGGAACACCAAAAAAATAAAATTATAATTACAGCCGTTAGAAATTCTCCAACGGCTGACAGTTGGAAATTCCAACTGCTAAGATCTGGGCTGTTGGAAGTAAAACTTATAACGAATGGATTTCCAACTGCCAAAGTTTCAACGGCTAGCCGTTGGAAACCTAAAATTTCTAATTGTCGACCGTTGGAAATGACAATTGGAAATGGGCGTATTTTTAGTAGTGATGCTTGTGAAGAAATTTTGACAGTTCATTCTTTTCATTTTTACACTTAGTTGGTAGTGATGATCCCTCAAAGCTTGCAGCTATAACCGTTCTTTTCCAAATAAGCACTAGCCCAAGTCTTTAATCAATTTATCTTTTTATTGAAGAGGTAAAAACATATTATTTTTCTTTTAAGCAAGTGATTAGTGGTAATTTTAGTAAGAAAGGTGTTGCATTCGCATTGATCGTATGTAGAGGAAGATTAAAGTAGAATCAGTTCCATGATTGGTATAACAATTGGAAGTGGACTCTTACAACACCTGTTGTACCAACCTGGAATTAATTCTACAATAATCCTCATCTACAAGAGATAGCTGTGAATACAACACCCTTTTTTGCATCAACTAAAAAGATAAGAAAAATTACCACTACTCACTAGTTTAAAAGTAAAATAAAATGCTCAAACCTATTCAATAAAATAATAAATTAATAAAAGGCTTGGTCTAATGCTCATTAAGAAAAGAATCGCCCTAACTACAAATGTAAAGGAATTGTGCTAGCTAACTAACAGATAAAGAAAAGAATGGGCGTCCAAAATTTATTTACAAGTATCAATAGAACCTGTTGGTCATCTTTAATGTCTGAAGCTTAGGTATCCTATCTGTGATCTATAGAATAATCTTGACCTGTAATTGTGAAATTTAAACACAGAATAGAAAAGATTTTGCACAAAACATCCTAGGACTCTCGAAAAACAATGAAGTTATAGATTTTTAAAAATATCAAGTTATAATAGGCAATTGACTAACCATCTATGGCAGAGGAAAAATGTGGGCAAGAGCCAATAGGGCCATATAAAACTGATGCAGTTAAACAACTTCTTAAAACCTGACACTTTCAAAAAATTTAATATTCAGTATCTAAAATAAATTTGCAAAAACAAATAGAATACAGTAGAAAAAGCAATTGAAATTGAATGACCCCATGTTATAAATAAGGAAAATTCTATGGCAAATTTTCTTCATAAGCTATCCAAAGAACGAGCTCAATGATGTCTACTTGTTTATTCAAATTTTTGAATTTCCCATTAATTGTAAAAATCAATGATGTTTAACTAGAACTTGAACTAAAAAAGACTAATTGTAATCACAAAGCGGGAAAAAAAAAAAGACAAAAGAAAGGGCATGTGAGAGTTGTAAATTCATGAAACTTACATTGGTGTCTAAAATTTGAAATTGATGACCCTGAAGATACATTTGGGAAGATTGATCTCTTAATCGAAAGCAGAAATTTACTTGCACATGCAATTTTATCGTTCTATAGAACTTCTTGGTGTGGTAATAGAGATTTTGATTTGTCAGATTTAGGTAGGATGAGGAGTTAGGATAGGGATGTCCTAATCTTACTTGCTATGTTGGATGCCGTATTCGCTGCAATCATCCTACTTGTTATATTAGACGCCTTACCCGCATGCAACTCATCATCCATTGAGTGAATAATATTTACATTTATATTCTACCTATTAAATGGATTGGATCTGGTGAACTCATCCATCTAACACACTTCCACACTATTATTTGGAAAAGAAACTAATTTATTTGAGGAGTAAAGTTGAAAATGAGTGCAAAGAGGAAAAGAAACAAATTGATTTTGGTGTAGTTCTGCATTGTAGGTTGTATATAGAATTCCGGAGTCTGCTATTTGGAAGAATAATTTCATTTTAAATCCTACCCAAGATACTTCACACATCTAACCAAATAACTCTCTCCACCTTTTAAAAGTGGTAAACAACTAAACATGTTTTAAAAGGATGGCCTTTAGTTGTAATACTAGTTCACAAAAATAAACAGGTCTCTCGTAATGCAACGCATTAAAATTTAACGAATAAACTCCTATGATATCATTTCTTAAAAAATAATCTCTTTCCATAAAGTTGTGTTGTTAAAATTAGACCTGCCTGGTTGATTCAACTGCAAATCATCCATCCCTTATTGACCCATTATGTGTTTGGTCAAAAAATCACATAAAACCAGTTAATCGAAAAAAAAATTGGTTGTTTAAAAGCAATTATTTAAGAATTGTAAAAACTGTCGAAGAAAGAAATGAAGATGAAAACAAGACAAAAAAAAGAAGATAAAATGATGAAGATGAACCGAAGATGTCGTTGAAAGATGAAGGGAAAAGAAAAAGAAGAAAATGAAAAAAAGAAGTTGAAACAAGAAAAAAGAAGAAAGCAAAAGAAGGGTGTAAAAGGAGAGGGAGAAGAAGAAAAAAAAATTAAAATAGATGTTGAAAGAGGAAGAAGAATATGAAAATGAGAGGGTAAAGTCTACAGCTAGTGTAGCTAGAGAAAAGAAAGCATATTTATATTTAAGGTCAGTAAATTAATGCTTTAGCTAAAATGTAAACTTAGTCATTATTTTATGAAAAATATTTTACTTTATTCAAATTCTTTCCATTTTTGTTATGTCACTCTGTGCTTACAATACAAATATAAACAAGCAATAATCCAACGGTTTAATAAACTGAATTGGTTAGATTGTGACTCAAAAATCTTGACAGTTTGAATAAGTACATTTTGATTTTAAAATCACTATAGTAAGGTTGGAGGAATAAAGATTTGACGAAGATACGAACCATGGGCACTAGTTCAAGCTCAATTAAGGTAATAAAACTTATAAAATTGTAACGAACGTGGCAAAGGGCAAAATGCACAGTGTAAACAAAACAGAGACAATATAGAAACAACCATAGCCTTGTTAGAGTAAAGACAGTAGAACTGACAATAGAAAGATTTAGAAGGTGGAATTACTGATCTCGTGGGGAAAGGGGGCGAATGAAAGAATTAAGACAGCTAAAGAGGGGAGATCTGGGATTGTGGAAGGCCAGGAGCAGTCTGTCTAATTTTCTTATGGAAACGTAAAAAAATAAAAAAGAAATTCATTATCAAAACAACGTTGTTTACTTATAGAGAAATAAGAAATTCAAAATAACAACGTGGTATCACTAAAACAAGATAGCTCCATACTTGCTATGGCTCCATACTTGCTTGTCAGTTGCTAGTTAATGAAGTGTAAGGAAATATTGGAAGCAAAAATATCTTTCTTCATGTATTCCACTTTCCAATATGAGATTTCTATGGTCCAATTCCAATAAGAGTGAGGATAAAATGATGGGGTTTTGCACTTTTCCAATGCAAAAACATGCTGTTTTTCCAACCCTTTTTAGTTCAAACAATTTAATCTGAGGTAATCGAATGATAAAGCAACAAATTTTGTTTACTTAAATTTTGTTATCTTTTTATGGTTAGCTTTGTTTAGGTGATGTCTAATTAGTGTGTTGTGTTAAGATTGAGGCAAAGAAGTAGGGAGATTACACATTGTCACACAAAAGTTGGGGAAAGAGCAAGAACAATGGGGAATTACTATGAGTTGTTAGGAGTTTTTGTTGATTTAAATGTAAAGGAAATTAAAAAGGCTTAAAGGAAATTACAAAAGAAATATCACCCTAATATTGCAGGCAAAGAGATACTTCTTTTCCAAGTTCTCCTTTTTGTGGCTCAAAAGTCCTAGTATTGAATAGAAAGAACTTTATAGGTTCAGTTTTTTTTTGTTATAGTTAATACTTAAGAAAGTAAAATAGTTTGATCCTGATGGAAAAGAAGGCATAGTGATACAGTAGTCTTTGATGATTTTAAGGTGAGACACTAGAACTATAGGCTTTAGCATTTCTATGTGGCAATCATGTTGTTTCTTATGAAGTGTTGATAAAAGAGGATCTTAATGGGCTTCGTTTATGATCTGTTTTACTACTGAATGAAGCCTACAAAGTCCTTATGAGAAAGGGTCTTAGGAAAGTTTATGATGTTTCCATTGTGCAAAGCAAGACCACGATTTCAAAGAAGCAACTTTAACTTGGAGGAATATAACTCATGAAGAGGCCCTCTGAGACCTCGGGCACTCTTCGTTGATGAACACACATGTATAACTGATCTATTATTTGTTGATAAGCTAAATAGAGAAGCGTCTATTGAAAAATTAGTGCTACTATGTTTGAATTGTAGACAGGATGCCAAGAATTTCTCTATCGTGCATGGAACATGTTTGTTATGGATGAACCTTTTGGATGTGCAATAACTAAAGAATTTTTCAATATGGAGATGAGGATCAGAAAATTGAGGTAAAATATAGAGTTTTTATAGGTGCAATTATGTGTCAAAAAAGAAGAGAAAAGAAAAAGAAGGAAATGAAAGAAAGAAGGTGAAACTAGAAAAAAAAAAAAGCAAAAAGAAGGGTGTAAAAGGAAAGGGAAAGAGAAAAAAATATTAAAAAAGAAGTTAAAAGAGGAAGAAGAATATGAAAATGTGGGGCAAGTCTTTGGCTAATTGATCAATTAACAATTATGCATAAGTTCATTGTTTCTAGGAGCTAAATCTATTGTTATTGTTTACTTGTTATATGTGCACGTTTTTCCTACTAGTTTCCTCTTTTTTGAAACTCACCCTTGCATTTCTAATTACAGAGCCTAATCATAAGGTAGACTAACTTCTGCTTGGGTCATCAAATTTTGTTTGTCAGCAAGTTAGCTATATAAGCATTAGATATTGTTCTTGTGATTTTAAGCTTCTACCTCATAGTTAGGGTACTAACGAGCCTATTTTTCTGAGTGTTGCGGTGTCTAGTGGATAGCTTAAGAGTGAAAATGAGCTGAGCTGAGCCCAAACACCTCAGGTTCGAAGCTCGGCTCGTTAAGGATTGACTTAGCTTATGCTCGAGTTTGAACTCGGGGAGTTCGAATAACGGGGCTTGATGCTCAACTTGAAATGGTTTGGACTTGACTAGGTGGCTCGATAGGCTTGAAGCTTGATTCAAGTGTGAGGTTGATTCATGGTTTTAGCTTGCTTTTAAGGAATAAAAATTAGAATTTTAGAGTTTAGGTATCTTAAAAATAAAATCAGTTTAGTTTTTATACTAAAAAAATTAGGTTCATTAGGCTTGACAAAAGTTCAAGTCAAATTTTACCAGGCTCGAAACTCAGCTTATTAAGAGTTCAAACTTAAAATGAATCTCAAAGCTCTACTCAAAGCTTGTTAGGCTCGGCTACTTAAAATGGAGCTTGAAGCTCTGCTCGAAGCTCACAAGGCTTGGATTGATAACTAACAAATCGAGCTCAAGCTCGAATTGTTTGATAAAATGCTCCACTTATTTCCACCCCTAGGATAGCTTCGATGCTAATGGAAAGAAAAGCTTAGCCAAGTTTGTTAGCTCAAGTATGATTGGTTCTGTGCCATGCAACAAAAACCATAGTCTTGGTAGATAGGGCTCTAGGCCAAGTTCATGTAATGAACTATTCTGCCTTTTTTATACTGTGTAGGCAAAACTTCTATTTTGTGTTCCTAAGCCCTTTTTGGTCTCATCAACATGTTTGTTTTGTGGAATGAGAGTTATCTATGACATTTATTCGGTAAATTTCACAAATTTGTCAAGAAAAGGCTTCAAAGCAAATTTTGCAAGGTTTTAAGGAACAGTCTTTGGTTTCAAGGGTCAAATTTCTATTTCTAATGTTCTAAAGCCAAGTTTGTGACTAGTGGATATTTGTTACCACAGATGAAACTTGTCTACAAAGTTTGAACACCAACAAATTCCAAATTCTATCTTTTAGACCCTAAAAACATGGTTTTACTACATTGTCACCGTTCTTGCAAAAACTGTCTTAATTCTAGTCTTAGGTTCCATTTGATTTCTAACATTTTTAATGATTTAAGAGTGTAGTGGCTTAAAGAGTTACTAAAATAAGATTTCAAGTTATTTTCAAGGGTTTTAACAATGAGCAAACCCATACTCACTCAAACGCCATTGTTAGCAACAAAAACTTCTTCTTTGACTTGAAGCCTACACATAGACTCTAATTTTGAATAAGTCATTATGCTTCACATCTAAGTTATCAGACTTTGACTTGGAGCTAATAGATTATGTCAATAAACAAGTTGAAATGTATACTTATAAGGCTACGATTCAAGTTATTGGTGATGTTTATTGCCAAGTAGAAGTGCCATCCTACCCCAGCTTGGGACCAACTCAGGTCAAACCTGGTACTGTGATGGTCAAGCCCAACTCGGCACGAGGACCAGCACGACCCAATTCGTATTTGGGCCCAGCACAACTAGGCTAGCAAGTAAGGGGACCGGGCATAGCTCAATCTAGGCTCGATGGTCCCAAGCCGGGTTGGTCTAGTCCCAACGATAATAAGCAAAGGTCAGCAGTAGATTTTTTTGAAAAAATTGGGCAAATTACACCAAAGGTCCTTCGAATAGCCTGTGGAATTTTTTTTGCCCCCAAATTTACATTTTTACCCCTTCAACAACTATATTTGGAAGGCTTTTTGGTCCCAAAAAAAGGCATTTTCCTATAAATGGGCTTTGCAACATTTTTTCACACAAATCTCAACAATCTCTCCTCCTCATATAATACATTCTCTATCATTTTCTTTAAGTTATCAAGTTTATTTTCTTAATATTTTCTTAATCTTACCTTAATTACTTACAAATTTCTTCATCTTTTCAATTTATTCTTTTACAAATGGCACCCAAAGGAAAGGAAAAGACCTCTAGCTCTTCATCAAACATTGACATGAGGTCTTTTTTTTGCTCCATTTCCTGAGTAGGGAGCCGTGGGGTCCACATTGAACAAACCAACAATGATAAGCAATTCGACATGGCTCAATACGACTTGGGGCTGGACGATCAACTTTCCAATAGTGAGTTTGAAGAGGTTAAGGCTTACTAAATGGGTTTGGGAGTACTTCGACCAAGTTTTCAAGAAGGATTGTGATAGCAACGAAGTGAGGTTTGCAAAATGAAGCTTATGCATAAGAACTAATTCACGAGAACACTTAAATGACACATGGAACATAAGAATCAAAATCTCTATTTAGATGTAGTTGCTAGTAGCAGAGGGCAAACAAAACTAAAGAGTTTTGTCAGTGAATTATGTATTTTTAGATTTAACCTGTAAAATTGTAGACAATGCATGGTAGAATGGATGACGATGACTAAGAAATCATTTAGACAAACGGAAGATTGGCACATTGGAAATTGGATTCAATCACAATTAAACTCGACTTTTAAAAAGATATTTATGAGTGCTCCTAGGAAGGAGGCATTTAAAATTTATGAAGCGGTAAATCAAACATGTAAACATATTTTTATACTCTTGATCATTCTGTTTCATTCACTAGTGTTATGTGGATGCCATCACTATGACAAGATTATTATTGCGTTACTGCAAATTGGATTGATGATAGTTGGGTTATTAAAAAACGTATCATTGTATTTAAATAGATGGAGGTTTACCATACTGCTTGGAACATCTTTTAAGTTATTTCTGAAACTTTTAAAGAGTTTTATTGCCATGACAAGGTTTTTAACATAACATTTGACAATGCATCCAACATTGATGTCGTGGCTTAGACATTGAAAGAATCATTGAAATCCATCAAGGATGTCATATTTTTTCACATTAGATATATTTGTCATATTTTAAACTTGTCTATCCAAAATGGGCTTCAAATTTTAAGTACTAAAATCACTCGTATTCAGTGGGTAATTTATTATTTGAAGTCAAGACGCAAAGTTGTCAAAGAGTTTTAAGGCATATTGTCCTTAAAATGGGATTGAGTTTAGTTGAAATTGTTTTAAACTTGATTGTCCTACTCGATAAAATTCAACTTATGAGATGTTGATGGATGCAATTCCATTTGTTGCACACATAACATGTTTTATAAATGTGAAAGAAAGACAATGATTTTGAAACAAGAGATTTGTGATAAGCTATAAAAAATAGTCGTTGTGTTACGATATTTTTACGACGCAATCATTTTTTTTTTTTTTGTATACTATACCATATCTCATAAGGTTTTAATGGATTTCGTTAATATTGCATGGGTTTTCAAACAATACAAGGCTGATGAATTTTTAAAAGGCATGACTAAGGCCATAAAAGATAAATGAATTTTATATTTCACTGATATACCCATATCTATTTATTTGCATCTGCACTAGATCTGACCATTAGAATCACGGGTACATATCAACTCCCTGAGGGTTGCTATAGTTTCTTAAAAATGTTGCATATTTTTGTTCTTGCTATAACTGTCACTATTGAGGAGCATTTGCTTGAATTATACAAGATTTATATTGACCGGCATAAGGATAAGGTAGGGAATACTACTTCTTTACTGTTGGATGTTTATCCTCATCAGCATTCAATCAAGCTGAATAATTTTTCAAATAGCCCCGGTTTGCAACCTTTAGTCTTGGTAAAGTGGGCACATACCTCAACTTAGTTTGGAGGAATAGTGAGGCCGACACTTTGGAATGTTGGAAAGCAAAAAGTAACAAATTTTTAATACTCTCTGTCATTGCCAAGGAAGTTCCAATTATTCTTGTCTCAACTATTGCATCCGAGTTAGTTTTCAACGCTGGAAAACGAGTTATTTTGGAGAGACGAGCAAAGTTGTCATCAAATGCAGTTGAGGTTTGTATCTACCTCCATGATTGGGGTCTTGCTGTATTACAAATGCAAGACCAAAAAAGTTCCAATGATGAAAATCTAGACAAGGTAAACACATAGATCTTAGGTTTTTCTTTTATCTTCCTAGTTTGTATTCGATTTGATTATGCTGTTGAGCACAAATCATCGATCTCCTTTTGAGTTTAATTTGTTGGAGTGTTTTACTAATGACTCATGTAAAGCTCATTTCAACTTATATAAGTGTCGTTTAGTATTAAATTAATAAAATTTGATGTTTCACTTTTAAAACAATTGCTCTTGAAAAAATTGACCAAAGACAAACTTTAAAATAAAAAAAATAAAAATAAAAATAAAAAAGCTGCACAGGACCAGCCTAGGCTCTGCATTCCTATACACGGGCCTTGCCCGGTGCCCTCCAAACCTAGGCTAGGTCGGGTCAGTCCTAGACCGGGTCGGCCCAAGTAACACCTATACTACAAAGTTGTGGATGAGCACCAAGCAAATGTGAATAAATGGTTTAGTTTTTCTAGAACAGCCATGCGCCTTAAAGTACTTTGAACATTTGGAATATTTGCTAATGTTTTCAGAGTGATTTTAAAAAACACATGCTTGTTGGTTAAATGATTAGCCAATGACTTTTTGATGGATTATAATCACTTGAATGAGTGACTCAAGATTATTATGTAGTATATGAATGCTTAAATTTATTTAACAAAACACTTCTACCTATGCTCACGTTTCTTTTTTTCTTTTTTAATATTTTTACTGACATATTGAGCGAAGTTATATTAATATGCTGCAAATTTAATCAATTTTATGGAACAATTAGACCATTCAAACTTTTTTCTATTGTCAATGGGAAGGCAAAGCTAATAAATATTGCATTTGTTGATAGATCTCATTTAGATGTGGATGTTGGAGTTTCTAAGGTCACAAAAATTATAAAAAGTGCTTTCAAGGAGTTGAAATTGATGATACTTAATAGCTGAGTTGCTTTTTTGGATTACTTGAGTTCCATTTTTTGATTTCTAAGAATATTTTTTAGGGAAAAGATTCACATGTTCAATGTTGGGTTTGAAGCAGCCAACACAGCCAATGATATTAGTGCCATTGTAAAGTTGAATATGCCTGAAAAACCATCGATCACCTAGGATGATAATATAGTCCAAATTGTTGATGGATTTTATCCCATTCTGGATCAGTCTAGTCAAGATAGAAATCCCAAGTGTCGGACCACGTACGGCTGATTACTCTTCATTGTACGGGTACAAGGAACTTGGTCTATATGGTTATAAGCTTCAATTGGTGGTTAAGGAAGCACCATGTCCATGTGCGGGGTTTTTTGAATCTTTGTACTTGTCTACTAAAGCTTCTACCATTGCATAATAGGTAATTAAACACACACACGCACACACACAAGACACACAAAAACTTGTGCTTTAACTTAAAATTGTTCTATATATTATATTATAAGAACATGTGATGTGCTTTTATCTAGAGATTGTTCTACATCAATCTCACAGTTTAAGAAGTTATGAGGCAGCTAATTTTAAATGATAAAGATCTTTAGTGTTAAAATTGGGGTTCTGATTTTGATCTTACCATTGAGAGAAGGCAGAGAAAAGAGTCCATACGATTCCTAGCAACATAATTACTGACAAAAAAGCCAGATTTTCCCCCGGGTGCTGGGATGGAACTTGGGCAGCTCACACTGGTCTGGCTTCCATCTGCAATTTAGAAAAACCCCGTCTTTGTGGCTATGAATGAAGCAATTCTTAGAATATGGAATCGTTGTGCAGGTTGAGTTTGTGTACTGAGGGCCTTCTAGATCAGGTACCATTGACCCTTTGACAAGTTCCCTTTTGGCAACTTGTTAATCTTCTCGTTAACACTTGCACCATTTTGAGTGTGAGGAAGGTGGGTTGGGATGAGCAATGGTTGAAAAGAGGAATTTGGAGTGAAATTAATGGTGAAGAGGAAGAAATGGTGAAGAGGAGGAATATGATGAGGGAGACAAAGAGAAGAGATGTGGGAATTTTTACAATTTTTTGGTGGGAAAGCTGGAAAAGAAGAAGAAATTAACGGTTGTATGGCAGGTGAAATTCTTAAACACGCCCGGTGTATATACACCGGGTTTGACGGAACACTTATTCTCCATTAATTTTGGTTTTGGAAGGAAACTCGAGTCTTTTAAGATACATCAACAATTCCAGTGATAACTAGTTTACATACTGTTGGCACCCAATTTTGTCCGGGCATTAACTTTTGTTTAAGTTTTAGATTAGGAAAATTAGTTTAGGGGACATTTTCATTTTTAGGGACTAATTGGTCATTTGTTAGGAGTTTGGGTCATCTCTGTCATTTGAGGGTTTTGCATAGTTAGTTGGTCTAGTCACATTTAGGTTATATTGTTATTTTGGTCTATAAATCTTTAGGAATTTTAAGTGGTCATCTAGGTTAGAAATAAGAGTTAATTTAGTTTATTACTAATTTAGAGTCCTAAAAGTCTTGTAGGGTCAATTTAGGCAAAATGAAAAAGTTTGGGGAAAAGTTAGGAATTTTTAGAGGATTTTAGGGAAAAATTGGAAAATTTGTGGCAAAACTGTCAATTTTAGAGAGTTTGAGCTAAATCTGGTGATTTTATGAAATTCTAGGAAAATATGGTTATTTTTGCAAAGTTTTTGGGCTAATCTGACAACTCCTGGAAGTTTCAGGTCAAATTGAAATTCACACAGAATTTAGGACAGAATAGGCAGCTGGAGAGTTTTGTTGGACTTAAACTGGTGTTTCACCAGATTATATCCTAATCTCTTCAAATCTGATTTGGATCAAGTTTAAACTCTGTTAAACCTAGTTAATCTCGTCTAGCCTCTCTTACTATAAGTATGAACCACTAATTGATGAAAAGGAGAAGAAAAAAAGACGAAACCCTAAGCTTTTAGTGAAAAAAGAGAAAACTGCAACCGGAGCCACTGCCTCTCCTCCCTTCTTCCCAGAAACCCAAAACCTTTCCCAACTACTGTCGTCACCCCTCCGACGCTCTTCCCTTGCCAATCTCTCACCGTCACGCCTCCAGCCACTCCCGCCCATCGCTCCAGTTGTCCCCTGCGCCATCGTCGGCCAAGCTCGACGTTGCGCCACCGTCCCCAGCAGCCTCCCTTTTTGCCGTCGAACACCGAAGCAGTTAGGAAGTGGCCGATCGCGAGCCATCTCCCTCAGCCTGTGCCTCATCAGGCCTTCGACGTCCCCAGGCCGCCATTCCCCGGTCCCTGAAGTCGCCGCATCCCTACTACCACCGGTCGTGCGAATGGAAGAGGATCCGGCCAGAAGACCCGCGAACCCGACCCGCTTCTGCCCGATTGACCCAGTCAACCATCTGCTTTTTTTTTTTGGCTTTTTCTGCAACTATTGTTTAGTCCCTCATCCTTTTTATTTAGTTCGTTTAAGTCACTAACCTTTGTTTCTATTGTTTGCAGATTAGTCACTGGAGTTACAAGTAGTGTTTAGCCACTGGCCAGTAGGGGTGATCAGTATTCGGTTAAAACCGAAAAAATTTTAAAATTCGGTTCGGTTAATTCGGTAATTCGGTTCGGTTTCGGTTGAAACCGAATAACACAAATTTTGATTTCGGTTTTAGAGTTCGGTTAATTCGGTAACCGAAATAAAAGAAATTTTTTATACCAAAATTTTTTTAATTTGTTTCATGAACAATAATGCTACCAAGTAACCCAAATTAGCTTGAATTCTTATTTTTTTTTCTTTCCATGGACAATGAATCTTCTATATTGAATGGAATTTGAAAAGAAAAACAATATCTTTATCTCATTTCATCTATTATAGAATTTAATTATCATTTTTTCGGTTAATTCGGTTTAAACCGAATCGAACCGAAATATTTCAGTTCGGTTTGAATTCGGTTTTATTGACTAATTCGGTTATTTCGTTTTCTTTGTATCCAAAACCGAATAAACTGAAAAATTCGGTTCGGTTTGAACCGAACAAACCGAATAATCACCCCTACTGGCCAGAACTTTGCTTTTCTTACATTGAGTCATTTTCAAACAACTTGCACCAACAATTTTCATGATTTCTCATGTTTAATTAAATTTAACCAATTTTGAGTTTTTTTTTTAGAATAGTTTTAATTTTTCTTTATTTTGAATCTCATGATACATCTAGGAATTAGGAAGAGACTTAATAGAGCCAATTTTCTAATACATAACAAATTTTTCAAGAATCTGTTCTTGGTGATTTGATAAAGTTTCAAGATAGATTATTTGTTCGAATCCGATTGGTCTGATAAGATTCAAGGTAGTCAAATTCTAGATAAAGTAAAATATTAATTATTCTTTATGCTTTTATATTTTAAGTTAATCAAAAAGAGATAAAAAAGTTTTAATTATTAAAATTCATTTATAGATAATAGTTGGAATAATTTATCACTTGATTATTGATAATTAAAATATTAAGATTATATCTTTAGAAATTTATCTTTAATCAAAACTATTATTCTGAAAAATTATCACTTTTAGAAATTCATACGATACTTATTGGAACTCTTTGAAATCTAAAAAGTAAAGATTATCTTTTTAATTTACCTTTTAAAAATGATCTTTTATTATGGAAAGTAAAGATTATATCCTTTTAAAGGCTATCATAATTAGGGCTTTGAAAAATCTTACCAATCAACACGAAAGTTATTGGATTTAAAAAGTAAAAATTTTGGATTTAAATTACCTTTTATTCTAAAAAGGAAATATTATTTCGTTTTGAAGATAATCATAATCCGGAATTTTAGAAGTTTTACCTTTCAACACGAATTAGGATTTTTTAATTATCAGATAACGTAAAACTTATCATATTTTGAATGTATTTAGTCTAAAAAGAAAAAATATATATATTCTTTTAAGAATATCATAATTACAACTTTATTTGCTTTCAACACAAATTAAAGCAGTGAGTTAGAAAAGCAATATTCGAAACTTTGTTTAGATAATTAGTTCATTATCTTTTTGAATTAGATTGTAAAACTAAAAGGTATAATTTAATACTATCTACATAAAAACACTTTCAAAATTAAGTTTAAAGCTGATAATGTAAAAAAAAATTATTTATTTAGGTTAAATTTAGAAAGCTATAACTGGAACTATTATTCTAAAAATTGATGGACTTAAAAAATTTGGAAGGCCAAGTACACTTATGGATATTGATCTCACCTAAGAATCAATTGATGATTTTTAAGCGTAAAGCTGGTAAAATGTGAAAGCAACATCTTTTGCAAGGGACAGCTAAGTCATAGCACATGGCACTAGTAATCTGCCTCGCCACATTCATGTTTTGTTGTATGTTATCCTCCGCTCTGCCAACCATTTTGTACTGATTCAATGATGTATATATAGGAATTTAGAATTTTTTTATTATCTGACATTTTCCTCTAGTGCATAAGTAGCAATACTTCAGCTTAGCAGGTGCAATTTCTCATTTTGGGGAGGAAAAATGAAAGGGAAAATTAATTAATCAAGTGAAAATGACTCAAATCCACAACAAAGACGTTGCTTTGTAGAAACTACAACAATAGCGATAATAATAATAATCCAAGATCACGTTTAAATTAAACTCTAGAACTATCATCTCTCCTCTACTTTAGATTACAGATGCTCTTTCATTTCTCCAACCTGAGTTCTTGTTCGAACTTCCGATGATTTATCCAAATCAGAGAAAGCTTCTTTAGCCCCAAACTGATGAAAATTGTGAAAATGAAAAGAACCATGAACACGAAAAGCCTCGCAAGAAAAAAACCAACCAAACCGTTTTCCCATATTTTCCCCACCAGCTTCATATCTCCTTCCAGCAAGTCAAAAACACCCATATTATTCCTCTCCTATTGATGATGGAGGTCGTAGTCATCAATTTGTCCGCACTTCATCCCCTCTTTCATTTACAATAGTTTTCAGGATTTTACTAGGAATACTGGCAGGGCTTATTCATTGCTGCACAAGAAACCATTCGAGGAGAATAACCAACCCCATCAAAATCCTTTCTGCTCAAGAACATTCGGATGAGGGAAACCATCAACTGCAACTCGAAAATCCCATCTGGTAGAAGTCTGACATCGACTCCATAACGGTCATCAGCTACAAGATGAAGGGATCATTGAAGGAACAGAGTGCTCTGTTTGCTTGGTTGATTTCCAAGAGGACGAGCGTCTTAGGCTTTTCCCCAAATGAAATCACACGTTTCATGTTGCTTGCGTTGACCCTTTTGTTAAGAGCACACAAGAACTGTCCGTTGTGTTGTGCACCTATCGTGATCTCTTCCAATGCACTGGTTGGCCAATGCCCGTTAGAAATCTTTGGAGGCAACGCCCGACCTTGCGAGCAGCAGCCCTCCCAGTGCATGTAGATTTTGACAACAATCTCCTTCGGTGGCGGAGGCGATTCCTTATTGGATTGTGGCTTCTGGTTACCTGCTGCTTTTTCCTCTCTTTCTTGTCTACTTTACGATCATCCCCCATGCTTCTTTCGCTGCCTGCGCTGGTTTCTTGCCGTCCTGCAACATGTACAAGCCAAAAAATAACCCCAAATCAAATTAATTTAATCTATGACAGGAGAGAAATAAGAGAGACTGGAGTATCAGAAATAAAATTGACGATGGAGTGGCAGTACCGAAAGCTTTTATCACAAAATTTTTAATAAAATTTGTATTAGATAATCGATATTAGATAATATTCATATATTCATTTCAAGAAAAAAAAAAAAAGAAAATACTCATATAGCATTGCCATAATTAAATCTCTCTTTTATTTTTAAAAAAATTGAATTGATAATGTGCCACATATCAACATCATGTTTAATTGGTAGTTAAGGGGCATTTATGAGAGTCCTAGCATAAAAAGCTATTGATTACTTGATAAAAATAGAAACTCTGTCATGTGTCAACTCAACATTTATCCTGTTATGGGAAATGTCTATTTTACCACAAAGTGTATCATGCTATATATATATATATATATATATATATATATATATATATATAAAAGATTATCACTTAATTTTATTTTTATAATTATTAAATTTAGTAATTATCATAACTAATTTAATTGATTCCATTTTTTTATTTATAACCACCGTCTTCTTCCCAAATCGAAAACTTTTCTTTCTCCCTTATCCTAATTCTTTGGTTGTTTCTTGGCTTGGGGATTCCAGTTCTAATCATGAATCTGAAACAATCTCTGAGTACACAACTTGTTTGGAGATGGATCAATTGGAAAGCAACGGCAACTTGTAGACTCCAACTGATTTTGAGTCTAAAACAGAGTGGTCGCCAGTTGGAATTAGATCATAAGGCAAGGGAGGGCTTGGTGAAGCCGAAATCCATCCGTAGAAGCCCTCCGACGCAAGAATTCAGCATGAAGAAGATGGATTGCACAAAAACAAAATGTTGGGACAAGTGCGCCAAAAGCCTGGAGAGCAAAGTTCCTTAATGATCCGCTACTGTGAAAAAAGGAAAATCATGTAATATGTAATGCAAGCTTTGAGTCATTGCCCATCTATACACGTGCACCAAAAGGTACCAATAGTATTTCATCTTTATTTCTAGTTTCACTTTCACTTTCATATGATGTACTTATATATATATATATATATATATATATAGTACGAGTATTGTTTTATAATTGGATGTGTTAAAAGCTGAATACCTATTTTATGAAATTGGGTGTATTATATGAAGCTGGGCTGTTACTATATAGGTAAATTATAATTGTAAATTATTTATATGATACTAGAAACTATTTGTATAAAACTAGTTATTGTCCTATAAAACTGGTTTGCTTAAGAAACACACACATATATAATTTCCAAATTTGGTACAATTCATTTCCAATTTCATACACTATGAAAAGTCAAATTATTTTAGTAGCAATTTAGTTTCATACAATAAGCACCCAATTTCATATAATATTAGTTTGAGAACCTATTGTAGGAAAATGTATTAATGTGGTTTGCATCTAAGTTGATATTATACTAATTCAAATTTTAGTAGTGTATGAAACTGAAAATATAGTGTATGATAAGGAACCATTTGTATGGAACTAAGTGAAATTGTTTGGAATATAGTATGCAAATACAACAATGGAACATGAGGATACAACTAGTATTTCACTTGGTGGAAAACAAAGCCAGAGGGAAACAAGTTCCTATAGTATGAAACTGAAATCCTAATATACAAAACTATATTCCAATTGTATGAATTGAGTAACTTATGTAAGAAAACAAGTTTATATTGCATAAGAGTAAAATTCCTTTTGTATGTAAATGTGATATTATTGAACAAATCTCGATTCCTATTATATATATGTGGGCATATCAAGTACAAAAATGAAAATTTGATGTACAGAGTACTTTACATTCTATGGAATTGGAATGTTAGTGTACAAAGCTAGATATATATTGAATGAAATTCATTTTCTATTGTAAGAAACTAAATTCTTATTGTACAAAAAATGAGTTCATATCCATGAAATTGAACTTTTATCATAAGGTCTAGCAATAACTCTTCTAATATGAAACTAAATATGTAATGTATGAAATTAGTTATCTATTGTATGAAACTAAGATAATAATATAAGAAACACTCTTATATTTAATTTTGTGGTTAAGGGGCATTTATGAGAGTCCTAGCATAAAAAGCTATTGATTACTTGATAAAAATATAAGCTGTGCCATATGTCAGCTCAACGTTTATTCTGTTATGGGAAATGTCTATTTTACTTTAAAGTTTATCATGCTTTATATATATATAATGGATTATCACTTAATTCTATTTTTATAATTATTAAATTTGGTAATTATCATAACTAACTTAATTGATTCCATTTTTTTTATTTATAACCACCGTCTTCTTCCCAAATCGAAACCTTTTCTTTCTCCCTTATCCTAATTCTTTGGTTGTTTCTTGGCTTGGGGGATCAAGTTCTAATCATGAATCTGAAGCAATCTCTGAGTACATAACTAGTTTGGAGATGGATCAATTGGAAAGCAACGGCAACTTGTAGACTCCAACTGATTTTGAGTCTAAAACAGAGTGGTCGCCTGTTGGAATTAGATCATAAGGCAAGGGAGGGCTTGGTGAAGCCGAAATCTATCCGTAGAAGCCCTCCGACGCAAGAATTCAGCATGAAGAAGATGGATTGCACAAAAAAATAAATGTTGGGACAAGTGCGCCAAAAGCCTGGAGAGCAAAGTTCCTTAATGATCCGCTACTGTGAAAAAAGGAAAATCATGTAAAATGTAATGCAAGCTTTGATTCATTGCCCATCTCTACACGTGCACCTAGAGATGTTCAGTGGGCCGGTCCTGACACGGCCCGGCTCGGGACCGGCTCGCTTGGAGCACGGCCCAAGCACGTTGAAGACCGGCACGGCACGGGCCCGCCAAAAGACCGGCGAAATGTGGGCCGTATATGGGCCTGGAGGAGGGGGGGAGGGAGGTGGGCTCGGCACGGCCCAGGAGGCGCTTGGGCCCGGCACGGCGAACGGCACGGGACCGGCACGGGACCGGCCTGGGACCGGTGCGGCGCAACGGCCCGGGACCGGTGCGGCGCAACGGCCAGAAATCCTCCAACGGCCAGAATTTAAAAAAAAAAAGGGCAAATTACAGATTTGGTCCTTTTAACGGTTGACAGCGTTTTCTGGACCCCAGAATTTACATTTTTGCCCCCTCCAACAACTATTTTCTAAGGGTTTTTTAGGCAAAAAAAAATAAGGCCTTCCTCTATAAATAGGGAGGCCATTTGCACCATTTCTTCACACCAATCTTAGCAATCTCTCATTCTCTACTAATATATTCTCTCATTTCTTTCAAGCAGTCAATATTATTTTCTGCATTCTCAATCTATTCTCAATTACTTTTCAAGCTTGTGTTTTGCTCAATTTTGCCTCACAGAAATGGCATCAAAAGGAAAGGGAAATGCCTCAAGCTCTTCATCCCGCACCGGTTTGAGGTCATTTTTCCGTGGCATTTCCCGACCGGTGACCCGTGGGACTCATATCCAACAAACTGACGATGACGCGCAATTCGATATGAGTCAATACGACTTGGGTCTCGACGATCAACTTTCTGATGACGACGTTGAGGAGGTGGAGCCCACAGCAGCAGGGAATGTTGGCGGAGGAGATGGTTCTGAACAAACCCCGACAAGCCATCAAGCCGAACTTCCGCCAGAAAGTAGGACGTGGAGGTGCACCGCATGGGTTTGGGAGCATTTTGACCAAGTTTTTGAGAAAGATAGTCATGGAAACGATGCGAGGTTCGCACAGTGCAAACACTGCAAGCAAAAGCTCTCGCACAAGAAGAACGCTGGCACAGGAACACTGAGACGTCACATGGAATCAAAGCATCCGACTTTATGTCCAGATGTAGCTACGAGTACCGGCGGTCAGACACAGCTTGCAAGCACTGCCGGCGGATCAGGTATTTTTCAATTTAATCAAAAAGATTGTAGAGAAGGCATGATAGAATGGATGATGTTAACTGAAAAACCATTTACACAATCGGAAGATAGACACATGGAAAAATGGATTACATCATACTTAAACCCTGCTTTTAAAAGAACATCTAGGACCACTGCTAGGAGGGAGGCATTTAAAAGTTATGAAGCTGGTAAATCAAACTTACAAGCATGCTTCTCTACTTTAGATCACTCTATATCATTTACTAGTGACATGTGGACTTCACCACTAGGACAAGATTATTATTGTATAACTGCACATTGGATTGATGATAGTTGGGTCATTCAAAAACGTATCATTGCATTTAAGTGGATGGAGGTCGATCATACTGGTTGGAACATATTCAATGTAATTTCAGAAAATTTAAAAGAATTTTTTTTTCATGACAAGGTTTTTAGCATAACATTTGATAATGCATCAAACAACGATGTCGCGGCTGAGACATTGAAGGAATCACTAGAACCTGTCCGTGATGCCGCATTTTTTCATATTAGGTGTATATGTCATATTTTAAACTTAGCTGTCCAAAAAGGTCTTCAAGTTTTGAGTAATGAAATTACTCCAATTAGGTGGGCACTCCATTATTTAAAGTCAAGGACAAAAGTTTCTAAAGAGTTTAAGCAATATTGTCTGGAAAATGGCCTCGATTTTAGTTGGAAACGTTTTAAACTTGATTGCCCTACCCGATGGAACTCCACTTATGAGATGTTGATAGATGCGATGCCATTTGCTGCATACATGACATGTTTTATAAATGTCAGAGAAAAGAACACGATTTTGAAACAAGAGATGTGGGATAAACTGTCAAAATTGGCTGATGTGCTGCGATATTTTTATGATGCCACTGTTTTTTGCTCCGGTGTATACTATCCCACACCGCACAAAGTTTTAATGCATATGGTCAACATTGAATGAGTTTTGAACCAATACAAAGATGACGAGTTCTTAAAAGACACAATTAAGGCCATGAAAGATAAATGGATTTTATATTTCAGTACTATACCCCCAATCTACTTACTTGCAGCTACACTAGACCCGACCGTAAGAATCACAGGTACGCAACAGCTACTTGAGGGTTATTATAGTTTCTTAAAAATGACACATATTAATGTTCATGCTATAACTACCTCTATTGATGAGCACTTGCGAGAGTTATTTAAGATATATGCCAGTCGGCATAAGGATAAAGTTGCAAACACTACTTCATCTACCATCGCGTCTTCATCGGCCTCATTGTCATTCAATCCGGCTGAACAACTCCTCAAACGGCCCCGTGCTGCCGCATCCGGTCTTACTGAAGTGGACGTATACCTTAACCTTGTTTGGGAGAATAGTGAGACCGAGATTCTAGACTGGTGGAAAGCAAGAAGTAACAAATTTCCAATACTCTCCATCATTGCCAAAGAAGTTCTAGCTGTTCCCGTCTCAACCGTTGCATCGGAGTCCGCTTTCAGTGCTGGAAAGCGTGTCATTTCAGAGAGACGCGCAAGGCTATCACCAGATGCAGTTGAAGTTTGTATATGCAACCGTGATTGGGGTCTTGCAGCTTGCAGATTACAAGACCACAAGAGTTCTGACGAGGAAAACCCCGATGAGGTAGATGCTTAAATCCACCGCTTGCTCATTATTTACTTACTTTGTATTTGATCTAATTTTGCTGTGTAGCACAGATCGTACTTTTTATTTTGCATTTAATTTTATGGAACGTTTCGCTATTGAGTAATGTAAAGCCCGTTCCATGGTATGTAAGTGCCGTTTGGCTTTATTATTAATAAAAGTTCACACCGGTGGTGGTGTTTTACTCTTAAAACAAGTAATTATACAAAATTTAAAGATAACCTTAGAATAAATATTTATCTAGTTTTTTTGTCATTATTTTATTTATTGTCTTGTCAAGTAAAATCTTGGTAATCATGGTTTCTTTCTTTAACATAAAGAAATAACTTTAGTCCTTAAGGTTTATCCCACATCTTGGACTAAAACATACAAAGTTGCAAAGTTAAAGGGCTACCGCTGACCGAGTTATAATTCAATGACCAACTAATTGAGTTTTCAAAGTTTTGGGTCTATTGGTGCATTTAAGCATTTTTTAAGAGTTTACATATAAGAAGGATTCGTAATTAAGGCTCTAGATTCCTAGTCTGTTTTTTTTTCTCGTGTCCATAGCCAGTAGTTTTGAACATATAGTACACGTTGATTGACTCATAATCCAATTAATATCCATATCATTATATCACGTAATGGGTTAGATGAAGTAGAATTTAAGATAAACTAGATTATAAAATATCACTTATAAAAAAACTCTCAGACTCTTCTTTTTATTAAGTTATTGATTTAAAAGTGAAGACTAAAAATTAAAAATTAAAACTAAAACTTAAAATTAAATTAAAAATTACAATTTTAATATTTAAAATTCAACGAGCTAGCTCGGATTCGGCACGGGACCGGATCAGGACCGGCACGTGCCAACCCAGGTTGGTCCCGGGCCCAAAAACCTCAGGCCCAGGACCGGCCGGTCCGGTCCGGTCCGAACCGTTGAACACCTCTACGTGCACCAAAAGGTACCAATAGTATTTCATTTTTATTTCTAGTTTCACTATCACTTTCATATGATGTACCTATATATATATATATGGATGTATGGTACGAGTATTGTTTTATAATTGGATGAGTTAAAGCTGAGTACCTATTGTATGAAATTGGGTGTATTATATGAAGCCGGGTTGTTACTATACAACTTTAAGTTTTGATAGATAAATTATAATTGTAAATTATTTATATGATACTAGAAACTATTTGAATAAAACTAGTTATTGTCCTATAAAACTGGTTTGCTTAAGAAACACACACATATATAATTTCCAAATTTGGTACAATTCATTTCCAATTTCATACACTATGAAAAGTGAAATTATTTTAGTAGCAATTTAGTTTCATACAATAAGCACCCAATTTCATATAATATTATTTTGAGAACCTATTGTAGAAAAATGTATTAATGTGGTTTGCATCTAAGTTGATATTATACTAATTCAAATTTTAGTAGTGTATGAAACTGAAAATATAGTGTATGATAAGGAACCATTTGTATGGAACTAAGTGAAATTGTTTGGAATATAGTATGCAAATACAACAATGGAACATGAGGATACAACTAGTATTTCACTTGGTGGAAAACAAAGCCAGAGGGAAACAAGTTCCTATAGTATGAAACTGAAATCCTAATATACAAAACTATATTCCAATTGTATGAATTGAGTAACTTATGTAAGAAAACAAGTTTATATTGTATAAGAGTAAAATTCCTTTTGTATGTAAATGTGATAGTATTTAACAAATCTCGATTCCTATTATATATATGTGGACATATCAAGTACAAAAATGAAAATTTGATGTACAGAGTACTTTACATTCTATGGAATTGGAATGTTAGTGTACAAAGCTAGATATATATTGAATGAAATTCATTTTCTATTGTAAGAAACTAAATTCTTACTGTACAAAAAATGAGTTCATATCCATGAAATTGAACTTTTATCATAAGGTCTAGCAATAACTCTTCTAATATGAAACTAAATATGTAATGTATGAAATTAGTTATCTATTGTATGAAACTAAGATAATAATATAAGAAACACTCTAAATAAGATTATTTGTAACAAAAAAAATCTTTTTTTATAATTACCATATTTATCATTCCAAAAGCATTTTTTTTATAATTACTATATTTATCACTATGAAAAAGGAAGTTAATATAAAGCATAAAAAAAGTGCTTTATCTCTATTTGACTCCAATTTCTAATTTTTTAACAGAAAGATAACGGAAGTTACTATAGTATGAAACTAAAATTCTAATATACCAAACTATATTCCAATTGTATGAATTGAAAAATTTATGTAAAAAAAAAAAAGTTTATATTGCATAAGAGTAAAGTTCCTTTTGTATGTAAATTTGATACTATTGAACAAATCTCGATTCCTATTATATATATGTGGGCATATCAAGTACAAAATTGAAATTTTTTTGTACAAAATATTTTATATTCTACAAAATTGGAATGTTAGTGTACAAAATTAGATATTTATTGAACGAAATTGATTTTCTATTGTATGAAACTGAGTTCTTGTTGTAAAAAAAAATGAGTTTATATCCATGAAATTGAGCTTTTATCATAAGGTCTAGTGATAACTCTTCTAATATGAAACTGAATTTGTAATGTATGAAATTAGTTATCTATTATACCAAACTGAGATCCTAGTATATGAAACTCTCCAAATGTGATTATTTGTATCAATTTTTTTTATAATTACCATATTTATCATTCTAAAAGCATTTTTTTGACAATTACTATATTTATCACTATGAAAAAGGAAGTTAATGTCAAGTATCCAAGAAAAAAAATAGGTGCCTTATCTCTATTTGGCTCTAATTTTCATTTATTTCTCTAACCTAATTTAATGGAAAGATAACGGAAGTTAACTTGGTGTATAAGCACTAGATAGATAACAAGAAGTCTCCTTGTTATGTATGCTAAGATTAAAGTTGGTTACACGGATAATTTGATGAAGAGAACGGGCATCGCTCACCAGGTACTTGTACATCATTTAGTCATTAAGGAATGTTTTCCTCTTATGCCTTGGCAAATTGCTAGTTTACTTAGGGTTAACATGCATATTGATGTTACTTTATGTTCCTCATTTACTTTCAGCATTAAAGTTATGTTTGTTACCATTATTTTAATGGCCATTAGATACTCTTAAGTTGTTTTATTTATAGGCATATGACTGGCATTTTGTGGTAAAACACCTATTGGTATTAGGACACTGCTTTGGTTGTGTTGAAGCACTTGGATAGTTGGTTTGAACTTAGAAGAAAGTTGGACTTCTGTATTATGAATCTATGGACAATTGTGCTTAGTATTAACTTGTTTTATATTTGATTAGAAGATTAAAACTTAAGTACGATGTGTATTTTATTTATGTTGTGATTCGAACAATTTATGTTCTGTTGTAGCTTGGTGAAGGATCTATAGACAATTCATGTTGTGTTTTATTTATGTTTTATTGTTGCTTGATGATGTTTAAGCTAGTCAAATTGCTTTGAGTAATAATTCAAGCGAGTAAAACTAAAAATGTTGTAGGTTAACAATAATTCTTTAGAATACTAGCAGACAGTATGTTGATATTGCAGTTATATATACGCAATTGATTGAGGAAATGCATGGTTTTATTTATGTTTCATGTACAGCAAGTTAAGAGATAGATTGTTTAATTTATCTTGGTGTGAAGCTTTTCAAATATCGGTTATTTCAGTTATATAATTGAAAAACAAATTTTAATTTTGGTTTCAATTTTAGGGTAAAATTCAATTATTTTGGTCACTAGCTTCTACAACCGAAAATTGTATTATTTCGGCAATTCTATTTTGATTTTAATTGAAGTAACATAATGATAGTCCTATTCAGTGGCACCTGAATCTAATTAATCCTGTACCAGCTCCAACCATTTTGTATATTCCCCCCAACTTCCAAAATCTGTTGCTTTTTCCACTTCTCGCCTACATCATCCCTACCATTCCTACCACCAATATACATGAAATTCAATGACATTGCATTCATCAACAGTCCAAAACCTCTGGCTCCCTAACCATCAATGTAATATTTTGAAGAATGGAGACAATGCCACACCTGTTTAATTTCTCAACATTATTGTTTTGTTTCACAGATAATAGGAAATTCAATCATGCTAAACCAACCAGACCAACTTTAATTGTGAGATTCAGGTTTTAATTAGATTTTAGGATATATAATATGGTTCCAATACTAGATTGAGCAACCTAATAAGCTACGCATAGTGGTTCAGATTTATAGTGAACCCCATCATACCAGTGCATTCCCTAAGTGAAATCATGCAATGTAGGTTGATTTGAACCATGTTGATGAACTTGATTGTATCATATCACCGAAGGATGAGCATAGCTGACCTAGTAGGCAATCTAGGTAAAGAATTGATGAAACCCTAGACCTCTACTATAGATTCCAGAAAGCCAACGTGATAGAGGGTTTGACGTTTTTGTCCCTCGAGAAACTAGAAATTCTCTCATTTCCTTGGCAGCTTGAAGATGGGAAGCACATATCCGTATTTATATTTGGCATCTTCAGCGTGTCTGGTCAGAGTTTGTCTGGCAAAGCTGCTTCATAACGGTGACTCGTTTCCTCTGGAGGTTGAGGCCATCGATTTTCGACAGAAAAGCCTGCCCCTCGGAATGAGTCTTGTTACCTCAAGCTCAAAGATCTACCTTGTCAGTGGCAAGGGTCTCGAACCTTGGACACCCGGATTTAAACAACAAGGTTTTTGAGGTCAATTTGGATATGTCCTAGGCCATTGGTGACCCGATTCAGATTGTGAATAACCCTCACCTGCCCTTCCTGACAGATCTTCAGCCGAAACTGACCGCGCTGGTGGTGGTTCTGTTCGAGGACAAGCTTTTATTCTTCTCCTGCCAGTCACTCTTGAAGAGTTCTCAGGACCTAATTAGGGTTCTCTGTGAAGTTCTCGAGTTAGGGAATCTAACATGGCCTTGCTGGCGTCTCGTCAAAACACATCCCCTGTAGAAAATGGGGCAAGGAGAAACAGTATTCGATTCCCACTTGTATATTTGAAACTAAAGAAGTACGTACATATAGCTTGGGTACAAAGTCTCCTACTTTAAACATATAACTATGCAATAAGGCTGGAAAGGGATAAATACACCTATTTACATGAGTTTTACTTTAATTCTACCACTGTACAAACGCACGTGCTCAGTAGCCCCCCCTTATGCTGGAGTGTGGAGGAATGAAACACCTAGCTTACAAAGAAGGTGATGAAAATGATCGTGAGTAAACGCCTTTGTGAGAATATTAGTCGGTTGCTCTCGAGAAGGAAGGCATTGGGTTAATAGCTCATTGGATTGAAGATGTTCTCGGATGAAATGGCAATCCATTTCGATGTGCTTAACCCTTTTATGGTAGATAGGATTTGCTGCGATATGAAAGGCAACTTGATTATTGCAAAAAAAACTGCATGGGGCATGAGTGGTCAATTGTGAGGTCTTTCAACAAGGTGCGATATATGAAAGATAAAGTTAATAAACCAATATTATCATCCTCAGAAGTGCTCCAACATACTTCAACTAATCAATAACACTTGCACACAGAACCTCAACCTCAATAGCTTCCCCTAGCTAAAGGTCAACTGTCCAATCAAAGTTGCTTGCACTTGAGGTTCCTGCTGCACAACAGTAATCTGTTACCCATTCAAATTTAAAGAATACACAATTCACACACTTCCCTGCACTGCATTTATATAACCAAATAATACAAGTGCATTTCAAAACATACAGAACCCCAAACACTAAGGGTTTCTTGCTCAACTGCACATAACAGTACAATAACAGTAACAGCATTACGATTCATAAAACAGAATAATGCCACTCAGAAAGCAGCATGTAAACAAGTTTCAATTAACACTAATAGCATCCCTGCAATTCATTCATTCACTAACACCTCTTTTAACTAAAAGTCAATGAGTGAGTCAAACTTGACCATCAATAACTCTTGTTATTTAGTTCAGTTCACCACATTCACTTTCTGAACTTAATTAGTCTCACTCACAGATTATTCACTACAAAAGAAAGCATATATTGCTTCCCGAACTTGTTGCTTCAGCCACTCACTTCCAATAAGCAGCCAAGTTTAACACTAACACTTGGGATCACAGCCACGCTGCACATTCCAAAGTCCCACTTAGTAGGACAACCATACTGCTGTGGCATACAC
Organism: Aquilaria yunnanensis; assembly: GCA_039654915.1. Lineage (NCBI taxonomy): Eukaryota > Viridiplantae > Streptophyta > Magnoliopsida > Malvales > Thymelaeaceae > Aquilaria > Aquilaria yunnanensis. Next base: position 18,237,333 of record CM077593.1, read on the forward strand.
TAGGAAATTCCGATTCACTAACACTAAATCCTGGATTTTTCACTCCTGTCCTAATCTGGTATCAACCTGAGCTATCCAGCTCTAAACCTGCTCTTACACCACCTTGTCACAACCCCTATTTGGGGCAGACTATGTATTTTCAAGGAAAGCTTAGGTGCTTAACACATGTACATGTGATTTCTGACTTGTTAACTGGATATTCCGCATAAGCACTAAAGTTTACTGATTAAAACCAGTTTGTCTTGGAGTTGTTAGTAGAAATATTACTTGGCTGGCTAAATTACAGAATTCGACTTAGAAACCAATTGAAGGGCCTTGGCACGTTCAATAACAAACCCAGCGTGTGTGCCAAATTACACCTCAAAATTTAACATAAAACATAAAGTCAAACCAAGCAAAACTATAACAGTTTCTGCTACAACAATGAAATTAACAAACACGAAACTAGCAGAACTTTTATTCATCAGAGACCTTACTTCCAGATGTTCCAAGTAAGTCAGAAAATATCAGGACCAATACACGTAAGAATATATAGACAAGCACTTGAAACAGCGTTTAACCATGAAAGTTTAATACTAAGGCTGAATCTATCAGAACCTAAGCTTTTCTGCGATAGGATTCAGGGTTCAACAACCCTTTAAGTCAGGACTTGATTCCTAAGCCTTCAATCTTCAGTAGAGAGTCAGAATGCCAATCACAATGCTAGTCCCGGAAATTACTGCACTTGCAAATCAAGTCAGTAATATTAGTCCAATGAATGTGCTATCAATTCAATAGGTTAAAGCACACAATAACAATATAAAGCTAGCTAACCTGCAACACAAAAAGTTAACAGGAATTATCCACAGTAGCAAACGTTAACCTGCAAAGCGACGACACTGTAAGGGGGTGAGTTTCAGTAAGGAACGATAACTGATCATTTCACTAACACTATGATCAGCTTAGTAGCTTACACTTAACCTGCAAAGACAACAGAAGACAAGCAGCAGAACAATAACAAAATATATAAACAAGCAGCAAAAAGCAAACAACAAGACTAAGGAGCATCCACTTTATAGCATCGTCTAGTTCTACAATGTTTCTACCTGGGGACTCTCAGCCAGCCCTGACCACCACTCTCTGAATAGGCAAAATATACTCGATGGGGGCAACACCCAAACCACCAAGAATTCCCAACAAGGTTACCATATATTAACCTGCCTTAGTTGTGTAAAATTCCAATATCAACTGATTATTTACTAGGACCAAATAATATTATCGCTAATACAAATATATATGCTGATGAAGAAACTAATAATAAGTGCAACTGCTGTATAAGTTGTATCCATCGACTCTTTACAATTTACATTAGGAACAAAGTATGCAGATCTACGGTGTGTGAAGATTAACAACAAATGAGAAAAAAAAAAAAAAAGGAAAAATAAGCAAATCTTACCAATCACTTACAATGATTGAAAAAGCCCAGCCGGAACGCAAAGAAAATATGGAGCTATAAATTTTTCTGCTTAAATCAATAGCAAGCAATAAGCAGTTATTTCACATTAATATAATTAAAAAAATATGCATTTGCCACTACCTTACCTCAAATAGGCTGCAAATACAACCATATGCTTCCTTAAAGGATTAGAAAACGAGAATGAATAACATACAACAAAAATAGAAAAGCAAATCCTAGATAGACACGTCAAATACATAGTTAAAACTCACCACATACATAATTAAAACTCACCACATGATGCTAGGTCCAGGTGCTTGACAATGCATCTAATGCTCCCAAAACACTTAACCAGAAAGAATCCAAGTAACTATCCTGCAACAAACATAGCAATTCAAGCAAAGATGAACTAAAAGAATCAAGTAGTCATAAATGATCAAACCAATCAGCATACTACCCCTCACTTGCACTCTTTATCAATTTTGATCAAACCCAAAAGATACACACATGCTAATTAAAATTCTGGGCAACTTTTTGGTCTGTTCTCCTGTGAATTTTCCTAGGGCTGTTTCCATTAGACAAATACCTTAATTTGTGCCTAAAATGATCAATACAGGTCCTGGATATTAGCTACTAAAAGGGGTCCTAAGGTTGGCTTAAAACCGAGACAAAAGGCTAAGGAACTTGGGCTAGAATTTACTTCAATACTTCTTTTTCATTATATTACTGCTTAAAAATGTCCCTGCTCCATATAACATAGATTCACAAAGCATTGGCGAATCTTGTGTAAGCTTTTTACTTGCCTACCCCTCTGAATGTGTACCATTTTCACAGGGGAACGTGCCAATGCCTGGCCTTAATTCTGTACTTGATGCTTATAAAGTTTTTATCCCAAACTTATCAAACTACAGCAGTAATGCTATTAGCAGTAACTAATCAACTTCTATCTTTTAATATTTTTTTATTTTAATATGGAGAAAAGAATGAGCCATCCCCAATGTCTAGGAATTTGATGGATGGGTTATACCTGATTAGAATTGAGGGAAAACTACAGCAGTAATGCTATTAGAAGGTTCTGCATTCTGCCGGCTTCATTTGACAGCCAATTTTAACAACAAAATGTCAATCAAGTGCCCAAAATCACACTTCCATGCTATCAACTATCCAACATATCAAGAGAACACAAGCACGCATAAACATCTGAAAACAAACCGACTTGAGAGCACAAAAAAAAAAATGAATTAAACAAAGGAATCCCAAAAAAAAAAAAAACTCACCGAGTTCCATTTGTTCTTCCACTTCTCGCAAATTGCCGGATTCGAATGAAAACCAAATGAAACACTAAATAAAAATACAGGTTCCAAACCCAAAATTGAGCAATACCGAGACTCGGAGAGATAACCTCAACGAAGAACGATTTGCGCCATGAAATCCGGAAAACAATGGAAAGTGGAGGCCTTTGAGTGTGTCGAGTGTGCCGGCAGACGTTGCAGGCGAAACAGCCTTCCTAAGTTTTCTGTAGAAAAGGGTTAACGCTTCCAATCTAATTTTTCTTTTTGTTTTGTGAGTGGATTGTTTGGGCCTTACCACATGAGGCATCTTATACACGTTTAGACAAACCTTTGCTCTCCATCCCAAAAATATATAGTCTCAACCAACGTTATCAGGATCAGAATTCCATGTAAGGTCATTTCGAGTTTGATATGAATCATAATCGTAGAGTCGGATTGGAATCTTAAGATTTTATTAATAAAATGTTCTAAAAAATATTTTCAAAATTGTAATTATGATCTAAACATAAAAGATGAGCATATTTAAGTTATTTCTAATCAAGCCAATAGAGTGGTAGGTCTAATTGTAATGAAGGAAGTGCGGAGATGAGTAATGCATTGGATAAAAAGAAATTATAATAAAACCACTCTATAGCATCTTCTAGTTCTACAGTGCGGCTACCTTGGGACCTCAGAGTCATTTTCAAAGAATACTCCATGAGGGCAACACCCACCAACCATCAAGAATTCCCAACACGCTGAACTTCCGACATCCAATTTCAACTCTAGCGATACGAAAAAGCTTATAATCCTGGACGTCCACATTCCTCTCATAAGATGAGGACTGCATAAACACAACGATTGGTCATTATCATATTGTTAATCTGCATGGATGGAATTAACAACCTATTTTTCCATGCACATGATGGACATGCTCTAGCTAATAAAAATACGAGGCATCAACTATCCATACATCTGGCCACCCAAGCAACAATCACATGCTCATAGATGCAAATAGGGTAAGAAATCTAAGTACTACTTCTCTGGATCATAGATAGAATACCCAATGACAGGCAAGAGGAACAGTGCCCAGTTTGTAAGATAAGCAATTGAAATAATTTATAAAAGTTACCATGTGTCTAACATATGCCATTCCGCTCAATTACCCTTGGTGCAAACATGGTACATGTCTCAAACCTTCATAGTTGAGCTGAATAAAACAATACTAGGGCAATAATGCCTGGGCCATAATGAAGACGAAGGAACAAAACAAAATACTTAATCTTATAGTTGTTTTACATGTCATCATTCATGTTTGGTGGATCATTCTATGGCAATCACTTTTCATTCCATATTTATACCCTCCCTACCAAGCATAGGGTCAGAGTCAAACATCAAAAGGACGAGAGGGAGGTGGTTCTGGTCTCTTATCCCTTGTAATTCTTGGCAAATATAGCCCATTTCAGAAAAAAATACTAGATAAAAGATATATATATTTTTTTTTTCCCTCAGCCTTCAAACTGAACAGTAGAATCATAGTCTAAAACAAAAATACCAGGAATGTGATACTAGTGCAATGCAAATTTAAACGTAACATGTGAAATACATACCAGCCATCTGTAAAAAAGAGGCTGTTCACGCATGAGCGGGTGACTTACTGACCTTCCAATCCAACCCTGTTGAAAAATGTTTTATAAATTTAAAAACCATTAGTAAAGGCTTACTCACTTCTTACCCTCCATTTATGCTCAAACATCAGCGAGGGAAATCTGCTGTTAACATTTTTACTTCCAAAGGATAAAATAGGGTTATACCTAATCTATTCCTAGAAAGAAAATCTAAAGCTTCACTGAAGATTTTAATCCTTTCTATCTACTTCCTAAAAGTGACCATAAAGGTGACTTTCATAGTACCATAATAAAAGCTAAATTTTCTTCCCCTTTTTGTTGTCTTGCAAACATCGTTCAAGTAACAAAAGTTCCCCTACATGTGTTGTACCAAGACCCTTCTTGCCACTACTCACTGAGACTTAAAAGTAAAGTAAAATGGCCAAACCTGTTTCATAAAACGATGAATTGATGAAGGTATTGGTCTGGTGGTCATTAGGAAAAGAACCAAATTGACTGCAAGTGTGAAGGGATGATGCCAGCCAACAAACAACGTAAAAATGAAAAAAGTGGGCGCCCAAATTTTCTTTATAAATATTGAAACAACTTCTTTAACGACGACAGCCTGGCCATCCTTTGAGTAAACTACATAAACATATCGACCTACAAATATGAAATTCAAACAAATATGAAAATCAAACATAGAATAGCAAAAAGTCTACCCAAAACATCTTAGGATACTTGATAAACAACCAAGTCATAGGTTTCAAAAACCAAGGCAACTGACTCACCATCTATGTCAGAATCACCATCCATGTCAAAAGATCTGATAGAAACATATAAAACTGATGCAACTAAACAGCATCCAAAAACCTTACGCCCTAAGAAAATCCCAAGATTCAGTATCTGAAATAAGTTCACAAAAACAAATAGTAACAAAATAAAGAGGTATCAAAATCGAATGACTCCTTATTATACTTATTAAGTTACCCGAGAATCGGAAGTATGTGCCATACTTCCTCCTTAAACTACCCAAATTGCAGCCATTTCTGGAGGAATGATTCTGAAGGACAGGCTCAACGCTGTCTGCCCATTTCTTCAAATTTCTGAAATTCCCATTAACTGTACAAATGAAAGACGCCTAGTTAAGACTTCAACTGGAAAAGACCAATCCTAATTAAGAAGCGCATAAAAAAAAAAGAGAAAAAAGAAATGACATGTGAGAGTTGTAAATTCATGAAACTTACATTGGTGTCTGAAATTTGAAACTCTGAAATTTGAAACTGATGAGCCCGAAGATGTAATTGCAGAGATTGATCTCCTAATCGGAAGCGAAAATATGCTCATACATGCCATTTTTTCGTTCCACCCAATTTCCTGGTGTGGCAATGGCAATTCTGGGCCCAGCTTCTAAATGGAAAATGTTTAAATTCAATAGCAAAACGACATCGTTTACTTACCAGACACATAAACTAAAAAAATGTAGTATAAGTAAAACAATATGGCTCCATGCCTCCATCTATCTCTCTTCAGTTGCCAATTCATGAAACGAATAGAAATATCTTGGAAGTAGAAGTATCTTTCTTCATGTATTTCAGTTTCCAATGCGAGATTTCTAGGTTCCAATTCCAATAAGGGTGAGGCAGTTCCAATAACTATTTTTGTTTTACTTCTTTTTCTACTGACACCAACATAATTTCAGGGCTAATACTATATATTGGAAGTTATTATATTTTAAAGTGGTTTACGGGCTTTTCAAGTGAAATCTTGGTAAGTATACAATTTAGGAAAATAATTATTATATATAGAAATAAGCACTTTTAATACATTATTGGTCGTGCATTATAGAGTATTATAGCTCCTTAAAATCAATGGAAAAAAATTGTATAAGACTTGGTGTATTCAGCACACATTTTTTAAAATGAGTTGTTAATAATTATTTTATTAAATATCAAAACCATGAATTATATCGAATTACAGATATAAATCTTAAAAAAATTATTATTTGGCCTTATTTATATTACTTGTTTCCGTATATTTTAATAATATTTTTACAAACCATGGATCCTAGGATCACCCTAGATATGGATCTTAAATTTTATTTTAATTTTATTTATTTTGCTTGCCTTTGAAAATTTTAAATAAGTATATGATCATTCGGATGTAGATGTTTAGATTTATTACAAATTATTTTCCTAAATTTATACTAGCTCCCACTAAACCCCCGCGAATTAAATTTTTTAGAATGATTTTTTATATGCATTATGAGGATTAAATTAAAATATTTATAAAAAATAAAAACAAGCATCCTAAACCTATATTTCTATGGGATGTAAGGAGTTTAAATTGATGCATGCTCAAACAAACAAATAAACAACCAGAAATTGCAAAAGGATAAAAATAAAGTGTTTTCTGGCTAATCTGTAAAATAAAGGTGGTTTGGTAACTCAATTAAACACAAAAAAAAAAAAAGAAGAAGAAGAAGAGGGGCTAAACAGGAGTTTTACCGGAAAGTGGAGAGTTTAACTGGGTCGACAGGTAAGGCTAGAGGGTTGACAGGTCCGGTAGGATGGTCCGCAACCAGCTTCGACTTTGATTCTCCCTACAGTGGCAACAGTTAGGCTATCGGAGGGTTGGGTTTTCCTGGGGTGTCAGCGGTGACCTTCCAGGAGAAACCGGCAGCTGAAGTAGGTGGAGAACGACGACTGATCAAAGAGGGGAACGTGGCAGTGGCGGGTCTCGCACGGCTCCTTCCTGTCGTTCTAGGATCACCAACATCGAACAATGCTCAAGAACGGCGAGGGAGGCAAAGATGAACAATGGATGCTGGCTGGGAGCGATGGCAGCCTCGTGACCGGCGGCGGGAGGCAGCGGCAGTGTTCGAAGGGCGTCGACGGTATTGGGGAACTTTAGGGTTCTGAGTGGTTGTTAGCAGAAACAATAGGAACCGCAGTTTGCTGTCTAGCGATTTATAGCTTAGAACATCCTTGAGTCCCAAGTAAAAATTTGATGCACAAATCCTAATCGAATCATGCTAGAATCCTAGAAAATCCAATGTTCACAAATTTAATCCTTACTCTATTTCTAGCCACCTAATGTAGCCCAAATTAATATAGAATCTCCCAAAAAAAGTTAAATATTTTCAATAATTGCCAACTCCGCCCAAAACTTTGAAAGATTTTGGGAATTAGCCCAAAATTTCACAAAATTACCAGATTTGCACCCAAAATTTTCAAAAAACAATGTTTAAAAAATAGTTTGGACTTCTTAAAGTACAAAGTTTCAATTGCTATATAAATTGAGTGATTTAAACAATGTTATAACCATTGACAATTCTTTCTAAAAGATTACTGCTGAACACAAACTTAAGATATATTAATCCAAAATAACCTATCTTTATTTTAGATGTTTATTTTTTGCTCCAACTAATACCATTTAAAAGTTCATACTCCCCGTCCAAAATTATTTTTCCACATTTCTATCTTCAGATATCTATATTTTACTGTCCACTTTCTTAATGTTGGATTTGTTCCTTTAATTAAGTGGTTAATTTTGATTATTACAAAACAAGTTTAATTTGTTTTCTTAAGAGTTTTAATCCTTGGGTCAAATTTGTTTGAACTTTATTCAAGAAAATAAAAATATATTTTGATCAAGTATTTCACTCAAGATTGATTTTCCTAGTGTTTGATATAAAGACTAGTAGTAAGTTGATTTGGTGTTAAAATGCCTTGGTCAGATATGAAAATTGGCAAGTTAGTGTGATAAGGTGCAGGGAAAGCAAAAACGAGTTAAAAAGGTCCAACCAATTGTTTTCTGCGTTTATTTTTGCACCTGAGACATTTTAGCTTCAAGAGGCATCAAAGCAAAAGATTGGAATGAACCAACTAATTGAATTTTGGAGGCAGAATCGTTTTTAGCTTCTAGAAGTCAGAAACAACTAGTTGAACTAAAGCAAGCAGTTGGAAACCGCCAGAAATGCCTTCCGCATGAGAACAAGTCCCAGAAATTTTTGAAATTTCAAATCTTAAACATTACAACTCAACATGCACCGTGGATTTCACACCTAACCAGCCATAAATGAAGCCTTTTAGCCGTTGGAGCTCAAACAGGATTTTTGGTATGAGACACATTTTTTAACATGTTTTAAATTTTCAACCGGGTAGAATAGACAGACAAAGCCTAAAAGCTGTCAAATTTAACAGACCAGAGTTTTAGGAACATCTCTAGACCTTCTTTGCAGGATTTCAACGTTGCTTTTGCACCCAAAGGCATATAAAAACATGAAAAAACACTTTGGAAAGAATTCTTGGCCATTATAATTGAGAATCCTTCATCTAGATCAAATCAAGTGTGTTTAATTTAAGATTTGCCAAGAGAGATTATGTTTTTGCTTGTATATCTAGCAAGAGTGCTATTGTTTGAGCTTGAAACCTTACAAACACCATTTAGTGAAATTTCATTAGTTAGGTTTCCAGGTAGCCTTTTTGCACCCAAAGGCATATAAAAACATGAAAAAAACACTTTGAAAAGAACTCTTGACCATTAGAATTGAAAATCCTTCATCTAGATCAAATCAAGTGTGTTTAATTTAAGATTTACCAAGAAAGACTGTGTTTTCACTTGTATATCTAGCAAGAGTACTATTGTTTGAGCCTGAAACCTTGCAAACACCATTTGGTGAAATTCAGTTGGTGAGGTTTCTAGTTAGCCTTTAGAAAAACTATTGAGAGAAAGGGTGCTGGTGCTGTTTCTTGTTAACTTCTAGGAAAGCTAGTGAGAGTTGGTGGTAGAGAAAGCTACAAAAGATTGTAAGGCCGTGTGTGTTCTTGATGTTTATAGTGGAGAAAAAAACTCTCAAGTGGTGAATTTGAGGGGAAAAGTAGGTTCTCAAGAAAAGAGACCGAAATAGGGCTGGAAATGGGCCAGGGCAAGCCCTAGCTCACCAAGCTTGACCTTGGCCCCAGTGTAGTTTGTTACTAACCGAGCTCGAGCTCGAATTGCTTGAGCCTAAAATTCTTTTGCTCTAGCTCGGCCCTCCAAGCTCAAATAATAATATGAATTCTGAACAAAAATCTGAAAAAAAAAACCTAAATACTAAAGTAACATAACAAACCAAATCCAAATATCAAGATTTACAACTAAATAAAAACATCTAAATGAAAAAGCATAGCAACAGCTCAAGTCTAAAGTTTCAACTCTCAAGCAACACAAACAAAGCCATAAGTGAGCAGACCAATTTCAGTGGGGAAACTCCTTCCCTTGATCACCAACATAAAAACATACATATAAAGTTCAGTTACTACTACACTAACAGTAATAAATTTTCAGACTAACAAAAGCATGAATAAAATTCAGTTACATGGAGCAAATCAACAAACTAACAGTAAAAATCTGGCACAATTTTCAGACTAACAAAATTTTAGTTAGTCCTAGCAAACACATAAATTGGAGCAAATCAACAAACATATCGGCTCAAACAATGGTACATGGGATTATAAAAATCATCAAAACAAAAGCATGAACCTAGTAACAAATGTTAAAATTCCATGTATAAATCAAGATTAAAAATCAATTCAATACAGAAGCATGAAACTAATAACTAAGGTTAAAATTTCATGTTTAAATCAAAATTAAAAATCAACTCAATTGATTCATTGTGGAGTGTTCTAAAATTAAAAATTGGAGTTGTTTTCTTTCAGTTATTTATGCTTCTAATGATCCGATTCATAGAATTGTTCTGTGGGAAAATCTGGGATTGTTTGCTGAGAATTTGAGGGGGCCTTGGATTGTGTCTGGGGATTTTAATGAGATTATTCAGTCTAATGAGAAATATGTTGCTTCTGGTGTGGTGGATTGGCAAAATTCTTTGCAATCTGGTGGGTATTACTGATCTGCGTAGTGTCAGTGATTTCTATACCTGGAGTACTAACCAAAATTTTGACGATCCTATTCTATGTAAGCTTGATAGAGTGATGGGCAAAAGCAATTGGTTTGATGATTTTGCTCATGTTTTTGTTGAATTTAAGAGAAAGTGGTGCTCTGATCATTCTTTGGCTCTTATTGTTCTGGAGGATTGTGATGTTGAAAGAAGAGTCGCTTTCAAATACTTGAAAATGTGGGAGCATCATGCTGAATATTCTCACATTGTCAGAAATGCTTGGTGTGTGGGTGAATTTGCAGCTTCCTCCCTTTGGAAGAATGTGCTTTTAAAATTAAGAAATTTGAAGGCTGCCTTCAGGCATTTAAATGCTGATTTTTATTCAGATATCTCTGGTGGAGTTAAGTTGAAGGAGAAAGACTTGGACTCAATATGTAGTAGGTTAAATCGAAAGTTGGGGGATAGCATACTTTATATTAAGTGGTAGGAAACTAAACAGGAGCCATTTGAGATGAAGAAGGCAGAGGAAACTTTCTTTGCTCAGAAATCTGCTGTGGATTGGCTGAAACTTGGAGACAAAAACAATAAATTCTTTCATTCTAAAATGAAAGAGAGAATTGCAAAAGCAACTGTTTCTTGTCTCTATGCTCGGACTGGGAAGCAATTGCGGCGCCAATCAGAGATTAGAGATGAGTTTCTTGACTACTTCTATTTGTTCGTTAAATGTAATATGAATATTGTTCTGAATGGCCCTAGGTTGTCCAATGATCAGAGAAGGAGTCTTATGGGGGATGTGTCTTCCCAGGAGATTGTTAAAGCTGTTCAAGATTCTTCTGCTTTTAAAGCTCCTGGGCCTGACGGATACACTGCCAGTTTCTTCCAACATAATTGGGATTTGATTGGGGCTGATATTGTTGATGCTATTAAGAGTTTCTTTGATCAAGGTGAGTTACCGTTGGCCTTATGTGCCACTGCCATTCATCTTATTCCAAAACATGCTCATGCACCTCCTACTAATGATTTTCGGCCCATTTTCCTGTTGCAATGTGCTCCATAAGTTTGTGTCTAAGATATTGGCTAGTCGTCTTCAACGTATTTTGCCCAACCTTATTCATGAAAGTCAAGGTGTTTTTGTGAAGGTTAGATTGATTTATGATAATATCTCACTTTGCCATGAAATTTTGAGGGGTTATGGCAGGAGTAATATTACGCCAAGAATGTGCCTAAAAATTAATCTTAGGAAGGCATATGATATGCTTAGTTGGGATTTTCTGGAGAAATATATGCTTTTGTTGGGTTTCCCTGATAGATGGGTTTCTTGGGTCATGATGTGTGTTAGATCCCCTTGGTTCTCTATTATTCTGAATGGGAACTTCTGTGGTTTCTTTAAAGGTTAAGAGAGGGGTGAGACAAGGAGACCCTCTTTCCCCTTTACTCTTTGTTTTATCCATGGATTACCTTTCTAGAGCTTTGGGTAAGACATTTGATGAGAATTTTACTCAGTTTCATCCTAAATGTCGAAAGATTCATTTAACTCATTTGATGTTTGTGGATGATATTATGATCTTTGCCAATGGGGATATTAATTCGGCTAGAGCTATCAAATTTTGCTTGGATATGTTTTCTAAAACCATTGGTTTGGTTATTAATTTTGATAAGAGTCACGTTATATTTGGAGGTGTGGATGATTTTAATGAAAAAGCTATTCTGGAGACTTTAAAGATTCCAAAAGGGGTGCTGCCTATAAAGTATTTAGGGGTTCCCCTGATGGATAAAAGACTTCAAGTCTTGTCATTTTAAGCCCCTTGAGGAGCAGATTCTGCAGAGGCTTAATGGATGGGCCAATAAATTTCTCTCTTAGCTAGGAGGGCTCAACTTATTAAGTCTGTGATCTTCAGTGTTCAAAATTACTGGGCAACTGTTTTTCCAAAGACAGTCTTGAGTCGAATTGAACAATGCTGTAGAGCTTTTTTATGGTCGGGGTCTGTTCAGGGTAATAAATTACTAGTGGCTTGGAAGTTTGTTTGTGTTCCCAAAGAACAGGGAGGTATTGGATGTACAATATATTTGGATGGAATGATGCAGTCAATGGCAAAAAACTGTGGCGTATTTTTTTTGATAAAGAAAGCTTATGGATTCATTGCTACATGCATATTACCTTAAAGGCCGAGATATTTGGCAGGTAAGTCCTTCTGTTGATTGTTTTATTTTTTGGAATCATATTTTGAAAGCCCGAGCTTTATTTTCTAATGCTATTCATGATAATGACTGGGATTGTGTGAAGGATGAGAAATTTAGTATGAAGTTAGCATACTTACATGGTGTGGAGAACTTCGATTTGGTGAGTTGGCATTCTTTAGTCTGAAAGTCAGTCCTAAAATTTTCCATGGTCTGTTGGTTTGCTATGTTGAACAGATTACCTACTCTGGATAGACTCGGTGTTTACTTGAATATGGGCTCTAGCTCTTGTTTTCTTTGTCTCCTTGTGAATGAGTCTCAAAACCATCTATTCTTTGATTGCTCTTACTCTAGGATGGTTTGGCATGAAATTATATGTATGATCAAGCTTCATGACGGTCCTTGGAGATGGAATAGATTCTGGCAATGGTTGTATAAGGTGGTGAAGGGCAACAGTTTAAAGTCAAAGGTAAGGCGAGCATGTTTCTCAGCATTGGTTTATTTTTTGTGGCAGGAAAGAAATAGGAGACGTCATCATCAAGTGTCTAGACAGACATTTGAAGTAGTGCAAATTATTTCTAAAGCAATTCAATATAGATATAGTTGCAATCTTAGTGAAGTCTTTTCTTAGTTTGTATTGCCTGATTTTGCTTGTGAAGCACAGGTAAGGTTTCGTCCAAGTTTGTTTTAAGTCAGGTTTGCCCTTTTTCGGAAGCTCCTGACTTGGTATGTAAGTGCCATTGGGCTGATTTTGATAAAATGAGATCTACAGCCTCCGAGATGTTTCATTAAAAAAAAAATTCAACCCAATACAGAAGCATAAACCTAAGAATAAAGGTAGCAAAAATTAAGTCCAGATAGATAGGATTTTAAATTTACAACAAAATGTTGTAGAGAAAGATACTCAGCCGAAAGTTAAGCTAGGAGCAACAGAAGTTTGGTGTTTGAGAGGGAGTGTTATGCTATGGCCAAAAAAGGAATCATGAGAATCCTGTGAGGCAGAATATCAAATATCTGGAAGGCTATTCGGTGTGAATATAGAGCTTGCAAATATATGAGTAGTTGGTTCATATACAGCCACAGCAAGGAACAATCAACCAAATTTCAGCAGAGAAGGTGGCAGGCAGGCACCAAACCGTAATGGGTAGTGCACTAAATTCATTACACATTGAGTAGATTATACAAAAAAAAACTTGTCCAATTCTTGACAAATTCGAAATCATTAGAAAAACTAAACACAAACCAATACTGATTTAACTAAACACAAACTAATACCTGGGACACTTTGATTTGTCGGCCTCAAACATCAAAATCACTTGATGGCAAAGAAACAAAATAGAACCCGGAAGAAATCAGGCAGAGATAAAAGTTAAAAATTAACTCAATCTACTTACATATGATTTGCGAATGTTACCAGGTGGAGCTGCCTACCTGGGTCTCCGACGTTTGCTTCACTTGGGGCGCCGCCGTTTGCTTCGCTTGGCCTCCGTTTGCTTCACCCTGGAGCGTCTCAATTGGGGTTGCCACTGGACCTTAGGCCGTCGGGTAACAAGGCTAGAGGCGTCGAGCCGTCGACAAGTAAGGAAGCCGAGGCTGCTTCCTGGAAGTCTGCGATCGTCGTCGATCGAAATCGGTGGTGGCCGACTGGGTGGTCCCGGGGCTTTGTCGAGAACTGAGGCGTAGGATGAGACGAAGGGAATAAGGGACAGTAAGCGAGCAAGGGTAAACGTAGGATTTGTCGGGTGTGATGGAAAAAGGTCTAGAGGGACAAAAACTAAGGTCCGTTAGGCCTGCGAGCGGGGAAAGTTTAAAAAAAGTAATGTACTTTTGCAACTTTTTTATGCAAATTATATATTTTCACGATCTTTTAAAAATCTTAAAAAACGTGATCTCTGCTAGTTTTATAAGTGAAAAACTTAACAAAAATTCAACGTGACGGATAACACACATTAAAAATAATGAAAAAATATCAAAATTATTCATTTAACTTTATAACTTTTTTAATTAAATCACTAGGTTTCTATTTTATCACAATTCACTCCTAGATTCAAAAAAAATTTAGAACTGTGTAACTCTAATTAGAATGTGCAGGTTGGATTATTGCTTTTGTATCTGAAATTTTCAAAAAATGTTTAAAATAAACCATTTATTATTATTCTTCTTCCTTTTCTCTTTTTTTTTTCCCTAAATAAACTATTATATTTTCTATGTTTTAAGGTCATTGATTGTCATTACGTTAATGGAATATACCATAAGAATAAGGATATTACATCACTTGAACCATTTAAAAACTAGCACTTTACCTACTTAACAATTAGTTGAAAAAATTCTTTTAGAACATAATTAATTATTTACAAGTTATCCAACTCAAAAATAAAATTTGATGTGCAAGTAAAATGAAAAGTTAACAATATTAATTAATAATAGTGTATTAAATAGCTCATACTTAATATTTCACATCCAATTTTGTAATATTTCATTGTACTTTATGGATTCTATTATAAGATTATATAATCTTTTTCATATTAATTCTTCATGCTTTTATAGAAGCTTGGAAGAATAAACTACAAAATTTTACAAAATGAGCTGTAAGTATACTATAGAAAGGATATTTATATCGGCAATAACAATGTAATAATGATATAATAATGCTATAATAATGATGATTTCACTGGCGATGAAAAAATGGATGCATAAACTAATTAATATATAAATATATAAGAAGATTAATTAATTATAAAATTGTGCGGCAGTATAATTAAGCCGTCAAGATCTGGATCAGGATTGAGGTCATTCAACTTTAACTTTCTCTCCAGAACATGATCCAACTGTTGCTTGGCAAGAGGTTTTTATTCCGCTCCCTACTGAAAATTCTCTATTTCCATAAGCTTTGTATGTTTTTAATTTTTGGATCATGATTAGTGTTATCACTTAAACATCTGTATTTTTTTATTGGAAAGTATGAAAATTGCTCCTTGTTCTTCACTCTCAAGGAGAAAAGAGAAAAAAAAATGTAGTGAGTTTGTACTTGAAGGATAATGACACCAGAAGAGAATATTTAGGGTTCTATGGGTGAGTTGCGAAAAAATAGAACCTAGTGATTGAATTATAAAAGTTATAAAGTTAGATGTCTAATTTTGATTTTTTTTTCCCGTTGTTTTTAACATCTGTTTTCCGCCACGTCGAATTTCCGTCAAATTTTCCGTTTATAGGACTAACATAGATCACATTTTTTAAAATATAGGACTCAAACTGAAAATCGACGATGATGAGATTAAGGCCTCATTTGGGAACAACTTTTTTCATCAACGTTAGAGTTTTTGATAATTTATTTAACGGCTGAGATAAAAATGTTAAAGCTAGAGCTAAAAGTTACTATTTGATAACTTTTTCAAAACTATAACGTTAATTAAAGCTAAAGCTAAAAGTTACTATTTGATAGCTTTTTCAAAACTCTAACATTAATCGTTGATGTTAATGCCAAACAGTGTTTATTTCTCTTTTACATTTTTGTAATATGCGGATCCAACTTCATATACTAATGCGAACTAGCATTATTGACATGAGTCTTACAGTAAAAGCTAATAACTTAATCTTGGTTTACCATTTTTTCACATTTACTTTTACATTCAAAATATGTACTACATATATATATATATATATTAATGCTTAAAATGGCTAGAATTACTATTTATTCATATGATTAAATTTTTTCATATTATATTCTATAAATTGGCTTTTCTTATTTGAAAACTACTACCCGTATTTTATTATAACTACCTATAAAAGAAAATGAAAGTTTTTTGTTTGAAAGAGTTGAACAATAAAAAAATTTCCCCGCCAATTTTGTTTTGCCTTCAATAAGCACATGGTTCTCAATCTAATGAAATTTGTTTGGAAAAGATATTAAGTCAATAATAGTTATACAATGAAGCTAACAAAGAAGACTTCAATAACAACAAGTGACTTATTATCTCAATTTAACAGAAAATCTTATAGGCATGAATCAATCTCTTTTTCTCACCCGTGTGTTTTGGGCGTTTTATTGCTCAATATCATTATAAAGATAAACATGTCTGTTATTATTATTATTATTATTATTATTATTATTATTATTATTATTATGAAAAAATGGGCAAATAAGCCACTCATGTTAATAAAATGTGTAGATTGACTACCATTGTTTTTTACAGTTAAATCAACCATCAACATTATGTTATTAAGGTAATTTGGCCACTGGCATGATAGTTGTCAAGTTGGACATGGATGTAGCAAATGAAGGTGAGGTGGCAAGCATATGTGGAGAATGACATGGTGCATATTACTCCAACTTAGCCCCTAAGTACAGATCCCCCTAAAGCTTTGTTTCTTACCACTTCCACCTTCCTCTTCCTCCTTTCCCAACTTATCCCAACAAAGGCTCGCATTTTTCTTCTTCTTTTTCTTCTAATTTTGAGACTTTAAGCTGTGACTTGGAGGTGAAGGAATTAAAAGCGACAACCATGACAAGGTAATTAAGGAATTTTCGTACTAAACCCGAAATTCGCTTGCTTGTCCTAAGGCTATTTTTTGTACAATCTATACATTCTGTAAAGCCCACCGCCTCAACACTTTTACTGCTGCACACACTTGCTAACAAAAATTGACACAGCAAGAAGCCTAAGTGCGAGAACTAGATTGAGCGAGCTAGAAATAAATTAATCAGATTATACCAAGAAAGTAAAAAAGAACATGAAGCAAGGAGTGTACGAACTGGATATTTGCAACAACCAGATTGTACTTATCATTTTCAGCAGTAGGATCACATGAAGCTTGATGATCAGGAATTTTATGCTCGTTGGTGAATATGAAGGTCGGAGCAGCATTGTCGAGAGCAGCACGGCCTCCACGTTTTCGATGAAATGCCCGAATGAAACCATGTCTCCTTCGTCGTCGGCCACCGTCCGGGCCTCCAACTGGTGTTTCCATGTCCATGTTCAGGCTACCAATCAGTGTCCGGAACTCGCTGGTGGGACTTTCCACAGATGGTGAAATTGGGAACTCCACAAAAGCGCCACCGCCAATACTTGCTGGTTGGACTCCATTGTTGTGTTTATGTGTTTAAGGATTTGTAATTGCTGGAATTTTTTGCAAGCATTGGAGAAAGCAGGACCTAAGCTTGGATGAGCAGGACTTAAGCTTTGCCTTGCACCCCACCTATTTGATGAATTTCCTTTTCCAGTTCGTATCCTACAAAATTTGTAGACCAATATGCATCAATAACAATAGTTTGGGTAAAAATGTTGTAACTTACCTTAAGACTGATAATTACGTAGCATCTTTCGTTTCTATTATTCAACAGATTTAACGAAATATTCTAAAAAAATAGAATATTCTATCAATTAGTTTTGTAAATGATTAATTTGCACATGTTTGAAAATTTAGTTGTCAATATTATAACCACCAAAACTTTAATGATCATTTTAACTGCCAAAAAGCTTCGGTGGCTAATGTTCACTAGGGCAAAAAATTAAATAGGTGATTTTGCTTCTTTTACCTAATTATTGTTATTATTATTACTGTTATTGCTCTTATTGTTATTATTGTTGTTCATCATCATTATCATCATTTTTTATTATTATTAGCGTTGACATAATTTTATTATTATTATTTTGTTATGGACCCTATATATAATCACCAAGAACAAAATAATAAGCTTCACCTTAATATATTTTACTTCTTATCATCATGCACTTTAAGTTCTTCTCTTAGCCCTATGCCATTACATCTCTAGTTTCTTTATTTTGCACACATTTTCTTTCAACACCCATATCAAATAAAATAAAAATATTATAACTAATAAAAATGAGTTTAAAAAAATAATACATAATACAAAATTTTACATTAAACAAAGAAAACCATGCATTGCATAGGCAACATAACTAGTAGATAAAAAATTTGGGATGAGAGAGTACTATATACAATTCCATTCTCATCATGCGGGAAAAGGAGGAAGAGATGTACTCGTCGGTGGCAAGGTTTACAACAAAGATTCACTGCCCATGACACTCACGATGATAAAGTAAACATCTACTAATCCTAGGTTTTCTGAGATGACAGGTCACACAAAGCAACTAATAAACCATTACAAAATTTCACAATGAGGAAGATTGAAGGAAATTTAGTACATAACTAATGAACATTTTCACTTACAGGATATAAAAATAAATGCAAAATTAAGACGTATTTGATTATCACTCTGAAATTAAGTGATAATCTTCTTGATAAAATATGTCTCTTTGATCATGTTGCAAAAAACGAGACTTATTGTACACACTCAAGACCAGATATTTAATTAACTTAACATATATGTAACTAAATATACTAGTTCATACTCTCAATATTCTATAAGAATTCACTTTGTGGAGAAAGAAGTATGTTGAGCGAAATAGTTCATACACTATTCTTAGAAGGGATGTGTCGTTTCAGCCATTAAATCACAACTCTTTTAAAAGTTATGTCTTCTTAAATCAAGATCATAATTACCTTTAAAAAGAATGTGTTAGTTCAGCTTATAAGGGTTATGTCTTCCTAAATCAAGGTTATAACAACTCATATAAGGGTTGTGTCTCTTTGAATCAAAGCTATAACCACCTCCTAAAGATTGTATATTTTTGCCTAAAACATGATCTTCCACTAAACGTTAAATCATTTTACTAACCAGCATAGTTATAGTGCATAAACTCCCCAGGGGTCATACATGTTAGGATGGACATGTTCTTTCATCTAAAGGTCATATCCCTTCATAATATGAGTAATTATGATATGGTTATTAAGCAATCATCTCATGTGTTAAGGATGTACATGTATCCATTATATAATCACCACATGACATCTTCCAACTGGTTATAAGGTGATGATGTGTCACACATATGTGCCACATCATCCTAATCATTTAACTAGCTCTAGTTAATGTTAGAAGCAGTTATGTGAGTTAGTATAACACACCAACATATGCTGTGACCACACCAACTAGTGATAAAACAAGTATATCATAATGCGTTTATAGAATTTAACAATCACACTTACTAACTAAATTTCAATATCTTTCATTTGCATTAGACATACTTGATGGAACACATGGAAAATTGATAAGGAACACTTGAAACACACTATCACAAACAAAAAAAACTGACAAATGCAAGTTTGGGCGTGTGACCCAAGGCATAACAACAAATCTTCTTTCTATGTAGTGGTTAAACATACATAGAAGAATTGTCTTCATAAATCCTTGAACTAATCAAAGTTCTTTGAACAAATCAAGGTTTATTAATGATACATACACCATCAATCATGCCCATATGTCTCAGGACTTTATTGATACATAGTTTGGTTACAACACATCTCTTTTGTAAGTTTACTAATAAACTTTGTATCATGTTTCAAACTCGGGATGCATTTAGTTTTAAAGTCACTTTATACTCGAATCTTGTAGTACAATAAGTAATATAATATTACACTAAGTATTACTTATGAGCGCTTGTATTCAAATATAGATAACAGTATATCAACTATCTGACTTGCAACTCATGCAATCGGAATATAATTTGCAACGATTTGCAAACACACAATAGTCTTTCCTATTGCACTCACTATGTAGCAACTTAAAACCTAATGATTATCCGATGATAAACACATCTGTCCAAATTATCATAGTCATAGGAAGCTCACCAAAGTAACATTATGACTTTAAATCACTAAATAGTAGCCAATAGTGAGTATAGACATAATGAAAAAAACTCACATAAATAAAAGAAAAAAAGAAAAAAAAACTTACTTATTTTCTTTTTATGATCAATTTAACAAGTCAAAAGACATACAAGATATGTATAAGTGTCATGGTATATTAGTGTACACAATCATAATATTTGACAATCACTATTTAGTAGATTTTTATTCCTCTCTCAAACATTTTGTTTTGTGTGACTCCATGTGGACTTCCACTAGAAGCATATGTCCTTAACAAACCATGAAAGTGTCAAACTTATCACATATAAGAAATCTACTTGATCAAATAGGTTAGGATGTATGTGTGGGCATACAAACGTGGTGTGACTAACATCTTACCTTAATTTTAAACAAAAGTTTTTTATCAAGACGACCTTTATGCTAAAGTTGTCACATGTTGAATTATATGACTCTCACTTGGATGTAAGTCTCTAATAAGTCACACGATACTAATTTAACTAATGACTCACACTCAAGACTTTAGCAGTCCCATCCTTGTTCAGACTCCAAGAACAAGGGTAAGTTGTTTGTATGAGAAAACTAACCTTCAACCTATGTTTGAACATATATTTGATTTTTGTTGTGATATAAGCTATGTATATGATGATATGTATGGCACACATGCAATACAACTATCTTATATGAATATATGCACATATATGATGAATATGCGCTACACATATGTAGTGTAGCTTATCATTATCTTAGTACTAATAAAAGATGCAGAAATGAAGTTAATCCAACTAGTTAGTTAAACTAACTATAACTTTATTTTCATCTATTATAGTTCAGTAATTAAATTACAGGTCTTACATTTTCATGAAATATGAACATCAAATATGTTAAAAAAATCACCACTGAGAAAGTTCAATGCCAAACTACCACTAAGATAGTGTTTAGCCTACATGAGTCACTAATGACCATTATATTTCATAAAAATGTACTTGTAAGGTTTTTTGCGTGGAAACATGTACCATACAAACAGATTGCTTACACAAAGTAATCTTCTTATGCACAAAGATAATGTTACTAAATGTAGATGTGTATTCATCTCTAAATCTAACTAGATTTTAGTGTAGCAATGTTACCTTGATAACATTTATCATTATCTTATTACATCTAAATGATGTAATGTGACATATATTCTACACAAACATGGTTCTTATGATAGAGTTAAAAATGAACTAATTATCCTGATTAACTTGGCTAACGTTCGATCATGT
Source organism: Aquilaria yunnanensis (assembly GCA_039654915.1). NCBI lineage: Eukaryota > Viridiplantae > Streptophyta > Magnoliopsida > Malvales > Thymelaeaceae > Aquilaria > Aquilaria yunnanensis. Next base: position 18,258,695 of record CM077593.1, read on the forward strand.
ACACATCATGATACATGTTAGACTTATATTAGGAATTAATTCAAACTCTTTCATTCCAAAAGAAATGCTCAATGAGTTATAAGTAATAGATACAAGTTAGACTTAAAGTATGACCCTAGAATAAAATGGCTATTTCTACATTATCTCAAACCAAGTTTGAGATTGTACATAAAATACTTTGAGACCTTGGTCTCAAAACATATTAAACTAAATAGTCTAAGGACTATTTTGTGAGTTCAAGGCCAAAAGTCGTGAAAAAACATAATTTCATGGAACCCTTCTAAAGGTTATATCTCCTTAAATCAAAGTCATAATCACATCCTAAAGGTTGTATATTTTCACCTAAAACATGACCATTCACTAAAATTAATGTTATTTCACTAACCAAAATAGTTATGGTGCATAACTACCTTCCCATGATTCATATATGTTAAGATGAACAAGTCATTTCATCTAAAGGCCATATCCTTTTATAATATGAGTAATTATGGGATGGTTATTAAGCAATTATTTCTTGTGTCAAGGTGTACATGTATATATCATATAATTACCACATGGTATCTTCCAATTGGTTATAAGGTGATGGTGTGTTACACACATGTGCTACATCATCCTAACCACTTAACTACCTCTAGTTAATGTTAGAAAATGTGATATGAGTTGGTATGACCACACCAACCAATGTTTTAAAACAAGTATATCTTAGTGCGTCTATGAAATTTAGTAATCACTTTTGCTAACTAAATTCCAATAAAGACATGAATGTCAGGGGCAGAGCGTGACACTATTTAAATAAGAGAAGTTATCGCGAGAAGCACCTTCCTATCTTCGATGAAGTAGAAACGGTTGTCACTTCTACAAATGACAACAGTGACAGGTTCTCTCACTATGAGGGACTGGTTAAAGAAATGGAAGAAATAATTTGATGCCACCACTTACAAACTCACTGGAATTCCAATTCATTAGGGCTATGATGGTGAGCTTTAGTAAGATTTTAACGATGATGATTTCTAGGATAGATAAGATAAAGCAAGCAACAGCGGCAGTTGAGGGTAGTAGTAGCCAGTTCTTGTTGCTGATGATATTTTTGGCTTTGACTTTGTGATATTGGCGGGACTGGAACAAAGGATCAAAGGAATAATGCCAGTTTTTGTATCTCTAACTTCTCAAGTTGTCTACCAACAATTTTCCATTTTCCCGTAATTAAAAACTTTTCTTGGAATGAAAATAAATCTACCGTGGACATATGTCCAATCTTTTTTTTTTTTTTTTTTTTGTGGAATAGACCTATGTGCAATTGCACGTACTGCAAATTTAACATCATCATTCTCTATTCTATGTGTTCCCTCTCTCTTTGTAGGACTCATGACATGTTGATTTACCATTTTAATTCATATTTTGTGGAATTGCACACATACACAATGAAATTTTTAATTTACATTAGGTAACTATGTAAATGGCCCCCCAACTTGCACAAGTTGTTCCAAAATTCATAACTCAACCAATACAATTCCCTAAACTTTAAAAAACATCATCAATTGTTCTATGAACCTAGGCTAAGGACAAAGATGAGTTGAATTTCTTATCGAATAGTTCAACTTTTAGTTCAATTTTTTTGTTATCAAACTAAGCCTACCAAGTATCAAAGCCAAACACGAGTTGCATAAAAAATTCAAATACTTAACGAGCTGAACTTCGAGCCTAATAATGTTCTACTCGAATGCTTAAGATCTATCATCTCAAAGGCCCAATCTTTTTGCCCTTTATGCTCGTTGTTTGAGGAATCAGTTAACCATCTTTTCATACACTATTCTTTTGTTGCAAAGTGGAGCAAAGAGCGCTAGAATGTCTCTTATGTTATACTTCTTATGTTGGATCTTTATTTAGTTGGTGGACATATTATGCTTCTAAAGTAATTTCTAAAGAAGTTTGGAACATGATTTTCTTCACAACTCTCAAGACTATTTGGCAACTTAGGAATAAGAGTTTTTTAGAACAAACTGATGAACATGGTGCAAGTGTTAGACCTTATCAAGCTCATAGTCGACTATGGGATTAAAGCTGCATATCCTGTCTGCTCTTCTTTAGTTCTGGATTTCCCCATCAACATTGAAAACATTTCCATCATTGCTCACATGAGTGGTAGCCGTTCCATGTTTGGCTGGAGGGGAACTAAAATTTAACGTAGAAGGTTCTAAAAAAGGTAAGTCAGCTCTTACAATAGTGGTTGGCTTATTACGTGACCATCAAGGCATGGTTCTTGCCCTCTTATATAAACTTGTAAGGATTGTTGATTCGAATGTTGCTAAGGTGTTAGCAATTTTGGAGGCTCTTCATTTGCTAGCCAGGTAAAGGATACCAAGGTATGGATTGAGAATGACTCCAGTAATATGACAAAGTGGGTGTTGTACTCTGATAGTAGACCTTAGAGATTATACTATCTACTGATGAAAATCGATAAGCTATTGTTGTGCCTGAACTGCTCAATTTCTCATGTGCTGAGAGAGAGGAATCCTAAAGCTGATAAACTTGAAAAAGAGAGTGTTGATCAAACTACTCCTTTATCTTTTTTATTTTGAGTTTGTCTTCCATTTTCTTTTGTCTCTGTGGGTCTACTAAGTTGCTTGTTCCTGGTTATTTGCTATTTTTGTTTCCCGTAGGCTCTGTTGTTTGATTTTGTTTATCAGCCCCTGGCCTCGATTTGTTGTACATACTTGATCCTTTCCTTTTTTAATAGTAAATCTTATTATTATTTCAAGAAAAAAAAAAAAGCATTTTCAATCTTAATTTTTCACATTTTACTAAGTTAGTCCTAAAATTCTTCAATTAAAGAATTTTTAAAACGTTACAGCCGTTAACCTGTTAGCCCTAAAACTCTCAATTTTTCCATCTAAGAGACGGAATACAAACGTTGTTGTAAATAAGGTTTTATTGCTCAACATATCAGCAGAAAAGAGAACTAAATCAGTTGGTAGTTCAAACGTTTTAAGACTTCTTTGACAAATTGAAAAATTTTAGAACTAACTTGGTAAACTGCAACATGTTTTGAGTCTCATTGATGGGGAAAACAATCCTTCAATTTATTGTCCTTAATCTTTATTTTCCTTCCATTTGAATCCCCAGATTGAGGTTGAAATAAAGCGAGCTTGGTAATAAAGATGGGAAGACTCCAGAGAGTTCGGAGTTTCTTGGGAGCATTTTCAGCTTATACTTCTGATGTAGAAACTGGAGTGAAACAGAGAACATGAAAAGCACGAGCATAATGTTAGATGTTCTTCTCCTCGCCAAAAGGCAGATAATGAGAACAGTAGAATGTTCCAAGACTTCTATTAGAATATTGCCACTCCACTGTTAAAAAAAAAAGTAGGAAGAAATAACATTGTCACCCTACTCTGCTTAGACAACAGAAATGATTTTTAATTCACCCATCTGATACTTCAAACAAATTACAGACTTACAGTTACATCAATAGAATTGCACTACTATGTGCGTCTCAGACTCATACCGTATTACAGTAGATCATTATCCTGGTTTTGCATATCAATACAGCCTGCATTTCCCTGTCCCAGCACAAGCTTCACATTCATCTGCATGTCCTGCTACATGACTTAAGCAATAGTTGATCCTGTCATTAATGATATCCTGCAACATGAACAATGATGATGAATATGTCCTGTTCAGTTTAAATGAACAACCATACTCCAGGGGTCCTCAATTTTCAAAAAAAGAAAGGAATTAAACAGACTACAAGGTAAGATGAAAGTTGCAGGATATACATTGCAGGTCACAGTTCTGGTTATGAGAGAGACAGAGAGAGAGAGAGAGAGAGACCAGATCAAAAACTAGAGCAAGCAAATTTCACGACTTGCATGGAGGAAACTGAGAAGCAGGGATATACCACAAGTAGTTCATGGAGGCCAAGTGGTGCAGTTATCATATATGATACACCAGGAAATTCCTTTGCAGCATCAGCAGTCAAGGCCGGGATGTCCTGTACAGGTGAAAAGCAAAATGAATATAAGTACAGCTTTTTACCCTATGTGGAAAAGCATAAAAAATGCTATAGTCAAGAATCCAGTTTCCTAGTTGTCAGAGAAAACCAAACGATCTACCTGGTACCAATGTCTACCAGGAAATAGGAAGAATGGGCTTACAATCACACAACTAGCCCCTTGTAGAACACACGAACCAAATGCGTCCTTTATTGATGGCTCTGCTAACTCCTGGTAATAGAAAGTATGAAAATGTAATAGTGTTACAAAAGATTCTTTTCATAATAAAAAGGAAACAAGCAAAAATAACATGACAAGCTACAGCTAATTGCAACAGACCAGACAGTAAAAGATGATAAAACAAGCTTATGATATGCATCACACAGAACAAGCTATCCTTCTACATCTTCATTTTTTGTCTCAAGTTGAATGAGTGTGAAAGAAGGAACACACACACACACACACACAGAGTGCGGAGGGGGAAGGGGGGTGTTAATATCTTAAAAACGAAGTTCATCCAGCTGTATGTTGTTTAAGCAGAAGCTGCAATGTTCCCAACTTGAACCAACTTAGTAAATTACGGGAACATGACAGGCTAAAATAGGTGCCAAATAATTAATCCATTTCATATAACACATGACATTTTAGCAAAAATAAGAAATGGATATAACAACAAGCTTTTTATCTAAACCTTAATAAGAAAGAAATAACTGGACACATGCAAACAAAAATTTAAAACCAGGCAATGAAAGAAGCCTTCAGATAAGCATCCCAGTTAAAAGAACAAGGTGATTATAACATCAGCCTTTAAGATAATTGATTGACCTGATAAGGTCTCAACAAATGTATTATACAGACATGTAAAGGCATATTACTCCATAATGTTTCAAACGACTCGCATGCTAAATGGACACAATGTTATCATCAACAACTTTATATGACAAATAAGAAAAGCTACAAAGAGAGATAAATAATCACCATGTGTGCAGGCTCTACAATGGGATATCCAGTTTTTTCTCTGAACATTGCAACAAACTCATCTGAAACCCACACAATAATGGAATCATCAACTTCCTCACTCAGAGAACACCATAACCTACAGAGAATGCTTAAAAGTACTCAAAAGAATCAAAATTAGAGCTTACTAAGCATGAGATTAGACTCTTTACGACGAGATCCATGGTCAACAATAATCACCCCTTCTTTCTCACCAACACCATGGGAGAGCACTGTCCCTCCAGTGCTTACATTGCTCATCAAGCTTGACCTTGTAGCAATATGCCCACTTCTTGAATGGTCTCTTTGAAATTTCAAGAATTTGAGGGGAACGCATCTGCACTTTCCTCCATCATTTCCAATTGAGTTACTGCAATTGAAGGCAATAGCAGCAAATCAATTATAAAATTGTTTTATTTCATCTACAGTTTCAATTAAAAAAAAGCCAAAACAGATTATAAACTCAAAATCTCCCAACCTGTTAAGGAAAAGGATTCGAGAAACAGAGTGGGAAAGAGAAACAAGAATTACCAAGAGAAGGACAGACTGGTTGTTTGTGTACCTCCTAGTGGATCAACAATTGCCGGCATTGATAGCCACCGACTGGTTCCAGACTTTAACAACCACCAGAAGAATAGCTGAGGACTGCGAAAATGAAAGAAACAGGATGCAGTGGTGATCAATCAGTGTATTCAGTTTTAACCAAAACCATTTTTTCTTTTTTTTGTTTTTGGTCTCATGTACAAATAACTGAATAAACCGAATTAGGTGGGAAAACTGAAATAACCGAAAACCGAAAAACAAAAATCACTTTTCAACTAGGATAACCAAATTCACATGCACTTTAGAAAACAGGTATTGAAGTTTAGACTCTAAAATCAGATGCTAAAAATAGGAATGCTATATCACCTTAAAAAGAAGAAAACAAGGAACATTTAGCCACCAAAATTTAGATAAGGTACCACTGTTTGCCTTACCAATAGCTGCTGTCTGGGGCTTAACAAAATGTAATTGCTACTACTGCACTCTCACGTTAGCCTACTGTAATTATGAGCTATTTAGTACGAGGCTATAGACTCTAGCAGCTGAAATGGTCCAACTAATTGTACTAGCAAGTGGAAAATACTACTAGAAACTTTGCTCAACTGATTTCGAGAAATATTTTTCCTTTAAATTGACTACCTCAGTTCTTGTTTCTACTGCAAAATGGCAGTTTTTGCCACTTACTTTTCAGGTACATCATTTTCCAATGTACCCAAAGAGTTCTGCTAAGATATGTGTTAATCACTTAATCAGCTTTGGCCATTGGTATATTGATCTGTACAATCTACTGAGCAAAACAGCACGCAATTGCAGCCCTGCAATAACAGGCCAAGACTCCTGCAACTTCAGGAGGCCACTTTCAAGTTTCTCTTGCTCATTCATGGGCCAGAAATCTCATGGATTACCGTAACTAGACTAAGACTTCTGTTTAAATATTATTCACAGATTATTGTTTTGCTTTTCAAAGATCTTACTTTCCCAGACAGCAAATAGCGATACTTTATCTATCAATTCGGACATGAGACAATTATTACAAATAAGCTGGAAAGAGTTTTGTAGAAACAAATGAAAAGGAAATCTTACACCAACCTTTAGGCTGTCCAAGTTAAGGTGCCTCTGAAGTAGCCGAGCTAGGATCAAAGGCTGTTGTTTTTTCAGAACAAAGCAAGATGAGATACTAAGGTGGCGTTTGGTTATGGAAAACAGTTTTCCTTTTTTTTTTCTGTTACTAGCTTTCATTTTCCATGTATAGTTTTCTAAGGTGCTTTTCAGAAAACACGTTTACTTATTTCCACAAGAAAACAATTTTCTGGTAATGAGAAGTTGGAAAACATGTTTGGTTCAGAAAATTTTCTAACATGCCACAAATAAGTTAAAAACCAGACAGCAATCACAGATAAAACAGACAAGAACAAACTGAGACAATTACAATAGAAACATATAAAATTCAAGCAGTAATGTAAACGCCAACAATTCAAAAACAATCAACAATACTAAATCGAAAAATCAGGCCAGACCTTTAACTGACTGAAACTTGAAGCTATTACCATAAAAGCAGTTTTAAGTACCACATTCACTAATCCCTGTCTTCACATAAGCTATTACCATAAAAGTAGAAGAAACAAGAAGACAGAAGCAGACCTTTAACTGACTGAAACTTGAAGCTGGTCATCCACTTGTTAAGACTCTGCTAAACAATTCTAAACACTACCTGCTGCTGACTAAAGAAGCAACAAAAAATCAGGCAACCAGAAAAAGATAAAGATCATATAATTGGTTTCAGAAAACAATTTAATTGACTTATGATGGATAAAGAATGTGGTTGACTCTAACAGCAATCACCATCCTGAGAGATGCTAGAGCACTTGCTGCAGAGGCATGTTTGAAATATTTCAGAATTTAGCAAATTTTTTTAGCCAGAGGCTTTAATGGTCTAAATGAAAAAATGACAAACTTAAGACGGCTGGTTGTTGTAAGAGTTTAGAACATAATATTACCAAATCAACTACCATGCTAGCAGCTTATAATAATTTCACTCAACAAGCATAGCAGGAGCCAGCAGCCATCAACAGGTAGGGAATCCCGCATGCAACACTGTCTGCTCTATTTGCATATCTGTAGTTATGAGGCCTTGATGGACACAAAACAGGAACCTAGAAATTGCCTTCTTTGGGTGTTTCTCCGGTCTCTCCACTCTCCTTTCCCCCAGCTCTTTTCATCAACTTAGGATTGACTAATCCAATAAGGAGCAGCAAACAAGTATTTTTAGCAACAAACCAGATTCATCGCAACAAAAAGCCAAGATAAACATATCACTAATCCAGCCCAAAAAATCACACACACTAATACAGTAGAAAATCCATGCACTCTCAAAGACATGAGCAATACATGAGAAAAAGAGTATGCCAATGTGTCTAATATGCCCCTTAACTTTCCTGAACAAATCTGATTTTATAAACAAACCTTAAATACCAAAAGTAATTTGCATATAAGGTTTAAAATAGAATCCACAGGTCACACCCAGAACTGCTCTTTGAAACCAAAACTGTCAAATGCTTGCAGAAATGGAATAAATGCATAGACTTATATATACCAGCCCTTTATTAGCAAAAACACTCCTAACATACTCCAAGTATGAGATAACAGTTATATGCAAAGATTCAGACCTATATACACTCTATAACAAAGGTCAACCCCATGTTTGACCATTTAGGACAATTCTGGTTTCGGAAATTCAGTAGCAATTTCTCTTGAGTGAACAATTGCAAAGGCTTTCAAATATGTGCTGAACAATCAAACAAACCTGCTTGTTAAGAAACTTTGAGAAATTCCCATGAAAAACTATGCAACATTAAAAACCAAGGCCGAAACTGATTTCCAAATTCTACAGTAATTCTGCATCCATGAGTTTTTGATGGAATATAAATCACAACAATCACAGATAAAACAAACAAGAACAAACTGAGAAAATTGCAATAGAATATAAATCTTAATCAAGCAGTAATGTAAACGACAACAATTGAGCAACAAGTACTGAGCTCCATTTTGCCTCACAAAATCTAACTTTGGTACAAGGCTATAACCAGTGAGCCTCAGGTCACTGAATGACATGTAAATGAATGCAACACATGTAGCAAACCCCAATATTGGATACACCAGCCCACTGCCAGCAACCATTATTGAAATTCCAGAAAAGATTTTTTTTTTAGAAAAAAAAATAAAACATGCTAGCTTTCAAGAGAATGGAGGGTTCTAAGCTTGAAGATTAGAGTTGATTAATTATTTTATCTATTGACATTTGCATATTAGTATGCCATAGCAAGGAGAAATAGTAATTTCAAAAGTACCGTACTTGAAATTATGGCACAAGAAATAAAACCCTCAAATACAATAAGAGACACCATCCTCATATTAACAAATATTCTCCGACAGCTTACGACATATTATGTTAGTGAAATTATACTCCACCTTATGTCATATTATGCATCAGTCTACATAAATTCATCTTTACCATTCACAGCATATGAAAAAATAGAATTCATCTTCTTATGATACTCAGGTTCATGACTAACTAGAAAGATAAATGTATTCTTTTCTAAATAAATGTTCTGAAACATCAACTTGAATGTAACTCCAAATGCATGGATTGCTTGCAAGTTAAGATAATATGTATCAGTTTATTGGTTCAGTTATTGAAACAACACTAGCTAAAAAGAAGAAAACAGGGGACCGAGAAACAAGACCACAAAGAAGGCCTGGCAAGTGGCAACTGAATCTGTTTAACATTATAAACATATAATTATATGCCTAACACAAGAATCTGACCTGATAGTTACTATTTTATTGCACCGTTCTAATTAAAATAAAATGCCAAAAAAAAAAAAAAAACTAAGCCCCCACTTCCAAACAAATCAATGCATCACTTTCTAAGATGCTCAATCCCCTGCTGGCTTTCTTTTGTTATCCTCTCCTTGTCCTGATTTCTCTTACTGCACTATGAGGTCTAATGCTCTCCCACATAAGACACACTTGAAGATTAGAGTTGATTAATTCTCTTATCTCAGGCGTGAGAAGTTTTAATTCAACATCATACATTGATCAAAACCTAAACCCAATTATTTGTTCCGAACATATTGGTAAGCAGGTCAGCAGAAAGCCAAATAGCTTTCCACATACAAAAATTGAAGTTATGCAACCGGAGCAAAACTAGACTGGCACCATAAACCAGAGCAATCTGGTGATAAAGCTACAACCCAAATCCAACAAATCCACATAAACAAACACCGATTCCCATATGAACGATAAAGAAAAAAAAAAGAAATACGTTGAAACTGGCAGAATTAAACAAGTGTACTTGGAGAGACTAGATTAAACAAGATGCGGCTCCGGGGTTGGTCTTCAACCTTATCTTAGATCAAATAATGAACATAGGCTCACCCCAATCACCTTGAAAACAAAAATCAAAAAAAAGATCATAACCGAGAGAACAAGATCGAGAGAGATTAAGAGGAGGAGGGGGAGAGCAAGAGAGAGAGAGACGGACAACTAAACACAAGTTGAAAACAGTTCTACTAAGTGTGTTCAGAAATCAGAACAGTTCAACAGCAACATTTGCAGTGGTTGTTATAATACACGTTTGTAGTGCATCCAACATGTTAATTGTGTTTCGTGAAACATTCTGCATGGTTAATCTACCACATGGAATTCAGGCAACTTCACTCATCCCCACACAAAAACACACGTAATTCAGCTAAAATTCAATCTAAAACTACTGTTCCAATTTCTATCTATTCCAATTCCTATTCGGGTAAGTATTCCAATTCATGGAAATATAATAAATTAGCACAAAAAATTACAGCAATGCTTAGAAGGACAAGCAATTCAGGAACGGGGTATTAACCTTGTCTACCCCCGGAAAGAAATTGAGCAAATCAGAGAGGAATTCTTCAAGAACAATGATCAACAAAGGAGCGAAACAGAAAAGGGAATCAGCGACGGTGAATGAATGCTTATGCAACCGAGAGTGGCCCCCCTTTCTGTTGTTCTTCCGTCTCCCGAGGGTGAGGTCGAGAGGTTTTTATTTGGCCAAATACCACTAACCAGCCCTCTAACTCGTAAAAAAATGACAAATAGCTCCTCAAAACGTTAACTCAGAACACAAAAGCCCTCAAACCCGCTGAATAGGGGCATTTGAGCCCTTCCGCCAGCCTCAATCACTAACGTGCGTGTGTTGCTTGAATGTTTCACAACATATTGGACTGAAATATTAATAAACCATAGCTTAGATGTCCTCCTTCGTAATTTAATAATTTTAACACCAACAAAAACCCCCATTGTGCGGCCTCTTTTTAAAAAATGAAGAACCAATCTCATCCAAATCATATGGAATTCAAAAGAATTAACTAGTTTACACCATTATATACAAAACATAAGACCAAGTCCTTGCACCTTTGGTACAATAATGAAACATTGAACCTTTCACCCTCTCAACTAAGATTCGAGTATTTCCAGCTTTTTTTTTTTTTCAGAACTTCTAAATACTACTTTGTAATGATTTAAAAAAAAAAAAACATAAGTCCAAGCACAACATAAGCGGATGCTTGTCTTGTCTATGCCATTACCATGTGACTTATAGTAATGGGTACAAAAATAACTTCATTACTTCAGAAACACAATCAGTCTCGGCTCCATGAAGCTGCTATTTTGCCCTTCCCCATAAAATAACAATAACAAGAAAAAAGGAAGAGGAGTTCAAGCTGCACAAAATTCCCTATTCTAGCTCCACCTAAAAATATACCTTAGAGTGGCAATAATTGCATTATAAATCAAACTTGGATATGCTTACTTATCCTTCAGCCGGTTCACATATCTAAGAAAAACATTAGCAAGATTTTCCCTTGGAGGAGCACGCAAATAAGTAGATCTATGGACAGTGCATGACCTACTCTATAGCAACCATTTGCTTCTGAAGCTTCAATCTCTTCTAAAATTCAAAGCAGATTTTTGTAAAGGATTTCTATATCTTATTTTAAAGCTTTCTCTCTTTCTCACCCTTATAATTTAGTGAATCCATCAATGTATCAAGCTCTTCTTTTGAACTACTCAAATCAAAATTTGAAGAAAAATAGAAGAAATTTCATTAACCCTAAACAAAACCCTTAATCAAATTAAAAATCTCAATTGCCCATACTGTAATTGCATAAAACCATGGCCAAGGCCAAGATCAATCATTGAAGCTTCCTCGATTATTAATGCCAATCTGAATCACTAATTTAAGCCAATTTGAATTTCTAATTTAAGCTCGGAATGGGTTAGGTAGGCAGAGGAGGAAAGTGATCACAGGGTGCCTGCGAGAGTGGCAAGACAGGCAACTAGAGGCAGAAGTGTCCATGATTTGGATAAAACCGAATAATTTAAATGAATTGTTTGGACTGGACAAAATGATTTAGTTATTTGGTTTGAATTGGATTATAACTAAATTTTTTATTTGGCTATCGAATTAGTTATTGATTCCTAAACTTAAAACTAAATAAACCAAAAAGTAATTCATATTTATAGCTATACCCGCCACCTCTACATATATAAGGTTTAATTTTAGACTATATGTTATTAATCAACCCGAAACTTTATGTGTAAAATGAAATATTATATATTTCATTATATTTTTTCAAGTTATATTTTTTCAGTTATCATGTATTTAATTCTAACAAAAAAGAATCAAATTATAAATATTAAATAAACTAAATTATATTTTGGATGGTTTGGATAAAAAATGAAAAAAATTAAATTATAATTTAGATGATTTAGATGGGTTTTAGCATGTCATTCGAATGGTTTATAACTTTATATCAAATTTATACAAATAGAAAACAAATTTTATTATACTATTTAGATCAATTCCAAACCGATCTAACCAAATGAATATCCTAACTGAAGGAGAGAGCAGACATAGTGATCGAGAGTGATACCTACAATGGTAGACAAAACTGACAGCAACAAAGAAGCAAGTTACGATGCATTCTCAACAGCGAACCGATGGTGGAGGCAAAATGGTGGTCGGAAGGGGAGTTAGAGAGAAGGGAGAGTGTAAAAAAACTGGTTGTGTATGAAGTTGTAATGAACTTCATTGATTTAATCATACGTACAAGGCCACATATATGTACAGCAGTTGTAGAGTTACAATGAAACAAGAAATCTATGAATACAAGATTAGCTACTTATCCAGCAAGTAACTTAGATAGAGTAGGAGTCTACTTCTTAACACACCCCCTCAAGTTAGAGCATGAGGATTGAGAATGCCCAACTTGCTAACCAAGAGGTCAAATTGTTTCTTCCCCAAGGCTTTTGTAAGGATATCTGCGGGTTGAGCTGTACTTGCAATGGAGCAGGTCTGAAGCTCGCCGGATTGAATTCTATCTCTTACAAAATGACAGTCTATCTTAATATGTTTAGTTCTTTTATGGAAAACTGGATTTGTTGCAATGTGAAATGCAGACTTGTTATCGCAAAACAGCTGAATAAGACGAAGAAGAGTAACCGTTAGATCGGAAAAGAGTGAACGTAACCATATCAGTTCACTTGTTGCCGCAACCATGGCGCGATACTCAGCCTCCGCAGATGATCATGCAACTGTGGGTTGCTTTTTCGATTTCCAGGAAATTGGGGCATTGCCAAACTTCATGATGTATCCAGTAGTAGAACGCCGAGTGTTGGGGCAGCTAGCCCAATCGGCATCACAGTAGCCAGAAAGAACTAAGTTTCCTATTGAAGGGAAGAGAATTCCTTGTCCCGGTGTGCCTTTTAAATATTGGAGAACATGACGAGCTGCATCCAGAAGTGCTTTGTTCGGGGCTTGCATAAATTGACTTAAGAGATTCACTGCATATGTAATATCTGGCCAGGTGATTGTGAGGTAAATTAACCTTCCCACCAAACGGCGATACATGCTGGGATCCAAGAGAGGCGAAGCTGGAGCCAAACCCAGATGATGTTGTTGTTGTAACGGGAGTCCTTTTGGTTTACACCCAAGCATTCCAGTTTCGCTTAGAATATCAATGGTGTACTTGCACTGCGATAAAAAGATTCCTTCACTTGATCGAGCTGCCTCTAAGCCAAGAAAGTATTGCAGCTTTCCAAGATCTTTAATATAGAAGGTCTTGTGGAGGTATTGTTTAAGCTCCTCAATTTGCTTCCCATTGTTTCCTGCGATGACTATGTCGTCCACATAGACTAATAGAGCAGTGTAAGTATCTCCAGAGGTCATGGTAAACAAAGAGTAATCTGCCTTTGATTGTTCAAAACCATAATATTGCAATGCTTTAGAGAACTTGGAGGACCATTGTCGGGGTGCCTGTTTGAGTCCATACAAGGACTTATGCAGCTTGCAAACACGTTGATCGCCTAGCAGTAGAAGACCCGAAGGTGGAGTCATGTATATTTCTTCCGTCAGGTCTCCTTGGAGAAAGGCATTTTGAACATCCAGCTGATCTAGCTCCCACTTCTTGATCGCTGCTACTGCTAACAATCATTTTACAGTTGTTAACTTTATGACAGGAGCAAAGGTTTCAGAGTAATCTATCCCTTCAACTTGACTATAGCCCTTAGCCACAAGTCTTGCCTTGTATCTTTTTACACTTTCGTCGGATTTGTATTTGATCTTGAACACCCACTTTGAGCCAATGGGTCATTTATTTTGCGTCAAATTCACTAATGTCCAAGTGTGATTTTTCTCCAAGGCACCGACCTCTGCTTGCATTGCATCGACCCACCTAGGATCTTTGCTGGCCTCAACATAATTCTTTGGCTCTTGTCCTTCTAAAACAGCTCCCAAAAATATTTTGTAGGCAAAGTTAAATCGAGCATCCGAAATAAAATGTGTAATAGGATATGGCGTACCTGAAGATGCTTGATTAGCAAGAGGTGTCAATGAGGTGCCTACTGTCGCAAGATCACAAATGTAGTCGCTTAAGTAAAGGGGAGGCCGTCTGGTACGCTATGGTTTCGGGGAACTAGGTAATGGGCTTGGCTCGGGTTGTAATTCAGGTTAAGGGTCGAAGTCATCGCGCATGGGATCTGATGGTGTTTGCAGCTCGGGTTCGACGGAAGGGATATCGTCAAAGACAAAGTTTTGTTGGTTTGAAGGTTTTTGTTGGGTTTCGGCACCTGCACCATTCTTGAAAGGGAAGACATGTTCATGAAATATGACATCTCTAGAAACAAGAACCTGGTGCGACTCAAGATCAAAGACTTTGTATCCCTTTTGTCCATTTGGGTAACCAATAAAAATGCATGGTTTAGAACGAGTTTCAAATTTATCTCTCACTCTAGACTTGTTATGCACATAGCAAAGACAACCAAATACTCTCAAGTGATCAAGTGATGTCGTTTTTTAAAACAGAACTTGACAAGGGCTTTTCTTTGAGAGTTTTGATGAGGGCATGTGGTTTATCAAATAGGTAGCAGTTAAAACACATTCCCCCCTAGAATTTGATAGGCAAATGTGCTTGAAAAAAAAGAGCACGAGCTACCTCTAGTATGTGGCGATGCTTTCTTTCGGCGATCCCATTTTGTTGGGGGGTATCAACACAGGTGGTTTGTAGAAGGATCCCATTCTGTTGATAGAATTCTTGCATGTGACCGGCAATAAGTTCAGGTTCATTATCACTCCTAACTTGGCGAATGGATCTGTTGAATTGGGTTTTCACCATGGTGTTAAAGATTGAGAGATATTTGTGAGCTTCTGATTTGTGTTTCAACAAAAAGATCCAAGTGCATCTGCTGTGGTCATCGACAACAGTAAGAAAGTAGTGAGCACTAGTAAGAGAAGGAGTTTTATACAGACCCCAGATATCAATATAAATGAGATCAAAGGGAGCTCTAGCTCGAGTTTGATTTAAAGAAAAAGGAATTCTAGTTTGTTTTGCACGATGGCAAGAATCACACAACTTATTTGTGGCTTTTAAAGACAAACCATCTAAATGCGAATACAAGCCCAATTTCTCATAAGGGACATGCCCAAGTCTTTTGTGCCAAAGGGTTGGTGAGATGTCTATTTTGCTTATTGCTGCAACTTGATTTGTGATCCTTTTGAAGTAATACAGTCCATCGCGTAGCTCACCCTTGCCAATCAGCATCTTCGAGTCCAGGTCTTGTATCACACAAGTTTTGGGATAAAAAGTCACAGAGCAATTCTGATCATTTGTCAATCTGCTAACAGAAAGTAGATTGCAATTGAAATCAGGAACATGTAACACGTTAAGCAATTTAATGCTATCTGAAAATTGCATTCCACTAATTGGATATGCTTTGTGACTTAATCCATTCGGAAGACACACCGTGGAGCTATCTTTGTTGCTGGCTGAATGATTAAGCACATGCGAAGTCATATGCTCCGAAGCTCCACTATTGATAATCTAGTCGGGTCCAAAGGAAGAATTCTTACCCGTAAAGCTTATCGTAGTTCCTTAGTTTTGAGTGGCCAGCAAAGAGATTAGCTGGTCATACTGAGTTTGTGTGAGTGTCAGGACCTTCACCCCTTCCCCTCTTTTGGCTTTATGGGCAGCAGCAGTAGTGACATTGTATGCTGCAGCAGTGACATTGTTTGATGTTCCTCTTCCTTGCTTTGGGCGATTCTGATTCTTCGGGTTTGACCCTTTTTGTCCATTTTTTTCCCACCAATCAGGGTAACCTTTAATCTCAAAACATCCATCAATGGTATGTCCTGTTTTACCACAATGATCACACACAAAGTTGTTTCCTTTTTCTTTGTTCTTTCGATTCCTGGAAGCCACAAAGGCCGCAGCTTCAGAGGTAGGCTGCCTTCCAACTGCTACTGATTGTTGTTTCTCTTCTTTTGCAACTAGAGCATATGCTTTATTTATCGTCGGTAATGGCTCCATATTTAGGATCTGTGACCTGATCACATTGAAACTGTCATTCAAACCCATAAGGAAATTATGGAGTTTCTCACCTTCCCTTTCAGCTAAGATTGCCTTGGATGCTTGACAAGTGCAATTCGGCACTTCGCTGTAGGTGGCTAACTCATCCTAAAGCCCTTTCAATTTTGTGTAATATACCATCCACGGTGAGTTCCTGCTGTTGGAGTAGAGCTATGTCTCATTTCAGTTCATGAATTCTAGGAGCATTGCCTTGGGAGAATCTCTCCTGGAGGTCATTCCACATATCACGAGCAGACTCTACAAACGCCACACTATTATGCAGCTCCGGCGCAAGGGCATTGAAGATCCAAGAGATCACCATTGAATTGCACTTGTGCCATGCCTGCAGATTTTCAGAACCGTCTTCGGGTTCTTCAAAGGATCCATCTACGAATCCTAACTTGTTTTTGGCGTGGAGGGCGTTTTGCATGGCTCTCCGCCAAATATGGTAGTTGACGCCATTCAGAGGGCTGGTGACGAGAATCGTTCCAGGACTATCGGACGAATTGAGGAAGAAAGGGGATGAGGGATCATTCGCGGGAAGAGGCGCTGAAGATCCTCCCGCTGTTGTTTTCTTGGTTGAGTCGTTTCCTGACATGTTTGATTTTTAGCGGAACGGAACGAACCACTCTGATACCATGTAAAAAAACTGGTTGTGTATGAAGCTGTAATTAACTTTATTGATTTAATCATACGTACAAGGCCACATATATGTACAGCAGTTGTAGAGTTACAGTGAAACAAGAAATCTATGAATACAAGATTAGTTACTTATCCAGCAAGTAACTTAGATAGAGTATGAGCCTACTTCTTAATAGAGAGAAAGTTAATCCATTTTGGTTGAAATTTTAAACCGTGAATGAGATCATCCAAGTCACAAATTCATTGGCATTTTCAACCCAAATTTAGTAAAACGTTCAAGCAAACACACACATTAGTAATGGAGGCCGATGGAAGGGCTTAGATATCCCAATTCAGCGAGTTCGAAGGCTTATGGAGGCTGAGTCAACATTCTGGGCTATCTTCCCATTTTGGTCAAGATTGAGGGCTGATTAGGGATTTTAGCCTTTTTTTCAACATTAGAAGCATGTTACAAGTACAATTAAGGTAGGAGTTAATATGTAAGCAATTCAAAAAGTTGAGGAGTAAATTATCTGCCTTATAAAACTTGGAGTACATTGAGCTACATTTGACAATTTGTAAAATAACATTGTTGGAAGGGGCGGGAATCGAACTCAGCTAGAGGACGCAGCAACATGTCATTTTTGCGAGTGAGCTGAGCTCGCAAGGACGAAGCTGAGACTTGAGAGTTTGAAAGAATGAAGCAGCAATTGAGAGACAACACCATCCCCACCCTTCTGTTTGTTTCGCATCATCATCAGACCTTTAGGATTGGACTTATCAAGCCCGCTGGTAGAAAAAAAAAATTGTCTGATGACCAAATTTTACTTGAAGCTAAGCAATAATCGAAGTAAATTTTACTTGAAGTGTTATGAAAACTAGAAAAGAAAGACTAAATTGCATCATTTGTCACTAAATTAGACTACACTAAATCACCAATTTGTTCCTAAACTAATGAACATGACAAATTCATCTTTTCTATTAACATTTCATTGCAAAATTGTCATTCTCTCTGTTGATCTCATCAAGTGCCCAATGAAAGAAAATAATACTTTGAATTTTATAATTCCTCGGTATTTCTTTTAAACTATATAACTAACATTATCACCAAATTCAATATCGATAAATTGAATAGTCAGTGCAATAATATATAAATTCTAAAAATTTAGCTTGTAAACCAATTCTATAAAAAAAAATTCTGTATTATCTATTTTCTTTATTTTTTACGGTCGTACAAATTTGTACTATATTAATATTTCATATTAAATTTTAAAATAATAAAATATGTAATCTTCTTTCAATCGCAAAAGTTGCATTTTTACCCAAAATATAAAAAACTATAATTTAATATTGATTTTATTTCATAATTGTGAAAATATAATTTTTTGTTTATTTTTAATTTTTTTTCTTTTTCCTTATCTTTTTTATAGAAAAAAATGGATAAAAATATTTTTTGGTAAATAGGAGTCAACCCAAGCTTACTATATAGCTATTTGAAAATATAAAAGTAAATAAAAATTTATTTATTAAAGTCTACAATAGTCATGCATGATAAGCCTAATGATGAAATTGCAAAATAAATAGAATTTGATTAATTGGGATAATCAAAAGAAAATAATGATTTCTTTATCATCAATAATGAATGACTCTGGTTGCAAAAGGTTAGAGAAATTAAATATATCCCAATAAATTATTTACAAAATATTGCAATAAGAAAACAATATTTTTTCAATATATGTAGTAAAAAATATTATATATTTCATAAGTATTTGATTAATAATTTTCATGTGTAAAATTATAATAAAAATTATTTTATTACTTTTTATGGGCAAGAAATTGGAAATTTAACTATATATAGTACAAGCATGTATGCTTAATGCTTAGTTTGCCATTGTGGTGCATGTGACAAATTAAAATAGTGTTTAAACATAATGTTTCAAAAACAATGATTAAATACCATCGTTAACCATATACAAATCATTTTTAGAAAAATTCAAAATGAAAAGTTTGGCTGATTGCATTTTGTTTGTAAAATGTTTGAAAATACATGAAATAATGATGATAATGATGATGATGATGATGATGTTTATTAGTGTTGAGTTATCATTCATAAAGTTATTCCTACTTATGGAATCTATTATGGTGTTTAAATAATATAAAAAGTGCTAGTATAAAAAGAAAATTGATTAATATTTCCTACACGATTTGCTGGTGGACAACAAAACTCATTAGCATGGATAAAATTAAAATAATGTAATATATGCTTCACTTTTTAGCTGGTCGTTTCAACGGCTCTATTAAATGGAAAAATATAACTAGGATGTCGAATGGAGTTTTCTAATACAATATTTACTTAGATTAGTCAAGCGACATTAACACAATTTAAACACAAGCAAACAAAATTTTTAAGGTTTAAAATCACAATGTCAAATTAAGTTTATGCCTAAAAGGATATACATCTGAATATAAAAAAGAATCAAGTTGGATTCCTTACTTATATTCATGTATGTACAATTATAGTGAAAACATTGTATGAGATGAAATATAGGTGTAGTTTTTCCTTTTGTATTATTCATGTGTTATGTGTATAAATTTTTTGTCAAGAGATTAGACTTTAAATTTCCAAACAAAAGATTAAAATTTAAATTTATCAATTTTTATGTATAAATAAAAAATAAAAACTAAAATTAACTTAAATCTACGTTAGTTCAATTATCATTTATAGAGAAAGTTTTTATTTTAATTTTTTTTTTATAAAAAAAAATTATGCCCAGGGTTACAGAACTAATTGATACATATAATGCTTGAATCGAAAGACCAAATCCGATCCAAGTCTAACAATTTCGGCACAGAAAGAGCGGAGCTGGAGCAGCAGGAGAGCGTGGAGATGGATTTGATATGAGAACCAATACAGCAGTTCCAAAAAATATGCACTCGGGAAGCTCAAATCGAATGGGCCTAGTTGATTATAGGATGAGGGCCCGGGTAAATTATGGGCTTGAAACCTGATCCCCTTTCGGTCCAACCCAATACCATAACTCGTTCTCTTTCTTATATGTACACACACACACATAATTATAAACGCATTTCAAACCATAAATACCACAGAATTAGTAAGTATTAATGAATGAAAAAAGTAACCAAAACTCATACTTAAAAATAAAATATGTATATAACCCTAATGCAAACAAATAAAATATGTGTATTATACAATAGGTTTCTACTTTTGATATTTTCTCAAGAATATCTAAAGGCATATGCTAGCAATTACAAACGAAAATTAGTGTGTGTTAGTAACTTAAGTGTTTATATTCATTTACTGCCAATCAAACCACCGAAAGAAGTTTCAACTTTCAACAACAGAATTAAAATAAATTGAACTGTAATGAAAAAGGTGAAGATGAAATCTAATGACAACTAGAAATTAATATTTCAGGATTAATAATGTTTCGGGTTTAATTAGTCAAATCCAATAATCTACCCGCCGGCCAACATGTGTGTTGGGCACCTGTGATTGCTCCTCGATTATAATATCTGGGCAGCTGTGATTGCTCCTCGATTATAATATCTGTGCCTTAACACGTATAGGGGTTTGGGTAAATTGTAAAAGGTTAAAAAGAACTAAAGAAGGAAGTTGAGAAATAAGGGCGGCCAAAGTCAAATGTTGAATCAAGACATGTGCTTCCTCAGGTCCCAGACCGACCCACAGAACCAGACTAGGTCATGCCAGAACTTTGACTTCCACCGACATGTCCAGTTCTTTTCTCATTTCTTATTTACAAAATTATCTGAGAGGGAAAATAAGGTTTGCTTCCTTTTAATTGAGATTTTAAAAGTTAATATTAACAACTATTACAGATAATATTTATTTGGTTTAACTGATCATTTACTGCATGATTTGCAAGCCTGAATGTTCTATTAGAAACAGACGGAAACACCTTGCATTTATGAGCGACCAAATGAAAGGGAAAATTGCATTTTCTGCGTGTGTATATATACATATATACCGTACACAGAAGTATATTTATGAGTATTAAAACATAGGAGATATTTTATAGTAAAGGAAGTAGGAGAATGCCTATGTTTTTAAGGACTTGAAAGGATACCGTCGTCGAACCAATAGAATCAACATTTGCAGATAATTTTTCTATATTCGTATTTATTGAGAATTTTACAAACAAATACAGATAAAAATACTTGCCTTCTAAAGTTCAATAAGTTAAAAAAATAAATAGAAAATAAAAATACTTACTTTTTATAAAAAAAAATACTTTAAAATTACTTTTTGAAACTTTCTAGATTATAAGGTTTCAGACTTTCAGTAAATTGAAAACTTCTAAAAATAATCATTATACTCCCTCCGTCCCAAAAATTTTGCTCCATTTGTTTTTGGCAATTAATCTATGATTTTTTATTTTCAACATTTTAATATATAAATACAAAATCTTTGTATATGAATGATAATTCAAGATATGTAGTTTCTAAATATATTTTTTTTGATTTTTTTTAACAAACAATAATATGAATAAAATTGAGTCAAAATACAACAAAAAGTCAAATGTATCAAAATTTATGGGACGGAGGGAGTATATGATAACGCTGCAAAGTATTACATTACATAATTCAAAACGGATTGGAATCGAAAATTGATAATAATAATTTACTTATGGTGAAAAGATTTCATCTAGTAAACACTGATATCGAAATGTTCTCAAAAAGTTGAAAATCAAAAAGTACAGTCAATAAATTGATGATAAAAATAAAATAAGATTAGGAATCACACATGAAAAGTTTATCTGAATGTAAAAAAAAAAAAAAAAAGTTTATAAAAAAAAATCAATATCCTTGGTTTCTTTGAAAGTGGGGAATTCTTGTTGGCCACACAGGTAGTTGGCCCATTCTGGTAGTTGGTTAAGGCAAACCGTTATCCGACGTTCCTTCTTCCATAAGAAGTCCACGTAGACGGCCGAGGCTCCTCCACGTTGCCTTAATCTTAAATGTCGGTCCGTAAGCAACTGAGGGCCCTACGCATTATAACGGTTATGTCTACCTGGCCGAATTATGCTAGTCAAACCCAAAAGTAAACTAAAAACATTATTTTATATTGGGAAAGTTACAATTACCCCCTAATATTTATCCTAACTTATAGTTTCCTTCCTCTAGTTTTGAAAACATACACTTTGCCCCTAGTTCTTCTACATTATCCGATAACAATTTCTAAAACTATAACTTAAATTATACAATAATCATCTTCCAATAATTTTGGCCTCTCCAATATTTTTTATAGTTAATAATTATTTTAAATTATCAAATTTTTTCTTTCTGTAAATATATTTTTCTTTCTATAAATGCATATCAGTATTTTTTAAAAGTCAGTTAACTATAAGAAAATATCAAAAATCTTAAAATTATTGGAATATAGTTATCAGATAGTTTAATTTAGGGTTTCAGAAGTTGTTATTAGATACTATAAAGGAAGTAAGGGGTAAAATATATATTTTAAAAATATAGGGGCAAAATGTAGGTTAGATAAAAATAAAGTGGCTCTTTTGTAATTTACCCTTTTATATTTCAGGAATTTGAGGATTTCTCCTTTCCCGTGAATAAAAACGAAAGAAAATGTCGAAACAGTAATTCGGAAGTAGCTTGAGGCTAAAGATAAATAAAAGGCCCGTTTATGCTCGAAGGCCCAGTGGCCCACCCGGGCACCTTAATTTGAATCAGATTATCAGAATATCTTTATTAAACAGAGAAAAGAAAACTGTGCGCATTTTTTTTTTCCGCAAATACCGTACTTGAAGTTTTCTCTATTGGTCGTAACTTAAGTAAAAGGTTGTCATTAGTGCTTATTAAATTTTTATTCTTTCTTGTTTAGAACAATATTTTTTTCAAATCTAACGTTTTATTTATCAAAGAAATACTTAAATTATGTTATTTTATAAAAAAAATTATGAATCTTTTCCTTATAGCTTAAAAAAATAAAAATATATTTTTTAGGGTTTTAAAAGTAGTTTTCTGACTTCTTAAAATGAATAATTTTCAATTGATACATAATTTGAATAAATAATTACCATTATATATAACAATAACTCATAATCACTTATTAATAATTTCTTGCAAATTCATTCATTCTAATTCTTTTATTTACTTATATTTTTAAATAATTTAAGATGTTGTATTGATGAATATTAAGTGAAAAAATCTAACATGATTTAAGTAAACTGGTTAACAAGACTTTATATTGTGATTACGGTCTTTGCACTTTTAACCACTTGAGCTTTAGTTATATATTTTAAACTTTTAATGTGCCATCATATCCAAAGTTTACCACTGATCCGGCTGTTGTTGTAACAACTCATGTGATAGAACCAAAATGGCATATACATGAAAACGTGTTTTAAGTGGGAAAATTCCACATAATTTAAATAAATGGGTTAACAAGATTTTATTCTGCAATTGAAGTCTCTTGGTTTTGATTAATTGGATGCTTTAACAAGTTCAAGGAAACAAAAACAGCAACCCCCTAATAAATCATAGTGAATCAACCATCCAAAAAGTTTGCCCACTTAGAGTCGATAAGTTGACAATATATATAGATACATAAAGGCTTTGGCCATCCTAAACCATAGTGATCAATCAACCTCTTAAATCTAATTTGTAGCCAACATGAGTCACTTTCCACTAATTCAATAATATTATTATTGTTATTATTGTTGTTGTTGTTGTGATAAAGAGTATACATACATATATGTGTGTATGTATATGTATATATGTATGTACGTATGTATATTATAAGGTAATAAAGAAATATTTGCTTTTTTGGAATCTAAAGAGCACATAAACCAACTTTTACTAGCATTTGTGTTTGTGGTTTTACATAGAGGAAATCAAACCACACTGCCACCAGGGTGGGACAAATCCCTATTATTTAATAATCTATAAAGAAATCTTTCATCGTCACAAGTTCAGCCTTAATTACATCCAGCCTCTAGTGGATTTAGAGAAAATGCAATGGATGTGATTCTCATTCTTTTATTTATTTACTAGTTGAGCAACCCCCGTAATGCCTAAGAATCATTTCTTGAATTGAAATTGGGTTTATATATTTGAATGTAAGTTATGTTTTTATTTTTTGTATATGTAGTCTAGCTGTATAATACAAAACTTATTCAAACTCTTACTTTCTATTAATAGTATTATTCGATATGAGAATTACCCATTGTAGAACATGTAAATGTAATAAAATAGATCTTAGCTGCTAAGATTATAAATCTTTCATAATTCCATCTACATTATCTTATAGTACTTTAACCATTGTTTTGGTTTTCTTGTAATGCTTTAACCATTATATATATTCAAATATATAATATAAAATCATGGGTGATAAGTTATTAATCAAAGTAAGACATATACTGCAAACCAAAAATTGGTTTTAGAATCCTACATAAAATCATCCCTTATAGTGTTAACCTTAGGAATTTGAAAATTTAAATAAATCTTACTTGATCTTGAAGTTTCAAAGCTTGGTAGACCTATATATAAAAATAAGTTCGTTAAAAAGATTACATTATAGTATAATGAGAAGTAAACCAAATATGGATGAGAGAACATACAATATATTAGAAACTTTGAAAAGCTTTAATGACCAAAGAAATGAAAACTCCTACAACATAGGATGATTCATTTTCTCCGTTTTTATTCCTACTGTAAAAAAAATGGAAATTAGTGAAAAAAAATATACACAAATGGTCCAAAGGAAAACATTGACCATCATTGTATAGAAAATATTTCAAATGCTATAATTTTATGATTAATGTGTCAACTGAATCACATTTAACCATCAGTTGCTTTATTGTACCAACCTCCACAAAAACTCTTACAACATTTATCATACAAAAATGAATTAAAATAATGATATATAAATAGTACATACAGTATCCGATTATATTTTGAAAAACTTTTAGGAAAACTTGTAAGGAATTCTTTTTGGTACACACGTGTGCTAAGTTAGTTAAAAGCAACAAACTCAAATTTATACATGAAAAAATCATAAAGTTCATTGTTCGCATAATAGATTTGTGTATTATGAGTAAGGTGAATCATAAATGAGTGTGTATTTATGATCTAGTAAGTCTTTTTATTTCGAAGAACTGTGAAATTCTTGAAAATATGCATACTTTCTTCACGAGGCTTTGTTTTAAACTTATATGCCAAAAAAAAAAAATTATAGACCCATGAATAACTACACCCTATATATATAAACCAAAGACATAATAGCCTATAATAGATCATGAACATATATTTATAGTAGAGAAAAAAAAATAATTGTAAAATTCAGTAGAATTGAGGAGAAAAAAAAACAATACCTTCTCATCCATAAGAACAAATTTGGCATTGATAAAGTGATCACCTTTTCAAAAATTTAAAACAACCCATAAACAATACACCGTTACTTGAATTGTCCAGTCAATTCTCTCATAAAATAATTCCTCCAATGTAACATGTTCTGTCTGGATATTGTAAAAATAAGAAAAGATTCATAAAAAAGCATATATGTCCATTGTATGAATTCAAATACTATGAAATAAAAAAAACTATTAGCCTTTTTAAATAACTACCTTATCTTTGACATTGGGAAGAATCTAAAAATATAAATTAATGAAGAAATGAAGAAAGGTGGAAGAAATGACAGGAAGAAATAAAAAGAAAGAATGATAATAATGATATATATATATATATATATATATATATATATATATATATATATATATATATATATATATATATATGAGTGGGTTGGATAATACGATTGAAACCAAATAAAAGTGTAATTAGAGCATTTTAATGAAAATTAAAGCTACTAAATAGCAATAAAGAGATGGAATCTATTTAAAAAAATTGATTAAGAGACAATATTATTAATGAGCCATTAAGAAAAGAGAAAAAGCTAATAGTGTTTTATTATGCTAAGAGGATATAAATTTAAATTCAATTACTAAAATATATAAAAAGTAGAATTTTAAGGGCTTTCTATTATAACACAAAGAGCTCACTAAAAATTATATTTCAAAATCTAAATTTTAAAATCATGACTATATAAGGACCTGAGTTATTAAACAATATAAATGTATTATGCAATTAATGATAAAAGAAGTAGTTTTGCATAATAAAGGAGGAAACCACCCACTTCCCAATACTGCTTCATTTAGCATTAGCTTCATAGTACTTTTGTAGCATTAATTTCTACTATATATATATGCAAAATAAAATTTTAAAGACTTTCTACTATAATAGAAAGAGCTCACCAAGAATTACAATTCAAAATCTAAATTTTAGAGTCATGACTATATGAGGGTTTAAGTTATTAAACCATATAAATACACTATGCAATTAATGGTGAAAGAAGTAGTATTGGGGAGTGAGTGGATTTTGGAGTAAGACTTATATAAGAACTTAAGAATTAATTATACAAATAAATTCTAAAATTAATGCTACAAATGTACTATAAAATTAATGTTAAAGGAAGCGGTCTTGAGAAATGGGTGAGTTTCTCTTATATATATATATATATATATTGATTTTGTTTGCTATATAAGCATAATTTTATTGATAATCATAATATATTATTAGTTAAAGTAGGTAATATCTAATTTGAAGGTTGATGAGTTTTTACCTCTATAAAGGTTTGAATGTTGGCTCTAATTAGGAGTAACATAGATGTACTTCTAACCAAGGTTATTAAAATTGGGTTTTTACCTAGAGTTGTTTTAGATTTCTAGAGTCATAAAGTCATAAAAAGTTGTAAAGTCATAAGATTCTACAAAAAATATAAAAAAAAACTTGGACAAAATTATAAAAAATATAACCATTTAAATATCTTAAGAAATTCATATTTTACAATATTATCACTTATTAAAACTCTAACAATACCATAAACAAAGATTCATATTATCATTCATCTATGAACATACAAATAAGGAAACTATGTTTCACAATCAAGCATCCATGCACTGCCACTGCTTAGTATTGGTGAGATTGAGAAGAGATTTAAAATATGAAGGGCAGAACATAAGAAGCAACTACAACAAATGAAGAACCAAGCAAAAAAAAATAAAAGAGAATGACCAAATAGGTTATTGTGCATGAGAGAGGACTAATACGATAAGAGAAACTGAGAGAGTTTTTTAATTTTTTTGGATTTGGCAACTTGGGCCAGCCAACTTAGGCCAAAAAAATCTGGAAGATTCTTAACTCCATTCATTTTTTAACCCAAATAACTCAATAAGGTAGAGTCTTAAAGTTTCAATATTTTTACATTTCTACGATCGTGTTTCCACACATTTTTACCTATCTTACATTCTACTATGCTTCAATACGGTTTCCATCTAAAGAGTCATAAAAACATTCATTTTTACAACTCAAAATATTTTTTTAATAACTATGCTTATAACACTACACAGAATAGGGCATTTATGATGACCATGTGTGGTGCTTCAAACTATAGTAAAAAGTAATTAATCATCATGGAATCATAGCAAAACCCAAGGCTAGATGGTCAAAGCCTTGACACTGTGATGATTCTGTAATAATTTATTGGGCGATGATTTTGCTATTATCCTATTGTAACCATTTTAAATCATAGCAATATCCACAAACACAAAACATGGAAAATGTTAGTGGTGAATGTGTTGACCTTCTGATTTCTTTCATTGCAAAAATGATCGTGGCAACATCAAAGCACCTTTTTACTATTATTTTGTTAAAAAAACTCAAAACCAAGTGTATCTTTCTAATATGTAAATGAAAAATTATTCATCATCCACAGTTTTATGATAGGGTTCATTCTCTTAATCGTAGGAAAGGTTTAGGGAAATTCTTTAAAGCATTTATAGTTTGAATAATCTGAAAGTAGTTTTCCAAAATTTACAAATAGTCTAAAAATATATACAAACATGCTTGAAATTTTCAAACACTTACCAAGTATTCATAAAAAAATATGAACTCAATTGTTAAACATTTGTAATATTAGTAGAACTCTAACCCTAAACCTAAATCTTGAAAACCTAAAACCTTTTATTCTATGAGAAATTCAAGAAAGCAACTGAAATGGCAGATTGAAATTTAGTTACTAAACATATTCAGTTGTCCTTTAGTTGTTAGTTGATGTGGTTCACTTTGAGCAACAGAAAAGTAGCTCAGATTTTTAGCTTCACTATTCAATCACCCTTCAGTGGATATCTCTATTTCAGTCACCCGTCAGTTGTCCCAACCAAAAAATGACATCACTTCTGTCTTTCCTCTTCCTTATTCTCTCATTTTCCATCTCAAGTTTGTCTCCCCCTTTTTCACTACTTCTACAGCTTATACACCATATCCATTTCTCCTTCCTCGTTATCTTTTTCTTTGTCATTTTCTTCCATTCTACAACTTTAGATATTTTTTTCACTTTATGAACTTTTTTGTAGTTGTTTCAAATTCTATTCAATGATTTGCAGCCTCAAATAAGAATTTTCTTGGAATGTTTTGACGAGTTCAGACGGTTATTCTCTCTATCATTGAAATGTTATTTTCATTTAATTGTTAAGAGTTTTAAGAAAAGAGAAATAATCAGCCTTTTGGATGAGTATGAAGGAGGTTGAGCAAGCTAACAAGGTAGTTATAGAAAGGTGTCACAAATTTTTTAGCCTTTTATCTTTATCAAATTAAAATAATTTAATCTTACTATCTACAATTAAAATAAATTAAATAAAAAAAATAAAAATCTATACTATCTATACCAATTAAAATAAAAATAAATAAATAATGGAGTGACTAAGTTTCTATCACCGAATGAAGTGATTGACTTGATCAATCATTCATGCCAGGTAGGAGCAAATGGGAATTATAGTCATTTTTTAGTATTTCACCACTTGCAATTAGGATAAAATCAATTCATGTTTTCAGTCACTCATTATAATGTGACTATGATGTTAGTTGCTTTTTTGCATTTTTCTCATAGTGAACCCCTTTTACATTTTTTATAAACTCTAGTAAAATTTAATTGATTATAGAACTCATATATGGAGCAGCTTCGTTAGAAGTACCCGAATTGTGAAGAGTGTCCCCAATTTCACCTTAATATGTGGCAGAAGGTAGCTTGCCCGTCAAAGAAAAGTCATGTCATGGGTTTTCCACCTTGCCTTATGAATCCTAATATCTTTGGATTCCATCAAGTAATTTCTTGTTTAACTACTTAACTACTACTCTCTTTCTCCCATATTCTTTACACCGTATTTTCTTTTCTAAGCTTCTAAATTCTTTGTACCATTTATTTATTTGGCAAGCTTTCAACATCTCATTCATCATGATATCCCCATTTCAACCTATCTCTTTCTTTCTCCTCCTTAGACAGGCCCCATCTCTCTCGTAGTCCCCCATTTCAACCTTATTCACCACTATCTATGAACTCAGCTTTGATGTTGTTGGTGGCCTCTTGTTGGCTAAAGTTCGTGAATGAGAAGACTAAGGGTGAAAGTCAGGTCAAATTTTTAGGTTCTGGTTAAAACTCATCCCGAATTATGCATACTTTATTCTTTATATCTTAGTTCAAACCTGACCTAATTTATCTATTGGGCCTAAATCGAATCGAACCTAAAAGTTTGGATATAGATTTTGGTAATCGGGTTAGCTTGATTTTCTATAGGCAACCTATAAAAAAATTGAAAAAAAAAACAACCAAAATTGGTATATCGTGGTGATTTTCTTGGTGTCTTAAAAAAAAACCATTAAGGCAGCCAAGTTTGGGATAAGTTCTCGCCCTCATTATGCCAATTCTTTATCTTCAATAACTACTTCCACTGCATATGCTATAGACCACTCCCTAGCACGGCTTCCGCTATTCAATTACCGGCCAAATTTATACTATGGACCTTTTCATGAAAGAAGTGCTCTAGAAGAGCAATGAGTTCGTAGGTCCCTCTCTCTTTAACTACTATTAGAAAACACTAAATAGTCTTAAAAAAATCCACAAAAAAAAACAGTGGGGTAAGACCGAGAAAGTGAGAGAGTGAAAATGATCGAGAGAGTAGGGAGAGACTAAGATAGAAGGGAAAAGATTATGGATGAATAGGGATTAGACATGAGGAAAAACCCAAGTAAAAGGGGTAAGGAAAGTAGGAAAGACTGAGTGAGTGTGTGTGTGTGTGTGTGTGTGTTGTTAGGGTTAGGAATTTAATGTAGGCCAATGGGAACTAATATATAGGATAAGTTGTAGTTATTTATATATAAGGGCTAAGACCAATGGGGTTTAAGCTTACGAATTTAGGTCAAATCAAGGTCAGTCATGTTTTACTCGATCTAAACCAATTTGTATCAACAAACTTTAGATCAGGTCAGGTTAACTAAGAACATCTTAATTCCAGCCACAAAATCAATTTGTATCCAAAATTTTTAGGTTAGGTTTAGTTCAAAAATCAAGCTTTGAGTTTAACTTACAACCCAAAAGAAGACATAATCGCCCTACATCATCTTCTCACTTCTTATCGGAGAACCAACATCAAATTTGGAATATCACCTTGTCTTTTTAATTCTTATCAGTATCACACATCATCTTCTCACTTCTCATCAACATTGCCCCACATCTTCTCACTTCTTATCAGAATCACCATTCTTTCTCTCACTTCATTGTGGCTTCTACATTTCACTGTTTGCTTACCTCAAATCCTTTCCACTAGTGAGATCCAATGTTCTGTTCTGTCAAGATATAAATCAATGTTCTATTTGGGTGCTCGGTTTAAATGAATCAACAAGATGGGTAGGGATAGATCATCAAAATCATCCTCTTCATTTGTTTGTCCTTGGGCAAAAATTCTCTTTTACCATGCCAGCAGTCGTCTTTGGCAAGCTTAGTCATTTTGAGCAATGGAAAATATAGGCAAAATTAAGAATGCACAACTTACATGAATCAACGTACAAAATAAAATGGTGCAAACAAAATGGGATAGATGAAGCACTTTTTCAATAAGTTAAATGAAAATTTGAAAACTAACCATCACTTTTTCCTTCTCCACTTAATTTTGCAGCCACACACTGATGATCAAACGACTGAGAGCGAAGAATGTTGCCTTGCGCGATCAAGTTAAGACAATTAGCAACTAGTATGCATAAGTCAACGGCAAGTATACATATGTCAGCAACAATACGAGCAGGTTAATGACTAATTTCTACTTCCAAATTGAGGTTCAAGGCAGATCTAACTCAAGATAAATGCTATATTCAACGCCACTATCGAGTAGTTAATATTGCAAGTGTTAAAATTATTTGATCAACAGGATGCTAAAAATATCAAACTTGCAAAACAAACCAAAGAACAACTCATTTATTGATCAAGAGAGCTTGTCTTTTAAATAGCCTAATACATAATAATCCTATAAGGAATAAAAGAAGTATGTAAATCCTGATAAAAGAAGTAGACCAAGACCTATTCTCCTAGGTTTTGTTGCATGCATTTACATGAACTAAACAGACTTATACTCGAACTTAAGAACTAGAGTCCTATATGAAGTATTACTCTTCATTCCCTCCCCTGAACTATCTGCCATAGGCATTTAGTTTACTCCTAAAATGTCACAGACTCCCAACTGTTCTCGTAGCCCTTGGAAGGCTTTAAGTTTTAATGGTTTGGTCATCACATCAGCTACTTGATTCTGACTTGCATAGTGTACTAACTCAATGACTCCTTCTTTAACCAGCTCTCTCAAAAAGTAAAAACGTATGTCAATATGTTTACTTTGTCCATGCATGACATGATTCTTGGATAGCTTGATTGTTGAGTTGTTGTCACACATCATTGTTGTGCAATCCTCCTGATCATGTCCTAAATCCTTTAGAATTCTCTGCATCCAAACAACTTGAGCTGCACACCCTGCTGCTGCCACAAATTCAGCTTCAGTGGTAAACAGTGTCACTATTGGTTGTTTCTTCAAAGACCAAGCAACAGCTCCTGAGCTCATTAGAAACACATATCCTAAAGTACTTTTCCTATCCTCCATGTCTCCAGCATAGTCACTATCCGTGAAAGCTATCAAACCACTATCTTTTCCCTTTTGTACTGAATTCCATAATTGATGGTTCATTTTAGATACCTTACGACCCTTTTTGTTGTTTGTAAATGAAGCGGAGTAGGTCTAGCCATATATCTGCTAACAAGGCTAATGGCAAACATCATATTAGGTTGAGTTGTAGTAAGATACATGAGACTTCCAATAATTTTCTTATAGTAGGTTTCATAAACTCTTTCTTCATTTATATCCTTTCTCATTTTAAAACCAGGAACGATAGGCCAGGCTACTAAGTTACTTTCTATCATCCCAAATCTCTTCAATACTTTCTATGCATACCTTCTTTCACAAATGTAGATGCCATCAGATCTTCGAAGCACCTCAATTCTAAGAAAGAATCTTATTCTTCCTAAATCAGTCATATCGAATTCTTTCATCATAGAATCTTTGAACTAATTCATCAAATTTGTATCATCTTCAGTAAAAAATAGATCATCAACATATATGCTCACAATTAGAACCTTTCATTCATTTTCCTTCTTAGTGAACAATGTTTGTTCACTACTACATCTTTGGAATCCTGGTTCCAGAAAGTGTGCCTCAATATAAAGCTCTAAAGTCTACAATGTTTGTTCACTGAAGCAAGCTTCACATGTAAAGCTTTGTGTAGCTTGTACACCAAGTTTTTTTTTTTTCATATCCTTTTGGCTATTCAACAAAGACATCTTCACTTAAACTTCTATAAAGAAAGGCTGATTTTACGTTTAACTGGAAAATTTCCCAGTTTCTTTGAGTTGCCAAAGCAATGATCATCCTAACAGTGTCCATTCTGGCTACAGGGGCATATATTTCTGTATAGTCAATTCCATGTTCTTGTGAGTAACCCTTAGCTACCAATCGAGCTTTGCACTTGTCAATATTTCCTTGTTCATTGTATTTTGTTTTATAGACCCACTTCACTCCTATTTTCTTAGCACCTGAACGTAACTTAGTAAGTGTCCAAGTGTTGTTCTTTTCAATTGATCCAATTTCAACATCCATGGTTTTCCTCTATTTGTGACTTTTCACGGCTTCTTCAAAGAACACAGGATCTGCGGTTACCATGTTGACTTCATCTTCAGAAAGTCCTATCCCACTTTCATAGTCTTGCAACCATCCTGGACGTTGTCTTGTTCTTCTGCCTATTTCCCTTACTTTTTTTTTTCAACTTCTTCTGGTACAACCTCTTCTACATTGCCATTATTATTATTGTCTTCACTTGATTCTTCATCTATGCCTTCATTTAATCTACTTTCTTCCTACTTAAGTTCCATCAAAACCTGTTTTCCATAACTCTCCTCCCAATTCCATTGTTTTTCTTCTTCAAAGACCACGTCTCTACTAACAACAATTCTCTTAGAAGTTGGATTATATAGTCTATATCTCTTTGATTCCTCCCTGACACCCAGAAATACATAGGTGAAGCTTTTATCATCAAGTTTAGTTCTTTTTTCATTTGGCATGTGGACATGAACTAAGCTTCCAAAGATTCTGAGGTGCTCTACTGTAGGTTTAATTCCACTCTAGGCTTCTTGAGGAGTTACCTTTTTAACAGCTAAAGTAGGACATCTATTCAAAATGTAGATTACCTAGTTTACTGCCTCTGGCCAAAAGGTTTTAGGAATTTTCTTGTGTGAAAGTATGCTTCTCACCATGTTCATTTCAGTCCTGTTCTTTCTTTCTGCCACACCATTCTGTTGTGGAATGAAAGCTGTAAGTTGCCTTTTCACACCAATTTCTTCACAAAATCTCTTAAATTCTTCTGAATTAAACTCACCCATTCTGTTAGTGCATAAACACTTTATGTACATTCCAGTTCCTTCTCCACATGCTTCTTGAAAGTTTTAAAGGTTTGTAAAGCATCTCTGATTTCTCTACCAAGAAATAGACCCATGTTTTTCTACTAAAATCATCAATAAAACACAAAAAATACCTTTTCTTGCTATTGGATATGGGGTTTATAAGACCATATATATCTCCATGAATAAGCTCCAGCTTTTGTGTAGCTCTCTATAAAGTTTCTTTAGGAATAGTACTTTTGTGCTGCTTTGTTAGTTGTCATGTTGGACTTAATGAT
Source organism: Aquilaria yunnanensis (assembly GCA_039654915.1). Lineage (NCBI taxonomy): Eukaryota > Viridiplantae > Streptophyta > Magnoliopsida > Malvales > Thymelaeaceae > Aquilaria > Aquilaria yunnanensis. The sequence goes on from CM077593.1 coordinate 18,292,938, forward strand.
TAACCTCTTGTTTGGATGGTAAATTTTGCACTTTCTTTCATTGACCACAATAGTCACACCCTTTTGTTGCAACTGACCAATGCTTAATAGGTTATTCTTCAAATCTGGTACATAATATACTTCTGATATGGTATGGTTGACTCCATTCAATAATAACTTTACGATCCCTTTTCCAGTTACATTCATCTTCATGTTATTGCCTAGCTTTATTGCATACTAGAAGCTTTTATCCAAGTTCCTGAACAAAGATCTATTCCCATTCATGTGATTTGAGCACCCTGAATCCAAGAACCACACATCTTCCTTTCCATCCTCAGACAGGTCAATATGTGTCATTAAAAACATGTTTTCTTCTTTTTTAAGCTTTGTGTAGTTTGCTTATTTGTCCCACGTGGGACACATATATTGAAAGTGTCCCAGTTTATAACACTTAAAACATTCTACTGTGGCTTTGTTAAAACCTTGATGACCTTTTCCTCTTCCTCTTCCTCTATATCCACCTCTACCTCGGCCTTTTCCAATGAATCTGTTTCTAGTGGTTACATTTAGGGCTTGTTCTACATTTCTCACCTTTTGAAATTTTTACTTGTGCACTATTAATGAGCTTTGTAACTCATCTATTGACATGCTATCAAGATCCTTAGATTCTTCGATGGAGTAGACAATATAATTGAACTTATAAGTCAATGATCTGAGGATCTTCTCCACAATTGTCACATCTTTCAGCTGCTCGCCATATGTCCTCATCTTGTTGGCTACAGACATTACTTTTGCAAAGTAATCGAAGATAGTCTCTCCTTGTTTCACCTCAAGAGTCTCGAACTCTTTTCTTTGTGCTTGAAGGATGGATCGTTTCACTTGTGCATTCTCTTCAAACTTCCTCCTCATTGAATCCTATATTTGTTTGGATGTATTCTTTTCTAGAATGGCTTCAAGTATAGTTCTATATATCACTTGAAACAGATAATTCTTTACCGTTAGATCTTTGAGCTTTAATTCATCAACCCTATTTTGTTGTGCTTCTGTGAGAACTTCACCTTCTACTGGTTCCATATGTCCATTCTTCACAAAGTTCCAGTATTCTTTAGATCTCAAGAAATTCTCCATTAACATGCTCTAGTGATTGTAGTGGCCATTGAACCACGGTATAGCTGGCTGGACAAAACTTCCATTATTCTCACTTGCCATCTCTCTTTCTCGGTTGAAACCTCACTCGAAAGTCTAATGCTTTCATTATTAAACCTAGTGGTTGCTCTGATACCAGTTTGTTAAGATTATTTGATCAATAGAATGCTCAAGAGATCAAACTTGCAAAACAAACCAAAGAACAACTTGTTTATTGATCAAGAGAGCTTGTCTTTTAAATAGCCTAATACATAAATCCTATAAGGAATAAAAGAAATATGTAAATCTTGATAAAAGAAGTAGACCTAGACTTATTCTCCTAGGTCTTGTTGCATGCATGTACGTTAACTAAACAGACTTATACTGGAACTTAAAAACTAGAGTCCTATGCAAAGTATTACTCTTTAGCACGATATCATACCAGGTAGCGTCATTTTGCCAAATTAAGGACTGGACCCTCATCAGGTGGCAGAGATGATGATGGGACTACTTGGGACCATCAGTTGCCTTGCAACATGACCACGTGTATTATGATTTTAGATGTTTGTAAATTATTTAAAGCATTTTTTATAATTGATATTCTCAATTAATAATATTTGATTAATTATTTTCCATTCAAAATTTATTTTTTAAAAGTATAATTTAATTATAATATTTAATATAGTATAATAATTTAAAAACAATATAATCATTTAAAGATAGTATAAATCAAAAAATGCTCATTGTAATCATCGTAGAATCATCACAATTATTATGCCGATATAAGTCATAGCATATTGCATGATTTTGCGACGATTTTAATTTGCAATACCAAAATTTTCTACGATGACTTATGATGATTTTTTTCATTACAAATTCGATTTTGCTATGATTTTCATACGAATATTATTATAGAAAATGCCCTAATTATCTATTGTAGTGTAAGTTGTATAGCTAGCTTGAATTTGACTTTAATTGCATGATAATACTTATTTGGTTTTCTTGATCGGATCAATATTGCGTAGATCGATACGCTTATTCCTAAATATATAGATCTAGGCTTTAAAATAAAATTTACTGTGTTTTGTTATACACTTAAACACGAATCTCCGCAAGGAATTGTGAACTTTAATCCCTGGTGTTGTTAGAAATTAATCAAAACATCTCAAATATATATTACCTGGTAACACGTACTATATATTATAGCTAGCTTGGAAATTTTTAGAGGAGACGAATATTTTTCTTTTCTTTTATTATTATTATTATTATTGAGAAAGGGAAATTTTCATTTAGCACAACTCAAGATTACATCAATATAACCCAGGAATCCCCAGGCACAAATATTCCAAATAAAGAGCGAGAAACCTTTTTTTTTGCCCTCTTAAATCTATAGAAGACAAAGGCAGCCACCGAACTTTATCCTTTTGTTTTTGTTCAGGCAGACGAAGAATAGAACCAAAGAACAGGGATTCAGAGCAGGAGAGACGTGTTCCCTTTAATGTCTCACATTCTCGATTTTTTCCTTTACCACTTTTTTGCAAGTTCAATCCAGATTCTTATTCTCTCTCGCCACAAGTGGAAATTTTATGGAATTTAATGTACTCCTTTCACAATTTTATACTGAAATGTTTGAGTTTGTCATTAAGATAAAGAATAAGGAAAAAATTTATGTATTGTTTCTAATTTTATCCGTCACATTTTATGCATAAATTAAAAAAGATAAAAAAAATGAATTTTGAAATAATGGGTAATATGATAAAAAAAATTAATAAAATGAACATGCTAAAAAATTTTGGGATAGCGCAAAATTAAACATATTGCATCTTTTTTTTTTTTTTGAAAGATGGAGGGAATATTACGTTAAATGGTCAGTTTATGGTATATATTGTGAATCCACCATATATCAAAGTTTGTTGTATCATGTAACTATAATGCTAAAATGTTGAATCATAATATTCCAGAAGTGTAATCAAATGGATTATTAAAACAACGATAGATGCCTATAAAAAACAAAGAAAGAGTGAAGAAAAAAAGAGGAAAGTAAAAGGAGGAAAAAGAAAATGGTGAAGAGAATATTGGCTTTTGGAAAGGTTATAGTATATATGCTATGAATATATATGATGAGTTGCGTGGAATTTTGGGAGGAAAGACCTAGAAGCTCTCAAAATACAACTCCATAACTGGAAATGCCACATACATCGTCGTAACATACACACCAACTAGTACTATTCCTCTCAAACTCAGCCCCAATCCCACCACCCCGGCTTTTATGATCTTTTTTATCCTAATTGTCTTTTTCCTCTCTCTTTTAGCTTTTACTTTTTCTCATACATTGCTTCGGAATTCTTTGAAATATTTATGTTGGAGATATAGATTGAAAAAGAAAAAAGAGAGAGAGAGAGAGAGAGAGAGATAGAGTTTTTTATGTGATTTTTGCTTTTGACTTTAACCTTTTATATGTAAATTAAAAGAACGTGGAAAAAGTGAATATTGAAATCATATTTTGAAATGTAAGATGAAAAAAAATAATTTACTAAATATAAAAATATTGTGAATAAATAGCAAAGATAGTCCCTAATTTTAATTATTGTTATGTTTTAACTGATCCTAACATATTGACTCTTCTGCTTTGGTTATAAATCTATTAGACACATTTCATTTTAGTTATATAAACATATTAAAAATGTTTCTAATTCCCTGTTAGATAGAAATTGTTAACTCAAAATGACTATTTGATAGCAACTTTTTCTATTATAATTTATTAACTTAGAGTATGAACTCTCATGTTTAAGAAAGTGGATACTCTTAAGATCACTACTAAAAAAAAGTCTTTCTAATGCATAATATTTCTAATGGCCAAGCTGTTGAAAGTTTTAAATATAAAAAGCCTTTAAAAATTCTATTTTACCTTTCAAATGGCCAAGTCATTGGTAACTTTGTCACATTTAACTACCCTAATTCTTATATTAGGTGTAGGGAAAGTAAGTTAAATTAATTATTAATTAGGGGAGAAAATGGGGTAGCTTTAAAATAAAGACATTATCAATAGTGTTTGATATTGTAAGAATGATATTAGACATTATGAAAAAATTAATTTCTTTTTGCACTTATAAAGTGTCTAGTATCACTTCATATAATTATTACAATTTCATATAGGCGAGGCCGGTGTGCAGTTTCTTCTGCTACCCTCATTGTTTATCAATTTTTCTTTGGTAAATTTCACAAATAGTGTTTAACCTTTAGTTATCATTTTTGTTTTAGTCCTTAACACTTTTCTTTATTCTATTATGGTAGGGTTAGTTTGGGTTATTGGGTCATGTTCATGCCCCAAGCTCAATTTTTTTTCCCATTTACATATGTCACACAAACTAAACTAGGCATCCAACTCCAATTGACCCCAACCTGAAAAAATAGGGTTCGGGTTAGATTGGATATGTTCAATTCGACAGTCATCACCATCACTACCAACTTTTCCTCTTTGCTTCATCTTCGCTCCCCCTCCATCGACAACAACATGTACAAAATTGGGTTAGAGGTTCATATCATGACAAAAAGAGTTCAAAAATGGCATAAAATTAATCTCATAACTATGAAAATGCCTAAGGCTGGGCTACTAATGATCTTTTGGCCTTTGGGCATCTCCTTCGGCATCTCAAGCAAGATCACCTCCACCATAGTCATCAAGAACCATCACCATAAGTAGAAGCAAACCTTGTAGGTCGAGTCTGCCACGATGAGAAATGAGGCAAAGTTTGGCACTTTTAGCTTGGCCTTCTGTCTTCTTCGAAGTGATTGTTTGTTAGATAATATCTTTTTCTCCAAATGACCAAAGTTGTTTTAGTTTTAGTGAGGAAGGGACTACTAGACTAGGAAGGATGATTTCGACGGCACTCAATTGTTCGCTTGAGGGGATTAAAGGGAAGTTAGAACTTAGGGTTAAGGGTGTTGGGTGGGGCTAGGAATAGTTTATGAGTAGAGACTATGGAGTTTATTTAAGGTTTGGGCTGAGATGGTCTAGGGTAGAAATTGAAAGAGATGGTGGCCTGGACCTAGGAATCAGATCAGGTTCTGGTCAACCTGAATCACGTCTTTAGACTCTTTGACCTGACCTTAACCTGGCATTTTAGGTCGGGTCTTAGGTTCGGGTAGATATCTTTCACCCTTATATTTTGATTCTAAACCTATTAAAATTGTTTTATTTTTGTCCATCATGAGATGGAATTCATGAACTCAGAGGAATTGCCTGACACCAATTTTTTTTAATTTTAATTTAAAATATCTGTTATTTGTCTTCTAGTAAATTTAAATTATGTAACAATTTTTTAAATTCAATAAACAACTTAAATCAATAATTTTGATTTACAGGAAGAAAAACTTGATGATTTGAAGTTTCCCTTAAAAATAAAAAATTATTGTACATATTCAATTTACTAAAATATTATTTTTGAATATAAAATTTCTATAAGATGATCACTCTAATTTAATATATTCCATCCAATAATTACTAACACTATTTTTTAACAGGTTTATGGCCAAAACATAACTGTGAATAGGTTAAAAACTAAAATAGAGGGTGATTAGAGGTTGTGGATTTTTCTAAAATATTTTTAACCTACCTAATAAATTTGCATTTGGTTAATTTGTCAATCAATCTCTCTGTCTTTCTCACACGCACACACACTAGAGAACTGCTTTTCTTTTCTTTCTCCCTAAAAGGACTTCAAGTATAACAATCGTTTCCTTTGGATACAAGAGAAAAATGCTATATATATATATATATGTATGTCTAGCTTTTTACTTTTTTTTTCCTAATTGCAGTATCTAAATAACCAAAACACGTCTTCTTGCTTCTCTCATACCGAAATCTAGGAAGGCTCCATGTGACACTTGTCTCCTTCTAGTCCCTCAAACCTTTCAATTGGGCGGCCATATAAAATGCTTCGCAATTTATTTGGAATTGACTTATTGGATAATCTTAATTAATCAAACTTTTCAAACTTCCACCATACCCCAACATAATCAATTCTTTCTCAAATCTACTATACTCAATCTTATTTTCCTTTTTCTTTAATCTAATTTCATAAATCACAATTAAATTCTTCTATTTAATTTTAGCTAGGATAATTCGACCCACTTTCCCTCTCTATTCTCAAACGTTCCATCTGTTGGGCTCTGTCTATAAATATGGCCCTCCGCAATCTTCTTCCGCCATCAAAGCGAAGCAAGTTTCTTCAAAAGATCTCACTTTTAAGTTCACCAAATCGAACCCAACCAATTACTCGATTCATTTTCCTTTCTCAGTTCTTACCGGTTTTTCTTCTATTTAACCAACCACTCTTCGATCTCTTCTACTAATCCAACCCTCGTTTGTTCCAACTTCTTCTACTATTCGCATTATATGGCTCCTAGCATAACCAAAGTTAGCGCCGCCGGAGGCAGCCTCGTCGACGGCCACAGCCACTCTCCACTCACCCTCGACGGCTCCGACTTCAAGGCCAACGGCCGCGTCTTCCTCACCGACGTCCCGGAGAATGTCACTGCCACTCCTTCCCCCTATCTCTCCACCCTCGACAAGTCGCCGTGCTCCGCCGGCTGCTTCGTTGGCTTCAACGCGGTCGAACCCAGCAGCCGCCACGTTGTTCCCATTGGCACGCTCAGGAACATCCGCTTCATGAGCATCTTCCGCTTCAAGGTCTGGTGGACCACCCACTGGGTTGGTTCAAACGGGTCCGACCTCGAGCACGAGACCCAGATAGTTCTACTCGACCGATCGGACTCCGGTCGCCCCTATATTCTCCTGCTCCCGCTCCTCGAGGGCTCCTTCCGGGCTTCCCTCCAGCCGGGGCAAAACGATGCTGTTGACATCTGCGTAGAGAGCGGCTCCAGCAAAGTCATAGCCTCCGCGTTCAAATCCATCCTTTACATCCACGTTGGAGACGACCCCTTCTCCGTCGTCAAAGACGCCATGAAGGTGATTCGGTCCCACCTAGGAACATTCAGACTCCTGGACGAGAAAACCCCACCTGGAGTCGTCGACAAATTCGGCTGGTGCACGTGGGACGCGTTCTACCTCACCGTGCACCCGCAGGGCGTTTACGAAGGCGTCAGGAATCTGGTCGACGGCGGTTGCCCGCCGGGGCACGTGTTGATCGACGACGGATGGCAGTCGATCAGCCACGACCAGGATCCAATTGATAGAGAGGGGATGACCGGAGCTGTCGCCGGCGAGCAAATGCCCTGTCGGCTCCTCAAATTCGAGGAAAACTACAAATTCAGGGACTATGTTAGTCCTAAGAGTGGCGAGACGGGAATGGCTGGGTTTATCAAGGACCTAAAGGAGGAGTTTGGAACCGTGGATTATGTTTATGTCTGGCATGCCTTTTGTGGGTACTGGGGTGGGCTCAGGCCCAATGTTCCTGGGCTTCCGACGTCGGAGATCGTCAAGCCCAAGCTATCGCCGGGGTTGGAGATGACGATGCAGGATCTGGCCGTCGATAAGATCGTCAATAACGGAGTCGGCATTGTACCGCCGGAGCTGGCTCATCAGATGTATGAAGGGATCCACTCCCACTTGGAGAAAGTCGGAATTGACGGCGTTAAGGTGGACGTTATTCATGTAAGTTATTTCTTCTTTAGTAGTTCGTTTTTTTTCCCAAATATTTAAAACGAAAATAGCTAATTTGGGGCCTAGATTTGGCGACACATTTTTTCATGTATTTAATGTCTCATTCATGTCGGTTGACAGTTGGTTACTACTATTGACTTAACAACTTTGGTCGGCACGTTAGCTGATAGTATTTTTAATTTGTTCTCTTACCACAGTTCCTGAGATGAATTATTTGGAAATTGACTCTATAAATTCTAAGATTTTCTAAAACCTTCTTCCTGATAATTTTGGTGCTCAAAATTTTTTGGTGCAGCTACTGGAGATGATATGTGAGAATTACGGAGGAAGGGTGGACTTAGCAAAAGCTTATTACAAAGCCCTAACAGCCTCTGTTAGGAAACACTTCAAAGGCAATGGAGTTATTGCCAGCATGCAGCACTGTAACGATTTTATGTTCCTGGGAACCGAAGCTATTTCACTGGGCCGTGTTGGTAAGTTAATTATTTTCATCATTTTGTTCCCAAAAAAAGACAAAAAGGATTCCATTGGCCTCAAGAAATCAAGCCCATTAAATTATTGGGCTGGGCCAGGTTTTTGAAATTTATATCTGATATTGCCTACAATTGTTTATGCCAACAGGTGATGACTTTTGGTGCACAGACCCATCTGGTGATCCCAACGGCACATTTTGGCTGCAAGGATGTCACATGGTGCATTGTGCCTACAACAGTTTGTGGATGGGCAATTTCATCCACCCTGACTGGGACATGTTCCAATCCACCCACCCTTGTGCTGAGTTCCACGCTGCCTCTCGGGCAATCTCTGGTGGCCCGATTTATGTCAGTGACTCTGTTGGTAAGCACAACTTCCCATTGCTAAAACGCCTCGTATTGCCCGACGGCACCATCCTCCGGTGTGAGTACTATGCACTTCCTACTAGAGACTGTCTCTTTGTTGACCCTCTCCATGATGGAAAGACCATGCTCAAAATATGGAACTTGAACAAGGTAAGCACAAAAGGCAGCAAACTTAGTCCTCAAACTCTGGAATTTCATAATTTGGCTATTGGGCTTGGGCTAGAAAATTGACAACTTTTTTATTTTTTGGGCCTTCTTTTTGGATAGTTCACTGGGGTGATAGGAGTATTCAACTGCCAAGGAGGGGGTTGGAGCAGAGAAACAAGGAGGAACCAATGTGCCTCACAATTCTCCCACAAAGTGTCCACCAAGACAAGCCCTGGAGAAATTGAATGGAAGAGCGGCAAAAACCCAATCTCCATAGAAAGAGTTGAGCTTTTTGCCATGTACTTTGCCCAAGCCAAGAAGCTGATCCTCTCAAAGCCATCAGAAGACACTGAGATCTCCTTGGAGCCGTTCAATTATGAGCTTGTGACGGCCTCCCCAGTCACTATGCTGTCAGGAAAAGTCCAATTTGCCCCTATTGGCTTGGTGAACATGCTCAACTGTGGTGGGGCAATCAAGTCATTGTGCTACAACGATCTAGAGATGTCTGTCAAAGTTGGCCTAAAGGGTGCTGGTGAATTGAGGGCTTTTGCTTCGGAGAAGCCCAGGGCTTGCAAGATTGATGGGCAAGATGTTGGGTTCGAGTACGAGGATCAGATGGTGTCTGTTCAAGTTCCTTGGTCAGGTCCTTCTGGCTCAGCAGTAGAATTATTGTTTTAGGTTGATTGATGACCAAAGGGTTGTTTAATTATTTAGACATATATTTTATCACTAGCATTTTGGGGCTAGTGGACTTGCCCTTCTGAATCTAATTACTAGTAGTGTTTACGTTATTTATGAAGTATATATAATTGATATTATGTTTAGCTTGAGGAGTAATGATGATATATCTTCAAAATTTTTGCTGCTTAACAATAATTTGGGGGGGGGGTGGTTGGGTGTTGGGGCTTTTGGAAATCTCTTCCAAGTTAAAGAAATTGCTTATGCAATCCATGATACTCATTTATGACACTTTGGGAAATGATCAAGATTTGTTTATTCAATGATCGCTTAAAGTTTTGGTGCAAAATGTTTATTTAACTATTTTTTTTTTCACTGGGGCTGTGCTGGAGCTTTAATGCTGATGTCTTGCCTCTACAAGGTTATGTTGGAATTGGACCGCTAACGAATACGACCTCCTTTTCCAAATATGTATGACTTATGGTTTGTGTTGTGTTGGGTATTATTATGAGTCCCACTTTATATCTACATACAAAATGTGTTAGAAGTTACAGTAATTCCAGTATACTCGACCCGCTCCAAATATGCTAGAATAGAAAACGGAAAATATAAAAAAAGATTTTAGAATGATGCATTTAGCCTATTTGGTTATCATACTTTTTTTTTGACAATTGACCCTTAATTTGTAGTATTTAAGTAATTAAAATTTTGTTCTCTCTTTTTCTTAGCCACAAACTTTACTTATTAATGATTAGGTATCAAAAAATTAAATGGAATCACCAATTAGGGTATTGTCTATAACAATGGCTGGACCTTTCTTTGTTGGATAATAGATTTTATTTGTTAGGATTATTCTGGTTTATTTTAAGTTTTCAGATTCATCCTCATAAGTTTTGAAATGTACAACATTGCAGACTCATGTTATGGCTCATATTATTGGACTTGTTCATTTTTCTTGGTTGTTGAAACCCTACATTATTGTAAATGTTATTGCTTATTGTAAAACGAGGCAACACATGGCCATACAAGAAAAAGCACTAGTTCATGAGCATGTTTCATTTCTTATCTCATTAGTATGAACTCCATTACTTTTCATGGTTGATTAGGATTCAAATGGCAACTTATGCCATTTTTTTGCAGTTAGAAATAAGACTGGTAAAGTTGAGATGAGGTACAAGATAAATTTTGCCATATGTGTATGTTCTGGTAAAGGCCTGGAAAAGGTACCACACTATGGTCTATTTGGCTTCACAAGAAATTTATTAGTAGACTTTAAATGTCCTTGACCTTGTGATGTATTTGCATGTTCGTCCCATGTTCTTAAAAAGGTTGGTCTTGCCTGTTATACGATTCGCTCCACATTGTCTTCTGTGTCATATTTTTACACGATTTGTTAGGCATAATATTTGATAAAAGTTCAAAGAAAGAGTGTTTTTATTGCCTTACCTAGTTGCAAATGTTTATACTTTTGTGAGCGAGTTTTTAAAGTTTTAGCTTAATGATTAACACTAATTTATATTAACTTAAGTCAATTTAATTTAAAATTATTTATTTTTTATTTTTATATCTTTTTTGAGTCTGAGTTTTTAAAGTTCTAAATATAATATGTAAAAGTTAATATTATATAGGCATAATAATTTATTAAAAATAAATTTTATATAATATTATTAAATTTTTATGAATTTTTTAGACGATAAAAAGTATGGCTTTTAGTTGCTAAATTATGTCGAGAAAATTATTGAGACTTTTATGGTCGTTATTCAATGCACAGAATTAAACCAAATTAGAAATCGAGGTACCAATCGGATTTACTAACAAAGCGCGGGGAATATTTTATTGATTTTGATAAGTCCTTATTGGCTGAAAAAGAAAATAATTTCGTCTCCCTTGTTTTTATCTCTCAAGAAATCTCCCTTTGCTTTCTTTCTCCTCGCAGCTTCTTCAAACCCCAAGGCGACAACCACAAAAACAATCACACCCAGCTCCCATAAACCCCTCGCCAGAGAGCTTCCAGGGACGCCGCTCGATAATCGCCGTATTTACGATCTTGCCACTCCTCCTCTACCGTTTTGACGCTTCCCCAAATGCCCCTCCGTCGCCTCGTAATTACCTCCTTTACCCGGTCGCCGCTAAGCGCCACCTCCGATGAATGAGAGCGTCGGAGGCCGCATCCGCAGCTTTCTGTAAGATACTCTTCAATCCTGATTTATTGTCGAAATTAGTGTTACCGATTGAATTTCGTAGAAAAAATCTAGGTTTTCTTCTCTCCTAATTTTGTTATGATTGCGGAATCTGTTTATCTCATCTGATTTCCTGCCATTTCTGTTATGTGGGAGCCTCTAATTTCATGTTGCTGGTTCCCACTAATTTTTTTGTTCTTTTTGTTTTTCATTCATGGATTTCAATGCTACTAAAGAGAGGTTGCAGCTAGATATAGAAATATTTGGGCAATTTCTTTTTCACACCCAGTGAGAAGATCTGGTTCGTGTTTCTTTCTCTGGTTGAATATAGATTCTTACACTTTTACTGGCCCGTAAATTTGAATGGTCGAGCTGTTTTACACTGTTGTCTTGCTTATTTTTATCCAATGGCATTTGGTTTTTTTTTTTCTCTATTTTCCGTTTGGACTCCGATGAACACTTGCTACTTTTCTATGTGCCTCTATCTGATTGACCATACCGAAACAACTCTTTAGCCAGCTACGTTTTGTTACTAAAAGTCTGGAAGGGTTCTTTATCTTGTAAGTTTGTCAGTTATGAAGATGTATAAATCATAGATTCTTAAAGTAATTGGTATGGTTATATCTGGTGTTTTTTATGTGGATAAAGAAATTATTGAGCAAAAAGGCAAGGCACTTTTATGCAGCCTGTCCGAGCATTTAATTCTGAGCTATTCACTGTCTAACAAATCGTAAATGGACACACGTCTTTCATGCTGAGCAGATGACATCTGCTAAAACTGGGATTCAGTAGTGTAGCGATGCTATTCTCTCATCTTTTGCGTTCATTTCTGTTTATTCCCCATTGTTGGGGCCAAAAAGACAGCTTCTGAATTCAGTCCTTGTTAGTTTGTGAGGCTTACAGATTTCTAGCCTGCATTTCTATCAATCAAGGTGCGAATCAGAAAGGGTACTGCAGCAAGATTTTCCAGACATTTATAGATTTGTGGGATGTTTTTAATGCTCAAACTATATATTTTATAATTTGGGGAATTCCTAGAATCTGCTAGTTTGGTTCATTATCCTGAAACTTATAAGCTTAGTTTAGCCCACTCATGAAATATCCTCACCTCACCTGATTATGCACATTCAGAATTGTGTGAGTCTGTAAATCTTTCCCGTGATAATTCAATGGCTTAATGTTGTTTTCATATAGGACCTGTGATCTATTAAGTCTTACATTTTTCTGTTTTTGGTGAATTACTTCGTCTCATTGACTCAACACCCCTCTCAGATAAGCAGCATTTTGTGCAGTTGTAGTCTTCATTCATTCTATAATAGGTTACTGAATTTTTCTTCGTTTCTGTTTTTTAAGTCTATTTTCCCACTATTTCTCTTTCAGATTGCAGCACTTTCCTGTTGATGTAGATGAGTGTGCTGCTGGGTAATTTGAATCATTGGCCGTGTACAGCCCAATCTTCATTTGCATCTATTATATCTTATTTCATCATTTTCCTTTTTCCCAGCTGCGTCTTGGAGTGACAAATTGGCCCAACCTTACAATTTGACTGGTTGATCTGTTTTGTGCAAGAGTCTTGTGAAGGGAGTAATTCAATAATTATTCTAAATTTTGTAAAAGAACAGAGGGGGATGAAAATCTCATCTCCTAAGGCCAGTGATCTCTCTCCTGATTGCGCCAGTGATCCTGAGGAGAAGGAAGTCAGTGATGAAGATGATGATGATCGGAACCATAAGCATCGGAGAAGGGAGACACGGTCTCAGTCACTAGAAAGAGATTCTGTAGATCAAGTTTTTACAAGGCCACATAGAAAGCACAATAAAACAACTGAAAATGGGCACATATTTAGAGAGAGTGAATCTCAGGGAAATGAAACATGGAAAAATTATAATGTTGATAAAGATTTGGCTCCGAAATTTGACAGAAGACTCCAAGGGTTTCCTTTGGTCTCCCGAGCTCCTTATGATCAAAACCAGAGAGCTAGGACAAATCAAACATTTATTGGAGACCCTGGTCATGGTAGAGGAAGGGGAAGGGATGGTGGCTCTTGGAACCATCGTGATTCTAGGTTCAGTGCTGCTGGTATTGCTTCACAAATGGTTCAACCAGGTGCTGTTCCTCCAAATATCTTTCCTGGAAGAGGGCTGCCTAGTGTTTCAAATTCTCAAAATCCATCATGGGGTGCATTTGCATTAATGCCAGGTATTCCCAATGGTGGCCTGGATGCTCTTCATTCTGTTGGTTTGCCAGGGACACTCAGACCCCAGCTGACTCCTTCATTGAATATGGGTATCCCTCGCCAGCGGTGTAGGGATTTTGAAGAGCGCGGATTTTGTTTAAGAGGAGACATGTGTCCAATGGAGCATGGGATGAATCGTATTGTTGTTGATGATGTTCAGGTACATTCAGTATTTTCCCATTTTTGTGATGCTATAGTAATTGAATTTCCCATATATATGATATCTTTAGTCAGTATAATATTCATCAGAGTGTACGAATTAAAGTGGTTACTTCTATTGATTGGTTTAATCTTATTTGTCAAAATGGAAGCTTCTATTTTCAAGGTGCAAGGCATAATGCTATTATGACCAGTATCAGATGCTTTGCCTGAGGCACATTCTAACAAAGGGGGACAAAAAGAAATGCTGGGAATAACATATATTCATTATATGCCAATATATGTCTTATTTAAAATTGGTGCATCTTTTTCTTCAGATTACAGCTTTTACCGCTTGAATACATGGCTTTGCTTTTCATGTTTGGAAGCAATGTTTTTCCAATTTGACATCATCCGAGTAGCTTCTGCCTGCTGGTTGCATTTTTTTTAATAATCAAATATTTGCAGCCAGGGATAGTTAATGTTACAATAGCATTGAGTTTCTTTGGCTATCTGATCTTTGTTTCATACTCAATGTTTCTTTGGCTGCACTCTGTAAGTAACTTTTTTGTTGCATTATTTTAACTTTAGAAGTTATCCTTTGGAGAAGCGGAGAAAAAAAAATAAAAGAAAGTTTAAAATGACATGAAGAGCAAGCTGCAAGCAACTGCTATGTTGTGAATACATTCATTGATTTTTCTCGTTGGGGAATCTTATTGTTGCCAAGCAGGAAATGCATTGTTGATATGTGTGCGCTTTTTTAGAACTTGGAAGCCGGTAGGCTACTTACAATGTCTTTTTTGGGTAGCCATCTGCTGCATTCTTATTTTTTTTTATGTAATTCTTATTGACCTCCTCCTTTTACTGGTAGTTGGACTGGGATCCCATATTCCTTGATAAAACCATACAGCTGATTTTTTTTTTCCTTTTTTAGTTTATCTTTTTAAGTTCATTCAAAATCCTCATTAGCAGTTCCTTTCATTCAGTTTAAATTTCTTTGACTTTTGTCCCGTGGTTTGCAGAGCCTTTCTCAATTTAATCTTCCTGTTTCCCTTACAAGCACTCAGTTACTGGCAACACCTGCCGGACCACCTCTACCGCCTGTGGTTGGCCCTGCAACCTCCTTAATTAACAGCAATGTACATGTTAAAAGCAGCAGGCTGGGGATGATGGATGATGGTATGGATTTGAATGGTGCATTTGTTGGCTCTGCTAGTGCAAATGGTGCTGATTTTTATGATCCTGATCAGCCTCTATGGACTAACAATGGTCTGGAACCATCCGCTACACTGTCAGCACTACATTCGCCTAAGAAGGATGAAAGTGGGGCACTGCTAAATGATGATCTCCCAGATCACCATCAAATGAGAACACATGATGGTGCTGGAAATGAACGACAAGCAAGAGCTACTGGTGCTCGGAGCACTAGTTTGTCTGTTTGGGGTAGAATCAGTTCAAGAAATAAAGTTGAGGCAAAAGATAAGGTTTCAACATCCTCAGATATCCTTGAGAGTGAGACCAAAGCAGAATCAGAGGCATTGCCCAGTGCTCAGGTTGCTTCCCATCATGGAAAGCAGATTGCTGCTGGGGGTGTATCCAAACCTTTGGATTCTTCCCTCAAATCCCGTAATGCACGGAATATTAGGAAACCATCTCAAAAGGCACAGCGTACACTGTTTGTGAATGGGATTCCCCAGAATAGCAACAAGAGAGATGCTCTCTTTTCTCATTTTAAAAAGTTTGGCGAGATTATTGATATTTATATTCCATCAAATAGTGAACGGGCATTTGTACAATTTTCAAAGAGGGAAGAGGCAGAAGCTGCTTTGGAGTCACCTGATGCAGTAATGGGTAACCGATTTATCAAGCTCTGGTGGGCCAACCGTGATAGTATTCTTGATGATGGTGTCATCAGCGGCAGTAGCACAGCTGTCACTGCTGTGACTCCTCGCAATATGGGAGGGACTGCAATTCCAGGTCAGCCGTCAGTCACAAATAGAGGGAAAGATGATTTGCAACCTGCTGTCCAGAAGATTAATGTGATTCCTAATATTGAGGTCACTGCTTCTGAATCCCCAAAACCTGTCAGCACAAATGGTTCCAAGCTTCCCAATCCTTTGCACAAAAAGCTGGAAACCTTAGAACAGCTGAAAGAGGAATTGCGAAAGAAACAGGAAATGCTGGCCCAGAAGAGGAATGATTTCCGACGCCAACTGGACAAACTAGCAAAACAAGTAATATCATCTTTCCTGTTTGCTATTGTCTCATAGGGATAGTTTCTAGCTATACAACTAATATACCTTTGCATGGTTTTACTGTTTTTCTGTATTTCCTTTCTTTCTACAGCACATACTAAGTCCTTCCAAAGCAATGTAGCAATTCCAAAAGCGTTACTGTAATAGGTTTTCTCCATTATCATGGGAAGGTATTATGAGACTGATTTGTGGAGATAGTTACCATGGTCATGGTGGACATGATTGATATTACGGAATCAAGTGTAACATGGAACATGCCCATATCATTTATCTTTATTGGTAAAATTTATTAAAAAAGAAAAAGAAAAAACAGCTTAGGGTTGTTATTTAGGGCAACTGCTCTTATTTGTGGCAATGAAATGTCCGAGACCTTAGCAGTATTTTCATGCTAATTAATAACAAAATATAACTGAAAATTGTACAAAGTGCAATTGGATGCTGATAAAAGTAATTGTACTTGCTTCTATTTCTTTTCCAAATATTGTTACTAACATGAAATCATTAAATTGCAGTACACTGTCATATGATATTTGCATTTTGCATGTTACAATAGGAGATGTATGTAAGCATGGTTGTTTAAGCCATCAATTGTTAAATGTGATGATTCGTCTTTAGCTCAACAGTTGTCATCCATCTTTTGCAGGCTACTGGAGCTAAGGGTGAGGCTCCAGCTGAACCAGTAGCAAAGAGGCCAAAGGTAGGAATTGCAGTTGATCCTGGAAAAGCTGGAATGCCAAAATTTGATTCTAGTACTGCTGTGACTGCTGCAACATCACAGCAAGCTTTGTTAACTGTAGAAAAGAGCAAATCAGGAGATAATCTTGTTTCTTGTAGCCCAAAAGTCAGTCCAGCCACTGTCCCTATATCAACAAGCTCGCAGCAACTGATTCATCCATTTGTACCTGGAGGTGATCCATTCTTAGCTAATAAGTACAAACTGGATAACCGGCCAGCTGCTTTTAGAGTTTTTCCACCTTTACCAAGTGGTTTTGCAGATGTGAGTTAACTGCCTCCCTGACTTTCATTATGATCCTTAGCTATTCATTCATTTCCACAAGTTCATATATATGAACATTCATGCTTTTGCTTTCCACATTTCACTGAGTTTTCTGGCGTAAATCATTCTCTGGAGACCATCTACCCAAATACTAGAACCTAAATAGCTCATTATTTGTTTTGGTGGATAGTTAAGGGTATTTAGCTCTACTTCAATCATCAAACTGAAACACCTGAGTGCATCAGGTTGCTGTTCTGAAGGAGCACTTCTCACAATATGGAGATCTTTCTTCTGTTGAGCTAGATGGCGAGGGCCATGATCAAGGTGATGGATCAGAAACACCAAGAAGCTGCTCAGCTCTTGTTAGTTTCACATCACGCCAATCAGCTGAGAGGGCTTTTGTGAATGGTAAAAGCTGGCAAGGTCACAATCTGCAATTGGCATGGCTGGCATCGAGAAATCATAGCAATGACCTTGCTGGTTTGGAAAGATTAGAACGCAGTGCTTCCCTGAAAGTTGTTCCAACCAATGGTGCAGAGGGTGATGTTTCAGAAAGAAGTGGCCTTAAGGATGTTAAGTTGCCGGAAGTTTCGCAAATGGGTCCAACTGCAGAGGCTCAGGCAGACTCCCCGAAAGGCGAGACAAGTTGAGGATGAGCTAATTTCTAATTTGTACAGTGAGGTAAATTGTTAGATTTGTTGAGATCTAATTTTGAGAGTGCTCGGTTCACAGAATCAGAAATTTGTTCTTTCATTATATCTCGTTTCGTGCAGGAATCTGTAAGAAGGGAATTTAAAATGTATAATTGCCATCTCTTGTGTGACTATGCCTTGAGTGGCAACTATGTCAGGTCATGTTTTCGGATTAGTCTTGTAGGACTAGAGAATTAGATAATCAAAGAAACATTTCAGAATCTGATCCATCTTCTTTTGTACCTTTATTAATTGACCTAGATTGTTTGGAATCGCAACACCTTGCATCATTAGGCTAATATTGTAGGAGGATTCCAGTGCATTTAATTTTAAACTTCATTCCCTTTTTATGAAACTTTTAACTCAAAATTGATTGCTTTTTCATATCCATTTTCGAATTGAAATATGTTCACGTGTCCCCCTTGTGAAGACCAATGATAGTGCGCGATTGAATCCTTTTTTTCCCTCTCGCTTTGTAAAGAGCTTTTTGAGTTAATGGTAGAGTTGTCTATTTTATTAATAGTAGAAATAAAACCATTAAAGTTAAAAACTACTTTTAGATGGTTTTTCCAAACTCTAACGTTAATTGCAAATGCTAATATCAAATGGGGTCTTAATTAATTAGATGTTTAGATACATCAAACTCTCTAGTTTTTGAACTTTTCACATGCTCACTGATTAACTTTGGACAAAAGAACATGGGGCATGGAAGATAAATGTCAACTTATAACTTTGAACTAATTCAATTAAATCAGTGACATTATTTTCATATCATAGCGAGGGTGATGAAGAGTCAGGCACAAGATAACCCGCCAGGAAACTGTGAGCATTGTCATCTTGATTGTTGTTTCAATGTTGCTACTTGCAGAGAAGCCATGTCTTGCCAATCCTTTGCTAGTGAAAGACCAGTGGAAATTGAAAAGCCAGTGTTAGAAGAGTCGGGAGGCATCAAAAGTTGTCCGCTCGAGGCTCCAGCTGAAATCGGTGAAAACTCCCTAGTCGGTACCAGTTGAGGAAGAGACAAGGAGCGGGAAAAGAAAAGAAACTATAAAGATTGTCAATTTACACACATGATTGAAACATAGATTTTGTTGAATTCCTCAATAGCTGAGGAGTAGGTGCGCAAAAATATCATCATCCGAAGCAGATCCTAGGCTTTCAACTATTTTCTAAGCGAGAACATGGACAAGCCATGCCCAACTTAATCCAGTAGCCATCATGTTACCACGACGGTATGGTATGTTCTGTAATTGCACTGTTAAAACTAAAAGTGCACACCCAGAAAACATACCTCACTGACAAATTTGTTTCTGGTCCCAGAAAAGAGCTAATTATGAACCTTAAAATGTGGCCGTGGCTTTAGGGTTTCTGATAGAGCCTTTCTCGATTGCAAACCTGCATGAAAGCCGTTCTAAAATAGCCACCAAACCACTTCTCAAGCAAACCCTCGATTTCTGTGCGGATGTTGCAGTACCTGAGATTGCTGAGCAGAACAGAGAAAATAGAAATCTTATATTTTCAAATTTCATGTGTTTACTTGCACTAGGAAATTATGTTTCTCCGCTTTGGTAGCTTTACATAAACCATGGATGACATACTTGCAAGTCAGAGAATTCGGTACAAAACCCACTCTCAGCATTCTGTCCTGAAGCCCCATCAACTTATCCATGTCACCCTCGTCGGAAATCTTTCTCACTAGAGTATTATAGCTTTGTGGATCAAAAATGTCGAATTCCTTGGCAAGGAAGCAAAGTAATAACTCCGCTTTCTGAAAATCCAAATTATTGCAGTGGCCATTTATCAGTGACCTACAGATCTGCAGATCAGGACGCACACCTAATTTAAGCATTTCGTCCATCAAACATTCGGCCTCTTTAACTTTGCCAGCTCTGCACAGACAGGATATAAGAGCACCATAAATTTGAAGATCGGCTTTCATATCCCTTTTTCCCATCTCATCTTTGAGAATCAATGCGTCATCCAAGCTACCAATTCTGCAGAGCGACTCGATCAATTGCACATATATCTCCAGCCTGGGCACATACCCGTCCTGCAAGATTCTTTGAAGAAGACTCTTGGCTGCAAATGGCCGATCCTGCTGACTCAGAGATAGAATTAGATAGTCATATATATCATGAGCAATTGAAACTCCATATTTTTGCAGCTCCACAACCAGATTTAGAGCAGAAAGCAATCGACCCTCTTTTCCATATCCTTCAATTACAACTCGACAAGTAAAACCATCAGGCGAAATCCCATTCCCAATCATTTCAAACAACAAACTTTTTGACTCCTGAACCATACCCTCCTTGCAATAACCATAGATAAGAGTATTATATGACACAACATCAGGAACCAATCCTCTATGGACCATCCGATGGAACAGCTGATGAGCCTCTCTAACCTTCCCTTCTTTACAAAGACCACCCATCAATGCAGTATACGAAACCAAATCAGGCATTACACCCCTTCTATACATGATCCTATACAAATAAAATGCATCTACCATTCTTCCTTTTCGACAGAAGCTACTGATCAGGGTATTGTAGGTAACCCGATCAGGATCAAAACCTTCTTCCTCCATCTTTTCCAAGAATGCATTAACTCTATCCACATTCCCTTGTTTGCAGAAAACATGAGTCAATATATTAAAGGTATAAGTATTTGGACGGATCCCAACTCTTCCCATCTCTTCATAGACTCGCCAACACTGATCAACACAATGTAACTTCAACAAGCCACTCAAAAGACCATTGCAAGCAACCACACTAGGAAGAAAGCCTACTTCAATTACCTTCTTAAAAACCCTAAACCCTTCCCCAGCCATTCCTAATTTCACATAAGCCTTGATGAGCATATCAAGAACAACAGGATTCCAATTACAGTCCTCCTTGGACGAAAGCAAACATTCAAAAACATCCTCACCAGGCGGGAAATGCTTACCCACGGGAATCAACTCGCACAAAAATCTCATCACGGAAGAGAAATCCCCAGACCATGCCAGTATATGAACAATGTAACAATAGTGTAGGGAAGTAAGCGGAATAGCAAGATCATTTCTGACCCAATTGAAGAAAGCGAGGGCTGAGGAAGAGTCTGATTGGCATCGCAGCAAAACTCTCGAGATTTCATGAGTACCAAGATGAGGAATAAGATCTTTTAGCTGAGTTCGAAGAGCGGGCAACTGATGGTTGCCACTTTTGAGAGAAGAACAGACGAGTTGGACCACATTTTGTGGGTTCTGGTGCTCTGGGAGAAAGCGATAAAGTGGGTTGGAGGGGTATTTGAAGTCGGAGGTGGGAAGTGACGGGAGAGATGAGAAGGTTGATTTGGATTTGGGTAATAAGGTCGGAGATGGCGCTTGTTTCAGGAGAAGAGGAGGAAGTGGAGACGAGGTTAGACTCAAGGGCAGCTGATCGACAGACGAGAGAGAAAATCGAAACATGAAGAGAGAAGAATTTGGTGAGCGATGCAGCGTACACGGTGGTCTTGTCTCTCCTCCCTCGCCGTTGCCTGGTCCGTCTTTTTTCAGTCCATCCTCCGGCGACGACGCGACTCTAAAACAGAGTCCAGCTGCCTCTGCTAAAATATTCTCCGATGGGCTTGGGCCTTAGAGACCAATACCACTTTGTACCATTTTTCAATGGTAAAAAGGTCAATTTTTCCACTAAAGTATAGGACTCAAAGTAATTTTGTCACTAAGAAATTTGCCACTAACATTTTTGAAATGAATATATTTTCAATCAATGTTTTGGAATATAGGAATATTTACCACAATGGCAATTAACGGTGGAAATATTCTACTATTACAAAAAATATTTCGTCAAGTGGGGGTGGGTTAGATAATCCACTGCTATATTAGCCAATATATAGCATATTTGCCATCAATGTTTTTGAAATAGGTAATTTTGTCATTAGTATTTGCAAAACGGGCATATTTGCCATCAAGTTTTAACATCAGTGACAGTGACAATATCCAAGAGGGGCGAATGAGATGGGGGCGTTATCCAATGACGGCAGATCAAGCAAAAGACATGACAAGCAACAATCGGCTAGCAATTATAGCAGGCAAGTAATAGTTGCCTAATAATTAATGCCACTGGAGTTAAGCAAACCATGAGTTTGGGTTGCTACGGTTAAAGTTAAAGTTGGAGCTGAGAGTGTGGCGGTTGTACGAATGAGTTGAAGAGAAATTGTAGTAGAAGAATTCGTCAATGCACTTTTCTAGCCTTCCATTTCCAGTGGGTTAAGGAAGACAAGTTGGAGATTGTGGCTTTGGTGTTAGAGATGAAAGATTAAACTGAAAAATAGAAAGAAAATACAATTTTAGTGGCTATACAATAAATTTTTCTTTTTACCATTTCCACTTGTGCCTCCACGTCGATAAAATACTGCCACAGCATTGCTTTGTCAGCATGTCTTAATATGTCACTAACAGTAGTGGCAAATATGCCTATTTCAAAAACATTAGTTACAAATTTATACTTTAGTGACAAAATTGTCCATTTTACCATTTTTTAATTTTATTACCATTTAAAGTAAGAAAATGACAAAATATATGGACCGTTATAAAATCAGGGTTATTGGAGTTGGAGATAATCTACACATCACTAGGTACTTTTACATTAATCTTTTTATATAAAACAATTATTGAAACTTTAGATACAACTAGTTAGTGATAATATTTTTCAACTATTAAATTCAATAGTTAAGGTTTAAGAATTAAACTACTCTAGGCTCTATATTTTAGTGATAAAATTACCTATTTTACCATTTTTCAATTGTTTTAACATTTGAACCAAGAAAATGACAAAATATATGTACCATTATAAAATCAGGGTCTTTAGAGTTTGAGAGAATCTACACATCACTAGGTACTTTTACATTAATCCTTTTATATAAAATAATTATTGAAAGGTTAGATACAACCTGTTAGTGATAATATTGTTCAACTATTAAATTCAATAGTTAAGGTACAAGAATTAAATTTAAATATATACTATTTCTGTCAAAATTCTGTGTATCATTCAATTTCTTTTAACTTAAATTTAATTATATTATTATTTACTAAAATTTTTTAATAATTACATTAAAAAACTACAAAACTTAGACTCCCTCCGTCCTTAAAACGTTTGCTCTATTTGGATTTACACAAAGTTTTAGGTGGGGTTTTTCTACATTTTTTTTTTCTAGTTTTGCCCTTTGATCAACTTCGTCAATCTCAGTCCCCATCTCAATCTTCAACTTCACGCTCCATATTTGACTTGGCCTTCACTTTTGTCCCATCTCCGTCGTTGTTCTCGTCATCGTCCATGTCTCCATGCTCGTCTTTAGTCTAGCTGATGATGGTGTTTTCGTCCATGGCTAGTGTCTGCCTGCGTTTTCCCTCTTCAATGCATAGACCGCTACGCTACTTAGATCTCCTCGCTCCAATCTCCACGACTCCCTGACCTTCCCAACGCCTTCACCCCCATGCCGCCCTGACCTCCACCCCACCTGGATCTGCTTGGCGGAATATCCTCGAACCGACCTTTGCAATGCCCTGACCTCCACGCCACCCCGATCCCTTTGCTCTAAGCTCAATTCTGATGACTAATGTTTTAATCTTGTTGAAATTGTCTGACATTGAGATTGGAAGTGAGGATGAGCAGCTATGTGTTTCTGGGTTTCTACAGGTTAGGGATTGGATCGATGATATGGTAAATTTTAAAGTAAAAATGATGCAAAAGTTATAAAATGGAGGAAGTAATAACTAACACGTCTTTAATTTAAAGAGCTGCATGTACAAACTGTAAATAAAGAAGTACATACTCTAAACTTCTATGTTCTTATGGTTTCAGTCTTAGCTATTTAGATTACAACAATGCTTATCAACCAATTTGGCTTGTTTTTGGCATAGTGCTTTTAATGACTAGTGTAAGCTACTCCATCCGTTTCAAAATTTTAACTTCATTTTTAACTTAAATTTTACTTCAATTTATTTATATTATTATTTGATAGTTTTTTAAAAAAATTATACTTAAAAAACTAACACACGATTTTAATAAATGTTCATACATATATTCTTCAAGTTGTATTATAAATAAAAAATTTGTCAATAAAATTGTTTTAACTGTAAATTTTATCATGGTTTGTTTTGAAATATGTATTAACTTATGCATGGGACAGGACAAAAAACTAGTTGATACTATTCAACTATTAAATTCAATATATTAAAAAATAGATGAACCAAGTATTAACTTATGCATGGGACAGGACAAAAAACTAGTTGATACTATTCAACTATTAAATTCAATAGAATTTAATTTCACTTTAATTGATGTATAATTTGATCATTTCTGAATTAGTTGATTTTTGTGGGGAATGTGGTACCATTTGAACAAGTCTTGCCGCCTAGGATATGTTCTTAAACTGCCAGCTCTACCAAGAAGGCGAGGACAAGTTAATTAAGCACTACAAAACATGTGAAAAAGAAAAGTAGCACATTTGGCCAAAGTTTTAGCGTAAAAGATTCTGTGTTTTAACAGCTTTAACGATGTCGATTGGTCGCCAATATGCTCTATCTCATCGAAAAATCATGTTGCCTTTAGATCCCTTGCCAACATTGTGAAAAACAATTTTCAAAACTCGTGTGCAATGATTTTTTAGTATTATGATTAATCACATGCCTAACCCCGGGAATGCACCCCCCAACAATTCCTGTACAAGACTTTAGTCAATTTTGGAAGATTATTTGCCACTAATTATTGTGATTAATTGCCCAAATATACTGTTATATCATAAAATATTTTGTAAAATGTAGTGATGACATAACAAATTGAAATAATAAATTACACAAATCCAGAAGTGCCATGTGATTTCTGAAAAAAGAAAAAATGGGCATGCTAAGTCATAAAACTCAGAATCAATTCACCTTTTCTTTTTTTTTTTTTTTTATAAAGATGAAATTAATCCAAAGCCGTTTAACAAGAAGTCAAATTAATCCAAATTGGCATTCCTCATTTTCATAACTTTTCGACCTGAAATCAATACCATTAGGTATAATAATCTATGAATAAAGAATTGGGTCATACTACAGCCAAAATTTAAGTTCAATTTGAAAATACACGTACAAGTACAATGAAAATCTCTAGTCATCGGAGCTCACTACCATATTTGCAAGTCTAAGCTGCTTTTCTAGGGGCAAATAGTCCTTCAACGACACACAAGTACGGTGCATGACGCGCAGCAGAAAATCTGCCGCCCTGACCTCGCTTTCATCAATAGGTTGTGTGCTCGGGGCCCAGTCAGCCGCTGCCATGTGAGATGACCAACTGTACACACGCTCGGTTGATGTGAAGAAAAGAGAAGCAAATGTTTCAGCAACAACTTCCCACAGGGGATCTGACAGGAGAGATGGAAGCGTGACTGGTAGATCATTCAGCACACAAACTTGGTCCAGGATAAGAAGTGGCATATACTTGCACCAGCTGCCTGATAGAAGACCAATGAACTGCAGTGCCTGGAGGAATACAGTAGATGACAATGAATCAGAACCAATGGCACAGCAGACATTGAGATCAAAATTATTAAAAGCATGTCGATACAAGATTTCACATTCCTTCCGTTTTCCATTTTGAGGTTCTGCAAGCAGCTAATACAGCATTTGGTGCCTCATACCGTGGTAATTTACAACCATCAACCCATTTTATTAGAAGTGTGTGTGCATCAAGTCAACTTGTTATCAGTCCATATCCTGTATTTAACTATTTAGGATGATGATTATGGTTGTTTCCAAGAAAATCAACATATCAAATGTTAATGGTTTGAGTTCCGTATCTCAGCAGGAGAAAATCCGGAATTGCTTACTTTACAGGACTACATGCCATAGTGCCTAACATTTACTAAATCATACCGTGGAGGGATAACTTGTAACACAGCTGATTTCTACTGCATCCAAAAGCCATTGTCTTTTGACACCTCCCTCAGCTTGCTGCGAAGCTGCTACAACTTCAATAAGCACATTCCAGGTGCCTGAATTGAGACAGTAATGACTCGCATGAGGAAAAGATTCTCAAGCTATTAAATATGAATGACAACCAGGAATGAATTTATATCCTATCAGTGGCAAACCATATTTTGATATTTCTAACTTATTCTTACATATTCTCTACACTATACATATTCCAGATTCTGTTCAGAATACTAACCAACTGGTTCAGAGTTCAGCAAATAAGTTTTCAGTCTGGTCAGCTCACTTAGTGTAACAGAACCGTTGCTAACTAGTTTGGCTTTCATCTGAATCTTCTTCAGCTGTTCTCCAAATTGAGCCTGATCACAATGCGCAACCTGAGATGCAAATGGTTCAGATAATGGTTAACAGGTGCCCCCAGGAAAAAAAAAACTCACGTCAATCAATGTGTGTCTGAAGTATCTATAAATTTCATCGACTCCAAACATATTCTTGCTCAAAGTATAAATAAGCAAAAGAGATTTCTCATCCTCAAAAGAACCTGACATCTGAGGTGAGAAATTTCATGTCTCACAAATTCAAATCCTTGAAAAATTTGGCATGCTACCTCCTATTCCTTAGTAGCCCAAAAGCCAAATAAAATTCTTTGTGCAGAAAAGAAACATGTTTTCCCATAATAGAGGAGCAAAATAAGAGCGAAAACATAAAGAAAAAGCCCAAGGCAATTGATCCTCTGGAACCAAAACTGTCTGGAAAAGGTACACATACCTGCAGAAATTCCGATAACCAGTCACGCGGGGCCTTTCCTAAACATCTAGCTGCCTCTGACCATTCTTTGACAGAAATCAAGTAATCCATTTGTGTGACATTAGCAGGTTGAAGATCAGGCAAGAGTGTAAAGAGCACCTCCATGCACTTCTGGATACGACTGATGCACTTCTGAGAATCAAGAGAAGCCTCATCAAGGCACTGGTAGAGACCCTTCCAGCATGAAATCCGTAATGAAATCTGCTGCTCAGGGTTATATGATTGGTTTGAGGTTATTGAATACAAGTACTGGGCAACATCATCAAATAATTTCTCTATTCTTGATCCTGAAAATAATTCTATGAGATCTGAGAGGTGGATTAGTAGACAAGATTGAAGATTTGGTTCAAGCATCTGGAATCTTGGAAAGTCAAATAATTCATCAAGGAGAGTTAAGAGAGCTTCAGATTGCTTTGCATGGGCTAATGCAAACAGCAAACATTCCCCTCTAAGAGCTCCTTTGTTACGATCTGAATTTTGCCCTGATGACTCTGTCAGTTGGCCTTCATATCTCAGGCATCGTCTGATTATTGCTCCCCATTCCAGGCCAGGCAATCTGGGAGCCTGAGAAAGGCACTTCAAAACAGCCACTACTGTGCACACTTGTACATTGACACCCGTCTGTTCATGTAGAAAAGTACAAAGTTATAGATCTAGCATATGAATTTCATTTGACAGTTCCTCAGCAAGAAATAGTACAAATGTATGTACATGTGTTTGTGTGAGTGTGTGTGTGTGTGGAGAGAGAGAGAGAGAGAGAGGTTTAGATGGTTGAGTTTGCTGGATCAAGAAAAAAAAATTACTCTTGTTTACTGCTTTCCTAGAAGTGTAATATCAAATCAGTTCATATAATAAAATTGCTCTCCTAATCACCATCACCATCATGGTACACCTTAATCCTTTTCAGATCATGGCATGAAGTTCATAATGCCAATGAATAAAAGTCACATTGACACTATAAACTCATGCAAAAGCAAAGCAGCAATGTTTTGTCTATGTCCCTTCCTAATGCAATGCTCATGCGAATAACTAATGAGATGAAATTTCAAAACCGTCATCACGGTAGATGTTCTCCAGTCACATCAAAAAGTATCATATGACAGAGAGTGAAGATCAGATAGAATAAACTATATTGCCCCATGAGTAGACTTCCAGTATTTTGAACACATAACAAGTAGAAGCTACACAAATGTTGCATTACTTCCCAGTTCCAGTCACCACAATATGTACAATTCTGTGTGGTTTGTGTTTTGATGTTTACCAACCTATCCAATCTTATCTACAGTGTTTTTTCTTAGGAAAATTTCATAAAAACAATTTTTTATCATCTTGGTGATTTCTCAATCTAATCTACTTTATTTGAAATTTCAGCCAAATGAGCTGATAAACACACAAAGGCCCAAAGTTTTGCCATCATATTCATATCATAGACAAATGTGTGGGAAAATTGAGCTGGGATTTTTTTTTTTGTTAATCAAAAGCAGCTTTACAAGGTACAAAGTTAGGATGTACTATATATTTAAGGGAAATGGGGAAATGCTTACTTTTTCGGGACCTAAAAGATAACCCGAACTAGCATTAAGTAGCATTTTGTTGGGAAATGGTGGAGGCCGGAGCCGAACTTTGGACCTCCACCCATGTCCTTTGCCACTTTGCTAGAGTGGCTAGGACAGCTGGGAAATTAGTTGGGAGTGACATTAAAGTGTAGACTCCTTGACAGAAAAAAATAAAGCATGTTACGTGCATATCTTGGACATGCATGTTTATGCGTGACAAAATGGTAGTGTCAGAAACATGCAGAGACTAAAAATTTGAGAGAAGTTTGGCATCAAAGCGCTTTGAAGTATAAAACACTTGATTAAACACCAAGTTGTTGAACTGATGTAATTGTATAGTGAGCGTACATGAGAGTAGTTCAGGTTTTTTAGCCAGAGGCAGAGCTTCATGACTACACCATCCTTGGATACACCTTGAGAAGCTGATTTTGAGCCAATAAACTCAGTACGTGTCATACTATCAGTATTCAACTTTTGGGACCATAATTGATGTCTAAGAAATGATGCTGCCCAAGCAGCACACTGTTGCAGTTGATGGTCATCAGAACTTTGTGCGATGCGGAATATCTCTTGCATCAACGGAAGTGCATGATCTTCAAAAACAGGATTTGAAAGTAAAGGACACAAAACGTGAGAAGGTTCCTGTAGTTCAAAGATATTGAACTGAATTACATAAGAACAACAAGGTGGCTGCATACTGATATCTGAAACAAAAAGAAACAGAGACAGGAAAAAAAAAAGAATGACAATTACCTTTTGTCCACACCTAGTATCCCCAGAAGAGTTTCGAGGACAAAAACCTACCAGGTTTCCAGCACCAGCTCCTAAAACATTAACAACTCCAAGCATGCCACTCAAATGGATGATGGGTGGGAAAGGACTAGGACTAGAGTAGCATTCTCTAAACAAATTAAGTAAACCGTTTACAGCTTCAAGTTCAACAGGGTGTAAACCTTCATTTAAAATGCATGCAATTAGATTCCCTGCTCCAGTGATTGCTCCAGCCAACAAGCTCTTGTGGAGGGGACCAGATTTGTTAACAGATAATAACTCAGAGATGAGCTCCTTGAAGCCATTGACAATATGGTCTAGTTCATTGCCATCCATCATTTCTACCCTTTGAAGGAACGTCACTACAAGGGGAAGCACTAGACAGGATCCTACTGATAAAAGTATATCTGATCTTTCCAAGCTAGAAGTAGAGTTTTGGAATGAAGAATTAACGTGAGGAATGGAGGTTGTCAACAGGTTTTTGACCTTGAGAGCTGAATCATGCTCCCCAGCCCGATACATGGCACCGACACAGCTGCCCAAACCAAGAACAAGTCCAGCAACACCCCATAAATCATCCTCCAAGATATCACAACCCTCATGCTCAGAAGATGTACTTACAATACCTGAGTCATCTGTGCCTGCTGAAAAATGTGCAGAAAGATTTTCCAGAATAGGGGCCAAAGAGCAAGTCACAGGACTTAGCATCAGACAAATTGATCTGACAATTTGTCCTAGTAGCCTCACCTCTTGCATCCTATAGGTTTCATCATCCATATCAGAGTTACTGGTAGATTCAACCCGAGAAAGAAGACCTTGGGAAGAGAATCCCAAGCCAACTCCGCAGGCTCCTTTGACAAGGGTGCTTTTACTACTACACAAAACCTGAAGGCATACAAACCAACATAAATACAGAGATCAGCAAGCATTTAATACTTGATTCTCTGAACAGCTTAACCACCCTCCTGTTCCATAAAACAAGCAATTAACAGAGGGCATCTTCCGAGATATTTTTTCCCCAGAATGATTACTTTCAATATCAGAGAGCTTAAAGGAAACAGCATCAGGTGCAAAACGATGCAATACTTATCAGTAACTCTGGGAAGACAGATTCCTCAAATTCAATCAAGAAGAATCAGAAAACTTTGTTAACCATGGCTGTTAACCCCTAAAAACCCACATGACAAAATCTTTTTTATCACAAGTAATTCTATAATATTATCTGGAACCACCTGCCATTGATTTAATTTGGGGTCAAAGAATGGTCCATTTAGGGACATAATGTGTAAGCACAGTTGCCATGATACACTTAAATACCACTTCTGTTTGAAATCTGACACTGTCGGGTATTTGAAAGGGATTAAATCTTAAATACAAACTGCAGTTGACTTCTTTCAGATAGAAACTTGTGGGAAAAGTAAACAAAATGCGATGTTTTATCTCCTCAAAAATACAATTTAGACACCTAGGCACACATGATACAGGAACCTCATGTTCTTGAGTGAGACTCTCTATCTAGGAAAGGTATAAGATGTAATTTCCTCAGGGGCCATACAGATATTAGAAATCAGTTGAAATCCAAAAAAATTGGGAGGAAGAAAACAAGAAAGGAACACACAAAGGATATAGTTGTAATGATAATGCAAGTAAAAATTCAGTACTCTAGGGAGAAACATATATAGAAAAAAAGGGCAAAGCTAATCTCTAATAAAAGTAAGTTGCAATAATGGAGGGATGGTGGAGAAATCATAGTGATTACATTAACCATTATGATTTTTGGTCAATTCCACAGACCATGTGATCCTGTAGTTACTTCTCTAACATCCAATAACTCTACAAATTACTCTTAATATATCTAACATCCACCTCAAACTCAAGGTGGTGGTGAAACAATCAATTTGAGTTTGTCAGCGGAACCATGAATATATTCAAGAATAAGTAGAGCCCATAATTCAAGTAGGTGGATATAAAAAATTATCTCTCGAATTGTTTGAGCAACTGGATTACCAAAAATTCATTGATATGGCCAAGTTATCTCTGCAATAGACTGACATCACTAGTGTCCAATCACTGAAAACACGTGCTAATTGTGTGAACTGTGTTGGATAGCAGCTATTTCTGCCAACCATTAATCTGGTTTTCCCCTCAGAAAAATCATGTGCTTGGTATCACACCATTTCTCTCTGGACATCTCAAAAGGGAACACAAATTCAACAGGGGCTTCCGTCAAAGGGCCAAGCTCACTGGAGATGTTGGAGCAGATAGATATTTTTTAATAGGTAATAACAACATAAAAATTGAACAATCTGCACTCAAGTTTCTGACCAGGCTCTGATTGTTTTTCTTTATAGAAATTGAGCTTAAGACTCTGTAACAGACAGAAAAGGCAATGCAAAAGAAAATACCAAGCATTTATGCTCTTGTACCAATTTGGTAAACAAAAAATGAAGAGAAATAAGAAAACAAAAGAGAAACACACAAAGAAGTACATTCAAATATTGGCTTTTTATTGATAATTTACTACAAATGCAATCTAATGCTAGAGAAACACATCAAAAAGGGAACCTAGTCTCTGATAAAGGTAAATTGCTATGATGGAGGAAGGATGGAAAAATCATAGTGATCATGTAACCATTAAGATTCTGGTAAGTTCCTCTGATCATGCTACCATTGATTTACTCCAAGACACACTAATCACTCTACAATAACTCTGAATATCTCCAAAATGTTGAGTTGGATGAGTCAACTTTACTTACACTAAGGGATGGCATTAAAAAAAAAGTATAAGAGGGAAGGTAAAGTAACTCAATTGGGGACAAAATCAGCGCATGAATGCATAGATTGATAACTGCTACAAGGCATGAGTGATAGGCTAGATATGAGCTGAGGGCAAACAGGTAAGGATAGACCGAAACCTGTCTGTGTACAAACAACAAAAACAGATCTTAACAACCATGCTTTTGCCTAACAAGCATATGGTTGTTACCACAAGGTCCAAGGTCACTCCTCCACTCCCCCCTGACCTTACCTCTATGTACCGAAAGAATAAAAAAACGTGCAATAACATCTCCATCTTGTAGAGCTTATGAAGGAACTTTTCTTCAATCAAGCATAACAGAGACATAAAATTCATGTAGCTGACATCCAAAAGTTGAGAACAAGGTGTCATTAATTGATTCATTGATAGACAGAGACTTCAATATTCCTTATTCCCAATTTAAGCCAAGATATGGATGTTGTTCCCAAATACAAACTTATAGATGCCCATAATTGCATTTCACCTACCCATGTCTAAGTCACTGCACAATTAAATCAAAGATAGCAAATCAGGCCGCATTTCCTTCAGACTTATGATCGTTCATGAAAAAATGAAAACAGTGCACTATATCTTATGCTGCATCACATATCAAAAAATAATGTGCAGAGACTAAAGAGGGACGCAAAGGAACATATATTGAATTCCATATTGTTCACCTCAAGAAGCGCAGTAGTGTTTTGAAGTTTCTGTTTGTGATCTGTCACATGTAAAGAACTTGAGATAAATCCAAGAGATATTGCAGCTGACCATTGGCGGTGTTCATGTTCATACTGAAACAACCAGCTCAAAAGAAACTTTGAAGCTGTTGATTTGACAGTATGGGCAGATGGGGGCAGGATCTGAACAGAAAGCACAATGATTTTATGCAACAGCAGTGCAACAGTTGTGAACTTAATTAGCTCACAGCTGTATCAAGTTAGATTCTATCAAAAGTTAGGGATTTGGATTCTGAGATAGCTAATGTACAGGATGAAGTCATACCTCACAAAGTGCTCCAACTGCCAAAGCAATATTTTCGGCAGATCTGGGAATAGATTCTTCTGCAACATGCATCATTGCCTGCCAAAAATAGAGTTAAAGCAGCTTACTTTTCGAACTGTTTCTGGTAATGGTACAAAGAATAAAAAAATAGATCACAAGAAACCAGCTTCAAAGGTTGATTGCAGACCTTCAGAATGTCACCAGCAGCCTTAGAGGTTTTATCTGAAGCAACTTTGGTTGTATTAGCCTCCATGGACAAGATACAATCCCTCAACCAACGATGCACAAAGGCTTTCCAGGACTGAAGTGAGAGAAGTCCAACCAATATATTTCTTGAAAGGTTAAGAGATGCAGCTATTTGGACCACTGCATCTCTGTATGCAGAATGTACAACTTGCAACCCCTAAAAGAGACAAAAAGAAAGAAAACCGTTGAATGAATGGAAGGGGGGAAAAGATTAAAGATTGAAGCAAATACAAGCAATGAAATGACTTTAAGAAGTCCAATTTCCATTACTTTTGATACTCCCTGATTGCTCAGATCCTTAAGAGTAAAAGAACGACATAATAAGGCTGCACCAGGAAGTTCTCCAACATTACCTCTTTTTCCTGCAAATATATTGATTATATGCCAGATATTGCATAATCTATTGGAAGATGATAATATCATCTTCAAACATCAAGAAACATAGCTTTTGCATGTGTATCTGCATGTGGGTGTACTAATAACTTTTATTATTAAAAACTAAACAAGAAAAGAAAAAGAAACAAGAAGTTAAACTTTTTACAGGCAAATGTCCATTAAGGCAAGGGCTAGTGAGAACTGCCCTCAATTCAAAGCGAGGTGCAGAGCAAATAACCTCATTATACCTGAAAGGAAAATAGTTTGCGGAAGTACATCCAGCAGCTTCTCAATCTTGTTAGCTGGAACCTTTTTCTCCTTAATAAATCTTCGCCGAGTCCTACAGAGGATTTAGAATAGAATGAGTAAAGTACACCGTACATTCTCAAGCACAGAAAACACCTTTGGGGATGATTATTCTTTACTTATGTTCATGTGCTATAATCTTGACATGTAGCCCCTCCACAGCTTCTAGTACGTCTGGATTTGTCTCATTAAGTAGCACTTCCATAGTCATTTGCTTAAAACTTGAGATTGCTTTTTCAATAATTGGTACCTGGAAAACATGCTTTAAATTCTCATAATTGCAGTTGCAATGAACAAGCTATAAAGCAAATAACGAGGAGAAAGCATCACAATATATAGGATCCATATAAAAAAAAATACAATACATAAAAGGTAGTGGTACTAATAATGCCCGTACTTCAAATTGAGTTAAAGACTTGAATGCAGACGCCCTTGTCTTTGCCCACTGTAACTCATGAACCCGTTCAGCAGTACTACAAAGACTCCAAAGAATCCTTAACACATTCTTTGAGGCTTCTGGATATGCTTCAGCATCCATGGCACCCCATCTTAGAAGAAGGCAGACACTGTAAACACCCGAAAATTTGAAGTATGTTTAACTTGAAAAAAGTGGAAAGACAACAATCACCAAGTGCATAATCATCATAAGCTAAACAAAGAGGACCTTTCTTTTTCGGGTAGGAAATCTAAACAAAGAGGATATTTAACTAACAAGTAGAATAATTACTTTTAAAAACAGTGGAATAAGTGAGTTTTGGAGCACAACCAAGGAGAATTGAAATCAATACATCTCATTGGTTATCATCCAAATTCCAACAGAAGCCAATGCATAAGGATATACCCAGTGAACAATGCCACACCTTTTTTGAAAGAAACAAAGAACAGTCAAAGGCCTAGTTCCACCCACATAACTATGTGTGTACATTGGCTGTCTTATCCCTATCTTTTTCTTAAGAAAATTTTCCCCAAAGAGTCACCAAAATACCAAATTGGCAAGGCTAATAACTCAACCATGTCATTAGAACAGTTTTGAACTAAAAACTCAACCTTGTCATTAGAACGCAATTGCAATATAAAATTAGGGTAAATAATAGTGGAACAAGATCTAACCTATTTGCCAGAATGGGATTCACATGGTAATCCTGCACATTCTTTCCGATGACATCCCAAGCAGTGTAGAAATCTAGAACGGTAAAAAAGAACACATAAACATTCAGATAGCATCATCAATCAGTAGAATCCAGCAAATTGTGTATGGTTAATTGTCTAAATGGCTGAAAATCCTTTTTACAATAAGACAGAAAAACTGAATTCTAGCTCATTTCATCTTATACTAAATGATTAACTTCCTCTTCTTTCTTTCATTTCTTTTTTCTGGTGGGGAGGTTGGTGAAGGGAGCATGAGAGAATGAGCAAAAATAATGCTAAACACTTGCACTCACATAAACCATTCACATGTTAGATGTGTAAGCGATTGTCTCAAAATATACGCATTCTTTAGTACCAGAACAAAAGCTTCTGATTAGAACGCTGAATTATGCATCACAGTGCCTCCAAAGCTCCAAGAACAATAGAGCTTAACTTTTATGGGGTCAAAGATTTTTCTATTAGTAAGTTGGTTAATCAACCCCTCATGAGTTGAGTCAAATATATCTCTAAATTATACATATTCTTCTTTCCTAGTTGTTTCTTGTTAATCAGTGTTATCCTACATTACAAGGTCTTCTTAGTGCTTTATATTATTGCAAGACTTCTTTACGCAATTGCCAACTGGTTTCAAGTTGAATGATTACACTGCAATTGAGCCCAAGGTTTGTCACTGTCCCATATAACAGTTTTAAGCCCCATTGTCATTGTCATGGTCCACATGATATAGACCCATTTTAATCGTCTCACAACTCATTGTTAGGTTAATGAGTTTGTAGGTGCTTTGATGAGGCCTCTCCAACCATTTTTAATTGGTTTTGCTGAGATGCTTTAACACTTATCTCTACCCTTGATATTCCTTCACGTGAATGCATGTGCACCTATGTATGTCTTTGCCCTCAAGAGGATTCCAGACACAAACAACATGCATAAGGTAATGCTCAACAACTAAAAGTGCTCTAACACACTGATCAAAAGGACATTATGATTAACTTCTTAATATCTTTGGGAAGATAATAAAGGATTTCATAAATCAGAATTAAGCATAAGATAAGAAACATGAAGTGCGAATCCAGGTTTGATCTGGATTTGACTACCAATCACATCAGCTTCACAAAGGTGAGAAAGGCTTTGAAATCCAAGAGCTCTAACCATAAGATTTTGGCCCTCAATGCAAGCCTGTAAATTGACATGAAATTGGAAGAAATTTAACAATTTGCAGGGAGAGAGGGAGAGAGAGGCCGAGTTTTAAGAACTTCATACCGAGACAGACAAGATAAGGTCCACACCTCTGTCAGGATCCTTTTTGCAAACATCACAAAGGGAAGCAGCCATACTTATAGAAACGTGTGTCTGAGATGCGAAGTCATCAAATTTCTTTGGAGATAAGATACCCTAAATGTCAAGAAAGAGTGACCCAGACATATCAGTGTGCAGATAAAAGTAAATACTGCATGGCCATGGTTGACATCATAAAATCAAAGCTAAGTATCAGCATTTACTTTCTAATCAAAAGAATAGTTAATAGCTCTAATTAAAACTAACACCATAGAAAAGAGGACTAGTATGTTAGGGCACACAGAGTTGCAGCTAACCATAGTAAATCCATATTTCAAGAAAAGAGCCAAACAAATTGAAGTGCACATGTTCGCCATTTCTAACCCAATTTTAGAATGCATTGATAAAAATGTACTTGGAGAGACATCATGACCATGCAATCAAGTTTAGAAAGCTCTGAAGTTCCCTATTGCAAAATGTCAGAATTGATCAAGTGCAGAATGTATGGACCTAATCTAAAATCCAAAAGGGTTTCTAGAAAACAAAATTGAGAAAAAGTTGAAGCAAGAAAGACAATTTGCAGTGCTGTTTAACTACAGGCAACCCTTCTGACGAATAAACATGAAAGTACAAAACAATACGTTAAAAATTTGCATCCCCTGAACGGAGATCCAACCAATAGTCAGAATGCAATTTAAAAAACAACCTGCTACTCGTCTCAAAATCAATTGTTTATTTTCCTGGCATTCAATGCTGAACTCCAAGTTGAAAGAGGACTGACTGATCAAGTACAAAAATGTCGAAGCCAGAAAAATAAAATAAATACAAATCTAGAATGTCAGATGAACTGAAATAGGATTAAAACATTTGAATACCGCCAGCCATCAGCCAGCTATTCAAGCTTGTCAAGTTAATAAAGCCGCAAAAATTTAGAAAAGAAACAGGTTATCTGAGTCTTCTACCTACTCATTCAGGTTCAGGTGAGTAATATGACCACAGGCAACAAAAGCAACACAGTGAAACTCTTACTTGTAAACTATCAAAAGCACGATCATTGTTCTCCCAGGTTTGACAAAGCAAACGAGTAGCTGTAGCATATAGCACTCTGAATACAAGGTAAAAGATTAATTGTTACAGACTATAGTAAATTCTGACTAATGAAAGGCTTGACCAGGAAAAACAGTAAGTATGAAAGCAAGAAGCTGTTCAATATTTCAGCACAAACTAATACAATGAAATGGAAAGTCACAAAATGCATGTTTGCATACACGCACACACACATAAATACATAAACCTATATATGTGTGTGTCTGTGTGTGTCTGTGTGTGTGCCCGCATACATGTATACTCACAAATACATATATATCGATATAAGAATTCACGTACGGATTCACATCCTTCTGCAGCATCGGTAAGATGGTTTGAACAACAAATGGAGTCATTGAAGATTGTGAAGCAAGCAACGGAAGCATTCCTAAAAGTCTCAGCTGCAGTATGATGATGCAAACTGATAAGGGCGTATGACCAAAGATAGCAAGTTCATGGGTTATCCAATTTACAAAAGACACGAGGAGACTCACCAACATATCTTGGCAACCAAGATCTTTCTGTGTGAACATATTATTGTAGAAGAGAACTAATAACAGCAATGGAACTCCCAATTTAGGATTTATGCTGCCAATTGCAGCCAAGGAATCGACTGCATCACTTCCAAGTGATGGATGCATCACCAAAACAGTAGAAAATGCACCGAGTAGTAAGGGCAGTTCTACAAAACAAGAATTATTAGACTGGTGTTAAGAACCATTTCCTTTTCTCTTGCTAATGGAAGCATGACTGATTGAGAAAAGGGATGGACCTTACAATGCTATGTGAAAGCCAAACAGACTTCTTTTGCAACAAAAGGATTATACCAGTTAATATAAATTCTTGAGGTTTTGACATAGGCATAGCAGATCTTCTCTCAGCAACGAATAAATAAAAGTGTCTTATTTGATGAGCCCAGGATTTCAATCCGCTGTGCATATCTTCAATGTCAGTTATATGACCAGAAGCAACACTCAAGAAGGAAAAAAGGGGTAACGAATTTCGATCCTGGAAAGCCAAACATAAGATTGTATGGTTACTCAACCTCCACTGTTCAACAAGCAACAGTGTAATTGTAGTTAATGGTATTTTCATGTCCTGGAAAGAAGCTTTTCATTCAGCCACACCAGAGTGAGGAAAAAAAAATGGGAAAAAAATAAATTGACCCATGAGACAGGTATTTGGAGTACATAATTTAGACTATATGCAACTATTATGCGCAGCCACTTTCATGAAAGAATACAGAAAGGCTATTACATTAGGACCAAACTAGAACTGTTATAAGTCAATATCAAACCTGAAACCACAGATACCGTAGAAGCCTGGACATACAAAACTCAAGTCTGCCATCATACAAACAAGATGAGTCTTTGGATGGATTCATTTTTGGTGCAGTCAGCAAGTTCACAAGAGGCTTTTGCAAAATCAGAAGTAACTCAGTCGCTACTCCTTTAACTGACTTAGAAGGAGCTGACATCACATTAATTGTCAGAAATATTGCTAACAGCTCTTCACTCAGGCTGTGTGGAGGTCTACCACCTGCCGCATCTGCATAGGCTAGCGGAATGAATATTCCATTGCATATCAAAGCACAGATAAGGTGTAATAGGTGAAGAAATATGTCAAGAAAATTTTTAATTATGAGACAAAATGAAAGACCCAAAAATCAAAATCAAAGCTCTTTTAGGACCCGAAAAAAAGGAACCGACATCAAATTTTTTGCATACATATTGGAGTTTTTACATTAATCTAGAAAGCAAAGCAAGATATACAAAACTACTACTCAGATAGAGTAACCTCCATCATATCCAACATCTAAAGTATCTCAAAATGTCAAGATAGACACGAGATGTTACAGAACTAGTTTATTTCTTAAACAATGATTCCGCATTATAATGAACTTAGAAATATAGGACCCATTTAGCATTTACAGAAGCAAAACCCAAGTTGCACAAAAGTTAAGATGACCAAGAGATAAAAATAAACAAAATAACAGCACAACTATACACCTGTTTCAATTTTCCATGTCAAAATCAAGTGAAGAAATTTCAATATACAGAGTTGTTCATGCTCAAGCTCCGACCAAATAAGGAATATGGACAATGACAGTATTGCTGATGACAGTTCTGGTACATATTCCAAGGATAGATCTCTCTGAACATCAACTAAGCGCTCTAATAGCTTCACTGTAGGCTCTATTTCAGCAGGCTGTTCTTTAAGAGATGTGAAGAGAGAAAACACAGTCTCTAACAGTTTTGCAGCAGATGTTTGAGCTCTTGTAATCAGTACCTACCAAAGAAAAGATTAAAAAAAAAAAATACATTTAATGGAAGAAAAGAAAATCCAATTATAACTGTGACATCTTCAGAAGCTTGAGAATGCACACGGCAAAGATAAATGATCTCAGCAACTTACTGAGTTTATTCCAACCAACCGTCTCAAAACCACTGTGAATGAGTCCACCATGTATTCTGGGATGTATAAAAAGTTCGTAGTCTCCTGAAATTTGAATCATCATAAACTCAGAGTGACATTGCATATAGGCCAAGGATTGCAGAAACCAATGAAATAAAAATCCTAATTTACCTCAGAATTTTTCAGTGGAAAATAATGCAGGCAACTAGTAAGTAGTTCAAGGATTGGCAATGCCTCGCTAGGAAATGTACAACTAAATGATGCCATTGATTTCACCAATTCTTTCACAAAAAAAAATGACAAAGGAACGGAGAATGGGATCTGTAAGATTGAAAAGCTCATAAAGGGTCTTAAGAAGTCACAAATCTCCTCCATTCCCGCTTGATCCTTCTGTGCCATAAACAACAAAATCTGCTGCACAAGCTCAGAATGGGCCTCTGTTCTGCTTGAAAGAATCTGCAACCCAAAATATATGTTTTGTATAAAGATTCAATACGTCAGGTAATGAAATTATTAAGGAATGTCTACCTTTTTCCAATTACAAAATCAGAGAAAATTCCTCCTCCATCAATAAACTAAGCCCTAGAACCCAAATAAAACCAGGATTGCATAACCAATAATGAAAATTTTCCTGCACAGTTTTTCATCCAAGTCCAACTTATTTCAGCTAAACTATAATTACCTTAACAAACGGATGAAGCTCGTAGGACCCGACCCTCCAAGATCCTCCACTCCTCTTAAACCCTAGACGAACGAGGAACCCTAAACCCTTCACAAACAGTCCAACAAACTTCGGGTCGGAGCCTTCAAGTGCCGACTGGAGCTCCAGCAAGCCGGCGGATACTTCCAGTTTGGAGTCCAAAACAAGGCGGCAGAGCTCTCGAACCGACTGGTCGACAACTGCAGGAGAGGAGGAGCGAAGGCAATGAGAGATGGCATCGGTACCCAAGTGGGATTCGGGTCCAAGGTGAGCCGGCGCGGAACGTAGCTTCGAGAATATTGAAACTACCGCGAGCTTCTGAAGAGACGGTTGAGAAACCCGGGTCCTTTCCAGTAACGAGGAGTACGAATCCATTGTGGAGATCGGTAGAAAGGAGAAGCAGACTCAGTAACGAGGCGAGCTGACTCAGTGAGTCCAGAAATACCGGCCGGAACGTTCCATTCGATACCGGAGCAAGGAGGGAATGGAACATCCGTCGGCCAAACGGTAGTGAAGTTGGAGAATAAATTGCATGAGGTCCCTAAACCATATACTATACTTCAATGCCTTTTTTCTTTTTTTGGTAATAAAAAAAAAGATACAAAGATAAGCTAAGAAATGAGAGACGCCGTAAGTTGGTAAGCAATAACAACTTTTTATTTCGGTATCACAACCACCAAATAGCGATGAACAAAGTGAAGAAGATCCAGGATTTGGCAAATGACCTCATGGAGATTCAAACTCAAATCAAGGACACCAAATAATGTCTGCAACTAAGGTTGTTAAGATCGCGGTCCAAATCTTAGGATCTCGCGATCCGACAACCTAAAACCATAAAACTTTTTCGAAAAGTAATAGGATTGATGATATAATAGAATTAAGTAGGATCCCAATTAAGATCTTAAAATTGGTAGGATCTTTTGATCCTATCAATCCTACTTGGTATTGATTTTTGTTGGTTACATTTGAATTTTATTCCAAATTAGAAAGTTTAAGTGATTTGACCTCTATTGTCAAAGTTGGGCTACCCAAACTAGTGATTATATAACTTAAATTGTGAAGTAAACTCAAAAAGAAAAAAAGTTCATCTCTCTCTCATCCAAGATATAAAACTCGAAACTTCAAAAGCATCTCCATAAGTTTGCCATTATTGTGTTAGTTATATTTGTTTATGAATTTCTTTTAGACTTGTGTTGGTTATTGTATTAGTTATGTTGATATATGCTATATTAGGGCTCTAGCTATATTTGTACTATGACACTAATTATGCTGTATCATTGTCATGACACTTGAACTTTATTAAGTTTCTAATATAATTTGTCTTTTATATAAATTATATTATCTATTATGAGAAATTTTGATCTTTTGGTAGGATTTTACTATCTACAATCTAATTTTACAATTCCGATCTTGTATGATGAAAAATGATATTGGGTAGGATCTCTATCTTAACAACCTTGCCTACAACACCTGTGAACAGTCAGTAAGCAAAGTTACCAATGATAGACGTTGATCAGATGCAAGTAAGAGTGTCCCACGGATTGCATGAAGTTCAATCTTTAAGGTGGATTCACAATGTCAAAGAAAAATGCCTTAACAAAGTCGAGGAAAGGCATCAGTTCCTATCCAAACCCAAGCCGAAGCGTTCAACCTAGAAGATCTACGCCATGCCCCAGCAGTTATAAGGATTTCTAGTCATTAGAAATGGTGTACATGTCATTTGTCGTCCCAAGTAAAACACAAGGTAGGGGCGGTTATATAGATCATAAGACAACTTTTGTTAAAAATCCCTAGCCATGAAAAGTTGAAGATGTAGCTCATCCTTTCTGATGAGTAATGATGGAACATGAAAAGTTGCATTTCGGAAAGTACACTCATTCCAACCAATCTATATAGTCCAAAGAAGAATGGAAACTAGAACTCAAAGCCAGTCTAACTAATAGTGTTGCTGATGACTTAGAAAAGTAGCAAGTCATTCTTCAAACAATGTATATAAGTCAGCTGAAGAAGGAAAGCAAAAGTTACCCAAATATGGAGCCTGGGCAATCCCAAAAGAAATGAAACATTGTTTCCAACAAGTTCCAGCAATGGGGGCAGTGCGAACCAATCAAGCCACCATGATTAGCAAGGTTTTCTTGCCATTGGCAAGGCTTTGGATAGGCATTTCCATAAGAAAATCCTAAATTTTTTTGGGATTTTGAAGGCCTATATAAATTTAATGACAATAAGGAAGTTTGGATGTAGGGGGCACTGTAAAGAAGTATCTACAGAGTTATAAACTTACTTAATTGTGAAAGATCCTAAAGCATTACTAAGTTATTAGATAAAGTACCAGGCATGCTAGATAGCAGAGGGCGTAATATTTCAGATAAGATTAATAATCTACGGAAAAAATAGACTTTATAGTAGAGGGAGATTCCAACAAAGCCTCTAAGGGTTGTACAGATCTGAAACTCGAAGATTGGGATCCTTGAAAACATTTCCTACAAGAATGGTTAAATGATTTTGGGAGATGCCTGAAATCTATGCATTCTCTCAAACCCATCTCTCATAGAACATTAAATATGATCCTGAAGAAGTGCTCTGCCATAGAAAAGACTTCACAAAATAAGGGATTCATTTTTTAGATTGTCATATTTTGCCAACAAGACCTGGTACACCAATGTCTCACTACTACCCATAAAGATTTGCCAAAAGGTTTTAACAAACAAGATCTAATTAAAAAGTCTTAAATCTTTAATTTCAAGTCATCCTAGACCTCTTGAAAATGCAAGAGTCCTTGGTGCCGCATATGTAGGCCATTCCTATATTGGGAACTCGACCACAAAAATTGAATAAACTGTTTGGAGAGATTATCCATCATAGTCGCGATATCACATAAGTAAGGATAAAATACAATGTTGACTAAATAAGAGTAAGGCGACCAACAGGATTCAACAGATTCCATTTTCAATTGGCAAGATGTTTACGAACCTTATCCACAATAAATTGAAATGATGAACAACATGGTTGATGTCCTTCAGCATCTCCAGTGTGTGTCATGGTGAAGGTGGTAGGGGCTTATGGAAATAGAGAAAGGTCCGGGACGAACGTACTCTGAGAAGATCACCTGAAAGTCACAGGAAGCAAGGGTTAGGAGGTCCCCGAAGTGTTTTTCCGGGGAGAAGCCTCCGACGCCCAAGTGAGTATTTTTTTGGAGGTAATGATATGATTTTTTAGAGTAAAATGAGTATCTTATCTCAAGTAATGTCCCCCCTTACCTGGAATAATTACCGAGTATATATAGAGGGGCGAATAGTGATAGTTCTTCTCGTGTGACCGGCCCAGATCGTGACATGTGTTCGGCGGGATGCGTTCCACGTCTTTTGGACAACAGGGGACTCCTAGCAGGGCATGGGCCTCTAGGCTAGGAGTCTAGTCAACCCGAGAGTAACGTGCTAGAGTGTCCCTGCAAATGGCGTGTCAGGGCATGGTCGAGGCGAATTATCGGGGATATGTCAAAGGCTTCTTAAATGCTTATGTCGTACTCCCGAGGTCCCTTTTGGTAGAAGAGGCCTCTTCGGAGAACTTGTCCTCCGAGGTCATTTTAGTATCGCAAGAGTATATTTCCTGAGGGTGACCTTTCTCGGAGGCACCCCCATTTCCAAGGATGGCTTACTTGTTCTCCCGAGGTTGGCACTATTGTTTCCAGGAATGGAAAAATGCCGAGGCTGGACTTCGGGAGGTCGGGCATCCTTCTTTCCGTGGCAGGTGGTTTCCCTTCCGAGGTTGGTGCTTTGTCCGAGCCAGTGGGTTCGGAGGGTGATCGGCACCTTGGCTATCACATGCCCCCTCTCGGGAAGTCGAAGCGGAGACTTCGGCTTTATGCTTTTGGGAAGGCTTCTTTACCGAACTCGTGGTTGGAGCTCTACTCAAGAAGTTGCTCTTTTTCAGAAGGCGTTCCTTCATAGCCGAGGTACCCTTCCCTAGTTCTTTCCGCGACCTCAAGACACGTGCAGCTTTTGCTTTTCCTTTCTTCTACTGCAAGTTTGTGAACCGTCGTATCCTTTGGTCAAACATGTCAGTTATGGATAAGCGTGTCTAGGTTTTCGCGATGTCAGAGGGGCGTGCCCTAGTTCTTCGCGTTGGATGACACGTGGCCGCCAGTGGATGGCGGGATAGTTACGCCGGTCATACTAATTGTGTCTCTTCGCCTTTAAGGAGTAATAATGAGTCTGTTGCGCTTCCGAGGGATAATAATGACGACGTTTCGCTTACCCTCTTTGGTCTATATAAGCGCCTTTCGCTTCATTTTTTGCCTCACTATTTGCCTTTGCTCTCATCTGTTCCAGAGCCTTCTCTTGTATTTCTTCTTTTTTCTAGCAGTGGTTTCTGCGGCGGAGCGATTTCCGACAATTTTTGCAGCGGCATTCAGTAATTTCAGCAATACTTTTGGTAGGTGCTCCCTCCTGTAATTTCTTCTCTTCTTTTTTTCGAGGTCACTTTTCCGATGTCTCTTTGTTTCCTTACCTTTCCGAAGTCGTCCTTCTTTTCTTTTGTGAAAAATGCCTGCGGCCCCCTGGATGGACGTTCATGCCCGGCGAAGGGCTCTTCGGGACAAGCGGATCCCTCTCGGCAAAGTGTCGAGGGAGCCCTTCTGGACGTTCACAGAGGACATGAACTTGTTATCTG
Organism: Aquilaria yunnanensis; assembly: GCA_039654915.1. Classification (NCBI taxonomy): domain Eukaryota; kingdom Viridiplantae; phylum Streptophyta; class Magnoliopsida; order Malvales; family Thymelaeaceae; genus Aquilaria; species Aquilaria yunnanensis. The sequence goes on from CM077593.1 coordinate 18,337,936, forward strand.
AGGATAGCCAGTTGATGGCTCCTCAAATGGCGACGGGGGTGATGACAGGCGCCACCTTTCAGTCGCTCATTACCGAATGTCCCAACGGGAGATCCTCGTGGCAAGGATGACCGAGCACGCCGCCCAGGTAATTCTCTCCCCTTTGTTTACTTACACCCAATTCGTTTCAACTTTAGCCAATTGACTACAAAATGACTTTTTCTTATTTTTACATCTTTTTTACTTGAAACTAATTTTAATTAAAAGCCAATATTATGTAGCTACAATAATCAATTAAAAATATAATTTTTATAATCTTACTAATTTTTTATGAATTTTTCTAGTTTCAAGTCTTAAAAAAGAAAAATTCATAAAAATTTAACAACATCCTAAAAATTTACTTTCAAATTGATTATTGCATCTACGTAACATTAACTTTCAAATGAAATTGGTTTTACGTAAAAAAGATGAAAAAGTTAAAAAAAGTCAGTTGACTTTAGACGAAACGAATTGGCCCTTAGAGATTTTCCTTCTAATTTTTCATCATTCTTTTGATACTCATTCGGGGCCTTATTTTTTGCAGCTTTTGGCATACAGCGGGTATTTCCGCACTTGGGCGTCGAAGCAAACAAAGGCACATTCTCGGTCCAAAGATTCTTTGAGCAAAATGAAGGAGGTTTGCGCCAGGCACGTCCTCAAATATGATGAGCTCAAGATTGTGAAGGAGGACGTTGTGAATCTTCGGGCCGAACTCGCGACGAGCAAGCAGGAACTTCTTCTTGATTTCTCAGCCAAGGTTGAGGACCTCGGCTCAAAGTGTGCCGTTCTTTCTTCAGAGAATGAGGCCCTTCGGAAGGCGAATGCTCAAGATGGAAAGAACCTAACGAAGGCACTCACTTTGAATGCTGAGCTCGAGGCTAAGGTTGAATCTTTGAAAAAGGGGGCCAAGAGCAAGAGAAAGAAGAAGCTGGAGGAGAAGATCGCCAAGCTTAAGACCGAACTGGATGCTCTTGGTGCGGAGAAGGACAAGTCTGGGCGAATGGCGAATGTGGCTTTCCAAGATGGCTTTTGCCTGGCGTGCCACCAAGTCCTTGCCCGGCACCCTGAGCTCAACCTTTCCTACCTAACCGCTCTAAATTTTCCCGAGGGGCCCCAAGAGGTATGGTCAAAGCCAGATTTTCTCAATCTTCCTCCAGCTAAGCCGGTGCCTCTGACTGAGCCTAATGACGATGATGATGATAATGAGACATCAGATATCCCGGCTCAGCCATAGGCTTCTTCTTATTTTCTTGTACTTCTGCTTGCTTGTACATCTTTGCCTTAGAATTTTTTAATGAAGATTCTTTCTCCAATCTCCATTCATTCTTCAGAAGTAATTCTAAACACGCACTTTCGGCGAATTGTTCGCACTTACTTCTTCGGGAAGAGTAGTTTTAGACTTTTTCCGAATCTGCGCCGAGTTTATACTCCATCCAGGAGTTAGTTCCGAAAGGAGAACCATTAAGGAACTAATTTTTCAATATCGTGACCACATTCGGCTTGTGCCTTTATTGACGACTGCGGGGAAGAGTAACTACAATCTTTCTAAAAAAAGTTCTAAGTATAGAATTTCTTTAGGGCATCCGAATGCCAGGTATTTTTCAGTTCTCCCCCTTCGGTGTCGCCGAGCTTGTATACTCCCTTTCGGACCTCGTCCTGGACCAAGTAAGGTCCTTTCCAATTTGGCCGAAGTACCCCGTGGGATGGTTTTCGGGGTTCAAACTCGGCCTTTCGAAGGATGAGGTCTCCTTTCCTTATTTCTTTAGGCCTAGCATGCAAGTTTGCGGCTATGGCCACTCTTTACTGAAAGGCCTTTCTTCTGAGCTCGGCCATCTCTCTGTGCTCATCTACTAGGTCGAGCTTGGTTCTCAATCCGAGGTCGTTTCCTCCTTCGTCGAACACCTGTATTCTAATTGATGGCCGCACTACCTCCACAAGGATAATAGCCTCTGTGCCGAAGACGAGCGAAAAAGGTGTTTCACCCGTTGCCCTTCAGGGCGTTGTCCGATAGCTCCACAGCACACTAGGAAGTTCTCCTGGCCATTTTCCTTTTACCTCCCCCAATCTCTTTTTCAGACCATCTTTTATGGTCCTGTTGGACACCTCTACTTGTTCGTTGCTCTGGGGATGAGTTACGGGGGCGAAGTGCATCTTTATTCCAAGGTTGGTGATGAATTCCTGAAACCTTTTGTCAATAAACTGGGAACCATTATCGGCGACTATCACCCTCGGTATGCCAAACCTGCATATAATTCCTTTCCAGACAAATTTTTGAATATCCTTTGCTGTGATAGTTACTAGGGGCTCTGCTTCTACCCACTTGGTGAAGTAGTCTACTACGACCACGCAGAATTTCACTCCTCCGGGTGCTGTTAGGAGTGGGCCGATGAGGTCAATGCCCTATACTGAAAAGGGACAGGGGTAGTCAGTCGAGTTTATTAGTTCCGAGGGCAATCTTTGAACTTTTGCGTGTCTATGGCAACTGTCACATTTTTGGACGAACTGTCTTGCGTCCTTTCTTAACATGGGCCAAAAATACCCTTGGCGATGTATCACTCCTGCCAAAGCGTCAGTCCCGGTGTGGGCACCGCAGATTCCCTCGTGGACTTCTTAGAGAATTGCCCGAGTGTCCTTTTCGCCAATACATCTTTGCAATGGACTTGCATATCCCTGTCGATATAGTTCTTTCCCTATTGAGAAATATCGTATAGAACGTCTTCGTACTTTTGCCGCTTCGCGAGGGTCTTCGGGAAGCTCCGAGGTTGTAAGATACCTCTTTATAGGATTTTCCCATCCTTCCTCCGAGGTTGTTGTGCTCATTACCGCAATGCTGGGGTGACTCAATATTTCGGTGAAGTTTTTTGACTTCGCCAGACTATCTGCCTCGGTGTTGCTTCGTCGAGGCACATTTTCAATATGCACTGCGTCTAATTCCCAGATGAGCTTTGACACGAGCTCATGGTATTTTTCCAAAGTTGGATCTTTTGCACTCTAGTCCCCTGCCATCTGTCGGACCACCAGCTGAGAATCACTGTGAGCTTTCAGGTTTCTCACACCAATCTTTCTAGCAATGCGCAACCCTGCTATGAGAGCTTCGTACTCTGCCGCGTTGTTGGTGACACTAAACCCGAATTTGATGGCTTTCATTACTTCCATGCCTTCGGGGCCGCGAATGACTACCCCAGCTCCCTGGTGTTCAGAGCCGGAGGCCCCGTCTACGAACAGAGTTCATTCTAGTTCACTTTTTCCAAGGTCAAACTGATCATTCTCGGCAAAAGGTACTTTGGCAATGAAGTCTGCTAGGACTTGGGCTTTTATTGTTTTCCTTGGTTCGTAAGTGATATCATACTCACCGAGCTCTATGCACCACTTGGAAAGCCTTCCCGAATGGTCTACCCTCTTTATGACATCCCGAAAGGGTAGGTTACTTCGGACAATGATGGGATGAGCCTGAAAATATGGACACAGTCTCCTACTTGCTAGTACTAAGGCATAGATAGCTTTTTGTAGTAAAGGGTACCTGATTTCGGCTCCATGCAGAGATTTGCTCACGTAATAGACTGGCCTCTGCACCGCTCCTTCTTCCTTTACGAGAACCGAGCTCAGTGTTGTTTCAGCAACAGCAAGGTATAGCACAAGGGGTTCTCCTTCTCAAGGTTGCCGAAGAGTGGGTAGTCGGGCTAGATAAACTTTGAGCTCTTCCCAGGCCTTTTGGCAATCCTCGTTTCAAGGATGATCGTTGTTTTCGAGGTTGCCACTATTTTTTGCTGCCTTAGTGAATACCTTAAAGAATGCTCGGCAGCGATCTCCATACCTGGAGATGAACCTGCTAAGGGAGGTTATTCTACCTATAAACCTTTGCACATCTTTTGTTGTGACAGGAGTTCGGAATTCAAGTAGAGCTTTGACTTTTTCTGGGTTGGCATCCATACCCCTTTCTGATACCATAAATCCAAGGAACTTGCCCGAACTTACGCCGAAGACACACTTCTTGGGATTGAGACGAATTCCGAATGCTCTAAGTTGGTGGAAAGTTTCCTCCAAGTCGGCAATGTGGCTGCCAGGCAATCTGCTTTTGACTATCATGTCATCCACGTAGACTTCTATGTTTCTCCATATTTGACTGCTGAAGACCTTGTTCATCAGCCTTTAGTAGGTAGCTCCTGCATTTTTAAGCCCGAAGGGCATTCTGAAGTAACAATACGTACCTACTTCGGTGATGAAGGCGGTTTTTTCCTCATCCTCGGGGTTCAACTTAACTTGGTGATACCCACTGAAAGCATCTAGGAAGTTCAGAAGTCCATATTCGGCGGTCGAGTCCACCAGTTGATCTATCGGCAGGAGAGGATATGAATCTTTAGAACAAGCATCATTTACATTTCGAAAGTTGATGCACATTTGGAGCTTGTTGCTCCCTTCTTTCGTGGCAATGACTACATTGCTTAGCCATTCGGGGTATTTGACTTCCCTGATTACACCTGCGTCTAACAGGTGTTGGAGTTCGGTTTTGACGAAGTTGTTTTTGTACGCCGAGAGGCTTCGCTTCTTTTGGTGGAGCTGTTTTGCCTCTGGGTTTACTTTGAGGCTATGCTATATTATGCAAGGGTCTACCACAGGCATGTCTTTCGGCGAGTAGGCGAACAGATCTTTATTCATTAGTAGGGAGGATACAATCTTTTCCTTATCTCCTCTGGCCAATTTTTTCCCTATTCGGGTGTTTCGGCCTGGGACAAGCTCTATCTCTTCCGTTTCTACTTTCTCGGGATCCTCTGTTCTTTGTTCTTCTGACTCTTGTGCAGGCAGAGCCTTCGTTTCTGTAGTCTGCGCACAATTCGTCGTTGGGGCTTTTCTTGCCTTTATAAACACCTTTCGCACCTCCCCCTGGTTGATGAAGATCTCAGCATCTCCATCCTTGGTGGCGAAAGTGACAGTTAGGTACTTCACATCCGGGCGAATGTGGAGGTTTCATTGCGTTTGCCTTCCAAGAATGGAGTTATATGACGAAGGGACATCGATGACGATGAACCTTGTCATTACGGAGGCAAACAGCTCCTTTCTGTTGTTTGCTGAAGTTCCCTTCAGCATCAGAGGAAGATCTACCCATCCGAGGACGGGAAGTTCGGACGGCCCCACTCCAAAAGTAGGGGAAGTGACGGATTTAAGGTCGCTTCTCGATATCCTCAAGTTTGGTAGCAGGTGTGAGAATAGGACGTCTGTGTTTGAGCTATCGTCAAGTAGTACTCTCTTGATGTCCCAGCTTCCTATCCTTGCCATAATCAGCAAATGATCGTCATGGGGAAAAATGACGATGGATCTGTCATTTCGGGTGAGCTTCTTTGATGGATTCCCGTACTCCATTACCGAAATCTCTCTGGCTTTTCTTTTTCTTTCCGCTGACGGCAGCCCTGTGGTGATCATTTGTATTACTCCTGCCGGGGGTAGGGGATGCTTTTTCGGACTTCGGTTTTTTTGCCTGTCGGAGTCGTATTCTTCGTCCTCTACATTTCCTTCTTCTTCCCTCCTTCCCTTTGGGGAGGGAATGCACAGGTAATGCCGAAGTTGTCCTTGCTTTATCAGCATCTCTATGTACTTCCTTAGTTGGAAGCAATCTTCGGTATCATGCCCGTGGTCTCGATGGAATTGGCAGAATTTTTTCATATTCTTTTTGTTGTCTGAGGTCATGGCCCTCGGACGTTGAATCTGAGTCCCTTGCCTTTCCATCGCCATCAGGATGTTCGTCCTCGTGGTGTTCAGGGGAGTGAAGGCAATTGGCTTCCTTCCCTTAAACTTCCGAGGACGCCCACTTATTTCAGTTGGGTAACGATTTTGCTGACCTGGTCCCTCGGTGCGGACATGATCGGACCTCGGGCCTCCCATTCTTAGTTCTTCGGCGGTTATGTGCTGCTCCGCTCTTCGATAAACTTTGCCGAGCGTGTCGGGGGGATCTTTGGAGAACTCGTAGAACAGCTGAGAGTCTCTCCGAAGCCCTCATGTCATGGCCAAGATACGTATTTCTGGCATGAATTCTGGGACACTCAAGGCTTCCCTATTGAACCTTTCGACATAGTCGCGTATGGTTTCACCATTTTTCTGCGCTAAATCGAACATTTGGACGGGCATTTTCGCCGTTGGGCGGCTCCCGATGAACTGCTGTGTGAAGCAGCAGATAATTCTTGGAACTCCATGATGCCTCCAGGAGCCAGCGAGTTGTACCATGCTATGGCCGGCCCAGCAAAGGTGACCTCAAAGTATTTGCACAAGGTAGCATCATCAGCTCCGTGCAGTACCATACTGCGTTTATACTTGGTCAGATGAGCCTGGGGGTCGGTTCGGCCATCGTAGGTTTCCAGCCGAGGTACCCGAAAATCGCTTGGCATAGGTGCTTCAACCACTGCTCGGGTGAATGGTGACTCGTCTCCATTGAAGGTTTCTGACAATCTAGCCCAGACAGGTTTCCGAGCTACTTGTCTCTCCACTCTTTCTATCCTCTTTAGAATTTTTTCCATGAGGAGTGTGGCATTGAGTTCTTCTTCCTGCTGTCTGTAGGCTTCTGGGAATGGAGACTGACATCTTCTCTTTGGGGAATGACTTCGGCGTCGGGGAGATGGTAACTTTGCCTCAGGCGTGGAACTCTTTCGGCAGGGGGCCTTGGGTTGCTTTGGCCCCGTTTCTCCCACAAGTTGCGCCATAAAGGGGTATGTTTTCCGTTGATGACTCATCGCGTTGATCCCCACTTCCCGAGCTCCGATGAGTTGATCGGGGGCTCTTCTCACGCTGAGGTGCCGGTGAAGAGGGCCTTCATCATGTGGTTGGTTGTGGCCACCTTTGGTCTAACTGCTGCGTCATTTCGGTCACAACAGAGTGCTGAAATTCGCGTAGGAAGGCCATAGTAATAGTCAATGGACGTTCGTCCTCAAGTGAGGAAGTCCCTACAGCAGTTTGTTCAGCTGCTGGTTAAATTTCTGGCGCGGACAGGGACCTCGGGAGTCCCTTGTCCTTAGAACGCCGAGTTTCAACGACGGCGACCTGGGGCTGGGTTCCCACAGACGGTGCCAAATGATGCCCTTCAGCATCTCCAGTGTGTGTCATGGTGAAGGCGACAGGAGCTTATGGAAATGGAGAAAGGTCCGCGATGAACGTACTCTGAGAAGATCACCTGAAAGTCACAGGAAGCAAGGGTTATGAGGTCCCCGGAGTGTTTTTCCGGGGAGGAGCCTCCGATGCCCAAGTGAGTATTTTTTTGGAGGTAATGAGATGATTTTTTAAAGTAAAATGAGTATTTTATCTCAAGTAATGTCCCCCCTTACCTGGAATAATTACCGAGTACATATAGAGGGGGCGAATAGTGATAGTTCTTCTCGTGTGGCCGGCCCATATCGTGACACGTGTTCGGCGGGATGCATTCCACGTCTTTTGGACAACAGGAGACTCCTAGCAGGGCATGGGCCTCTGGGCTATGAGTCTAGTCAACCCGAGAGTAACGTGCTAGAGTGTCCCTGCAAATGGCGTGTCAGGGCATGGCCAGGGCGGATTATCGAGGATATGTCAGAGGCTTCTTAAATGCTTATGTCGTACTCTCGAGGTCCCTTTTGGTAAAGGAGGCCTCTTTGGAGAACTTGTCCTCCAAGGTCACTTTAGTATCGCAAGAGTATATTTCCCGATGGTGACCTTTCTCGGAGGCACCCCTACTTCCGAGGATGGCTTACTCGTTCTCCCGAGGTTGGCACTATTGTTTCCAAGAATGGAGAAATGCCGAGGCTGGACTTCGGGAGGTCGGGCATCCTTCTTTTCGTGGCAGGTGGTTTCCCTTCCGAGGTTGGTGCTTTGTCCGAGCCAGTGGGTTTGGAGGGTGATCGGCACCTTGGCTATCAATGGTAAGCCATAGGAAAATGAAAGACCCAAATGGGTTGGGATTCTGTTGCTAACTAGAAAAAGTAATAACCGAAGAATGTCATTTTGAAGAACTCCAGTCACATTATGACTAAAGAGCCTTTCAGATTTCTAAAAATTAATACGTTGTTCTACTGCTACCTCAAAATCTTACAAGATTTATTAAATGGCCTGAACAACCAACAGTGTTGGGTTAAAGTAGACTAGAAAATTGTCTGCAAAAAAAAAAAGTGACTACTTTTCAGACCATTCCTGCGAGCTTGAAGACCATCAATGATTCCTTGAAACTGAAGTTTCTAGAGTTTGATGAAGAATACTTCAGCACATAAAATGAAAATATAGGGAGATGGCGGATCTTCTTGATGAATTCCTATAAATGCGGAAAACCATTCAATAGTGCATCCGTTGACCAGGACTAAATAAGAAACAGTGGTAACACACTGCATTATAAGATTTAAACACTTCTCCAAAAAATACATGGCATGGAGAACTTTTTCAATAAAAGACCACCAAATACTATCATAGACTTTCCAAATATCCAATTCCAAAATCACCTTAGAACTACGTGAACCAGTTGTAGGTGCCGTTTGAAAGACAACATTCAATAATTCATTCGTGATAATAATGTTATCCTAAATATTACGGCTCGGGATAAAAACATTCTGAAAATAGGATACCAAGCTATCCAAGATGGGTTTCAACCGGTTGACCATAGCTATAGAAATAACTTTATATAAGGTATTGCATAAGCTAATGGACCTAAAGTCATCCACTATCCGAGTGTCATTTGACTTAGGAATGAGAGTAATAAAAGTACGGTTCACCTGCTTGAGGAGAAAACCACCATTTAAGAAAGATAAGGTTACATTTATAACCTTCTCTCCTAGTGTACCCCAAAATCTTTTGAACATGACCAGTTGAACACCATTCGGACCTAGAGCCTTGAAATTACCCTAATCAAATACTACTATCTAAATTTATTCTTTTGAAAAGAGATCAAAGAGTTTATCACGTTAATGGTCAAATAAGGTTCTTGCAATATCAGCGTAAAATAAATCCTAGCGTTAGTTGCATGTGTGGCACATCAATTGCATCCTACCTTCAGTTTGCATGGAATGTTGGGTGTTATCCTAATAAGTCACTACACTTATCTCTCAAATTAATTTATGATTTTTTTTTGCCATCTAAAAGTGCACATTCAAATTAAACTCTAGTGGCTAAACTGCTAAAAAACTTCATAAATTTTTTAGAAATTATCACTTGCAGACGAATTGCTGCTAATTTGGCCAAGTAGGCTACCAATCAACTACACTAAAATGCTTATCAGGATTCCAATCAATAGCTCTAGGACGATTTGCAAGAATTCCATAAAAAAATATGTCTTAAATTAGTGGATCTAAAAGGCAGCTATTAGAGGCCCTGACCCCCCCTCAACAAAAAAAAAAAAACAAATAGAAATCTTATTATAGTCCTTAAATCTTAAAGATAAATGCACTTTGACTCATCTCTCTCAATTGATATATTTCATTGTAAGGACTAGAGATAAAAAAGTATTTATTTTGGCCTTAAGGGTTTTCACTTGTCTTAAATCCACCATGATTGGCTCAATAGAGTGCCTCAAAATCTGCAGGTTTCATTTTGTTACAATGTTTTTTCATTTCAAACCTTTTGAATTAAGGTTTTCAAACATGATGATGCGAGCGAAAATAAAGTTGTTGAGGTCAACCACTATAGAAATGGTAATACTCATGTGGTTTTGTCACTATTTGACAGTGTGTTTGTTACTTCACTTGAGGTTAGGGCTAAAACTAGAAGAACTTCAAAATTATAGACCCAGAGCATTGAAGGACTAACTCGGTTCATTTCAAAAAGTTTTGAGGAGTCAATGTCTGTGATTTAAAGCTTACTGGCTAATTGAAAAAGTTTGAAGGTTGTTTGATGGGTAAATTGCACCCACTACCCCCAACCTTTAATTGTTGTTTTACTTCTAACTCTAACCTTCACTTTGCTCATAACGTATCCCTAACCTTAATAAAATGTTTCATTTTGGCACCTTTTCAAACATAAATTGTTATCTTGAATGGAAAAAGCCAAGCCACATCAGCAAATTATTGTTGGGAAAAATGTTTGTTTTAACCCTTGTAAAAATCTTTTTTACCAAAAAATCCTTAAAGCTTTTAAATCTAACAAAAAGCCTTAAAAATTTCTTCGGCCAACTCTCTCCAGCATCCCCATCTTGGCGACCTCCCTCTCCGTTGAACCCCCTCCTTACACACATCCCTCTCCGTCCTCTTCTCTATGATGAGTGTGATTAATTGGCTTCCCTCTCACGAATCAAGCCTCCCTATTGCAATAGAATCGAGCTCGATCTTGAGCCATGACTCCTAGCCCTCTTGCACTCGTTGTCGTCTACTTGCCACCGAATTATCCTCATCCACTAGTGTCGAATCGAGAGGAAGCCCAATCAAGAGGACGCCGAATCAGAGGCAGGGATGGGGGGGATGAAGCAAGGATGGGTGAATGGAAGGGTGAGTGACGGCGGAAAGAGAAGCCAAATTAAGAGAAAACAGAATCACAAGTCGAAGATGGGAAGACAGGGTAGAAAGGGAAGCCAGAGATGGGGCCACCGGAAAAGGAGGAGAGGTAGGAGGACGGCTATTAGTGGCGAGTGTAAGAAGGTAGGGAGTTGTGGCTCAAGACCGAGCTCGACTCCATCATAATGGGGAGGCTTTGATTCGTGAGAGGGAAGCTGATTAATCACACTCACCGTGGAGAAAAGGCTGGAGAGGGATGAGAGGAATGAGGGGGTTCGCTGGAGAGGGAGGCCGCTGAGATGGAAATGCGGGAGAGGATTGGCCAAAGAAAATTTTAAAGCTTTTTGCTAGATTTAAAAGCTTTCATGCTTTTTTGGAAAATAAGACTTTTACAGGGGTTAAAACAAGCATTTTCTCTTATAGTAATATGCTGATGTGGCTTTTTCCGTCTGAGATAAAGATTTTCGTCTAAAAAGGGACTAAAATGAAACCTTTTATTGAGGTTAGAGATATGTTACAAGCAAAGTGAAAGTTAAGGTTAGAATTGAAATAACAATTAAAGGTTGCGGGTAGTGGGTGCAATTTGCCCGTTGTTTGAGATGAGCCTTAAATTTTCGAAGTTCCAAACTGATCATGTCAGCCTCGAGTCTAACGGAAGGGCAACAGCAAGTAAACAAGGATTGGCGTCTTCTAGCCCAACGGCAGAGAACTGCAAGTCTGCAAATAAGTGCCTTCCAAATTCCAATCCAACCTTTAAATCCTGTCTCTTTAAAGTCAATCGAGTGAGCTTCTCTCGATTACGTGCATCTCCTCAATTAATTTTGATCGGATCGTTGACTTTCGAATTAAAAGTTTCTAACTTTGACGTATTTTTCTTGGAGTTCGTAAGAATCGAGCATTTGGGTTGCGTCGAAATAGCTTGTGGATGTAGGTCTTTATCTTTGATCTCGAGCTTTGTTCTGGTTTTGAATATTGATTCTTCGGATAGGTTGTGGATTCAACTTGCATATTCTTCGTTGCTATGTTGCGCATCATTAAATTGGGGGAGGGGGGTCTCTTTAAGAATCTGCCTAGTGCGAGAGTTTGATTGTTTCTTGCTGTATAAAGAAGCATCAATCTAGTTTTTCTTTTATTAATTCTCGGAGAGTTTGCGACTTTACTGATTTGGGTTTCATTGTTAAAGCAAATTGTTATGGCGGGATTGGAGGAGTTAAGAAAGAAGTTAACTCCATTGTTCGATGCCGAGAAGGGTTTCTCGGCTGGATCAACTCTAGACCCCTGTGATTCCTACATGGTAAGGCTGTAAGCTTGTGATAGAAAGAATAATTTTTCGATACCCGTGTGATCTCACATATGTTATTTTGTAATTTGAAAGCTTTCAGATGGTGGAACAGTGAACTTATTGAGTAGATCGTATGGAATATATAACATTAACGAGCTTGGGTTGCAAAAGTACGCATCTTCGCCAGAGGATGACTCAGATCACAGTGAGAAGACATATCGTTGTGCTTCTCATGAGATGAGGATTTTTGGAGCCATTGGAAGTGGTGCCAGCAGCGTTGTTCAAAGAGCTATACATATTCCAAGTCACAGAATTCTTGCCTTGAAGAAGATAAATATATTTGAAAAGGTGTCTTTTTCTTATTATTCATGCTTCCTCGCATCTTTTTTTCTTTTTAATTTCATGTGGCAGTGTAAGCTTCTGTTGCTTCATAATGTTTATGCTTTATATTTCATTAGCTGCAGTTTTCTTAAAAAAATTAAGGATTACAATCCCCTTCTGTGGTATCTTTCCCTTTCTGTTGGTAGGAGAAAAGACAGCAGCTTTTGACAGAGATACGGACACTTTGCGAGGCACCTTCTTGTGAGGGTCTGGTAGAGTTCCATGGGGCATTTTATACCCCGGACTCTGGGCAAATTAGCATTGCTTTGGAATACATGGATGGGGGTTCTCTGGCAGACATCTTAAGATTGCAAAAGAGCATACCAGAGCCAGTCCTTTCAACCATGTTTCAGAAGCTTCTGCAGGTACAAGAATATCAAATTCATCCTCTATCACCTTTTCAGTGATGAGGCATGCAATTCAGTCCGCAGATAGGTTGCTTTTTTTCCGAGCTAAATCCCCAATTCAGCTACTACTTTCTTAAAGGGGCTAAGGTACCTGCATGGAGTTAGATATTTGGTCCACAGAGATATCAAGCCTGCAAATCTACTTGTAAATCTGAAGGGTGAGCCGAAGATAACAGATTTTGGCATAAGTGCTGGCCTTGAGAGTTCAATGGCAATGGTTAGTCATATGTTGGTTGAAGTAGAATTTTCCTGTTAACTTTTAGTTTACATGGTGCAAGTTACCTTGTTACACTGATTCCGTTGTATTTGAGATTTCTGAATTTCTAGAGGAAAGGCTAACGTATGCATTTGTAACTTATCAGTGTGCTACATTTGTTGGTACGGTTACATATATGTCACCTGAGCGGATTCGCAATGAGGGCTACTCATATCCAGCAGATGTATGGAGCCTTGGTCTTGCTCTCTTTGAGTGTGGTACTGGAGAATTTCCTTATACTGCAAATGAAGGACCAGTGAACCTTATGTTGCAGGTTCCATGAAATACCTCCAAAAAATGAACTTCCTTAAAATTTTGCTTTTTGAACCAAGATATTTACTTAATATCATTCATTTATGTACAGCTAAAAGTTACTGATTTTTTTTATTGAAGATTTTGGATGACCCATCGCCATCACCCCCAAAACACAAATTTTCTCCTGAGTTCTGCTCATTCATCGATGCTTGCCTACAGAAGGATGCTGAATCTAGGCCGACAGCAGAACAGGTAAAATGGTTCCAAGGCATTGTGTAACTGCATCATGTAAGAATCATGTCTAGCCCTCAAATATTTGGAATACTTTGTTTGGCAATACTAAAGTATTTTGGTTAGACTAAGAAGAAGCTCTTATTTAAAAGTCTTTCTGCTGAGTTTATTCAAATTGAGTTGAATTTGGACTGTACCAGGCTTGATTTCTTTGAAATTTGTACTTGCCTTGAATGTTTTTTGTTCTTTGCAAGAACGTAGTGATCTGCAATCAGAGTTTCTCTTTTCTTATGTATATCTTTGTTTATGCAACTTTTTTAGTCAGATTCTGATTTTTTCTTGTGTAAAAATGAATCATAATACCCCGAATTCTTTTAGTTCCTATTCTGTTTCTCACACCTTCTAAAACTTTTTCCTAATAATTGGGCTTTTTACTTACTAAAGCCACCAGGTTTTGACCCAGCTTTAGACCTTTTGTTTCACCGGGTAGAGGCACCATGACTCAGCTAACGTATGTCTGAATGCAGCTTCTTTCCCACCCATTTATCAAAAAGTATGAAAATGCTGGAGTGGACTTAGCTGCATTTGTTCGAAGTGTTTTTGATCCAACACAAAGGATGAAAGATTTGGCTGATGTGAGTACCTGTATTTTAACTCTGTTGACACACGCATGAGATGTTCTGCATGAGTGTCACACAACATGCATGTTTGAAATTGCTGATTCAGATTCTTAAACTTCAGACTGTGCCATTGGTGCCTGTTGAGAAAATAAAAGGGGGAAGGATCAACCAGATAAATAAGCACTTAGAAAATATTCAATAAATCCTGGAAAGGGGCTTTCTTATGTTGTGATCTTATTTCAAAGAATGCATATGTTAAATTTAAGGGAATTCGTGATTGATGATAGATATTAATGGGCTTAAAGGATCGTTTGCTGGGTATTTTAAATATCTCCCTACTCTATGTTCTATTGGTCAAGTTTTGAGTATTCTCTCAGTATCCCCATACAAGAACTCCTTTTGTTTTATGTTACTCCATTGGAAATTGTCGAAGTAATGGCGTCATTTGCCAGGGTGGGTCTTCAAAATTGAAAGGTTTATCTCATCGATTGGGAACTGGTGAAAATTTGGCAAATAGTGAGGGCTGCTGGTCCTTGCAGATATGCATTGCTTATAGGATACTTAATTCCTGCATGGATAATAATCATCTGTGCTTGCTTTGACAGATGCTGACGATTCACTATTACTTGCTATTCAATGGACCAGAGGATCAATGGAGGCACACGAAGACACTATATAATGGAAGTTCAACTTTTAGGTACCAAAAGTAAAGTTGACAGTCTTTCTATTCAAAAATCCAGCTAACAGTATGCATCCTAACAAAATCAACTAGGAGGCCCCGTCACGTGAAAAAATATGCTGAATTTTAAGATGGTTGTTTGTTACTTCCACCACATCACTGGCATGACGTTTCGCATTTATGATGCACATAACCATGAAAAATAAATTCCAAGTGCTCTCCTTATATTTCTGTATGCGAATTAATTTGACGGGGTAAAATGTTTATATTTTTCATGTCCCATGAATGTATGTAATCTTAAATGAACTTCTTCCATTATCATTCACTGGCATGCCATCTAAATCCATTTCCTTGTAATATCCTTAACTAATGCTTTACGCTCACATTTTTCAGTTTCTCTGGGAAAGAATATATTGGTCCAGATGAGATATTTGCAGCATTATTAAACATTCGAACCACGTTAGCGGGTGATTGGCCTCCAGAAAAACTGGTTCATGTTGTGGAGAGACTTCAGTGTCGAGCTCATGGGCAGTATGGCTTGGCAATACGCGTGTTTGGATCCTTCATCCTCGGGAACCAGTTTCTTATATGTGGTGATGGCCTGGAAGTTGAGGGGATGCCTAATATGAAAGATCTTTCCATTGACATTCCTAGCAAGCGAATGGGCACATTCCGCGAACAATTTATCATGGAACCAGGAAATCTGATTGGTCAATATTTTATATCCAAACAAGAGCTATACATCATGCAGTGACAATTAAGGAAGCCATGACTTCAGTGGTCAGTTTGCAGGCAGTCTCACGAGTTTGTATAAATTTGATGTATTCCCTACTGTTAGAGGCTCTATCAGGCATCAGCTGCTTGCAGGTGTATTGTTTTTATCGGGCCCCACCCTATTATCTACGAGCAAAGTTTATTCAAGTTGAAGCAGAATGGGTATGGAGTTATGGACTACAGCTCGTGGCCTCGTGCAGCCATCAAGCTTTCAGGATTCAAAAGTGTCTTCAAGCATAATATCACTTCACTGTGCCCCATTAAGAAGAACGAGATAACTCATAGAAGTTTGTTTACTTTGATCACTGGTCCTCCTGCATCAGTTTGAGAATGTTGATGTGGTGCATGTTAACTTATGGGGCGAGGACTTTGAACAAAAATACAACACTTGTAGCATATGAGTGTTTTTCGGCCATAAGCCTCAGCGGCAAATTACAGTTTGAAGTTGGCATTTTACAGCCAGGATAAGATGTTCAGTTGTAGTTAGATGTTATTGATAGATTGATGTTGTCATCTATATAATACCTATAAGAGTATCAGAGACATTCCATTTGACTTCACCAGAACAGCAATATATTATCTTTATCGGGGTGCCATTCAGGCATTCACTTTCATTTCCAAACAGGAGAATCTTTTAGTATTACACTAGGCAACCTACAGCAATGTGATGAAGTGAGGACTACAATTGCACAGCTACTATTTTCTTTTTATCTTTATAGTTCAAATCTTTAGTATTATCAACAAACTAGTCAAGAACAACGGTACTGGATCTTGCACTCTAGATTCACTTGGATATCCAGTCTTACAATTCAAAAGCAGCACCTGCACAGTATGAATCAACAAAAGCCTTGTTAGTTCAATCAACTTTGTGAATTGTAAGAGGTATAAGCCTGAAAGTCATTACCTTACTGTTCTAAGATTCAGGTGGCCTTGTGCAGTTCCCAGCAAAGATAGAGCATGATCTTCATATACACAGGGAAAGAACTAACCACCAGGTTCATCGAGCTGCAAGGAAATAGTCTCTGATGGTTCTGCGTATCAGAGAGGAAGGAGGATTCAACACAGAAGAGGGACTCTTTGATGCAGCCTCAGGTGTTTTCTCACCGGGTTCTGTTGAAAAGGAAATCAATGGGGATTTTTTCTCCTGAGCTTCAGGAGTACTAATTGTGGGTACCGTGCTAGAATGGGGAGAATTAGTTTCTTGCAACACTTTATCACAAGCATGAGAGCTCCTGTGACCCTTCGTCTGAACCATTGGTTCTTCATTGACAAAGAACTTCATGCATTCTTCTCCTGGAATTGCCATTACTCTCCTCCGAATGGAAGATGGGCTCTTTTGGCTTGGGCAGTAACTGCTTTCAACTTTCCATGTGCGAACCTAATATATAGTGGATCAAAAACTTGGATTATATAGCGATTGTCAGGGGCAAATTTTGGCAGAATCACCAAGGAAATCCAGAATTTTCTGTACTCACTGTGAAATCATCAGCAGAAGTTGCCAGCTTTCCTGCCTCGTGTTGGCACCTATGAATTGGTAAAAGATCATCCTCTTATTCCAAACAAATTCTTAAAAATATCTGCTTATGAAATACAACGAAAAGTAGATGGATGAAGAGCCACTGTTTTGTCTAAATGATCCTACACACAAGCATCAATGCTGGAGAGCTGCAGGGGGGCAGAAAATTACCAATCCACTGCTGTAACTTCTCCATTATGACTTTCCAAGGTGTAGGGCTCTGCGTCAGGCATGTTTACCTGATTTATATGCAAACTGAATCAGATTCTGAATAGGCAGCCTCCAGTAAAAAAGAAGGGGTAAAAAACCTACAAAGACTAACCTGCCATATGTAAGCATTTCCATCACTGGAACCACTAAGTATATGAGCAGCATCAGGACTAATTGCTGACTGCAATTTCAATATTGATTGCTCTAGGTTAGATCAAATTAACAACAGTGACAAAGCATGTGAAAAGATAACATCTGCAAAGAACAGCGTGAAATTACCTTTACATAGAAGGACTCTACTCGGCAGCCAGAGAAAACCTTCACTGGACCCTTACCCAACTGAAGTACATTATACATGTATATCCTGTAAAAGGGAAGCACAAATATTTTAAGCTAGACTACTACTAGCTGATTGAAAAACTTCTGGCTACTGCATCAGAATAATGAAAGCCAGGTGGGGTAAATTAGGCTGGTTTCTTCCTGCATCTCTATGAAGATGAAGCAATGTAGCATATCCAAGTACAGTTTGAAGCGCTCATGCAGTACAGCTATAAAGCAAATTTGAGACAATAAGTATCAGAAGCCACACCTATTGTCCATGCACGAGGATGTGAGAAACACCCCATTTGAATCTTGAGACAAGCTAGATATGCCATGCGTTCTTCTCTGGTATCAAGGAAAAGGCAAATAACAACATTTAACTAGCAGCAACTTATCCACCAGGGCTGACACTAGTTTAATTCCTAGAAGCCTAGAGCAAAGAATAAACTAATAATGCCATGCAAATTCATCTTATGTTGACGTGCTGATTTAAATACTCTCTGCGCATAAGAACCAACCTTGTGAGTTGATGACTTCAGAAGGGGGCATGCCTGAGCAACATGGGCCTTTAGATTTCGGGTATCCCAGAATTTTATAATGCTGTAGGGTTGAGATAAGAGATAAAGTCAGAATATTATATACTTCAGTACGTCTCTTGAGAGGCATTAATCAGAGCTTCATGTACCTATCCACCGCTCCAGCAGTAGCAATGGAGATCTCATCTTGGAGGCACAGAACTGATGTAATACTAGTAGAGACACTCTGGATCAGAGAAGTCAAGTCAACAAAGTTACAAAAATTGCAATATCATGACCCATGAAGAAGTATGAAGTGAAGCACACCTTGCCACGTTTCACATGTTTTGCTCGTGGTGAAGACTGATGAGCTTCTTTCACTGTAGCAGTTGAGCTGAAGCAAGAAGAACAAAAACATAAGTTGCAGCTGAATTACTGAAAAGTGTTTTGATGTAAAAAGTAAGCAGAAGAACATAAACATGAAATATTGGACTGTATCAAGTAAAGGAGTGCTGGTAATTTTGATACTTACGCAATGCTAACTTCCTCACGCATGGATTTTGGTTCAGTTTTACATCTCAAATCCCATATAATGAAAGATCCATCTCTCGAACCAGAGATAACAAGATCTGTTGAACAATTGAAGTGAAGGTATGGAACAAGTAAACCATGTATCTTTGATTATAATTCTAAGAAACCTACCAGAGTTTGTTGGATGCGAACTCAGTGATTTTATGCTTCCATTATGCCCAGTTAGTACAGCGGTACATTTCATTTGCTGTGGATCCCACACTTTTATCTGCACAACCCCCAAAAAAAAAAAAGTTATCACCCGAACTCTGGACAAAAATATAATCCTAGATACTTATAAATTTCAATCATCGTGGCCCTAAATCCAGTTATGGATGTTCATCTTAGGATTCAGATACTTGCTATTTGCGTCAATGTTATACATGTCATCGTGCCACTTTCCTCGCCTTAAAAAAAATTTTCAAATTGATATTAGGACTGGATATAAAACTAAAATCAACATTATCAAAATGCCCGATTCAACTTAAAATCTTACAATTTTACAATCTAGAATAAAAAAATGATTTAATTAGATTCTACAATTATAATTATGATCGTAATCTAATTCTACAACTACTACCCACAGGAAACAAAAAACAATTTCATGTGAAATCCCGATTTTGGCAACCTCGACAAAAACAAAGCCAAACGCTATGAAGACTATCTAGGGAGTCAGGAGGTTTTGAACATGACAATCAATGCCAGAATTGGCCACTTGCACCACCGAAGGAAAACTTGTTAGAAAGGAATAGAGGATGAAGTAAATGAGAGAAGCGCATTCTCTTCAATATGTGAAGATAGGGAACTAAAACTCTGTATGCCAACAATATGCGCCTAAAAAATCTGTGGTATGAGATACTTCTATGGACAGGAAAATATTCTGACTGTATCAGTACTCACAGTTTGATCACCTGAAGCTGTCAAAATACTTGTATCTTCCTGCAAGAAAATTGCAGAATATTAGTCTTGCATCACCACAATGATAAGCGGCAAGAAGAAGCCTCTGAGTCCCATCAACACCAAATGTCATGTCCATCTCAAACAGATCCTCATCTTTTAGGTTCGCGAGAGCAAATAAGGTTAATGGAGATATTGAAGAACTGGCACATTCAATTCTCGATTAACCTTGTTTACTCTAACTAGGTTATACATCCAAATCCATACAGCTGAAGGCATGACAGTAGGCTACTTAGAAGCTATAATCATCCTCGATTTCTTGCACAATGTTACGAAAGTTATGATTTGGATTCAAGTGAAACATTGCATTATCCCTAGACCAAAAATTTTGAACTTCGTCAACCACTAACTGGTTACTTTTTAGGCTTCAAATATGCACAAGTACTTGTTTTGCAGAAATAAAGCTCAATTACCTTGATCCACCGCACATCAAATATGGCATTCTGATGGGCAACCCAACTGCTCACTCTGGATTTCTCTGCGTGTAGTTTAAAAGGGAAAACACTAAAAACCTAAACCCACAATCCTTAAAATGCAAGGGAACAATAAGCTCTTCCAAAAGAAAACGGACCTGCATTTTCCAGGTAGGATGCAGAATAGTGTAGACTCTTACGAGTATCGAACAAACTAACATAGCCATCCTCATCGGTCACCGCCAGAATGTGGCAATGCTTACTCGTCTGAAGATCAAGATTTTCCATGTCAATATACCAAACAAAGTCCAGTCCACCAAGATTGATGATTCGGTGTCAATAGCTTTAGAAAAGAAAAAACCGATCAACATATAAGTAATATCAAATGTGTACCTTGCCAAATGAAGCGGCCAAAGGAGGAGTTTCTGCGCCGTTGTGTTGAACAGCGAGAGCTCCAACTTCCGAGAAATCTGAAGTCAACCAATCGACGTATGATCGCTTCCTGCCTCGAAGCCCGTTGAGCTCTCTGGATCTGATGCCGTGGAAGAAGGACTGGGATTGGGAAGCTTCCATCTTCCTATGGCAGCCACCGGGAAGAAGGGCGGTGGAATTGTTCTCGAGAAAATGTTGATTTAGGGTTAGAAGAAAAAATGGTTTTATCAATGGCAAATCAATTTGGCGCGACAGAGAGTTTTGTTTCAGCTGGCGGGAAAATGCAAAATGATTTTGTTTCAACTTTCAGGAGAACGCAATATTACTCATTGATCCTCATGATCTTGGAAACGGTACAGTTATACTCAAAAGTGTATGTAATATTGCACTTACGCCCATATCATTCAAAATCAATGGTAACTAGTTTATATACCAGGTATTGCCATGAGATTCTAATTTATATTAAGTTTCAGAAAAATAATATATTTAAATATTATTAAAATTTTATTATCATCAATTAAATAATTTAAAATTTGTATCCCAACATGATATAGAGCATTATCAACAAATTTATCCATTTAAGATAATAGAAATCATACTTAAAATGCGATATAATAACAATAGCAAGATAGAAAAATCATCAATGTGATAACTAATAAAAATAAAAATATGAAAAAATTGTACACATATTTGTTATAAATAATAATGAATAAGTCATCTTTTTTTTTAACAAAAAGGATAAATAAGTATTAACTACTTAGAGAATACAATCTAGATCAAGAAAGATAATGGAACAAATCATTGGAAAAAAAACTCTATAAACCAAAGAAATGCTACCGAAACCCAAAACATAAGCTAACCCAAAAGGATAACCCAAAACCCTTTACAACTCTCCGATCCCTTACCTTTAAAAATCAAGATTTCCCTAAAAAAACCAAGAAAATAAAAATTTTCTTTGTTTCCAATTGCTTAAAAGATTAGTGCAATATTCTATTTGATAGGAAACAGGCCCAAGGGCCTGGATATTGACAACTAGGGGATAAGCCGTGCCTGGAGACCCAAAAAGGCCCCAAAAGGAAACCTCTCCTAGAAGAAAACTACATCTCACAAATACAAGATAAGCTAGAGGATTCTCATCCCTAAACTCACATCTACTATATAAACTTTTCATCAATCCCGAGATTAAGGGACCTGGCTCTCCTCTCTTTCTCTCTACTACTCTCTACTGAAAAACTAACTTAAGTATCGGAGACTTTTCCCTAATAGCACATCCTCGAGGTTCTAACACTATCTTTAGACATATATAGGATTTAGATTTATTATTCACCGAACTCTTGTTGGGTCCAACTTACCCGACCACATTCCCTATCATTATCCTATACTGGCAACGAAATACTTAAATCAATAAGTTTGGAAAATAATCAATACCATGTTAGTGTAGCAAATGATATCATTTAAGGCAATTATTCATTAGACAAGCATAAAGATGGTTTTATTATAGAAGTTTTATGCACAAGGGTCACCATTTATTATAGAAGATTAAATATCCGTAATTGCATCAGGACAAAAAAAAAGATAGGAACAAGAAATAATGTAATAATTTGTTTTAACAAAATAATCATCAAAATGTTATTTGCTAAATGCAATGCTTTACAAGTATAAATGTTGCTAATATATCTTAAGATGGTATGCAATGGTATGAATAGTGTAAACATTTATGTGAATATATATAGTTAAGCTGCATGGAAGCACACCATCAGAGTGGCTGTTATGGGTGTTCTCTGCGACTTCAAACAAGGAATGGGGCAGCTTTGTGGCAAGCCTTTCAACTTTATGGAGTCATCGCAACTTGGTGGTTCATGGAGAAGACTGGCAATCAGCCACTGTTTTAGATTGGAGGTGCTAAATGCTGGTAAACGACTTGGTGATCCGGAGGAGCATGGCGGTGCCCAGGCGCCCGACCAGCAGATGGGTTCGGCCTCCAGTTGGTTGGTGCAAAATTAATTCGGACATTGCGCTGGGACAGGATGGTGGGCTGGGAATCGGGGCAGTTATCCACGATGACCAAGGCAAGGTTGTTGCGGCCTTGGCAGCCAAAAAAAGCAAGTCTTTCGGACACATTTTTCAGTGAAATTAAGTCTGGCTTGCCTTGAAGGTCTTAAGCTAGCAAAGGACTTCGCATGACCAAGGCACAAGTTGAGATGGATGCGAAAGAGGTGGTTCAGGCATTTGTGTCCTACCAAGATGGACAAGGCTTTCACATGTATTTATGAAATCCGTCGTTATCTAGTGAAGCTTGAAGGTTGGCAAGTCTTGCATGCTTTTCAAGAGGTGAATGCTGCAGCTCATCATTTAGCCCAAGTTGGCCTTTCCTGCGATAATTTTCATTTGTTGGACAGATGTTTTACTATCCGAACTATCTGATATTGTAGCCAATGATGCTTTGCTGATTCAATGAAGTTCATGATCTATATATGTATAAATTCTAAAATCGAGTTGGCTTGGGTTTTTGTGAAACTGAACCAATCCAAAAAAATCTTAGTTTCAGAACAATTCAACCTAAGCCAAGAATTGAAGAAATTAACCATAATCATGTTACTAGCTTTTTTGTTCTAGATCTCGATTCTTTTCAATTTGCATCTTATACTTATACCGGCTGTAAAATCCACAACCATGTTTAGCCATATTACATACACTTCGGAGTATATGAGAGCATTATCTATTATATAAACATAAAGCAGGATATGCTTAAGAAGTTAAGAGACTTTTCACTTAACAAATACATCATGGTGCTGACACATGGCGAATTTTCTATTTTAGGTAAGAGTTTAGCAAAATTTTACACTTTTATACCAAAACTACCCCTTAAGACAATTATGTTGCCAATCAATCGTATCAAACCTGCTCAATTAAGATCACCCTTTTCAAACTTGCTTTTGGCATTTTGTCTTTCCTTATTATTTCACTTTCCATCTGGAGTAGACATATGTACGATTTCATAATGCATGCTAATGAAAAAGTGATTTAAAAAACGAATGGGATATGTCATTTGCAAATAAATTAGTTTTTTCCATTTTCATATTGATGAGTAAATACAATCTAATTAGCATACGTATATATACATCCATGGTTACCACTTACAAGGAAAAAAAGATATTTCTAACAAATAAGACCAAATATATATAAATACGCTTTTAATTCTCCATAATCGAAGGAAGCAACGCATTTTACCAAAAAAATTCAAAAAAATCAACAATTATAAAAAATCTGGTGCCCATACTTTTCTTCACAATGGGAACTTGGGTCACCTCTTACAATATTTAAGTTCCGCCAATTGAAACACAGTCACGTAATTAGTTATTTCCAATTAAAAGAATTTTTTTTTCCGCAAAAAAAGGTCAAATAAATTAAACTTTCCAAATCAGTGTGCTCCATTGTCAATTATATTTATCTCAAACATTTCCAATTAAAACAATTCTTTTTCAAAAAATAAAATAAAATAAATTAACAGTTTGCAAATTAGTCACTACTAAAAAACACCTCTTTTCCAACGGTCTTTTTCCAACGGTCAAGCCGTTGGAGCTAAAAGAAATGTAATTACCAATGGCCTAACCGTTTGAATAGTTGAAGATGTCAACCGGAACACATTTTCCAACGGCCTTGACCGTTGGAAAATGAATATAGTGAATTTGAAAATTTTGAGAAAAATTTAAAGTATTTGTGTATTTTTTCCAACGGCCAAAGCCGTTGGAAAATGAAGAAGAAGTTTTTCCAACGGCTTAATATAGTGAATTTGAAAATTTTGAGAAAAATTTAACGTATTTGTGTATTTTTTTTCCAACGGCCAAAGCAGTTGGAAAAAGAGAATGGTGACCTGTTGGAGATGTTTCCAACGGCCCATAGCTGTTGGAAAATGGAAAATGGAACGCACCGTATCATTTGGTTGAAAATTTATTACCCCCCAGCTCGCGATGCCCAGTTCATTGTCTTCGCTCTAACTTTTTCTCTCTCTCTACTGTTCTCTGCGATTCCACTCCACACGCACACACAGCACCAAAAATTCATCTCCCAGGCCAGATACGTGTTAATCGAGGACGACATTGTTAGATCTGGGCGTGAATCTACTCAATCTGTAGGTAAGTTCGTGGTTTAGGGCCGTAAAAACGGCGTTTTTGGTTTTTTTTTTCCTTTTGATTATCACGGTTTGATGATATTTGATGCTAATGGGTGGTATATTTTACTTGTTGTGGCAGCTTGCAAAACATAATAAATGCATTTGAAGGACGATTTGAGGTAAGTTTGTATTTTTAAATTTTTAATTTTTTTTCCGGTGAAATTGTGGATTATGTATATGAGTTTTTGGTTTGAAATATATGAAATGTATATGATTTTTAGTTGTTGATTGTTGGATGTGAAATGGTAATTTCAAATTTTAGGCCATTTTGTTAATTTTATTTATTAGTTTCGGGTTTAATTTTAAAATTTGTAGTAAGAACAAGAATAATAGTAATTACGATAATTAAAATAATTATTATACTTGTAAGAGTTGTAGTAGAATAATAATAATACCAATAATAATAGTAGTAATTGTAGTAATAGTACTAATAATAATTAAAATAATAATTAATGTACAAAGATTAGGAGTACAATAATTATAATACTGATAAGAATACAATTGATAATAATTATAACAATTATTATAGTAATATTCATAATAGTAATTAAAATAATTATTAATATACGAAGAGTAGTTCTATTATAATAATTGTAATAATAATAATAATAACAAGTTATTGTAATAATAATAATAATAATAAGTATTATTATTATTATAATACGAGTACTACTAAAATAATATGGCCAAAAATAATGATCGCAATCATAATAATAATTATTATTATTATGGTTGTAGTAATAATAATAATAGTAATAATATTATCATTAAAATAATAATTAATGTACAAAGATTAGGAGTACAATTAATAATAATTGTAACAATAATCATAGTAATATTCATAATAGTAATTAAAATAATTATTAATATACGAAGAGTAGTTCTATTATAATAATTGTAATAATAATAATAATAACAATTTATTGTAATAATAATTATTATTATTATAATTTTTTTTTTTTTTCATTTTTTCCAATTTCCAACGGCTCAATTTCCAACGGCCTAGGCCGTTGGAAATTGGAAAAAATGAAAAAAAAATTAAAGCCGTTGGAAAATTTCCAACTGCTCAGATTCCAACGGCTGACAATTGGAAATTCCAACGGCCCTCACTTTGACCGTTGGAAAATTGACTTCCAACGGTGGGTTTTCCAACGTCTTGTTTCCAACGGCTTCGCGTTGGAAATTTTAAAATTTCCAACGCCAAGCCGTTGAAAATAGCTGTTGGAAAAAGTGTGTTTTTTAGTAGTGAGTGTGATCTATTGTCCACTATATATAAGGCACGCATCTAGACAGTTTACAAAGCTTTTGCTCTAAGCAAGAAAAAGTGAGTATGTTGCATCTTTTGTTAAAGTTACCTCCCAACCATGTGTTTAAATCGATGAAGTTTGTCTATCGTTGATCGTACTACATTGGTTTTAGTTTCCAGATTTGTCATTTCAAGTAGCACATGTAAGTCTATGAATATTGGGTAAAGTTCTCAAGCAGATCTTGGTTTGCATGATATATGATCACAAACTAATACATAAACATTTGGCTAACAACTAATAACACATGTTAAGTTTTACACAAACATAGATTGCTAACTTGAAAAATGTTCTTTTTTTTTTCTCAGATTACTGGTGTGGTCATTGAATCCGCCAGCCTAAAAGTGAATGTCATACTTAATTAGGGTTCTAACCACATCTGGAGACTGGAAATCAAATTTAAAGTGAAAAAACACTCAAATTAAAGAAGAGGCTAGAATGGTAGTAATTTATTTTTTCGGGCTTTAATAAACATCTCTTGTTTGCACTATAAAATTGTGCACTCAATGTTATTTTTGCTGTCAATTCTTTTATGTTATCAATATATTCAAGTACAGAAGCACACTAAATTGGATAATATATAGCAAACCATTTGAAATGTGTTGAAAGAAGAATTATTAAGGATGATGATAACAATGAATATTAAATATTGCCTCGTAATTCTAGGGTCATCAGGTTATTGGTTTATGGCTCAATTTACATGACTTTATTTAGTAACTGATCTAAAAACTCAATATCCATATTTTTAAAGTTCAAATTTTAAGTCTCTAATGTTAGAACGGGGAATTATATACCAAAGAAATACCTACACTATTTCTTAAACCTTGGTACACTACTAAAAAACTGGTCTTTTCCAACTGTTTTTTTACCAACGGTCAACCCGTTGGTAATTACCAACGCGTGGAGCCGTTGGTAAAATTTTTCCAACGTGCACGCGTTGGTGTGTTTTTTTTTTTTTTTCGTTACCAACAGCTGAGCCGTTGGTATATTCCAACGGTTATGACCATTGGAATTAAGTTCCAAGTGTCACGCATTGGTAAGGGATTACAATAATTGGATCAAATCATGTGCAATATTTCCAACGGCTGAAAAAAAATCCCTGTACATTTACCAACGGTTTGGCCGTTGGAAACACAATAAATGAAATGATGCGTTTGATACTTATGTTTCCAACGGCTACGGCCGTTGGAAATTTTGTCTTTAAAATGCCCCCCCCCCCCCCCCCGGGCAGGTCGTCTTCTCCACGGCGCTGGTTTCGTTTCTTTCTCTCTCCTGCGCTTCGAATCTCGCACAGCACACACATTCACTTGTTTGCGTCGATTGGGACCGGAAACATCTTCTTTGAGGTCGGAGATTCGTGGATCTACTATCGTTTGGCAAGATCTGAAGGTTAATTAATTTTTTCCGGAAATTTTTTGATTTTTTTGGATGTATTTTTCCCTATTTGAGCTTCTTGGTTGATAATGGGTTAAAGATGTTGGTTTTTATTGCAGGATTGAAGTGATTTGGAGGTGTTTGAACAAAGTTAATATTTTGATTTGAGGTAACCGCGTTTATTTCAGATTTTTTGATTTTTTTTCCCCAATAATTACGTATTTTCGGATTATATTGTGTTAATTTGGTTTGAAATATGTGCAATATTTGTTATTTTGTGTTGCATTTGGTTGGAGATTTAGTTTTTAGGTTACCCATTACAATTGTTTTTTTATGTGCATTTTTTTACAATTTTTTGTCTATTTTCGGGATTAATTAGAAATTATGAAAAAATTAGTTTTAAGTGATTTGTTTAGGTAGTATATTTACATTTTGCAATGACAAAATATTGTAGAATATTTATATTTTTTTCATATGGTGAAAAATAATTTTTAAAATAAAATTAGATTTGCTAAAATCTTTCTAAAAAAATGATACTTCTCTTTTTGAAGTAATTGAAAAATGAATAAAATGTTAAACAAGTTAATATTAATATTAATCACAAGCATTAACTATTGGTTTATAAATATTAGAATCCATTATAGATATAGAAATTATTAGTAAATTTACAAAGATATAAATTATTTAGATAGATAAAGTTTATTAGAAGTAAATTTAATGTATTTAACGTATTATTAATAATCTCACGAACTCACCTATAACGTAAAATTGTAAATATTGCCGTCCAATGTATTTAAATTTGTTTATGTAAATATAATAAGTATTTTTTTGGTACTGTGTCTGAGTTCAACTCTTGTGGATGCTACTATGTTTCTTCTTTATGTTCCCTTTTTTATGGCAACTCTTTATGATTCATTTTTAAAATAATGAACTAACAAATTAAAATACTTAATAATGAAGAAAAATTAAAATGAAACTCGATCACTTTTTGAAATACCCAAAGGAATATACTCAACTACTTTTAATTAGGGAATGTTCACTTGAACCATATACTATTGCATTAGAACTTTTAATAACTCATTTCTGAAACAAATAAACAAATGAGGATTTATGATTAATGCAATACAATGTAATCAAATAAATGTTCTAGATTAATCTATAATTATATCAAATTTTCATAATTTAATGTAATAATACTTTCATTGTCCCGAAAAACCCAAATTTAAGTAATGATCAACTAGTTAGTGAACACTTGCATGCGTCGACCATGATAATACTACTAACATTATTATTATTAGAAGCAAGACTAATGTATGGCCAAGCTAACAATTTTTATTTAACGGCAAGAACAAATTTTATTAAAAATTTACTAGCTCCTTAAGTTTATTAACATAAGTTGTTGAAAAGATCGGAGCTTAATAGAGAAGTAAGCCGTTTAAGTATCAAACTAGAATTATTTTGTCATAAAGTGTTCCTTTTTTGTCGAACTAATCAATAATTCAAAACTATTTTTGCATAAAAAGTGATTATTTTAAACAATTATAGAATTATTGGAACTTTACACTTTAGAAGTTCAAAAAGTACTTTTAAAATAATTACCTGTGGGGTGATGTGTTTGTGTTATCTGTGAGGCTCATCCATTACCAGAAGAGGAACATCAAATATGTTAACAGTATTGCTATGAAACTCTTATATTTGCAAATGTTGTCTTTGGGTGTAACTCTCATATTTTAGGCAAGGCATTTAAAGTGGACTTTTAACGTGATGTCACAAAAAAAAAAAAATACCTGTGGATGACAAGCCCTTCTTTCACTTAATAGATTTCTATGTCATGTTTACCAATTTCATTTTATTGTTCTAATCATTTTGATGTGTTATAGTTTTGCACTGGCACTTTAAAGACAATAATAGCTTTTGTTGCACCTGTCAGGGGCATGAATATTCAAAACTAATGCTAGTTTTGAGTGCTTGTTCACACCAGTAATATACATAAACGTTATTTGGACAAAGAAGTGCAGATGTTTAAGGCATAGCCAAGTATAGCTGATTACTTATGTTTTTCATTAAGTGAAAAAATCCAACTCTTCTTGATGCATTCAGAGAAAGTGCACCAAAAACTGCCTAAAAAACTATCAAACAGATTATATGGTAGAATACTTACTTTAGTTTCAAAAAATGATCTCACAACTTAAACAAAGTTGATATTAATAAGCGATTAAGAAAAGCCAGTTCCAAAAAATCAAACTCATTGCCATATATATATATATATATATATATATATATATATATATATATAGGTCAATTTCTATACTCAACGATGGAAACTAGATATGTACAAAATATGTGTTGGCCTTATCTGAAATTTAAAAAAAATGTCTCAATTTAAAACAGTTATACATAAGTAAAAATAAATGATGCGTTAAGAGAGAAAAGATAATGACATGACGGTTATACATAACTATAATGAAAAAAATAATAATCTCTGTACCGTATTTTGTTTAAATTGATCGTGTACATTAATGATACTTTGTTTCATTTGAAGAAATTTCTTATATTACCAGGATATTAAGTTATTTTTCCCCCTTTTTCAGTTCCTCCCTGCATCTGTCTAGCGTGAAGAAGTACCCATTGTTTCTCCTGTCTGTTTGCAGCCGTTCGAGGTTAGTTTATAATTCTTTTCGTGTATAATTGAGAACGGGATGATTTTAAGGGAAATTGTTTTAATTACTAATATTGGTAATAAAACGGAAATACTTCTCACTATGGTTTGAACACTGTGGCTTTAGATTTGAATATGCAATTTATGTTAATTATTTGTTATCTGTGCATATTTTTTCTTCTGTATTATAGTCAATATGTAATTTCTTTGTGCGTTGTGTATATTATTTTATGGCATGATTATTTGTATAAGTTCATGATAATAGGTGTAGTTATGGTTTAGTTGGAGTGCTTTAGTGTAAATGGTTATATTATGTCATGGTGTATTGATAATAAAACTTTATTCATTATAATAAAACCATGTTTTAGTAATATGACAATAATAATGCAGAAAAAATACCTCGTAAAGGAATTTGGAGACCAATAGAGAAAATATTAAAATAAATAAATTAGGACCACTGAAGAGGAGGAGTCACTGTCATTTGAAGAAATCCAGGTAGCCTGATTGTACCAAACATGACTTTAACGCAAACTTCTTCCTAACCCTAACCTTTACCTTATACCATACATCTACACTTAAACCCAACACAATATACCTAAACTTGTAAACCCTAAATACTTAGGATCAGTATATATAACAAAATATACATACAATTTAATGAGAGCTCAAACATTCTAAGGTCTTATCCAATGGTTACTAGAAAGGATTTTATTGTGCAAATCCTACCCCAACTTTTATGTTCTAACTACAAGATTAAATTATTGTCTTAAATTTAACTTATTATTTCTTACCCTTGATCACATTGTACATGAGTTTACTTAACTTGATGGCTTAACTTATTAAGCTAAAATAGCTTAATCAAGGTACTTAAAAGCTTAGTAAATCCTGGCTTTGTAATAAAATATCCTTTAAAAATTATGAATTTAAGTACTAAGAACAATGACAGTAATAAGAACAATAATGATGACCGTACGTTAATCATAAGAACAACTAGATTGAGAATAAACTTTGTCTATCTAAAAATACTGTAAACTTGAGAGGGTAAACATTGAAGCATACTTTTGTTATTTTTAGTAACTCAACCTAAAACTTTAGTACGTATATCATTTAATAGATTGAGGTGTTTATGATTACGAACAGATTTTGTGTGTAATGGAATCCGCCCGTAGTTGGATGTATAGTAACCATTTCTTGCCTGGCCGAATTGGTTACACACAACAGTGGGAGTCCGGGGTGGAAGAATTTATATCATTTGCTGTATCCCACCCTGAAACTATGAGCGGGTTATGCATTCGCTGTCCTTGTCGAAAGTGTAAGAATTTGCAGTTTAATCAGGCCGATGAGGTCAGAGTTCATCTGTACAAATGGGGGTTTACGCCTTTTTACTTGAATTGGACCGCACATGATGAGCCATTTAATGAAGCATCAGATACGGCTCCAGGTGTGGGTGGGTTTAGGGAGTTTGACCAGGGGTGTTCGACGAATCCATATGAAATGATGGTATTAGATGCCGTTGGGCCTAGTTACAATCAATTTCCGGAAGACAATGTTGTGAAGCCGAATGAAAGTGCTCAAAATTTTTTTAATCTGTTGAATTCAGCGTCAACTCCTTTATGGGATGGGTGCGAAAGTCATTCTGAGTTATCTGCTGCTGTCCGCCTTCTCAACCTTAAGTCTGAGTATCACATGTCACGAGGATGCTTTCATGGCATTGCCCAACTAATGAAGGAGACCCAACCAACAGATAGTAAGATGCCATCAAATTGGTATGAAACTAAGAAATTAGTTTCCCAGTTGGGTCTGTCTCACGAGAAAATTGACGTCTGTGTGAATGATTGTATGTTGTTCTGGAAAGATGACAGTACCAATCGTATTTGTAAGTACTATGGGTCTGAGAGATATAAGCCAAAAAAGAGAGGTCGTGGTAAAGATCAACCGAGGAAAACCATGCATTATTTACCACTAAGCCATCGTCTGCAACGCTTATTTGCGTCATTGGCAACAGCTGAGTAGATGAGGTGGCATAAGGAGCAAACACAGGTCCCAGGTGTGTTAAAACATCCATCAAATGGTGAAGCTTGGAAACATTTTGATCAGACCTCCATGGTTTGCTTCGGAACCACGAAATTTCAGATTGGGTTTGTGTGCCGATGGATTTACACCTTTTGGACCATCTGGGAAACAATACTCTTGTTGGCCTGTGATCGTTACTCCGTATAATTTGCCCCCTTGGATGTGCATGAAAAAACCCTACATGTTCATTTCGTTGTTGATTCCAGGTCCACGTAGCCCAAATCATAAGATTGATGTTTATCTACAACCTCTCATAGATGAGCTACGGCATCTGTGGTTTGATGGCATCGAAACATGGGATGTGTCATTGAAACAAAATTTTATTCTGCGAGCAGCATTAATGTGGACCATAAATGACTTTCCGGCTTATGGCATGCTATCAGGGTGGATGACACATGGGCGATTGTCTTGCCCTATTTGTATGGGTGAAAGTAAGGCATTCCAACTTAAGTATGACGGGAAAATTTCTTTTTTCGACTGTCATCGGCAATTCCTCCCCCGGAACCACCCATATAGAAGGAATTGTACTTGCTTTAAGAAAGGGAAATCAGAAAAGTCATTGCCTCCTCCGCGCTTATCAGGTGAAGATATATTTGAAAGAATCTCATGGATACCATCAGTTGGTAACGATGGTCCACAAAATCAACCGTGTGATTATGGAAAATCACATAATTGGACGAAGCGAAGCATTTTCTGGGAGTTACCATATTGGGCCACGAACTTAATACGACATAATCTTGATGTTATGCATATTGAGAAGAACGTATGTGAGAATATATGGAATACTGTGATGGATGTTAAGAACAAAACGAAAGATAATGTGAAAGCACGGAAGGACCTGGAAATTTATTGTAATCGGCAGGAGTTAAACATGGTTCCACTTGATGATGGTCGTTCGTTCAAACTAAAGGCAAGGTTCACATTGGATGTTAACCAAAGGCAAGATGTGATCGCCTGGGTAAAATCATTACGACTCCCTGATGGATATGCCTCGAATCTTGGGAGATGTGTTGATACAGCTGGTTGCAAT
This sequence comes from Aquilaria yunnanensis, assembly GCA_039654915.1. NCBI lineage: Eukaryota > Viridiplantae > Streptophyta > Magnoliopsida > Malvales > Thymelaeaceae > Aquilaria > Aquilaria yunnanensis. Next base: position 18,370,811 of record CM077593.1, read on the forward strand.
ATATATGGTATGAAGAGTCATGATTGCCACGTTATAATGCAAAGGCTTCTCCTCATTGCCCTCGAAGCGCTACCCGACAATATTTGGAAGCCATTAACGGAGTTAAGCCTATTCTTTAGAGACTTGTGTTCTCCAGAGTTACATGAAAATCAGTTGTTTGTGTTAGAGGAAAATATTCCAATTATAATTTGTAAGCTTGAGAGAATTTTTCCTCCAGGGTTTTTTGATGTCATGGAGCATCTCCCAGTTCACTTGCCCTTTGAAGTAAGGGTTGGAGGACATGTTCAGTACCGATGGATGTATAAATTTGAGCGGTGCATGCATGACCTAAAAATGAAGGTTTCTAATACTGCTCATGTTGAGGGATCGATATGTGAAGCATACCTTATAGAGGAAACTTCCATCTTTTGCTCTCATTACTTTGAGTCCCATGTTCCCAAAATGATGAACCGCGTACCGAGAAATGACGATGGTGGTCCTGTCCAATGTAATGGTGACTTGTGGACCATATTCACTTTTCCGGGACGACCATATGGTGCATGCCGCTATAGATTCCTCACGGACGATGAACTCAGACTTGCAACCACATACGTTCTTCTAAACTGTGCTCAGATTAGGCCATACCTAAAGTAAGTGTCTAACATTGACTATGTAAAAATTCAGTACTACTCATCAAACAAAACTAACATACTTTTATTGTTTCTGTTATTGGCCACAGTATGTTTGTGGACATGGTCAGGGAAACTGCACCTGAGATAACAATGTCCGAGATGGACATACACATTGAAAACAATTTCTCAGCCTGGCTCCGACAATATGTATGTGTGCTTTTAGGACAGAATGTATTGCAATATGTTAAGTTATAAAAGTCTTCATATATGTTGTCCTAAATTGAAATATGTTTTACATAGGTTGATGACCCAGGTAACAATATTGACGATACCATCTTGTGGGATTTTGCATGTGGGCCCTCACGGCGAGTTCAGACATGGCCGGTGTATTTCACAAATGAGTACAAGTTTCACATAAGTGAATGGGGGAAGGACAAATCAACATTTAATAGTGGAGTATGCATACGCAGCACGGGTGCAAGTGAAGTTGAATGTGATTTTTATGGTATATTAGAAGAAGTCATTCAACTCGAATATCCCGGCTTTCCGCATAAGAATGTTGTCTTGTTTAGGTGCAACTGGTTTGACCCAACACCTGAACGTGGAACTCGAATGCATAAATAGTTTGGGTTAGTTGAGATCCGGAATAGCCGCAGATATCAGAAGTTTGAATCCTTTCATTCTAGCATCACAGGCTGACCAAGTTTACTACACACGATATCCGAGTAAGTCACGTGAAAGAAACGGGTGGTCAGCTGTTATGAAGATAAAACCTCGATGGATAATACAGGCTGCAGTTATGGACACGAATGACGTGTATCAAGACAGTGCATCCGTTAATTGTCAAAGAATTGAAGATGACCCAATTAAGGAGTTAGCTGACCCGGGTGTCGGTGATGATATTAAAGAAGATGTACTTGAGGAGGGGGGATCTAATGGCGAAACAGAGGATGGTGAGGAGTTTATATCGAATGACAGTAACTCTGAAGAGTCCGAGGAGTTTGAGTCGAATGACAGCAGTGGGTCTGAATGAATGATTAGATAACATGTATTAGGAACAATGGTAACCTGTAATTTTTATGTATGTCATGGAAATATCTGAGTACGTTTATGTACCCCTAATATTGCACAATATATGTCAGTAGATATATGTTATGTTTAATTCACCAACTTACTGAAAAATAAATGCAGATGCCTCGTAAAGGGGATAACACGTATAAACGCCGACCTGGGAAAGGACCATTTGCGCAGTTTAAGGAAGTAATGGAACCAATACTTAATGAACGACATAGGATGGGTTCTTCATCCCGGGCACAGGAGGATGTTGGTGTGGAGACGCAGGGAACAACAGTGCCACCCACGCAGGTCCCCTCACATGAGCACCGAGCTGACGGCGGTGGAGGCACGCCATCTGGACATGGATCTAGTGCGCGGCACCTGAGGCACCCCATAGTGCCGACCCATCCCTCAGATGATGATATACATATTGATGACATCCCATCATCGATGTCACAGACAGCAGGTCGACCGCGGATGAGGATATCCCCACATGGTAACACGTAAGTGATAAATACCAGACACAAGTATTAATATTAGTGAGAGAATACTTTACATGAAATCATTCTTTGAAACTTAAGTCCGATAATTTAAACATCATAGATTCATTCCAGCTGCGGCGACACGGTTAGTGACACCATGTTTCACCACACATTTCAAACCATATTCTGATTGGTCCTCCGTCTCTCCATCAGACTTGCAGCAATGGTGGCATGTTTTTGAGGTATGACAATAATATTACTATGATAATGATGTAATAATGTTATAAGATATAGAATGGTATTTTCCCATGCTAATAGTTTAAACATATTAACCTATATAGAGGAGCTGTGAGTGGGATCCCATACACCATAATGAGGTGTATCGGGTTTGGAATGTATTGGGAGCACAGCATTACAGAAGCATGATGTCAGAAATTTGGCTTGTGAAAGATCCGGTTAAACGTCGAGCGAAGGCGAACTTTATGTCAGATGCTGCATATGCGGAGATGGAGGCATATTGGGCGAGTCCTGAGTTCATTCAGAAGTCCACGAAGTTCAAGGCAATGCGAGCAACAATGACTGACGAGGATTCACAGTCTGGCTTTTGCAGCGCGACATATGTTGGGGGATCTATCTCGATGTCTGCACATCGAGAACAAATGGTATGTATGCTTTAATGTTCTTTCAAACAACATTTTCAGATACTAATGAAATATTGTAACATATTAATGTTGGTTTTCATTCAAATAGAGAGAGAGAGATCCTGAGAAGAAGGGCCCTGGCTTGTTTAAAGTCCTTCAAGCGACACATAAAATTAAGAATTGGAAATATGTTAGTAAGCGCTGTGGAGAAGTTGCTGTAAGTAGTAAAAGTCGTTTGGTTGCAGAATATTCTTAACTTAATTACTATGTTTTACAAATTATGACATGACTAAATGTATTTTATGACGTTGCTGTAGACTCGTATCAGTGCAGATATTGAGGAGCAAACACAGCAAGAGGATGGAATAGAGGCCATTGATGAACTAGCAATCATTAGTACCGCATCTGGCGGTAGAAGGAGAGGCCGTGTATTTGGATTAGGATCTGAGCAGTGTGCTATACCGGGAAGCCGACAGCCAGGTCCCATCCCGCCTATCGACATCACACAGACACCGCAATTCAACGAGTAAGTACAGAAGATGATGGCGGAGGAGAATGTGCGAAGGGATGCGAAGTACGAGAGGAAGCTCGAGAGGATTAAGAGGAGACAGAGAGCAGAGATGGAGGCTCAGAGAGCCGGATTGGAGGCAAACCGGGCTCAGTTGGAGATTATTTGTCGTTCACTAAACCTTCCATGCCCGCCGGCACAACCAGTTCCACATTATCCTGATGACTCGGAGTCAGAGGATGAGGAGATAGTCGGGACTTCGTGATGGGCGTCATCAACAGGTTAGCGCATTTCTGCAGTTCTTGTGTTAGAGCCCTAGACATAATTATTTTTAGACCTAAATCAGACTGACTTGATATTTATGAAATGTGTAAGCCGTTGAATGTTGAATGCTTTCTTTCAGACATATCTGTTATTGCTTTAATTATGCTGTAGTTGAGAATATTTTATTTCAATTACGTTGGCATAGTTGTGTAATGTTTATTGCTGAGTAAAGCCGGGCGTACTTTTGAATTGTTATTTTACTTTTGAATGTGGATTGAAACAGGGAAAAATATGAAACAACCGAAACCTGGAACGTTTAATATACATAACGAACACGCAAATGTGAAACAAACCAACTTCCACGAAGGGTCAGTACCAACGGCTTCATAACAGCAACCTTACCAACTTCCGGCAATTGGTAATTACCAACTGCTGACAGTTGGTAAGTTACCAATTGCTGGCAGTTGGTAACCCATTTACCAACGTGCAGCAGTTGGTAGTTACCAACTGCCGGAAGTTGGTAAGTTACCAACGGCCGACAATTGGTAAATTACCAACGGCGAGCAGTTGGTAACTATAACTACGCGATGGAAACCGAGTCCTTTAAATGACCGTTGGTAATTACCAACGTGTATTTTACGAACGTGTATACGTTGGAATTTACGAACGTGTTATTAGTTGCGTGTTGGTAAAAAATTTTCCAACGTATCGAAAACCAACTGCTGGTAAATGGCAGTTGGTAATGTCGGTTATTTTAGTAGTGGTACTATTGTTGCCGTATGACGTTGTTTGTCACAAGAGAGTGTTAGATGTGATTATATATTAAAGCCATGTATCAAGGGTTCTCTGCTGGGCTAATGAAAATAATTAAAACTTGCTTATTCGGTTCAAAAAAGAACTTGACTATTTAGTTGATAAAAGCTTTTCCAGTGATGTTTTTAAAGACATATTTAGTTGCTCCGAAAAAAGAAAAACACAAAAAAATTCATTAAGAATATTTGAGAACAAAACCAATTTTCAAAGACAGATAGAAGTATTTTATGGAAAAAAAAAATTGACAAAACCATCCTAAACTATCGTGAGGAGAAACGAACCATGGACGGCTTTACCCAACAATGGATATTAGTGGAGTTTTCAATAGCAACAATGGTAAAAACCACGCTAAATGTGTGAAATTAAGAGAAAGAGATTAGGGGGGGGGGGAGAGAATATCTTGTGTGCAATTTTTATTTAATTTGTATATCAATTAAAACTCTACAACTTAAGAAATCCAAAAAAAAAAAAACACATGAACCAATTCATTTTAACTTAATTCAATTTAATAAAAAATGACTTATTTTTATTTTTATATTTGTTATCAGAAACCAATTTTAGTTGAATACCAATATTATATAGGTGTGATAATCCATTTAAATTAAAATTTTAATAATATCATAATAATTTTATAATCAATCAATTATTACCCCTTAACAATTTTGGTTTTGAAATGCAATCGGTTGAGGGAAAAAAAAAGTAAAAACAAAAATAATTTATTTTTAATTAAGTTGATTTAAGTTAAAATAAATTAGATAAAGTTGTTGTTAAAATATTCTTCTTTTTAGTTAGGCAGAGAAAAAGTTCATAAAAAATTAATTACTTTTTAAAATATTTTTATACAATAGATTATTAAGTAGATAGCTTTTAAATAGTATTGATTTAGAATGAAAAATAAACAAAATTGAAAATAATAAGTTTTTCAATGAGCTTTTAAATCAAGAAAAAAAAAAAGAAGAAAAATAAGTCTATCGCACTTAAGTACCAAACATTCTTACCGTATTAAGTGAAGGTTTTAAACTTTTATAACTTATTTTTACGTACTTTGAAAAAATTATTATGTAAAGAATTGTTCAATTAGGAATTTGCCCAGTACTATATTAAACATATTTATAAAATTTTTCTTACCTAGAAAACTCTATTTTGTTATGACTATATTCTATGTTTTTGGGCACATGTTACTGTTGAAAAAAAGGGTTTTACTCATATTTAGTAAATTCTTATTTTGTAATAGAGTGTATTATTTGTACTTGAATAATATCAAAGAAAATAATACTCTCTCCGTCCTGTTATACTTGAAATGTTTTGTTCGGCACACCAATTAAGGTGTTTACATTTTTGTTCCCGCTTTTCCTCATTCTGCCCTTTTTTTCCTCTGTTCTTTGTCTTCCTTGAATTGTCGATCAAGCCAAATTGCCAGTCAAGTCAAATCATTGATTTCATGTCAGCCCAATCTCCTCACCTTGATCTATTTGTAGCCCCCGATGTCCTCGCCTCACCTCACATCCACTCCTCCCCGCAACCCAACCTTCCTGCCACCTTGACCCACGGCCTCTTCATCGCCTCTCAGATCCTTGACCCACATCCTTCTCTCACCACCTCGAGCCACGGCCTCCTCTCACTACCTTGACCCACGCCATCAGTGGTTATATAATCATCCTTGCCCACTAATTGTCGATTTTGCCCACACCTTCAATTGTGAATCGCCCTCATTAGCCACCAATTTGGCCCATGCCGTCAATCGTTAATCCCGAATTCAATGGCAGAGGAAGAGAGATGAAGAGATAAATCGAAACTGACTTAGGAAAAAATGGGTAAAATAGAAAAATAAATATAAAAAACCTACTAAAAAAAGAAATATTTCATCCTTTTTTGGACATCCTAAAAAAAAAATGTTTCATCTTTTTTTGAATGGAGGGAGTATTACAAATTGGTGTTTCTATAATGTAAAGTCAGGATCATATTTGCCCTATAAAACAATGCATAAAAACAAATTTTAAATAATTTTTTGTATTAAATATTCTTAACGCTTACCAAGGAATCAATCAATTTAGCATTTAATTTCAAAAATAAAGGAATCAATTAATTTTGACCAAAATGTAAAATAGTTCCGTCTACCAAGTTAGTTGTAACATTTGTCTACTATATATAAATAATTAATTTCTTTTTACTATTTCACATTTATTTCTCTCATTCACGTTTCTCTACCTTAATTCCACCTGTAACTTTTTGTTTCTTTTAAATCATGGCTTTTATTGTTGTATCGTATGTTTGCACTTATATGATATGGATTTTTTTTCCCATTTTGCAATTGTTTTCACGTCAAGTCATTTTCACATAGGATGAGAAACAAATAGTATAAAGAAAAATAAATAATCAATGGCGTGCAAAACAAGAGTCTAGGATTATACTTTCTAGAATGGTGATGTAAAAAAATACTCAACCCAATCATATTCATATCCTTTCTGAATCCAGTTATCTAAACCCGAACCCAATATTACGTTTAAAGTCATGGAGGTGATATGAGTTTAACTTATCCTACCCGACTTTACCTGCATTCCTGTTACATTAGTATATTTATATTCAAAATATGATTTTATTTAAAAAATAAAATTATAATTTAACATAAATTATCTTATACTCCCTCTGTCTCATATTCTTTGTAACACTTTCTTTTTTGAGCCGTCCCAAATTCTTTGAAACATTTCCTCATTTAGTAAATTTTTTATACCCATTAACCACAATATCCTTATCTCAAGTCTCAACCCCACTTTATCTTTGACCGGAGTTTCTTTCTTCCTCTATTTCTCAAAGTCCTCTCATTACTACTCTCACAATCTTTTCTTCCCTCCAAATCTCTCTACCACCGACTGGGGATCTTAAATCTAACCGACACCCTCACTAAGGATCCCGATGTCATTTCTGTGACCAAGTTGATCAGAGCCAATTTTAGCTTCTGCATTTTTTGTGAATCTGCCCTATCGAGTCGATGAACGATGGCGGGGAGGTCGGGGGACGAGGAGATTTGTAAGTTGAGGTCCAAGTAAAAAGGTGACGGATCGAGGTGACAAATCAGAGGATCTCCAATCAAGGGGTTGTTGACGACAAATTGAAGGATCTCGGATCAAAGCATTGTTGGTGATGAATCAGATGACCTCCGGTTGAGGAGACGCAGGCAACAAATCGAAGCAAGGATCTCCAATTGAGGATACCATTTCACTTCTTGCCAGCTTCAGATCCTTTCCAGTGGCAAGGTTTGGCCAAATAATAGTGATAAAGATGGTGGCCAAAGACGAATACGAAGGTCAAAGTAAGCGATGGAGCCTAAAGGCAAAGGCTGAAAATGGCGGGCAAAGAAGAAGATGAAGATGAAGGCTAAAGGTGGAGGTAGAGTCGAGCCAGACAGTGACTGAGGCAAAAAATGGAAGGCATATGGGAGATGAAGGCCATGGCTAGCGCCGTTAAGGAGATTGACCAGGCAAATCTAAGGGTAAAATAGGAAAAAAGCCAAAAACTGACTTGGCCTAAAATTTTGTGCAAATCCGTTTGTTTAAACAAATCGGGACGGAAGGAGTATTATTTTAGTTTATGATTTTTTAAGTATTCATTAGTTGCAAATATACACATTCTTTTGAATGTATATATATATATATATATATATATATATAAGAAAGTCTAAAAAAATCAAACATATGTCTTAAAATGGATTAGTGGATAGTACCCATCTACTTAAGGGGCGGATACTATTCGAACCTGATTATTTGAAGGGAGGGTTTAGGATTAGCTATATTCGGCCTAAATTTGGCCTATTGAGATCCCTAATCCACATTATTGTTTAGTTCTTGATTCCTTTTTGTTTGCATGTTACTCTCCTAAATTGTATCTCATCTTCATTAAGCCAGTTATTTTTATCGCACATTATTTTCTATTTAGTAAGTTGCACCAAAAGTCTTAAATTTTTAATTTTCATTGTAAATTATTCTTCAATCTCAATTTTGTTGCATATTGGTCCCCAACCTTTATAATTTGTTGCATATTAGTCTCTAGCCTTAATCAAGACTAAATTAACTCAGAAACATGATTTACAAATAAAAAAATTGATAATTTAAGTTATTCATTAATTATCAAAAAATTATTGAACAAATTGAATTTTTAGGAACACAATTACCAAACAGTTTAAATTAGAGCTTAAAAATTGATATTAGATGGATACATAAGTGTTAGAATTCAAAATGTTTGGCAAATGTCTTCTCATGAATTTAATACATACAATAATTTTTTAGTAGTTAATAGACCACTTAAATAATCAGTTTTTCCTCTTTGTAAACCAAGTTCATGTGCCAATTCAATCTTTTCTTAATGCTAAAAACAAATATGTAGTAAGTTGTAAAGATTTGAGGCCAATATGCAATGTAGTATTGATAATAGATATGTAGATTTGGCTATAGCACATGTAGTACTCGAATTGCAATCTAGTATTGATAACAACTGCTAGCAAGATACAAAGTTATAAATTAGCAACTCATTTAATCTTAAGTTAACTTAATCTAAAATGATTTATTTTTTTATTTTTATATCTTTTTTGCCTGAACCCAATTTCATTTAGAAGACAATATTATGTGAGTGTAACAATCTATTTGAAATACAATTTTCATGATCTTATTATTAAATTTCTACTAATTCTTCTTTTTTTTTTAATGCATAACAAAGAAAAAAATATAAAACATTTGATAGTATCATAAAAATTTTATAATAAATGGATTATTTCATTTAAATAATATTAACTTTTAAATAAAATTATTTTTAAATAAAAAATATAACCATAAAAATAAGTTATTTTTAATTAAATTGACTTAAGTAGAAATGAAAATTGACTCATAACTTAGGAGACTTATATTATGATTGCGGTTCTTTCATTAAATGTTCTCGGGTTGGATATTTTAATGAAGATATGGTATTTCGTGAGGAAATAAAGGGAGGTGAGTGAGACGGACCAGAGACGCTGAGCCAAGAGGCTGGCAGTGGAAGAGTCATTGTCATCTTTGGCTTAGGATGGCAAACATGAGAGCGAGGCGTTGCTGGGAGAGGGAGGAAGATAGGAGACGGGCAGAGAGAGGTGAGGCTGAAATCGCAGGCACTTGCATCCGAGTGCAGGAAGCTGAGAGAGGAGAGAGATGCAAGTGCCTGCCTTTTCAGCCTCACTTCTCTGCCCTTCTCGTGTCTTCCTCTGCTCTTCACCAATTCCATGCATTTCCTCCCTTACCTTCTCTATCCTCCCCTCCATCTTCCTCATCTATCTGCTCCTCTGTTTCACAAATTTTAACATCATGAACATTAACAACCGAACTGGTCAATTCAAGTATGTTGGAAATTAAAGTATCCACTTCACATAAAAGTCGATGACTGTTATTCAGTATAAGGCAATCAAGTAAACACGTTTAACCAAGTATTGTCTCATAAAGTACAACCTGCTGCTTTCGTTGCATTTTTCGCTTGAGCGACGTGGGGGACAACCGCTTGGCTGCCGGCCGTCGTTCATTTGAACTGTTTCCGGTGCGGGTAACGCCATTTAGCTCTCGCCGGAAAACACCTGTATACAAATTGTAGGTTTATTTATTGCGATGCCCTGTTTTCCTCCCATACATGTTGGTCATGTATGGACACCTATAAATAGACCCCTTTCATCGTTAGTCGTAAGTCGCCGGTGAAGAAAGCAAATATAATAAATCAAGTAGGTGAGTTGGCAATTTTTTAGCAGGTTTTGGAGATTAACTATTTGTCATCATACGTAGACAGAAACTTGTGAAAATACTCAACTTTATTATTATTATTATTATTATTATTATTATTATTATTATTACTTTTCAAAAGAATTCTATCATTAAAAAAAACGAAAAAGAGGGCAAAGACAGAAATTGTACGAGGGTTGATAGTTTAGAATAGTTTAGGATAGTTTAGAGCTTTCAATAATTTTTAGACGCATGAGATATCTCCGAAAAGGTTCTCCGTTGTTGAATATGAGATTATGAACATGAAGTAGAATTTCTAGTTCTGTTCGCAGGCAGCTGGTGAGATTGAGAACGAGTCCGCCGCCTGTAAAAAAGCGACTGTTTTGTTATCTACAAAACCATCGGGTTCTAGACTTCTAGTTGACTAGTTCTACATCTCATTAAAGACCTTAGGCAAAAGTCCTCTGTTGGCTCCTAAACTTCACATTTCTGCCACTTGGCCCTTCATTTTTCCTTTTCATGCCCAACTATTCCTAAACTTTTGCTGATGTGCTGAACTATCCTTTCGAAATTCGAATACTCAATTAAAACTTGAATTAAATTCCGGTTTCCAAAAGCGCATTGAACAAAATTCCATTCTTTGGATGTTATGTTGAAGTGTACTACCTTCTACTATGAGTTTTTAGTTTGAATATTAACTTGTTCAAAATGCAATTTTGAGTGCTCAAGTTTAATTTAATTCTCAATTGACTCTCAAATGTACTCATAGGCAGGGATGACAATTGGGTGGGTCAGGTCAGGTTTAGGTCAGGTTATTCAAGTTCAGGTTTAATTGGGTCAGCATGTATTCGGGTTCAGGTCGGGTCATTTGGGTTTGGGTTGATTTCGGGTTGAGTATATTTCAGATTCGGGTTGGGTCAGTCTGGGTTTATTTGGGTTCCGATCGAATCAGGTCGGGTTATTGGGTCTTCTACCAGATTCAACTTTATTGTCAGATTTACTTGATTCACTGATGCATAAGTAGAAATTGCTGAATCGCTTTAATTTTTTTGTTTAATTTTGATTAAAATTTAATTTAACTAGATATAAAAAATATATAAAATTTATGAAGATATGTTAATATGTAATTTCTTTAATAAAATACTACATCTATGTCAAGTTCTTTGTAACATTCACTATTCAATAATTAATCTATAATTTTTTATTTTTAATATTTTAGTATATAAATGAAAAATGATTATATTAAATAATAAATAAAGACCTATAGTTTCTAAATATATAATTTTTAAATTCTTTTCTAACAAATAATCTCCCTCCATCCTATTTTCTTTGCTTCATTTAACTTTTCTGACTAGTCTGACTTGAATTTATTTATATTATATTTATTAAAAAAATTAAAAAAATATATATTTAAAAATCATGTATAAATTTTTTTATGTATATATTAAATTGTTGAAAACAAAAAATTATAGATTAATTGTTAAAATATGAATGATGCAAAGAATTTGAGGCAGATGAAGTAATATAAATAAATTCAATTCAAACTATTCAAAAAAGTCAAATATTTTAAAGAATATGAGATGGAAAAAGTACTATAATTTCTAAAATCTAATTATTTTTATCTTTATATCACCGTTTCACTAATCATTTCTCATAGTTCTCACTCGTTCACTCCACAATGTAAAACAGATCAATAGAATAGAAAAACTTATTTACATATATTAAATCATAATTTTTCTAAAGTCTTTACTGACCATATATTTTATGTTAATTTAAGTTAAAATCGGGTTTTATCGGGTTTAGTCATCGAGTCATTTCATGTTCGGGTCAGGTTGGGTTCGGGTTTTATCGGGTTTCACTTCAATTGGGTTTGAGTTCAGGTTCAGGTCGGGTTCGGGTCGTTAACTTTTTTTGTCAAATTGGGTCATGTCGGGCTTGAGTTTAGATGGGTCAGGTCAGGTCTTCGGGTCGGGTCAAATTTTGCCACTGGTGTGAGAAGATGAACTCTCCATCGACTTATGCTTTCCTCTTGAAGCCATGGGTCATGAACTAATAGTAATGGTTAATGCAAAATTAAGAGAAGATTATGAAGATATTAGGCAGAGATTAGTAAGAAATTTGGAAAAGATTAAGAAAAAAACTTAAATGCTTTAGAGAATATAGTAAAGGCAGAGGCAGGAGAAAGATTAAGTGATAGTGTGAGGATAAAATGAAAATGACATTGATATTTATAAGGGAGGGCAAAAAATTATTTGGACAAAAAAGTCTTTAAAATTTAGTTGTTAAGAGAGGTGAAAATGAAATTTTAGGAGCTAAAATGGATCAGAAAACCATTGAAGGGTATACTTTGTAATTAACCCAATTAATTTTTTTTTTTTGCAGGTATCCATTGAAAGAGCCGCTAGGGGGCGCTCTAAGCCCATACTAGACCGGCCGGCCCTGGGCCGGGTCAATTCGACGGGTCGGGTTAGGTTTGGTGTTGGGCCGAGGCAGTCCATTCTGCACAATCCTCTCCCTTCAAACCCATATTCTGCCCCCATATTTTTTGCAGGTTTTGTCGGGCCGAATTTGACTGGGATGGGCGGGTTTGACTTGCAGGGCCGGTCCCAGTTTGAGCCGGGTTGAACCGGCCCCATGTCTCACCCTAGTTGAAGGGGCATGGACGACGGTTGGTGATCCCACAATCTGCACTCTTGTCTTTTTTTGTTCAGTTTTTCAATTACTGTTACAAAAAAAAAATGCATTTACATAATTATCTTAGCTAGTGTTTAAATCTCCCCACTTTAACTTGTACGGTGAAATTCGAGAAAATATCAAATGTGGCTTAACCAGTAACCACATTCAGGTTCTGTAAGCATCAAGTGATTTTCATACCTTTTAAACTATCATGTATATCATTACCTATATACTTGTAAGTATACTTTTGAGTACAAAGAACAAAATTGGTTGTACTTTGTCCATCTCAAATTATTTCACTTTTTCTGTATGTTTATGTTTATGCGCACCAAAATGTTTGACGGTTTTCAATAATTACGTATAATCTTACCAAATATATAATTCCAATTATGTAACAAATGGTGATTGTTGTAATTATAGTAGTAGTTGCTAAATGGTAATAATAAGTTAATGCTACAGAACATTAATGATATTTACCAGAAAAATGAAAAATAACAAAAGCACTGAAGCATATACTACTTGTGTGTGTGAACTGGTTAAAACATGAATGGCTGCTCGTTCTTGGGAAAGTAGGTTGATCCAATATCCTAACAAAAGTAAAGCGCGAAAGTATAATAAAAAATGTCTATCTCTTTTTTACCTTTGATTAAAGTTGTGTACTAAATCTAAAAAAATTGAAATGGTGGTGAAGCGACAAAGTCATCGTTACTCGTTTTACGAAAGGTGTAAAAATGTTTCCCTCCAAGCCAGTAGAAGGCAATTTCTCATTTATTGGAGAAAGAAACACATTCCGCTCATAAAGGCCAAGAAAAGAAAGAAAATTGAAGTTTTATTCATTGATAAAGTCAGTTTTGATCTTATTTCTCAAAATGGATAGTTTTTGCCATGTTGGACTTGGATACTTCTCTATCAATATTAGCCGCTGTTGATAAAAAAGAAAAGCTAATCTACATGATTGACCGGCAAAGCTTGAACCAATTCTACTTTGGCACCTACTTTTTTATTTCTTTAATATTCGCATAGTTAATCACCATGCCGTTTAATGTGGGCACACACGGGAAATATAACAGTAAATTTATGAAATGAAATAAATAAATGTAAAATGTAGTTATTCATTCATCTGTAGAAGGATTGATATGACACTTTACCCTCTTGTTTTAGAATATAAACTTTGTCTCCTATCTTTATTATATTGTCTGATAACAATTTTTAAAATCTTAATTTAAACTATACGATAATTATTTTTCAGTAATGGTCAATTTGTATGATAATTATCTTACAGTTAATGAACATTTTAAATTATCAATTTTTTTTCTTTTTATAAATGTAAAATAATTTTTTTAAGATGGTAAAGTATAATGGAGGGGTAAAATGTAATATCACATAAACTTCATAAGCAAATTATAATTAATCGTTGAATTGAGGGATATTTCAAAATTTGAATCCTCTTTCAATAAAGAAAGTCTATTATTTGTTTATTCTAATGCCATACCGAAAAAGTGTGAATTAGATTTTCTATATAAGAGTATTCAATTAAAAACAGAAAGGAAAAAAGAAAATTGTTCTAATATGCATGCAATAATTAAAAGAACCTCTGTTTTTTGTGTGGGATAGATTAATTTTTATAATTGGCATGGTTATCCACTTTTTATTTTGAATAACTATATTGTTTGTTTGGGTGTAGGCGCTACATCCCAACATCAGATTATTTATGAAACTGTTATTACACCTCAAGTTTTTATAAATTATGACCGATGACAATGTCACCCCATACAACTCCTTACTATATGATGTGTGTTCAATTTTTTATAAATTACAATAATGTTACCGCACCACAAGTGATCGGTATGTCAAAGTTGTTCCCTACTAGATAATTCTTATTTTTTTTGTTGAATATAGTTGTTCTATTGTCTCATCTTATTTTTCTCAAACAAATATATCCATTTTTTATATTTAATAACTATTTGCTATGGAACAGATATATTTTGTCATGAAACAACAATATTAGACCATAAAACAAGTATATTTGGTGAAAGAATAGAAAGAATTTGATAAACAAGAACTATTGCATACACGCATGATAAGCTAAATATCAAAAGTAATATATTTATTTTGTCATAGAATTGTAAGATTAGACTATGGAACAACTATATTCAGCAAAATAAAAGGAAGAATCTGATATAGAACAACTATTACACATAATAGTGAAATCAGGATTTTTTGCTGAAGGAGTGATCATGAGCAGTATAGAGGAGAATGCGTTAAGATGGGGCGGTATAGTGAGATGGTAGCAAGGCTAAGTGGAAGTGGCCAATCTGGAATGAATCAGTGATAAAATGAAACTTTTTAAGAAACAATCACTGATACGTAATGCAAATTATGCATTGTTTTAACTAATCAAAATTTTGAATCAAATCTCATGTAAAAGCACTTGTGCATTCTATAAACTGTGTATTTGTTTCAATTAATTAAAACTTTGAATCTAACATATATAACTAAACCTTTGAATAAAAACATGTAAAGGAAAATTTTTTCAATATTTAATATGGTAATAAAAGCATGTCTCTAATTTTCATTTAAGGCTCTATCATTTTAAATTTAAATAAACCATCCAATTTTTTTTTCTAAAGTTTCCAACAGATTGAAAAAGTTGGGGACCACTATAGCAAAATTGTTATATTATGGGACCAAAAGGAGGATTTTAAGATTCCCCTGGAATGCAAAAAAAAATAAATGGAAATGGCCTTGAGAGGGACCAAAAAAATGCGAATATATATAGTTAGTCCCTAAATTATTAGTTTCTTCACGTATTAGTACCCATACTTTATTATATTTCGATATTACCATCATTAACATGCAGCCTTCACCATATCTCGTGACAGAAGGAGAAAGTAAGGGATCAGTATGTCAGATGAGAGATATTCAGAGACTAAAATGGAGGCTTTACCACAAAATCTGGAAGAAAAAAAAAACGATAGAAGTGGTTCTGTTGGAATAGTAAAAAGCTTTCTTCTTTAGAGTATAGTATAATTAGTTGCTTTAGAAAAGTTGCAAGTTTTTCTTTTCTTTTTTATTTTTACTTCAAAGTGCACAATAATGATACATTAAGTACGGGGAAAGGAACAAATTAACGATTCTTGTTTGTTCAATGTTGTAATTTTGTCACATTAGTTTTTCTCTCCCTCTGTTTTTCTTTTTTCTTTTCTTTTTTTATTTTTTTATGCACGACTACCAGTCTACCACTAGTGTTATGTTTTAGAAGCTAGGTAATTTGTGATATACGGTTAAAATTGCCTATGTAGCAAACGTGGAAAGACTGTATAATCTAAGCTTTTTACCCAAATCTTAGACAAAAGCAGCTGGATTACAAGTGACGAAGAAATTGTCCTCATGTGGTTTTAATTATGTGCCCTTTGTTGATGCATTAGGTAGAAGTGGGGAGCCTTGGATAGGTTGGAGAAGTAATATTGCGAACGCAACATGGTTACTAGATTTGGTTTATGGTATTCCGGCTACTAATCTCCGGTTGTCTACATGGATTGCTATCAAGGATGTTTTATCTCATTATTCCTCGTCTCTTCTCTTAATTAGGGACTTTAACCAAGTAATTGATCAATCTTGTTGACACCCAATTTTATCTGGATACTAGTTTTTGTTTAATTCTAGGTTAGGAAAATTAGTTTTGGGGGTATTATTCATTTTTAATGGTAATTTGGTCAATTGTTAAGATATTTTGGCTATTTATCATTTTAGAGTTTTACATAGTTGATTGGTTTAGTCACATTTAGGTTACATTGTTGTTCGTGTTATAAAATTTTAGAAATTTAGTATGGTAATTTAGGGTCAAAATAGAAACTAGTTTCTATTTAGGTACTAATTTTGGCTCCTAGAGCTTTTGGGGTTAGTTTAGGAAATAGGAAGAGTTTGGGTGTGAATTGGAAAGTTTGGGATCAAATCTGTCAATTTTAGAAAGTTTGAGCCGAAGCTGGCAAAAATATGAAGTTTTAGGTGAAATTTGGCTTTTTGCAAAGTTTTGGGCACAATTTGATAAATCCTGGAAGTTTTGGGCTCAATTGGCAAATTAGAAGAGTTTAGGGTCAGGTTGGAATTCGCACAGAATTTAGGGCTAAATCAGCAGCTTAAGAGTTTTGTTGGACTACAATTGATATTTTTACCAGATTATATCCTAATTGACTTAAACCTCTTTCAAATTTGATTTGGATGAAGTTCAAACTCTCAAAAACCTTGTTGATCACGTTTTATAAATCCTCTGGTATAAATGTGGGTCATTATTTCAGAGAAAGGGGAAAAAATTCGTAACCCTAAGCTCTTATCTTTAAAAAGGAAAACTGCAGCCTTTAGCCCCTGATTTTTGGCTCACAGCTCCCCCAAAACCGTAACCTTTCCCAGCTAACGCCGCCGCCACCCCTGGTGTTTCTCTCTGCTGCCCGTAGCTCCAACCACCGCCAGCACGCCGCCGGTCATCCTCAGCCGCCACGTCGTCTCCTGTCCAACCGTCTCCCCAAGAGTTTCCTCCGTCACCGGCAATGCCACCCGAAGGAGAGAAGGATCGCATCCTCCCCACCGCCATGGTTCCTCCTTTGATCCGCCGCTCCACTTTCTGTCAGCCCCTCATGGTGGCCGCCGCATGGCCGCCGAGCAGAGCCATGCCACCGCCTCCCCCGTTTCGGTGCTGAACGAAGAATCGAAGAGGAACCCGGATCCCGACCCGCCAAACCCAACCCGATTGCCATCTGGACCCGATCTAGTCAACCTCCTCCTTTTGGTGTAATTTTGTTTTATCCCCTTTATCCTTTTAATTTGTTCATACAAATCACTAAATTTTTTATTTTACAGATGGGCCATTGACAGCAAGCTTTTGGAGTTAATTATTTTTCTTTGTTTATTTGTTTGTTTGGCTATGCATTAGATTTAACCATTAAATTCACATAGGAATGTAACTTAGGATGTTTATTTATTTGTTTATTTATCTCTTTGTTTATCTTTTATTTTCTTTTAATTTTTTTAGAATAGCTTGATTTTGTTTTTATTTTGAATCTCATAATGCAACTCAAAAATCAATTTTAGAAAAATTCATTTCGCGTGAGCTTAATAAAACCCTATGATGAATTTTGGATAACAATAAATTTTAAGATCCATATTCGGGTAGTCCAATAGGATTTATGATTTGGATTAATAATTATCCCAAATATTTAAAATATATTAAAAATGGATCAAATTTTGTTTTTATGTTTCATATCCAGGTGGTTCGATAGGATTTATGGTTTGAAAATATATTTGAAATGTACATAAAATCATGTAGTAAATTTTAGAAATTCATATCTAGGTGGTTCGGTTGGAATCCATGGTTTGGATATTAATCAAATTAAATAAAAACAAGCAAAACAAAATTGAAATCTAACTAAGATGCCAATCTTTGGGCACTATAACAAAGTTGTTTAACATAACCATACTCTCAAACTTCTTGAACTCTTGTAGACCATTTTAAGGTGTCCAATCGACCTAGATGAAACCGATTGGTGGCGACTCCCAAAAACACATTGTAAAAAACTAGAAATTTTTTTCATATAATTACTAATTTTGAACATCTGATGGATTTTATATCTAATTTAGCCCTGGTTCTATTACTCTGCCAATGACCTAGGTACACTTGGACCAATGCACAAGCTGGTGAAATTTTTGTTTTTGAGGTGCTTGACAAAGCTTTTGCAACTACTGGCTAGTGTTCTTTAAATCCTCAGTCCTATTTGTTAAATTTAGCAATTCAAGTAACTGATCACATACATTTGTTCTTGGATACACATAAAGCCAATACATTTTACCACATGCCACACAAATTCAAGGTATTCTAGCCTCAATATCCTTAGTGTGGGGAAGTAATTTTAATGGTTCTCATATGTATTAGCTTGCTGCGAAATGTAAGAAAGCCCTTGAATCTCTTTGAATTTGGAACCAGCACAATGTTGGTGATTTTCCACACCAAATCACTTCATCCCAGAAGCTACTTAATCGACTGCAATTGCAACCTAATCCTTCTTTGGTGGCGGAATAAATTAGGGATCTCCTTCAAAAGTCGTGTGTTGATGAAGAATGTTTATGGGGGAATAGTGTTTATGGGCTCGAAAGTCCCGTCTTAATTGGCTCATTTTAGAGGATGCTAGCATCAAAATTTTTCATACGTTCACCAATGTTCACCATGAGAACCAAATATATATGCTCAAAGATCTTGAATCTGATGCTTGGATTACACATCAAGATTCCATTAAGGCTTACATGCATCAACATTTTTGTGCAGAGTTTTGATGTCTAGAAGGCCTAAAATACAAATTGGCAAGTTGAAATGTGCTTTTATATTTGAAGATGCCTTAGTTTTGACCATCAGGAAAGTCTCTTGAAGCCTTTATCTAATGCTAAGATTCGACAAGTGCTGTTTCTATTGAGTAGCTAGAAAGCTCATAAGCCAGATGGAATGCAAGCCATAATCTTCAAGAAATATTAGTCTTTTATGGACCCTTCAATCATCAATGTAGTTCGATGTTTTGTTCAATGGAATTTCTTACTCAAGGACCTGAATAGAATTTTATTACTTTTTAACAAGATTCATCCTTTCCCGGTAAGTGACTCGATTATTCACTATCACATTATTTTCATACATATTTTACATATTGTTTCTTGTTCATGTTCCAGTGACAAAGATCAATGAATTGTCTAAATCCATGATTAAATTATGATGGAGAGGCTCAAATCAATGTAGGGGTATCCACTTTAGCAATCGATTCACTTTATCTCTACCTAAAGGCTATAGAAGTCTTGGCATTCGAGACATGCGAACCTTTAATATCGTCCTTCTCAGCAAGTTCTTTTGGTAATTAATACAAAGGGATCCAAATGCATTAGTCTTAAAAGTGCTGTAAGCAAAGTATAAAAAGTATGAATCATTGTGGAAGGCAACACCGGGACTTAATGCAACAATTATCTGGTGAAGCTTATTGATTGGTTGAGATTTCCTTAAACCAAAAGTCTATTGGAAAATTGCCCCCAACTTGATCATAAAAGTCAAAGAATTTTTCCTTCCAAATACTACTGTTTAGAACACATAGCTTATATTATTTGTTTTTGTCAAGGAAGTGGCGAGAAAAATTCTTGGCTTTACAAGACAATAGGATGATCCCAAGGATGGTACTCACACAACAAAAAAGAGATATGCTTTCTCCTAGTTAGATATAATCCCACAAGATACAATCACTCCTAATATAGTGATATGGATCAATTTGTTAAGAGGTTATGGTCTTCAAATACTCCACCAAAATATAAAACTTTCATCTGAAAGTGTATTAATAATACACTCCAACCAAAGTTAAGTTTGTTATGAAAGGCATTCTGATCTAGCCCACATGTCCGAGGTGTACAAAAAAGGATGAGGATCTATTTCACCTATTTATTTGTTGTACAAAATCTAGAAACGTCCAGTCAAACATTCAAGGTGTAATCCAACCAGGCATCAACAATGACTTTGTATCATGGCTGCTCATAGCCTACCTAGTCATGTTGTTTGGCAATTAGAATGGCGTAATTATATTTTGATTACTATTTGGAGCATATGGCTTAGCTAGAAAGAAAGTGTTTCAAAACATAGGATGGGACATGACTCAAATTCTTCGGAACAAGGGCATGCTAATCAAAGAGTTCCAAGAGGTAGCACTCCAAGAGGCACATATCAGCAGATCTCTTTTCCCTAGACCACCCTATTAATCTAAGATGTGGGGAACTTGTCCACCATTCTCCCTTCTAGTGATTTTCCAAGTGGATAGAGCTTGGGATCCTTCTTCAAGAAAATAAGTAGTTGCTTGGTTATGGCAGCCATTGACCATCTATGGCGGCTTGCTGCTTAAGATTGTTAGTAATTCATGAAATTTCTGAGTTTTGGTATACAATTAGTGATTTTTTTTGTTGCAGTAAAAACTAATGCACGTGACCTAAGTTTATTAACCTAGACATTAACATTTTTTTAAAAATACATAGACACTAACATTAAATAATGAGTAAGTCACTTTGGCATGGAAATTTTCAAAAACATTGGTAGATTCACACTTAAAAACAATTATTAATTAACCAAAGCCATAAACACATTTTTTACAAGCATCATCTCTATGTACACATCTCAACTATGTGCATGAAATCACAAACCAAAACATAAACTAACCAATGTTGCTAGATGCATCTAAGTACAATGAATACTCAAGCATAAATTATTGAGATAAACACACTAGGCTAACCACCCGAGCTTAACTTTTCAAGTGCTTTAAGTCCCAACCTTCCTTTGTGCTTTTAGATCAACTATTGCTAAAGGTCAATCTACATAGTTAGTACACAAACACAACCAATAAGCCGAACTAGCTTATTTTGTGGCAATGAAGAATTTTAAAATTCCTACATTTAAAAATTCATTGTCAGGTAATATGACATTAAATTGATGGATTTTAAATTCTAGTATTAGACAATATTTTTCACCGTTTTTTTTTTCTTTCTATATACTAAACAATACAAGCGAACTTGTAATTATTGTCTTTATCTTGCATGGGGCTGGGTGTTGGTGTTTGGGCTTCTAGATTCAAGGTTAGGGAAAATTGGGGAAGAATGAATCCAATTTTGGGACTGATAAAATTGCTACCAACAATAACGAATCCAATTTTAGGATAGATAAAATTGCTACCAGCAATACAAAGCTATTGACTAATTTAGATTAGGAATTACCAAGGTGATATAATCCTTTTATTTTAGGGATGTTCCAACTCTTATGCTCTCATTCTCGTTTTTAATTACCACTCATGTTTCATTTTTAAAACAATTTTACTAACTTAGATTTTTTTTTTTTAAAAAGTAAGTATTACATGGGCCTAGTTTATACCATATGTTGTCCCTAAAAGTTTTGAGAATTGTCATTTTGCCTTCAACACTTAAATATGTACTTATATTTTTCCTACATGGTTTGGACAATAGTCAATAATTGGTGGAGTGGCTGGTGCACTATTTGGACAGCAGATAAGTTGGTAGGCCTTGGGCTCAAATACCTGCAGGGCCCTAACTTCTACTTTTTCTTCTTCTTTTTTCCTTTTTTCTTGTTTTCCCCCACCTTTTTTTTAAAACACAAATCCATGTGGTCCTTTCACTTCTTCATTTTTATATTTTATTTTTTACAGTTGTTTTTTTACATTTTGCTTTTTTTAGTTTTAGTTTTAAATTTTCATATTCTTGTTTTTTCCTAATTTTTTATTTTATTTTTCACTTCTTTGTATTATTTTAGGACTTGTCTATTGTTTTCTTTCCAATTTTACTCTTTTATGGTTTTATATTTTTCTATATTTTCTTCTCAGTTCTATTTAATTTTTTATTTGTTATATTACTCTTATATATATATAAAATTTTCAATTTTTGTTTCAATTTTTAATTAATAAAATAATAAATAATTAGTTTTTCCAAAAGAACAAATAATTACTGATAAAGGAACAAATGAATCCTAAAAAACAATGCACAAATGCAGATAAAAGAATAATTAATTTTTTTAGAAGAACTAACAAATACTCGAAAAAGAACAAATAGATGATAATAAAAGAATAAAAAGACAAATAGTTTTTTTTCCAGAGAAAGCAAATGGGAAGAATAAATAAAACTGATAAAAATAAATAAAAATTAATAAAAAATAGATAAAAGTGATAAACAACAAATAAAAACTAACAAAAGAATAATTGAGAACCAATAAAAAACAAATAAAAAATCAAATATAACTTATGAAAGAACAAATAAGAAATGATTACATAATAAATAAAATTAATAAAAATAGATAAAATGATAAAGAATAAATAAGAACTGATAAAAGAACATATAAAACTGATAAATTAACAAACAAGAACTAATAAAAGAATTGATAAAACTAATAAAACAATAGATAAAAGTGATAAAAAATAAATAAAAACTGAAAAAAAGAATAAATGAAACATATAAAAGAACAAATAGAACTAGAAACAAATAAAAATAATTGACCAAAAATAGATAAAATTGATATAAAAAACTACTAAAAATGATAAAAGAATAAATAAGAACTGATAAAAGAATATATTTATAAATTTATTCTTTTTCAATTCCAATATATATTTTTTTTATTTTTGTTCTTTTTCATTTTCTATGCATTCTTTTATGCATTATTGTTTATTACTTTATATATAGTTCTTGTATGTTTTTTTGTTCATTATTGTTTGTTCTTTTCTAGTTCATATATGTTCTTTTATTCTTTGACATTTGTTCTTTTCCTTGGAGGAAATTTTCTTTGCTCATAATCAAAACAAAAAAAAAATTGAAAATAAAAAATAATACACAAAAAATAAAAGAAAAAACTAAGAAAAGAAAACCAAAAAATTGGAGTAGATTCCACCACAGGCCCCTAACTTATTTTCTTGTCCTATCCGGGTCACCTAAGTCTATTTTGTCTTAGTGAAGTCCCATGCCTCATGTAGTGCATCTTATAGGAGTTTTTTTCGTCATTTTGTTTGTCAATTTTAACAGAATCTTAGTAAAAACTAACAACTCAAGTCCTTGAATTTTCCTCATTCTGGTCCTAGCACCCTAGACTTTAATCATTCTACTTCTAAAACCTTAAAAGTTATATATGTAATAGATCAACCATTTCTTTGGTGATAAATCTTTGATGAAATTTGTATGTGATTGTTATATGGTGTTACTAATGATTTTTAGAAGTGATATGTAACATCAAAATAGGTTTGGAACTTTAATAAAAAAGTCTAGGTTAAAGAACTTGAAAAAAATACCATAGGGTCTGATTTGATTCCGAAGCTCTAGGCCATTGTCATTCATGAAAATCACCAGTAGATGACTTAGTTTTGTAGTATTCAGGCTACATAACAATAGCCCTATATTTTTGGAACCCAATTTTGTATTGTTTCAATCATTTTTTATTTGTATCAAATCTGGATTTTGAAATTGTTCAAAAAATCTAATTCTAGTTTTTGTAATTGGACGTTGTATGCGAAATCGGACAGTAAGCATGTGTTGATAATGATCAGCTGTCTTCAGGGAGCAAAACCCTTTTGGTTCCATCATCGTTTGGTGGCATTTGAGTCATCGATAAACCTATGGTCAAAATCATGACTTTGCGATTTGGATAAAAGCCACCAAGCTAGAATGGTGACAGCCAGCCATGGGGATGGTGCTTGGGGTCATCTGTCTTTTGGAGGCCTAACCGTTTTAGCCGGAGGTAGCCTAGCATTGCTACAGGCAGTAGTTTTCTGAGAACATCAAATGGTGTGGATTTTGCTATGGAACGACGAGGATTTATAGTGGAAAAAAGGCCATTTTATTCCTATTTTTTACAACTCCATTTTCTTTGCCTGACAATCTTCAATGACTAGGATTTTGGAGTAGGACTGGCCAGAAGTGGCAAGCTTGTGAACCGTGTTTGGAGTGATATGAAGATGATGATTGAATTGTTAGATTCATAAGCTTTAGGGTGCTAGTAATAAGATGAAAAAAGTTTGGGGACTGGAGTTGTTATTTTTCACTGGAATTCTGTTAAAATTAATAGCTAAAGTGATGAAAAAGACTTTACTAGGAAAAAATGGAGTTATGTGACCCCGAATAAGATAAGAAAATAAGTGAAGGGATGTATGGTGGAATTACTCCAAATAATTGAGAACAATAAAAACCAAAGTAAAGAAGGGAAAAAAAAGCAAATAAAAAAGAAATAAATAAGAAAACAAGAAAAAGAAAGGGCAAAAAAAAAAAAAAGAAAAGCAAAAAGCACACATAAAAGAAAAAAAAAGTAAATAATAAAAGCTAAAAAAAAGAAAAAAAATAAAAGCAAAATGCAATTTGAATGAAGCGAACCCCAAAATAGTGATTTTTTAAAATAAAATTTATTGAATTAGTTTTACATTACTATTTTTTTTAAAGATGGAGATGTCATTTGTTTGGACAAAAAACTCTAAAAAATTAGTTGTTACTAGTTGTTGGAGTGGGCAAATTGGAAATTTGAGGTTAAAAAGTAAGCTGGAGCCATTAGAAGGCCTTAAGGTATGATTTGCCTATTTTTTTTGGCAAAATTTGGAATTCGCCGTTTAAGCTAACCAGACCAGATCTGGCCTAGTTTTGCCGTGCATGGGTCATGCTCTATTGCTAGCTGGTATGCAACACCCTCTCCTCCCCCTGGTTCATAACCACCCTACCTCATCTCTTACCTCTCTCTGGGCTGGGTCGAGTTTAACCTATAACTGGGCCTCGGCTCTAGCCTAGCCCACTAAACACCTATACCTCAAACCCCATGCACGAATGCATAAAATATATATAACAAAATTCGTCATGCAAGAAGGACAAAAAAAAAGAAATTAGACAAAACATGACTTCTGGGTCTCAAACCCATGTTACCCCATTCCTTCAAGCAAGTCTCTTAACTATTCCATCAAACATAAAACTTGTCTAAAATTTGACATTTTGTTATAAGTACCTTTCTTGTTTGGGCACATGGTCTCACACAAGATTTTTTCTTTTTCAAAAATAATGTTTTCTTGTTCTCATTCTTCGTTTGAGACGCTCTAAGGTAATTAAAGTATAGCACTCAATTTTGCTTTGAATGCTTTACAATCTTTAGAATAGGAGATGACGGGCAATAGCAAGTAGGGATTAAAGAAATGTTCCATTGTTCCATTGCCAACACTAATAAAATGAGCTAAATTTCCTATCCATGCATATATTTTCAATTATCGATCAGAGAAATATAAACAAATGAAGAACAAAAGCTTAAATCAAGTCGATCATAAGAGGAAAAACTCCCTTGAATTTTTTGGTGGAAAGGACCCACCACGACTGTGTGAGGTGTGCCCTTGGTTGTCTCCACCGTCAATCTCAAAGGCCTTGCTTTAGTTTTTATACCTTGCTCTCCATTTCAGTCTAAAAAATAAGAATACAGAAAAAATAGCCAAAAAAAAGAATATCAAACCTAGAAGTCAACTGGAGGACAAGAAACATGAAACCGATAAATCAAATCAAGAATCAAGACTTAGTCCATTGCTCTAGTATTGTGCCTATGGATTTGAGCAATTTCCTAAACTAGGACTTCAATTGAGGGAGCGTGGACAAAGATCCGAGCAGGAGTTGATGAGCAAAATGGATACGGTCAAGGGATGGAGGGATGTGAGAGCTCAGCACAAAAAATTGCATTATACCCTTCCGTCTCAAGTTATTTGTGTCATCTATTATTCATATTAATTAATTTATATTTTTTTATCTATAATATTTTAGTATGTAAATAAAAATATTTGTATATAAATAACAAATAAAAATTTATAGTTTCTAGATATAATTTTTCTAACAAATAATATTATGAATAGATTCAGTATCAACTTAAGCCAAAAAAAATGAAATGGATCAAAGAACATGCGATAAAATGAAGTAGTGATCTTAAAATTGGTATTAGGGCTTTAAATTCCATTTCAAATTCTTCAGAATTGTGAAATTCTTTCTTCAAAATTATCCAAATAAAGAATTATCTTATTAGGATTATAAAATACCCATTTAAAATAAAATTCCACCTAAGATTCCTCTGTGGATTTGGATCATCTAAAATTTACGACTAAAGGGGTAAAGTGAATCAAAGAAACGCTGGGTGTCTAATTACGCAATATGTGTAAGATTAACCCCTTTTTGGTTTTGAGCCTTAGGATTTATGTTTAAACCCTAGTTCTCGGATTGGCGGCGTTCCGCGGTCCTTCGCTTAAGCCACACATTCCCCTGCAGCCATGCCGAAGCACTACAGACCTGCCGTGAGTTCTTTAATCCAAGCAAAAATGAAAAGGTGGTAAAAATTTCAATATTTTTCTTGTTTTTGTTTTCCTGATTCGATTATTCACAAACGTTGCAGGGAAAGAAAAAAGAGGGGAATGCTGCCAGATATGTCACCCGGGCACAGGCCGTCAAGATGCTTCAAGTCAGCCTTCCTCTGTTCAGGTCTTCATTCTCTTCCCAAATTCATTTCCGTCAATATATTCAACTTGGTTAAGATAAATATCTGTCACATGTTGAAAATTTTAGAAGTTTGGGTTGTCAGTGGGGATTTTGGTAGAGGTAAATAGGAGAAGTGGCTGATATGAGCTGCTATTTTAAGTTTCTGGTTTATTATTGGGGCGTCGTTTAGTCTCTGGAATGAATTTACGTCTCTTGTTTTGTTACGGTCTTTGGATCAGAAATTTTATGGTTTTCGTGTGGATTGGTACTGCAGGAAATTGTGCATTTTCCATGGCGTGTTCCCGCGAGAGCCAAGAAAGAAATTTAAGGGAAACCATCATACCTACTATCACACGAAGGATATTGCATACATTCAACACAATCCAATGCTCGAGCAGATCAGAGAAATATATGCATATGAAAAGAAGATTAAGAAAGCTAAGGCTAAGAAAAATGAGGAGTTGGCCAGTCTTCTGCTAACTCGCAAGCCCACTTATACTCTTGATAAGGTGATCCGAGACAGGTTAGTTAAATTGATTGTATATTTATGTTTCTTCTTCTTAGTTGCAAGTCTGATCAAACTGATTGTGATAGGTTAGTGAAAATTCTTTTCACACTTGTACTTTCAGGTATCCTACATTCATCGATGCACTCAGAGACTTGGATGACTGTCTCACCATGGTGCACCTTTTTGCTGCACTGCCTGCCATAGATAGGTTGAAGATAGAGGTGAAACGTATCCATACTTGTCGAAGGTTGTTATCCTTCTTTTCACTTAGTATGGCATATGGTTTCTTATTGACATTATGGGCTCATTCTGGACAGTTTTGTAACTTCTGTTTTTGTATCTGTTTCTAGGTTATGTCATGAGTGGCAAGCATATATTTCTCGTACACATAAATTGAGGAAAGTTTTTGTATCTGTTAAGGGTATATATTATCAGGTACCACAACCCTTTTCTCTTTTCTTTAATACGATTACTGCTCTTTTTCTTCTCCTTCGGGCAACAGTATGTTCTGTGTATTTCTGATTCTGGATCAACGTGTCTTTGTGGTTGATTTATGCAGGCTGAGGTTGAAAGTCAAAAAATCACATGGCTTACCCCGCACAAATTACAGCAAGTTTTGACTGATGATGTAGACTACAATGTGATGCTGACTTTTTTGGAATTTTATGAGGTGCATTTTTATCTTATTTACTCTACCTGTCTGTCTTACGTGACAAATATGTAATTGTTTGTAATATTCCACATCCGCTTCTTTGGAATGGTTTCCAGTTCTTTTTCCTTCAACTTTGGAACTGCTCTCTCTTTCTAAGTTTTGGAATGAAATGTCTCGTCTCCTTATAGCACAGGGAAGACAACCAAGCAAAGCTACAGTTAGATTGTATGGCTGCTTAATATCTGAATAACTATAGCGTTCTCTTAAGTGGAGCTACTATGACACTATGTTGAATGGTTCTTAGCTACTTGTCCGGGTTTCATTATTTCTTTCATCTGTCTGGTGCTGATTACACCTATTTTAGCATATCTTCCTACTTATCCAAATTTTATTCTATTTGGTGCAGACTCTTCTCGGTTTTATCAATTTCAGAGCCTATCATTCCATTAATGTGAAATATCCACCCATTCTTGATCCTCGACTTGAGGCTTTGGCAGCTGGTTTGTTCCTTTTCCAACATGTTCCTTTTTTGTCTTGGCACAGGAGTGTGTGTTGGGCGGATGTTTTTGTCTGTATTATCCCATATATTTCTATGCCCTAGGGGAGAGAGTTCACTAATAGACTGAGGGTAAGTCATTTGTCTCATTCGCATTCGGATCATGGGTGTCTAGAATCCATTTAATGCTAAGAGACATTGTGTTTGCTTATTCAATTTAAATGGTGATGTAAAATTGGTATTTGCGGCATCATATCCACAGTTAACAAGTTCATCGTATCCATAGTTTGGAGCTCCAGCTCCATATCAAGATCATGATCAATATAGTCACTTGCATTAGTATCATCATTATCATAAATGTCATCATGGTAAGTGATGAAGTGTGCCTATGTATCCTGATTATGGTTGTCATTATCTAATGAAAACCTTTTGCTTCTGAATTCTCCAGAGCTTTATGCGTTATCACGCTACTTGAATGCCAATGAAAGGGCCTCTGGAGCTGAACTAGAAGCTGACAGATCATTCAAATCAGATCAAGTGGCTGAGCAAGAGGAGTCTGAACTAAGACTTGCTCAACTTCAGCATCAGCTTCACAGTGAGCCTGGTGCATTGATGAACTTGGTTCAAGATGCTAAGGATGAGGTTGAAGAAGATGAGGATACAAGAAAGTGCAAATTTTTTTTTCAAAATATGAAGTTCTTCTTGAGTCGTGAGGTAAGACAAGTAATTGGTGAATTTTTTTTTTTTTTGGATTGATGCATACAAGGATTGCATCTCTCCTGAGCTTGGTTGAGATATGTAAAATCACTTGCACCCAGTTATGACTTCTTGGTTTCTGATAATTTCGTCTTCAATTATTCTTTAATCCATTT
Organism: Aquilaria yunnanensis; assembly: GCA_039654915.1. NCBI lineage: Eukaryota > Viridiplantae > Streptophyta > Magnoliopsida > Malvales > Thymelaeaceae > Aquilaria > Aquilaria yunnanensis. The sequence continues at coordinate 18,400,150 of CM077593.1, forward strand.
ATTTGTTCTTAGATATACTGTTTTTGACGTGGAAAGAATTAAAACCTTGCATTTTTATATAGATTGGTGGTTTGTTGGAGTTTCACTCTTAATTCCTGAGAAGTATCTCTCCTCCATCAAATGTGCAATTATATGCTATCTCATGTTCCGTATGAAATGATCTTGTCATGCCTTTCCTTGAACTCTTTTAAACTACCAAATATCAGGTTCCAAGGGAGTCATTGCTGTTTGTCATTCCTGCTTTTGGAGGCATTGTTTCTTGGGAAGGTGATGGTGCTCCATTTACAGAAGATGATGAGGGCATCACTCACCAGGTTTACCTATTCTGCCTATATGATACGTTGGTACTATGATGCTTTTTTTTTTTTTGGATCTTAGTGCTTTTGGGCGTTTTCAGGTTGTTGATAGGCCAAGTAAGGGTCATGTATACCTCTCGCGAGAATATGTACAGCCACAATGGGTTTATGACTCTGTAAATGCTGGAATTGTGATACCAACTGATGCTTATACAGTTGGCAGGTAAAAGTTGTGCTGATGTGATTGTTTTGTTGCCAAATCTGATTGACTTGACATTTTGGTGTGGTTTGAAGGAAATTTATGACTCTCAGTTGCTTATTTTATCTGCAATAAATTGCAGGTGATTTATGTTTGTTGAGGTAAGATAGAGATAATGTATTGGTTTGCTAAATCATACAGCAATCTCTGGTTTTCTTGTAACTGGAGTATGTGGAACAATTTGTTTTCACTCCTAGGGCAGTAGGTTTGATGCTTGCATTTGTGATTTTCCGGAAGTGTTTGTGTTTGGTTTTGGGAGGCAAAAAGGCCAACACCTCGTGAAGATGGTACTCTCAATTTTGTGGTGCACTTGGTTGGGACAGGATTCACTTAGGAATTTAGCTAATTTTTAGAGGAAATAGTTTATCCAGGTTTAGAGGCCTCTGCTTTTAAGCGTTTTTAAGGGGCTTCCATTGAGGACGGCCAGGGGTCTTCTCTTGTTAATGATAATGATATTGATAGTTTCTCGTCACTGTTGTCATTGCTAATTCATTTCTGTTATTACATTTTTCTTCCAATCTTTTCAGCAGTTGATATTGCTTCTTACAGGGTTCCACCACCACACCTGTCACCATTTGTCAATGATGAGGAAGAAGGCTATGTTCCTGACTATGCCAAGACAATCAAACAATGGCAGGCTGCTGCCGGAAATGAAGTTCTACCACTGCCAGGTGTGGGTAGGTATGATTCAGATGACCCGCAAAAGCTGTTGGCTGAAGGGTACATTAATAGAGTAGAGGCTAGTGAAGCTGCTGAGAAAAAGGCGAAGGTGTGTGACTTGTGCACGGAGCTTATCAAAACTAATCTTTTTATCGGTTTTGAATTATAAAAAAAAATTGCAAATGCCAACTTAATACATATGGCTATTTGAATTCTATTAAGTCAATGATTAGTGTATGGCAAAAAAATGAAAAAAGAAAGGAAGGAAATTAGTGAAAGGAGAAATTAACGAAGACACCATGATCAACCTATTAGTATCAAATACTCTCGAAGTGGAAAAAAGTGTACCTTGTACTCCCTCATCCCAAAATAATTGTCCAGTATACAATAGCTGATGGTTTAAGAAAATCACAATAAATGCAGTCTTCCATTGGTCAAACTAAGTGTCATACTAATCTTAATCTTCATTTAATGCATCTCTGTTTTTATGTCCAACTGTTTTAATATAAGCATGTAAAGGTTATAATGGTCAATATGTTAGATTGAGTCTTCTAATTATAGAAGTTTTCAACTAAAATGGGATAACTCAAAATGGAAAAGTTGACAATTATTTTGGGACAGAGAGAGTATGACATAAGTTGTCAGTTGTCAGTCTGTGGTTATACTCTTTTTAGGTGGCAATGTGAATAGATCGTTATTTGATTTATTGCAGATGATTCTGCTGGAGCAGCAGTATCATGAGGAACTAAAGAGGGAACTTCAAGGCACCTCAAATGTGAATAAGCCAAGCATTTCAGAAGACATGGAACCTAGGGAAGAACCTGTTTCTGTCGTGCAACAGATTGAGAGGGATAATGAGAATATGTCAAAGATTGTAATGTCAAATAAGAAGAAGGGGCTTTACGAGGCAATCAAGGTAAAAAAATTCTTCTCATGCTTCCTGTTTGTTTTTCTTCAGCGTGAAAGTTCATGTTCCCAGAGGCAGTCACATTTGTGCCACAGTTTGCTCAAAGTTCTTCATGTCACCTTTGTAATGCCCAAATTGGATGTTATAGGTGTTTGAGAATTAGTATAAAACTTGGGAAACTTCAAATGAATTCAACAGTCAGGTTTTAACATTCTGTAGATCAATGGTCGGAATCATGTTCAACACTTGCATTCCTCAACTTACTCGCCTTTTTTTTATATGGGGTTGGGTATTTAACCGCAGCTGCTTTGTTTCGAAACGGTATACTAGTCTCTGGGTTTTGTGTAACTCACACATGATCTCCTTGTTTTCTTCTATTCAGAGAGGAAAGGAAAAGAAACTTTCTGAAATCGAGAAACTCAAGAAGCGAAAGAAAATGCATGAAGAAGCTCAGAAAACAGGGAAGCAGCAAAAGAGGGCTTGAATTTGCAGGGAATTTTGGTTTTTGGTCAAGGCCCTGCCTGAGATCATCTAACATGCATTGCCTGAGTTTTTACTCATTTATGTAAGCCTAAACCTTTCAAGTTTCTTATACGACTCCCTATAGTTTCAGTTCAGTTTTCCTTTTCCATTTAAAGGCTATTGGCGAGTAATTTTGTCTGTATTCTCTATTTTCAGTTATTTGTCAGTAACATGAAACTCAAGAGGCATAAAATTTTGTCACTGAAAAAATGATCATATATGTACAGATTATCGAGTCAGGACAAATTCAGAAATCAGAAATTCTTTTTGTTTTTCTAATGCTTTTCTTTTTTTCCCTTTTTTTCCTGTAAACATAGGCTTTCTTTGAACTCAAATGTACCATTTTTGTCGAGTATTTAGTTTTATTAAAAAACGAAATTCCTAAGAGGAGAAAATATTTAGAAGAGTGGGCTCCAGGTCCACTAAACTACAACCCATCAAAGCAAGGAAGCCCATGAATCCAGGCGACGTCGTGTCAACTGTAAATCTTACCAGCTGGATGTGTCGGGACTTGTGCCCGGAAGGGCATCGTATCTTTCCAGACATCGACGGTGTCAGGAAACAAGCGGTCGGAACCGGAAATCCCTAAAAAATTAGGCGGGAAAAAGAGCCGTTGCTCTTCTGCCCACCAAAGTTTTGGCGCCAAAAGAAATTTTCTTTGCCTAGGTTTTGGCTGCCCTGGTATTCATGGGCAGCCCCAAGCCTTTCTAAAATTCATCAATCAAGCTTGATTTATAAATGAAGGAATTTTATTTTGCCTTGGCATTTTGATTTTTCAAAACCTCCTCTCTTTTTTTCTACTATTACCTCCAAAAACAGATCTTTCTTCCTCGTTTCAAAGCCCTTTCCTTCTCCCGCCTCTACCAAGACAGACAAGAGGAGACCAATTCTCCCCAGGGGAACTTTTTCTTGCTTGTTTCCAATTGTTCGGCCTTCCCTATTCTCGCCCTGTCCTCCAAACTTCGTTAACTGCTCTGTTTTTCTCATCGTATTCTTCTGTTAATACATGGGGTTTTCGAGAATGGCTCAACCTGACCGCAGTCCAGAGCCCATTGGGAAGAACAGGCCCATTGTCGGAATCTCCATTAGAACGCCCTTGAAGCCTATAAACACGGCAATGAAGGACTGCGACGGAGAAGAAGAGGGGTCATGGTCAACTACACCGACGTCAAGGGAATCGAGAATACGCGACAAGTTGCTGTGCCCGGCAGCGCCGATGAAGCGCCGGCCACCTCTAAGGTTGAACTGCAATGGAGGCAGAGAGTTCTTCGCGCCCCCAGATTTGGAGAGCCTATTTAAGCGTCGGGTCGAGAATGCAAATTGAGGCGACTTGTTTGCTCTCTGATGTGACCGAAATCACAAGTTTTGAGGTTTAGATTAAGACTTATTAGGAGTTGGCAGTTTCCTGCTGCGAAGCCTTCGATATGTTTGTTTCTTCCTTTCTGCAGTTTCTTCTTCTATATACAAGTGTTTACTTGCTCTGTTTAGCGTTTTTGTTTTACAGTTTCATCAATATGTTTTGTATTATAGCAGTGGTTTTAGTTTAGTGTCTCATTCATGGCAGAAGAAATTTCGGTTGAAATCAAGTTAAAGTAACCCCTCAAGAATCATCTCCTTTACACTTCTAAGATTGTTGATCAATATCAAACCAAACACAAGAAAATGGACAAAAAAAATAAAAAACTGACTAGAAACAGAAAATGGGATTCAAGATCCTCTCCCCCCCCTCCCCCCCAAGTATCATGTTATCTGAAAATCCCTTCAAACTTCTAAATGCACAAAAAATGAATTAATTCTCAAAATTCATTGCTAGTGACACATGCAGCATAAAGCCGTGAGATAATCGGAATGTTGAGTATCTTCCTAACAAAGCCAAACACACAGAGGAACCTAAAGACCAGTGACGGACTCAGGTTTTGAGGCTCGGAGGGGCTAGGGGTTAGGCAGATGTAAGACGAGTGATGACCCAAACATAATAGAAAAAAAATTATTTATAGAAACTAAATTTTATAAAAGATTATTTAAATAATTATTAGGTGTGTATAGTATTAAAGTAATATCTATTTTACATAAAAATTATTAAAATAATTACTTTATTTTGATTAATCATTACTTAGGCAAACTAGAGGAGAGAGAGAGAGATAAAGAGATATTGAGAGAAAATGGTTTGGGATGGATATGCAATGTTTTAGAGGTTAGGGGCAAAATCGCAATGAAAGGTAAAGATTTATCACTCTTGGCGCTATTTACCCTTTGTATGTTCTTCAACCATTTAGGGGGGAAAAATTCTCATCTGGTCCTTAATTTCTCAGAAAATAGCCAAGTTAGTACCTCATATTTAAAAATTTCTGAAATTTTCAGGAGGCAGCAGCACCCCCTGCCCCATGGTGTTTCCGCCACTACTAACGATGGTCAGGAGTGCTCAATTCTCCTATAAAAGTATGGGGGTTCGGTTTTGGTCTATTTTCTTCCAGATGTCTCTTCTTAGTGGATCCTATGTTTGGAATAGTTTAGTCAGTCTTCAATTCTATGAAGGGATATATGCTTTTAGTGGGTATCAGGTGTTGTTCATGGGTTTTGGGGAATGGGAGAATTCTAAGGTGTCTGAAGCTGGTCGAATTAATGGGTAAGTAGTGTCTATGAGTTTAGGTTCAGACGTCCTTCTTTCGAATGAGAGAAATCCCTTCCTTACAATTTGAGCTGGTCTTAAATTAGGGGTCAATTCAACCTTTGGTGGAGGATTCATAAGCCTGTGGTGGATCCTGTTAACGGATTTTCAGTTAAACAATGTAAGTCCATTCTCCATAAACCCTCAAGTAGCGTTTCCTTCCCTTGGAGTTCCCTCATTTGGCTAAGCAACTAGCCCCCCAAAATTAAACGTCCTTAATTTTGTGAAAAATTGAAACAAACCTTCAGGCTCCCCTTAGATAATGGTGGCCATTGGGCCGAGTTGACCCTGCTCGACTCGGGCCCGGCTCGTAGTCAAACTCGGCCCAGCCCGGCCCAAATTGGATTGGGCTCAGATGAAGGCAGGGCGTGTTTGGGCCTAGGGGATGAGAGAAGCCCAAGTTCGGTGGACCGGCCCATAGCTTGGGAAACCCTGGACCAGGCCGAACCGGCCCACGACTCGCCCGAACCGGGTAGCATTGCAGAGTGCCGTTGCTGCGCTTGACATTTTTCAAAAAAATGGGCAAATTACACCCTGATCCCCCCAACGGCTCCAAACATTTTTTTTGACCCCCAGATTTTTTTACCTTCAGTCAACAGCTAATAAAAGCTAGTTTTTAGGGCTTTTTAGGGAAAATGAATTTTTTCTTCTTCTATAAATAAGCACCCTCTTTCCCACACTTCCTCACACCAATCTTCTCCTACAATATTCTCTCATTCTCTCTACTATATCTTTCCAAGTTTATTAATCTTTCACTAATATTTTCTTAATTGCCTTTTAATCATCTCTCCATCTTTTCAATTATTTTCTTCTACTAATGGCTTCACGAGAGAAGAACTTCGGCAATGGCAAAGGTGTTGCCTCCTCCTCATCCGGCATAAGGGTGGGTTCATTTTTCTGATAACGTTTGTTCCAGAAAAATCGATGCTCGCATTCAGAAAAAAATCCCGACAATGATCCAAACATCGATATGGCGGCATACGACCTTGGCCTTGACGATCAACTTTCTAATGATGATGTTGAGGAAATTCCACCGACACAAATCGGTGCCGAGGGGTCCCAACCGATGCCATAAAACGAGCAACCCGGGCGGAGTCAAGTGAAGAGCGGGAATTTGAAGGTTTCCGTTTGGGCGCATTTTGATCAAGTTTGGGAAGGCGAAATGAGGTATGCGAAGTGCAAACATTGTGACAACAAATTTACACACAAATTGAACTCCGGGATGGGCACCTTCACAAGGCACTTAAGCAAAGTCCATGGAGACATCAGCAGCATTTCCGGTGGACAAACACAACTAACGGGTGTTGGCAGCTCTGGTGGTCCAGGTATTTTTTGATTTAATCCAAAAACTGTTAGGTAAGGTTTAATTAATTGGATGGTGATTATTGAAAAACCATTTAGACAAGCTGAGGATGAACACTTAGAAAAATTCATCCAAGAAAATCTAAATCCTGCTTATAAAAAAATGTCTAGGCAAACGGCTAGAAGAGAAAGCTTTAAACTGTATGAAGCTAGGAGATGTGATTTACAAGCATATTTTTCTACACTTGATCATTGTCTGTCATTTACGTCTGATATGTGGACATATCCAATAGGACAAAATTATTATTGTGTAACTGCTCATTAGATAGATGATGAATGGGTCATTCAAAAACGGATAATTGCTTTTAAATGTATGGAATCTGATCATACGGGTTGGAATATTTTTAACTATATTATTGAAAGTTTGCGTGAATTTTTTATTGCCAATAAAGTTTTGCCTATTTTTTTTATAATGCTTCAAACAATGATGCAGTGGTGAGAGAATTAATAAAAGAATTAAAACCACCGTTTGATGGAAAAAATTTTCATGTTCGTTGCTTGTGTCACATTTTGAATTTATGTGTCCAAATTGGTTTACAACAACTGCAAAACCAAATTGAGCCAATTCAAAATGCTTTACTTTTTGTTAAAACAAGGAACAAATTGGTTCGTGAATTTAAAATGTTTTGTATTGAAAATGAGGTGAATTTTTCTTGAAAAATATTTAAAATTGATTGCCCCACTCGATGGAACTCAACATTTGAAATGTTAAATGATGCTCAACCATAGGCAAATCTTTTGACTCGCTTTGTTAACTCAAAAGTTTAAGGCGACTGGTTAACGGACGAGGTTTTGGAAAAATATTTTAAGTTAGTTGAGTTGCGTAGATATTTTTATGAGGCAACAAACTTTTTCTCTGGAGTTTATTACCCAACAGTGCACCAAGCAATGTTATATTTTGTAAACATTGTCCATATTTTTCACCAATACAAGGACGATGAGTTTTTGAAACCAACTGTTGAAGCAATGCAAAAAAAATGGCTTGATTATTTTCAACAAATCTCACAAATTTATCTTGTTGCATGTGCATTAGATCCAAATGTCAAAATCACGAGTTGTCTACAGTTGTTAGAAGCATACCATCACTTATATTTAGGTCAAGCATAAGTTTCCGCACTTGCTATTTCTGCTGAAGCTGACTATAATTTGAGAGAGTTATACAAATTCTACTCTGTTAAGCATTCTAATAAGGTTAGGTCATTCGAGCCAACAACCGCCCGACATTCCACCTCCTCATCATCATCTTCATCAAGGTTCAACCCAGCAGCGAGTATCCTTAAACGACCGAGACCCACAAACCCGGGATTGGCAAAATGGGATGATTACCTCCGCACATCATTTGAAAAGAATGAGGAAGACTTCCTCAAGTGGTGGAAAAACAAAAAAGGAAGATTCCTGATCTTATCCATACTAGCGCAAGAGATTTTGGCAGTTCCAGTTTTAACCGTCGCCTTCGAGGCCGCCTTCAGTGCAGGGAAACGAGTAACCTCGGAGAAACGAGCAAGGTTCACACCTGAAGCCGTTGAGGTTTGCATCTGTAACCGGGATTGGGCACTTGCTGCTCTAAGGAAACAAGATATTAAAAGCTCCGATGATAAGGTCATTTCTGATGATGACCAACAAGAGTAGATTCTAGGTTTTCATTAGAATTTAAAGAATGTAATTGATCTGATTATGCTGTTAAGGACAGATATTAAGTTTTACCTTTTCATTTTTTTTCCATGGATCGTTTTGCCATTTTCAAACGTAAGGCACGTTTCAAATTATGTAAGTGCCGTTTGGCTTTTTTATTAATAAAATTTACACCGGTGGTGGTGTTTCTTCTAAAAAAATATATATTTCATAAAATTACTATCAAACAACGATTTAAAACATATTAAATGGTATTTTTTAAAATAAAAAAAAACTCGGCCCAGCTTGGAATCGGCCCAGGCACAGCCCGCAACTCGGCCCAGGCCCAACCCGTTTATATGAGGGCTATGCCCAGGTTCGGTAAAATTGACCCAGGCCCGGCCGGGCGAGGCTGGTTTGGCCCACCGGCCATCGCTACCCTTAGATGATAACTGACATATATATTACTGGAGGGGAAGTTTTGCAATGTCAAGTTGCTCTTCAAGTCTGCAGATCCCCATGCAAAGGCCCATAAACACCATGTTAAGAATATTGAGTTGAAAGTGATGGAACTTTTTGGGTCCCATTCCTTTATTCCCAAGAAACGAATTTCTTGACATTCGATAGATTGAATTTGGATAAATCCATATCTTTTCATTAATTTTTTTTCTCTTTTTGGCTTAAGGGGTAAAAATTTTGTCATGAAATTGAGGGTTACTTCTACAATAGAGATGTGTTCCTTGTTCTTGAGCATGCGGAACATGATAGGCAAGAGATACATGTATCCGGATTTGGGGTTCCATCTCCCATCCCTCTGCAGTCCCAGTGGTATTCCTATCTCCAGGGTTGGCATTACTGCCCGGAAACAATCAAAAACCTCTAGGCACCGAACTAAAAAGAACACAAGCGTGGCTTAAAAGTTGTGGCCTGTGCAGGGCTTATTCTTGGCTCTGTTACATGACACATTGATGAAACAAAGATCAATCAGGCAGAGGCATGACATAGATCCTAGTCCTAGGCTCCTAGCCAGCCCTTGTGTAATGGTGCCAGCTCAAGTCAGGTTCTTTCTTAAGCAAGTTTGAAATCAAATAAGGGCTTCCCTTTCTTCATTATTTTTATTGATAGTGGCGTAAGCATTTACTTCAATGTTTTAACAATTTGGATTGTGTCGAAAATTAAAATTATAAGAATCTTGAGTTTAGTTAGATTGGGAAGATAACTGTAAGGGACCTTGATCCCTAAAAAAGGATCTTGACCTTATTTCAGTATAGAGCGTCCCCAAGATCTTTAATTAATTGGGATATTGTGGTCTCGCACTTAGTTACAATTGGCTAAATTAATATTTGTAATTCTTTAAAACAATTCATGCAACTAGTTGATTACCCTAGACATGATGCATGTAAGCTTAACTTTGGTTTCAAGTAAACAAAATAAACATTCAAAACCCATGGCCAATAAATTGTAAAACAAATTTCAAAATTCAACCGAAGTCATAAAAATAAATTTGTGATACTTCAACTAGTTGAAGTATGGCGCCAGCTCATAATTTGTAAACTCTGAAGTTTTATCTAATGGCCACTAAAAGAGGCTTTGTTGTGCGAATCTACCTCAACTTAGTCATACTTCCTTGCAATAACTTTGTTCTTGTCTTAGCAAGTATGGTGACTTGCCACTTTTTGCTTACCCTTTTTCATATTGTACAAGAGTTCTTAGACTTAGCAACTCAATTTATTAAGTTGGATAGCTTACTTAAAGTGCTCTTGAAACTTAAAACTTTTCTTAATTACTTAGCACTAAAAATTTTACTGAAGGTCCCCTTTCTTACTTATGCCTTGCCTTTTATTTGTTCACCTTTTAACTTTCTTAAGAGATGCTTTAATCTCACTTTAGAAGTGTTTCTTAGACCTATTCAAAGGTCTTATAAGTCTTAGGAATATCCAGGGAAACTAATTGAAGCACCAGAAAATCTGTAAAGACGTCTCAAACATTGGGCCTTAAGAGGCTGGTACTGCAGCGCCTATGCCTAAACCTTGTTTCCCTAGCTCAAGGCTTGGCACCATAGTGCCAGTGTAGTTGCACTAGGTGCCCTGATTTGGGTTCTTCACCCATTTCTTGCACTTCCTCTTATTGGCTGGCCCCAAGCCACTTCCAAAACACTTCTAACCTCTTCCACTTGATAATAACATGTGCAAGCATCCATTAAACACTTGAAGTCATAAAAATCCCTTTTCTAAGTGAAGATCATACACTTGAAACACCAACGTACACATAAGCACACTTTCATCCCCTTTGTAAATCAATGAAGCATTTCTTATTCTACCCTAGCCAAAGTTTTAAATCTCGTTCCGACTAGCATATCATTTTTTTAATAGTACGGTACAGTATCGGTACCGTATCGTATTGTCTTGGGTGTACCAATTACACACACACATCAAATTATACGTAGAACATATCAATAAATAGAAGAACATAGCAGAATTCTTCAAAAAAAAAGTATAAAGGTGAATTAGAAACAAATATAGAAAAATAAGAGGTGAAATATAAAATTTAATTATTCACAGTTGATTCCATAAAAAAATGTAATCTTCATTAATTGGTTAAAGAAGTTGTGAGATTTTGATAAGATTATAAATTAATCATGCGTATTAGTACAAGGAAGTTGGATTAAGCCAAAAAAAAAAAAATTGGATTGAGACCTTCGATTGTTGGCCCGTGAAACAAGGGTCCGGGGCTTGATTTTATTTTTTAAACCAAAAGTTAATAGAAAATTATTAGCTTTACCATCTACAACAAAGAGGAGTGGTCAGTGTAATGGCATTGGTCTTCTTTCATCAGCATGGTATAAGGCATTCAAATCTCCACGGGATCATTTTATATGAGATTTCCGTGTACCATCTCTCACATCGTAAGACAACCTCATATTGGTGAAATAATTGTACCAACAGGTACATTCTGGTATAGAAAAATGAAACAAGATTCATTAATTCGGTATCGGTTGAGGGGGGCAGTACTGAGATGTACCAACTGTATCGGCCAGTACAGTACAATTTTCAAAACCCTTATCCTAATAAATCCATTACTAATGCATCAAGAACATATACTATAGCTAGAATTTTAGCATGACAATGCTTGATCAAGGGTGAGAACTCTTACCCCTCTTTTGTGAGATATAAAAACATTTCTTGAACCACCTTGCACAACAAGCAAATATATCTTGGAATTAACCCTTCACAAGCATATGGATGGATTATACTACTTGCACATAGCTTAATTCACACAAATTAGCCATTAAACTCAAGCCCAAGCTAGGATTAGGAGCTTACCAAAGATAAAATTGTGGTTTTACCTCTACTTGCCCCAATCTTACAATATCCACCAAGAATCCTTCAAGTTTAAGTTTCAATTCATGGTGGGAAGCTTGGAAACATGGGTTGGCACTTACTTAGCTTGAAAATGGCTTATGGAAGAGCTTAAGGAAGAAGATGATGAAGCTAGGCTTCTTATCTTTTCTTCATTCTTCCTTTTTAACCCCTTTAGTCCCTCACTTCCCAACTTGTTTTTACTTTGGTCCAAAAATCTCACAATAATTTTTATTCCTCACTTCACAGATGTGATTGAACTTGGAATCATTAAAACACTTGAAGATCTTTAATTCCTTGGATCAATGTCATCTATGGCATAAAATTTGTGGTTTTGGGCAAAATTACCAATTTGCCCTTTATAGAAAAATTTGCTCAAATGGTCACATTACTTTATGCTACATCAACCTACTAAAATGATTACTTAGTGTGCAAAAATTGAGTTTTTAAGCATGAAAATTCATACTTACCTTAATGATCTTGCCATAGGTTTAGAAAGCCATTATAATAACTTCCAATATTCTTATAAAATCCAAAACTCTCAAATCCTTGATAATTTTTGTAGGATTTATTTTCTTGAATGTAGGATAAGTAGTGTAAGTTTAAATATATTACCAGTGTTCTAAGTTACTATATATATGCAAGTATATATATCAATGCATTTACATTTGTTTGATTTCTGTGTCCATGGCTGACTTTGGTCAATCCCTGAGGACGACATTGAGGGCTTATTTGCTAGCTTTAGAGAAAATCAAATTTCAGAATGAATGGAATAACTTTATCATTTTTCTAGGTCAGTAACTCTTTTTTTTTTTCACATCCTAAAAACCCTACCAGTCGAAGGGACAACATTGTTAGACCAGAAGTTGGGGAATTACCAGGGACGTTTAAGGCTAGGTTGGGAATAATTTATATTTGATGTTAATGTCTTGAATGTGGATTCTTGATATATGAATGGCTATATGGAGAAAGATCCTTGTATGTGTTGAATTAGCTAGTGAAGGTATAGAATATATGCATGCCCAGTGCTGCATCAGTTTATGTACACTTACTATGACTTTGTGGATTTTCCTCAAAATGCACATTTATTGGTAATTATGTTATTGCACTATGTTAAGCCTGATAATGGTGTTTCATTTGTAATTAGTTTTGATGAAAGCTCTTACTGAGATAATCTTATTAATTTTGCTCATATTTTAGATTTAGGGAAAAAAAAGGTTTTAAATCACAAAAGTTCTGGGTTTGTCATATCAACCAAGTAAAAAAGGTAAAATAGGGGTATCTGGTTCCTTTGTGTTAGCTTAAACTTTAGCCCAATTTGTTTGGGGTTAATATCACCCAATCAACACATGTTCTCAACCAGCCGTATATAGTCTGACTGTGGTGTCCCTATTTTTATTCTCATAATGTATTTGGCTTTTAGTGTATTAACTATCAGACTAGCTAAAAATAAGTCATAGCTATCTTTTTGTACTCCCACTTATCCCTAACCACTCATCCTAACTGCACTATCCACCATTGATTGCTTTATAGCTCACCAAACAATGACCTAGCCATCATATTCGTTCCCTGCTTAGCTGTACCTAATGGATTCATCAGGCTTACCCATTGAGTGTGAAGGCTAATAACTACAGGCCCTGTGCTACGTAGGACACCACCAAACCCACCTATTACCATGTTGATAACTAGATCACTATAATGTTCTTTGCCTTTGACCAATCAATTGCTTAACCCAGTCCGAGCAAAGGTCCAACTAGTTTAACCCTCTTCAATTGTGACCTAGGTACCATACATTCATAAACTTAAACTTAAATAAGTTTACACTTGTTCTATTTATAGGAACATAGATGATCGCATTTTGTTATATTCTTATGCTGTTGCTACTATTTAAATTAAACTTTAAAAAGTAACTTTGAAGTTTGTGGAATCGAGGTGAAGGGAACCATTTGGTCTTCGGCCGGTGACAACTAGACATGGGACACCGTTTCCTACACTAATGCAAATTTTTGCAGCTGTAGAGTGGGGTGGGGGCTGAAAAGATGATGTTAGTACATGACTTAGAGACAACATAACAGGAAGTGGGTTGGCCAAGGGATGCATCAATGTGAAGGCATCATGGTGGTCCATGAACATGCAAGCAGCCATGGTGTAGAGATATAAATGTTGGGTTTTTAAGGATTTTGATTTTTTTTAGGATTTGGTTTTAGTTTTTCTTTTTGTTTGGGATTTGGTTTTCTTATTTTTATGTGGTTTGAGTTTGTATGGCCTATAAAAAGGCTTCTTATGTTAGGGTATTAAGTATGACGGAAAAGTCAATGTGGTGAAGAGGCAAAATGTGAAGGTTTCAGGGAAGAGAAGAGGTTTGGAGGCTGAAGAGGGCTATGGCGAGAAACCTTTTGTGATTCTCATTTTTTGTAATTATGTGAAGGCAAGAAATTGGGGTTGTCAGTAGTGTGTAGGGATCCATAGGTTAGTGTGAGCACTAAGTGTAAACCTCTATTGTAATTTCTATATTTTGTTTGAGTGGATTTTTTCCATCTGTGTATATAGGCTAGTTAAGAGCTGAACCACGTTAAATTTGTATGTACTTATTTGATCATATTTGTTGTTCCATTTACGTGTGATGGGTAATTAAAGAATATTTTTTCTCAACAAGTGGCATCAAAACTTGTGGCATGGTCCTAGCATAGTGGACCGTGTGGTGCATTCTTGGTATGGTAGAGCTTATGATGTGTTCCTAGCATAGTGAAATGTATAGTTTGATACTTGGTATGGTAGGGTGTATAGTTCAATACTTAGCATGGTGGAGTGTTTGGATCATTTGACAGAGCCCTAGAAATTGTCATAGGGATATTTGATAGTGGTTACTACATGGCACCAACAACTCAGTACAAGTTTGAAAATTAAAGATTTTGTTCGTGTGTGTTGATGTTCGTGATATTAATGTTCATGATATTCAGTTCATGGTTGTTTTTGTTCATTGTTGTTCATGTCTTAGTAGTGTTTGTTTTTTGTAGTCATATTCATGTTGTTTATAGTCGTTTGTATTTGTAATTGTGTTCGTGGTATTTATGTATGTGATCATGATCATGTGTTCGTGATGTTCATGTTCATGGTGAAGATTTTGAGCGAAGGTGGAGATTGTTAGGTTTATTGGCTCAAATTCAACAAAGGTTAAGGATTTTTATTTTGTTTAGGATTTGGTTTTCCTATTTTGATATGGTTTGAGTTTTTGTGTGACCTATAAAAAGGCTTATTGTATTAGGGTTTTAAGTATAAGAGAAGAATCAATGTGGTAAGTAGGCAAAATGTAATAAGAGTTTTAGGAGGGGGGAAAGGTCTGGAGGCAGAAAAGGGCTAGAATGAGAAGCTTTTTGTGATTATCATATCTTTTAATTGTGTAAAGGCAAGATATTGGGGTTATCATTAGTGTGTAGGGGATCCATAGGCTAGCTTGAGTACTAAGGGCATACATTTACTATAATTTATATATCTTGTTTGAATGGATTTTTTCTCATTTATAGATGTAGGCCAACGTGAGCACTAAAAGCCGAACAATGTTAAATTTGTATGTTCTTATTTAATCATATTTGTTATTTCGATTGTGCATGATTGGTGATTGAGGAATATTTTTTCCCAACTTTAAGCTTTGGGCCAATTAGCCGAGCTAAAGGAAGTGACAAAAGTCAAGGCAATTAACTACACTCAGCTGGTAATTCTTGGAAACTTTGAGGCTTATAATATTTGCCTGTAAACTGGGTCTCACCTATGTTCAGAAAACATCTTAATCTCTATTAATCTCTATTAAACTGCCTTGTATATGATAATCTCTACTAAACTGTTTGTCAGTTAGCTAGCATTATTAGTGTTAATGAGTGTGGTTGTGTTAAAAAGTGCCAAAATACCTTAACTAAATACGGAAAATTTGCTTTCTTTATTTTTTGTGAGGTGGGAAGTAAACATAAGAAAGTTGATCATATTTATATGTGCTCTTACCTGTGATAAATCTCACTTTTACAGAATTTTACTTTTAAAGAATGTTGAGAATTCTTTAATTAAGAACTCCCTTAATAATGCATATACTTTAAGGTTGTAAGTGTTGTTTTTAAACTATAAGAGTGTACATCAATAATGTATTTTAATGTGTAAGTGCAGATTACCTGTTTTACAACTTGATTTTCTGATTCTCAATCTAGATTGTATCTTTGTGGAATTGAGGATGCCAAAATGAAGTGACATTAGTTAAACTATTCTCACTTTTACAGAATTTTACTTTTAAAGAATGTTGAGAATTCTTTAATTAAGAACTCCCTTAATAATGCATATACTTTAAGGTTGTAAGTGTTGTTTTTAAACTATAAGAGTGTACATCAATAATGTATTTTAATGTGTAAGTGCAGATTACCTGTTTTACAACTTGATTTTCTGATTCTCAATCTAGATTGTATCTTTGTGGAATTGAGGATGCCAAAATGAAGTGACATTAGTTAAACTATTTTGGTAATGCCTATAGAAATCTAATAAACTCCAAGTATTTTCCTCTATTAAGGGCGAGTTCGTTTTTGTTACATAAGGTTTTGACATAAAATAAGAAAGTAGATTTATTAGTTATTATTTAGATATCAATCCTATAGTTGACTTTCCTCGTATGATGGTTTTCTTATTATATATAAAGGCAATGAAAATCTTCTGTAATAATCAAGCCCTTTGTTTCATCATCTGATATTGTTTAACATGATATCAGAACCTAAACCCCAGCCTAACTCTTACAGCAGCCAACATCAGAAAATCATATCCACCTTTACGTTTCCACTGCCCTAACTAATAACCTTATTTCTACTTAACCAAACTGAAAACTAAGAACACAGCCACACCCATAAGTCACTGGCGACCAAAATAGTACCGGTGGTGTTTGTTGTCAAAATCAAGAGTTTATCAATTTAACCCTCAAAAACCCGCAAGCGAACGGAATCGTTGTGTACTTAGAAGAAATTAAGGGTATCGTCCGAAGAGAGTTTAGTGATTCTATCTAGATTCAAAGATCAAAATTGCTCAAGCTACTTGACTCTAACAACACAAGAAAAGTGACTCTAAAGAAGGTGAAATGTGCTAACGAGAGAACTTAGACTAAAGGTGACTACCTCTCTAGGATTCCATTCATACCCATTGCTACCCAAGAAAGTTGGTCCTCAAGTATGATGTTCCATGTGTGGTAGAAAAGATCTCACATCAAGAACCTCTCTCTCAAGATGGGTCTTTGCTCACCCTCCACTAACTTGGGCTTTACTCAAGCTCCAACTTAACTTAGGGTGGTTGAAGAACTAAACCTCTTTTGATTCCTAGTGTTCACTTAGATTATCTCTAATTTAAGTTAACACTATGCCCCTTCCATTCCTCTTTGTCACCCATAAAACCTTTCTCAAGGATTTAATGGACTAGTGCATTAGACATGGTGGCATACCATTAATCAAACAATAAGCACAATGCAAGGAACAACACAATAGAACTCATCCATAAACACAAAACAACTTCATTGAGTAACAAGGGAAGGAAAGTCACCCTAGAGAGGTAAAGTGATCTACTCACAATCCATAGCCAATGTCATCAACAAATCCATAACAACAATAACCACGAAAATCATACAAATCAAAATAGAGAAGAGAGGAAACCCAAGAAACCCCCTCGAAGATTGTACTCCCAAGATGAACATTCCTACTTCAAGCTTCTCAAAAACGCCTCCAAAAAGATCAATAGGCCTCTAGATGGGTCAAGATCAAAATCAGCCAAGAAGCCCCATTTGGACTCTCTCTTCTCTTCTATTTATACCCCCTCTTCATTCCAGCCCTAAAGGGATAAGTATCACTTCTTCCCAGCCAGCTCATCAGGTGGAAATAGTGGGGGACCATAAAAAATGCGAGCTTTCGACAAAACAGAGCAGCGCTGGCGACGCGTCGCCAGATGACCAAAATGAACACAGAATGCTGATAACGTTGGTGACGCGTCGCCAACCTTCGCGACTTCTGGCGACGCATCGCCAACCTTCGTCTTTGCACTTCTCCTGCGTCCCTCGTCCAAATGCCGTCCCACTCGAGCTTGCTTCTAATGCCCTGTCCGCAGCACTTGACCAAACCTGTAATGAGCCAAAGAACCAAGAAGAACTAAGACAAAGAAGGAAAAGTCAACAGAATTTGACGGTCAAAGTTGTCAAAAGGTCAACACTTTGACCGTGGATTTATGCACTTAACAGTGTTGCCAGAAAACCTCTCACATACCATCTGGCAATGACATTTTGATGGGTTTGCCCGCCTTTCTATCCTAACCAAGTTTCTAGTCTTGATTCATGTTAATTACAACTAGAATTTAAGTTTTTTTGTCATTCAATTAGTCTATCGTATTTTACAGTGTTGTGTCAGCAAGGTCTGTGATCTCTTTGTTCATCTCATCAAGGAGAATATCAAATCTTGATGAGAGAAATTCCTAATCAAGTGTTTCGGCAATCATCTCACCAATGAGTTCCTTTGCCTAATTCAGCAGTATTCGAATTACTAAATAATGTTTGAACGGTAATAATTACTCTTCTTGGACCAAAAATGTGGTATTGTATTTTATATGTCAAAGGAAGATGTCACATCTTACTGCAAATCCTTCTACTGACCAAAGCAAATTAGAAAATTGGCAAGCTGATGATGCACAGTTGTTGCACTTGCTCTTCGAGTTTATGAAACCTAAAGTGTCAAATTTATTCTCTCATGTCGTCACTTGTAAGCTAGCTTGGGATTATGCCAAACTTTTTTACTTTAGTAATATGTTATGTATATATAATGTATCATTACTAAAAATATGTCTTTTTTCAACTGCCATTTCCAACGACCGGCAGTTGGAAATTTTAGGTTTCCAACGGCTGGCCGTTGGAACTTTGACAGTTGGAAATCCATTCATTGAAAGTTTTACTTCCAACGGCCCAGATCTTAGCAGTTGGAATTTCCAACTGTCAGCCGTTGGAAAATAAGCAGTTGGAGAATTTTCAACGGCTGTAGTTATAATTTTATTTTTTTGGTGTTTCAATGGGCTACCAACTGCTCTCCAACTGCATTTTTTCATTTATATTATTCATCCCTGTGCTGTTCATTCCAATTGAATGTTTAGTTTAAACATTAACCTGTTATAGTCCAGATAATTACATCGAATGTAGCCAAATTTTTTACTGACATTACATAAAAATATATATAAAATGACATAAAAACATACACAATTGAAATTACTAAGTCATGATATAAATGTACTTATAAATCCACATAAAAACATTTATAATAGAAATTACATGGTTTCATTCTCCAAATAAGTGTTTGTTTGTTAATAAACGCACATAGTAGCATGATATACCTGATCTATTCTTAATCCGATCCCGAGGCATCATCATCATCATCTGCAGGAGGCGCGGGCGGGGGAATGCCAATTGACTTACATATGTACTCGATCTCAGCTCGTTGTCTCCTCTTCAGACGCTTTAGCTTCCGCTCATAATGTGATGCTTGTTGTGCAGTTTGCTCCACTACGACTCGCTGTACTTGTTCAATGAACTTCGGAGTCTGCGTAACATTAACATGTGCTGCATGAGTAAGCCCTGGTCGTCACCGTCCAGGCACAACATGTTGTCCTGATCCAAGGCCAAATACACGCCCTTTTTTCCTGCCCCCAGCAGCTGCACTCATTATGGCAACCTCATCTATGTCAGGTGCGCCACCTTCGTCATCCATTTGCTATGTTGCTTCCTCAATCTCAGCAGTTATTATTGCTTTCATAAAGAGTAAAGATAATTTATTAGTAACAAGATCAGAAATATTGGCTGTCATTCTCTAGCATGATAATTACAGCAACTTCTTCACTCCGCCTGTTAACGTATTCCCTGCTCTTTTTCTTATGAGTTTGCTGCATCACCTTGAACAAGCCAGGGTCCCTCTTCTCCGGATCTTGCTCACGCTACATTGGAAACGTACTAACATTAATTTTATTACAACGTAAGTAAGTTGAATTTTGTGTAAAAAAAGATGATAATTTTACCATTCGTTCTCGATGTTCAGTAATTGAAACCAAATCTCCTGCATAAGTAGCACTGCATGCACCTGTGGAGTTAGATGACTGCGATGATGAAGCTCGCATTGTCTTACCCCTTGCCGATCGCTCGTTAAACTCCGTTGTAGCCCACCATTCCTTTATTTCTGCATATTGTGTGTCGGTCATAAAAGATGCCCTTGCTTGCCATTTTGCCTGATTTTTCTCTCGGTGAATGTCACCCAGCGTTGATCGGTAATGATTAGCCGCCATCATATGCCAAACGCGATAGACCTCATTATGGTGAGCTGGATCCCACTCACATAATCCCTACACGTTAAAAAAAATATATAGCGTCGCATAGTTCGCAACATGGTTGATAAAGTCAAAATTATGATAAGAAAGTGCAAACCTCAAATACGTGCCACCACGCTTGAATATCTGCTGGGCTTGCGCTCGTCCAGTCATGATGTCCCTTGAAGTGTGTGGTAAAGCATCTAGTCACTAACTGTGTTGCTCTTGATAGAAGGAAGCTACATGAAGTGCATGTTTCGACGTAATAAATATTATTTTTTTTATTGGGACTTCACATACTGGATGTTAAGTAAACTATTAGGGTTCAAATGGGTGCATTACTTGCGTGTTTCCGTGAGGTCTTATCCGTAAGCGCACCTGAATCGGGGCTTTGGATGCTACTGACTGACCATTGGAATTCCCGCCATCGGGTAAAACTACAGGGGCCGGAGTATATCGACTAGCACTACGGCCGACTGGAGCAATGTGAATATCACCTGTGCGAGGGTGAGGATGTAGAACAGTTGTTTGTTCTGTTGAGTGCTGTGAATCTGAATGACGGGAATGCGATTGGCCTTCCCTTTCATGTCTAGGAATTGGTTATACTAATACTTCTTTAATCTGCTGAAATAGGCCTTTCCCTGGCCGACATGTATACGTCGCATCTCTTTTAGGTGACATTTGCATTATTTTAAAAACCCATACAATAGTTTACAAAACTTACATCCAACTACATAAAAAAACTACAAAGGCTGTGTGATATTGCACCCACCACTTTGAAGTTCGACTTAGTATTTATATATTAAAAGTTATTCCATGTTCACATTACATTTTATAAGTAATTGCACGTTTACATTATTGTCAATGGACTACATCGTCCTCAGTTTCTGTCTCTGATTCGCCACTATTAGTATCCCCAGATTCAAATTCATCTTCTTCATCACTTCCTTCAAGGGACTTCTCATTGTCAGATTCATCGTCATGTTGCAAAGTTTCTTCCATGATTGGCATGTCATCCTCTAGAGCTTCCCATACTCCTGTTTCAGCTAAATTGTCGATTGGGTCATCCATAATTATGGGAGACCTGTTCATACCAGCCAATAATTCTTCCTGAAATGCATCTTCGACATCATTTACATTATTATGAATGATGCGTCTAGGTTTAATTTTCAAAACCGCTAACCAACCCGTTTTTTCACGTGACTTTGTAGGGTGAGGGTGTAGTAAACTTGATCAGCTTGGGATGCAAGAATGAACGGGTCAAATTTTTCCTATTGGCGACCATCACAAACCTCAACTATACCATATTGTTTATGAACCTGAGTGCCACGATCTGGAGTAGAGTCAAACCAAGCACACCTAAACAATACAACATTTTTGTGTGGCCAGCCAGGATGTTCGAGTTGAATGATTTCTTCTAACACCCTATAAAAATCACATTCAATATCTTGAAGTCCTTATACATACTCCACTGTTAAATGTTGCTTTGTCGTGACCCCAATCGCTAATGTGGAACTTGTACCCATTTATGAAGTAAACAGGCCAACTCTCAACACGAAGGGATGGCCCGCATTGCAACATCCCACAGGAAGCGGTCTGTGATAGTGTTACGCACATCATTCACTTAGTTACACATAGTCATAATTTGAATATGTGTTTCCCTTCAAAAGCAAAATATGGGTAAAATTTAAGTGTAGATAACTTACATAGTTTCTAAGCCATGTCTCAAAGTTATTCTCAATGTAGACATCCAGGTCTGACATCTGTATATTGGGTTCATGCATACACGTTTCATCAACAAACAAACTACAAGATATAGAAAGAGGTCGATGGAGCATAAACTTGATGAGTTTAGTATAAAAGAAGAAAATTATTATTACTTAATAGAGTTTATAAAGAAAATATATGTTATTTCACTTACTCGAGGTATGGCTTCACCTCCTTAGAATTCAGTAACACATATACAGTAGCGACCCTTAATTCATTGTCATCAAGATATCGTTATCTTGATACACCATATGGACGACTCGGGTATCTAAAGATAGACCACACCGATTCATCATATGGTCCTTGTCCGCCATCATCATTACGAGGTACTCTAGTTGCCATATGTGGAATATGGGATTCAAAGTAGTGAGAGCAAAATGTAGAGGTCTCCTCAATTAGATATGCTTCACAAATTGAACCCTCTACATGAGCCTTATTTGATACCTTCATTTTGAGGTCATGTATACAACACTTAAATTTGTACATCCACCTATATTGAATGGGGCCTCCAACCCTTGCTTCGTAAGGTAGGTGAACAGATAAATGTTCCATCGAATCGAAAAAATCCGGTGGAAAAATTCTTTCCAACTTACAAAGTATGACAGGAATATTGCCTTCCAAATCGACTATATGATTCACATCTAACTCTGGAGAGCATAAATCTCGGAAAAATTAACTTAACTCGATCAACGGTTTCCAAATATTTTCAGGAATTGCTTTAAGTGCAATTGGGAGGAGCCTCTGCATCATTACATGACAATCATGGCTTTTCATACCAGACATATGACTTACATTACTGTCAATACACCTCTCAAGGTTCGGTGCATAGCCGTTTGGGAGTCTAAGTGTTTTAACCCAATTCAGCACATCAGATCTCTGTATTCCATATATTGTCAAACACATTCTTCTCTATCTGCATGCACCCGTTTGGGTTTAAATGCTCGGCCGTCACCTTGAGGAATTAAATTTAGCTCTGATCGACTGCACAGAATCTCAAGGTCCTTACGAGCCTTCACGTTGTCCTTAGTTTTATTGGTCACATCCATCACTGTATTCCATATATTGTCAAACACATTCTTCTCTATATGCATAACATCCAAATTATGGCGAATTAAATTACTCTTCCAATACGGCAACTCCCGTTTAAATACTTCGTTTTGTCTAATTATGAGTTCTGCCATAACCTGGTATGGTTACAACCTGTCCATTATGAATTACAGAAGCCAAATTTGAGATATGTTCAAATATTATTTTAGGAGGTAGACGCTCAGGAGGCAACGATTTCTCAACTTTTCCTTTCTTAAAGGTGACTCTGTTTCTTCTATATGGGTGATCCAACTCGAGAAATTGCCGATGACAATCAAAGAATGAAGTTTTCCTCCCGTGTTCAAGTTGGAAGGCTTTACTAGCATCCATGCCAATAGGGCAAGATAACCTCCCATGAGTCATCCATCCTGACAACATCCCATAAGCCGGGAAGTCATTTATAGTCCACATAATCGAAGCTCGGAGCTGAAAATTTTGTTTAAGTGAAACATCCCATGTTTCGACACCATCCTCCCATAGCTGCTTCAATTCATGAATAAGAGGTTGTAAATACACATCAATATTTTGACGTGGACTCCGAGGGCCAGGTATCAATGCAGTCAAAAACATATATGGTTTCTTCATACACATCCACGGAGGCAAATTATACGGAGTAACAATGACAGGCCAACATGAGTATTGTTTACCAGAGTTTCCAAAAGGCACAAAGGCATCAGAACAAACTCCAAGGTGAACATTTCGGGCATCCGCCGCAAACCACGGGTACATGGAATCAAAATGTTTCCATGCTTCCCCATCTGAAGGATGTTTTAAAACATTTGGGTCGGATCGATGCTCACTGTGCCACCTCATGTGCTCTGCAGTTGAAAGTGAAGCATATAGTCACTGAAGGCGAGGAGTGAGTGGTAAATAGTGCATAGTCTTTCTTGCTCTATCCTTACCCCGCCCAGCTTTTATCGGCTTAAACCGAGATTCACCACAAAACTTGCATTGTGAAGCATCTTCATCATTATTTCAAAACAACATGCAGTCGTTAACACAAGCATCAATTTTAAGATGGGCAAGACCTAGTTGTGAAACTAATTTCTTCGTCTCATACCAATTGGATGACATCTTACTGTCACTTGGCTGTGTCTCTTTCATCAAGGCCGCGATACCATCATAACACCCTCTTGGTATGTGATATTCTGCTTTAAGATTTAACAAACGAACTGCAGCAAACAGCTCAGAATGCTTATCACATCCATCCCAAATAGGTGTACTAGCAGAGTACAGTAAATCAGAAAACTGTCCAAAACCTTCATTAGGTTGTTCATCCACTTCAGTGAAATTCTGATGGAAACTTGGTCCCACTGCATCAAATATCATTCGAGCATATGGGTTTACATTTGAACTATACTCAGCATGTTCATACCAATCACAATTATCAAATAGCTGATGCGGAAGCTCATTAAATGGCTCCCCATGAGCTGTTCAGTTGGTGTAATAAGGCATGAAACCCCATTTATATAGATGAACTCTAACGTTATCACAATCCTTAAACCTCAAATTTTTACATCTCCTACACGGGGAACGTATTTTGTTTCCATCCATATGACCTGGGTTACTACAGGCAAATGTTATGAACTGCTCAACCCCTGTCTCTCACTCCTCTTTGTACCCAACTCGCCTAGGTAAATAACGACTATTATACATCCAACTACGTTCTTGTTCCATGGAGTCCTACCAATGGAAATTATATATTTACCTTTATGACATATACGAAAGCATAAACACATAAAATTAATTTCGTAAATTAAATCATATAAAAAATTTGATCCACGAATCGCATGTATCAATAGCCAACATATTATTATTAATTGCATGCATTAATATTTTACTTAATCTAAACAATGTCAGTTAAAACTAACCAAGCGTATTTACTATTTATTGTTTAGCTAAGGTTAACAGTACTTATGTTTTTATTTAACGTTTATTGTTACTACTTAATAGGATGAGCTTATCAATATTTTATCCATATAATTATTATATAATTATTATTAGTATTACTAATACTACTACCACAACTATTATTATTATTATTATTATTATTATTATTATTATTATTATTATTATATATTCTACTACTACTCTTATTATTATTATTACTATTATTATTATTCTACTACTACTCTTAGAATTATTAATAAAATTATTATTATTATTATTATTATTATTATTATTATTATTATTATTATTATTATTATTATTATTATTATTATTATTATTACTACCACTACTACAACTACAACTACTAGTTGCAAAACTATTGTTATTATTATTATTATTATTATTATTATTATTATTATTATTATTAGTATTAGTATTATTATTCTACTACTACTCTTATTTACTACTACTACTACAACTATTACTACTACTACTACTACTACTACTACTACTATCGTTACTATTATTATTATAATTATAATTATTATTACTCTTATTGGATTTATTATTAGTATAATAATAATAATAATAATTATTATTATTATTACTATTACTTTACTACTACTCTTAGTATAATAATTATTATTTCAATTATTATATATTATTATTATTATTAGTATTATTGACATATATTATATTCAAGGTCAAACTTAATCAAACAAACTTATTTAAATAGAAATATTTTGTACCTTTATATTAATTCCAATTCTTAAAACATTGTAACAGTAAATCCAATTAAACATTGTTAGTTAAACAAAATATATTACCTAAACAATTGACTTCAAACTAAAGATTTCATATTTTTAAATATACTAACTACTTTCACACATAAATATACAACCTAAACAATTGACGTAAAACTAAGTATTTCCTATTTATAAATATACTAACTAATTTCACACATAAATATACTACCTAAACAATTTACTTAAAACTAATTATTTTATATTTTTAAATATACTAACACCTTTCACACATAAATATACTACCTAAATAAATTGACTTAAAACTAAATATTTCCTATTTTTAAATATAATAACTAATTTCACACATAAATATACTACCTACACAATTGACTTAAAACTAATTAGTTAGTATTTTTAAATATACTAACTAATTTAACACATAAATATGCTACCTAAACAATTGACTTAAAACTAATAATTTCCTATTTCTAACTATATTAACCAATTTCACACATAAATATAGTACCTAAATAATTTACTTAAAACTAATTATTTACTATTTTTAAATATACTAACTAATTTCAGAGATAATTATACTACCTATACAATTTACTTAAAACTAATTATTTCTTATTTTTAAATATACTAACTAATTTCAAACATAAATATACTACCTCAACAATTTACTTAAAACTAATTATTTCCTATTTCTAAATATACTAACTAATTTCAGACATAATTATACTACCTAAACAATTTACTTAAAAATAATTATTTCCTATTTTTAAATATACTAACTAATTTCAGACATAAATATACTACCTAAACAATTCACTTATAACTAATTATTTACTATTTTTAAATATACTAACTAATTTTACACATAAATATACTACCTCAACAATTTACTTAAAACTAATTATTTCCTATTTTTAAATATACTAACTAATTTGAGACATAATTGTACTACCTAAACAATTTACTTAAAACTAATTATTTACTATTTTTAAATATACTAACTAATTTCAAACATAATTATACTACCTAAACAATTTACTTAAAACTAATTATTTCCTATTTTTAAATATACTAACTAATTTCAGACATAATTATACTACCTAAACAATTCACTTAAAACTAATTATTTACTATTTTTAAATATACTAACTAATTTTACACATAAATATACTACCTCAACAATTTACTTAAAACTAATTATTTCCTATTTTTAAATATACTAACTAATTTCATACATAATTATACTACCTAAACAATTTACTTAAAACTAATTATTTACTATTTTTAAATATACTAACTAATTTTACACATAAATCTACTACCTCAACAATTTACTTAAAAGTAATTGTTTCCTATTTTTAAATATACTAACTAATTTCAGACATAATTATACTACCTAAATAATTTACTTAAAACTAATTATTTCCTATTTTTAAATATACTAACTAATTTCAGACATAAATATACTACCTAAACAATTTACTTGAAACTAATTATTTACTATTTTTAAATATACTAACTAATTTTACACATAAATATACTACCTCAACAATTTACTTAAAAGTAATTATTTATTTTTAAATTAATCCCGAAAATAAGAAAAAAAGTAAGAAAATGGACATAAATTTGAAATTGTAATGGGTAACCTAAATACTTCACATCCAACCATCAACAAATACAAATCACATACATTTCACATATTTCAAATCAAATTAACATTACATAATCCGGATTTTAAGTATTTTTTGGAAAAAAAAATTAAAAATACGTATTAAACCAACTTACCTCAAATCCGAAATTTTACTTCCTTCAAATGCGTGGAAATAGCTTCAAATCTGCTACAACAAGCAAAATGTTCAACCCATTATCAATATTAAACATCAAAGCATGAAAATCTGGAAAAAAAAATGAAAAAAAACCAAACTAACCTACAGATCTAGGCCAAATACACCAGATCCACGTATAAACGAGCAGTTGGAACCTGTAGGGGTGATCGTTTGGTTATTTCGGTTTAAACCGAACTGAATAAGTCGGTTTTAGGTGGTTACAAACCGAAATAACCGAATTGTTGATAGAAACCGAATTGGAACCGAACCAAAATATTTCAGTTCGGTTCGGTTCCAACCGAATTAACCGAAAATTGAGAAAGAGAATGCCGCCGTTAGTACACTGGAAAGGAGAACGCCGAGAAGGATTTGGCAATTTGCCGCCGCAACCTGCGAAGACCAGGACAAGATAGCAGGATGGGCAGAGCAGAGGGAGAACGCGAAGGACGGGGAGCTGAGGCCGATGCCGGTGAGCGGGGGCTGGGAGCCTGGTGCGAATGGGCTAGGTGAGGGTAGGGAATGCCGGAATGGATGACGAGCGAGACGAGCAAGATGAGCGACGGAGTCGGAGCGAGACCAAGAAGACGACTGACGAATGATGAGAGAGCGCTGCGACTTGCAAGTCGCAAACAATGCTAGGTGAGGCTGGACTCGCAAGTCGCAAATAGAAGGCTGACCGGCTGATGGGCTGAGGAGGAGTGAGGCCCGACAGAATGAGTGAGTGTCGGGCCAAGGGGGCACAGGGCCAAAGGGGTTGAGTTACTGGGGGGATGGGGCGGGTAGGCGAATGAAAAGTGGGCTTAGCCCAAAAACTATAATTCGGTTATTTCGGTTATCGAAATAACCGACTCACAAAACCGAAACCGAAATTACCTTTATTCGGTTTTCACCGAAACCGAACCGAAATACCGAAAAAACAAAACTGAATTTCTGAAATATTTCAGTTTTTCAGTTTTTTCGGTTTGGCTCGAATAATGATCACCCCTGCCTGAATATGCCCTTAATCGAAGATACGAACGTGAAGTGTGTGCATGTGGGAGGAAGAAACGAGAAGAGAGAAGACAGATGAATTTCTGTTTACTGCCCGACGAAGTAGACGACTGCCTGGGGGGGATTTAAATTGGAATTTTCCAATGGCCTTAGCCGTTGGAAAAAAACATCAAAACGGTGCATTTAAAAAAATGAAATTCCAACGGTTGAAGCCATTGGTAATTTGAAAATGCCTTTATTACCATAAAAAACAAAAATTATATGCAACTATTTTCCAACGGCTCAAGCCGTTGGAAATAAAAAAGTATAAATTACTGAAAATACTTCCAACAGTTCAAGCCATTGGAAAAATTTACTTTAATTTCCCATGT
Organism: Aquilaria yunnanensis; assembly: GCA_039654915.1. Lineage (NCBI taxonomy): Eukaryota > Viridiplantae > Streptophyta > Magnoliopsida > Malvales > Thymelaeaceae > Aquilaria > Aquilaria yunnanensis. The sequence continues at coordinate 18,428,834 of CM077593.1, forward strand.
GAACATATAGTTTCCAACGGCTTAAAATCCTTAAATCTAATGCCAATGGCTAAAACCGTTGGAAAAATTACTATAATTTGCCACCAAACTATATACTTTCCAACGGCTAAAGCCGTTGGAAATAAAAAAGCATCATAAATTACTTAAACCTATTACCAATGGCTCAGGCCGTTGGAAAAATTAGCTTAAATTTCCCCTAAAAAGAATATATTTTTCCAACGGCTAAAGCCGTTGGAAATATTATCTACTTTAATTTGGAAAAAAATTACTTTAATTTGCCCTCATACTATATATTTTTCCAATGGCTAAAGCTGTTGAAAATATTATATATAAACCCTCTGAATTAATGGCGTAATTGTTCCAATGACTTATTTTTTGTCTTCCCTCCAACGGTTTGGCCGTTGGAAATAAAGGCAGTTGGAATAAATGGTTTTTTTAGTAGTGTATCTGTTAAGTTGTTTCATGCTAAACAAGAAGAAAGTCCTACTGATTACTTTGCAAAGGTGAAACAAGTTTGAAAAGTTAATTGCTTTGCTGCCTATTTCATCTGACATCTAAGAAATGCATCATCAAAGTGAGTATCTAGTGATAATGACCATTTTGGTTGGACTGAAACCAAAATTCAAACTAGTCTGTGCACAGATCCTTGGGAGAGTAGAATTTTCTTCATTACCTAAAGTGTACTCCTAACTTTCTTGTTCTTTTGCTGAGGAGAATTTGACGAATTACAGTTTTTATTAGTTTGTTCTTGCGGTTCAGTTCAGTCCACAAGCAAAGCCCGGCTCACAAGTTAGAAAAGGTCTTGGAGTTGGTCATGGAGAACATAGTGGTCATGGTGGCAAAGGTTGATGCGGTCAAGGTCCAGGTCTTCATTATATGTACTGTAGAAAAAATGGTCATTTTGAAGATGCATGTTGGGATAAGTACCCATCATTGCAAGTAGCCCATATGGCATTAAAAGAGGACCCTTCTTCAAGTATGGCCTTACAACCGTCTATTACTTTATCTCAGGAAAAACACACTAAATACTTGCAATATCAATCCATATAGCAGGCAACTTCTCCTCCTATAGCATCTATCGTCCATTGAGGTAATCTAACAATTTGTTATTCATCTAGCCTTTCTAGAAATCAGTCTTGGGTATTGGACTCTGGTGCCACTGACCATATTTCAGGTAAAATAGCCAATTTTGATAAAATATCTTTTCTAGCTTCATATCATAGTAAACTCACCATTGTTGATGGATATACCACCATTATTAAAGATATTGGATCCACTTGACCTTGTCCTTCTCTTACTTTACCCACTACATTCTATGTTCCAAGCTTTCAACTCAATCTTATGTCTGTGAGTAAACTGACCAAACAACTAAGTTGTTCTATTTGTTTCTTTTTTGATCATGTCATTATCCAGGATTTAAAGACTAGAAAGACGATTGGAAAATGTGTGAATTGAATAGAATGTACTATTATCATGGATTGCAGTTATCAATTATTTGTCATGTTTCAGCTTCTCATCTTTTAATTCATAGTCGCTTAGGTCATCCATCCTTGAAGAATCTCAAGAAATTACTCCCAAATTTAAGTTCAATATCTAGTTTAGAATGTGAGTCTTGTCAGCTTGGGAAGCACCATCATGCTCCTTATTTGTCGTAAGTCAATAAATAAGTTGATAAACCTTTTATGTTAATTCATATAGATGTTTGGGGTCCTAGCCGTACTAAGTCTAAATTAAGGTTTCAGTATTTTGTAATTTTGTTAATAATTTCTTTCGAATGACTTAGTTATATTTAATGAAAGATCATTCAAAGTTATTTTCTATCTTCTGTGCCTTTTGTGCTAAAATTCAAAATCAGTTTCACACTCAAATCAATAATCTTCATAGTGATAATGCAAAAGAGTATTTATTTAACTAAATTTCCAATTACATGCAACAACAGGGTATACTCCACCAATCCTTCTACCCATACACATCTTAACAAAATTGAGTAGCTGAGAAAAAAACCTAACATATTGTTGAAACAGCTCGTACATTGTTAATTCACATGAATATACCCAAAAATTTTTGGGGTGATACTCTGCTCATTGCATGTTTTCTTATCAATCATTTTTTGTCTTTTATCCTTACAGGTAATTTTTTTTTTATTATCCTTTTTCCCCATCAAGCTCCATTTTCTGTTATTCCTCGTACATTTAGTTGTGTCAATTTTGTTTATCAGAACTAGCTTGGCGCAGATAAACTAGATCCTAAATTTTTGAAATGTGTTTTTCTTGGATATTCTCATTTGCAAAAAGGGTACAAGTGTTTTAGTCCTTCCCTAATCACTTATTCATTTCTGCTGTGAAACTATACTATAGTTTTCTAATACTTAGTTTGTGCCTTCTGATACTGCTGAAAGTCTGCCTTTGCCCTTTATATCTATCCAAATAGCTTATACTAATACAAATGTTCCAGTCATTGATCCTGTCCCTTCAGATCTCATTCCTAACAATAATTTGGCTCCTTAAAAGTGTATTTCTCTTCTTGATTTGCAAGTTTATACTCAACATTCTCTTTAAGAAGTACCACCATAGGATTCACACTTGTCTCCACCACTTTCATCTTTAACTACACAGGTTAATGATTTAGATATTCCAGTTACCCATCACCAAAGAGAAAGATCTTGTACACTTCATCCTATCTCAAATGTCTCTACTTTGTCTTCCATTCCTTTGCTAAGTTTGTTTTTAGAGGTTTTGTCTCACCTTGGATAAAAGTAAACCATGGAGGAGGAGATGTCAGCTTTGCGAGCTAATAATACATGAGATTTAGTTCCTCTTCCATATGATCAGACAATTATGGGTTATCGATGGGTGTTTAATGTTAAAGTTCACCCCAATGATACAATTGATCAATTGAAAGCTTGTTTGGTGGCTAAGGGATATATACAAGTATACCGCATAGATTACTTAGAGACATTTTCTCCAATAGCCAAAATGACTTCAGTATGAGTTGTCATTACGTTGATAGCCATAAATCAGTGGTATTTATATCAACTAGATATGAATAATGCCTACCTCCACGATGATCTTGATGAGACTATCTTCATGGAACAACCACCCAGGTTTGTTGCTCAGGGGGTGACTAATCTTGTGTGTCGCTTAAATAAGTCTTTGTATGGTTTGAAATAGTCACCACGAGCATGGTTTAGTCACCTCAGTGCAATTGTTATGGAGTTTGGTTGGCAGCAATGTGGCGTTGATCACTCTGTCTTTTATTGACAATCCAGAACTAGTAAAATTATTTTAATTATCTTTGTTGATGATATTATTATCACTGATGACGATAATGTTGGTATTCAGTCCTTGAAATCTTTTTGGCAAATAAGATTCCAGATAATAGGATCCTGGTTTGTTAAGATACTTGTTGGGTAGTGAGGTAACGAAGTCCAGAATGGGGATTTGCTTGTCTCAGAAGAAGTATGTCCTTGCCCTTTTAGAAGAAAAACCTTGCTCTTTTAGAAGAAATAGGCTTATTTGGGAGCCAAGTCAGTTGATAGTCCTATGTAACCAAATGTTAAGCTTGATGCTGATAAATAAGAATATTTGGAAGACCTTAGTAAATATAAAAAACTTGTTGGCAAATTAAACTATTTGACTATCACTCAGCCAGACATTTCATTTGCCATTAGTACAGTAAATTAGTTTATGAAGTCTCCACACATTGGTCATTAGGATGCAACAGTCAGAATTTTAAAATATTTGAAAGGTGCTTCGAGATGGGGTCATTTATATCAAAATTATGGTCATACTCAAATTCAAGGATACACATATGTAGATTGGGCAAGTTTGTACGATTACCGGTCAACTTCAGGCTACTGTGTTTTCATGAAAATAAACTTGGTATCTTGGAAGAGTAAAAAGCAAACAGTTGTTTCATGATCTAGGGTTGAATCTAAGTATAGGGCAATGACATATGCTACATGTGAGTTAGTATGGTTAAAACACCATCTCGAAAAGCTTGGTTTTGAACATTCATGGCCTATGAAGTTAATGTGTGATAATTAAGCAACCACTCATATTGCTTCTAACCCAGTCTTCTATGAAATAATCAAACATATTGAGGTTGATTGTCACTTTGTCCATGAAGAGCTTTAAGAAGGATTGATCAAAACTCCCTATGTCAAATTAGAAGATCAACTTGCTGGTTTATTTATTAAGTCTTTAGGAGGGTCATGAGGAAAGTCTATTTGTAGCAAGCTTAGAGCTTATGATATATAGGTTCCAACTTGAGGAAAAGTGTTACATAAGGTTCCTATATAAAATAAGAAAATAGATTCGTTATTTATTATTTAGATATCGATCATATAGTTAACTTTCCTTGTATGATGGTTTTCTTATTATATATAAAGGTAATAAGGGTCTCGTGTGATAATCAAGCCCTTTGCTTTTTCATTTGATATTGTTTAATAGTTTTGAATTAAATCATATTAATGAGTCTCCATTAATGCCATTTTGGGTCGAGTTTCTCGCAGGTCATAGGGAGTTTATTAAGTAAGGATGAAAACATTCTTAATTTTAACCGTAATTACATCTTTATGCCATCATAACTGAGCATTCGTAAATGGCAAAATAGGTCAGCTTAGATTTGCGCGTATATGTGGATATGATGGCAATCGGCAGATCTAACATGGTAGTCTGTGGATGGTGCTCCGACGGGTTCCTTTTGGGTAGGTGGTTTAAGGAGCGACAAAATGGGTAAGCAAGGGTACATATGTGGACAAACCACGTTTGCCAGTGAAGTTATAGGTTATGCAAGGGAATCAGGCAAGAACTCGAATTCAAAAAGCCATTATCTCAGCTAACGACAATGATGGCGAACTGTGGAAGGTGCGTGTACAACGTTCTTGAAAATTGAAGTTGCCGATGTCTTTGACGAGAGTTGCCAAAGGTGAAGGGCGCTAAGGGGAACCGGATCCAAAGCTATTGGTGGTTGGTAGCAGAGGTTATGCAGTGGGCAGCAGCTTCGTACTTGGCAAAGGACAAGGATGCCTAAACAAGGTTGGTTTCTCATGCGGGAAAAGGAGAAAATTACCAATGGCATAGAACTGTAAATTTGACCAAGTATGGCTAGCTTTTTTTTATCGCTCTCAAATGCCATTCTTTGACTGCTTTTATTGGTTGACCAATTAATCTCATTAATTCTATCCGAACTCACCCTAAGTCTGCATAAAGTCTAATTAATTTTTCATACATCATGCAATAACACTTGATGGTTATATATTATTCTGGCAAAAAAAAAAAAGGTTTTTGCTCACAAAAAATTATTAATGCCAGAAAACATACGTATATAAAAAATAATCAGCTAAGTCACATTTTCAAAATTTTTGACAAAATGTCGCATATATTTGGTGCCAATTTCATTATTTTTTTTAATGAAAATTATACCAAAATAATTTTGATACTAAACTTTTTATTTTTCAAGCAAATTTGCAATTAAAATCTTTTTGAAAATTACAAATTTACCATCAATCTTTTGTATTGAGACCAAATTTGCGACCAGCCGTTAAAATTGCTTAATGTGGTAAATGTGAAAAAAAAATGAAAAATGCAAGTTCGAATTAAAAGTTTTCTTTATCTAACACTCTAGCCCTAAGTTTCTGAATCTATAATTTTTACAATTCTCTTTGCTCAAACAACTTCTTGTACCTTTCACTACCCTTCACCTTTTTAGTCATCGACATTACCTAAGCTCTTGTACGTATTTTGACAATGTTACTTAGAATAAACCCTAATTAAACAAAGTTCGATTAATAAAGGTGAGACTAAATATAAAGGCGCTATGATTATAGAATAAATGATTGATGGAAGCAACAGTAAGGGATTTCTCAACGACAATGAGAAGGATGAAAACAAGAAGACTTGGATGTAGTGAAAGGTTTAGGTAGTTAGAGGCTAAGAAGAAAACTTTCAAGGACTAGTTTAAGAATTGTGTCGGAGAATATTCTCTAAACAAATAGAATATTTGTACCATTTAATGGTTAGTGACAAATTTCCACGGCAAAAATGTTTATGACAAATTTGCCTTAAAAAAAAGTTCTGTGACAAAATTACTTTCCCCCATAAACTTTAATGGTAAATTTTCCCAATTTGCAAATTATTATATTATATGCAAACTATCAAAGTTAACAAATTGAATAATGCAAACCCCAAATAATTTTTTTATTCGACAAATGACAAAATCCCTATGGAGCTTTTCTAATAATTTTGATTGCAATGACGGTGATCAATTCCAAATGACTATTTGATCCATACATATCTCATGAAGTGAATTCATCAGTTCCCTCATTCTTTCCATTATAAAGTTTTTTTCTTTTTTAATTTTTCCCAATAGCCACAATGTTGTTGGGATTTTGTGACCTGTTATTTATATCTCAAGATTTGTAACCTAGTGAATGAAAAAGAATTGATTATCATAGCAATGGTGATGTATTCCTAATACTTTATTTTTCCCGTTTTATTTGAAACCTACTTTTTATTTCACAACAGCTGTAACCTGTTTAGCTAAAGGTGTAATTGTCATGGAACGGTGATGTATTCCAAAGATTACATCCACTCCATTTTATTGATACACTAGCCAATTGTCTGTCCTTTGCTGTGGGTGTGGCTTAGTGTTCCTTTCAATAAAAAAGTGTGGCTATGAATATTAGTTAATGATAAATGTTTGTTGAGAGAAAGGAATATTGCAGCAGAAAAAACAAAAGAAGATAAACAATAATTTAATATAAAACATTATGTAAATTTCGCATAATTTTTTTAGTACTTACCATAAACAAATCTTATTACTAAAGATAAAAAAGACATAGATAAGAACAACAAATACCAGTCAAGAAGTAATTGAGGAACAAACACCACTTAAAAAGCAATATGCCTTAAAATTAGCAGGAAAAAGAAAGACCATAGTAAATGAAATAAAGCAACTACTATGACAATAACAAATTGGCCTTGCAAAAGAAGTTTAAAATGAACTACTCTATAAATCAGCAAACTATACAAATATAATACAAATAATCTAATGGTATACACAATAGATTTAACAACACAAAAAGGCATCCAATATAGAAAAAAAACAATTCAACCAATTTGAATAGAATAATTCATAAAAAGAGTCCATACACCATAGATAAACCAACATAGAAGAAGTATTAAATAAGTCATTAGGTGAACTCCTTAAATTATAAAAATCAAGAGCATAAATAAGGACATAATGACTCAGATATTAAGTGAACATTTCATCTTGATTATTGTTTTGAAAATAGATTATTGTGAAAATTGAGATGAAATATAAAGATGGAATTAGGATTTAATTGGTTGACAAATAAGCCTTTTCCCAATTTAACAATATTGTTTCCACCAACTTTATGAATTATTTGACAAAAAGTACACACTGTACATAGGAATTTTTTTTAAAAAAGAAAAAACTTGTAGTGTAAAAGAAAAAAAATTATGAACTGAACTGTTTAGGTCTTAAAAGAAGAGTTTATATCACAGTTCTTAAAAAAAAAAAAAGAGTTTTATATCCTAGGTTTTAAATAACAGGATTTTGTCATATTCATGCAAAATACTAGTTATTAAAGAAAGATTTTTATGAAGAAAAAAGTTACATAGGGAGAGAGCAAGAAAAAATGGGCTTCTTTCCCCATTCATCGGCCTGCTCTTGTGGCTGCAAAATTCGATCCGAATTCTCACAAACAAACTCATGTGCTAGTCGTCTCTCTGCCCCTAACCCACCATCTTCTCTAACCACCACCGTTTGATTAAAAACTCGAAGATGTTGACATGATCGTCTATCATGTACACCTTTGTTCCCTAGGCCACCGCCCCCTATTTTCTATTAGTTCATAGGCAACATAACATCTTTTAGCCATGGTTTTGCAATCCATGAAGCTTCCTATCATCATTATAATCACTAGTGAATCTTCCTCCAGCAACGCAAAGTTGAAACTTTCCAGTGTACTAAACTACACAGTTCTCATACTTAGAGACTCAATTGAAACAAAGTATACTTAAAGCCTCAATTGAAACAAAGTAAACAAAGTAAACTACACAGTTCTCATACTTAGAGCCTTAATTTAAATTGCCCCAATAAACACATTTCTAACACTTCATCACTCTCCCAAGGTTTTATTATTACAAATACATCCGTATCAAGTCACACAACAACAACAAAATAATGGGAAGCCAACAATCAACATAAGATCCTGATATAAGATATTAATAACCAACAACTCGTACAACAAAGAGAAGGATGAAAACAATCCCTTAATTTGACAAATTTTACACCGAAGTATAATTGCAATGTTTAAAAGGCTCATGGCTTAAATGTGAAATCAACACATATTCAAGGCTCCATGTAGAATTAAGTCAGCGACATGTAGCCTTGTGTCTTCATTTACGTGTAGAGCCATTTGTGACTTGCAATAGAACAACAACTATTTCACATCAACAACCAAAATTCAGGGATCAAAATTGTCATTAGCTTGCCTATATAAGGATTAGTGTCACAACCACTAGTTCATTTTCCGCTTTCATGTATTATATAGATTTGCACGTAGACCCATTTATGACTTACAACAAAACAAAAATTATTTCGCACCAACAACCAAAATGCAAAGATCAAAATTGGCATTAGCCCACCAGTAAGATGACAGGTGTCACAGCCATTCGTTCTTCTTTCACTTTCATTCATTTGCCTGTAGACCCATTTGTGACCTATAACAGAATAACAACTATTTCACACCATAACAAAAATGAAAGGATCAAAATTGTCATTAGCCCACCAGTAAGAAGACAGATGTCACAACCACTCGTTCTTCTTATATTTTCATGTATTATATAGATTTGGTAGAGAGATTAGGGTTTGTATAATCTTTTATTTTTTTCACCTTTTTTCATTATGAAAAAATGCCAACTACTAAATTGTCCCATTTCAAATTTTAACAATTTAATTAAAAATCAAAATTTTGAGTTGCTTTGTAATGTTTTTAAAAAATATAAGAACCAAATTGAAAAGTCTTAAAAATGTTAGGGCCTAATTGTAATTTTTAAAAAAGTTAAAGGACTAAATTATAATTTTAGAGTGAAAGTTAAAATAAAGATAATATGGTAAATTGTAGTAAAAATATTCAAATAAAGAAAAGTTGCAAGGATTTTGTTACGCAGTGAGAAATATTGCAATATTAAGCCAGCTAGTTGATCCAAGAAATAGATGAAAATCTACTTATGAAATATGCTAATGCAAGTAGAAAATACTCTAATATTATTAATAAAATCTCTAATAATACGTAGGAGGCCTATTTGTAGGCTTAGAAGAAAATCCTAAATTGAAATAAAGAAGGAAAAGTGGAAATAACTAGTAACTTTAAAGCGACCTAAATTTTAGATGCCTAGATACCTTTTAGAACATCGTTATTTTGGGCCATAAAATATGGTTACAATGAGTAGTAAATCCCGTAGAGCCTTGAATTTACCTTAAAATGACATATTATAATTTTAATTCTCACAATAATGCAAAAAGTTATGGCCACTGAAAATTGTGGGTTGCGTGAAATTTATTTTTACACATTCTTCTTTAATTTTCCCCAATGATCTCAATTTAGGAATTTGTCCACAAGATGCTCCACTTCATTTTGAAACCACTCTAAATAATATATGTTGCGTCCTTTTTAGGATAATGATAAAAAATGTTGCAAGAGTTTCAAAATAGTTGAGGATATAAATTCATATAATAGGCTTTACACATATATTTTACATTTATTTACAATTTTGCCACAACTTCTTTTCTTCAACTTTCACGTCTTTCCTTTATTTTTGTCTCCAAAACCTCCACAAATCCACCATCACTTTTATATTTGAAACCTCAGTCTTTGTTTGTTAGCTCATTTTTGAGCCATTGAATATTGTCAAGCTATTTTTTTTTTGTTCATCTATTGGATGTAGATATGGATGTACTTTTTTGTCTTAGGGGTGCCCAAATCGATGGCCTTTATGAATAGATCAAAAGCTGGCTAGGATCTAGATGTTTAATTCAACCATGTACTTTACTTTAACTTGTTTGAGGATGGTCCCTACTTCTATCAAATTGAACCTGTTGGTGGTGATAAGCCTGAGAACAAGGTTGTTGTTATTCTTGAGGAGGTTCGTGTTCTCCAACTTTTAAAGGGAGAATATGGCAAAGTAGGTTCTATAGCAAATCGGCTGACCCACTTCAAGGCCTGTGACACATGGGTAAAAGAGTACGTGAGCCTCCTCAAGTCCAATGACCCCGTTGATTTCAACAACGTCCACGTCTTTGCCTAGGGCTTCATCAACCACGCTGTCGCCTGCTACATCCTTGTGACCTTTAGCAATAGCTACAACCCCGTGTTCTTCGGTTAATTCTTCCAAATTATGGTTTTTTAATTTGTCTTTCTTACTTTATTTTCTTTGTTCCTTTATTAATATTTCCTTATCGATTGCAATCCTTATGTGATGTATATATAATCTCTATTTGCAATTTCTTAATTTTAAATTTAATAGCAATCTAGGGAATTTCCTAATAAACATGCTCACAACACATAAAGAAAGTCGAAAACAAACACACTCACAGCACACAAATGAGAGAATATAAGCCTTTTCCAAAAAGAGATTTAAACGTTTAGAAGAAATGGTGATGATAAGAAAAAAGTTGATCATTTCATAAGAAATATTATTTCGTAAGTAGTGTTATTTTTTGACTAAGAAATATTGTTTCATTCACATAATTGGGTTGTTCTATAAAATGTTGTTTATTTCGTAAGAAATTCTGTTTGTAAATAATTTTATTTCATTCAGTAATAAATGTTGTTCAACTTATACAGATTTGATGTTTTGTAAAATGCCGTTCATTTCATAAGAAAATATTATTTGTAAATAATATTGTTTGATTCAGTAAGAAATGTTGTTCCATTTATATAAATTTAAAAATACTGTTCATTTCATAAAATATGTCATTTAAGATGCGAAGTATTGTTCATTTCGTAAGATATAGTGTTTAAGACATGTTGACAATTTTATAAATAATACAAAATTATGGGTGTGGCACTATGCATTAAGAATAAGGGTGAGTTCGTTTCCATTTGAACCAAATTAATGAGATCCTATTAAACGCAGGTCAGGTTAGATTTGTGAGCGGGTCAAGACAACTCATCTAGCTAGTTGCGAACTTACCTATATTTTCAATGTATTTATAACTTTATGCCACTCATTGCCATCCCTCACACCAGCCTTCATGCCATCCCTCACAATTGCTGCATCCTTCACACTCTCCTTCATGCTATTGCCATCGCCAACGCTCACAATTGCTAACACCCACAATCATTAACGCTCATAATCTTTGCATCCCTCACATCGATGCTAACTTTATTCCACTCATCCCTCACAATTGCTGCATTCATCACAATCGATTCACCCCTCACACTTACTGGTAGTGATGATGAACATGAGCTACCATTAAAAGCCCTACTTTATGGGAGAAAAGGCAGAAGGCCAGGGCTTGAGGCTAAAATTGAGTCTTTGCTTGTGCTTAAGATGCTTTCAGATTTGCTCATCGCCATGGCGAGGGCTAAAAATGCTTTAGCTAGAGCTAATCGACCTCTTGTAGGCGTTTTCTGGCTTTGTGCATGTGAGCTCGACGATGGCAACAACTGGCCATGGTGAATTCGGTTTACCGCGGTTTGGTAGGTCAGGTCTGGTTTGCCCATGGTGGATCCGGTGCAAAAAGAACCCAACTGTGACTATACCTCATTCAACGGAACTAGAATTAAGGAAGGAAGCAAACCATCAGCATTTCTCTATTGTACTTGTCGCCGAGAAATGAGAAAAGGCACATATGGCATTAGAGTGTAAAAAACACCAAAATAAGGCCCATTTTCATAACCAATCTCAAGGGTCCTTCTAACCCGAACCCAACCCAATTTTAACCCGCAAACAATGAACCCACATTAATTAGATTAAAGCGAAACAAACTCGCCCTAAGATATAACTACTTTATTTAAATTATGTAAAATAATATATGTTCCATATTTTTCATATTTTTTGACATGAAAGAGTAACTAGTTTAATCCATTCCTACTATATTCTAAAAGTAGTGGAAATGACAGTATTCATGAACAATGCGAATCATAGTTCATCAACAGTGCTTCGATTTTTTTTTCACCTTTTTGGGACCCGATCATCTCTTTTTCAAGATCAGGCGCTTTTTGTGAGGACATCAACTCTTAAGGGCCTGCATTGCAATTTATCCAATTTCAGCTTGCTGCCCTTTTCTTGTTGGCTAAAACTCATTTTAGCCCTGAATTTTTACTATTTTCCATTTTAGTCCCCAAATTTAACCCATGTCATGTTTTGATCCCTGAACTTAATGACTCCTTAGCTAGATTTTTTCTCTTTGCTCTTTTATTTCCAATTTTATTTTGTTGTTTTTTATGTACTATATTCTCAAGCAAAAAATTGGTCATCATAATATGTTTAATTTTTAGCTAAAACTTTTTTTTTATCTTTTATTAATTTAGTTGTTAAATCCTTAGTACCTAAGGTTTTTCCATTTGGTATCAAACTCTTTGGTAATTTTTTTCTTTTCTTTTTACCTCTATTAAGTTAATGGTTAAAATAAATTAAATATAATTTTGTGTTTTGATCATGTTCTTTCATTATTGATTATTGAGTTTTTTAATATAAGTTATTTACTTCAAAAACCCTATGGTTCAATAAAGTACTTTAGTCTATGATTGCTAAAATTCAGCATGAATTTTTCTAAAATAATTTTTAATTGATATTAAAAATTAGAATTTGAGTTGATAGGAGGTGAAATTTTGCAGTGAATTATTTTTTAATAACAAAAATTATCCATCATTTTGAAGTATGTATAATATTATGTTTTACAGTGTTATGTTTCGATCATAGCTAATTATTTTCATAATAAAAACATAACATAAAAAGAGCTCAACTAAAAATTAAAATAAAGAAAATTTTAATTAATTTACATAAATTTATAAATGAGAATATTTTAATAATTTATTATTAAAATTTATTTTAATGTTAAATTTATTGAAAAAAACCTGCTACAATGTGTGTACTGATCTAAGTGAAATAAATTGATAACTTTCCTTATTCTTTAATTGAATACCAAACTTGAAGGAATTTTATTTTTATTTAGAGGATATAATTTTAATTTATTTTTTGGGAATGTTATTTGGATAATATTGGCAATTAAACCATTCTAAAAAAAGTATTGGCAATTAAACTTTCATTTTCATCGATTTTAGTTGCACCAAAGTTAGGGGTGGCAAAATGTGACCTGACCTAAAAACTTGGATCGACACATCTGAATCCAAACTTGATCTAACCCAATTTGACTAGAAAAATAAATGACCCGAACTCGAATCCGATTAAAGTGAAACCCGAAAAAACCCAAAACCTGAATGACCTAAACCCAAAATATTCGAACTCGGTATAATCCGAACCCAAATTGGACTGAACCGAAAATAGCCCGAATCCCGAAATAATCCGAACCCGAAATGACCCAAACCCGATACTAGCATGATCCAAACCCAAAATGACCCAAGTCTAAATCCCGACAAGACCTAATTTCTAGGATTTGTTGAATTATCCCATGAATTTATGAGATCATTAGATTTTGCATCATAAAATTGTCAGATTTACCTCAAGTTTTTGCGAGTTGACAGATTTGCTAAAAAATTTTCAATTTTGTCTAGAACTTTTTTAAAAGCCTTCAATTTACATTCAAACTCCTCAATTTCACCTACACTGACGTCAAACGACCTTTAGGGCTCCAAGTTAGTACATAAACTAAATTAGTTCATATTTTGATCCTAAGTAATGATTGTAAATTCCTAAAAAATTATAAATTGAAGTGACAATATAATTTAAATGTATTTGATCCTACTAACTTCTTAACTTCTAAAATGATTGAGTTTATAGTTTCGTGAATCTAATTTGCAAAGTTTTGAATTAAGTATTTTTATTAAAATAATTATATTTTAATATATTTATATCTAATTAAATTAATTTTTTAAGGTTTTTTTTATGCCTGGTAATTTTTTAGTTATGAGGTACCTAAATTTTGAAATTTTCATTTTAGTTACTTATAAAAATTGTTACATGGGTTTTTAAAATTTTCAAATATTTACATCAAAAATCAAATTTTTTAATTTAAATTTTAGCAAAATCTAAATAAAAAATAGAATTAATTCAGTTATTCCAGTTTATACACCAATATCTCTATTAGACTCAAATATCACCCGAATCTAACTTGAAATCCAAATAATCCGATCTGAAGTTACTCGAGACTAAAATTGACTCGACCTGATTTAAACCCGAACTTGAATAAGATAGACTTGAACCCGAACTTAAATAAGATAGACTTGAACCCAAATGACCTAACTTAAATCCAAATTAATACTAAGCTAACTAAACTAATGACATGAACCAAATCTAACTTGGCCCACCTAATTGCAATCCTCAAAGTATTGTGAACACCGTGTTCATTATTCCACATCGGCATTTTCCATTTTCCATTTTCCATTTCGAAATCAGCAACGTGCAGATCACGTGACCACCTCAGACATGCCAAGTGTCCATCGCCACTGCCGCCTCCAGATTCTACCATCTTCCCCTCGCCGGAGATCCCAGAACATAAAACCGCTGCTTAAACCCTCAGCTAGGGTTTATAATTTTCTTCCCTCCAACTTCAGTTAACAATTCACTACTTACCAAACATCTCTCAGCTCTCACCTAAAATGTCCGTTTCAATTAATTGAACTATTTCTCTTGACAAGTTGAAGATGACTCGTGTCTGCCTTTGTTTCCTTTTGATCGTCTTGGTGGTGGCAGTGGCCGGCACTACGGCGTCCCTTTTGAGCTCCGGCCCTCACATTGCCGACGTCAACATATTGTTACCGCCGAAGATGACCCACCCTGTTGAATATCTTCTTCAGGGTAGCGATGGATGCTTCAGATGGTACTGATTTTCTGTTCCCCTCGAGCTAATAGAACTATGAATTTTACGAATTTTCACATGGATTTTTTTCCTTTCTTTGTGTTTAAATGTTACCCGTTTTGGAATTTTTGCAGGTCGTGGGATCATCATGACATTCTGTCTGTTTTGCCGGAGTACAACGCGAGCAGTCTTTGTTCAACCAGTGCTCGGCTTAGGTCCATTGCTCCTTACAGTGGGAGAAAGGAGACTGCTGTATATGCAACTGATACTAAGACTGGAAACGTGATTCGGTGCAAGGTTTTCATTGATACCTTTTCGAGGATCCAGATATTTCATAACTCCATCAAGCTGGACCTTGAAGGGCTTGCTACACTCCGTGTTCGTGCCTTTGATGATCAAGGTATCTTGAATTTCCTGACAGTTGCCTGTCATGCTTTGAAAATACATTTGGGAAGCTGTCATTTGTAGCGGGTAATATCCACAACTGACATGTATTGCAGACAACGTTTTCTCGTCATTGGTGGGCTTACAGTTCATGTGGAGGCTGATGCCTGAAACTCATGGATCAGATCATCATCTTGTTCATGTCCCTTTAAAGGATTCTCCACTGAGCGACTGTGGTGGACTGTGCGGTGACTTAGACATTCAGATAAAACTTGAAGATAGTGTATGCCTGCTATTAGTATTTGTCCATATTGGAGTCATTGCAAACTGTACTTGCTGTTTTATAATTGCTTGATTTGTTTTATGCTTTATACTGCAGGGAGTCTTTTCTGATTTGTGTGTTGTGAGAGGTGTTGGGATTGGTCATGAGATTGTTTCAGTGCACTTAGTTGAGCCACATCTGAAGCACATGGATGATAAAATATTTCTAACTGTAGCAGAAGCCATGTCCCTCGAGCCGCCTTCCCCTGTTTTTATCCTTATTGGAGCTGCCCTTCATTACAATCTTAAAATTATCCGCGGGAATGTTCCTCAAGGTTTTAATTTTTTTTTCTTTCCCTTAGTAGTGAACTTTAGGAGTTTTTAATGCATAGCGCTTCTTTTATGATTTCTCATTTGTTCTGCTTCCAGACAGCACCCAATAGTATGGAAATGGACTAAAATTGAACTTGGATTGATCAGAAACTTTTGAAGCACATATTGAGTAAGCAGTAAACGCAGAAAGGCCATGTGAAGCATAAAAATGCTGGTCCTGAAGATTTAAAAAAGAAAATTAAGAGGGAAGGAATGGTGAATTTGATCAAAGAAATCCATAATATCTGCTGAACATAAAAATATGTTTCTAGTAAACTTACTAGTTAATTTCATCTTTCCTTTTAACGCATGCTTTGAAGAATTAGGCTAGTGACAGCTGAACCGTGAAGTATGTGACGGAAAATGAAGGGTGTATGCTCAGGATGCTTCTGTATACGAAACATTATCTGTTGTTGGCACAAATACATAGAGATTCATGTGTTTGGTGCACCCATAAGCACATGTTTGTCTATCTGTTTCTTTTAAACCTATTTTAGTATAAAAATTTACACATTTGGTACAGCAAGTAGTTTGTCTTTTTTTTTTTTTAATTATATTAGTGCCTTAATCCCTTTTAGTTATCTTTCCCCATTTAAGAGATCTAGTTCATGTGTTTCTGATAATGAGAATATTGCAAAAGTAGCTCTGAATGCATGACTTTGGTGGTGAAGTGGTTACTGTGAAGTCTGCTTACAGAAATGCAATATGCTAAGTGGTCTTGAAGGGTAATGTTGTCCAAAGGCATTTCTTAAAATCAATAATATGAAGGTGAGGAATTTTTCAAAAGGATCAAGCATTAGGGGAAAGTGGGGGTTCTTAATCAATTTGTTTCCTTTGTGTTCTTATATGCTTTTGATATATCAATGCTGCATTGTTACCCTTACTATGGATGGCCTTGGTAGTTTTTGAAAACTTAAAGAAAAATCTGGATGTTCTTACTATTTTAGTGCTCATTTCCAGTGGTAACTCTGCCTTCCCCAAATCATCGATGGTCTGTCTCAAATTCTTCAGTTGCTCGAGTTAACTGTACTATGGGTACAGCTTATGCTTTGAACTTGGGAGAAACAACTATTACTGTTGAAGACACTAGGGTTTCTGGTCATAGTCAAATGTCGTCCCTTAATGTGGTCCTACCGGAAACCCTTTACATGTACATACTGCCATTGTCAACTACTGGTGATATACCAGAAGGAATAGGGGCCATTTCATCCATCGCACGTTGGTATGTTGTCTCTGGGAATCGATATCTTGTTGAGACAAAGGTTTTCTCAAGCGGACCTCGTGCACGTGAAATCTACATTACGGAGGTATTATTTGGATTCTCTTGTTTCCTCATTTAATTGATAGTTAGCACCATTTCAGAAAAAAAGAAATGAAAAGAAAAGAATTAACAGTATTTCTGATGTTTTCCCGACTTGCCGATTTTTAAACTAATGTTTGTTCTATACCTTTGGTTATTTCACTTTGTAATATTTGTGCATTTGGATTGCTCTTATGTGACCTGTAGGGTGATAAGTGCGAAAGAAGTGAGCTAGTTTTTGCTAATGCTAGCCGTTGAACAAGTAGTAGATCATTTATATTTTTGTTAGTTGCCCTATGCTGGTATTGAGACTTTGATTCATTTTTTGGGAGGATTTGTGGCTAGGCAACACCTCCTTTTCGTCATTGTGATAAACTGTTGATGTTGCATAATGTTTTCATTGTTAAGTTCACTAGTTTACTTTGAGATTTTAAATTAACTTCTCATTACCATTTTGTTATGCTGACACTTAAACGGCTCTTACTGCAGGAAG
Source organism: Aquilaria yunnanensis (assembly GCA_039654915.1). NCBI lineage: Eukaryota > Viridiplantae > Streptophyta > Magnoliopsida > Malvales > Thymelaeaceae > Aquilaria > Aquilaria yunnanensis. The sequence continues at coordinate 18,446,659 of CM077593.1, forward strand.
ATGATCTGGAGTTATTAGACAACCAGTGTGAACACTGGGATGTTTTCTTACCATCAGAGGTTATTGCTTCTAGTCGTGCAAGGAAGAATTCCCTAATACTAGAAGCTACTTCACAAGGACTGGGGAAATTGACTGCTTCATTGACTTATTTCAGCAACCATCATGGTGAAAAGGAGGTGGAGTGGACCAGTTTTTTTTCCCTCTTTTGTTCATAAACAAATATTAGAATGGTTCTTTGTTAACTCCGATTAGGTCTTATTAGGTCTGCTTTGTTATGTAGGTTCTCAAGGTGGTGCAAGAAGTTACGGTTTGTGATCATGTAAAATTTGATTTAGAAATAAGTGTTACATCTCAAGGTCTTCTCCTTCCTTGGGCCCCTTCCATTAATCAGGAGATGGAACTGAAGGCTAAAGGAGGTCAGTAGTTTCTATGGACTTATCATATAACATTTAGGTTCTGGTTGTGCAGTTTCGACACTGCTAATGAGCTTTAATGCTGTTAACTTACTCAGGATGTGCTACATCGTCCAGTGATTACAAGTGGTTTTCTTCAGACGTGACAGTTGTGACCGTATCTGCTTATGGAGTTGTCCAGGCTAAAAGGCCGGGCACTGCTAGAGTGAAGGTCATGTCCATTGTTGATCCCTTAAATTATGATGAGGTAAAATTTCTCCAAGTAGGTATTTTTAACGTTCATGTTTTTTTTGATTGTATAGATTTCAGCGACGGGCTTTTCTATTGTCTGGTTGACAAAAATTTATTTTCTCTATTTTTTTCGAAGCTGTACCTGAAAATCATTTCATAGTTTATTGTGAATGCATCTAGTGGCAAATATAGAAGTTTTCATGGTTTTGCTCAGATAAACTTTAAATTTTACTCCATTTATTTTCGTTTTGATTTTTTGTTTAACTTGTTTGTCCAAAAATCAATTTTACCAGGTCAACATTGAAGTTTCAATCCCTCCCTCTATGGTCATGCTGCAAAACTTCCCAGTTGAGATTGCTGTAGGATCATATCTACTGGCAGCTGTTAGTATGAAGGCATCAAATGGTAATGTTGTTTTCCTGATTAATTTTGGATCCTTGGTTTTTCTCATGATTGCTGTCATTCATTTCCTTCTTGAATTTTATTTGCTGTTTTCAGATGCCTATTTTTCAAAATGTGATGCATTTCATCCGCTAATAAAATGGAAAGCTGGTGGTGAGTCCTTCATCATCAATAATGTAACAGATGATGTCTATCGCTTTGACCAGCTGCAAAGTATGAAACCACGTAAATTCGTCTATGGTCCTCCATGTTCATGGACTCGTGTATATGCTTCTGCTTCTGGTCAAGCTACACTGCATGCAACATTTTCCAAAGATCTTCACTTTGATTATTCTCCCAGCGGGACTATCTTTTTGAAGGCTGCATCACGTATTGCAGCTTATAATCCTCTTAGTATTCATCAGGCAGGTGATGGGAGCCACTTCGGAGGTTACTGGATTGATTTACCCAGAGCTGAAGCTGATAACCAACTGGAAAATTTGAATAGCTTATATCTTGTCCCTGGGTCTCATTTAGATGTTATGATTTGTGGAGGACCTGAACGATGGGATAAAAGTGTTCACTTCATTGAATCTGTGGAGATTCTGGATGGTGAAAACTCAGTCGATAAAGGAGTACAGTTGCACCATTTTTCTAACAACAATGGGAGTTTGTATAGAATCTTATGCAAAGGATTGGGAAACCATGTAAGCATTTACTGTACTCCCTCTAATCATACATTTGGCTTCTATCTGTCGAGTGTCTTGATGAAGTCACTTCTTGCTTCCAAATGGTCCAGAAACTTGTTTTCAAACGGGGAAATCTGGTTGGAGATAATCACCCTCTTCCTACGATAGCTGAAATTTCATTGGCTCTTGGATGCAGTCTCCCGTCTTCAATAGTGCTGATTGTTGATGAGCCTGGTTTGTAATGATTTCTGATATAGAGCTGCATACATTTTCTTGCTTCCCCTTTGTTGAATAGGTGTTTTGTAATGTAAACTCTTTTTGCCTAATAGAGTGCCATAAAATTATACTTGTTATGTGGCAGTCAATGAGCACAATGCTATACGAGCTTCCATTCAAGCTGATCGCAGTCCTAGTAGATTGCATACCTTGCCGGTGACTGTAGCAAACGGGCGAACTATCCGAGTAGCTGCTGTTGGTGTTAGTCACTCTGGAGAGGCTTTTGCAAATTCATCTTCACTGTGCTTGAGGTGGGAATTGAGCAGTTGTGATAGTTTGGCTCATTGGGATGATGCTTATATATTGAAGAGCCTTAGTTCCAGTTGGGAGAGGTTTCTGGTCTTGCTAAATGAATCTGGGCTGGTATGACCCTTATTTTATGTCTTATGCACTCTTAGCTTGAAAGAATTAGGCAACATTTTTTTGATGGTTCTTCATGGTGGGTACTAAGGCATTCTCCTAGCACCACAATCTAAAGGCTAGTTTGTTTTTGTACCATTCTTCATCGTGATCAAGTATGTTTAGTAACCATAGTGACTATTTGTAGTTGGTTTGAACCCCTTTTAGTCTGTTCATTCCCATGATGTGTGATTGCTTACAAGCTAATCTTTTTGTTTTTTTCCTCAGTGCACTGTTCATGCCACTGTTATGGGTTTCTGTGAGAGCAAGGCTGATCATAATTATGCTACATTGCTTGCAAGTGTAGAGGATGATCTCACTGATGCTGCACAGTTGCAGGTGACTATTTTGGTTTGTTTTGAAGAAGATTAGGGGACCCTTCAGCTGTGGAATTTTTCCCCCCTTCTTTCCAGACTTGCTTTTAGCAAATATAAACAGATGATGAGGCATCTTAGCTCACAGATTAGAGAACCTAGTTTCCTAGTTTTCTAGAAAAATGGGAGAATCGTCAAGTTTAATTTTCTATAATGTTGAAATCCAAGTTTTATAAAAATAAGTAATCATGTGTTTTCAAAGCAAAAAATTTGGAAAAGAAAATGTACAAGGTTTCTGTAACTCAACAGGCCCTTGACATTCCTTGTTTTCTTTTGGCATCACTTGATATATATTTTGCTTGAGAAAACAGAACTCATTTTTCTGTTCCTTTTTAATGGTAACAGAAGTCCTTTTCTTTTTTGTCTCTTAATAGAATGCCTTTGTTGCAACCAATGTTTTCCAAAAAGCTAGGCCACACAAAAAATTATTTTTGGCTGTGTACCTATGAAATATCACAGCGTGGTAATTCTCTTTCCTTATGCCAGAAAAGAAAAAAAAAAGCATATTATGGTAACTCTAAGGTAACTATAAGATCCATTGCCTCCAATGGTAAAGTCTCTCAATCAATAGTAAGCTATGTGGAACCACCTGTTTAAAAATGAGCATAGGGATGTCTTGGCCATAACAAGCTTAAACATTTGTCATTTATGATTTCGTAACGATCATATAAATGACCTTTCTTTCCAGGATGTTTACCCTACTGGTTTCTGCTGTGCTTGGGAAGTAATTTCGTCATGTTACATGAACCATAGACCATCTTCTATTACCAAAAATTCCTGTCTTCGTTGTTTTTTTCCTGTGTTTTCTTAATTGTTTCTCATAGCAGGTGCTATCATATTGGTGTTGACCTTTTGAGTTATTAAATTTGCAGCTGGTTTCTAGTCTAAAAGTTGAGCCAGAGTTCAGTTTGCTATTTTTCAATCCTGATGCTAAGGTAGAGTGCACCACTGCTTCTACTGGTGAAAATTTTTTGGCTTATAGTATGTAAAATGATCCATTTAATTGTGTTAGCTTTCTCCAGACATATAAGATCAGGGTATGCATAAAAAGCTCAAGCATAGAAAATGTTTTATGTTTTGGAGAGTTTAATTTGATAATGAATCTGAATGCTTTATTTATTTATTTATTTATTATTTTTTAAATTTAGATTACCTTTTCTCTTGTGTTTGCATGCTCATTAGGTGGCTCGCTGAGGTTTTTCCTTTTATTTATAGCATGGTTGGTGGGTTGCCATTTGTTGTGGCAAATTTACTTTTGTTTATATAATTTTCAGCATTAGACCATGCCTTTCTAAACAAAACACATCCTCTTCTCCTCAAAACATATATCATGCAGAATATCATCTGAACTGATCAAGTCCAAAATAAGGTAGTTGTTTTTGGTGAATGGAAGGGAACTCTAAGGTCCATGATATCAACTCATGTTTACCTAACCACAAGGTGATATATGTTTAGTGGTACCAAAAAGAAAATCCTTGTCAACAAGAGTTGATAAAAAAATCCAAGAAGATTGAGTGGTTGTTATTCTAGGCTTTTTTTTTTTTTACTCTTTCTTTCTTTGAAGACTTGATTTTAAAGAAAAAAATTCCTAGAATATTGAGTAGATGTTGTTCTAGGCATTTTTCTTTCTTTTCTTTTCAAGGAAAAGAAGAGTATGATTCATGATAGCTATGTTCGTTGATATTCTTAAGAGTGTGATGGATGTTAATTGGAATGTTTGGTGTGCTCTTTTCTAGCTTGATTTACCTATTCAAAACTTGGGTGTTTATTTATGAATATTAGTGTTTTTAATATTAATAATGTATTTTCATGCTTATTCTCTGGGATCATTTGTATTTATATTTGGTTCTCATTTCAGGAAAATTTGACAATTAGTGGAGGAAGCTGTTTCCTAGAAGTAATTGTGAATGACTCACGAGTAGTAGATGTTGTTCAAAGCCCTAATGATTTACAATGCGTACAATTAGTTTTATCTCCTAAAGGTCTTGGGACAACATATGTAACCATATATGATGTTGGGCTTGCTCCTAGCAGTGCTGCTTCAGTTTTGGTATCGCCTTCTCTACCTTGTATTCGTGATACTGTCTTTAATTGTTTTATTCTAAATAAGTAACTTATTGATTGCTGCCAACCTTTCTATCTTGTAAGGTTATGACATAGTAATACATACGGCTAAGCTTTCATAAAAAACATTTTATTGACTAGAAACATCTCATAAAGCTTTTCTCTAGTGTTATGCCCATGCTAATTAGATATGCAATGAGTATCAAATATAGTTTCCCAATAAATCCATTGGGTATCATTGTGTTTAATTTTTCTGTAGTATGGCTTATAAGAGAAGTTTAAATGGTCATTCTTTTGTATGTTGTGTCCTTGCTTTCTTTAGGATCAACCTTTTGGTGGCTGTTGTTTTATTGTTTGTCAGGACCTCTGATGTAGATTGTAACTCCCTTATCGAATTTCCTTCATTAGCTGGGAATTATTTTAGATGAGTAACTGCTGGTCTGTGATATAAAATCCAAGCTTCAATATTTTTCAAGTTGCAAAAATATGCTCATGCTAGAAAAGTGAGCAAAAATTATATGGTTCACTTGGAGAGATCCATATGACCAGAATTAGTTGTTTTTTAACTTTTAATGTTGGAAATGCAGCCCTGTATATGGTTCCATCATCACAGTCGTGAGATTTGATGCAGGTCCAAGTTGCAGATGTGGAATGGATCAAGATCATATCTGGAGAAGAGATAAGTCTTATGGTATGTACTTCATGGTATATATCCTATTAACATATTTTGTTCCTTACAAACTGGTCATTACTGGTTTTATATGTTTGCAATATTCAGGAGGGAAGTGATCAATCAATCAGTCTGTTGGCTGGAATCAATGATGGAATCACTTTTGATGCTTCTCAGGTTTGATCCCTACATTTAAAACTAACTTCTGCTCAGTGCTTTCCACATGCTTTAAGATGACTTAAGTTAGAAATTTTTTGTATGAAAACCAAACATGTCATGGAAAATTGTATGTTATCTGTCTGGAAAAGAAGTTGGTCTCAGTTACATGGGATGGACCCCTTTTGTTCCATGTACGCACCAATTTTGGTTGCATGACCAGCATTGAGGTGACAAAATGATGAAGTGTGGAATAAGTAAAACTATGAATATGAAGATGAGAGGGAAAAAAAAAGCTGAAGCTTCTAGATCAAAGAAACCAAAGACTAAAATCTTATTTAAATAGGCCATGCGATTTCCTTACAAATCAGAATGAGTGAAACTCTGAATGTGAAGATGAGAGGGAAAAGAAAAGCTGGAGCTTCTAGATCAAAGAAACCAAAGATTAAAATCTGATTTAAATAGGCTGTGCAGTTTCATTATAAATCACTTGAAGCATAATGAAATGACCACTTATTGGTCTTTGTATGGCCATGGTAGAGAAAGACCCATTTATTCACATGTTCTGCGTGCAAATGATTTGTTTTTGGGTTAAGTACCCATCTCTGGTGTTTCTGAATTTGTCATAAGTATCCTCTATGCATATGTTATGAGAATGTGAAAAGCATGAGAAATAAAAGTCTGTATGTGTTTGTGTCTTATAGACTGTATATCTATCAATATTTTCATTTTATCATGATGGTATAACATGCTTAGTTATCTGTAGTTCCTCTGCTTACTTGCACAGTTGTTGAGGCGCCAGTAGACATTACTTTCCTGGCATCATGAGCTATTAAGTCTGGTTGTATAGATCTTTGCAATTCAGTTATTCATGGAAGGGTCGTTGTTGAAAGGGAAAAAGTCAGTGATGGAACAGCCCGTGTCCCTGCCTTGATGTGTATCCCCTTGTCCTTAATTTTGAAAGTCAACATTTTTCATGCTTTTATTAGTGCATGGGCCATACCTGACACTTGTGTCCCACTCCAAGAGCACATTTAGAGTTGTAGATGTTAAATCCCATGTGGCTTAATTAAGGAGTTACTTGTGACTTTATATTGTGTCAAAGTCCCTCCAATTATCACCAATTGTTTTTGAGTTGGATGCTTTAACATGGTATCAGGGTTCAAGTTTCATTTCCCTTGTCTGTCTTAGCTCTGTCACTTGTTACCAAGTTTGGGTTTGCTTTTGCTTTGTTTCTGCTCTATCTGTTTCTAGTTTCGGTTTCACATGCAAGTTGGTTGAGGGTTTGCATGTGAGGGGGAGTGTTAAGTCTCACCTGACTTAATAAAGGAGTTAGTTGTGGCTTTATATGTTATGGGAAAGCCCCTCCATTGTTACCAGTTGGTTTTAAGTTGGATGCTTTAACAATAGACGCATAAAAGATAACTAGATGCATTGGAAGGGATGATAAGTAGAACTCTCTGTGTATATGTTATGGGAAAGGTGACTCTCTATGTGTGAATGATATATATTTGTGTATATTTGTGAAAGTATTAATTTTTCCTAGTGAAAAGACATGCCATTACTTCCTAGATTCTGCATTTTCTCTTCCAGAAAGAGATTCTTTTGCAGTTAGTGCACATTTCTACGAATATATGCATCCACAGTACATTCTTAGGTTACAAAGCTTTGTGTATGTGAAGATTTGAATAATTCAAGCTTTCATGCAGTACGCATATCTGAATATTCGCGTGTATATTGAGGATGATATTGTTGAACTAGCCGAAGATCAAGATGCCTCAACTTCAGCCGGTGGGAGGCATGTTCATGCACCTAATTTCAAAATCATGGCCAGACATGTTGGCATCACAACTCTATGTGTGAGTTGGTATTTTCCTCCTTGTAAATGATTGGATATCTCCAACTTTTGTTGTGTGCGAACTTCTCAAAATGGAATGCATAGTCTCATAGTTGCATCTTGATAACAGGTCAGTGCTATGCAGCATTCTGGACAAGAGATACTGAGTCAAGTGATCAAGTTAGAAGTTTATGCCCTACCAACAATTCATCCAGCTGATATTTTCCTCGTGCCTGGAGCATCATACACAGTATGTTAGTTATACTCTTAGATTCCAGTTCCTTTAGAAGGTGATTAAATGAGACAAAATATTCTCACCCACCGTAGAGGTTCCTTATTCATGTATACCCCAACAATAGGGTGTGGATGCTAGTGCTGGCCAATCAGTTGTCTCCTTTGTGGTGTGAGGGGCAGAAATTTTCTTTCATATTTTTTCTCTTTGGTAACGAATAACTAATTATACCAGTAGATTCTTTTCCAAAAAAAAAAAAAGTGGTGCAATAACAAATACCGGGGTAGCTTCTTAATAAGATCTTTAAACTGTTGTAGGAAATAAGAAATCTAATGCTACACTGATATTTTCAACACTTAAGCGGATGTGCTGCAATTTATTTATTTATTTTTTGACAGAAACTTCATATAAGATAAAGTTTGAGACAAGAAATACAAAAAACATTTAGGAAAACTCTCCAAATGGGCCCCTGCATTTTCGCGCTTTTTTGTCAAACTTGCCTGTCAGCTTATTTTTTGGAAAGGGTTCTGATTATTGACAACTTCAACAAAAGAGGCAGAGTGTTGGTAAATAGATATTTTCTTTGTGAACTGGTGGCAGAGTTCATTTGTCATCTTGTTTTATTGTGTCCCTAGAGGACAAGAGTTTTATGGAAAGCTGATTACTCTTTATATTTGATTCCTTTGTCAATTTTTGAATGGTTTGATTAGAAACAAAAATACGCATTGAGATTCCTGCTGTAGGGTGAAGAGTAACTGGTTTAATATTCTTCTGTCATGGATTTCTGGGAAGTCTTTAGATAGGTGCGGTTTAATTAGCCTAGACTATGAATTATTTAGTTTGTAGTTGGTCTTTTGGCATCCTCTTGGTGCTTTTGATAATGGTTTTCCTTTATTGAAATATCAAAATCATTTAACTTTAGTGAATCAACGTGGACTTCAAACTTGTGCTATAGCATGAGCTTGCATTCCATCAGGTCTTGTTGAACTAATATTGTCGCATTTTACTAAGGCTAAAACCCCAATTTCTGAATTGTCAAAATCTCCCAACTAGCCCCTGGACAAAATTTGGTTCTCAATTGTACCTTGAACTTTTAATTATGCACCCAACTTTTAATTTCATTACAATTGGTACTGCATGGCTTACATGAGCTGTGCTGGTCTTGTGGTTCTATGTCCTAATAGTGTTGCAGGACTTGGAAGTGAATAGTGACCACCTTTACCTGGTGGTTTTGTAAGATTAGTCTTTTCCTATTTCATCGTGGCAGTTAACCTACATTTGATTTCTTTTTGCCCCCAGGTGACCATGAAAGGAGGCCCAACATTTGGGGTTTATGTTGAATATGCGAGTATAGATGATGGAATTGCAGTAGTCCAGAAGTCATCAGGACGACTTACTGCTATTTCCCCTGGAAACACTGTAAGATGTTTATTTCTTGATTGGGTTTGATGTTTATATATGAAGCTGTATAAGATTGAAGGTATTCACATTTATTGTTGTTACTTTGAAAAAAATTGTTATTTTCTTATAAAAACAAGTTATATATATTATTCAATGTACTTATAAAAAATTATTTTTAGGGATTTATTAGGCGATATAGAGTACTAGTTGATTATATTATTAGTTAGAACTTCGAAAGTCGATCATGAATTACTGCCTTCGTCCCAAAACTATTGCAACATATTCTATTTTGGACAGTCCCAAATCTTTGCAACATTTTCATAATTAGTAAATTACCATGCTACCCTTCAAACCATCATTCCAATATTCATTTTTTTCCAACTTTCTTGAATTACGTGCCAAAAGGTAAAGGCAAAAGTGGAAACAATTCATAAACTTTTCCCACATTCTTAATCACCCCGCCAAACCAAATGATTCAATATATATGGGATGGAGGGAGTGGTTTATTAGCAAAAGTCGTACTATCCTTTATATGGTTACAATGGCTAGATTTTCTCAGATTCTGGGTGTCAGGGAAGTTATTTTGAAAGATTTAGAAGTTCTAGATTTTGTAGAGCTATTCTTTTGTTACCGATTTTGTAGGGGCTTGCACCCCCTTGGCGCTCATTCAGTTATATGTATTATTCAATTTTCTTATAAAAAAAGTCATTTTAGGGTTTCATTAGGCTAGATAGAGTATTAGTTGATTATATGCCTAAAGACATTTTTAGCCCTCAAACTCAAATGACTTAGATACTTAACACCACCCTGAATATTAACTCGGTACAACTCACTCCTCAACTAGGTAAAATGGTACACTTGAGCCCTTTTCCTCTGCTCTTTTGGGCAAAATGTATTGAAAGCCCCTAGCTTTATTTTTCATTCATTTTCTTCCCTGACCTCATAAGCTTGGTGGTTCTTTCCCCAACATCTCAAAAAAGACCATTTTTCTCCTCAACAGAAAAAAGTAGCCACTGAATTGGAAATCCGATCTGTTTGATCTGCTAAATTCACCAATTTTCTCTCCTTGGAAGGAAACAGTGCGCCTTACCTGTTTTGCCCATCTTTAATTTCTTCATTGTCACCAGAAGCAGAAAACTTGTTAGAATTATCAGGTGATTTTATAATTTTCTTAGCTGTGCAAGCAACTACTGATGAACACAAAAAGGAGTTGAATATTACAGTGAGAGAAATTTAATTTAATTAATTATGATAAATAAATGAATGTATCAACCTGGCTTAGGATCAAAATTTAGCTTTCATATCATCTGTATTTGCTGATCATATGGCCAACTGAAGTCACTCCATCATAAGCCATATTCAATATTTTACAAATCAAGTAAAAGTGAAAAAGCGAGCATAAAAAAAATAATAAAGAATCTTAAGCATGAACTGGCTATTTTTCTGAGCACATATATTATTATCATGAAGCTTTCCAACAATTTTTACCATTATATAATAGTGGCAGAGGTGAAATGTTGTTGGTTGTTCAATTAGACTTGGATTATGAGAGCCAGCACTAGCAGCAGCATGAAAACTATTTTATTCTATGAAATTTTCAACATATTTTCTGAGATGGGAGAATTTTTAAAAGAAATAGTACAGAGCTATATCATCATTGATCATCAGATGAAGTTTCCTCATTAGAAATAGTGAATATCTTGCAACTATTATAACTTAACTGACACATTTTCTAAAATGCGAGGAAAATTTTTAAAATAAAAAAAGGAAAAGAAAAGCAAAAACATTATCCAGAGTTTGTCTTTGTCTCTCCGGCATGCTTACTGCCGCCAACACAGCAACTAATTATACCGTTAACTAACCATAATAATTGAAAAACTTTACTTTTGAGATTTTTTGAAAGGTTGGGGAAAGATTCACGAAGCTTATGAGGTTAGGGACAAAAATGAACGAAAAAGGACTTCCACCACATTTTACTCAACAGAGCAGAGGAGGAAAAGGACTCAAGTATATCATTTTATGAAGTTGAAGGGGTAAGCTGGACTGAGTCGATGTTCAAGGGGTTAAGTGGCCGAGTCATCTGAGTTGAGGGCTAAAAATGCCCTCTGGCCCTTGCTTATATTATTAGTTAGAACTTCGAAGTCAGTTAGGAATTAGTTTATTAGAAAGAGAAGTACCTATTAGACCTCTTTTCTTATTGAGTTGATTTCTATTTCTTCTAGTATTAGAATGAATTGACTAGATTTAGTTCTATTTCTTTTAGACTTTGTGTTTTGGCATTAATGGTTCCTAGTTCTTTTAGGTTTGTAGGCAGCAGTCTAAGCCTTATTAAAGAAGGGCTACATACGCAGCCATCAATAGAGATTATTCATACTTTTTACTAATAAAATCCAGACTTCTTCTCTCTCAAGGCTTAAGCCACTTACCCCAATAACGATTATTTCATTTCTTGAACCCTCTCTTTGTTGTGTACGAGCTCGTTTTTCCCTCATGCTCCTGTCATTGCATCACATGGTTCTGATTTCTGATTGTCAATAAATCAACATAAATTTACCTTTAACTTTGGTCAGACTCTGCTTGCCACTATTCATAAAAGCGGGGGGAGTATGATATGTCAAGCAACTGGGCTTGTGAGAGTGGGAATTCCATCATCAGCATTACTGCATGCACAAAGTGAACAATTAGCCATTGGCCGTGAGATGCCTATTTATCCTTTATTTCCTGAGGCAAGTATTAAATCCCACTAAACCTACGCTAATTGATTTTTCTTTTCTTGTGTGAATACTGATCACATTATTGTCAGGGGGATTTATTTTCTTTCTATGAGCTCTGCAAGGGCTACAAGTGGATTGTAGAAGATGAAGAGGTTGAATTTAGTTTCATGGCAGATTGCAAAATGTGTCTGTCATAATTATCTCGTTCCCATTGATGCTATTTCTTTGAAAAACTTTTAAAAGGAAAGCTTGCTTAGTTATGTATCCTATTTTCTTTCCATATTTAAGATTGTGATCTCTTGTAGGTTTTGACTTTTAGAGCTACACAGAAGTTGACCAGTGAAAACTCTGGTATCACATCATTCGAGAAGGAATTTGGTTTCATCAATCTCCTGTATGGAAGGTAAAGAGAAATGAAGAAATGTTGCTTGTGTTTTCCATTTCCATGCCATACCCTTCTAAAGCTGAACTTCAAGAGAATCCTGCAGTTTTGTATTACAAAATCTACAACCTAGGGTCGTAGATAAGTTTGAGGCAAATAGTCTAATACAAACATGGAGTATGATAAGGGCATGCTTCTTGTTTCCATTGGAGTCTTTCGCATCAAATGATGGATGCAAATGCCATAGGTTGAAAATCAATGCTGCTTCAAATAAAATGTGGTATTATGGATTTCAAATAATATGTGGGATTATTTTTGTTAAGTGGGAAAATCTCACTTGGCTAATTCGAGGGAATAGTTTTTAAACTTTACATGGTGGTGAGCCCTTTCCACTTACTGCCAATCAGTTTTGGGTTGGATACTTTAACATGGTATTGGAGCCAAAGGTTTGTCATCGCCCCATTTGTCGTTTTGTAGGCCCCAATTGTTGTCATTGTCCATGTAGTAGGCCCATTTTAGTCGTCTCATTTGAATACATGTCAAGGGTTGTGTTAGGTGGGAAAAATACACATGGTTAAGTCAAGTGGATATTTAACGCTTTATTTTTCAGTGGTCAAACCAAGGGGATTCCTAACCCGCCTGCTGTCTCTATATGTTTTCCCTAACTTGAATGGGGTTCAATTCAATATTCTGGAAGGAATCCCCATCCAAGGGAAGGATCAGAGTATTGAGAATGCTGGCTGTCGGTCTGTTGTAGTTAAAAAATAGCCCCTTATCCATATCTAGCTTCTGACAATGGTGCACAACTGTTTTGGGTTCGATGCTTTAACAAATTTTCTTTTTTTTTTTTTTAAATGTTAGTGGTAGAGAGTACCCCCTCGCTGTCCATTGGTTTGAATAATATGCTTTATTATTATCTATTCTAACTTTTAGCTAAAATTGGTCAATCTTAGTTATTTTCCTTTAGTCACTTTCTTGTTGTGAGTGATATATTGGTAATAAGTACACTGCTTGGTTTTTGGATGCTTCAAGTGGACCCTTTTTCCCAAAGATTGGAAGTTGATCGATCAATAATATAGCGTTTGCAATATCATGGGGAAAATGGGTACTTGCAGGGCGTACTTTCAGTTTGATTTCACCAGATTTGGCTTCTTAAATTTTTAGGAGGCCTTTACTGGTATTAAAATTTTTAGAGCGCAAGTTATTAAGCATATGTATGCTCATAGAAAGTGCAATAAGTGTCTCATCTACTAATTTAATAGAGTAAACGCTAGCTTAATTGTTCATGATGTTTCTCTTGTTACAGAGCTTCAGGCAGGACGAATGTTGTAGTCTCATTCTCTTGTGATTTCACTTCTTCTGGTGAACATTTGGAAGCAAGGGCCTATAGTGCATCAATGCAGGTTGTTGTAGTGCCTGAACTTCCTTTGGCACTTGGAGTTGCCATAACCTGGCTCCTGCCTCCCCACTACACAACGTCTAGCCTTTTACCATCATCAGTGGAATCACCCGCATATAAGGGTGGTCCAAGTCGCCCCAGAATCATAAGTTATTCCATGTTAAGAAGCATTGAGGGAAGGACTGAACTCCCACAACATGAAGTTTCTGTTTATGGGGAGAAAATCAAGACAACAGAGAGCAACGCTCTTGCTTGCATTCAAGCCAAAGATCGGACAACTGGAAGGACTGAGATTGCTTCTTGTGTCCAGGTTGCTGAGGTACTTTCACAATATTATACATAAGTTTAACACTTGTTCAGGTCTTCAGCTTGGTGCTCAAACACAATGTCTCCAGTTATTCCTTTTAGCTGTTTAATATATTTGTACGTACTGGGGCTTCAGAAATGCCTTCTTCACTTAAGTTCCAGAACTTGCTGTTTTACTATTCTAGACATGCATAACCCTCTCATTTAGTTAGAAGGGAGCTCTTTTTTCTGTTTTTGTTTTTTTTGGTTCAAAAAAATAAAATAAAAAGTTATTTACGTTGTCAAGAAGAAACCCTGAAGAAGTTAGTGATGACTGACAAGAGAACTAGTGTTAAGAAGGTAGTGACATCATGAGAATTCAATCAACTCGATTTCACTAATATTGAGTTGTATTATCTAAAAAAAGCGTTTAATGACTTAATCTTGAGTAATAATGAGGAATATTCTTGTCCTTCAATGTCTATCTTGTTTCTTTTTTGCTCCAACTGTGCAGGAAAGAGAGAAGACTGAAGGTGAGAGATGCTTTTTTTTTTCTCATTTTTTTTCTTTCGGAAAATATTGGACCAAGCCCACACTTCATGCCCAACACTTCCAGCTTCCCCAATGAAACTGCTACAAATTCTTGCCCCCATTGCCGTAAAAAAATGATGTATAAGATCTCTGAATGAGAACAAAAGTTGTTCATTAAGATATGACATCTTAATATGTAGGCAAGGTAGCCTGTTTGCTGCTTCATCTAAAATCAGATCACTTGGCAATTTAACCATTTTCTAAACCATTTTTCCAAGATTATCATTGTACAAGTTTCTTTTATCATAATGGATTGATGTTTGGACAATTTTTTTTTTTTTTTGGGTTTCTTAATTGATACTCTAAATGTGCTTGAACTGATGGTGCTGATATTTTTCTCTTTCTTTTAGGTGAGTCAAATAAGGTTCTTGAGACAGATTTTTGATCCCCAAGTAGTTGATCTTGCTGTTGGTGCTGAACTTGAATTTCCTATAAGCTACCATGATGATCTTGGTATTGCTGTTATCTTGCTTGCTAAACATCATTGCTACTGTATACTTCAAATCCTAATTATCGTGTTTATCAACTTTTATTGTTAGGAAATCCTTTTTATGAAGCATATGATGCCGTTCATCATTACGTGGAGACCAACTTTCCTGACATAGTCTCAATTAACTTGACCAGCAGTCAAGATGAGATTATCCATGTGAAGGTTTCAGTCACTTGACCTGATTCATTTCATCATTAGATACTGGTTCTTGTGTTACTCTGGCCATTGATCCCTTGTTGGGTCCTTTTTATCTTTTTCTATTTGATTTTAGAATTACAGAATATTTTATTTTGCATATTGAACGCTGATTGGTGTGCTTCGAAAATTTTTTGTTGAAGGCATTGCAACATGGCAGAGCTCTTTTAAGGGTTTCAATTAGCAATAATCCTCAGAAGTCGGACTATATTCTGGTACTTGCTGACTATTTTTGTATAATGTTGTGTAAATGGGGACCTGCATATTCAAGCTCCTTGTCTCCTTGTCTCCTGCCCTCTCCCTCTCTATATGTTTATGTGTGTGTCCCAGTCATTTTTACTTCCATGATGGGATTTTTGGTAAACTGGGTTCTTTTTGTTCATGTTACTGCTATATATTTTGTTCATTAGAAATTCTTGGTGAAAATAAACTTTATTTTTTTTTTTCAGGTGTCAGTCGGTGCACATATTCATCCATCTAATCCAGTTATTCGTGCAGGAAGCTCGTTGGACTTCAGTGTCATAGGTAGGTCTATGCCTATGGTTCATATGCATAGTTAGGTGAAAATTTTGAATAGCATGATCTGGTTATTCTTACAATCAAAAGGGCTGCTTGTTTGAAAGCAGGGCAAGATGATATCATCTTGTCCAACAAAAGATACGTTCAAGCCACTATGTATCCTTCGCCTACAGTTTATGATTTTATGGTAAGGATAAGAGATGAAGGCAATTTTTCCTTGGGTCGTATTGTCGTCTTCAACTTTATGGTTCCTGTTAAAGCATCCGACCCATAACCAATTGGCAATAGGTGGAGAGTGTCAATAGAAAGCCATATTTATTTTTATAGAAAGTAATAGCTGTAAATGATTCATTAATCTTGGCTGTTAGGAAAGGAGATTTAGCTTTCCATGTATAGCTTAAGGAGATTTAGCTTTCCATGTATAGGTTCCCAGGATCACTCCATGTGATTAATTGGGATAGCTTCAGTTTCCTTGTATGGTTGGCACTCTTGCCTATATAATAAAAAGTTCCTCTCAGCAGAGGACACATTCGAATCATTCTGTTATGGTATCAGAGCATTGCCTAAAAATATTTCTTAGTTCTCTCAGTCATAGTCTTAGTGAGCATGGAAAAATCAGATCATGTTTGCGTCAAATTCACTGGCAAGAATTATGCTGCCTGGGAGTTTCAGTTGGAGACTTTTCTCAAGGGTAAAGAGTTGTGGGGCCATATAGATGGCAGCACCAAAGAAGGAGCAACCGCAGCAGAAAAGGCAGCCTGGGCTGCCAAAGATAATCAAATCATGACCTAGATCCTTGTTTCTATGGAGCCACATCTGATTCTTTCTCTACGCCCTCATAGGTCTGCAAAGGCCATGTGGGATTATCTCAAGCAAGTCTACAATCAGGATAACAATGCTAGGCGCTTCTAGCTTGAGTTAGCCATTGCTAACTATACTCAAGGAGATCTATCAGTTCAAGAATACTACTCTGGATTCCTAACTTTGTGGAATGATTACTCAGTCCTTGTTACAACCAAGGTCTCTGCAGAAGGATTGGCTGCAGTCCAAGAAGTACACAGAACCAGCCAGAGAGACCAATTTCTAATGAAATTGCGGCCTGATTTCGAATCTATTCGTGCTTCTCTAATAAATAGAGATCCTGTTCCAACCCTGGAAGTCTGTTTTGGAGAACTCTTACGACAGGAACAACGTATTAATACTCAGAATATTATGGAGCAGGCTCGTGTTGCCTCTAATACAGTCTCAGTTGCCTATGCTGCACATGGCAAGGCAAAGGGGAAGGGTCGGGACATGAGCACCACGGAGTGCTATAGCTGTAGGAAATATGGGCATATTGCCCCTCACTGCCCTGAGAAATTTTGTAACTACTGCAAGAAGTCAGGGCACATTATTAAGGAGTGTCCTACCCGTCCCCCATGTTCCAACAAGGCCTACCAGGCCACTGTTACTTCTGGTGGCCTACAGGCGGATACCTGTGCTGCTTTACAACCTCCAGCACCTTTAACTCGAGAAACAGTGCAGGAAATGATTGTGAGTGCATTTTCAGCACTTGGATTTCAAGGTACTGGTTCTTTATCTACTTCTTGGATCGTAGACTCAGGTGCCTCAAATCATATGACAAAATCTTCTCAAGGATTAAGTAATATCAGAAAATACTGTGGTTCTTCCTATATTCAGACAGCTAATGGGAGTGACCTACCCATTGCAGCAGTTGGTGATGTATCTTTGCAGAAATAGTACTGGCTTATTTTTCCTCATAGAGTTTTACACTGTTTAAATACAAGGCTAAGAAAACCTGAGTTAGGTAGTTTCCTCTTTTATAGACTAACAATTTAGGAAACAAATAAACAGATCCTAATCTCCTAAAAATAAAAGATTACTAAGATTTTCTAGCTATACACTGTTTTCCTAATAAGGCACATTAAATCTTTGACCTCCAGAATATTCCAACACTCCCCCTCAAGCTGGTTTGAAGATGCCTTTCATAGCCAGCTTGTTCACTAGCTTCTCGAACTGTCTTTGAGGCAATCCTTTAGTGAGAATGTCAGCAATCTGTTCTGCAGTAGGGATATAAGGCATACAAATCAGTCCACTTTCAATTTTTTCCTTGATAAAATGCTTGTCAACTTCCACATGCTTCGTTCGATGATGGAGGATAGGATTATGAGCAATAGAGATAGCTGCCTTATTGTCACAGAAAACTTTCATGGGAGATGGATTAGAGATTTTTAATTCTTCCAATAGTCTCTTAATCCACAAGACTTCACAGATTCCATGAGCTACTGCTCTGAACTCAGCTTCAGCACTACTCCTAGCCACCACATTCTGTTTTTTGCTTCGCCAGGTAACTAGATTGCCTCCAATGAATGTATAGTAGCCAGAAGTAGAGCGTCTGTCAGAAACACTCCCTGCCCAGTCTGCATCTGTATAGGCTTCAACTTGTAGATGCCCGTGGTCTTTGAATAGTAACCTTTTCCCAGGTGTCCCCTTCAAATATCTTAAAATTCTGTACACAGCATCAAAGTGTCTTGGCCCAAGAGAAGGCATAAACTGGCTTACCATACTTACAGCAAAAGCTGTCAATAGAAAACCATATTTATTTTTATAGAAAGTAATAGCTGTAAATTATTCATTAATCTTGGCTGTTAGGAAAGGAGATTTAGCTTTCCATGTATAGCTTAAGGAGATTTAGCTTTCCATGTATAGGTTCCCAGGATCACTCCATGTGATTAATTAGGATAGCTTCAGTTTCCTTGTATGATTGACACTCTTGCCTATATAATAAAAAAGTTCCTCTCAGCAGAGGACACATTCAAATCAATCTGTTATGGTATCAGAGCCATTGCCTAAAAATATTTCTTAGTTCTCTCAGTCATAGTCTTAGTGAGCATGGAAAAATCAGATCATGTTTGCGTCAAATTCACTGGCAAGAATTATGCTGCCTGGGAGTTTCAGTTGGAGACTTTTCTCAAGGGTAAAGAGTTGTGGGGTCATATAGATGGCAGCACCAAAGAAGGAGCAACCGCAGCAGAAAAGGCAGCTTGGGCTGCCAAAGATAATCAAATCATGACCTGGATCCTTGTTTCGATGGAGCCACATCTGATTCTTTCTCTACGCCCTCATAGGTCTGCAAAGGCCATGTGGGATTATCTCAAGCAAGTCTACAATCAGGATAACAATGCTAGGCGCTTCCAGCTTGAGTTAGCCATTGCTAACTATACTCAAGGAGATCTATCAGTTCAAGAATACTACTCTGGATTCCTAACTTTGTGGAATGATTACTCAGACCTTGTTACAACCAAGGTCTCTGCAGAAGGATTGGCTGCAGTCCAAGAAGTACACAGAACCAGCCAGAGAGACCAATTTCTAATGAAATTGCGGCCTGATTTCGAATCTATTTGTGCTTCTCTAATAAACAGAGATCCTGTTCCAACCTTGGAAGTCTGTTTTGGAGAACTCTTACGAGAGGAACAACGTATTAATACTCAGAATATTATGGAGCAGGCTCGTGTTGCCTCTAATACGGTCTCAGTTGCCTATGCTGCACATGGCAAGGCAAAGGGGAAGGGTCGGGACATGAGCACCACGGAGTGCTATAGCTGTAGGAAATATGGGCATATTGCCCCACTGCCCTGAGAAATTTTGTAACTACTGCAAAAAATCAGGGCACATTATTAAGGAGTGTCCTACCCGTCCCCCACGTTCCAACAAGGCCTACCAGGCCACTGTTACTTCTGGTGGCCTACAGGCGGATACCTGTGCTGCTTTACAACCTCCAGCACCTTTAACTCGAGAAACAGTGCAGGAAATGATTGTGAGTGCATTTTCAGCACTTGGATTTCAAGGTACTGGTTCTTTATCTACTTCTTGGATCGTAGACTCAGGTGCCTCAAATCATATGGCAAAATCTTCTCAAGGATTAAGTAATATCAGAAAATACTGTGGTTCTTCCCATATTCAGACAGCCAATGGGAGTGACCTACCCATTGCAGCAGTTGGTGATGTATCTTCTTCCTTTAAGGACGTTTATATATCACCTACTCTCTCTGTAAATTTGGTATCTGTTGGTCAACTTGTGGATCAAAATTGTGATGTCCATTTTACTCATGATGGTTGTGTCGTGCAGGATCAGATGACAGGACAGTTGATAGCGAAGGGGCCTAAGCATGGACGTCTGTTTTTTCTGCAACTACCTATTCCTCACAGTCTGTCTCCTTCTATTCCAGCTTTACTTTGTCATGAGTCTAAAGTGTCAAATGAGGTCTGGCATAAGCGCCTTGGTCACCCCAATTCTAGGATCCTATCTTATATGTTGAAATCTGGCCTATTAAATAATAAAGTGCATTCTACTTCCACTGTGCTTCCTGATTGTGCAACCTGTAAGCTTGGAAAAAGTAAGGTTTTACCCTTTCCTTCTGAAGGAAGTAGAGCAACCCATAGCTTTGAGATAATTCATAGTGATGTATGGGGAATTAGTCCTATAATTTCTCATGCTCAATACAAATATTTTGTGACATTTATTGATGACTACAGCAGATATACATGGGTTTATTTCATGCGGCACAAATCAGAAGTCTTTCCTATGTTTAAATTGTTCTTAGCTCTGGTTCAAACTCAATTCTCAGCTGCTGTCAAAATTCTTCGGTCTGACTCAGGTGGGGAATACATGTCTCATGAGTTCCAATTTTTTCTACAATCTAAAGGAATTATCTCTCAACGATCCTGTCCTGATACTCCACAACAAAATGGAGTAGCTGAACGGAAAAATCGTCATCTTTTAGATGTTGTCAGAACTCTGTTAATTGAGTCATCAGTCCCTCCTAAATTTTGGGTAGAAGCACTCACTACAGCAACTTTTCTTATCAATAGACTCCCTTCCCAGGTTTTGAATTTCGAGTCTCCATATTTCAGGCTTTATCATCACAGACCTACTTATACAAACCTTCACACCTTTGGATGTGTCTGTTTTATGCATCTTCCTCCAGTAGACAGAAATAAACTTTCTGCCCAATCAGTTCGTTGTGCCTTCTTAGGGTATAGTGCCACACAAAAAGGTTATTTATGCTATGATCCAATTTCCAATTGGGTTCGTGTTTCAAGGAATGTGTTGTTTTTTGAAAATCAGTGGTTCTTTCCTATGTCTCCATCACTAAAGTCTTCCTTTACCTTCTTGCCTTTTTTTCCTGACACCTCTAGTACACCTAGCACTCAAATTGCAAGGTTCAAGCTAGGATTGGTATACCAGCGGAGACCTCCAGCGCAGACCCCTTCCGCTTCTGTCAGGCCGTCTGCTCCCTTACGCCGCTCCACTAGAGTCACTGGTCCTCCTGACCGATATGGATTTCCGTCAGTACAGACAGGTACCTCTACTTCAGCCCTATCTGCAACTATATCTTCCATTTCTATTCCTACTGGTTACTCACAAGCAGTCAAGGAGAAATGCTGGCAGCAAGCCATGCAGGAAGAACTAGATGCTCTTGAAGCTAATAATACATAGGAAGTGGTTGATTGTCCTACTGGTGTGACTTCACTTGGATGTAAATGGGTCTATTCAATTAAGGTGAAGTCTAACGGGAGTTTGGACAGGTATAAGGCTCGCTAGCTCTTGGAAATAATCAGGAATATGGAGTTAATTACGAGGAGACATTTGCTCCAGTAGCCAAAATGACTACTATCCGCACAATTTTGGCTATTGCTGCATCTCAAAATTGGAGTTTGCACCAAATGGATGTGAAGAACGCCTTTCTCCACGGAGATCTCAAGGAAGATGTTTATATGCGTCCTCCACCAGGTTTATTTTCCAAACCTACTGCTGCAGTGTGCAAATTTCGTCGCTCCTTATATGGTCTTAAGCAGGCCCCTCGTGCATGGTATGAGAAATTTACCTCTACCTTACGTAAGTTTGCTTTTCTTAAAAGCAAGTACGATGCATCTTTGTTTCTTCGCAAGACTGAAATTGGTATTGTCGTCCTCTTGGTGTATGTTGATGATATCATCATCACGGGTACTGATCAGTCCTAATCTCTCAACTTAAGCAGAATTTACAGGAATCATTTCGTATGACAGATTTGGGCTCTCTCACATATTTTCTTGGTTTAGAAATTACAGCTGCTTCACATGGTATTTTTCTGTCCCAGCATAAGTATGCTCAGGACTTGGTGATTGCTGCTGGTCTCCAAGACTCCACTCCTCTTGATACCCCCATGGAACTTAATCTCAAATTGCGCAAAGAAGAGGGTGACTTGTTATTAGGCCCTGCAACCTATCGTATGCTTGTTGGCAGCTTGGTCTACCTTACAATCACTAGACCTGATATTTCCTATGCTGTCCAGCAGGTTAGTCAGTTCATGGCCTCTCCTAGGCATCTACACATGGCTGCAATACGAAGAATAATCCGATATGTCCATGGCATAGCCTCGCGAGGCCTTTTCTACCCTGCTTCTACCTCACTTGATCTAGCAGCTTATAGTGGTGCTGATTTTGCTGGGTGTAGTGACACCAGGCGCTCTACTACGGGATGGTGTATGTTTCTGGGACCAGCTCTTATTTCCTGGAAAAGCAAGAAACAAGACCGTGTTTCTAAGTCTTCAGCTGAGTCCGAATATAGAGCTATGTCTCAGGCTTGTGCTGAGATACTTTGGATACGTGGGCTATTGGCAGAACTTGGTTTACCTCAATGCTGTCCTACTCTTCATGCGGATAATACTAGTGCAATTCACATTTCTGCTAATCCAACCTTTCATGAACGCACTAAGCATATTGAGGTTGATTGCCACTTCATCCGTGAGGCTTTTGAAGCTCAGACTATTTCTCTTCCCCACGTACCTAGTAATCTTCAAGTGGCAGATATTTTAACTAAGGCTCTCACACGAAGTCGACATCATTTCCTTACCAACAAATTGATGCTTGTAGATAACCCGCATCGATTTGAGGGGGAATGTCAATAGAAAGCCATATTTATTTTTATAGAAAGTAATAGCTGTAAATGATTCATTAATCTTGGCTGTTACGAAAGGAGATTTAGCTTTCCATGTATAGCTTAAGGAGATTTAGCTTTCCATGTATAGGTTCCCAGGATCACTCATGTGATTAATTGGGATAGCTTCAGTTTCCTTGTATGGTTGGCACTCTTGCCTATATAATAAAAAGTTCCTCTCAGCAGAGGACACATTCGAATCATTCTGTTAGAGAGGCGTCACCACAATATAAAGGCTTAGCTAACCACTTTACTCAACCATGTGGGATTTCCCACTTGACAGCTTTTTTTTTTTATTTACCTTAAGAAAGTTATGCTTAAAAGTATATATGTTTTGCCTAGGAGATGGAGCATAACTAGCCTACCCTGCCCCTCAACAACTGAACAAAATGCAATTGCTTTCTATTGTTGAGGATTTTTGTGTCTTCTTTATATGGCAGGCTTCAATGGTCAAATTTCTGGTCATTGGCATAGTTCAAATCATAGCATCATATCTGTGGATGTGCAATCTGGAGAAGCTAAAGCAACTGGGGAAGGTTCTACTCAAGGTATTGATTCTGTTGAACAAATTTTCTCCATGATGTGAATCTTCCATCTTCAGGGAACCTGGTGCAAAAGCTGTCTTTTACCATGTGACATGCCATTGACCGACAGATTCTATAAGTGTCTTGTATATTTGAACAGTTTATTTTGAAAGTTCTGGGGAAAAAGTTGGCACATCTGTGAAAGTTCTACCTGGTGGTGCTCTTCTAATGGATGCGCCGAAAGAGATGCTGACAAATGTTCCTTTCCCATCAAAAGGATATAGCTTCCCCTTGAGATTCAGGTTTGCACGCTTGTCTAGCATAAACTTTAACTTGTGCGTTATTGCAAGTTGCATCTGGGACTCGTAAGTAACTATTAAACATCATTCAAATATTGTCATATTATCTACTGAAAGGGAAATGTATTAGGCTAGATACAGGAGACATCATGATTCATATAGCTGACCCCAACAAGTCGGGATTAAGTTCGACTGACTATTTGAGTTGATTAAGAGGGGAAGATAGGTGAAGCTGCCATCTCTTTTTTTCGCTTTCAACATAAACTGAATAAATTCACCATCTAGGAATTTGGTGACTAGATAAATCTTTTACGAGGTGTACAATTCTGTAAGATGTGTGTGTGTGATAGAGAGAGTCTGTTTGCATGTCTTTTTTATCACGGTAAATGTCCTTATAGAGGTTCTAATTAGAGTCTTTGAAGCTATTTATTTAATTCATTGACAACTATTAGGTCACTCTATATTTGTATGATATCAACTCCTAAAAAAAATGGTGATCAAAAGGCAATAATAACAATAATAATAATAATAATAATAATAACTGCTTTCCATTGGCTTGATTACAACTAGTGATGCGGGTGACAAGAATAAAGCTTTTGGAACCAGTAAAGGAGCTTCTTTTAATTGTAGGGTTGATCCACCTTATGTTGGGTAAGTTTTGCACTCTTTTTCTTTGTTAGGATAGTGATCTTAGATACATGATTTGTGCTCTAATCCTTTTTTCCTAACTCCAGCTATGTGAAGCCATGGGTGGACCTTGATAGGGGCAATTCATTCTGCCTTTTCTTCCCTTATACACCAGAGCAGTTGTTTCATTCCACAAAAGTGCCCACAGACATAAAACCATATGTATATGTATCTGTTCATGCATCAATGGAAGAGACTGGTGATATTTCTGCAACTGCATCTGGACTTATAATTGGTGGATTTGCCATATTGAATATTGGCAAGGTAATCCATTGATCACCACAACATGCATTTTCAGTATATTGTTTGTGACAAGCTTGCAGTTCTAAAGCATCAATGTAAGGATGCTGGAGTGTCTAACACTGTAATTGTGTGGCCCAGGATGTGATGCAGTTGAATCTGACCCCAAACTCTAACAAGACTGTTATAACTGTTGTGGGCAACACAGGTAGAAAGGTTCTCAATCTCTTTTTTATGTCTTGCACCTGTTCCACTTCTCTTCTCAATGCCTTATATGAATCCAGAACTATACTCCCTCCATAACATAATGATGGACACATTTTCATGTTTATACGGTTTTTTTCTAATTTTACCATGCCACTGTCATATACCGATTTAGATTGGCTTTGTTGTGATTGTTTGATTTAGTTAAGGGTGATCTTGATAAAACATACATACTATGTCTATATGGCTCAACATCGTTAATATTTACAACAAAAAAAAAAAAAAGGAAATGTTCCATTGATTTTGGGATGGAGGTGGTCTTTGGTATGTCAAAGTGGGTCATTATTATTTAAAACTTTATAAATTCACAGGATCAGGATTATATTAATTGACTTATTTTCATTATAGATGTCACAATAGATTGGCATAACAGGGATCTTTTGACGATCAGCGCCATCTCTAGAGAGAATCCTGGACTTGCGGGGCATGTCCAATATGAGGTGAACACTGTTTCATTTTCTTGAGAGAATTTCTCACTTTTCATCTGGATGGTTTTAAAATTTCTATCTTTGTAATGGTGCTAAGGTTCCTGAGTTCTTGTGTTTGGCTTTCATTCATGAGTTACTATAACTACCCCAGTCTCTCATTAATGCCATCATTAACTACTGAAACTGTATCAGTGCCCTTGACTGGGTTCAAGTCTCCTTTTTTTTTTTTGCTCTCTTAACTTTACCATCCCATAGGTATCTTTCTCTCCTCGGTGTATGGTCTGTGATATAGATTCTCATAAACTTTTGAAGAGAAAAAAGAGGGGTGGTTTTGGGGGGGGGGGGTTGTACTTTTCAACTGCTTCCTTGCCAAAAAGTAAGGAAAGGGGAAGGAGTTGTCCAAACTTAAAATAATGAAAGTAAGTTTTGGGTGGGGACTGGGGAGACCTGGTGGTCAGCCAAAGAAATAAGAAACCAGTGTGGAATTGCAGCATAACTGATTCTCAGAAGGTCCCCGGTTTCCACTCTATTCAGGAGAAAACAGCAGGGTAAGGTCCTGCTTGTGGTATTTCCTTTAGTTTATGGCCATTTGACTGGAATGGGGAATGCCAGAATTTTTAATTGATCAGGCTCTTCCTCATAATTTTCTGTGGGACAAAATGGTTTCTCCAGCTACTTTTCGGTGCCTGTTTTTGGGCATTTTAAAGGGGTTTTTGTTCTAAACATGGATAAAGATTAGAGAAGGCTTTGTTGGACTGACATATTCTTTCTTCTATGCAAGGACCACTCGTTCTCCACTCATTTTTGCTGCTGCTTTTTCACATTCTTAATAGAGGTTTTTTATTAAACAATGGTACCGATAATAATAGAAGGGCTTTAGGGGTCAACAACTTCCTGTTCTAGTGTGAAGACATATGGTTAATGCTCTTGTTTCCATGGATTGCTATCTTCTTTCAGATCAAAGTTCTGAGAGGCAAGAGTTTCAAGGATAAAATCACCATTTCTCTGCCAGCCAATGGTGAGCTCATTCGTATTTTGTGGCATAAGATACAATTAACAGAAGCACCTGTTTCATCGAATGTTTCTCTGTTTATAGGACAAAGAGAGGAGCTGAGTGTCAGCTACAATCACGAGGATAGAGCAGTATCAGAGACTGCTATAACAACTTTCTGGGCAAGCCTTTTTGGAAGCCTGGTCCTGTTAATCCTAACAGCGGTTCTCTTTATACGCTTCTTGGATAGACCTGCACGTGTGCAAGCTCCCCCTCCTCCTGCTTCAGCACCAGCCACCCCGATGCATAGCAGTCCTGCTGTTCTCAAGGAACAGTCTCCGCGCACCCCTTCACCTTTCATTGACTATGTTCGAAGAACTATCGATGAAACTCCCTATTATAGGCGAGAAGGTAGGAGGTTTAATGCACAAAATACTTTTTAGATGTGACTTATATAGTAACATTAGGATTATCCCACTCCATTCTTTAACGTCCTCAGAATGGAGCAGTTTTGTTGTGTAAGATGTAGATTGGCTGAAGTGAAATGTATTTGCCCTGTATCTAGTTGGACCAGGCATTGTACAAGGGTTCCATTTTGAGTCTATTCACTCACTTGGGCCAGCTTGTATGGCTACAGCAAGAGGTGCTCTTTGTTGAAGCTGATGGCTGGAACTCATGTTCATTAGAACCCCTTTCCTATATAGACAATGGATGAATTGACACGTTGTATTCTACTGCCTTTCGGGACAAAGTGTTCCCTGCTATGCTTGTCTTGGTTCATGGTGGAATTATTATATTAGCATCTGCAAGAGAACCACATAAATGTTGTTGAAGTTGGTGATGAGCTCATGTTCATTAGAATCCCTTTTTATGTAGAGAAAGGATAGATTGACATGTGTAACAGTGCAAGTTTAAAAAATATACTAGAATGTTGCCATTACTTTGATGCGGATTGATCAATGAAATAATGAATTTCTTTTACGGGTTGATTTAACGGAGGGTAAAAACATTAACCCAGAACGTGATGGTAAATTACTTGACAATTTATTTATTTTGAAACTTGAAAGTTGTTGGTAATCAACAAGGAAAATAGAAAGGACCCACCCGCTAGAGTGAAACTATTGAGATTATGGATGAGCCGCAGACTGTCGGATCTTTTGAGACTTGTGAAGGTTGTTGGTAATCAAGTGTTGATCTCAATTGGAAGAAGATACTCATCTTGATTCTTCTAATGTAAAATCCAGCGTTGCTTATGTGTGATATCAGTGGCAATCACATGCAGGAAACATCGATCCAGACTGCAATATGAAGGTGTTGTGGACTTACTATAATGTTCTTTTTGTTTTTTATGAATTTACTATAATGTTTGTACATAATCTTGGTTATAGACATTCAACTAACAATGCAGAAAGATGTAATTGCAGTAACCGGTCCTTGACTAATATGTCTTATTTAACAAGATTGTATTCACAAAGATCTTTTCTGGCTCAAGACTCCAGAGAGATCATATTCAAAATCTTCCTCCAAATAAATTGTTGTGCTCGAGCTTGAACTTGAACAACTTGATAATTGCTCAATTTGTTACCGTGGCTATCTCAGATGCAATCTTACCCAAATTATCTTCCACATACTTTCACATCTGCAAGTAACCACATTTCCCCCAACATATCTGACCAAGCAATATCTCATATCAATAATTTCCTCCTTAATGTATCCTAATTTAATTTTGAAAGGTTCTACAACCCTTTTCCCAGCATATAGCTCAACAACAACCCATTCAAAAGATCTCACTACGAGAAAAAGAAACACTTTAGTCGGTTGGAAAATTGAAATTCCAATAGTCGGCTATGAAAATACAACATTAAAAAATTGATGATTTTATGCTGAAAAATGTTAGAAGAATAACCATCATAAAAGATTCTAGCAGGGCTGATTAGAAGAAAAAATTCTAATGGCTACTGTCAAAGTACAACACTGGTGATTTTCTGATAGCTCGTTGCCTGAATATGTCATCGGTAATTTTTTTACTACCGACATTCTGAAAAAAATTTATCATAGATTTTTCAGTGTCATGTCACCAGTGATTTTTCAACAGTCATCCATTGAAAAGTATCATCAGTATATTTTTTAGTGGCTAGCTATTGAAAACTTACTTTTTTCTTATAAAATGGGCAAGGAAAGAGGAGGAAGAGGAAGAGTGAGGAGGAGGATGAGCAAGGCAAAACCAATATATAGCCAATCGAAGCACTGCCCTTGAATAAACTAACATAGTGAACAAAGTATTGATTTGAAGGATGCTAAAAACATACAAGCCAAAAAAAAAAAAAAAAGATAATGAAAACATACCTGGAGACAAAGGTGGAGTAACTTGACGACATTCCTATTGTCTTTGGTACTTAGGATCATCCTTGAGAAGCTGAAATTCATTTCAGTATAATTGCAAAGCTCTATATTTTTGAATAAGATTACTCTACCCAACAATTCGTCTTTTAGCTTTTATTTCTTTTGCTCTTTTATTTTAGGTATTTAGTTTTTTTTTGTGATGAAGATTCTAGCAAAAAATTTAAGGCAAATCTAGAAGTGAATCGTGATTTAGTTTACAAGTTTTGGTGGAACATGTATTGATATGTCAACTTGGGAGGAAAAAGATGTCCTTGGAAGTATGAAATATCCCAACTGTATTTTTTTTTATTGGTTGCAAATTTTGTATTTAAGATTTTTGATGAATTGTATTTTGTAGAAATAGTTGTGGTCTAAGCTATCATATAAGGAAATCACTATAACGAGTGGGCATCATAAAAATTGTACTCCCTCCGTCCCATAAATTTTGATACATTTGACTTTTTGTTATATTTTGACTCAATTTTATTCATATTATTATTTGTTAAAAAAAATCAAAAAATATATATTTAGAAACTACATATGTTGAATTATCATTCATATACAAAGATTTTGTATTTATATATTAAAATTTTGAAAATAAAAAATCATAGATTAATTACCAAAAACAAATGGAGCAAAATTTTTGGGACGGAGGGAGTATCATTTAAAGACCTAAGTCTTTGATGTAACAATGCATAATTTATTTCTCGGGCTTCTTATCGGCCCAGAATGTGTGCAATACCAAATGAAGGTAAACATACATAATAGATCCTCTATTCATGTTCAATGATATCTTTTGGTTCTCAAACTTTGAAAACAAGCATTTTTGTCACTATATCTCAATAAACACAAAAGATATTCTGAACTTTTGATTTTTTGTATTTAGGCACCTAAACTTGTATGCGTTATAATCAAAACTCCAGTTTGTGCTTAACCCCAATTCAAATTGGTTATTATCAACTTCAAAATGTTTCAACTTTTTTAAAACCTTTAAATTGATCATGGTTTAATTTTGAATTAATAACCTTTTTAACACTTCTTTGTTTATACAAAGGTAATCTATATGAAAAAAAGAGTTGAATATTGATTTGAGCTGCAATAAAGTCCAGGCTGAATACCAGAGTACTGATTCTTTTCTTTTTGTTGGGCGAGTGGGGTTTCTCTATGTGAATGGGATTGACAAAGCTTCCAAATTCCCATGGTTTGGATCAAATTAAATAAAACAAACATTTAGGGTTCCTCTATTTAGAATTAGTAAAAGTGATTAATATAACATCAACAGTGGTAAGGGAAACCAAATAGGTCAGGAACATCTTTTAGTTGCAACAGAAGTAACATTAACATTTTAAAGGGAACAACTCTCCAACCCATCCTAAAGCCCCCCCCCCCCCCCAAAGAAAAAACATGCAATGCACTTGTCCTTGCCCCTTATATTTCCAAACTGGAACAGAACAAGCATTGATTCATGAATAGTTGATTTTAGGTGCCGATTGTCCTTGATTTTTATACCTCGGGTAACTGTTTCTCAATTCTTTGACTGTCATATGTTGTTCGGCCGATAAAACCCACCGAGGGTGTCCAAGGGGTCTTTTAAAAATTTATCAATAGTTGCACGCCATACCGAAGCCCCCGCACCATTGCCAGGATAAGGATTTCTGGGCGAAAGTCTGATATGCTTAGTGCCTTGCAAATGAATCACTCGATGAAACTTTGGAGCGATTTGTTTTCTCCTTGTATTACATCAAACATTTGCACGGCCATTATGGCTATTGGTCAGCTTCTTAATTATAAACTGCTAAGTGAATGCAAAAGAGTGGTCCTGAAAGCTAAAAAAGGAACTTGGAAGAAGTGAGTTGTACCACATTGTTGTCAGTCTAGATAAGGTTACTTCGAAAATAGTTACACCAAGTGGCATCATCTGCTCCAAACAAGATCATTCTCCTCTTGTATTTAGCAAGATGTTCCTGACAATCGCCTCTACCATTGTAACATTCTAATCTCAAAAATTTGAAATTGCGTGTATAAAGGGTGTCTTATCGCTGACTGGCATTTCCGATCGAGAGCGTCTACCATATAGGTTCCTTGGCCACTTGCCTTTCAACCCTATCTAGCCTTTCAAAAAGTTTCTCTACAAGGTTGTCTTTCAAAGATGGCTCTTTCCGTCACTTACGTTCTCCCTCTTCCGGTGACTAGTATCATCGTTTCGGGGAATAGTTTATCCAATAAGGAGATATGCTCCTGCGACTTTGAATCTTCTTGATCCAATCGATGTTGGGCCTCTTAAACTTTCCTTTTTTTGTTTTTTTTGTGCTCTTGCTCGTCTACGGCCCATTAGAACTGGTACATAGTTAGATAATGTTTTTTAGAAAATTTCATGAACAGTCCCTAACCTTTAGTCATTGTTTCCTTTTAGTCCCTAACTTATTGAATATTCTGTTTTACTCCTAAACCTATTAAAAACGTTTCGTTTTAGTCCTAAATCTATTGAAAATGTTTCATTTTGATCCCAATTTAATGAAATTTGTTAACTTAAAGTATTTGTCTAATATAAACTTTTTAGATCATAATTTACACTATTCGATAACTGTCTTACAATAAATTTAATTTGTATAATAATTTTTTTATAGTTAATAAAAAATTCAAATCATTTTTTTTTCTATCTGTAAATTAAACTTATTTTATTTAGAAATAAAAAATTACTAATTTAAATTATCTATTTACTGTTAAAAAATACTCCATCAAACAATGTTTAAATTTACTAGAAGACAATTACTAAATATTTAAATTAAAATCTCAAAAGTTTCAGTCAAACAATTATTCTAAGTTAATAAATTTCATCTAGTGAGAGACTAAAGTGAAATAATTTTAATAGGTTTAGGACCAAAATAAAACATTCAATAGGTTAGAGACTAAAAGAAAATAATGACTAAAGATTAGAGACCATTTATACAATTTACTCTAATATTTTTATATTTCGAATATTTGGTTAAGCTATATGATATTCAGAATTTTCTAGCTCGCTTCTTCTTTTTCCTTTCTTTTTTTTTCCCCCCGTTTACCTGTTGAGTTGATGTTTTTGGAATTTCTTTTGTATGATAGGAAGATTGAAAAGGAAAGATTAATTAATGATTGATCATTTTATTGAAGTTGAGTAAGTTCCAATTTGGTATTAGTACCAATTATTAATATTAGGGTTTTGTAAAAGTTATTCAAGGGTTATTGACCATAGATGACATTAACCTCAGCAATTAGCATTAGAGTTTAAAGAAATATATATATATTCAATGATAACTTTTAGTTTCTAACTTCAATGGTTTCATCTTGATTCTTAATAAACTATTTAAAACGCCAATGCTAATCACAAAATCTGTTTTTAAACGGAGCTTTCAACTTTTTAGTTTCAACGGTTTTATCTCTTCTATTAAATAAATCATCCAATATGAAAGTTAGTAAAATATTATTCAAAATTACAGTTATCATTTCTCAAGATTTGTTGTTTTTCCCCAACTCAAATTATACATTTGTTAAAACTAGATTAGCTATAGGCCAGATACAAGGCATAAAAAAAAAAAAAAAGATTTAATCATATTCCAATCAACATTGAGCTAGATATTTTTTTTATGATATATAAAAACATCTTTACAAATCTAGTTAGGGTAAGAGATATCTTATGATATAGGCAGGGGAAAATGCCTACTTACTTTTTTAGGACATGAAAAACTTGAATCACATTTAAACGATAATGTATGAAGAAGTGAGAAGGGTAGGAATCCCTTTATCACTTTACTAAAGTAACTGGGACAACATTAAGCTAGATATTATGACAAATTTTGAGCTTGTAAAATCATGTTGCACATATATTTTATAAAGTAGAGTACCAATTATGACAAAAATCAGCAGGGCACCCCAAAAAATCCTGGTTACTAGGCTCAATATTTGAAGTGATAATGCTGTAATTCGACATTGAGCTCTCAGTACAAACAAAATGTTGTTATACAAATTAGGCACAAGGGCGCATATTTGTCACTGTGAATCTATTCGCCATTGGAAATTTGGGCATTGTTGTTTTTTTCTATATTGAAATCCACAATTGGCGTTTTCTTTTGGATAGACACTCATCACTGACATTAAAATCCTCCAATTGTGCGGTGAGATGAGACATTTTGATGACATGACAATCAGATGTCGTAAGCATAAGTGCGAGGTAGAGGAGTGTGTAGTCCTATCCCATGACTCCAATCTTGGCATCTTAGGATAAAATTGTCAAGAACACATCACGTATGGAAGATTGTGTATGTAGACAAAAAATTTAGGGACTGCAAGCAGAGTTTCACACAAAGCTCAATGAAATCATGCATTTTATAGCTCATGGAGCAAACTGACTGAGTCACTATAGCTTAGGGAAATAACGAGTATTTAAGCCTTTTAAAATTGAAAGAAGATCGGTGCCCAGACTTTAAAAATAAGAATCTCTTCGCACGCAGCATAGCAGCAACTGCGAAAGGGGAAAACCCTAGGGCAAAACTCACAAACCCTCTGCTCCGATTGAACAATTCCTCTCAGACCTCTCGCCTTTGTCCCATCAAAGCTTCGTCCTTTCGTTCTAATCCATGGACCCAAGAGACGAGGAAGCGAGATTCGACGGAGAAGCGAACGACTTTAAATCTCCGGAAGATGAAAGGTCTCTGCCTCATTCCGGTGATGGAGCTAGTCCTGGGTAAGTTCTCTCTTTCTCTTCCCCATGTTTCCTTTCTCAGAAATCGATGAACTTTTTAGTGGCTTGGAATTAAGTAGACAAACACAAGAACGACGAGGCCCAGTTTTCGTTTAAGTCTTGGAATTACAGGGAGAAGTAGGTAAAGTTGTAGTCTCTGTGTGAATCTTGAGGTATTTAAGCTTGTTTTGGTTGATGCGCCCTTTAATTATTAGGTTATTATTACCTTGAAAGGGAAACTCATAGCTTTGAGATGTTCGTTTTTACGATTCTATTCAACATGTGAAATTTGCAGCAAAATTTTCATAGGAGGTTTAGCAAGAGAGACAACTTCTGGTTAGTTCTTTAGCTTGTAGAAATTTCTTAGTGTTGCTGCTGCTTTGTGGCTATGCTCGTCAGTATTTAGCTTGTCTTTTTGTGCTGATTTCCGCAGAACAATTTGTCAAATATTTTGGGAAGTATGGAGAAATTACAGATTCTGTGATAATGAAGGATCGTAAAACTGGGCAGCCTCGTGGATTCGGGTTTGTGACTTATGCAGATCCCTCTGTAGTTGATAGAGTTATTGAGGATACTCATATTATTAATGGCAAGCAAGTAAGGTTCAAGTTTCATTGGCTTAGTTGGGTTATATTTGTCTTTTTGTGTATGACACTAGTAGTGGGTGGCATGGCACCTTGGTTGATATCTTCAGTCATTTGATTTATTGACTATTCTTTTTTTTCTGCATATTTTGTTTTCTAGGTAGAGATAAAGAGAACAATACCTAGGGGTGCTTCTGGAACCAAAGATTTTAGAACCAAGAAGATTTTTGTGGGTGGAATTCCTTCAACGGTATCAGAAGGTGACAGTTTCTCCAATTGATGTGTCAGCTTATGTTTTTCTTGTAAGAAACTAATCTGGTAATGTCAAATGGACAGATGAGTTTAAGGATTTCTTCACACAATTTGGAGATGTGAGGGAGCACCAGATTATGCGGGACCATGCAACCAATCGCTCTCGTGGCTTTGGATTTATTACTTTTGACAATGAACAAGCAGTTGATGAACTCTTGAGCAGGGGAAACAAGGTTGAATTAGCTGGATCTCAGGTGAATATCATGTCTTACGAGCAAATTGGATTTTGTTAATTTCTTGTCCTTGTTGCCTGATATCTATTCAAGTTGTGTTGCTCCTCCATTGACTGACAGTTGTGAGAGACAGAGGTTATGGTAAAGTAGAGCGTCTCTTGTGGGTTATGCTCACAGGATCTTCATGTATGTGCCCAAAAAGATGTAAATTGATAATTTTAATAGAAGTTTCATATAGATCAAGTATTCTCTTTCAGAGGCTATAGACTTGTGTGAATTGAAGGATAGTCTGGTATTTTGACTCTTTGAAGTCTCTCTCAATGATCATGAGCTGAGCTTTTACTTTCAATATATTAAGTTTCTTCTTAGCTCATCTATGAACAGCTGTAACAAAGCATATTTACCATAAGAAAATGAGATTTGGGTAATCTTCGTATTGTAGGAATGAGGGGAATATGATTGCATTAGAATCCATAGCTTCAGTTGCATGTAGCCTATGATAAACAGATAAAAGTGATTAATGGATTCCTTTTCCTGCAGGTGGAGATCAAGAGGGCAGAACCAAAGAAGCCAAACCCACCCCAGCCCTCTT
Source organism: Aquilaria yunnanensis (assembly GCA_039654915.1). Lineage (NCBI taxonomy): Eukaryota > Viridiplantae > Streptophyta > Magnoliopsida > Malvales > Thymelaeaceae > Aquilaria > Aquilaria yunnanensis. The sequence goes on from CM077593.1 coordinate 18,481,526, forward strand.
CCAAGCGGTACAATGACTCCAGGGGTGGGGGATATAGTGGAGAGTTCGGGGATGCATATGGTGGTTTTGGAGGTGGTGGGTTTGGTACTGGTGGTTATAGAGGAACTGGGGCCTATGGAGGTAGAGGTGGTGCTTATGGAGGATATGGTGGAGGCAATTTCGGTGGGTATGGAGGATATGGTGCTATGGGACCCTATAGGGGGGGAGAAATGTCCATGGGATATCCAGGCCGTTATGGGGGTGGTTTCAATAGAGGCTATGAGATGGGGGCTGGCTATGGAGGCCCCGGAGATATGTATGGGGGATACAGTGGTAGTGGTGTTGGTGGCGGCTATGGGAGTGGCTATGACACAAGCCTTGGTGGTGGTTATGGTGGTGGTGGCAGTGGAGGTTCCTTCTATGGAGGCAAAAGTGGGTATGGAGCTTCAGGAAGCAGCCGGTACCATCCTTATGGAAGGTGAAGTTGTGTGAAGTGGAAGTGCGGGCAAGATCGTGTTAGTCTGCGCGATTGAGCGTGCATCAGCATTACCTCATTCAGCTTTGTGTGTCAAGGACTTGTGTACTAGGACTCTGAAGTGATCTGAATTTTGTATTTTCTGATTCTATTTACATTATCAACCAACTTCTTTGAACCTTCAGATTTATCAAGGTCTATATCCTCTTTCATGTCAACTTCCATTTTGTTGCCTTATCCGACAGAGAGAAACATCTGCTCAAGGCCCGTTCTCCCTGATTCATCTTTTAAAGCCTGCGAGCGTATGCATCTTGGTTGATCCTAGTTGGAGCTTTAAGGTTATTGGTAACTCGTTCGGGTGGGATGTTCTAGTAAATGTCAACTTAAGATTGTGTCCTGTTTTTATGTTCCTGTAATATGGTAAGTAGGGGGCTTGTACTGCAAGCTTGTAATCTGTAATAACCCGTAGGTCAGGTGAACGCTCCCAATGGAAGATTCCTGTTAGTTTTAGCCAAATTGTTTGAAAACTCTTCTCACAGCACCAGATAAATGATTCGCGCAATTTGCGCGACATTTGGATTTGGTGGCTATTTTGGGCTCTCCATTAGACTAGCGTTTGAATGGCCCAAGGTCCAGGACCATTACAAGGAGGGTTTGGTTACCAATCTTTGCTCTGCTCAGATTTGGTGATAATTAGAGTTCTTTAAGCAATTGTATTCCCCAACTAATAGTAGTTTTGAACGTATTTATTAATTACTTGTGATTCAGTCCATCTATATTTTAGTTTCCCCTTTAGGGATAAAAATTTAAGGACAGCTCCAAGCTTAATATAAAAAAAGCTTGCCTTTAAAAACAAATATGGCTTCGAAACCAAATAAGCTAAGGTTTGATAGTTAAAAATTAAAAAGAAATTAATTGAGTCTTGAATAATAAGCTCAGGTAGCAATAATTAATAATTAACAAGAAATTAATTAAGTAATACAAATGGAAGCATTATAAGCTGAAAATTCACGCGTGCATCAGTTCTATCTTTATAGCTCAATGTGTGCATGAATTTTCAAAACGAAAAATGTTTTAAAAAAAAATCTCTTAACATTTTCATACAATAATTTCGTTTTTACACATAAGTTTAAATTCAGATATTTTAATTTAATAAAAAAATACAAAAATATGAAATCGAAAGAGCTAAAATATTTTACACATTTTTTAACATATTGAATCTAATGATGGAATCGATTAGATTTTTTAGAACAATAAAAACAATTATACTGTCTTTGCTTGATAAAATAATTCTATTTCCAAAAAGCAAGAATGAATGAACAAAAAAAAAGTAAATAAAAAAAATTATCCACTTGTTGGATGCAAAAAGCACTAAGCCAAAAAGGTTTTTCTAAAATTATATAAAAAAAAATTCAAATAGATAATCAAAATTGAAATGGATGAGATATGTGTATGTGGTTCCTCACTTATTTTACAAATAAAAATCCATTTATATATACATGGTCAGAATTAGGATTATAAAGAATCAATTTTATATTACCAGCGATTTTTCAAGTGATAGAAACAAAATCTTTAAAGCTTCTCACGTAAAGCAAAGTGACACGCTTTATATGGGTGAAAGAGTGATACGAACCATTGTACTTAATTTATTTTAAAATTTTACTTTAAAAAATTAAGTTTGAGAATCTAATTAATAAAATGTATAAAATATTTACTTTGAAAATTCACACTCGCAATATATTGAACTATACACATAGAATTAATCATGTAAACTTTCAACTCATTTTCATGTTTTCATTCTTACTATTTAATTAATTTCTTGTTAATTTTTATTATTTAATTTTTTTTAGTTGAACTCATGCTTTTATATTAACCTTAATACTGTTTGTAAAATTTAAAATTTTAAAAATAAACTAAAATATAGATGAATGATTGAATTACAAGTAACTAAGAAATACTTTAGAAATTATAGTTAGCTGAGAAATACTTTTGAAAATACAATGATTTTGTCAACAACTCGATTGTTAGACGTGGTAATTACACTTACACATCCCCCCCCCCCCCCTCCCTTTTTTTTTACACTGTCCAACACTAACATTAAAATTCTAGTTAACTGATACTTAAACTTTAAAAAGAGGGGAAAAGGTGTGGGTTATGGGGTTCCCAGAAAAAAAAAAAAAAAAAACCCTTGAGCGGACAATGGGCAATGCCATATAATGAACGATTGAGCCATCATGCATGTGTTATGTTGCTATAAATTTGGTTGGATCGTTGTAAGGTGTTCCTTCTTCTTCAACAGATGTATGTGTTTTATTATTGTATACATGTACCAGAACCAGATTATTGAGAAAGCATTTGAAAGGAGTCTAGTCTTCTTTTTCTCATGATCTGTCTATGTTCACTACTGTCTTCGGTTAGCAGGACCGACAGATACAGTTCCAAAATCGAAACCAGACAATAGATATTCTGCTTCCAAATATGTTTTTCTTTTTCATATACATACATACATACATACATATATATATTTCATTATATATACCTTGGATAAAATTCATTTGCGGTCTCCTAGCACTAACACCTATCTTAAAGTACTCAATTACCTTACTTTGTATCATCATAAAATTTCTTATATTTTAATACGCGTCCTATCATAGTTCCTTCCATCAATTTTTTCATTATTTCGGATGGAAGTTAGTGATGTGGCAACTTGGATATTAATGTAGTTGTCTAAAATATCATGTGACATTCTATTTCACTATAACAAAGGGCTATATTGAAAGAATAAAAAACTTCAGGGCAAAATTCACAACTACATGATTTTAGGTATTTGAAACATATATTAGCAACTTCAACCAATTCCTCCGTATTCCCTGCGAAAATTTGAATGGGATGTCAATAGATGTTCAATCTGACGGGCATCCGATTGCATTCGATTTGATGGGTCGGGTTTTTTTAGTAATTGATCGGGTTTAGGTTATATGTGGTTTTTCTTTTTTTACCCCCCGATAGGTTTGGGTAAGATGTAGATTTAGGGTTTACCTGCCCTACATTCGACCCATATATGTGTGTGTGTGTGTGTGTGTGTGTGTGTGTGTGTGTGTGTGAGACATATTAGTATTATTTATATGATAAAAATAAAAGTATAATAAATAAGTTATATAAAATTAAAAACAAGCCTAAGTTCTTTAATATATAAGGTATAATGAATGTTTTTAACAGTAACAAATGTAAAATTAGATATAACATGACTCAAAAAAATTGAGGTTGTAGAGGTATGGTGGGTGGATGGATTTTACCTGACCCAACCCATCTAAAAATGCGTAGGATATAGATGTAAAAATTGTCTGTCCGACAGGTAATGAGTAGGATACAAGTAGAACGTTCAAGGTTATAGGTAAGATGCAGGAATACCTCCATCCAAACCAAATCCAACCCATTGACATCCTTAAATTCGAACTTCCATGAATCTCAACCAAATCTCACCAACAAACTGATATCTTCACAAATTGAAGTGGAAAGGCGAAAGGAGAGGGAAGAGGAGGCGAGGGAGATGTGGGAGGCGAGGTAGGGGTGGTGGAGCTATAGTGATCGGTGGAGGCGAAGATGACGTGGAATGGTGGAAGTGACAGAGGTGCAGAAGAATTGGGGTTGGCAAGGGAAAGGGCGTCGTCGCTAAGAAGCTAGAAAAGTCGGTCTCTCACGTTGGACATTACCCACATCTCTAATTTGGATAATTGGCTTTCCACAATATTGATTGAAGAGGAAAAGAAGGAGATTTGGATCACTCCGGATTTGGGTTACATGATCTAGGCCGCTGTTTGAGCAGCAAAGCGATACTTCAAGGATTTGAGTGCTCACTCTTCTGTCACAAAAAAAAAATTGTGCAGGATCGCGTGTATAAAATGGGTTCAAAAGTTCAAATCCCAATCTACAAAATTGTTTATGATTTTGAAGAAATTTTTTTTAGAGAAAATTAATGAAAAGAATGAGAATGGTAAAATCAAGTAAATAAATCAAGTTTTTTGGAAAAAAAAAAATTGATGTGGTGAAAGTGGTTGCCGAAGTTTTGATTGTGCCATGAAACTCATAATATTTGAGGGAAGAAGATAAACTGCAGGTTAATTTATGTTTTAAATACCTAAAATTATGTTTTTAAGACAATTTTATCCTGAAATTTTTTTTTTCTTTAAATATAGCCCTTTGTTGTAGTGAAAGAGGATACCACATGGCTGGAACATAGCTATGTAGAGATAGGTAGGGGCTGCCACCCCCTTTAGATTTTCAAAAAATTTTATTAGTAGTAGTTAATATGATATAAAATTGTAAAAGCTTTAAAATTAGGTACTTAGTTGTAAATTATAAAATTAATGATGGGCTTTGGTGGATTTTATCATTTTTAAATGTTTTAATGCAAACTTTCTTCTCCTTAGCAACGCAAATCAAAAACTTCAGCAGAGCTCTATAGGGAAAAAGCACGCGAACAACGAGTGAACTAGCCTCAGTTTATCTCTTTGCCTCACATCTATCTCCACAGACACTTTAGCAAACAGATATTGGCCCGCCAGTGGCGACACAACTTCTTCTTTCCATCATCAATTACCATTTATCCATCCTCGCCTTCTTGTTGAGTTTTTGAAAAAGCACCAACAATATGGCAGGTTGGGTGTTTTCTGAATTTTCCTTTCTTTTGCTCTAATTCTTAGTTTCTCTATCAATTATTCACTCAAATTGCAAATAAGTTGTACTAATCAGTAAAGCTAAGATTCTATGTATGTATCTAAGAATTTAAAGGAGTGTCGTGTTAAATTTTGAGTTATAAAATTTTGGGAAAGTTATAATTACCTTTGAGGTTTATCTTAATCTACAATATCTTTTATATTGTCTGATAACAATTTCAAAAACTGTAATTTAAATCATATGATAGTCATATTCCAATAATTTTTCTTCCTCTAATATTTTGTTTATAGTTAATAGACATTTAAATTATCAAATTTTTCTTTTTGTAAATGCATTTTTCTTCCTGTAAATGCATATAAGTATTTTTAAAGGTCAGTTAGTTATGAAAAAAATATTAAAAATCTTAAAATTACTTGAATATGGTTATCATACAGTTTAATTTAAAGTTTCAGAAGTTGTTACCGAACACTATAAAAGAAATAAAGGTAAAGCATATGTTTTTAAAAATAGAGGGGGGCAAAGTATAAGTTAGATTAAACCACAGGGGTGCTTTTTGTAATTTACCCTAAACTTTTGAATTGAACTAAACTATTGTATTTTATGAGTTTATATATACTATTATTTGATATTTTCTAGTATTGATTATAAATTTGTACATGTTAACAACATGCCAACACTCACGCCTTTGCCACGCTCCCCCTAAGCACGATTCCTGATTACGTTCTTGCCACGTGACATTTTGGACTGTCACATTAACATCCAAGTTGTCATATCATCAACTTTCGTTCGAGATAACGAAAAAATTGTCAAAATGAACTATAAAATGACACGTATTAAAATGTAAGAGACTTTATGATGACACAAGATGAGTTAAGGGAGCACTTTAGGACAAGTGTTAAGTCCAGGGGACTGCAAATGGATTTTACCATATATATCTCAGTAGCTTATAATATCTTTGATTTTTATCCTTTGAATTTATTAAGAAAAATATGTAGTATAAAGTTCACAACATACTGCTATATGTGTCCGTGTGGAGTTTAACATGTTAAATTTCTTCTTCAAAGGAAGTGAAATGATTTTCATTCAAGTTCAATTGGTATTGCTAAAAGATTGTTAGAGAATAATGTTTCTAGTGAGCGATTAATTTCTTTAGAATTTTTTATTTCTCTCTATATATACGTTCAATTTTCATATGGCTTGATTTTGTTTTATATGCTAAGTATATACTTTGTATCTATACATATATTAAAGAGAAACCCAGTAAAAAAAAAAAGTATGCATTTACATAAATGGATTTGTGACAAAATCATTATATTCCATTTAAATTGGAGTATGATGTCTCCATATAAGTTCTTTATCTATGAAACATATAAGAAACAAAGCATGACATAGTACCTATAAGAGAAGGTGTTTCAGTTGCTTGAAAGTCGTGAAGGAATGAAAATAATTTAGAAATAAAGAATCCGCAAGGTTTTTAATATCGGTTATTGTGAGATATACAATCTTCAAACAATAGGTAAATTGTAAAAAAAAAAAAAAGAAACATTATAATACATATTATTAATTACTGATTACAATAATTAAAAAAATTATTAACATTCATTTAAATTAAAATACATCAGGTACATTTTATAATGTATTTATTAGTTCATTTTTAAAATTTTTATTACACAAATTTACATTAACATTAATATTATTTAAAAAAAATTAATCCATTATCACTTAAATAAATGTAAAAACAATAATTGTAAAAAAAAAAAAATAATCCATTATGATATTAATTTTTTTATCTGTATTAAGAAGCATTTCTACAAGTATGCTAGAGTGTGAGAGATTAACTATGAATGTCTGGGGAAGTTTTTTAACTCCTTGAAACTTGAAGTGCGTTAAGATGGAATTTGGCAATGTTAATGTATAATGCGTATGGTTGGATTTGATCCTTGATTAAGGTCAAGTACTGCAGGCTGTTATTTGGCTTTTAGATGATGTGAATATGGCTTAAAAGCACATTTCGTCCCTCAAGTTTAATGATTTGCATGAGTTAGTTCTTAAAGTATGACTCATCGTGACTTAGTCCTTTTTGTTTGATAATTGTTGTGACTTTGATCCTCAAGTGGATGGGAAGGCTAATGGCGTCTCTTGTAGCTGACGTAGAGAAATTTTATCCTCATTATGGTCATCCTTCAAAAGGCAAAACATTATGTTCAGCAACCTCATCAATTTCTGAAACTACTAAATGAAGCAAATTGCATTAAAAAAAAAAAACTTTGAGGTCCAAGGTTAAAATACCTGAATAAAAGACAACTATATCTATTATACGTTTCAAGGAGAAAACATATTCAGCATCTCAAATCAATACTATACATTCACGTATACTTTACTACTGCTGCCATTATCACCCAAGTTCATAGGAACAAAAAATTATAAGAATAAAAGAATATGGACCGCCTATACTATGTATCAAGCATAACACCTGCCAACCCCAAAAAGACCTTCTATTATTCGTCTGAACCCCAAGAAATATATGATGCTTGAGCCTTAATAATGATCAGTTAGGTGCAGGTGCTTGAACTCGAAGAAATATAAGCAATAGACGATGAAACAATTGACTAGTTATCTTGCTTTATTTTATTTACAGCATTATAGATTAACAGAAAAAAAAAATTAATGGGTGATTATGGATTTCCAGATAACTCAAGTCAAATCTCTGATTATCCTTAAAAGAATGGAAACCAATTTGCCATTTTTTAGCTCACCAACAGGAACAACAAAGAATAGAGAAACAATGAGTAATTAATTGCGCAAGAGGAAAGAAATCATATAACAACTTGTAGGGTAGGAGAAATAACAGGAACACCGAAATCTCTAGATCAATAGCACCTCAAGTTCATTTTTCAACTAAACAACAAGAATTATGGCCAACAAATCATAGAAAGACGCAATGTCATTTTCTAGCAAACCATTGTACTTAGAACCCATTAAAAGAATCGATTTGAGTAAGAGTCATCTTACCCGATACTTTGGACAACTGTAAAATCTTCGACCGGTGTTCTTCGTGTCCTTCCACGTCAAATATTGCTTTGCCGGCAAACCGTTAACATCTCAACCTTGCCACTAATTCTGAGCACGATCTCTTGTCGAATTCCCAGCTTGATGTCATCGACGAACTGGACATAGGAGATTTCTGCTGCTTCTTTCAATCCCTAGACTGAATTGAAGATGAGAGCACCACCAGCTTTGTCACAATTTTAGAACTATTCGGCAACGAGCAGCCAACTCATCATAAAACCCCACCGTTTTATCCACATCACCATTGCCTTAAAATGTCGTTAGGGCCACTTGACAACCCCTGACCATTGACAAGCCCTACTTTCATAGACTTTCTAGGTTAAAGGACTAAGTCGCAACAATTATCAAACATAAAGGACTAAGTCGCGATGAGTCACTCTTTAGGGACTAACTCGTGCAAGTCACCAAAATTGAGGGATGAATTGCGCATTTAAGCCTTTGCACATTTAGTGCCATACACATGCGTACTGTGGTGAATGGCAAAAAAGAAATTCCGGTAAGAGAAATACTAAAGTATACAAAATGTAAAAATTGTAATGAAAAATTTTAATTTAAATGATTCAGCAATTTCTTCCTGTAAATTTAATATTAATTTTTTAAAAATTAATAAATATTTTAAATACTGAGTTTAGAACCCAATTTGTTTTAACTTAACTAAACTTAATCTAAAATGACTTATTTTTATTTTTAAATCTTTTTTACCTGGAATCAATTTCATTTAAAAGTCAATATTATATAGGTACAATAATCCATTTGAAACAAAATTTTATCATGTTATTAAATTTCTATGCAATTTTTTTTAATGTTTAAAAAAGAAAAATTTATAAAAAATTAATAGTATTATAAAAATTTTACAATCAATGGATTATTTAACCTAAATAATATTGACTTTCAAATAAAATTGATTTTAAGTAAAAATGAAGTAAACATAAAAATAAGTTATTTTAAATTAAGTTGATTTAAGTTAAAATGAATTGACCCTAGATATTTATAAATGTAAAATAATTTTTTTTCACAATTGTAGTATAAAATATGGGTACCAAAACTTGGAGGACAATGTAATCAGTACTAAAGCACAGAACCTTAGGAAAGTGTATTTGGCCAACAACTTTTATTTTGTTTATTGAGAAGATACTTTTCAAACAATCAAAAACGAAATTCTTATAATTAAATTGCTCTTGCTGGAATAAATTAGGTGGGATTTCAACCATAAACAAACATAAAAGTACAATTTTTTTTAGAAAAATATATTTTTTAAAAAAATTCTACAAAAATAAATTTGGTGGGTTTTGAAGCATTTTCCATAATTAATTATGCGAATATTTAAAGGGCTGGGCTAGTATTGATACTGTGGGAAAATGATTGTGCACATTACACATCGAGAACGATTGTTGGGAACATGCTGAGGCAACTGGGTGACATCGACCCTCCCACAGACCCCACCACCACTTTCTTCTTTTGTGGGTTTTCATCTTCCCTACACGTGGCAAAATCAGGTAGCATCACACATATACGACTGTCTCTGTGGGCCCCACTACCTGTAGCTAGCCGTTCGATCAAAATAGTTCTTGCGAATGAGACCCTGATCTTGGGCGTAGAAAGTCACATCAAGCGTCAGGAGTCTCGTCGGGACTACCCAACTACCGTGTGCCTAACGTATGAACTACAAAACCCGCGGTGCGATGCACGATCAAGTCATTAATATAAATTACTTTGTTCACCTACATTGCGAAATTTCGATAATTTATTATTGAAGATGTTACTTATTCATCACCCTCCAAATGCGTCACAAAGAAAAAGAGAGGAGCAGGAGCCAGCAGTAGTTAATTTAGCTGTAAATGAATATAAAATGGGCAGTTTACAAATAATTTATCAAATATTCTGTTTGGTTACAACGCTAGCTAAAAATCCACCTAAAAAAGGTGGAGAAGAATATTAGTTCATGGCAGCTTGTTATAATGGCACATAAATCTCAAACCTTTCATTCAAGTGTGTCTCTGTCTATATCACAGACAGTCATATGATTATTTTCCTTTAAGAAATGACAACTTTATTTTCTATTTTTAAATATTTTTAATTAATTCCATTTAGAGTATTCTATAATAATGACATGGGGTAAATTGCATCCGTGTCCTCTAATATTTTATTATTATCTTATTTTGGACCATAACCTGAAAACCTTGCATGGGAAGCCCTTAATCTCAATTTTTTTCTTTTATTTTAATCTTTTGGAGGACGGAAAGTATTAAAAATAATGGAATTGACTACGTGGTATGTCAATGTGGGGCAATTTGCAATACTAGTATAATGAATCACTAGCTATAGATGATTTGGGAAAGAAAAAAACTAATAAAAAATGGGTATTAAAAATGGAAAAAAGAAAAACTCTTCGGTGCCTCTTCCTAGCGGCTCTTCACGCAGTCCGCCCCCTACCTATCACCTCCACCGTCCTTAATTTCGCTCGTCATTCCCCTCTCCTACTCGATTTCATCCAATTCATCCTTCTTCACTTCGATTTCACCTCCAATTTTGTCAGAACCTTTGATTCGCTAATGTAATTAAAAATTCATGAACAAAGCTTTGATTTTTCCACCAATGATGATGAAGTGAACGGTTTGGGGCAACGGAGTAAACCTTCTCTTCTTCGATTAGCGTCTTCAGTGACTGGAACGGCTTTGTAGCAATATGAGGAGGCTTTGGAAACCATTGAGTAGCAGGTGGCGGTTGATAAGTTGCGATGACAGCTTGATTGGCGACATCGGGTAGGGTTACGGTGGGATTTCAATTTTTTTATTCCTTTTTTATTCACCTTTCACATCATTGCTAAGGTCCATTCATTGTGCTACGTGACCAGTTCTATGAATTTTAATGGTTTTCATCTTCAGAAGGTCTAAAATGAAATAAAATTTGAAGTCAAGGACCTCCCATATAATATTTTAAAGTTAGAGTCTAAAATGGGATAATAATAAAATATTATGGGTCATAAGTGCAGCTATTCCTTCTAGAAAGTAATTATTATTTATAAAAAACAGTATAAATGTGTACCTTTTAGAACAAAATAGCTTGAAATATTTTATTCTATATATATTAATGATCATTTTATTAATGATCTCAAACTAATTTTATATTGGCTCATTTTCGGGAAGGCAGTTTAAAATATGCGATTGAATGATCATTCCCCATCACATTCACAATTGCAGCGCCAATTAAATATGACACCTAGAGCAGCTAGAGAGTCCGCTCAAGTTCCTAAGTCAGATAGAGTGTAGCGAAAATCGAAGCGTAAGTAAGTAGGAAAATATTACTCTCTCCGTCCTAGTTTAGTTAAAATATATATATTTTTTTATGTTTTAAAAGGTTGAAATATTTTTTTTTTTAGAAAAGTTTAAATAATTAAATAATTTCTTTACACAAAACCCAATAAAGACTCTTTTTTTAATATCCACTCAATTTTTCACTGCACAAAATCAAAAAAAAAAAAAATTTAATCATTATTTAAACTTTTACTACATAAAAAATCAACACAAATTATATACACCTTAATCTCCGTGCCCAGAAAAATGTTTCAACTTATTTGGGACAGATGAAGTATTTTTTTTTAAATTTAAGTAAAAATATTACTACTTCCGCCTATAATAAATGAAACTTTTTTTTGTACTGAGATTAAAGTATATATAATTTATATTTTTTTTAATTTTACTCATAAAATTAAAATTTTTTTAAAAAAATTAGATTTTATATAGTGAGAGTTTACATAATAATTTAAAAAAATTATTTGAATTTTGTGTAGTAAGAGTTTTTATTATAATAATATAAATTAGAAGTTGAAAACTTTCTTAAAAAAAACTATTTATTTTAGGATAGCAAAAAAAGAAATACATTTTACTTTTTTTTTTACGGATGAAATATAAAAATGAAAGCAACAACATAAATTGAGGGTAGAGCACAATAGTGAAAATGCCAACCTAAAATAGAATGATTATATTCTCTTTATCCTAAGTTTCTAGGAACATTCACTATTTAACAATTAATCTATAATTTTTTATTTTTAATATTTTTATATATATAAATGAAAACAATCTAAAATAAAAAAAATTAGAAAGTTAAATCAAGCCAGATTTTCATAAAACAAGGACTACACTATTATAATTCATAAGTCATGAGTTACGTAATTTACTACTACTAGATTGACCATTTCCATTCTCCATGGATCTACCTCCTACCTACAATCCTATTCCTCTACATTCTAGCTTTTGGTACAAGTTCTACTGTTTCGATTGAATTTTAATTTTAAAATTTAACTAATTCTTGAATTAAGAGACAGCGATTAAATAACATATTATTTAATGAGTTATTTTGGTTTAGCTTTTTTTTTTGGTCTGGAATTAATCTCATTGTTAATACTTCATCTGCTTAATAATCATTTGAATAACATATTTTTGGAAAATAATTAGTTTACTATAACTTTTTTTTGTACCCAATTTAATAAAAGAAAATAAATAATAAATTATTTATTTTATCAAGTATTTTAAAAAACCTTTTTGGTTTCTTGAAATGTAAGATCTTAATTAACATACAAATTGAGTGAGTAATCAATAAAATTGAAAATAATGTATGAGATAACTCATTATTTTATGGGTTAATATCTTATGCACTGCCGGGGTAATTTTTTTTTTTTCCCATCATCAGTTTATTTTAGAGTCTTTTATTAGCTTTAATGTTAGTATCAACAGAAATGGTTTCTTTCAGAAACCTTTAAGTTAAACGTAGAATTGATGAATCTCTGCTCTTATGATTTCAGTTTCAATTTAACTGTTGTCTCTTGGGCAGCAACTTAAATTCTCAGTTATTGGCCATTATTTGTAGAACTACTGAATATGACATGCTTTTGCCCCCCTGTATTCTTCACCGATTGTAGCATTTTGCGATAGAAGGAGGAAGCGGTAAAATCCCTATACATAGAAAAAAAAAAAAAAAAGGAAGTGAGGTGCGGCAATGGTTTGATGAAAGAATTCTCGCAAGTCCTTTTTTATTTTTGTCCGTCTCTCATTAATTTGTATTGTATAATTAGATTATTCTCTGTAGGATGGATGCACCGTTTTTCTCTCATGTGGTTCTTTAGTTTCTTACTCAATTTTTGGCAAGAATAATGTTACTGGGTTGATTGATCTGTAGATTGACTTGTTAACTTTGTGTTTATTCTCTATAAATTTTGTCATGCACTTTATGACAACTTACTGGTAATTTATTATTACTGTTCCTTCTAGTTTAGTTGGTTCCTTTAGGTTTAAATTCAAAAGTAAAAGCTCGAGCAATAATGATAAAAAAAATTATGTTTTTGTTCCTTCATATTTAACATTTCAGCCATGCCCTGTAAGGACTATCAACAAAATTATTCCTCACAACCAAATCTTTGGCTAAGAGAAATGCGTTTAAAAATCCACTTTGTAAACGTTTGAGTTAATAAAAGCCTAAAAAATAAACTGATGGTAGAGAAAAAAAATTACACTGGCGGTGCAAAAAATATTAATCATAAGCCATATGATATTTATTAATAAGATACAAATGTTAAACTCCACAAAACCAATTGACTCAATTTATATCATTCATAGCGGCTCTCACAATACTGTATTACATAACAAAAAATTGTAGAGAACATACGGGTATATTTGATATTCGAATATACAAACTAGTAGAAAAAAAAAAAGATCCCAAAAAAATAAGGGACACAAATGTACCATAATACTTGGACTAATAAACGCTAACTCTTAATTTACTATGAGATAGCAGATCGGCCGACCCCATTAAGTAAAACTCTTTACTGCTATTTCTTTAATCTGCAACTCGACCATCTCATTTGTTAGAGAGATAAAAACTAGATCTAGTAAAAGTAAAGAAAAAACTCCAATGATGAAGTAGATGAATTGAAGAAATAACATAAAAATTAAGGAAAGATGACTAAATTATATAATTACATGTTCAATAATGTTAGTTTAGATTTAATGGTACCTTTCGAGGTCAGAGGTTTGAAGAAAAATTATTTCAATTGTTTACAAACTACGTTCAGCTCTAACATTTATTTTAAACGTCATTTTCGAGCCAAGTCAAAAATCTATTGAGATTCATTCATTTTATAAATTTGCGACAGGAGCTCTAATGAGAACAGTTCTTAAGAAAGCTTGTCTTAAAATATGATTTACTTAATGGCAGCCTCAATTATCAAAATGATTGGCAATAACTAATTGTAAAACATAAAAAAATTAGATTTTTTTTGTTGGACTGAAAATTTTCATAACAATCAATTATTTTTTATTTTAAAATTTTTTTATTAAAATAATTATTAATCAGATAGAGTTTAAACTTTCAAATAATATTAATTTTAAATAAAAAATGAAAATAATGAATTATTGTTGATGCGGAAACTAGAGATGAGAGGAGACGTAAAAGCAACTCATCATACACGATACTTTTGTAAAAGACATGCGAGGGAATCAAAAACACAATGGCCCAGAAGGATCGCAATTGGATCGTCTGTTCCCGGTGAAATGGAGAGGGCATTGATTGATAAAACCAAAGGCAAAACAAAGGCGAGAGAAGCTCAAAGGAAGCGAAGCCATTTGTCTAGAGGGAACACGAACCTCCAAAGGCAGAGAAGGCCTTTTCCTAGCTTTGCTGTTTTGCTGGCTTCGCGAGTTGGCCTTTGTTCTTGCTCCCAGGAAACGACGAAGCATAACAGAAAACACCAAACTTTGTCCATTTATTAATTCCTGATTTCATTTGTTCTGCTCCGATCTGACGGAAGGAGCAGGAGGAGACTCCAAAAGCCGCTTCACTTTCCCCTTTCTGGGAACTACACTTCATCCGCGGTCCCTGCTTCTTCTGCATTGCTTCTTGTTTATGTCATCAGGTAGGGTTGCTTCTCCTCTTTCTTTCTTTCTTTATTGGGTATTATATTGAGACTTTGTTCAAAAGAAGCTATTGTTCTTCGGGACTGTTTCAAGTTTGGATTTTTGGTTCATTCTTTTTCCAAGTGAAGTAATTTAGCATCTGAGTTTCTTTGATTTTTCGTGTATGAATTGGATTTGTGTTTTTCTTGCGGTGTTGAATAATTCGAGGTTTTATATACTTGCAAATTACGTCGAGTTTAAACAATGAATTAAGCAAGCTATTGGCACTTTGTTTTTTCCGTTCTCTGCGGTTTTTGCAATAAACAATCCATTTTAAACTATGTTTCCATTGTTTATAAGATCTGTATATTCGGATTTCTTATTGTTTTTTGTTTTAACTTGCAATTGCATTCGAGGGAGTGGATAAGTTCATCTCTTGATGGCTCACAAAGTGGTCTAATTCTACAGCTGTTCTTGTTCTGGGACATGCAGGCCAAGGACTGGCGGACGAATGGTGCTAGGATAGGATTATGCAGTCTTCTATATGACTGGAGGTTGCTGCTGTTAGTTGTCTGTTGATGAAGTTGCCCATGGAATCGCTTGTTAATGGAGTTAGCTCTTCATCCGAAACTCAGAGTTCAGCTTCTGTGACGGGCAGCAGCAGTAGCAGCAGCAGCAATCCTTCTTCAACCTCTGATACTCCCCGACCATCCCGGCCCCCATCTCCAAAACCATCTAGAAGTGAGGGGCCTTGTACTGCATCTGAGTTGATCATAAGGAGTAATGGTGTGAGGGTGATTCGACATCCAAATGGTTCCATAAGCTATCAAAAGCATTCATTCAAAACTGCAAATGAGATTATGCAGTGTGAAGCACTTCCTGCAATGGCAGAACAGAATTGTGAATCAAAAATAGCGAAAACTGAACTCGTGGCTAGGAGTCAGCCATTTAATTATTCTGGCTTGCAGTTGTTGACAACAGAACAAAAATCATGCAGTAGTGATCCTCTTGATGGCTGTGAGAGTTCTTATTTAACTGGTTCACTGGGATCTGAAAGGATGGCCCCTGGTCCAGGTCAAGGGAGCACTGGACAGTTGAATAGCCATAAAATGGATCAATCAGAATTGAGCGTTTTCCCCAGCTGTACAAGTAGTCAATCTGCTGGTATACAATATGCAGATGCCAAAGAATTTTTCACCAATACTGAAGCTAGCGAATGTACAAGTAGTGCTGAAAAACCTGCAATAAGCAGTGAAGTAACCAACTCCTTCGGTTTTACTGAGACCAGAAAAACAAACACTTATAGAGGCAGCACTAGCAGTGATGCTAGTGATGAAAGCTGCTTCAGCAGTTTTACTAGTGCCTACAAGCCACATAAAGCAAATGATACTAGATGGGAAGCAATTCAAGCCATCAGATCCAGAGTTGGAGAGTTGGAGCTTAAGCACTTCAGACTACTGAGGAGACTGGGATGTGGTGATATAGGCAGTGTTTATCTATCGGAGTTGTGTGGCACCAAGAGTTCTTTTGCAATGAAGGTCATGGATAAACCTGCTCTGGCAAGTCGTAAGAAGCTTCTGCGTGCCCAGACAGAACGGGAGATTTTGCAATGTCTAGATCATCCTTTCCTACCTACTTTATATACGCATTTTGAGACTGAGAAACTCTCGTGTTTAGTGATGGAATTCTGCCCTGGAGGCGATCTGCATGCTCTTAGGCAGAAACAACCTGGGAAATTTTTTCCAGAGCATGCTGCCAGGTTAGCTATTGGTCACATATGTCTTTCTCTTCTCTCTTTCACTCCTCTAACTTAAGCTTGGCTGAGAACTTGTAGATCAGTTTACATCTAGATTGATTAGCTGCATTTCCTTTTTTCTCTTGGAATTTGTAAGGATGGTTAAAATATTGGAAGGGGCTCATTTGTTTGTTCGATCATTTTACTGGCTGTGCACATGTCTACATCTGGCTTCTGTCTGTCCTTCAGAGAACCTGTTTTTGGTTAGCATTAGAAGGGGCTTGATATTTAGAACTGGCCCTTTTAAGAGATCCTCAGAAACAAAAATGAACCCTTTTCTAAATCCTGTTTACTAATGACCCTTGGACCATAGGATTGTTGCCTGTGTTTGGCATCAACAGTTGCCTTTTTCTGAAGGTGTATAAGGTTTCCTCAGTGGGAACAAGTAGAACCAGCATATAAGTATGATAAATTTCTGCTAACCTGTAAAGTGGAATCATTTGATTTGTTGCTCTAATTAGTACAGTACTGCACAGTCTCTGCTGGATGTCTTTGTCTACAGATGTTTCTTTTAGCTGATCATACTTGTGATTCTGTTTCATTAGTGCTCCTCAGATCTCTGCTGCTTTGGTATGTTTGAATCTGTCTATTGCCATAGCTTGAAGCCTTGTGGTTTGAGCCTATTCAAGATAGTGCTTTCCCTGATATTTTCAAAAGACACTGCACATTAATTATTACTATTATTGTTATTATTTTCTATTCAGCTTGTTCCCACGTTTTCCCTTCCTCTAAATGGTACAATTGTTTAGAAATTGAAGTTACGTTCTTGAAGGGGAGTGGGAAGGTGGTGCTTTACTGCTTCCAGTAAGGTGAGATGGTAAGCAGTTGTGTAGAATTAGTTGACTGAAATCATACCTTTACTGATGTCTAGAAGTTCAATAGAAACTCAGGGGTCTCGTCATTTAGTCCACTCATAATTACAGGGCCATTGTTGAATGGAAACATTGGGGATTGATAGTTTTATGTTGTGCCTTTGCTAATATGATATCTTTATGTTCTTGACCATGATACATTATGATGCTCATGAAACTTGAAAGAAAAAATGAATCATGCTTTGATGTCAGAAATCTATTGTTCTCTGCATTGACCTACCTTTCCTTCCTATATAGGTTTTATGTGGCAGAAGTTCTCCTTGCTCTGGAATACTTGCACATGCTGGGAATCGTTTACAGAGACCTCAAACCAGAGAATGTTTTGGTGAGGGAAGATGGGCATATAATGCTGTCAGATTTTGACCTCTCTCTAAGATGTTCTGTCTCTCCAACTCTTGTCAGATCTTCAAATCTAAGCTTGGTATCGAAGAATTCTTCATATTTTGCTAAGCCAGCCCTCACGGAACCTGCATGTGTGATGCAACCGGATTGTATCCAACCCGCGTGTTTTGGGCCACGCTTCTTTTCAAGCAAGCCGAAGAAGGAGAAGAAGAAAAAGAAGGGTAAGAACAAAGTTAAGAATGACACAACCCATCAAGTGAATCCTCTTCCTGAGCTCATTGCAGAGCCCACAAATGCTCGATCCATGTCATTTGTAGGCACCCACGAGTACTTGGCACCTGAAATCATCAAAGGTGAAGGCCATGGCAGTGCTGTGGACTGGTGGACATTTGGGATTTTTCTGTATGAGCTTCTTTTCGGTAAAACACCTTTCAAAGGAGCTGGGAACCGGGCTACTCTATTTAACGTGGTAGGCCAGCCATTGAAATTTCCAGACTATCCTGCTGTTAGCTTTGCTGCTAGGGACTTGATCAGAGGTTTGCTTGTGAAAGAGCCCCAGCATCGGCTTGCTTACAGGCGTGGTGCGACTGAAATCAAACAGCATCCATTCTTCCAGAGTGTAAACTGGGCACTCATCCGATGCACGAGCCCACCTGAGGTGCCTAAGCAAGATATCAATGCCGGAACTGGTGTGAAGGCGTCGGGTAACTATCTAGAGATTGATTTCTTTTAATCTGCCCATTTATGTCCTCCTCTTATCACCTCACCAAAAATGTGATGAAAGGCTGCATTATCTCCTTGTTCGACTTGAGCTACAGCCCCTGTAGCTCCCTGAGCCCCTGTTGTACTTGTAACTTCTCTGTAAAACTTGGAGCATTATAAACAACAGAACTGGGAATGGAAATGCATAGAAATGATGGATTTATTTTGCTGTTGTTTCTCCCATATTAAGTCAGATTCGATCTGTTTCTTAGGCATTTGTGTTACCCGATCAAAGATACCAATATTAAATCTCCATAACCAAGCAAAAGCAGTAGAAGGCATAATCCTAAAAAAATCTGTAAACTTTGAAATGCGACTTGAAGAAGCAACCTTTTTCTCGATCTGCAATGACGTAAAGAACCGAACAAAGGCGCGGCTGGCGGCGAGGGCGGCGACGGCGGCGGCGAACGCGGCGAACGGCGTAGGGCGGCGGCGGGGGGTGGCGAGGGGCACGGCGGAAAGAGAGAGAGAGAGAGAGAGAGAGAGAGGGAACAGCAGTGAAAAAAAAAAAAATGGCTTTCTGGGGAAGAAGGGAAGAGGGCTGGGGCTAAGGGCTGTAATTTTCTCTTTTTTTAAAACGGAGTTCTAAGTTTTTTGCTATTTTTTTCTATGTTCAGCACTAAATTTGGAGGCCTATTTATAGAGGAAATTTGGCTAAACTGTTGATGAATAAATTAATAAAAAATTTCAAACTTATCTTTTAAATTGGTAAAATAACAATTTCAGTCCTTTACGTCTCTCAGCCTCTGGATAAGTTCCTGAAGCTTCTGATTTTGACAATTTTGTCGTTTTCTGTCAATTTGGGCCGGAAACGTCGGTCGGCCCAAAAATTTATGTGACAAACTACCAAATGCTCCTGAAACTTTCAGAATTTGTCAATTTTTCCCGAAACTTCTTAATTTTATCATTTTTACCTCAAACTTTTAAATTTTGCCCTTTTTTTGGAGTTTTCTTTTTTTCTTTCAAATACACACATATATCATTTTAAATCAAATCTTCACAAAACAAAAATGTATTTTAAACTAATTAAAATTTTTAGTAATAATAATAATAATAAAAATAATAATTTTTTTAATTAATTTCTTTTAAAAAAATTTTTATGGTCGGACGAAATTGGGTGTCAATAGCTACCCCCCTTTGCATGCTTCATGGGACATGATGTATGCAAAGTTAGTTACCAAATTTCGTCCGGCTTAGCTAGGCATTGAAAACCTTCTCGCCGCCTAAATCCTGAGGTTAAGGAACTCTCCTTAGAACCCCGGCGATAGGAGCTCTCCTATCGTTGAAGGAAAATTGATTGTTTCTGAGGCAAAGGTTCCATCCTTAAAACCTCGGATTGATTGATTGATTTCGAAGCAAAGGTTCTATCCTTAAAACCTCGAATTGATTGATTGATTTCGAGGCAAAGGTTCCATCCTTAAAACCTCAGATTGATTGATTGATTTCGAGGCAAAGGTTTCATCCTTAAAACCTCAGATGATGAAAATTGATTGTTTTCGAGGCAAAGGTTCCATCCTTAAAACCCCGATGATGAAAATTGATTGTTTTCGAGGCAAAGGTTCCATCCTTAAAACCCCGATGATGAAAATTGATTGTTTTCGAGGCAAAGGTTCCATCCTTAAAACCCCGATGATGAAAATTGATTATTTTCGAGGCAAAGGTTCCATCCTTAAAACCCCGATGATGAAAATTGATTATTTTCGAGGCTAAGGAGCTTTCCTTAGGACCTCGAGCGAAATTTATATGAAAGCAATTGAAATTGGAATAATTTTCTTCGAAAGTGTGAATTTTCATAATAGGCGAGCGCAAAGAATTAGGCTTCGATAAAACGAGTGAATCTTGATGATGACAATAACACTGACAAATTATGTAAAGGGAACGGATGTTTGGAATCAATATTCAAGGTTCATCTAATATTTTCTTCAGTAAATATAGATTCCCTTGTGAGATATGTCATCCGAATAAGGTTAAAGCTTAACTACCTCAAAATGTTATGCATAGTAGACCTAATAGGATGCGTCTCAAGAGTAACAAAAATTACTCTTTACTCAGCCATTCCATCCTAAAGGCATTGTCCTATGGTTTTAATATCAGCATGGACGAAACTATCTTATAAAAAAAGAAATTCCCTGAAAAGAAAAACTGAAACGCGAAAGAAAATGCTGATAATAAAACTAAAGGACAAGAAAAACGGATCAGATCGCTTCTTTCTTCCACAATACTTCAACAGGGTGAGTAAAGGACCATTATGGGAGTGAACTGGTCGGGAAAGACTGTCGTGTCTAGTCTATCTGAATCATTGCTGGATCTGGTTCAGGAACAAAAGCTTGTATTTTATCTAGCAATTTTTCAGCAGTTGTTACGGATATTATGATTCGCCGTGCCACTCTTGATATGAAATTCTTCTGCATAGCATAATCCATAAAAGCTATCAGACCTGTAAAGAAATTGTTAACATTTAAAAGCCCAATGGGTTTCTTATGCAAATTAAGTTGGGCCATGGAAGCAATTTGAAAGACTTCTCCCAATGTGCCAAAACCACCTGGTAGAGCGATAAAAGCATCAGCATTTAAAAGCATTTGTAACACACGCTCTTGCAAATTTTTAACCACTAATTCTTCTCTAATCGTGCCCCCAGAAATAAATTTCAAAGGTCCAGGGATGATGCCCAAAACTTGACTTCCTCCTAAAGATGCTGCTGATGCTACACCTCCCATTAATCCGACACTACCTCCTCCATAAACTAAATGTATTTTTCGCTCAGCTAATACTCTACCCAAATGGTTGGCTGCCTTTAAATACTCTTCATCTTTTCCAGGAAAAGCCCCAGAAAATACACAAATACTTCGGGATTTACGAGTTGGGGTTTTCTCCATTCCTATCCTTACCCTTGTGAGAAAAGAGGATATATTTATAGAGATGAAGAGATAAGACAATAATTTTATTTTCAAGAATGGATCTATACACAATAGTCACGAGTACGACTCTGGTCAGGTATGGGTACACTATCGTTAAAAGAGGATGAAAATTTTCAAAATAGCTGCTAGCATGTACAGTAGTAACTACTGTAGCTTACGTCAGGAGTAGGTACGTGATTGTTGGAAGAGAAGGAAAATTTCAAAAGTGGCAGCTATATACAGTAGTCCGTGTCAGGAGTGGGTACATTATTGCCAAAGGAGAAGGAAAATTTCAAAAGCGACAGCTAGCATGTACAGTATCGTGACTATAGCTCATGTCAGGAGTGGATACATTATCGCCGAAAAGGGAAAGGGGAGGAAAATTTCAAAAGCGACAGCTAGCACGTACAGTAATCGTGACTTTGATTCTCGTCTTCCACTGGCTTTGCGTCCAGTAATGGCTTCAATGCTTTCTATGAATCGGTGATTTGCATCTCATCTAGCTTTCTCACAAACTGGCAAACAGGGTCGTTTAGGGTCAGATTCCCAAGACTGTAACGATCTCGTTCTTTTTGGAAAATTATCTATAATCCAACAATCTCAAATTGCACTATTCTACAAGAATGTGCTTCAAGAACCTCTCGGATATCCTCCAGAGATTCCTTACGCAAGCCATTCTTAATGAATCTTATTCTATCATTACGATTTCTGGTAATCACTCCTGGAGAACGACATTTAGTGCCACAAATCCACCATCCACAATTATGACAAACGCCTAGCCTCTTTGCTCTTCTCTTTTTGGCATAAGCGCTTTTACCGAAGCCGGGCATACGGGGAAAGAATGCTTCTGGAACTTCACCAGCTGAACGAACCTTAGCCTCGATTAGCCATCGCACATTATCAGGAATGCCTTTTTGCATAAATACTCTGAATCGTTCACATCTAGCTTGATAAATCTTTTTAAGAACATTTATTGAAAGGGAAGGAAAATATTTTCGCAGTGTGGAAAGAGAAGACTCCATTGATGAAGGAGGCATTTAAGAGAAGAAGAAAGGAATTAGTGATTGTAGGAAACGGAAATAACTTATACGTATTTATAGTGATGAAAGGATAATGAGTTAATTACACTTACAGAAGCAAGTACATTATTAAAAGAAAAATGGAAAATTTTAAATATGATAAATTGTATGTACAGTGATTGTGACTGTGGCTCACATCTTCCACTGGTTTTACGTCTAGTAACGGGATTAACGGCTTCTATGAGTCGAGGATTTGCTTCCCATCCAGTTTTCTTACAAGCTGGCAAACAGGGTCGTTTAACGTCAGATTCCCGGGACTGTATCGTTCTCGTTCTTCATGAAAAATGCTCCATAAATCGAGAAGTTCACGTTGCACGGATCCACAAGAATGCGTCTCAAGAGTCAATTGGATATCATCCAATGAGTCCTTACTCAGGCCATTCTTAATGAATCGTATTTTATCTTCTCGATTATCAGAGATCATCCCTAAAGAACGACATTTAGTATTACAGGTCCAGCGTCCGCATTTATGACAGACGCCTAGTCTCATCGCTCTTCGCTTTTTGGCATAAGAGCTTTTGCCTACACCAGGCATGTGAGACACAAATGCCTCTGGGATTTCACCTGCCAGACGAACCTTAGCTTCAATTAACCACCGCACATCTTCAGGGATTCCTTTATGCATCAGAGCTCTTAATCGTTCACAGCAAACTTGGTAGATCTTTTTGAGGATGTTCATTGGGAGAGAAGGAAAATATTTTCGCAAGGCAGAAAAAGTAGGATCCATTTTCTAGGAGAAAGTAAAAGAAAGGAGGGAGGAAAGGATCAGTTATTATGGGCAACTGAGAGAACCAACTTGAGAGTCACGGAGTACCGTATCCGCCGCTTAACCGGAAAAGTGGATCCTACTTTATTTTGATGTGATAGATATTCCATCCAGCTGACGTCGATTCAATCCTTGATTATTGAATTCATTGTCCGCTTTTGACGAATTTTCAACGACAATATTTCTTGATGTCTGCCCTATCTTTGACGATAGCTATCACTCATCTTGGATGCTGCTAAGCTGGCATCAATTCTGTTCTTTCAGGTGTAGCCTCAATTGCCAGGCTTTTGACGATATTGTATACTTTATCCTTGGATTCCTGATGGGGTTGGGTCCAGCGTATTAGCTATGCGTCCAATTGGTAAGAGCTGATGTCATTGAGATCTCAGCTTATATTGCTGCAATCATGCTGCGGACATGCTTTCCATTTGATCCCTGTTATGTAAAAGCCATGCATGCATGATGTGAAATGCATGAATGCAGGGCATGTGTAACTGATGGTTCCTTTTTTTTTTTTTTTTATGGATCTAGCTCTTCATGTCTTTGTTTTACTTTATTGGATCTTCTTTGTGATTTCCTTCTTGGACTATTGTTGAATCTCTTTATGCTTTCCAGCTGTTGTCCATTGTCTCAAAAGCCCAACTCTGTTCAAAAATCCCCTTTCCTTGCCTTATTCTTGAATTTTGACCTCAATTTTCTTTAATGCTCGCCTCATATTTTATGCTTCTCTGGATAATTGTCCCTGTTGAAATATTCGTGAGCATGATTCTTTCTTGCTGACATAGACATGCTAAGACTTCTGAAGCGATCATCCAGGCAACTATCAAGGCTATCTCCCGAAGATTTGTTACTCCTTCTTCTTTGTTAGCTTATGTTCTGTGCCGTTCGCAAAGCAGGACTTCAATCTTACCTGTTTTAATTCACAAAGCTTATCAAAGTAATCTACGGTCTTTGCTTTTTCTAAGTTTTAATTATTACTATTCTTCCTTTAAAAGTCATAATTTATTGCACACTTACGGCTAATAGGAATGTGAGATTTGAAGGAAAAGAACAGGATAGAAATCAAGGGAATATAAAAGTTGAATATGAGAGAATTGACTTTTTATTTATGGGTAAGAGAATATAAAAATCTTGTGTACAGATGAAGGAGTGAAAGAAGAACTCCTTCTTTGACAACTTTGATTAAATAAACTTTGATAACCCTGTATGCACTTCTTCCCTTTTGTCCGAAAATTTCTTCATTCATGCAAAGTATTTCTTGACTGAATCTGAATTTACTGGCTTTGGTAATTCTCGTCCATCCATTTCTGTGAGAATTAGTGCCCCTCCTGAAAATGCCTTTTTCACGACATATGGCCCATCATAATTTGGTGTCCATTTTCCTCTAGAATCATGCTGAATGGGTAGAATTTTCTTGAGCACAATATCACCCTCGTGGAATTGCCGTGGACGAACTTTTTTATTGTAAGCGCGAATCATCCTCCTTTGATAAAGTTGCCCATGGCAGAGAGCGGTCATTCTTCTTTCATCAATTAGGTTTAGTTGCTCATATCTAGCTTTGACCCATTCTGCTTCTCTCAATTGAGTATCCATTAGTACCCTTAATGAAGGAATTTCAACTTCAATGGGCAATACAGCCTCCATACCATATACCAGAGAAAAAGGTGTTGCTCCAGTAGAAGTACGGGTAGAAGTTCTATAAGCATGTAGTGCAAAAGGTAACATCTCATGCCAGTCTTTGTAAGTGACGATCATCTTTTCAATAATTCTTTTGATATTTTTATTGGCTGCTTCTACTGCACCATTCATCATCGGTCGATAAGGTGCCGAATTGAGATGCTTGATCTTGAACTGTTGGCACAGAGTCCGCATCATTGCATTGTTCAAGTTTGTGGCATTGTCTGAGATTATACACTCTGGCAGCCCATAACGACAAATGATATCTTTCTTAATGAATCGACACACCACCTTTTGAGTCACACTTGCATAAGACACAGCTTCTACCCATTTAGTGAAGTAGTCTATTGCCACTAGGATGAATTTGTGACCATTGGAAGCTTTGGGGGTAATGGCTCCAATGACGTCGATTCCCCACATGGCAAAAGGCCAAGGTATTGCTGTTACATTAAGAGGAGCAGGTGGAGCCTGGATCTTGTTGGCGTATATTTGGCATTTGTGACATTTTCTTACGTGATTGATGCAATCACTTTCCAATGTGAGCCAATAGTATCCAGCCCTCATTATTTGTCTTGCCATGGTATGACCATTAGTGTGTGCCCCACACATTCCAGAATGAACTTCTTCCATTATCTTTCGTGCTTCATGAGCATCTACACAGCGAAGTAGCATCGAGTCTGGGGTTTTCTTATAAAGTATATCGAGGTTTAAAAGAAAACCCATTGACAGTCTTCGTAGAAATTTCTTGTCATTTTCTGATGCTTCTGATGGATACACTCGTTCTTGGAGGTATTTCTTGATATCGTGATACCAAGGTTTTCCATCCAATTCTTCTTCAATGCTCATGCAATAGGCTGGAGAATTTATTATTTTCATTTCAAACACAGGAGTATGCTCAGGGTCGCTTATCTTGTACATAGCGGCTAAAGTAGCTAAGGCATCCGGAATTTGATTATCTTCCCTTGGCAGATAATGAAAGCTTATACTGTTAAATTTTCGAGCCAAGTCTAGTATGAGTTTTTGGTAAGGGATCAATTTTGAATCCCTTGTCTCCCATTCTCCATTGATTTGATATATGACTAATGCGGAATCCCCATAAACTCGGAGATCTCGCACTTTCAATTCCAGTGCCATTTGGAGTCCCATAGCACATGCCTCATACTCTACGATATTGTTGGTACAAGGAAATGTAATTTTTGCTGTGAGGGGAAATTGCTCTCTGCTTGGCGAGATGAGTATAGCTCCAATCCCTTGTCCCAAAGCATTGGACGCTCCATCGAATGCCATTTTCCATGTTTCATCATCTTGAGGGACTTCTTGTTCTATCGCAATTATATCTCCATCAGGAAAATCCATTCTCATTTGCTCATAATCCTCCAATGCTCTATCAGCCAGATATTCAGCAATCACACTCCCTTTTACAGCCTTTTGGGTGACATACTGTATGTCATATTCAGATAACAGCATTTGCCATTTTGCGATCCTTCCCGATAAAGCGGGTTTCTCGAAAATGTATTTAATGGGATCAGTCTTGGAGATCAGCATTGTGGTGTTGTTGAGCATGTAGTGTCGTAGTCGGTGTGTTACCCATGCAAGGGCACAACAGGACTTTTCCACTATTGAGTATTTTGCTTCATATGTAGTAAGCTTCTTGCTCAAATAGTAGATTGCATGTTCTTTCTTGCCTGTCTCATCACGTTGACCCAATACAGATCCTAATGAAGAATCCTGTATGGATAAATATAGAATCAACGGTTCTCCAGATCGAGGTGGTATCAAGACTGGTGGATTTGATAGATATTGCTTGATTTTCTCGAATGCTTCTTGGCATTCGTTATTCCATTCGATCGGATTGTTCTTCTTGAGTGATTTGAAAAGCGGTTCACACTTGGACGTCAACTGTGATATGAACCTTGCTATAAAGTTGATTCTTCCCATAAAACTTCTTACTTGTTTTGGAGTCTTCGGGGGCTGCATTTCTTGTATTGCTTTGACTTTGCTTGGGTCAACTCGAATCCCATCCTTGCTTACCATGAAGCCCAATAACTTTCCTGAAGAGGCTCCGAAAGTACATTTGGCAGGATTCAACTTCAGTTGATATTTGTGAAGTCTTTCGAATAGTTTTCTTAGTACTTTCAGATGCCCCCTAGCAGTGAAAGTTTTAGTGATCATGTCGTGTACATATACTTCAATTTCTTTATGCATCATGTCATGGAACAGCGTGACCATGGCTCTTTGATATGTAGCACCAGCATTTTTCAACCCAAAAGGCATCACCTTATAGTAGAAGGTACCCCAAAGGGTAATAAAAGCTGTTTTTATCATATCATCTGGATCAAGTTTGATTTGATTGTACCCAGAGAAACCATCAATGAAGGAAAAGTAGGAGTTTCCTGCGGTATTATCCACCAACGTATCAATGTGAGGAAGTG
Source organism: Aquilaria yunnanensis (assembly GCA_039654915.1). Lineage (NCBI taxonomy): Eukaryota > Viridiplantae > Streptophyta > Magnoliopsida > Malvales > Thymelaeaceae > Aquilaria > Aquilaria yunnanensis. The sequence continues at coordinate 18,509,235 of CM077593.1, forward strand.
GGAAGTTATCTTTAGGACTAACCTCGTTCAAGGGTCGGTAGTCCTGACAAACTCTTAATTTCCCACTTTCTTTCTTTTCGACTGGAACAATGTTAACCACCCATTCTGTATATTCAGCGACCCCAAGGAATCCTGCGTCCCATAGCCTTCGAATCTCATCTTTTACTCTCAAGATTAAATCTGGCTTTAATCTTCGTAACTTCTGTCTGACAGGCTTCGCCCCAGGCTTCAAGGGTATTTTGTGTAGCACTATGTCTGAGCTTAAGCCAGGCATATCTTGGTATGGCCAAGCAAATACATCAACATATTCCTTCAATAAGTGGACCAATTCTTCTTTTTCTTCAGGAGGAAATAGAATGCCAATCTTGACTTCTTTTACATCCTGACTGTCTCCCAAGTTGAATGACTCAGTTGGTTCCTGACTTGTTGTTCTTTCTTTTTCATCTCGTTCGATCATTTTTAATAGCTCAGGAGATATTTGAAGATCTTCGTCGTCCGAGTCGGTAGTGTTTACAGGATTATCAAAGTTCATTCTTTCATTGTCATCAAAAAGAGTTTCAGGTCTGCATTAACCAGAGAAAAAAGAAAGAAGAGAAAATGGCAAGAATGAGATGGATGCAAACTGGTACTTTATTTATAGTGTGCGTAAGTCACAACTTTATTGGAATGAAAAGCAATAACTAAAAGGTTCACTTAAACAAAGACTACACCCTATTGATTGAACCTTTCTTTAGGAGGTTTTTACTATTATATTACTTTGAAAAGCTTTCGATTATAACAAACAGTTCTATTGCCTCCCAATTGTTCAGCACGTCCTGTGGGCTACAAGGTTGAACGAGCTCCTCATCTCCGGGTGAGTCACTGATTATTGCCTGAATAGAAAGACTTTCAAAAGACTTGTTGAGGTTGATGATCAGCGCGCCCTCGTTGTCATTTTTTTGGAATCAAACCACCACTCACGAATGTTTCATTGATATTGGGGATATCCAGATTTGCTTCTTCCAGAGGATGCCCCTTTAATCGTGCAATCCTCTTTTCTTTCTTTTCAGCTATCGCCTTTATTTTGTCCTGCCTTGTTGGTGTGAAACCAAGGCCATATTTTCCTTCATTTGTGGAGATTTTTAATGGCTCTGGGATTCCTTGTAAATCTTATCCCAGACCTAACCCTGGTGAGTATCCTCCTTTCATCATAAGTTTGGCGACCATGCGACTTGTTTTAGAGATGCTAGGAATGGGTTCTTCTCCATATTCGCCGACATAAGCAGCATTAACAATCTCAAAAGACCTGAAGGAGCAATCAGGTATATCTTCATTGACCTCGACATATTGAGCATCCGCAGGTCTTGATAGCAGGATGTCTTCTTCAGCGAAGACCGTGATTATCTTTCCTTCAATAATGAATTTCATCTTCTGGTGTAATGAAGAAGGAATTGCTCCGGCCATATGGATCCATGGTCTTCCCAGCAGGCGGGTATAAGATGGACAAATGTCCATTACTTGGAATGTGATGTGGAAGAGACAGGGACCAATCCCTATTGGTAGCTCTATTTCTCCAACAACATCTTTCTTCGTTCCGTCAAATGCTCGAACAACAATATGACTGTTGTTGAGGTATGGTGGGTCTAAACCAATCTTATGTAAGGTTTCAAGTGGCATCACATTTAGAGCTGACCCATTGTCGATAAGGACTCTAGCCATAATTCGATCTTTGTATTTGACCGAAATATGTAAGGCCTTAGAGTGACCCATTCCTTCTGCTGGTATCTCATCATCCGTGAATGTGATGAGATTCTGTGCCGTGATGTTATTGACGAGATGATCAAAATTATTCACGGAAATATCTTGCTCAACATAGGCCTTATTCAAGACTTTGAGGAGGGCTTCTCGATGAGCATCAGAGCTTAGGAGTAATGAAAGTATGGAAATTTTTGCTGGCAGGCGGTTTAACTGCTCAACGATGCTGTATTCACTTTGCTTTATGAGTTTGAGAAACTCAGTAGCTTGCTCATCTGTTACTGCTCGAGGCGTCTCTTGCTCTTTAGATGTATTTGTATCAAGAGATCCACTCGTCGTAACATTCTTATCTTGTTGGAGCTTGTTCATTTGCTCCGGAGAATAACACCGATCACTTCTAGTCATGCTCCCAACTTCTAACGGGGTTGATGTGATGTTAGAAGTGTAATCATAGCTCCATGGAACAGTTTTGTCTGATTTGTATGGGAATGGTTTTGGGACTTGAATTTTTAAAGGCTTAAGAGCAGGTTTTGAAATTGGTATGACCAGTGGTCTTGGCATAGCATTGAATTCTTGTTCTTTAATGATCATATTCACATCATCATCTTTATCTGACATAAAAACGATGAGTTGGGAGGAGTCGATGAGACTTTGCAGTCTTTCACGAAATTCTGAGCATTCTTGGATAGAATGACTCTTACTGTCATGGAAGTTGCACCACTCTTCATTCTCGACCTCTCCATTTCCAAAAGAAGGCTTTCCCATGATAATCCCTTCTTTCACAAGGCATGAATATACATGCTTAAGAGGGGTTATGATATCGTTGACTGACTTCTTTGTCGGCCAGTGTTCTTCTATCATATTGACTGGTTTTGCTTGATGAGGCGGCAACGGATTGTGAGTGACGTTTGGCTCATCGGAAAAGTCCAACCACTTTGATTCGATTAATTGTTGGATTATACGTTTCAATGCTATGCAATTTTCCAGTCCGTGGCCCACGGTACCATCATGATATGGGCAATTTATGTTAGGGTCATACCACCTTGGATACGGGGGTTCCAATGGCCTTGTAGGAATTGGGCGAATAAGTTGACTTTCGATGAGTTTTGGATACAGCTCAGTATAAGTCATGGGAATTGGTGCGAAGATTTCTCTTGGTCTTAGTGCAGGTACTGGAGGAGTTGGAACAGGTGGCCGTAACTGATTAGGCCTGTTGGGAGGATAATTGTTGGGTCTATTGGGAAGATAATCATTGGGCCTATTGGGAGGATAATCATTGGGCCTATTGGTAGGATAATAATTGGGCTTATTGGCAGAATAGGATAGGCGAGGTCCGGTGGCCACAGTGCCCACGAAGGGAATCCCTCTTCCTCTTCCTATTTGTTGTATTTCTTCATCTTTTCTTCTGGAAGGTCCTCCTCTTTTCATAGGATCGCTAAAGGATTCAGTAATCTTCCCGGTCCTGATACCATGCTCGATCCTTTCTCCAGACATTACTACGTCGGAGAAATTGGTTGCCGAATTGCCAATGAGTTTGTCATAATATGGGTATTTTAGTGTCTGGACAAACAAAGTGACCATTTCTCTTTCTATCATGGGTGGCTGAACCTGTGCAGCTAAGTCCCTCCACCGCTGGGCATATTCCTTGAAAGTTTCTGGCTTTTTCTTCTCCATGTTTTGGAGAGTTTGGCGATCCGGAGCCAAGTCCATAACATGTTTATAGTTGCCGATGAAGGCCTGAGCAAGGTCATTCCAAGTTTTTATGTTCCTTGGACCTTGGCTTAGATACCACTGTAATGCTGATTTTGTGAGACTTTCCTGAAAAAGTGCGATCCACACCTTTTCATCTTTTGTGAGTGGTTGTAGTCTCCTTAGGAACAATGTGATGTGAGTGATGGGATCACTCGTTCCATCGTATTTCATGAAATCTGGCACCTTAAAGTCCGAAGGGATTACGACATCTGGCACTAAGCAGAGGTCATCCACTGAGAGAGATCCGAATATATTACCTCATTCAATGGCTCGCAGTCTCTTCTCTATTGTTTCGAGTTTTTGAGATTCTCCTTCTTCCTTTGGTGGTGTCTTCTTCTCTTCATACACAGTGTCTTGTTACAGGTGAACACTAGCAGACTGTCCTGGTTCCTGAAACATGTTTTCTTGGACTGAGACTCGTTGCGGAGTGAATCCCGGAGGATAAGTGGGATCTTGTACTTCTTTGATGGGGACTTGAGTTGCTTTCCCTTTGATTAATTCCATCAATTGTCTCATCTGTTCTGACATACTTTCAATCTTGGACTCCATCTCCATGAGACGTCCTTCGGCTTGTTCTGCCATTAATCTTGTTTGGAGTCGAGTTGAATATCGGTGTTGAGGTCCAATTTTACCTTTTTAAAGGAATATTTATTTTATTAGATTCTATGTGTGTATGATTGATGTGATGGATGCATGCATGAATATTGTAAATACTTGGTGAAAGAAGAACTATAATGGAATTTCTCAATTACATTCAGCAAAGGTTTGTTTAAAAGAAACGACCCAAAGTACAATACTGCTTTCTGGCCTTAGATATGAACTCCATCATTCTTTGAACATTTACTGATGGAGTAGGACAGCTCAGTTCTTCTAACTCCTTGGCTTCTTCGCCCACTAGTTGGGCTTGTTCTGTAACTTTTCTGACTTCTACAAAAAATGTTTGCAATTGATCTTGAGAAAATCTGTATTGATCTTCCCAATATCTTGCCCTCATCTCTTTTTGGTCAGTTTCCTCAACCAATTGGGAGATGACTTGTTTTTGACATTCAATCTTCTCTTCAAGTTGTTGTGTTTTATGACCGAGCTATTGTATGTCGAGTAGCATTCTCTTGTTCTTCTCATTTTCTTCCTCTAGTTCTTTTTCCAATTCTCTTTTCGCCAACTTTCTGATAACCTCGTCAGGTAGAACTATTCCTTCCTTCCGGTTATTTCTCCATTCATAATAAGCAGTGGGAGAAATAATAGGCCCCGACTTCAATATGAAAAGTCTTTTCCACGCAACTGAAATACCCATTGTGAGCTTATTTGAATTTGGATCTTCGTGTGAAAATTCCAACTTACTCAGATTATGCGTTATGGGTATAAATTGCATGGACCCAAATTGTTTTCGTACTTGAGCTGGGGCATAACTTGTTCCTCCCCATATACCTAAGAGAGGAACCCACAGGCAATTGCCGCAACGGTAGACAACGCGGGTGGAGATAGACCAGGGGGCTCTCCATTCAATTTGGAATTCGGTGATGTTCTTGAAATAATCAACCCATGCTTCCTTGCTATCGTGATTAGTGGTTTCACTTTTCAAAAAGGCTTCGATTGGGATGAAGTCCTTTGAAAAGCGATTTCCAAAATGTTGCTTCTCACAAGGAATGTGGCTTTTGATCCAAATGTTGAGGAGATGTGAACATCCTATGAATTTGCCCCCTCTTTGGCGACAAAAGTTTAATGCCCTGATAGTTTCACATAATATCACTGAGGTCGGATTTACTTGAGCATTGCAGACTTGCTCAAATAATATGATGACGTCTCCTTCAATAAATCCGACAATTCTTGGGAAGACTACCAGGCCATATATTGTCAAGGCGAACAGCTTGCGTCGTTGATTCTTCTGAGGGAGGGTGTGGCTTAGTTGTTTTAGATTGGTCCAGCTGATAAATTTCCGACACCCTTTTGTTGCAAATTTGGGTTGAAGACTAGAAGCTGGCATGTCCAATAATTTTGCTAGGGCTCGATGAGGCTCAGTTCTTTTATCATGTTGATACATCTCAATTGGATAGTTGGAGGACCAACCCAAGAGATTATTGTATTCTTCAATGGTTGGAACCAGATCCATCTTATCGAAAGAAAAGCATCGATAAAATGGATCCCAAAATTGTATTAGAGCCCGGACAAGTGATGCATCAACGGTAACCTTTAGTAGGCAAGCGATGTGACCATATTTTGCCGTAAAAGCTTCCCGATCAGCAGAGTTCCAACTATTCCAGACTTACAATAATTCCGTGGTGTCGTTCTGATTTATCCGGACCGATACCTGGTCCTTAAGCTGTACGTGAGAGTGGGATGTCAGAGCATCTCCGTGAAGCTTTTGAGCCGTTTCGGAATATTCCATAGCTTCAGGCTGAGTTTCGATTACCGTGTCATTCCATGATCCAGTAACAGCCGTGGGAAGATAATCGAGAATATCCATGATAATAGTTCTTTCACCAAATACTTATCTTTAATGATGAAATGTATATGCCGGAAAAATAAGGAAAAATAGAGTTAGTAAAAAAATAACACATAGGATCATACAAACATATAGATAAAACAAAACCTATGGAAATGGGAACCGAGGTATGGAAAATTCTTAATGGCTGGTTCTAAGGTAGAGTAAGGAATTCTACATGCAGAAGGTGGTTTATCAAAAAGGCAATGGATAGTTCCCGAATCCCGTCACTGAATCATAGTGACGGCCCGATTCCTTACCCTCTAGGGTTTATGTAAGGAATGGATTAATTCGAGTCGTAGCTTTTCCTGGGCCCATGCAGAGACTAACCGTCTCAGAAGGCAATACATTACTTTGCTACTTTGAAACCGGTGAAGGCTTGGAGACCGTGGCCTCATAAGGACAGCAACATCAATTCCGCTTAGAAAGAATCGTGTTTGATTTAAGGAAGCTCGGGTATAGAGCTTCATTTTGTGAATGCATTATGCATGTTTACTTAAGTAAATATATAAATCCACATAATAGTAAAGCAAAGTAAATCAAAACAAATCAACTTTAGGCTCGACTCACTAACGTCGAGTTCCCAGCGGAGTCGCCAAGCTGTGGCAACGTCAGATTTTCTGGAGTCGCCACCAATCTGTTTCACCTAGGTCGATTGGACACCTTAAAATTGGTCTGCGAGAGTTCGGGGATCGGGAGTACGGTTACGCTAAAACAATATTGTTATAGCGCCCAAAATTGGCACCTTAATTGATTTTAATTTTGTTTTACTTTGCTTTTAAAAATTTTCAGTTAATTTAGATATTTTAACTGAATTAGTCGAAAATGTTGATTTTGGTAATTAATTCGGGTAAAAATTTTATACTTCCGAACCATGGACTCTGCCGAGTCATTTGGACACGGAAGATTTTGATTCCGAACCATGGACTCTGCCGAGTCATTTGGACACGGAATTTGGTGAAATTTTAAATAATTTTATCCATATTGTAAAAATATGGATTTTTATCTTTTTATTTAATTTATATAGTTTTTTTTTTTAAAAAAAAGGTTGATATTTCCAAACCGTAGATCCTGCCGGATCATCCGGATATGGAAATTAATTTAAAGTTAATTATTTAATTATTATTTTATGGAATTAATTATTAGTTTAACTTATAAGTCTTTTTTATTAAATTTGTTAATGATTTTAAAAAAAATCTTTCTTTTTTATATCTTATTATTCTTTTCTTTCTTTTCTTTTCTTTTCTTTATCTTTTTTATTTTTATCTTTCTCTTATCTTTCTTTTCTTTTTCTTATCTAATTTTTCTTGTTTAATGAAGGATATTTATTATTTAAAGAATTACTCAATTTATAAAAGAATTAAAAAAAATAATTAATTTTTTATTTAATAAGAAGTTAATTTAAAGGAATCAAAGAGTTTAAAAATAAAAATCTTTGATCATGGTACGGGGCGTTGTTACTCAGCCAGACCCTCTTCACCAGGTGAAGCAGCTCAAAAGCGGGCACGAGACAGTTTCCAGCCAATATACCATGAACTAAATTTTTTTTTTTTTTGACTTAACAACATGGCTCAGATTTATTTTACATATATATTTTTTTATGGCTAATTTCTTTAAATGAAATGAGTTTAACCATAAAATAAAGAAAAATTAAATAACAAAAAATAAAGTGGAGGTTTTCTTCTTTTTTTATTTTTATTTTTTTTTTGTTATTTTTGAAATCATTTGACTAAGATTTTTATAAAGGAAACAAAAAGTTATATCTTTTCATTATTTTAAAAGAAATAAGTAAAATATTACTGAATAAAATATTATCCTAAAATTTTTATTCTTTTTATTCTTTTTATTAATAAAGAAAGCTAAAAATTATATTTTATTATTTTAATAAATAATTAATATATTAGTCCCAAAATTTTATTTTTAATAAAGAAAAGTTTATTTATATACTTTATTTAAAAATATTTCCAAGCCATGGATCCTAGCGGATCATTTGGTCATGGATTTTTAATTTTTGTTAAATTTTAATTATTTAATTAATTACTAATTTTAATTATAATTTTATTGGATTTTTCTTGAATTTTTAATTTTAAAGATATGTTTAAAAAGAATTGATTTGTATATTTTTTTAGAATTATTTAATTATTTCTATTTATTAATTTTAACAAAAAGGAATAAAAAGTCAACTTTGTTATTTTTAAAGAAATAATAAAAAATAAAAATAATTGGCTTTTAAAAATGATTTTTTATTAGCCTTAATAATTAATTACAAAATAACCTTCTTTTAATTTTCATTTATTTATTTATTAGTAAAGGGTAAAGGTGAATTAAATAAAATAAAGTGGGGCTTTTTGGCCATCCACTTTAAAAATAAATAATAATAAAGGTTAGCCAAGTTGATTAAATTAATTAACAACAATAATAAAAATTAGCCAAGTTTAATTAATTGTTAACAACAATAATAAAAAGTTAGTCAAGTTAATTAATTAACAACAATAATAAAAAGTTAGCCAAGTTAATTAATTAATAACAATAATAAAAGTTAGCCAAATTAATTAATTGTTAATTAACCAAATTAATTAAATTAATTAATTAACAACAATAATAAAAAGTTAGAAGTTAATTAATTAACAACAATAATAAAAGTTAGCCAAATTAATTAATTGTTAATTAACCAAGTTAATTAAATTAATTAATTAATTACAATAATAAAAAGTTAGTCAAGTTAATTAATTAACAACAATAATAAAAGTTAGCCAAATTAATTAATTGTTAATTAACCAAGTTAATTAAATTAATTAATTAACAACAATAATAAAAGTTAGACAATTTAATTAATTATTAACAACAATAATAATAAAGGTTAGTAAAAATTAGCAAGTTAGTTGTTAGTTGTTAATAACAACAAAAAAAGAAAAAGGTTAGTAATAATAACAATAATAAACAAATAAATAAACAAGTAAAAAAAATAAAAGAGTTAATTAATTAATTTTCTGCAAAGACAAAATAAAAAGGTTAGTGACTTAATAGAAAGAAATTGAAAAGATGATGGGTGAAACAGGGGTTTACCCTTTTGAATTAAAATTTTGAATTCCTGGGAAACGAAAATGACGACGCGGCGCGAGGGGGGAAGGGGAGGGGCAGCTGGCGGTGCGGCTAGGGGCAGGGACCGACGGCGTGGGGCGCGGACGGCCGGCGGCGGGCAGGGGCGGCGCGAGGGGAAAACGAAGGCGAGGTGGGGAGAACGGCGCCGGCGGTTGGCGGCGAGGGCGAGCGTGGCGGCGGCAGGAGCGGCGAGGGGAGGGCACGGCGGCGGCGAACGGCGTAGGGCGGCGGCGGTGGGTGGCGAGGGGCACGGCGGAGAGAGAGAGAGAGAGAGAGAGAGAGAGAGAGGGAACAGCAGTGAAAAAAAAAAAGGCTTTCTGGGGAAGAAGGGAAGAGGGCTGGGGCTAAGGGCTGTAATTTTCTCTTTTTTTAAAACGGAGCTCTAAGTTTTTTGCTATTTTTTTCTGTGTTCAGCACTATATTTGGAGGCCTATTTATAGAGGAAGTTTGGCTGAACTGTTGATGGATAAATTAATAAAAAATTTCAAACTTATCTTTTAAATTGGTAAAATAACAATTTCAGTCCTTTACGTCTCTCAGCCTCTGGATAAGTTCCTGAAGCTTCTGATTTTGACAATTTTGTCGTTTTCTGTCAATTTGGGCCAGAAACGTCGGTCGGCCCAAAAATTCATGTGACAAACTACCAAATGCTCTTGGAACTTTCAGAATTTGTCAATTTTTCCCGAAACTTCTTAATTTTATCATTTTTACCTCAAACTTTTAAATTTTGCCATTTTTTTGGAGTTTTCTTTTTTTCTTTCAAATACACACATATATCATTTTAAATCAAATCTTCACAAAACAAAAATGTATTTTAAACTAATTAAAATTTTTAGTAATAATAATAATAAAAAAAATAATAATTTTTTTATTTAATTTCTTTTAAAAAAATTTTTATGGTCGGACGAAATTGGGTGTCAACAATATATTTAATATTTTAAATTATTTATGAATGTACAAGTTTAGGTTGACAGTTTATGTTTAAAAAAAGACAGCTAGTATTTAGTTTGAGTCACTAATTATTCCATACTTACTAGCGACTAATGTTTTTGCAACTGAATATTTTAATAACTAATTAGTCATAACTGGTGACTGATAGGTGATAGTGACTATTTCTTCAGTCTCTAATTGTTTTCTTCCTTATAGTACGTGCAACAAACATGTGCAGTTACTACCTATGTCTATATATGTATAAATGAATTACGACCATACATCAATTCAAATAATTCTCACTAGCTAAGAGTATATGGATCATTTTTACCTGTAAAGAAAATGCGGTAAATTGGCAAACAATATTGAAATTTTTTTTTACATCTCTAAGTATGGATGTATGCAGAATAATTTAGCACAGAGACATGTGCGGCACAAAAAAGAAAAGCAGGGAATTAAATAATGAATGGAAAGTTGGATAAATAAGAGCCGCAAGTGTGATCCTTAATATATGCATTTCGGGACATATTATATTTTTGGGGCCCTCAACTCAACATCAGGTTCTTACGGTTCGGGACGAAATCCTCTGATTTGCTGCTAAATCGTAAACGCTGAGAACAATGAAAATTACGGTTTATCCCGCATTTGTTTAATGCCTACTTGCTTCTTCTTGTATCTACAAGGAAAATTTTATGATAACAGTTTGTGATTTACTAGTATAATATTTCTTGCTTAAAGCTGCCAGACTTCTAAATTGCAAGGAGCCCCATGTCTAATGAACAGATTGGATTTACCCATCCACGGAAGAGAAGTAGACTAGTTATGTTAAGAAAAGCTTTCTTTGATAATATCATTTTAGATCGACTTTTGTGATTGTTTTTTCAGATTTCTACTCTTAAAAGTTACTATTGAATAATTTTTTCAACAACTAATATTTAATGGTCATAATTTTCCCAACGTCAAAGTCCCTTGAAAAAGTTCATAAAAGCTGTGTTCCATAACCAACTTTGTACTATATTCCCAGTGAAAGATCAAGGCTGATTGGATTGAGCCACCAGACTCGTCGTCAACTTCAAGCTCATCTGGAACAATTCCTTTTCCAGATACGGACAAAACGTAGGCCCTTTCTGTAGCTTTACAAACTCTTGGGTAGTGATTGTATTCTTCGTAAAGGATCAAGGGGGTGGTAATGATAGCCCATTGGGCCATCTCACGGCCAATAATATGGATCCACACTAGTGACTCTACAATCGACCGCGGGAAACGATAGCTTTTTAATATTAAAAAATTGTCTCTACCCCTCAGTCCAGTTGTAAGAATAGAGGGCGGGACGAGAGCATCCAATGAGAAAAGGAATTGTGGATGGTGTTTGCAATATCTTCTTCGTCCCTTCCCCGACCTCCAATCCAAATCAGTCTGGGTTATAAATAATGTATGGACATTTTCAGGGCCTAACGAGTTGGTGGGTTTGGTTTTGGTTTTGGTTTGTTCTTCAAACTCGAAGCCGCCGAAGAGCCAAATTCTCCCTTATTTTAACACCTACCAATTAAATTATCTTTATTACTGTTATATTTTTATTATAATTTGTGGCCAAAGCAAAACGTAAGGGTCGCTCCCCACTCTCCTCGTCTTTTTGTATGTTTATGTTGCCACCCATTTGCTAATTATCGACATCGTTTTCTATTTTTCGCTTTCTGGGTTGCCTCGTCTCGAGATTTTTGGGTCGAAGAATCATTTTTGGTTGATGGAGATTTGATCTCGCTTTTGGCAGCTGGGAGTGGAGGAAAGTGAAAGGCCAACCCATTTTTGAGAGGGGGAGGGGAAGCGCCAGGGAAGGGAGGCTGCGACTAACCAACCATGCCTTTGAACATTGTTCATGATTCCGACGGTTTTCCCAGGGTTATTTTGACCGAGCCCACCGGCTCTTCTGCTGAAGTTCGCCTTTCTTTTCATCTCAAATTCCTCTTCAGCGTTTCTGTTGTTGTTTTCTTATTTGTTTTATATTAATGTTGCGAGGATTGGAATGATTTCGTGATGTGGGTTTCTGGAATAGATTAAGAATGCCATGATTTTGAAATTGAAAATTTAACGTTTTCATTTAAACCGGGAAAGGGAAACAGATGTTTTCATGGCTGTTGAGGCCATTAGATGCGGTGAATGTGGTTGAAATTATAAATGGAAATGTCTTGATTTTTGGTTTCTAATGAAACCGGACTTCATTTATAGTGTTTTTGTTCCTATTTTCATTTCATTTTCTTAACCCATTTATTGTTTTGTCCAATAATGAAAGGTCTACTGTAGCGAGAATGTAACAAAATTGATGTAAATGATTTCAGGTGCTACTACACGGAGGGCAGATCATTTCCTGGAAGAATGAGCGGAGGGAAGAATTATGTTTTAGAAGCAGCAGGGTAAAGGAAATGTTTTCATGTGCATTCTTGATTAAATAGAGTAATGATTTGATGCTAGGTAGGCTGGTTTTTCCTTTAGATTTGTGGTCTGATGTTCTATTTCATGTCACAAGCAATTAGGTGAGGATTATGAGGAGTGCTACCCAATAATGATCTTTCTGGAACCCTTTTCGTTTCTTTGTTTTTCTTTATCAAAGTATGATCCCTATGTCATAGAATGTCATTTGCACTTTGACCCAGTAGTTGTTATTTTCTTCCAAGTACGAATTTATGTTTTGTCAGTGAACCTAAAAATCTTATTGCCCTTCTTTTGTGTTGCTAAATATTTACTGGTGAATTGCTACTGAGATCTCTGCTCATATCGTCCTGGATCTTTGTGTTTTACAGGCAAATAAACCACCTAAGAACATCAGAGGGGGCATACCTGTCTGCTTTCCACAGGTTATTTGCTGTGCTGTGTATCAAAACATGATTAGCTATAGTGCTTGTTCAGATCTTTATTTTCTGAAGTGCTTAATTTTTATATTGCAGTTTGGTAATCTTGGTTCACTGGATCAACATGGATTTGCTAGGAATAGATTGTGGTCGTTGGACAGTGATCCTTCACCATTGCCTCCAGCTACTAATCAGTCATCAGTTGATCTGATATTGAAGTCCACAGAAGAAGATCTAAAGATCTGGCCACGTAGGTATGCTAGCAATCTGTCTTCTGGTGTCCATGGGATAGACTATGGAGACAGGAGCATTATTGGCCAATAGAAGCATTGATCATAGTTGCTGGTTGTTTGCAGTTTTGAATTGCGGCTTCGTATATCTCTTACTCCTGGAAAACTGACGTTGATTCCTCGTGTGAGGAATACAGATACCAAGGCCTTCTCTTTCACATTCGCGCTCTGCAACTATTTATCTGTGTCAGACATCAGGTTAGGCCACTGTTTTACTTTGTTTTCTCATTCAAGACTAACTGTAGCTCATAAGTTTCGAACAGATGTTTTTCTATTTCATGATGATGATTGGAAGTTTAGTGTTCTTGTATGATCTTCACACATGTAAGAAACAGAAGTTAAAGGTTTTACTTGTATGTGTACAGGGTCCCACATGTCCAAGGCTTCTAGCAGAGTATCGTAGGTTTTGTTAATATTTATGGTTGTGAATGAGTCTGTATGTTGTGCGCACTTGTGTCTGTTTAGATGCACATGTATTTATTGATGATTGGCCCTTGTGTATGCGTGTAACCATTGAATATTGATAGTGCCCTCTGAAAGGTGTTAAAGTTGCTATATAATTTCAGTGAAGTGCGTGTTGAGGGCTTGGAGACTCTTGATTACTTTGACAATCTGATGAACAGAAAGAGATTCACTGAACAGGCTGATGCAATTACATTTGATGGCGAGGTAGCCTCCCTCTCCTCTTCTTCTTTTCTTTGCTTGTTTAATCTGCATCTGATCCTGCAATTGGTAAATCCATTAGTCATTTAGAGTGCTAGTTAACCAGAGCCATTCTTTCTTTGCCAGTACAGTGTTTTTACTTCCAAATATCAGCTACCACTGTCTGCTTCTGCCAAATTAACTCTGCAGAATTCCTCCTTGCTTCTCCACTTGTTCAACTCTAGAAGTAATTTTTATGAAACATAACCTGTTTTTCCCACTTTTTCCTTTCAGATTGACAGAGTATATTTGAGTACCCCTACAAAAATTGCTATCATAGATCATGAGAAGAAGAGAACCTATGAGCTACGGAAGGATGGCTTGCCTGATGCAGGTTTATTTCTATCAATCATTTAAGACAGTAGTGTACAAAATAAAACGCTTTGTCTTCCTGCTTATGAAGAGATATTTGTTCTTATAATTTATGTCCAGTTGTGTGGAATCCATGGGACAAAAAGGCGAAGGCTCTCCCAGATTTGGGGGATGAGGATTACAAGACCATGTTATGCGTGGATTCTGCTGCCATTGAAACTCCAATCGTCTTGAAACCCTGTGAAGAGTGGAAAGGTCGTCAAGAGATCTCAACAGTGTCATCTAGTTATTGCAGTGGTCAATTGGACCCTCGAAAGGTTCTTTATGGTTTTCACTGACTGATATCAGAGTAATGGAGCTTGTCCTCATAGTTTATATGATCACTCAGTGTAAACATGCATGCATTGTGCTGTCAGCCAATTATCTTTCTTTCGGTGTTTGGTGGTCCTTAAGAAAGATGGAAAGCTGCTTCATGTAGCATCGACAATATGATGGGTTGTCATTAGGTGGAGCAAGAGGAGTATAAATATTTGCTCTTATGTCCTTATATTATATGGGGCAAATAGATTTTCATAAGAGATATTGTTGGTGAATGAGTTACAAACTGGTCTCATTGCAGTAGAAGCACTGCAAATATGACTTCCATAGTTTTATTTTCTCATAGTCTAATGTTATTCGGAGACCACATGATGTCTTTAAAGCAGATTCATTCTTATTCCCCATACCTAAAAACAGAAGGTCCTGATTCTCCAGAGTTTAGTCTAGAATAGAGAAAGAAGAGACATCCCAAATTTCTCTTTGGCATCCTTGTCAAAAGCGTCGTCTCCCAAATACATGTGGATGTAGGCCCTGCACAGAAGCTCACTCTCAAGCTTGCTTACCACCTCTCCCTTCACCGCAAATTAAAGGGATTGACTCTTTGTTCATTTTCTGCTTCTATGAGATACTCTAGAATTCTTATGACAAGAAAGGGATTCTTATGTGATTGCTGATGATCTTGCGGTCACCTTTTGTTTGAAGAACATGTCCTGGAAGCCGGGAAATCTCAATTAGAGAACCGGGTGTCAGTTTGATGTCATCCGATGCTTGACCCATGACCCTGCAGTTGAGAAATGCCTGTGTCATTGTTTGAGGTGAATTCTTACTGAGGCCTGTCTAGGAAGGCATGCAGCGGCAATGAAATGAAAGCAATAATCGTAGATAATAGTATAGATGAAGTAGAGCAATTACTTGCTTGCAAGCTCCTCATTCCTCTTTCCACCGGCTAGCTTCTTTATGGATGCTCCAAGACCTTCATCGAAGCTCTTCCTTACCATGCTCATGGTGAGGTTAGAGAAAACAATCACCAATCTCACCGTCATCTCAATATCACTGTCGACCACTACCTGGTACATTTCTTTAGTAGCCTTTGCTGGCGCTTTGCCAGTCTTTGACTCCAGAATATCCTTCAATCTCTCGTTATTTGCATACATGCCTGCAATTGAAGAATGTTAGATGCTATTCTTTTGATCAGAAGATTTCTGCTTGAGTTCTAGGCCGTGGAACGAATTTACTGGCCATGTTGAAACAGTAGACATGCTATTTATCTATACCAGCACGAGGTTCTTATTTGAGACTTGAAGCGCAAGAAATAGATGAAACAAATAGGAGCTTGGTAGATTTTGTTGAAAAATTTACCAAAGCCATAAATCTTGATGCTGATTCCAAGCATGGACTTCTTCCTCATCCCAACCGAAAGCAATTGCTTCCCATCATCCAATTTCACCGGGAATGAGACCCAGTTTTAGGTTCAACATCAACTGCTATCTCCCCTTTCTTCACCTCTTCTTTTGGCAACTCTGCACCGGCTTCCTCCACCTCAACTTTCCCATTTATCTTTTCTCCAGCAGCTTCTGTGCCCTTCTCACCATTCACCTGCTCCTGCACAAATGCTCCACTGCCATTGCTCGCCTTCAAGACCATATCAGTTTTGGTTTCGACGTCCTCAGTGGTTCCTGCCATTCTAAACCTATGCTAGAGGCGAGGGCGAAGGTTAAACTTAAGAGGAGGCGAAGGAGTTTGAGCAGGTTGCTGTTGTGAAGGAAATGTAGGGGAGTTTATATAGAGAAGAAGGCGGTGAGGAAAGATGAGAGAATTGAATTGGCATATGATCTGCAGAAGAACACCCACCTTGGGCCTGTCTTGGTATTTGAATCAGACGATGAGGGAAGTTAATGGAAATCAATGACATGGAATGGACTCATCGAATAAATGGTTCACCTTCAAATGAATTCTGGATTCCTTTAAGATCTTACCTCTCCTCCAACTTTTTATCTATCTCTATGTGCAAGATCACACATTTCAAGAGGGCTTGCTTCTGTTATGGATCGTGCTCATATTAACAGTGTTTGGCGGTAACAGAGGCAAAGCATACGGCTAGAAATTGCAACTTTCAGGTTCAAAGAAGGATGACATGTGCAATTTCTGTAATTTCCTTTTATGCTTTTGTGTTTAGCGGTTATAATAATTAAATGATCACCCAGATTGTTACATCATAATTCTTTTTGGCTTTACTCACTCTCTGCGTCCATATTCGTGGTACTAAGTAATACTCCATTTTGGACTGCCTAAATCATTACTACTACGTTTCTATATTTGGTAAGGTTTTGTTGATCAATTTACTATATTACTTCTACCTCATCATTCAATCTAAAAATTAAGAAATTTCAATCTAAAAGTGAGCTCTAAACTTTAATAAAACATTCGAGTTATTAAAATTTGAAAAGTAACAATTAAGTCACTCATATTTGATGAGGGCATAATGAAAAGAAATGTAAAAGAATTTTACACGCTTCATTTTTTCATGTCCTAGCCAATTTATTATTAGCAAGGATATATATTTTGAGCTTTACTGTTGTGATAATTCATAACCATTATAGACACGTCATTGGTCCTCTAATCTTTGAACTTGATGGCATATACAACCAATGGCTGCCCAGAAAATATTTTATGTGAGAGCATAATATACATATATGTCAATGTGGGATAATTTACCAAATTAATAATCATTCTCCTTTTTCTTTTTTGCATTTAAGATTTGTGCTAAAAGTTGCTTTTTTGTAACATTTTTCTATATTTCTAATCTACTTCCCTCCTGCTCTCTCGCGAGCCTCCTCCTCCTCCGCCCCATTCCCAAGACCTTGTGAATTGAGCCTGCAAATGCTCCTCCTTGATGAATCGCAGCCGCCGTGACCTGACGCCACCACGCACCGCCACTTGATCAGCTTCCGGTCATCGGATATCATGACCATGATATGGAAGGCGTTGAGTGCCCATGCGAGGCACGTTGGTCAATATAGCGGATCATAATGGGAAGCCAGCAGCGGGGACGGCGACGGAGACGTAAGTAGTGAATTTATTGTTAGTGGCGATGGATTGCTGCAGGGACAACGAATTTGCCGTCTGCAGTTACAACGTCTTGCTAGGGGTTCGCCTGAAAAAAAGAAAAACAAAGATTTTGGCCAAACCTCTTCTCTATCTCTCAGATCATCTTCACCAGCATCTCCAAAATTTCTATAAGATGACGAAGCAAAAAGTAAAATTCCTATAGTTTTTTTGCTCAAACTCCAACAACTTTCCTATTTTGTAGAATTTTGTATTTATTACATAGCAATTAAATATTATGGATTTAAAGCAAATTCAAATTAATGACTAGATTAATTATTGTATAGTTAAATATTATTAAAAATGTAAAAAAATTACTCCTTCCGTTTTACAAAGAATGACTCTTTGACTTTTTTTACTAAAATTTGACTTACATATATTTATATTAATTTATATTATAAAAATTTTTAAAAATTATGTTTATAAAATAGAGTCTTTAGGTTCAATTTTCATTAAAAAAAAATAATTCTATAAAAAATTTTGAAAAAAAATATGAAATAATTGTTGATAATTAAATATTGTGCAAAATATAAAAATTTACTACCTTTGTTTCACAAAAAATGACTATTTTAACTTTTTTAACTAAAATCTGACTTAAAAATATTCATATTAATTTGTACTATAATTTTTTTAAAAAAAATAAATTTATAAAATAGAGTCTTTAAGATACCATTTTCATATAAAAAATTTATATTTCTATAAAAAATTTTGAAGAAAATAAAATTATGAATTAATTGTTGTGAAAAATAAATAAAACAACCTTTACCAGAAAGAGAGAATGTTATTTTTCATTCCCCAAAAATTTTTGGAGTTTCTGCAGAAATAGGGAATGAGATCTTCTCTTTCATCTCATTCCCCATTTTAGAGAATAGGATGGAGAAACTATTGGAGTGAAAAATGGCTTCATATTCTCTAAAATAGAGAAAAACTGTAAAATGGGGAAGCTGTTGGAGATGCTCTCATATTCTTATTTTCTTTTTCCCCAAATGAAATGAATCACTGTTTGTTTTTTGGGTACGCATGTACACAAGCGAAATAGTACGTAATCAGAAAATTATTTGTATATCAAAATAATGGAAGAACAATTTTAATACTAAAGTATAACATGTACAATTGCATAAAAAACGATCGTACAAACATATAATTAGATGTGCACAAAAGAACTTTGTTTATACATTGCATTAATATATTAAAATTTCAATGATCGAAACTTGTATAAATAATTGAATATATCTGTAAAACATATATGATATCATTTATACATATGTGTCACATATGTATATATTTATCATTTACTTTATCTATTAAGTTTCATACACATATTTAATTCAATTTGTACATATCTAAAATTTTGATGGAAAGTGGGATTTGACTCATTTGCACGTGTTTTCTATTAGAGATTGATCTCATATATACTATTGCATACATTGGTAACATATCTGTGATCACATTTGTATATATCACATATTATTTGTGCAAATCCCTTATTTTCTTTGTACATTGAGTTTGTACATATCTTATATCTAATTTAAACATATCTTTAGTTTTTGGGAGACATAAGATTTAATATGTTCACATTTATTTTATGCTATGAATGATAGTATTAGAATATTATAAACATAAGGGTAGAGTACACATTAAACTTAAATAGTGTTAAGTCATTTAGTTTAACAATGTCAAGCTAACATGTTTTTATTGGGTGACGATGTTGACTTGTGGGACCAAACAATTTTTGCCACCAAAAGAACATAAAATTGCAATCTGCCCATACAAACCTTCACCTAATTGAGATAAGCATGAGTTTGGTAAACTTGAAATCTACCCAAACCTTCCTTACTAGTTGAGTTAGGTTGGATAAAATTGATCATGGTTCATAGGTTTGTTTCATATTTTGAAAAACCATCAGTTTTTGGATTGATTCTGAATTCATATGAAGCCAATTTAAGGTATAATCGAACTCAAGGAATATGTATAAATATATAATAAAAAATATGATATTAATAAATTGTCTATATATCTATTTATTGAAATGAAAAACTATAAGGGTGCTACATGGTACTATTTAATTTTATTGACTAAGATTCTCTAATTTAGAAGTTTGTATGGTCTTGAGAAAATAAAAAAAAATGTATTACTATTAGTTATTAATGTTATGTTGATATGATGCAAGTCTTCTTATATCTAATTAGAAGATATTTGGTTTATTGATACAATTTCATAAATTAATGTGTTGGTGTTTGCCTTTATTAGTTTCAAAATAACTTAAAACATTGTATTGGATATCAATCCTCTCCTTTGAGTGCCCCGTGATGTCATGACTGATACATGTTTCATGGTTTAGCTAGACTAAAGGAACGAGCATTGGTTGGCACAGTGATGATAACATGTCCTATTATACCTCAAACCAAGTAATAAATCTATTATTAAATTGGTTGTGGATGCAATTTTATTGGATTACAAAATTGTTAATTATTACATGTATATGATAGGAACTGTAAAACTTAAGAACCAGAATTGGGAAAATCATATTCATGATTTTGGTTTTATTTGGTTCTCAATTTTCGAGTTTGGTAGAATTTCTTTGAAACCAATATTATTTTGGATTAGTTCGATTCCATTAGAAAATGGAACAAACCTGGCCTATGCTCACCCTTATCACCTAATGCCTCCTTCTATCTCCATCTTCATTTTTTTCCTCACCTATAGATGTCTAACAGGAGGAAGCATTGTTTATTCGACTTGAAGGAAACACTCGTCCTTGATCCTTTAGATCACTCGCTAGATCCTCTCCAATGAAGGCTTCTGCTTCTCTGTTCCCATCGGCACCTCCTCCAACCAAACTCAATGTCCTTGATCTTTAGCTTTATCGTTCTTAAAGACAGACCAACCCTCTACCCATACGTTCACACCTTCTCCGTCCGCAAAACCACCACCACTGCCCTGATACTTGCCCTATTTCGCTGGCTGTTTTCTATTCCATACTTTAGTATACCAAGAAAGAGACATGTAAAATAGGTGAAACTGGGGAGGGAGGGGGAGGTGGAATAAGTTAACAAATCTCCGGTCCTACTAATAGTCGAGAGGAATCGACTCCCTATAAGGCATTAAGCTTCTTTCGTAAACACTAGTTATTTTGCCCATACGATGTATGAGTTTATTTTTTTATAAACTTTAATTGTATGTATAGTTTCCTAGTTATTTTATAATAATAATAATAATAATAATAATAATAATAATATATAAGAGATTGAAAATAAATTTATATTTCATAAATTTACTAAAAGTTAGCTATTTTAAATTTTTTATAAAGAGATGAATGCAACAATTAAAGATTAATGATCTGTTTAAAATCTAAAAGTGAGTTTGATCTTCATTATTTTTCTTTCTTACGTTTCTTGAAAACTAAATAAAGAATAAAATATCAATCCATAATCATCAAACTTGGAGAAATACAAATTTCAATTAATTCTTCTAACTTACAGAGAAAATAAATATGTACGGTTGAGATGATATTTTTTATTTTTTATTTATATATTAATAATTATTTAATAGAAAAATTACTTAAATTAGTTGTTAGTAGACAAAGAGAATTAAAAGGAAAATAAAAATTGAAAAAAATTTAATAATTTTCTTAGCTAAACAAAAGAGAAAATAGTAGTGTAGTAAAATTTTAAAAAATATAACACAATTGATTGCATCTAACCATATCTCAAAAAAATTTATAAAATAACTGAAACTATTATATAGAAAAAAGTATAAATCCATCATCACTAATGCAAAAAGAATAGAAGCATTAGATAGTTTGAGGAGTTTTCAATTCAAAAAATAAAATAAGAGAAACAAAAAATTGAAATAATTGTGGATAGAATTAGAATTACCTAAATTTATATATTGAAAGCTAAACCATTTTGCCATCATATGGGCTTAAAAGTTTTTTGTTCCTTCCTCCAGTTGATAAGGTTGAGCTAATTTATACTAATTATTTTTCTTTAGTTAGTATATAATTAGTTTCAGTTTAAAGAGTTGAATTGCAGATTCAATATATAAATTTGGCATAATTAGTGGATCAAAATTATTGTCTAATAAATGTTAGTAACTGAAATATTAAATAAAATAATAAATAATTGTAATAGCATTATTATCATAATACTATAATTGGTGACAATAACTCTACAAAAAAAAACCCCCCGTTAAAAGTCCAATTATATCAATCATTAAATTGATAAGCCATATAAGTAAATAATTAACTATAAATCCATTGGTGTGCTTTAATATGTAGAATTATGTTTAAGATGGATAGAAAAAAAAATAAACACAAAATTATAACTTAACAAAGATTTATGAGGATGTCAACGCAATAAAAATTTAAATAATATGGTATAATTAGAGGATCCCTAAAATATTTTAGTATTGAAGAGTGAGTCGAAAAACTTTAAAAAGATCAAAGATGCACTATAATAAATGATTTCAACCCGTTGTCTATATTTCTCCTTTGTATATATAATATAGATATGCTGAACAAGTTGTTCTTTTCTGCGCAGGGCTGAAATGGACGATAACCCATAGTGATTTGGGCTTTAAATGGCAGGTCTGAAATGGATGATAACCCATAGTGATTTGGGCTTTAAATGGCAGGTCTGAAATGGATGATAACCCATAGTGATTTGGGCTTTAAATGGCAGGTCTGATTCGCTTCATTCTTCCAGAACCGCCAGGAAAAGGTTTTCAGAGCTCTGGTTCGCAAGGGCAAGGCAGGCAGAGGAAGCCATGACAGAAGGGAAGAGGAGGAGCAGGAAGCGAAATAGAGGAAGAAGAAATGGGCATAGCAATCCTGAGAACCCAGGAAAGCGGAAGCTCGAAGCGCACCGACTTGAATACGCCTCTGCGCCTTCTACCAAACGATCCAAGTCGACGACTGGTTTTCTCGACAAGGTCCTCCTTTTTTTTCTCCTTTGAACCTCTTGTATTCTTCAGTGTTTATCTACTCGGGTAATTGTTAATGGGTCGACAGTGACATTGCAGATGAGAGCGAGGTTGGCTGGTGGTCATTTTAGGATGATTAACGAAAAGCTCTACACCTGCACGTAACAATTCTCTCTTATTTTGGTTGCCCGTGTTCTTTCTTTCAACTTTGATAGTGACATTTGCTGCTTCCTTTTATTGGATTTCACCTGCTATTGGTAACTATTGTTTTGTTTTTTGGTTTTTGACGAGTGAAGGGATGAAAAGATTGTTTGTAATTGATCACCTTTTCTTTTTCTGCACTAGCTGCAACTTGCTTCTACTGGTTTGGGAAATTGGAGGTTGAAGTTAATTGGTTCCCCCATGCAGAAGTTGAATTTAAGAATGTTGAATTCCACTCAACGTAGCGAGCTTTTGTTGTGTCTTCTTGGTGTTTTGCCTGCCTAATCCAGATATGAAGGATTTTTTTTTTTTTTGTTTAAATTGTATCGATATGTAGGCCTTCTCTTGTTCCATAGTTTCTGAACTAAATCTGGTTGCTGCTGCAAGAATTTCTCTGCTTCTTATCCTTTCCCTTTTTTTTCTTTAAGAGGTGAAGAAGCACTGAAGTATTTTAATGAGGATCCATCTTTGTTTGATATGGTAAAGTCAAGAACACCTTATATAATTTGTGCTTTAGTCCAGTCCGCAGGACCTTCTCCGATTGAAATATGATTCTTTGAACAATCTGATTGGCAGTATCATTCAGGATACCAAGAACAAATGTCTCATTGGCCTGAGCAACCGGTCAGTAGCATTGTAGAATGGTTACAAGGCCGTAGCTCTTCTTTGACTGTGGCTGATTTTGGGTGTGGTGAGCTTTTAAAATATTGTTTTGTCCTTCTGTAGTATGTGAAATAAAGTGCCTGACAATGTCTTTTCTTATTCATATACAGTCAACTAATGAGAAAATTTCATCCTTTCGTATTTGTTCATCTTATATTGCTTCATTCCATCAATATTATTCTTCTTAATCCTGTATCAGGTGATGCACGCCTTGCAAAAAGCGTGAAGAATAAAGTTCTCTCTCTTGATCTTGTTTCGAAAGATCCCTCTGTAATTGGATGTGATATGTCAAATGTGGGTAATTCCAATAATGTTAGCTACCCAAGAAAATGTTAATTCACTTTTACCTGTTTCTCTGTACTTCTTTCTGGTGGAACATAAGCATTTATTTGTTCACTTTCAATAAATATGACATCACTCTTGTGGCCATTGTGTAATCTTTGCTTGTTCATGGCAGACACCTCTTGGTTCTTTATCTGTGGATGTGGCAGTGTTCTGCCTTTCATTGATGGGGACTAATTTCCCAAGTTACCTTCAGGAAGCCGACAGAGTTCTCAAACCAGGGTTAGAGGAGTTTATCTATTGCCTGCGCTGAGCTTCAGTATGGCCTGTAATTGTTTATTTATTTCCTCTGTGCTCTACAGTGGTTGGCTCTTGATAGCGGAGGTGAAAAGTAGATTTGATCCAAACAATGGAGGGGCAGATCCAAACAAGTTCTCAAACGCAGTTTGTGATCTAGGATTTTCTTTGGAGTCAAAGGTGCACCGCCCTATTCCCCCTCTCTTGGAGCTCTGTCCATTTGCCTGTTATTGCACCTAGCTGATGTTCCTTGTTTGCAGGACTTCTCAAATAAAATGTTTATTCTGCTATACTTCAGGAAAAAGGTTTGATGCTGGTTTATGAAGTTCATGTCCTCTGTTTGTCTTCTTTGTACCTTTCATATTAGCCCTACTCATTTGTTTTTTTTTTCTCCCCGTCTTCAGGAGAAGCATAAAAGCAGAGGGAAGGAAATAACATGGCCAGAATTAAAACCATGTTTGTACAAGCGTCGATGACATAGGAGGAGATGCACGAATCATGCCATTTTTGCCGTCATCATGTGTCAGACATGTATGTAGTGACTGCATTCATGCTCATGTTATTTATATAAGCAATGAGTTCACTGCAATCAAAGAGTTTCGTGTAGCCCATGTTAGTGTTTGAGTTCTTTGAATCACGTTGGCAATGCTCTTCGTGAATGCCTTAGGCTGTGGTTTTGCTTGGTTGCTCATTTTTTCAGTCCCTTGTCTTCTCAAAGGACCGTGATATTCGCACTGCAGAGTGCAGATTACATGACACCCTAGGCCGATGAATCAACGCAGGTTCTTGGGCAGTAACCATTTGATCTGTTGTGGCTGCCACTCTTTTTCCTGGTGGCGATCACCAGTAGAGCAGTTTCCTGTTCTCAGAGCTCTCACATCCAAGGGCACTCTCCTGGAATTGGAAAGACATTTGGAGGAGGCTAAGAAATATGGTATTCCAGCTCAGTGGATTTTATGCCTGGATTTTATAGTGGTGGATGTTTGTGTCTTCCAATCATGGGCAGTGGCTTTGCATGTAATTTAAGCAGCAGCACTTTGGCCTAATAATCGCATTTACAGAATTGCATAGTTTCAATTTTACATACTCTTCAAATGGAATGTTAATATTATGTTCACCAAATAATTACTTAAATATTGTTATATGAATTTGTTTCATATCAGGCCTAAAAAACTAATAGAAAATACTTAATATTTTTTTATCAAAAAGAATGTACAGAAACAAACACACACACACACACACACACACACACACACACATATATATATATATATATTATATGCATGCATGACGCCACTGCTAAAAATAATTCAGCCTAAGAAAATTTCTGAGTTCTGCGACTGCTAAAAGAAATAAAACACTCAATTTGTCTTATTTTTTTTTTTTTGAAACATTTGATTTTTTCAAATAATTTGAATTAAATTTATTTATATTATTTTTTTATTACAAAACATTTGAAAAAAGATTTTTATTATTTATATATAAAATTTTTTCATTTATATATTAAAATATTAAAAATAAAAAATTATATATTAATTATTGAATAATGAATTTTGTAAAGAACTTATGACGGGGAGTAACATTAATTATGTCTATTAAATTGAATTGAATCGATTAAAGAAGTCAAATAAGAAAAACTGAGACAAGAGCAATTAATAGTCAAGTTCTTACCGAGTTCATCCTCCCACCAACGGAACCTTTAAAGTTAATAAAAATTCTAGAGAAATATATGTTAGAACTAGACATGTAATAAAAATGAAA
This sequence comes from Aquilaria yunnanensis, assembly GCA_039654915.1. NCBI lineage: Eukaryota > Viridiplantae > Streptophyta > Magnoliopsida > Malvales > Thymelaeaceae > Aquilaria > Aquilaria yunnanensis. The sequence continues at coordinate 18,534,935 of CM077593.1, forward strand.
AAATGTAACATAAATTCAGGTGTAAGATAATCTTAATCCTGGGTAAATATATAATTAGAATTAGACAAATGCATCTTGGAAATAAAACAAAACAAAATAAATGTATACCAAATCTATCAAAAATAGCTTCATTTTAATCAGATGCATATGAGAATTCATCTTAAATCTAAACAAATTACTATGTATAAATGTTAATATAATGATACTAAGTTAAAATGACGTACGTCTAGTTGATAATAGATGGCCCCATTATTTAAACGGATGGGAAAAGAGTGACACAAGGGGCATGCAAGACAAGGTAAAAAAAAAAGTATAAATAAATAAAACATAAAAAGTGATATGTATGGGCAGCAGATGGGAATCGGGAAACATGTCGACACGTTGTCTTTTTTTTTTTTTTTTTTCTTTTAAAGGAATGTCAACACGGTGAAGAAAAAAGAAACTTCCCCCTAGATATGAATATATGATCCTCCTTAAATCGATGTACTTTAAATGCAAACGAGTTGGGTCTAAAGTTTAAAAATTTATCAGTTATTTATTTCAAAAAATTTGAAGTAGCAAATATTTCTCATTCTATATACCATAAATTATTTACCTAAGTTTGTAAAGATATTTTGGTGAACAAAAAAAAAAAAAGGGTCTGAAGTGCATGATTGATTGCTGTTGTTTTAAGCACTTACCTCCACGTGGAGAAATGTGAGGAGATCAGTTTTCCTTTCTCATAGTTTTAATTTCAATACGCTCATTGTTTGACTGATTGATTAATTAGTTGAATTATTATAATGTAGGAACTTGCATTTCCATAAGGTCTGAAACCTTTTTCTTATCTTAATGTTAATATTAGAGTTGGACTATAGCAAATCCTATGCCCTGAATGAATAATTCTGAGATTTCTTCTTCTAAGTTACTGTTCAAAATATCTCCTTCATTAACAAGATTTTAAATTGTAATCAAAATATACTGAACTCAAACTGATGATTGTAATATTTTAATTGTTAGTTACCATTTTCATCCATTAAATTAGCGTGGACCTCATAAAGTTTGATGAGACTTATATCATTTCAATAAGAACGGTGACAGGTAATAACAATTTATTACCTAGCTATAATGGTGACAGGCTAATTATCACCCAATTATATTATAATTTCTCTTCATTTTAGATGATATATTTGTTTGGATATAGAGATTAAGATGTGTTTAATTTAAATTAATTTTTTATTTTTACCTAAAAGTTAAAATTAGAAAAGCTTCTTTTAAAATTTTGTATAATAAAAATTTAGATTAGTATTAGAAAGATAAAAATACTCTTTTCAACTATACATAGTTATTACTTTTGTGCACAAAAAGTTTAATGTAGGTGAGTACGATAAATTAATGTTAAAAAACTGGAAAAAGAAATTAAAGAAATCGTCGTGATGATTACTCTGGCTATCATCTTTCCTCTGCTCACCGCGTTGCTAACAGTTTGATTAGACGTTCAACGATTTTGCAAACTCTGCCCTTCGCTTTTTTCTTTTTTGAGGAATAAGTACAATTACACACCCCCAATTCCAATGAAAAAGCATTCACATGCTTGCAGTTTCAATGAGTTTTAGTGCAAGGTGGTTTAGAAAATAATTTTTATTTGGTAATCAGAAAATAAAAAAATGATTTTACATTTTATAAGACACTTATTTTGTAATAACCTCATTGTGTATTTGGAAATGTCATCATCTATGTAAAGAGGTGGGTTATTTAAAAGTGGCTTTGTCTATTCTCCTACTTTTTTATAGTTGATATAAACAAAACTCTCTCATTATTGTTTCAATCTAATCAACTAAACATTCATATAGGATGCAAGAATAAACAAATTGATTCTTGTATTCGTGTATATATATGTATGTGTATGTATGTGCAGACAACGAATTCACATAATATAAAGTCTTTTTGTGTAAGTTGTCAATTGTAGGTGCAACCTTATTTCTTATTTTAAGATAATTTTTAATGTAAAATCTAATATGCTTATTGCAAAAAAATATCGCTTTTAACTTTTGAGAACATGATTTAACAAAAAATAAGTCTATCAGCAGGATGAGAGTTGGCATTTTGAAACTATAGAATATAAATGTATCTTATATGGAATCTTGGGGAGGTGACCTTGTGTTTCCTAACATAACTGTAGAAGCCAAGAGTAACGATAAATGAACATGAAAGAAATCTAAAAATATGATTTAAGCAATCGAAGTGTCCGCCAAACGTTCCATTCTTAAGCTTGGGAAGCAAGTAGGAGTTGGGATTAATTACCGCTCACGCCACTGAAAAGGGATCCGAAGCTGCCACGTGGTCGAACTGTGGTAAGAAAACTTAGTCCGTACCCGAACCGGAGCCTCGGGTACTGGTCCAGTCAACCTCTGGGTCCCACAGGAAACTGCCTGGTTCATTCACCGAACCTGGTCTCCGAACCTCGCGTCGAGTCTCCTGAGCGACATTTCCCGCTCTGCCCAGTTCACTTAACTTAGCCCTGTGTGGAAGGGGCAAGCTTAAAAGCTCGTCCCTGTCTCTCTCTGTCAGCTCTCTGCTCGAGTTCATCCATGGCAAGGTGAGGTTGAACTTTGAAGAGTTCTGGAAGAAATTTTCGTGGGTTGTGATCGAATGGGTTTGAATTTCTTGCAAAGATTTTACCTTTTCTCTTCGCCTTCAGTTCATTGTACTACCCAAATTAGTGGGAGTTCATAACTTGGGTTTTGAATTGATTTTTGGTGGAAATCTTCCGATTAATGATTTTGATTAATCAATATAATCCGGTGTTGATGGGAGAATGTAGTTGGGGGTTTGAAATTTCTGAGGCTTTCCGTACACTGAGAGAGACATTGGGGTTCAGAGGCCCTGAGATGTGTTTTTTCGGGGGATGTTAGCTGGATACAAAGAACAATGAAGAAAGGGACTTCAGTTTGTTTTAAAGATTAGAATTTCTTGCCAGACCTTGATCAAATGCATATAATTTGCTACTACAGAACGTAAAGAGGGTTTTCTAGGGGTTTTATTTGGTTTCCCTTTTTCGAGTTCGATTGAGCTAGAAAAATGTGGCGATTTTCTAATACTTCCTTGGCTCAATCCGCTTCTGCAAGCAATTTGATAAGTCTGCCGTTTTGTTTAGTCTTGAATAGCTGAGTGAAAGCTAATGCGTTGTTGAATGTAGGAGCTGGCTGATTGATGGTAGAGCTATCGCCAGAAAAGTTAAGAATGCGTCTACTTCTTCTGCTCTCCAAATCAAGGACTATGGATCAAACCGTGAATGTCCCAAATGCCATTGTCGTATTGACAACAGTGATGTAAGTTGGAGTTCCACATTTCATCTTATGCAATTGTTTTGCAGGTTACACTTCTTAACTCATTGCCAGTTACTTTATCATCTCCTCTAGTTTGAAGTATTTGATGTTTGTTTTGTGACTGGACTTGACTGAAAACTAGCTATGTATATCTTGGGTGGCTGGCCTTGCTTGCACCACTGACCTTTTTCATGAAACACAATCTGTATGATCTATGTATGCTTTTCCTCTGGGTTTTAGCTATATTTGGGGTCTGAGCATTGAGGATTGACCCTTGGGTAACATAGGTACTTTTTGGTGAATGAGGATACAGCACATGACTCGCACCAATTGATTCATGAGAATCTACGTGGCATTTCTTCCTTGTTTACTGTCACTGTGTGCTCCAACAATAGTGGCATAGAGGCGGAATCAGTGGAAGGAAATGACATGATAATATTTCTAAAGTTCAAGTCTTTGAATTCATAGGAGTAGCTGTAGATGTTGGATTTCTTCTTTCTTCAACTTGGAATTTGACTTTTGTCACAAGTGTCTAGTTGATTTATGCTATACATATTCACGCAATGATGTTGATACTGTTTGCCTTGGGTGCACTTCTGGTGCAGGTCTTATCTGAATGGCCTGGACTTCCAGCAGGTGTGAAGTTTGAGCCCTCTGATACAGAGCTTGTTGAACATTTAGCTGCTAAGTGTGGTGTTGGGAACATAAAGCCTCACATGTTCATTGATGAATTCATCCCTACACTTCATGACGATAAAGGGATATGTTGCACACATCCAGAAAAGTTACCAGGTAACCATGTTTTGTGCAAGGTCATAATTACGATCTATTTTGTCAGTTAATGTTGGAACCCAATTCTAAGGCTGCCTACAAGAACAGCTCATTATTCATGTCTAATTTGTCTGAGAGGACTAAGCTGTTACTTTTGCTATCGTCATAATGCACTTAATTCATTGGTCAAGTACGCTTTTGGTGCTTTGTAATTGTTTTGCAAATATGGCATTAATTTTTTAGTTTTGTTAAGGCAGATGGGGTGAATGAAGCTTTTTACATTATTCTGCTTAAGGTCCATTTTTTCTGAAATTCCTGCAGGTGCCCAGAAAGATGGCACTAGTATCCATTTCTTTCACAGGACTTATAATGCTTATGCTACTGGTCAAAGGAAGCGCCGAAAGATACATGGCCAATCTAGTTTGGATGAGGAGCATGTGCGTTGGCACAAGACTGGCAAGACCAAACCTGTCATGGATAATGGAGTTTGTATGGGCTGGAAGAAAATCATGGTTCTTTATAAAACTATAAAGAAAGGGGTCAAGCCTGAAAAAACTAACTGGGTAATGTATCAGTACCATCTAGGGTCTGATGAAGAAGAAAAGGATGGAGATTACGTGGTTTCTAAAATTTACCACCAACAGGGAAAGCACACAGATCAAAATGCTAATAGTCCAAAGGAAGAACCAGAAGGTGGACTTCAAACTAGTCCAAGGACCCCAGCCCCATGTTTGCCAAATCCACCTCGTCCAGGAATGTCACTGACATTTAATGATGTTCCTGAGGATACTTTAACTCAACCACCGGCGAAGGTAAGTCGTTATGACATTTCACACACAGATTTTGAAATAATCGTTGGTTTGGGTTTATGAGATACTCTATTGAACTTTATTGAATTTGTTCTTGTTGGAACTGTTTCTTTGGTTAGGTATCAAGGTTTGATGCAGCGGCATCACACCATGCTCCAGCTACACGCCTAGCTGACGACAATGAAAATGAACAGTGGTTGGCAGGGGAGTCTCAAGCTTTTGAAGATCAGGATTTGAATTGCATGGATGATTACTTGCTTTGTGCGGAGAATTTTGATTCTGCTGCTTTTGTAAACAATGTTGGAGCAAATCAGGCTTCATCTGCTGAGCCTACTTGCAGCATAAATCAGGTGGCAAAAGATACCAATGCATCTTCTGGAATTGCTGAGTTAGAGAGCTTGGAGCTTGATACTCCACCAGACTTTTCCCTTACTGTAAGCTTCATCACTCCCATGAGCAATATATACTTTGTGAAGTTTGCACCCTTTCTGCACTGATTGCATCACTAAATTCTTACATGTTTCTCTGCAGGATTTACAATTTGGCTCCCAGGACAGCTTTCTTACCTGGCTAGATCATCTTTGAAGAAGTGTCATGAAGCTGTAATATCTCAGCAAAGACTGTGCTATTTCCTTTGGCAGTTGAGAGATGACATCAATGCGTTCAGGAGTTTAGGTTGTGCCTTCGTCAGTCTGTCAAATTTTTGCAACTCTGCGAAGCTTTTGAGTCAGAAAAGGCCATGCAGTTTGTTCTGCGCTCCACTTTGGTCATAGGAGCAGCGGTGACACTGATGCTGGTGCTGTTCTCAGTTTCAGCTTGTCTGTTCAATAATTCTGTCTAGTGTTGATCAACTGTTGTGTAGTTGTAGAGCCTTCAATAGAAGCTCATCAGTAACTGAAAATATCAAGAGCTTGTGATTGAGATGTGGGCGTTGCTTCAGCTTGGTCTTCTTTGTTGGTTAAACAAAAACCTAAGGTCGGTTGAAGCAACTTGTACATCTTTGGCAGTCACATTTGCGTCAGCCATAAGCATTGGCTCTTTCGTTATTTGTATTATATTGTACCTGAACTTGAAAATATGAACTAACTATTTGTACTCTTAGCTTCCTGCTGGATTTGCACTCTTTTTAACTCATTGTAATGTACCAATGCTGGTGCATTACGGGGTAAATACTTACTTGGGTCCCCAATCTTTAGTTTTTGTTCCACTTTTGTGTCTGACCTCCATTCTGTTCCACTCTCATCCCCAACTTGATTAAATTGTTCGAATTTCATCCTTTTTTCCAAAATAGTATCACACTTCTAATGTTGTTAGTCAAGTCTAAATATCCTTATTGAAAACTAAAGCGCCAATGAGAGGACTTGGTTTATGTTTGATTACATCTGAACTGCTATAAACTTACCAGCATCTCTTCTTTCCTTCCTCCTCCGATATGAGTTGAGATTCTCAGAGTTAAGAGTAGAGTATGAGTCAAATGTCAGGAAACCTCATTTTCTAGAGTCACTCTCGTCATTTATTCAATGCTTTGGAGGAAGTAGACAAGGCAATGATAATTGCTAACAAAACAAACTTGCATGGAAAGAAAACATATGCTCCTAGTTTTCAAGCGGCTTCTAAAAGAGGTAGTGCACCTAGCTAATCTAAGAAAAAGGTAAATAATTTTTATGGGTTGCTTCTGTCGCCTCTTTCACTGTCAAAGTGCATATGGTACCAGTTCATATTTCAATTATATATTGTAGTCGTTTATTCTTCTAAATGAGATTGATTTGAAGGGAACCAACTGTGCCAACTTGCATATATAGAAGATTTATATATGGATTTGAGGCATATCCTGTCTAGATAAATTTTTTAAATGATCTAGATACCTCTTAATTAGGAAATACACTCCAACTGGTATTGGGACAATACAAGGTGTTACGAAAATGGCCCTGTAAACCATGATCTTTATTACAAGCAAAACCAGAGACCACTTTCTTCTAATATAGTGACCTACAGGTCCAATTGTTTTCTCCTTGCTAGGAGAGACACTAGGGGTTTTTTTTTTTTAACCAAAATCATGAGTTCTGAGCTTTTTGATGATGATGAGCTTTATCAGCACAATGACAGTGATGACATCTCTCAACCTTGCATCTTTAGGAACTCTCAAATAGTCTATTGTAATGGCAGGGGCAAGAACATTCTCAATTGGCACTACCATCAATGAATTAGATAGATTGTTCCCAATTAGTCAGATAGGTCACAAAAGCAGCTAGAATGAAGGGTAGGGGAAGAGTAAGCAAACGATCAAAACATGGGCTTTGTTGTTTTTTTTTTTTTTATATTAAATTATGTAGAAGAGAGACGTATCCCTTTTGGTAACTTAATGCATATATAATTGAAGTGTATTAACCAAAAGAGGAGTTAGATGTAGATGCAGATGCTTTTATATATCCTCCTTTCACACTTTAGAGGGAGTTAGTCGTCATGGAACAAGCATAATATATTTCCATTCGTGGACCTGGAAAGGGGTTGGGACTGCCGCTCTATTGAAAGCCATGAAACAAGTCTATTTATTTCTTTAACTCAAATAACTAAGAGGAGAAGGCAGCAGCTAATATATGCTTTTTGTTGAGTTGCTCTGCAAAAGGTCCATTAACGTATCTTCAATGCCCATGTCTCCCACTCTTTAGTTCAGGCCTCCCATTCAATTTGATCTCTCTTTTTGCACTAAAGAAAGATCAAAGGTTTGTTCTTTTATCAGTTTTATATTTTTTTTTATTAATTTTTATTTATTTTTATCAGGTGTAATTCTTTTATGAATATCATATGTTCTTTTATCAGTTTTTATTTTTTTTCTATTCATATATTAAATTTTTATTTTTCAAAAAAAACTCTATTTGAATTTTTTCTTTTTTACATATATAAATTAACATAAAATATGCTATCACATAAATGAATTTATTCTGTTTCATTCATTCTTATTTTATATTTTGGATAAACTAGTTATTTATTTTTTTAGTTGTAGTTGTTTGTTCTTTTGTTATTAGTTGTTTATTTTTTTTTTAAAGCTATTTTATTAGTATTTATTTATTATTTTAGCTCAATTTGTTGTTCTTTTATAAGTCCTTACTTATTTTTTACAGATAAACTATTTACTTTTCTTCTTATTATTATTATTATATGTCTCTTTAAAGAATACCTGCTAATTTTTTTAGATAAATTCATTGTCCTTTCTGTTTATTCTTTTTTGAGGAATTAATTGTTCTTTTAATAGTAAGTGTTCATCTTTTGACTCAGAGAAAAAAAAAACAGAAGCACCAAAGCAAAAAAGTGGGGGAAAAAAAGGAAGAAGCTAAAACGTGAAAAACTAAAAAAGAGAAAGAAAGAAAGAATCGAAAGACGGACAAAAGACGAGACTTGGAAGGCTGCTTGAAGTCTTGAACTCGTGCCTTGCCCTATTTTAGCCACAAGCAACAAACACTCAATTAAATACAAAATGATTTTTTAAATGTGTGAGATATTGTAATTTAAATTAACTGTAAAGTGTGTCTAGCTTACTCATGAACCAGGCGCACATGAGAATTTTCCAAAATAAAATGGTTGGATTTGATTTGTATGTTAGAATTAAGGAAAGATTATTTTTTTCCCCCTTCTTTTACAGGGTGACGGTAAGTGTTTTACACTTTGCAAAAAGCTAATATAATTGTCTCATAAAACACAGAATAGAAAAATATTGTTTATTTGTTGGTTAAATCAGCTGTTGATTGCAACACTAACTTTTTTGTTTGAAATTTTTCATGTCCCTAATTTGAGATGATTCTTTTAAACTGTCGGTATCTATCAATTACTATACATATAAACATGAGTTTTTTGATACGGTTGCGACTGAGTTTATTTGCTATAAAATGTCACTAAGGAACTCTTAATCTAATACTACACAATAATACTTTTGTTTCTTCTGGTTGTTAACCATGAATATTATTTAAATACAATTGTAAGTGAGAAAGCATCTAGAACTAGAAGTAGTATTGTTCCTTCATTCGCATACCTAAATGCTAAATGTGTCGCCCAATTCCCATAAAATCATTGTGTATCGATGAAACCTTGTAATCGACAGACTTTCAATGGAAAACTTATTGTAAAGGGTCAATAAAATCTAAAATTGAAGGAAAATATTTACATACCAAAAGTTGCACATTAAAGCTGCATTTTTTTAGTGTACTTAAAATCGTTATAAGAGAGTTGACCTTAGAGCAATCTGTACATTGGTGTTTCACAACTAAGTCCTAAAACTCATCAAACCATCTTTATTCAAATCCGGAAATATTAGCCTCATTTTTAATTCTTATATTCCCTCTACTTAGTCCTCAGAATAACTTGTCGTTTCTCTAGTCTTCGTGGTATAAAAGGCTTATTTATATATTTTTATTATTTTTTTTGTAGTCTTCTTGGGGATTTGTTCGGAAGTTGTCAGAATTTCACCACTAAAGTACTTTAAATAACAACTTTATTGGGGACCCCTTAAGAGTGATTTGATATATTCTTCGAAGGTTCTTAATATTCAAATAGAACAGTTTTAATATTTTGGGCAAGGGAAAAGGATAAAAGATTTAGGACTTTTTATCCTATTTATAAAATAATTTTTCTAAATATACTTAAAAATATGTAAAAAAAAAAAACCCTTTGATGGGTGTCAGTGTATAATTGGACCTAGGAAGGTATTTGACCCCATTTATTTTTCAGAAACCAATCTATAATACACATCAGACAGAAGATTTAGTAAAGTTTTTATAAGAAAGTTTTGACACATTAAGGCAACCTCAGGTTCTTTTATTCATTTCCCAACACTTTATCTTCCAGTGGCTTGGTGACTTCTGCCTATCAAGAAAGCCCACCACTAGCCCATTGCCTTCAACTTAAAAAATACTTGAAGAAATTTGTAAGGTCAGAGTCAGCTATTGCCATGTGCAGAGAAGATAGAGATGCCTTCTAAAATCACTCCCCCAGCAACATCAACACCAGAAACAATTCCCACAACCACAAGAAAACCCCAAAGGAGAATCTGTCAGAAACAACTAAACAAATGGATCACAAAGACCAGAGGAATCCAATGATTTTCAATCATGGCCATTGGGTTGCTTTCAATGAAGACTAGCAGATTTTGAAGAACATCACTAGTTTTTCCTTGAGAAGAGGTTTCAGAAATTCACAGAAGAAAAAAAAAAACAGGAAAGTTGATCAGTGAGGTTACAGGTAAATAGCCAACAGGCAGAGTTGGTGAGGGCCACAAAAGCCTCATTACATGTTGAAAACTAGCAAAGCAAGTCTAGGTAAATGGATGCAAAACAAAGGAGAAATGGAGAGAATGTACAGCCGGCCTTACGGAACAAAGGAATTTCCTTCATTTATTTCTAAAAGGGAACTGGACCAGAAAAAGAATCTTATATTATGATCAATTGGAGAACCAAATGAAATGAGGTGAGCCAATACAAAAAGAGCTGTTACCAACACAGCAGTTTGAAGAGAACAATACACTAGTCAAAGGAAACAAAACTCCCATCAAATAAAAAAAATGTATAGGAAATCTCATTCTACCCCTATCAGCTCAGTCACTAGTTTCACTATATCATCAGTAAACGGCACGTACGCTTGTGAAACCCAGAAGAGGGTTCCACTCGAAACAAGTTCATCTCCTGGGGAATCAGAAATGCCTAATGTGTCAGCATTCAAAAACACCGAACACCGATGCAAGTAATCATACAGAGTTCCCTCTTCCTCGGTTGAGGCATTGAGTGTCTCCAAACATCTCCATACTCTTAGGTTTTGTTGGATAAAGGCATACCTGTATCAGATGCCACCAACCACAGACAATGAATCTCCAGGGGATGACTTCTATTGCTCCATAACGTGTGATTTCATGTCATTACAGAGTCTTCTCTCCGAGCTCAGTCAATCTCTCTTCTGCAATGCCCAGGCAATAGATATCTGTACATCTCGGCATTATTCAACAAGTATGCAGGAAGATGGACCGCAGAGTAAGAATGAGGAATCGGTCCCATCTTCCCAATGATATCCTTGAATGTGTATTCCTCCGGAAGCATATCAAATAGGTCTCTTCCTTTACATATCACATCTTGAATCCTTCTAGGATTCAAGAAATGAGGGAACCGGACACGATCATAGTGACTGTAAGCTTTCATCTTGAATACAAAGTCACTTATATAGCGAAAGCAAAAGCTGCAATGCCAACCTGCATCAGACAAGATAACATCTGACTGGCGATAGTGAGCATATCTGGTCTTCCCAGTCTTATACCTGTGGACTTGGGCCCTCCAACTTTGGTTGTCCACATGGTACTCAAAAGAGTACATGTAATTTCTAAGCTGAAGATGGAGCACTGGAGGAATATCATCGCACCACCTCAAGAGATTAATCGTATGAGCGCTTGGGATCTCATCAACATCAGACATTATCAACAAATCATCATCATCTATTCCTGCTATTCTGAGGAGTTGATCCAGAGCAATCCTCTGATATGCCTCTTCAACAAATGGGTTCTCACCTTTCCTGAATCTCCCACCAATATTTCCGTAAGTCAAACGAGACTCAATAAATTTAAATTGGTTCCTCTGGCTATCGAAAACCAATGGTTTTGGCAAACCAGTGAAAGTCGAGTTAGATTCAAGGAGCACAAACTGCGTTACATATGGATACAATTCATTCCACCGAATTGTGAGAAGATCTATCTCATTGCTAAACAACACTGCATCGAAAACTCGCCTGGGGGATTCACGAATTCTCCATCCATGGAGTTTGCAAAGAGTCTCCATAGAAACATTCTCATGATAATAATGAGGGATTTCATGGAAGGCCTTTGGAGGAGAGTCCCATATTGGTCTTAGGAAGTAGCTAATTTTCTGGCCGTGCAAGTACATGCCAAATATACCTAATGGAACAATCACCAACAGAAGAATACACACCTTCATATCAAACCCCCGTAACATGCATCGCAGTCTAGATATCACCAACGCTACCGGAGTTGCATGCTGTAAAAAGAACGACGCTTAGATAAGAAACCCAGATAAAGCAAGAACCAATCTTCATCCAAAATAAGGAAACCAGAAACCCCAAGACTTGAATCAGAACAACTACATGAAGCAAAAGTTGTTCCAAACTCAAAATTCAAGACTAGCTGGCCCAACTTTTTAAGGAAATTTTCTGGCTTATAGTATAATTTTTGAAATCCAGAAACCATTTCCACTTCCTTGTCCATCCTCAATGCTAGTTCAACAAAAACACATAACTAGTAGTTCCTAAAATTTCTAGGGCTCTAAAGCTAGATAAATTCCAGATATTGCATATAGACCAAATACAAGGGCACATATGCTCCAGGGAACATACGAAGCTTCCCCAGACAAATTAAGAACATGGAATCCATAATTGAAAGTCGATTGAAAAAAAATTATACAAAAATAAAAAGTAACTAAAAGAAAAGTGTTCAACGACATTAAACGTTAAAAAAAAAAAAAAAAGTTGAACATAAACCCCCAAACGACCGCATCAATCCAAAGTTCAAAACAAACTGAGATCAAGCAAACCCGAAAAGTAAGAGACTTGGAAGAAAAAGAAATACCTGGCCACAAACATCTTCACATATATCATCAGTCTTTTTCGAACTATAGTACTCATCAGTCATGATTAAAAACTCGCTCAATCTCAAAAACTGAGGGGAAAAAACGCCGCTATCAAACTCCAAAATTCAAATAAACAGAATGCTGATCCAGATCTCCTGGTTTTCACAGAATTTTGAGAGACCTTTTAAAACCCATATGAAAAGGAAAAAAAATCTCTCCCCACCCGCGACAGAGAAGAACCAGCGGCCAAATACCGTCGAGAAAATCTAGCCGAAGAAAGGACCCAACTTTAAAGTTGTGATCTTGGATGGCCTCTCGTCTCTGTAACGCCAATTATAGCCGTTTGGTGGGTTTTCGCTCTTTCACCAGATAGCTCTGCCTCTGTTCCAAAATTAAAGAACGAAATTTTATTAAAAAATAAAAACCCTTTCGTTTTCTCTTTCTCAAGGCCAGAACCAACCTTAACGCCTCAAAATTCCAGAGCCCAAAAAAAGAACACGGCACACGGAAAATCGACAAAAAAAGGTTGGACTTGCAGCTTCAAATTGAGAAAGTAGAAGTCCGCCTTCAGTACGCTCACCGATTATATAAAACACTGAATCTGGAACCCTTTCTGTCCGTCAGATTGACAGGGCTGTCGATCCGACGGTAGAAGGAGATATATTTTGCGGAGAATTTTGTGTGGTTGTTTGTGGAGGAATATACTTCAAAGTCAAGTGCTGATCTGTCGATGTAGGTCGTTGCAAATTCTGCAAGGCTGTTCGGTTTCTGTGCAACGGTATGGAAAATTTGCAAAAACCCCCCCGACGCTTTTCCCAAACTACACTTGTCCCCTCCTTTTTAGAAACCTAAAGTTTTTCCCCTCAAACTGTCACATTTGTCAGCTTGTCTGATATGTTAGTGGGTCAAATGCCCTAATTGACAAACAAAAATTTCAATTTGTGCAAATCAACCACAATGTTCATCCCATGCCACCTCTAATCCATTTTCCCTAAATGTATGATATATTTCTAATAATTTTTTCATTCATGAATAATTTATATATTTATAAATTTACTATTAATTTCTAACTCTATAGTATATTTCCATCTTTATAATGCAATTTTAGTATTAATTTACTTTTTAACATCTTATTCATTGTTTTAATTAATTTAAATGAAGAAGTGTCATTTTTTAGGAACAATATATTTTAATTAATTTGATATATCGGTTATCACTAATTTAATGAATTTTTTTATCTGAATACCTTCAATATAAACTAAACCATATGGTATAATGTCGATTTAGTTATATAGGTGGAAGCATGTGTGGTTTTAATTGGTAGATGGTGACAAATAAGGGAGTATAACATGAACTAATTAGCTTAATTAATGATACTGGTAATTAGAACAAATTTTTAAATAAAAAAACCTTGCTTTCATATATTTATCTTCCAATATGCGAATTTATTATTAGCTTTATTCAATGTTATTTCAATTAATCAATCAATAATTTCTCTCTCTCTCTCTTCTCCAGTAATTAATCTGTAGCTAATAAATTTGATTAGAAGACAACATAAAAGTAACACAAACCAAGAAATTTGTTCATACAATTTTTTCTCACACAAGAGACTAATGCACAAATTAATATGGTAATTTTAAAAGAAAAAGAAGATAAAATAACATGATCTAGTCATATATAAATAAAATAAAATAAACACATGATCTATAGCTAAAATATATTTCATCAGATCATGCTTTATATTATTTTATTTATATAAGACTAGATCGTGTTATTTTCTTTTTTTTTTTCTTTTAAAATTACCATATTGATTCGTGCATCAGTCTCTTGTATGGAAAAAATCGCATGAACAAATTTCTGGATTTGTGTTACTTTTATCTTATCTTCTAATCAAATTTATTAGCTACAAATTAGTTATAGGAGAATATATATATTATTGATTAATTAATTGGAATAACATTGAATAAAGCTAATAACAAATTCACATATTGGAAGATAAATATATGGAAGCAAGATTTTTTATTTTTTTCTTTAAAAATTTGTTCTAATTACCAGTATCACTAATTAAGCTAATTAGTTCACATTATACTTCCCTTATTTGTCACCATCTACCAATTAAAACCACACATGCTTCTACCCATATAACTAGCTCAACATTATGCCATATGGTTTAATTCATATTGAAGATATTCAGATAAAAAATTCATCAAATTAGTTAAAATATATTGTTCTTAAAAAATGACACTTCCCCATTTGAATTAATTAAAATAATGAATAAGATGTTAAAAAGTAAATTAATACTAAAATTGCTTTATAAAGATGGAAATATGTTATAGGTTTAGAAATTAATAGTAAATTTATAAATATATAAATTATTCATGAATGAAAAAATTATTAGAAATATATCATACATTTAGGGAAAATGGAGTGGAGGTGGCATGGGATGAATATTGTAGTTGATTTGCACAAATTGAAAATCTTGTTGGTCAATCAGAGCATTTGGCCTACTAACATATCAAACAAGTTGACAAATGTGACAGTTTGAGGGGGAAACTGTAGATTTTCTTAAATGGAGGGGTCAAGTGTAGATTAAGGCAAACATAGGGGGTTTTTGTAATTTCCCACAATAGTATTTGGGGTAAAATCCATAGGGGGTCACCTAGCTTATTTTCATGTCCTAAATGGGTACCTGAACTTTATACTGTCCTATCAAGGTACCTATCATCCTATTGCATGGCCCAATGGGTAAAATATATCATATATAATTAATTTGACTGTTGGATCAGATGGAAAATGTTGATGTGGCATAAAAAATATTAAAATAAATCATGAAATAACACTTTTAGCCCTTTTATCTTTTCTTGTCAGTAACTCTAAACCTTATAATTATAAATCTACTTTTCATCCTCCCATCTTTTCGTCCTTTCCCTCCTCCACCCTGCATCCTTACCTTTCCCTAGGCAAATCGAATCTACCCAAATCTCTCTCTTCTCCCACCACAAAAATCCTTAGCAGCCTAACAATCATTTGATCCTCCTGAACAATCAAATCCGCCTTTCCCTCCTCTCCTACACTATTTGCCCGTTTGTTGCGCCAATTTCATCCCTCAACTCAGTGACTTAGTGGTTCAACTCAAAGAGTTTTCCAAGCCAAAGCTAATCTCGAGGTGCTCTCACTTGACTGGTCATTCTCTGGTTCAAACTTGATTACTGGCAAAGGTCCATAAACAAATAATGGCACAATCGGCCTCGCTTCACCTTCACTTTCATTTTGGGCGTCTTGCCTTCATCCTCATTGTTGCACTCCACCATCGGGTAGCTCCACGCTTTGGCTCTATCTCGCGCTACCATTGTACCGCCCGCCAATCGTTAAGTAAGAATTAGAGATTGACGGCAACACTTCTCTACTACTGCTATGAATTTATCTCTCTCTCTTTTCTCTCAAGGTATGGAAAACACATCACGAGGATGATCAACTGTAGTTGGAGGTAATGAACTAGGAGGCCGTTGAAGATTGACAGCTGGAAGGTGGTTGGTGATGGCTAGAGGTAGTGAACTGGGAATGTGGTTGAAGATTGACGGCTGGAGGGTAGTTGATGGTTAATGGAGGTTGTGAAACTGGGAGAGCGATTGAAGATTGACGGCGGGAGGGCGGTTAGCGGAGGTAGCTTCTGGGTTAATGACAGTAAAAATTAGATGTTAGGGTTTTAGGGCTAAATCTGGTGAAAGAGAGTGAAATTGATCTTATTGGAAATTTAAGATTAGAATTAGTGACTGAAGAAGTTTAGTGACTAAAGTTGTTATTTTAAATTAATGTTAATATTATTTAATATTATGTCAGTATTTTCCATATAATCTAATGATAAAATTAACGGAAAGTACCTAAGTGAGATGCGCAATAAGAAGAAAGGTAGCTCGCTAGGATAATCTTAGGGTTAGGTGCCCAAATAGGATAGAAAAATAAGGTAGGTGATCCACTGTGAATTTTACCCATAGTATAAGCATTGTATTTAATGTTAGAAAAGTAGCAAAATTGCCATACAAAAGTTGGGTATGGCATGATTTGGCCACTAATCTTTTTCCAAGAGCGGAATTGTCATCAGTATTATCCAAAAATAATTGTGCCAATGCTTAATTAAGGTGTATAGAGATGCCATAGATAAATTTCATAGGTAGTTTCTAACTTCTAATAAGTGTTTCCTTATCTTCATTTTAGTACCCAACTTGATAGAAATCATCACTTTAGATGGAAGTTGTCAAATAAGTGCAAAAGTAATATACAGAATCTGATTTACACATAAAAAAACTAATAATTTACTATTTTTATTAATTATATAGAATTATTATATAATTTAACCTTTCTAGAAGCCTTTAAATTAGAATTTCATAAATTGATGTTGGACAATTATTATGAGTTAACAGAATGTTCCATCTGTAAAATGGACTAGTGGTAAAATTGCTCTCATTTGGCAACATTGATGGCAATTTCATGCTTGGAAAACATTACTTATTGTACAAGATCCAACTTTTGGATGGCAAGTTTGCTACTTCTCCCTATTTTATTTGTTAAGATAAAGCTCTTTCTTAGGGGTGGTTTCACGATTGATCCCAAGTCTTCTATTACTATTGCAAACCAATTTTCAACCTCTATTTTATTTGCATATTAGTGGCAAATATTTATAATTTATTGCATATTAATCCATACCTCTAGATAAGACTCAATTAGTATAAACCTAATTTACAGTGAAAAAAATATTAATAGTTTAAATAGCCTATTAATTGTAAAAAAATTACGGCACAATTTGAATTCATTAAAAGACATGAGTAATTGACTAGTTTGAAGTCGTTAATTCACATTTATTATCTAATATCAACTTTTTTAATTCTAATTTGCACTATTCGGTAATTGGCTTCGGTAAATTCAAATCGTATGATAGTTTTTAAACTTTTAATGAACCATTTAGAATACCTATTTTTTCCCCTTTATAAATTGATTTTTTTTTGTGCCTACCTAGGATTAGAAACCAATACACATAAATTATGAAAGTTTGAGACTAATTAGAAATAAAATGAAGATTGAGTACCGATTTGGAGTGGTAATTACAGATTGGGGACCAATAGAGCAATTAACCCCAAATCGCTCTTCCAATTTCCAAAGCCCTCTGCCGTTGTTGCTGCGGGCCTGTTTGTCACTGCACCGTTCGCATGCGTGCTGTTCCGACCGGGTCGATAAAGTTTTGATTTTGAGCAGCGTGCATGCCTCAAAAGCTTAAACCAATCTAGAGGAGAAGAAGAAGAAGGTACTTCTGTTTCGAGAACCAAAAAAATAGTACTAATAATAATTTCACTCTTGTTCAATGAAAAAAGCTGCCCACTTTTATTTGAGTTGAAATATTCTGGAGCAAAAAATAAAAATGGTCATGTACTCTTCATTCGATTTTAAGCTTTTCCAGAAGGGAATATGATTGAATGTTTTGACAAATAATGATGATCATGTTCTCCCTCATAATTTCTTGCAGCTTACAGTTACAGTAGCTTTAATTTATATACATATACTAGTATAAAATAAACAGAATGTATTGTTGAAGTGATTTGTTTATTTCAAACATTATAAACAACAATTTAATACTGAATTGACTAGTGAATTTAATATGTAATCAATTTAGTCAATTCAAAAACTTGAGTGTTGACCCGAAAAAGAAAATAATAATGGTCTACTTGGACTAAGACACAAACATTGATGGTTTTGTTTGTTATTTTTGCCTTATTATCATTGGAGCAACCAAAAATAAAAGAGAAAATTACTAAACTTCAAAGATTTAAGTGAACCTCCACTTGTATGCTTCTTGTTTCAAATACATACCATTATCTTTCTCAAAAGTTAACATAATTACATTTATCCCTCTTTAGAGCTAACTCCATTAATAACCACTTGAAAAAGGAAAAACTCATTTTATTCTTCTAGCCTTCTTTGCTCAATAACTTTACCCTTCAAACTTTTGCATCTTACAAGCTACCCCTAACTCATAACCCAAATTCTAAATCTTGAAGAAGAAAACAACAAAAACCATCACCATGTTGCATTGCAACAAATTTCATCAACTTAACTGTCTCATTTATGATCTATTAGCTCAAATTAACTGAGAAAATGTAACAGAAACAAAAAAAAAATGAAGAGAAAGATTTGGGGAAGTTTTCTTCATAAGAGAGAAAGATTGAAGAGAAAAGTCAAATGATTTCATTCAAGCAATTTGCAAAGCAAGAATGGGGAAGTTCGTTCGAGCTCTCTTAGACTTTTCGACCTTTGAGATGCATGCTTCATCTTTGGAGCCTAACCTTTGATATGCCCTCTTCATCTTTGACCATCTCAATTATCTACCATTTGATCTACCCACATGTGTTGAAGTCCAACATTGAGGTTTCATTGCCCCTAGCAACCAAATCAGTGTGCACCTAACTGATGAAGTAGGGGTTTGGAGAGAGAATAAAAAAATTTGCGCCATCTTCGAATGAAACTCAAATCTGGGTTAAAAAATATACATCGATCTCTCCAATTCTCATAATGTTCGTTTGATTCCCTGTCGGGCCTGGGCGTCCTTCTCATTTGTCTCATTGCTCAAGCCTTGGACCTTGGTTCCCTCAATGGATCTTTTTAAGCCAAATCTACCATTGTTGATATGGCCAGTAAAAGGGAGAAAGGGATTAGAGGAGACAATAGTGTGAAGAGTGATCAGCTGGTGTGGATGACGAAAGAGGAAGAGGCATGATAATGGGATCAGAGAGCCAATGAGTTTCATGAGTGAGTGAAAGAGAAAGAAAGAGAAAGAGAGAGAAGAACAAGATAAAGAAAAGAGAGTGTGGATAACAATGGTGAATCGAAGCAGGCGATGGTAAATGGCAGGGAGGTGGAGTTTATGAACTGCTGGTGTTGGTTGTGGGTAGCGATTTAGGGTTAATTAGTGTGAGATGAGTTTGATTTTAGGGATAAATCGAATTTGGGGATGCGGGAAGGGAAACGAGGTGTAAGGTTTGGGGACCAAAGTTATTGAATGAAGAAGGCTAGGAGGATAAAATGAATTTTTTTTTCTTAACAGTTATTAACGAAGTTAGTTATTGGAAAGGGATAAGTGTAGGTATAATAACATTTGATGGGGGTTAATATAGATATTTGAAACAAGGAGAACATAAATGTAGGTTTCATTAAACCTCAAAGGCGGGTCTAGGTAATTTTCCCGAAATAGAAATAATACTATTGAGTGAGATAGTAATTTAATTAAGAGAAAAACAAACAAACAAAAGATTTGCAAGCCATAATTGGTTTGGTGACCGATTCCAGCTAATTGGAGTTGCTCCACATGAAGATTTTTGGTAATCAAAATCTATTATAGTTTATTACAAGAATGGTGGTGAAAGTGAACTATCTTAAACCTATAGGTGAAAGGGTTTGCTCTACAAATTTTGGAGGATCTCAACTGTAATTAGCCCACTTTTGAGGCGCTTGGTTTGTATACAATGCACCAGTACTCCTCAAATCTTAAAGCTTCGCCTATGAGTGCCCTCTATGTTGCCATCATGCTGGCAAACACGTGGATTTTTATAAGAAAATTTAAGAGAAGATGATGGAAAGAGAGAAGAGATTATAATGTTTTTTTCTTAATCTTATTCACATGCTCTTTATTCGGTATTATAGAGATACGTGAATTTTTATAGATCATTATTTTGTAAAATACTATTTGTCTCGTAGAGAATTGAGATGAAATAGAGTAGTCTTTTGTTAATAAATTTGCATAAAAAGTTTTTGTACCCACGGTACCTATGTACTGTTAAAGTTTTATAGAATTCAGTACCAAGGATTTGGCAAATCAATTAAAATTACTTAATTACGCGTTCGGGAAAGATTAATGAAATCAAATTAAAATCTAAAACCAAAAGAAGAAGAAGAAGAAAAGTAGCGTGGCTCAATCTTCGAACGCCCAGGAATGTTTTCTAAGATAATCTTCCTCTTCTTCACGAGTGAAGTCGTTCTTGATCCCGAAGAGTTTGCGGATTTCTTGCCGCGTCTTCCCTCTGATCAAATCCGCGACTCTATCGCAAGCCAACTCCAGCAACTTGTCCACAGCCAGGAAGTGCGACGCCGTAATTATGTCATAGAGTCCATCCAAGTCCAGCTCCTTCCACTCCTCCATCGCCTTCCAATCATCCCCTCCGCCCGAACCCGGATTCGAAGCCTGTTTCCGGCAGAACTGGATCACTCTAGCCAGGGTGGCGCCATCGATGTTGTACAGGGGAATGACGCTGTCGGCGAAGTCTTCGATCATGTTCTTGATCGTTCCCGACTGCGCCGCCACGGCCTCCTCCAACTCGAACAACTGCCCGTCGCTGCTTCTCAATTTCAAAACCCTAGCCGTCGACATTGCTCGGGATTGAAGTTGTTGTGAGCAAGGGTTTCGAATTGGAGAGATATATCCAGGCTTTATATGTATATATAGTTGATTTCGAACTGCGCGTCTTATTAAGTCCTTTCGGAACTCGGTTTTCCGTTTCCTAATCAAACCAAGGCTTTGTCTTCAACCGTATGTGACCTGGGTTTGATTACTTCTCAGGCGCTCCAGCTCTTGCTAACTTTTTTGTTTTTCGTTTTTCTTCTTTCTTTTTCCTTTTTTCCTTCTCCTGCCTGTTCTTCCTCTTTTTTTTTTTTGTTTACGTTTTTTATACCCCTGCCAATTCCCCCCTCCCCCCCTTTTATTCATTTTCTCTTCCGGTGTTTTTTTTTTCTCATATTCAGTTTTCAATATTATTTTTCATTTACTACTTAAAAAAAGGTTTTAGTAACAGTTAATTGTTGCTAAATCATATGTAGCGATGACTAGTTATCATTAAAGTCATCACTAAGTAATGATGGCCAATCTTTGCAAAAATTACGGTCACTAATTTTCCAGTATGATGGTTAGTCATTGTTATTTTAGCAAAGGCCAGCTATCACTAATTTAGTGAAAACTAACCGTCATTAACGATATTAGTTCAAAATATTATGTAGGGGAGAATAAATATATATGCCATGAAATGCACAAGTAACCAACTAAAATGGAAAATGCCTAGTTATTATAATTGTCCCAAAGTTGTCATATTTGATATTCCATATGGATTTACCACTTAAAAGCTTACAAGATAAAAAAAAAATTGGTGATAATGAGTGACAGATAGTAGTGAGAAAAAAAAATTGACAAACATAACACTTGAAAGGATATCATGACCAAATTTCAACTAAGCAATGAAGCAGAGTAAGACAAATTGAAATATTATACTCTAACTTTCAACAAAATTGAACCTGGCAATTGACACACCCAAGCTAAATTGACAATACACCAGCAATTCACTCACCTAAACTAAATGAATCATCAGGCGACAAAACTAGGTAAAAATGACCGCAAAATTGAACCAAAATCAACAAAATAAGGAACATTTTTTTTTAAATAAACTAGCAAAACTGATAGCAAAAGTGACAATAAACTAACAATTCACTAGTCCAAGCTAAATGAACCTTCTACCAACAAAACCAGGCTAAACTGATAGCAAAATTGAACAAGAATCAACAAAACTAGGAACACTTTTAGTTACATATCTTCACTGCATTTCATATGTTAGAAAACAGTTATTTGGTTAAAGAAGTTGACTAGTTAGCATAAAATATGACTAACCAACGAAAGCACGTCAACACCAAATTTAGCTAAGATTTAGCAAATGCTAACCATTGCTAATTTTTATGATCTTAGTGAGAGTAAGTCGTTGCTAAAATTGCTAAATTAGTGAAGACATATTGTCACTAACTTTTAGTAAAAGACAGCCGTCGCTAAACTTTCACGAAATTTGTAGTACTATTTTTTGTCTATAATTAGCAATTGTTTTTAACTGCCACTAAATCACCTTTTTATATTAGTGATTTTTCATAACCTTTTTATTTTCATATTTCATTTCATTTTATAATTTTTTTTTTGTTTTTTCCATTTTTCTCTTTTCAATTTTTTCCAATTTTTCATCTTTTTTTTTTTATATTTAGCATAGTGTATTTTTATTTCCAATTTTATTCTTTTTTTTTTAGTTGTTAATTTTTTTCTTGGATTTATTTATTGTTTATATTTTTTTAATTTTTATAAGTTATTTTTTTCACTTTTTTTTTGTTTTGCAAATTGTCAACTAATAAAAGAACAAAGTGTTAGTTGACCTAAAATGACAAACAATTAGTATTAAAAGAATATATAGAAATTGAAAAAAAACATAAACAAAGAATATATATATGAACCCAAAAGAAAAGATTTGTGAAAAAACAGACAACAACGCATAAAAAAACATATAGAACTTAAAAAGAGCATAAACAAAATGACATATAAGAATTGAAAAAAGAACAAATTTATAACAGCAATGCATAAAGGAACATATTGGAGCTATAAAAGAACAAAAATAAAAAAAATATAAGAACTAAAAAAAGAACAAATAACAATGCATAAAAAACATACTCCCTCCATCCCATAATAGATGAAACGTTTCTTTGGATATGAAGATTAAGGTATTTGTGTAGTAAAAGTTTAAATAATGAATAGAAAAGAAAGATTCTTTTTTGGGTTTTGTACAGTGAGAGTTTAAATAAAGATTAAAAAAAGGATTCTTTATTAGATTTTGTACAGTGGAAGTTTAAATAAGGGTAGTAAGGTAAATTAAAAATTAAAAACTTTTTAAAATGGGAAACGTTTTATTCTTTTTTGGACATCAAAAAAAGGAATATATTACATTCTTTTTGGGATTGAGAGAATATAAGAATTGAAAAAGAACATAAGCAAAAGAACATGTGAACCAGTATTGTAAGGACAAATAAAATATTGGATATATTCTTTTTGAACAATGCATATATTTTTTTTACAGATAATGGTATGCTGGATAAATAGTAAGTAATTAGAATAAAAGAACACATATTGTTCAATGATGGAATAACGGGAAAGATGAAAATGGACCAGACATCAATGAGAACTAGAAATACAACCAGTAATATATAAAAGAACATATAGTATTTATGAACAAATAAATTCAATAAAAGAACAAATAGTGCACACTGTGCACTAGGTGTACTCAAGACTTACTCATTATAAATCTACTTCCACCTATATTGGAAGTGAAATACAAGCATGATATTATAGTATATTTTAAAAGAGGAAGAAGATTTACTGTTCATTAACAGTAGCTACACATTGTGTTTTTTTTTTTTTTTTGCTTATTCCAATTTATGTTTAAACCCCTCTTTTGGTCCCTAAATATTACACATCTGCCATAATTGCTCCCCCATTTCCTCCTGCTGTCACCAGTTAGAGGGTAGACCATTTACTGACAGTGACATGATTGTCACAGTAAAAAATTGGGGAATATTACTGGCCAAAATAAACATTACAAAGACCCAAGAATATTTTGTCCCTTTTTTTACACGTCTGCCCACGGTTTTAATTTTTTTTTCCCTCTCCTGCAGAATGGTCAGATCTCTCCTTTAGTCTTTGGATATAACATTTCTATCATAATGGTCCCTAACTTTCATGATTTGTGATAAATATTTTTTTTCCCTTTTGGTAATTAGAATTTTGTATATACTAGAAGTCAAAGGTTTTTAAGGAGAAGTGATGACGGCTATTTGGATCCCTTGTCGCAGGTGTGACAGGCTTTCAGATACCTGACATGAACTTTTAGAAAAATAAAAATTCTGATGGCATATTTAACTTTAAGATGATAAAACCTTAAATGAAAGTGAAGGACATGCTTATATTAATCATATTAAATAAACTTTTTCTTTTGCATGGTTTGACTCAAAGTTTTAATTATATAGATTTGATTCAAAATTTTCTTTAGTTGAAATAAATGCACAATTTTAATAATGTATGAACACTTTATATAGATTTGATTTAAAGTTTTGATTAGTTAAAATAAGTGAATAATTTGTATTATGCATAAGTGCATGATTCTTAAAAGATTTTATTTTATCACTAATTCATTACTGATTAAAAATCTGAAAAACCTATGCATATATATTATGCAATATTATCCTACACTATGAGCACCAGAAACTTTCTTCCTCTTAATAGTTTTATGGAATTGATTAATAAAATTGCTTTAATCATTTTTTGTTTGTTATCTTTAATGTGCTTTTGACACTATATGAACATATCTTTAATTGACTATTCTGTTTGTTTATAATTATTTATATAGAGATTTTACTTAATATCAAGGTAAGTATTATCCTTTTATATTGTTCAATTAATGACTTATATTGATTATATTACAGCTAATGTAGCCATGGAATGTACCCACTGTTGACACCCAATTTCGTCCGGGTGTTTTAAAATTTTGAAAAAAATTTTATTAAAAAAAATTAATTTAAAAAAAAATATATATTACTATTATTATTAAAAAAAAATTTAATTAGTTTAAAATATATTTTTGTTTTGTGAAAATTTGATTTAAAATGATATATGTGTGAATATGTGTATGTTTGAAATAAAACAAAATTTCATGAAAAAAATGACAAAAAATTAAAAGTTTGAGGTAAAAATGACAAAATTGAGAAGTTTCGGAAAAAATTGACAAATTCTAAAAGTTCCAGGAGCATTTGGTAGTTTGTCACATAAAATTTTGAGCCTGCCGACGTTTTTGGCTCAAATTGACAGAAAATGACAAAATTGTCAAAATCAGAAGCTTCAGGAACTTATCCTGAGGCTGAGAGACGTAAAGGACTAAAATTGTCATTTTACCAATTTAAGAGATAAGTTTGAAATTTTTTATTAATTTATCCATCAACAGTTCAGCTAAACTTCCTCTATAAATAGCCCCCCAAATTTTGTGCTGAACACAGAGAAAAATAGAAAGAAAAGCTTAGAGCTCCGTTTTTAAAATAGAAAAAATTATAGCCTTAGTCCCTAGCTCTCCTTCCTTTCCTCAGAAAATCTCAAAACTTTTCATTTTGACGATTAAGCCATCTTCTTCCCCCCCCCCCGCGCCCTCTGTTTCCATTTCTCAGAATTCAGAATTTAAAATCAAGGGTACAACTCTCATTTAATCCTTCATCTTTTCAATTTCTTTCACTTTGGTCACTAACTTTGTATTTTATTCTTGCAGAATTAATTACTAACCCTTTTAATTTTTACTTGTTTGTTTATTATTTGTTTATTACTAACCCCTTTTTTTACTGTTGTTATTAACTTACTAACAACTAACTTTTAATACTATTATTGTTACTAACCTTTTAATTTTTGCATTATTACTAACTTTTATAATTGTTGTTAACAATTAATTAACTTTTATTATTGTTGTTAATTAATTAATTTAATTAACTTGGCTAACTTTTATTATTGTTGTTAATTAATTAATTTAATTAACTTGGCTAGCTTTTTATTATTTTTGTTAATTAATTAATTTAATTAATTTGGCTAACTTTTTATTTATTGTTGTTAATTAATTTAATTAATTTGGCTAACTTTTTATTTATTGTTGTTAATTAATTTAATTAATTTGGCTAACTTTTTATTATTGTTGTTAATTAATTAATTTAATTAACTTGGCTAACTTTTTACTGTTTTTAATTAATTAATTTAATTAACTTGGCTAACTTTTTATTATTGTGGTTAATTAATTAATTTAATTAACTTGACTAACTTTTTATTATTGTTGTTTAACAATTAATTTAATTAACTTTGCTAACATTTATTATTATTTTTAAAGTGGATGGCCAAAAAGCCCCACTTTATTATTATTAATTTTTTTTCTTTATATAATTTTTTTATTTAATTCACCTTTACCCTTTACTAATTAATAAATAAATGAAAATTAAAAGAAGATTATTTTGTAATTAATTATTAAGGCTAATAAAAATTATTTTTAAAAAATCCAATTATTTTTATTTTTATATACATGTTTTTAATTCTTTAAAGATAACAAAAAGTTAAAATTAATTTTAATAGTTATTTTTATCCAGTAAAAATAATAAAAAAATAAAAATAAAACCTGTTTAAAAAAATACATGAAAATTAAGACTTTATATTTTACTGATTTATTTAAAATATAACTTTTAAATCCACTAAAATAATAAATATTTTTCATTAAACAAGAAAACAAAAAGAAAATTAAAACAAGATAAGAAAAAGATAAGAAAGATAAGAAAAAGATAATAAAGATAAGAAAGATAAGATAAGATAAGAAAGATAATAAGGAAAAGAAAGAAAAGAAAGAAAAATATAGAAAATAAAAATTTTTAGATTATTAATGAATCTAAAAATTCTATAACAAAAAGAATTACGAATTAGTAATTAAACTAATAATTAATTCCATAAAAATAAGAATTAAATAATTAACTATAAATTAAATCAACTTACATATCCGGATGATCCGTCAGGATCTGCGGTTTAAAAAAAATATCACCCTTTTAATTAAATAAATTAAATAAAAAAAAAGATAAAAATCCATATTTACAATATGGATTAAATTATTTAAAAGTTCACCAAATTCTGTGTCCAAATGACTCGGCAGAGTCCATGGTTCGGAATCAAAAATCTTCCGTGTCCAAATGACTCGGCAGAGTCCATGGTTCGGAAGTATAAAATTTCATACAAATTAATTAATTTAAAAATCCACATTTCGACTAATCCAGTTAAAATTTCTAATTTTGAAAATTAACTGAGAATTATTTAAAAGCAAAGCAAAACAAAATTAAAATCAACTAAGGTGCCAATTTTTGGGCGTTTTAACAAAGTTGTTTTAACGTAACCGTACTCCCGATCCCCGAACTCTCGCAGACCAATTTTAAGGTGACCAATCGACCTAAGAAAACTGATTGGTGGCGACTCCCGAAAACCCGACGTTGCCACACCCACGCAAAGTGTTAGTCCCACATACGTTATTTACTTCTAAAAGTTGTGGGGTTTTCACTGTTCATAATTGAAGATAAACTTTTTTTTTTCCTCTATTTCCCCTCTCATTTTTAGACACAATTGACCATTTTTTAAGTTCGATTCCCTTTTTACAAGGTGCTGGCATTTTTTAGGGTCCATTTTGTAATTTCTTCAATTTTAGATTGTCTGGTTAATTTTAAATCTAATCCCTAAGCGTATATTCTTTTCCATGTTAGTCCCTATATTCCATCCATCTTTTATTTTGGTCTCCAAATTTAATAAATATTTAGCTAGATTTTTTCTATTCATTATCTTGGTCTCCAAAATTTTCATTGTTTTTATGTACTATATTCTTAAGTAAGACATTGGTTATCATAATTTATTTATTTTTTTGTTAAGGCATTTGTTTACATTCATTAATCAATTGTGAAGCCTTTAATACCTAATATTTTTCCATTTTTTTGTCTTGGCTCAAACTTTTTTTTTCTTTTCTTTAATTTTTTTTCAAAATAAAACTTTAATCATTCTAATTTGCCTACTTATGGATATGGTTGTGATTGATTCGGCTTTAATTATTTTTTTTTATTTTTATCTTTATTAAGTTAATGGTTAAATTGTAAATTTACTAATATAAATTAGGCACAATTTTGTGTTTCAATTATACTCCCTCCGTCCCAAATT
The DNA here is from genome assembly GCA_039654915.1 of Aquilaria yunnanensis. NCBI lineage: Eukaryota > Viridiplantae > Streptophyta > Magnoliopsida > Malvales > Thymelaeaceae > Aquilaria > Aquilaria yunnanensis. The sequence continues at coordinate 18,563,034 of CM077593.1, forward strand.
CTTTGCACCATTTCACGTTTTAGCAATTAATCTATGATTTTTTATTTTAGACATTTTAGCATATAAATGAAAAAATTTTATGTATGAATGATAAATCAAGACCTATAGTTTCTAAATATATATATTTTAATTTTTTTCTAACAAACAATAATATAAAAAAATTCAAGTCAAACTAGCCCAAAAAGTCAAATGGATCAAAGAAATCGGGACGGAGGGAGTATTATTTTGTTATTCATGATTGCGTTTTGCGGTATGAATTGTTCTCTATGATTTAATAGAATAATTTGGTCCATAATTGCTAAAATTGAAAGTAAATTTTTCTAAATAAATTTCTCATTAATATTAAAAATTAGAATTTAAGTTGATAAAAGTGAAAAATTTTAAGGGAATTATTTTCAAAGACAAAATTATACATTATTTTAAAATATATATAATGTTATGTTTCTATTTATCTAATTTTGATTATTAGTCAGGTTAATTAGTTTAATTTTAACTAATTTTTTTCATATTTATTATTTAAATTTTTTATATTAAATTTATTATATAAAATACCTGTTACATCATGCCTGCAACATACCTCGTATTAAATATGACCTCAAATTCTAGACTTCAGCCACGAGCCAACGCCTGCCTGCTTTAAATACAAAGGAGGCACACGCTATTTGGCCCCTACACGCTTTCCAAGTCAGTGGTGCTTGGAATACAACCTTTAAAATTGGTGCAATTGATTGGGCACATTGGTGTCCTCTCATGCAAGCATTTATTCACACTTTTTATTCCCTGGTTTTAGCTCATTAGCCCTTTATAGTGTAGAGGTTCTTCATTTCACTGCCAAGTAACTCCTTTTCTTATATCACTATTCTCATAAATTGTCTTCAAGGGTTCCTTCTAACCACCAGTGAATCAGTTACACATGAGATGTGGACAATTTGCTCTAGGAAATGAGCATGCCATTGACCGGGCTCACCAATTAGCCACACCAGGATCATCTTCTCTATATTTTTATTTTGGAAAAATTGAATTCAAAGTCCCAAATCTTTAATTCTTATTACAAATCAGTCTTCAACCTCCATTATGTACCATATTGATCTCAAATTTTATATTTCATTGCATATTAACCCCTAACCTTAGTTAAGACTAATATGACATAGAAACTTGATTTATAGAAAGAAAAAATTGATAGTTTAAATTTATATGACACATATTGAATTTATATGACGACGGTTACCAACAATTTAAATTTTAAAATTTAAAAAGTTAATATTAGATGAATATGTGAGAGTTAGAAATCAAATTATTTAGTAACTATTTTATCATAAATTTAATTTGAATCATAATTTTTTATAGTCAATAGATTATTTAAATTATCAAAATTTCTTTTCTGTGAATCAAAACTTTGTGCCAGTTCAGATTTTTTAAGGTAGGGGACCAATCGTTAGTGAATTATAAAGGTTTGAGGCCAACATGTGATTAAATGAAATCTGAGGACCAATTTCACAATTAGAATTAAAGGTTTGGGGCTTTTGGTGCAGTTAACCTTTTTTTATTTTCCTTTCCATGTATTAAAAGAAAAAAAAAAATAGAGGGCAAGGCTTGTGCAAATTTGGGCGCAGTTGTACTTGTACTTCACGATACGTCACCGTTCCGCAGTTACAAAGAGCATGAAAATCCTCGATTCTTAAACTGCGAGCCTGGGACTTGGAGTGTTGGACGCTTTAGAGTTTCTTGCTGGGCATTGGTACCTTCCACCGCTTCCTTTTCTTATGTTTTTTTTTTCACTTCAATCAATTCGTTTCAGGCATTAAGTTTACTCGCTTGGTTTTCCTCGCTGATCCTTGTTTATTTTGGATCTAATTTTTGTTTTAGGTGTTCGAATCCTTAGATACCGAGTTCGAATTGGGTCCGTCCGTCTCCAGAGATTTCAATTGGCGGGTATTTTTCGATTCTGATTCAGAATTTGACTTGGGTTCGTCTTGCTTGAGCTGTGAAAATGGATTTGGTCTCAGGCTATAAGGTGACTCCATCTTTCTCCTGTTTGACTTTCCTTTCATTGTATTTTGTGTCCTAGGTTGACATGTTTAACTGGAATGCAGTTAGAATTAGTTTAAAGACTGATTTTAGGTTCACTTGCCTTTGATGAAAAGCCACCTGCTGGGCTCTGCTGTGTTCTTAGCTTTTTTTTTTTCTGCCATTTTTACCTTTTCTAGCCACCAAAAGAAAAAAAAAAAAAAGCACAGCAGATGCGGATTTATCTGTGGAAACCTGTGGTTGTGATCGTGAAGAATGTGTATGAGTTTCTGAAGCAACGGTTTTGGAAGGCCATAGTCAGCTCTGTGTTTTTCTCATTTTCAAAGTTTTTGTTGAGGGCTTTAACTATGATTGGAAATGCTAGTGGCATGCAATTATCCATCATCTGCCAATTTACTAACCGATGAGTTTCTTTGTGCCTCCAATGACTGGACAGGGATAAAGTGGATGTACAGCATATGATTTGAGTTGAACTCAATTTTATGTACATTTTCATCACCTGAATGAGAAAGGATAAAAGAATTATATGGATGATACGTTATATAGAATCATAATTTCTTTTATAACAAGTTGATTACTATGAGTCCATAGAGGAAAAAAAAAAAGAAAAGAAAATAAAGAAAAAAGTTGATTACTGTGGAACCTTTGGTAGTGTCATCCCTGGGTCAGTCTCTTTTTTGTTTTTGCAACGTCATGCTGTGATTTCTTTTGCACCAATCAGAAGGAAAGGGAAAAAAAAGTGTAATGCTATATTTTCATGCGCAGGGTGTCGTTAACTTTGTTCTTGGGAATGAGAACTCTGCTTCAAATGAAGACAGGTATTCTGCTCATGTATGATCATTCTATATTAGATATGATTGCTTTTGAAGGTTTGTTGGTTGTCATAACTTTTTCTCTGCTTTTCAACGTAAAATCCAGTCTCCAGCTGTAAACATACATTTGGTTGTTTGTTCAATTATTGGAATAGCAAGTCATAGTGTTTTGTTTGCTTATTAATAGTTGAGATAGCATCCTAGGAACAAAAAGCCACATTTGCTGCAATCACATGCATTGTATTGCTGATTCACTATTCAGCAAGGTGGTTAAAGAAATAAGGAATAAATCATGTGGTTAAAGAAATAAGGAATAAATCATGTCAATTCCATTATTCATTTGATATTCACATTGTGGTTAAACAGTATTTTCTTCCTTGTCAATTATCATCGGATGTAAAACCTCCTATCTTAGAATTTCTTCAGCTAAACAGCATAGTGGTTGGGAGGCCCCATTTTTCCTGTTCTTGTTTAACTGTTTGTTAACTATGGTACTATTTTCCTGTGTGAATAGTTATGTTGAACGATTGCTTGATCGCATAAGCAATGGTACTAAAGTGGAGGACAGGAGGAATGCAATGGCAGAGCTTCAGTCTATTGTGGCAGAAAGCCGTACTGCCCAACTCGCTTTTGGAGCAATGGGTTGGTCCACATGTTCACTAAATCAAATTGGATACACTCCCATTTTTCATATGCATAATAGATGCTCTCTCTCTCTCTCTTCCGCCTTTTTGTTGCAGGCTTCCCTGTGCTTATGGGTATTTTGAAGGAAGAACGAGAAGATGTTGAAATGGTATTAGATCATCCTTTCTTGTTATATTTTTTCCTCTTTCATCCTTGGTCTTCCTATAAAGTATTTTAATCACGTTTCTTACTCAGGACAGTTTCCCTCATCCAAGAATCGGTTCCCTTGTCCTGTGAAAAAATCTGATACCAGTGTTTCACTTTTCAGGTTCGCGGTGCTCTTGAAACTCTTGTTAGTGCTCTTACACCTATTGACCACGGAAGAGGATCTAAGAATGAGGTTCAGCCAGTGTTAATGAACACTGACTTGCTATCCCGTGAACCAGATAGCATTTCTCTTCTTCTTAGTTTGTTGGTGAGAATTTCTCAATTGGGTTTTGGAACTTGTTGAGTATGTTGAGAAGTTGGGTCTGTCACAAAAAGAGGGGTCTGATGTTTCTTTGGCTGTTATGACTTTTGCAGTTAGAGGAAGATTTCTATATACGATATTATACTCTTCAAATTTTAACAGCACTCCTCACAAATTCCCAAAACAGGTGTTGCTTTTTTTTTTCTTTTACGTCTCCCTATCCTTTCCTTTTTTCTTTTTCTTTTCTTTCTGTTTTTTTGTTTTTTGAAGTTGCACACAAAAGCCACTTGCTGAGTTCCTGTTCAGGTTACAGGAAGTCATTCTAGCCATTCCTCATGGCATAACTAGGCTTATGGATATGGTAATGGACCGTGAGGTACAAAGCTATTTACTGAATTCTCTGTAAGCAGTTTGAATTGACGTCTATGTCTATCTTGCTTCCAGTTCTGTAGAGCTATCTGCCTTTTGATAGCCTATGAAATATTCTGGATAATTGCCTAGAACTGATATAACTTTAATTATTAGTGTTTTTATGCTCTCTCTCTTTCTTGGTTCTAAAATTGTCTCTATTATGTGTTTAGGTTATTCGAAATGAAGCCTTATTGCTTCTCACATACTTAACACGTGAGGCTGAGGCAAGTTTTCTCCCCTAATATGCTAGCAGTTGTTCCCCCTCTTTTTTCCCCCACCTAACCAACCATGGAGCTTTATGACTTTAGGAAATTCAAAAAATCGTGGTCTTTGAAGGTGCATTTGACAAAATATTTAGTATAATCAACGAGGAAGGAGGTTCAGAAGGTGGTGTTGTTGTAAGGGTAGGTAATCATCCCTTATTTTGTTTTACATCATGAATCTGTTATTATAAGCTTTGGGTGCCATAACTTACCACTAATTGTTCATCCTTTCTTTTCTACTGCTGTTTCACCATCATCTTGTTATTTTCCTGGTGCAACTGTTTCATCAATTGATACACATGACTTTTGCAGTGAGCATTTTTAAAGTTTTCTGATGCTTATCTCTTGAAGCCATTACTTAAATAAAGCATGCAATCATATTTTATATACTTTTTGCATTTCATGAAGCATTTTAACTTAGCCAGCTGTTGCACTAGGGCTGCACTAGGGCTTTATATTAACAGTTGGATATGGTGGGAATTCAATTGTAGATACTTCTAAGTACGAAAACTTCAAATGCAATTTCTTCAGCATTGGTAGTCTACATAAGTTGCACTTGCTGCTGTGCCATATCCATGCATGTATGATTTTTTGGTTTTCCCAACAACCACAATCTGATGGCTGAGCTGAACATGCATAAGTCTCTGCTTAATGCATCTGTATGGACCTCAGTAAACAAAAATACTTGAGGTTCACTCCTTGCTGGTTTATAGATGAATGCATATAAAGCATTGATATTTGTCTCTCTTTCAGGACTGTTTTGAACTGCTGAACAATCTTATTAGAAACAGCATATCTAATCAGGTTTGTTTCAGTTGTTTCTATTGTCCTTTTGTTTTGGTTCTTTCCATACATTGATTTTCAGATATGTTTTTCAGATCTTACTAAGAGAAACTATGGGCTTTGATCCTTTGATATCAATTCTAAAAGTACGGGGGAGTGCACACCGTTTCTCTAGACAAAAGGTAGTGAACCTTGAAGTTTACATCTGTTTGCATAAGAAGTTGGTAGCCTTACTGCTGATTTTTTCTTGTTCTTAAAATGATCACCATCCAGTAGACAATCAACCTTCTCATTGCACTGGAGACCATTAATTTGTTGATTGTGGGAGGTTTGGAGACTGATCCTCAGAAAGACTCTAACAAGCTGACCAATAAGTCTATTCTGGTTCAGGTTTCAGTTACTTTCTCAGTGCTTTGAATTATCACCAAACTGAGGTTTGTGTATTTGTGTATGTCTGCATTTATCTCATGTGAATTTGAAATTTTTGCAGAAAAACTTGTTGGATTGTTTATTGGCACTGGGTGTTGAGAGTCTACGGGCTCCTACTGGTCTGCGTTGTGCGGTAAGACAACTGTTTCTTAACCTGTGTGCATGTCACATAGGTGAGATTACATTCCCCTGATTTCTATTAACTTCCCTAAAAACCTGGAAATGGGAAATTTTGGAAGATGCATATTTTATCTGATATGGGAATCAAAGTTAAAATTCAAAAGGTGAGGAATGGTTTAGCTGTTATGTATAATATATGTTTGATAGTAATCAAGTATTATCTGATTGCAGTAGGATGATTCATGCAATTTCCTTTTTTTCTCAAGTGCATACATATTAGGTGCTAATTTCATGCCTGATCGTCTCAGGCGTTTCATATTTGAGGCTTTACCCTAATCCTGTTAGACTTATGGTAATTTATGGTTATGAGTTAGCAAGAATTTATGAAGTTCTTCCTTGCCCTGGTGATATGATTTTATAGGCATTGAGGTGTATAGGGGACTTGGTTCATGGGCATCCAGAAAATCTAGATTCCCTGTCTAGAAAAGTTCTTGGAGAGGAGCCACAGACAGAACCTGCATTGAATTCTCTTCTCAGAATTATTTTGCGAACATCTAGTGTTCAAGAATTTGTTGCAGCCGACTATGTCTTCAAGAGCTTCTGTGAGGTTGCTCTCTCTCTCTCTCTCTCTCTCTCTCTTTCTCTCCCCATATCTTGTGTCACTAATCTGATCTTATTATGATATCTGCTTTATGCAATTGAATATTTTCCCCATTTATCCCTATTTCTCTTTTCTGTTTTGCCCTCTAGAATAATGCAGATGGTCAGAGAATGTTAGCGTCCACATTGATTCCACAGCCATATTCAATGACTCATGCTCCCTTTGAGGAGGATGTAAACATGTCATTTGGAAGGTTTGCTGAATGATGCTTTTGAGCTGATCTGTTTCTTTTCTATTTAAAGTTGAATTGTAAGCTTCATTCCGTTAGAGCTTCTTTTATGCTAAAATGTCTGATATAAAGATTTTTTATGGCAGCATGCTCTTACATGGCCTTGCATTGAGTGAAAGTGATGGTGACCTAGAGGTAAGGTGTTACTTTTGGATTCTATCCGTTCTCTTTGCCCTAGAAGAAACAAAAGCAAACAAAAAAGAGTGTTGCTGAGCTTATAGGGAAGAATTATGTGAATCTAATCTTCGAAAATTATCCATGGATTAATAAACTCAATGTATACCACATCAGCACAAGACAGAGACATATTTGGTGCTCTTTGGTTCTTGGTAAATTTGCAGCTAATATTTTCAATTGCAGACTTGTGGCAGAGCTGCTAGTGTCCTCTCCCATGCGCTCAAGGATAATGGCCAGTGCAAAGAGCGAGTATTCTATTTTTCTTTTCTCTCTTTTGAATTTTTCTTTCTTAAAAAATATTAGGGTTCAACGGTATTTTGCTGCATGGTTTGGTTAAGGAGTTTGTTTGTCTGTCCTCTTCGCCTGCTTGCCCATTTGTTCGGGGTTACATGCTTTAACATAGTATAAAAAATGATGTTGTTGCCCCACTTGTCCCTCAGCGTGCTTGTTATTTCTTGTATTGTTAACTCTACATGTGAAGGAGAATGCTGACTGGTGTGATCTTGCATGGTGACCTGCGTCACATTCTCTAAGAAAAATAGTTAACAAATGTTTATGGGTTTTTTTTTTTGTTTTTTGTTATTTTGTAAATTAAAAATATGCTATATATAAACCTTACCATTATGAGAGTCCATCTCTTCCTGTTTTGTCTGATTTCAAGTTTGTACAACAGACCCTGCAGATTAAGCTGGAAGCACCCACGCAATCCTTAGGTGCTGCGGAGCTGCTTATGCACCGTATGATTAGATACTTGGCTCTTATCTCTTCAATGAAGAATAAAGATGGGAAGTCAGGTTCAACAGTGAGCTTCTATATTCAACCAATAATCTTGAAATTGCTGGTTACCTGGTTGGCCGATTGCCCTTCTGCAGTGCAATGCTTTCTAGATTCACGTCCACATCTAACATATCTGCTTGATCTGGTGTCAAATCCATCTGAAACTTCGTTTGTGAGGGGTTTGACTGCTGTTCTCTTGGGAGAGTGTGTCATTTACAATAAGTCCAGTGACAATGAAAAGGATGCTTTTGCAGTTGCTGATGCCATCAGTGAAAAGGTTGGCCTTACAACCTTATTTTTGAAGTTTGAGGAGATGCAGAAAAGCTTCCTTTTCTCTTCAGAAAAGCCTTGGGAGTCTTCTAAGCCATCATCGAGATCCATTGCTGATTCCATGATTGAAATGGAAGATGTGGATGAGAATGATTTGTCGGACCAGAAGACTGAGAATCATTCAATGCTGTCGTCATTTTTTGATGCTCAATTTGTTAACTTTATTAGAAACGTGGAACCACTCATCAGAGAGAGAATCTTGGATGTGTATAGTCGCCCAAAAAGTGAGGTGGCAGTAGTGCCTGTAGAATTGGATCAGAAGAGTGGGGAAAGCAGTGAAGATTATATTAAGCGGTTGAAAGCATTCGTGGAAAAGCAGTGCTCTGAGATACAGGTGTGATCTTTTCCATTTTGGTTCTTTTTCCATTTCTTGTTTGGCCCAGCTATTTTTCTGTATGTTTAAAAGTGGGTCTAGTTTATTTTTAGTCTAGTGTTTTGCGTTTAATTGCTAGTCTTGTGCATGATTGATTTCGTGTTCCCATCTTGCTGTTATTTAGAAACTTCTTGGCCGAAATGCAACTTTGGTTGAGGATCTAGCCAGGATTGCTACTAGCGGTGACTCTCATACTGAGCCAAAGATGAGCAATGGTGCAGACAGGGTTCAAGCTGAGACATTGCGGAGAGATCTTCAAGAAGCAGCTCAAAGGCTAGAGATGCTCAAGGCAGAGAAAACCAAGATTGAATCTGAGGCATCCATGTATAAGAGTTCGGCAGCAAAGCTGGAATCTGACCTAACGAGCCTGTCAGATGCTTATAATAGTCTTGAACAGGTAAATTTTCGGTTAGAGAAAGAGGCAAAAACTGTCAAAGGCCAAGGATCTTCAGTCCTTCCTGACATTGATGCAATAAAGGCCAAGGCTAGAGAGGAAGCCCAGAACGAGAGCGAAGCAGAGCTGAATGATTTGCTTGTCTGCCTTGGACAGGAGCAGAGTAAGGTGGAAAGGTTGAGCGCCAAGTTGTTAGAGTTAGGAGTAGATGTGGACAAGCTGCTCGAAGGTATCGGAGAGGAGAGTGGGCTGCCAGAAGACAATGAAGAGGAGGAAGAATAATTATGGCGGAATTTGTGTGTGACTGTTGATGTACATGTTCATTTGGTTTGTTAGCAGGTATATCGGGCTCTAGTTGCGTTAATTCTGTGTGCTGCTAACTTTGCTGTACATGTTATGACTCTTTGGATTGTCGAACTTCCCATGAGATGGCTTTAAATTGTTAACCCACTGCTTATTATTTTTCTTCTGCGACTGTGTTCACCTCCAAAGGAGTACATCAGCGACGAGAGATGTCAACACCAAGACTTTTCAGTAGATGTAAATACAGTTCTGCAAGAGTATCGGAATGATCCACAATGATTGCTTTCCTCCTTCACCTTCCATTAGCACAAAATACTAGTTGAGGCCATAGAATTAAATACCACAACATACCTCTTATCATGCGTAAATGGTAAGCAGTTCAAATATTTTCTTACTTTATCATTTTGTAATATGATATATTCAGTTATTTCACATATTGTTCACTTTTTGCATACATTTTTTAAAAGAAAATTATAGTATATTGCAAATATTAGAATATATGTACCATTGTATTTTATTTTTTTACAAATATGTGATATTTTTTTTGTCATTTTATATCAAAATATCATAAATATATAAAATATTAAAATATAATTAATACATATATCATAAAATAAATATTTACTTTTGTTCTTTCGGTTACTTTTCTTAGTTAACATAAAAATTTAATATGATTGATATAATATACATATGTCTAATTAGACATAGTAGTGATTTTACATTTTTGTCCCATATTGAGAAAAATTTCTCATAGTATGACACCTTAAACCCTACAGCTACCACCTCCTCCTCCACCGATGGTGCAATGGTGACTGTGCGGTGGTACAGACGATAGCGATGGTAGGGCTAAGCAGCAATTATGGAGCAGCGAGGTGAGATTCAGGCAAATGTTCACTGGGCGGCGAGGCGAGACGACGAGACCTGATGCAAGGCGGCGTGATGACAATGCAGCAAGACAACGAGATCTCATCATATATTTTATTTATATTTGGCTAATTATGATGAGAAAAATTAGAATACATATAAAATGTTAAAAAAAAAATTATTGAATTTATGTCATCTTAAAATAGTATTCTAACATTAATTTTTTTTAAAAAATGGTAACAATATATGATATGGTATGTCATACGATATACCTTAAAAATTTGAAGTACAATATACGTAACGGGAACGGTATTTAACACATTGGTTTAGATTATATTCAGGGAAAACATCAAACTTAAGAGCTAAAATTATTTATTTATTTGGTAATCAAAAGCATTTACACAAGGAATAAGGGTTAGATAAAACTTATATGTAATGAAAGGAGGGCATCTTTACGGGACCTCGAAAGCCTTTTGAGCCAGCATTAGTGTATTATATAAGAGAATTGAAAGATTGGGGTTCCCCGTCCTTCTCCAGATCTCTGTTGTCATTTGGCCTAAGCTAATGTGCCAGAATCTTCAATAATGACAAATTTGAAAGGATTTCTTGAAAGGTAGGAGGCAAATGAAGGTTGTTGAGTAGATCCGGGACTCCCAGTGCAATTTTTCCGAGTAAGATAAGAACAAAAGACTGGCGTGTATCATATACCCAGCGGCTGAAACAGATCCAGCTATAGTGGGTCCCGACTCATTACGTGGCAGACAGGCTTGAAAAGTGAAACAAGAACAAGAGCTGAAGCCGGACCGATTACGAAAGAGAAACAGAGATCTCTGGATCGTCTCATGACTCTTCATCTGATCTGTATCCTTCCTTGGCAGTAGGAAATGGCGACAATCGAGCACAGAGCGTACGCTCGGGTGGGGCTTCTGGGCAACCCAAGTGATGTCTACTTCGGCCGAACCATCTCCTTCAGCCTTGGCAACTTCTGGGCCTCCGTCCGATTGGAGCCCTCCGATCATCTCCTCATCAATCCCCACCCCTTTCACGATCTCGTCCAGTTCCAGTCCCTCAACCACCTCGTAATCGACCTTCCCATTTTAATGCGTTGCCTTCCTTTCTGGGGTTTTGTCTTTCTTTACTTCTGTTTATGGGGCATCCATATTCTTGCAGGTGAACCGACTGGAAAATGAGGGTTATTATGGAGGTGTTCGGTTGCTTATGTCGATTTGCAGAGTCTTCCATGGCTATTGTAAGGATAACAAGATTGATCTTCACCAGAACAACTTCAGCCTCTCATATGATACAAATATTCCTCGCCAGGTACACTTCTTGCTCTCAAAAGGTGTTTGCTTATACATGTTCTCGTACTATTTTCAGTGCAATTTTCCACTAATCGGTCTTAAGCTACCCTTTTGTTTTGGTCAGTTTTGCCATTCAACTATAAAATTGTGTCAATTCTGCCATTCTCTTGATGGGATAAGAATACTCTTGATCGATACATAAGACATTTTTAGATACCACACAATATAATCATATACAAAACTTATGGAAATAAGGGCTTTACATGATTTCGACCCAAATAAAATGTGGATGCCAAAAATGAGACTTTAAGGCAAACTAGGGGGCAAAATTTAATTAAGACAACTTAGATGCATTTTATATGTTAGTTGTTCGTCTAATTTTATGTACTGAAAATGGTTGCATTATAGGTAAAGACCGGATCTTTTACCATTCATCCACACACCATGCTATCCATGCAATTATGCTCATCTTTATGTGCAACCAATGTAGTGTTTCTACGGCCATGAACAACCTGCGCCTGGGCTTTCACAATTCCAGCTGCTAAAAGCAGTATCTGTTTTCCTGATCGTCTACTAGATTTCTGAAATATGGTTTTGGCATTCCAGACAGGACTTTCAGGATCAAGTGCTATTGTCTGTGCCACCTTAAATTGCCTTCTCGACTTCTACAACGTCAGGCATCTTGTTAAAGTAGAAGTTAGGCCCAATCTTATTCTTAAAGCTGAGCAAGAACTTGGAATTGTTGCTGGCCTACAAGATAGGGTGGCACAAGTCTATGCAGGGCTTGTTTACATGGTATGTCTTCATTATCTGGAAGTAACTTTGGATAGGTACGTGTTATCTTGTTAAAGTATCTGCTAACTACTCTTCTGTAGGACTTTAGCAAGGATAATATGGATAAGTTGGGACATGGTGTGTACTCACAGATGGATATCAGAGATCTTCCTAAACTATATCTGATATATGCTGAAAATCCAAGTGACTCTGGGAAGGTTAGTCCACAAATTAGCTTCTTGTTTTTGGCTTGAATGTTGTTTGTTCAGATGGTGGTTGAGGGCTTATAGCATTGAATCACGAAAATTGAGCTTCCTTATCATCAGTTGTAAAACATGTGTCTTTCTGAATGTAGGTACATAGTACAGTTCGGCAGAGATGGCTTAGTGGTGATAAGTTCATCATATCATCAATGGCAAAAGTTGCTAATATACCAGTGGAGGGACGAAATGCAATAAAAAACGACCACAGGAAGCTGGCGGAACTGATGAATCGTAATTTTGACCTGAGAAGGTAAGAGATATTATTGCATTTAGCTGGTGGCTCATAGTATTAATCATGATAGTCTAGCATGTAGCAATTGGAAGTGTCACAAATTTTCCTGACATCTGCCATGTTAAACTTGCGCCAGAGAAATGTTTGGTGATGAATGTCTGGGTGCTTTGAACTTAAAAATGGTGGAAGTGGCCCGGAGTGTTGGAGCTGCAGCAAAATTCACGGGCAGTGGAGGAGCAGTGGTCGCATTCTGCCCTGACGGGCCTGCACAAGAAAAACTCCTGGAGGATGCATGTCATGAAGCTGGATTCATCATACAGCCAGCTGAAGTGTTTCCTTCTCGTTTAAATGAAGTCGATCTCCAGACCATGTCCCCTGCAGAAACTGCATAGATCTGCCAGTCCTAATACACTGGTGAACTCAAAAGTTCAAACTTTTCATATCGTTTGATTCATTGGTATTTCAGTGTTTTTTCAACTCTAGATAGAGTCACAACAGAAGTGAGTGCTCCCACTTCAACCTGGCACTGTGAGCAATTGAACCACTAGCCTGATATTTTGTGCTTGGTTATGCATTGATGGACTTGCAATTTCTGGTGGCCCTTGGTAAATGATAGAGAAAAGTGACTTATTGAAATTCAAATATTTTTTTCTTCTTTCTTTCTTGTATTCAGAATCTTACAGTAGATGATACAAAAGTCATTCTGTTACATTAGTTACATTAGTCTAAACTATCTCACCTAACCTAAACCCTAAACCTTAAACCCGACCTTTGCATGCAAGGATGCGAAACCTGACTCACCACTAGAATGGGGGATAGCACCATGCTGGTGAGGCAATTGCATATGAGCAACAACTTAAGATGTTATAGTAAGAACAATTATGGATTTTATATGAGTATATATTTTAATCTTGAATTACAAGAGGAGGGGGGTTAAGGTAAGTGGCGAGAATAAGATTTATTGATTCCCAACAAGTGCCCACCACAAAGATGATGAGGCAGTCTTCAGTTCATTCTTTGAGGACAAAAAAAAATTATCTAATGTACAAACAATACAAGGATATGAAGCAGAATCCCAAAATCTGTGGACCGTTGGATCGGTCCGATCAAACGTAAGATTGACTGTAATTGTCCACAATAGAGCTCAAATGACACACCTTATTGTTCTTCCCTTTCCCATGTTTCTTCTTCCACTTCCCTCCACCGCAACTAATCGATATCTCGCACCCGAACATTGTCCCGAAGCATGTGAACTTTCCGTTGTCATCCTCGTCCTCCTCCGCCGTCCTCTGCTTCGATCCCTTCCCCCGCCGTCGCCCGACTTTCTTCATTGTTGTTGTCGGCTGCAGCTCCATCCTCCGCCTCTCCACCTCTGCGTTTATTTCATTGTTCTTCTGGGGATTAGAGTTCGCTCCCTTCGCTGCCTCCCCCGGCTTGTACAGCCCCTGCGCTATGGCCGCTGCCACGATCGACGCCGACGGCCCCAAATCCGAGCATAAAGACTCTCCGTTCACCATGCTACCTCCGTTGCACGGCGTTTGCCTCCCGTTTGTATTGGCACCCAGTTCCCACTTTCGAATGAAGTCATCCGTGGTCAGGTCCGTCCGGTCGCTCTTCGATCGCCAAATTTTCACTGATTCTTTCTCAGTGTCGGTCATCCCGGCCGGTTCTTCGTAGGCTGCGCTGCAGACGCTGGACTCGGCGTAGAGGGGCAAGCTCCGCATGGTGCTGTCTAGGAGCGCGACGCCCATGTTGAGAATCCCCTGCGGGCGGCCGGAAGGTCGGCGGACGTGGAGGGAGACAACGCGCATTTCTGAGTTATCATAAGCCTTGGTGTCCGGGTAGGATCGGAGCCGGAAGAGATCTCCTATGAGAACTTTAACGTGGCCGATGAGGGCGTCCTTGACCCAGGCAGCAGCGTAAATCTCGACCTCAATGGCAGCGTCCTCGGAATTGAGGAACTTGTCGTCGACCCGGAAGACGAACTTGTCGTTCCACTGAGGATCGGTGAAGTTGGTCTGGTCGACGCCGGTGGAGAGCTTCCGCTCGGGGTCGACCCAGACGATGGCATAGGCCTTCATGGACTGCGAGAGAGGGGCCAGGTCCTGGGCAGATAAGAGTGTGATTTCCAGAATTCTGGAAGAGTGCGCCGGCCGAAGCATCATCTGGGGACGGCTTTGATGGATCGATTATGAAAGATTTTATCAAAGAGATTAGGAGTCAGTGATTTGGGATGAAGGAAAGAGTGTTGAAGAGCAGAGCTAAGATTGGATTGGATTGGATTGGATTAGTAGAAGGAGAAGTAGCGATTAGTAAGAACAATCAAAGAAAGCGATGAGTCAGAGACGAATCATCATCGATGATCGCTCCTACTAATCGCCGACGCTTCCGGTTGTGTGCCTCGCCGGCTAGCTAAGCTTCAGACACAAATTCCTTTTTCCCCTGCATTTGACGACATTCTCGTCTCATGTCAACCTCGTTGACAAAGATAGAACAGGGGAGCATCGTATTTTCAGCCCCGTGATTTGCTCTTGTCGGCTGGTTATGGCCTTCCTTCCCTTTCTGTTATTGTTACAACTTACAAAGCCAACCTTAATCGCCAAATAATAGTATAGGCTAAAAAGTCACCATTTGGGTTGGGTCCTATAACGGAGAATAATTATGACCTTTTTGGGGTTATATCAAAGTTGAACGTAGAAAATAACCAAATTCTTGTATATCCAAAACTAGGCCCTAGAACAGTATATTCAAGTTCCCAAGTCTACAGAAATGCGTTAGCTAGAGATATGAAGGAACAAACAATCCGACACATCACAGCATTTTTTCCACAATCATTCTTGATTAATGATCCATAGAAATACTTACAAATTCCAAGTTTCTCTCACACAATATCAAATATCAATCAATCAACTAATCCTTAATCTCAACTAGTTGGGATCGGCTACCTAAAATAGCTAAAAAAAAAAATATCTAACATTTGAAATAGCGAATGATACACCTAGAAGAGCTCATACACACTTTTTCCACTTTCTTACCTGTCACTGAAACAGCTCTCCCTATCAATAACCATCAGAATCATAAGCTGATAAAAGATCAAAATCTATCCATAAATCAGACTTTTATAGATAACATGTTGCTAACTAATACAAGAATCTACGTTGCGATTAATTTACAGAGATAGTACCGGTATCCGTGATGCAGTAGTTGTACTCGCTACTCGGGTGCTAACGATGCAAGACTGCAGCAGGAGGAACTTACTAATCACAAAGTGCTGACATGAGTTCCCCTGGTGATGCCCAGATTGGAAGCTCAAAATAAGTTTCCTTCGACCTCTTCTCTTGGGTTTCACACATTGCTTCTACTACATCACATAGATTTGAGACCTCATGAATTATCTCTTCCTGAGCTTCTACCTACAGTTGACATGTGACCTTTCAGGGGCAAACAAGATCCAACAACAAAACTAAAGCACTAATATCCATCCCAAGCCAACTTGCTCTCAAGGAATAACAATGCGCAAACTCAAACATAAACACAAGATCACAAATTCTTAATTGAACTGGACTGTGGGGTTTCAACTCCGCTCGCTAAATGCAAATCTAGAAACCAAATAAATGTATCCAGAGTTAAATTTTCTCTTAAGTCGGTACAGGTGTTCAGTTCAACTAAATCAATTTCGGTTCCAGATTGTCCCAACGGACAAAGGAGAAAGTACCAGCATGTTCTTCTACAAGAAATTATGATGTTCTTGGTAAGCATCTACATGGAAGGGACAGTCCAATTACAATAACGGTGTAGCAAAACTGACACACAGATATCTGGCAGCAAGGGACAAACTTGGGGCGCATCAAACGAGTTATATATATTTGGTAAATAAGAAAAACGTTGTTTCCTGTATAACAGAAAAACTCATTTGTTGATTTTCCTATTTTTAAAGAAAAAAATAAAAATAAAAAAACAGATTAGAAATCTACAGAACATAATTCTTTATCATGTATTTCGCAAATGAAAGGTGGAAGAAAACGAGAAAATTTTCTAGACTGCTAGATGCGCCCTTAATTTTCCAAGGGCCACCAGCAAACCATGGAAAATTTCCTTCAAATCTGGAGCAGACAATAAATTAGATAATCCATTGCCTATGTTAGTTCAGGTTTAACCCATCTGCTTATATCGAATTGAAGAATTCTTAGATATATACTCGACTTCAGCTTCAAAGCGTAATGTCTATGCTCGAAGAATTGCCCAACAATTAAGAGTGATAAAGAAACATAATTACTCTAAAATTCCCAAATTACCTGCGAAAGAAGCTCATCGATCAATGAACCGGAACAACCTTCGTCCTCTGCTCCAGCAGAAGCCCCAGAAGACGACGCCTTTTCGCCTGTCCCCAGTGCCTCTAGTTCATCCCGCCTCTGCTCCTCGTGAATTCGGAGCGACTGCGCCTTGTTTTGCATTGAGCTTAAAGTGTTCGACAAAAGTACCCACTGAGCGATCTCCGACGAGCACTGCTCAATAAGCTTTAGCAGCATCTTCCTCTTGCTCTCTCTCCGTTGTTTCTCCTCCTCTTCGGCATTGAAGGCGGGATTCGGCAGAGGGGTTTTTGGGTCGGCGATTTGGCGCTTCTTGCGTTTGTAGACGAAACCATCATCGTTGATGAGCTCCCACTCGTCGCCCGAGCCGGCAGCTGCAACAGCTACGCCAGACGAAGCTGGTGGCTCCATTTAAGCGGGAAAATGGAGGGTCTAGAATTTGATTTCAGGATTCAAAATATCGCCTACCGCGATCTGAAGTGTACCGAGTACGCGAGTACGAAAGACCTCACTTCTTCCTCCAAACTACCAGAATATTTTATTCGCTAATTGAAGAGCAGATAGCCGAATAATGCCCGCTATTGTTGACCAACGCATCGAATATTTTCTGTTTTTTGAGGAGGTTTCCTTTTTTTTTTTTTAAATCAGAATAGAGAAAACAAAAAAAATATAAAAAAATGATAAAAGTAGCAAGTTTGTGAGCGATCAACACTTTTTGTCTTGGAATCACAACAGATGAGTATTATTGGAAAGAATTCATGGCAGACAGTAGAGAGTTAACAAGGCAAAAGAGATTCATGTTGATTGTTGAGAGATATGGCTATTTCATTTTAATTTAAGTAAGTTAATTTATTTTTATTTTTATATTTTTTTACTTGAAACTAATTTTATTTAAAAGATAATATTATGTAGATGTAATAATCAATTTGAAAGTAATTTTTCATAATTTTGTTAAATTTTTATAAATCTTTCTTTTTTAATACCTTAAACTAAAAAAATTCATAAAAATTTAGTAAGATTACAAAAATTGTATTTTCAATGGATTATTACAATTATATAATATTAGCTTTTAATTAAAATTAGTTATGGGTAAAAAAATGTAAAAATAAGAATAAGTCATTTTAAAGTTAATTGACTTAAGTTAAAATGAACTGAGTGTAAATCACTTAAAAGAAGTTGAAGAATCTGTGAATAATCAATGAGAATTGTTAACGACATAAGGTTCTGTGAAGAAGCAAATGATATTGCTCCATGGATAACAGAGAGTTCTGCTTCCAATGTAGATTTGCAACTGAGAAGAATAGTGCATTGAATGTGTCTTTGAGGTGGCACTGATACCTAACTATACCCAAGCAGTTGCATCCAACCTTTTTTGTGAGGCACTACACGGACTGACAGTGGCGGAACATAGTAGGGGCAAGGGGTGCCATTTTCCCCCAAAAATTTTGGAAAGATTTAAAGATGGGTACTTAATTGGTTAATTTAAGAGAAATTAGGGACTGGATACGTATCCCCCCCCCCCCCCAAATGATGGAAGAAAATAAAGATGGGGGCAGTGAGGTAGGCGCTAAAGAAAGTAAGGACCAAATGAGTAACTATTCCCTATAGTATTATCAAGATATTCTAACATGGCCTAAATGCACAATTAGTCCTCTAACTTTTCCAATTCGTACGAGTTGCTCCTTGAGTTTTGAATGAGTACGACTGAGTCCCAATCTCCAACTTTGCCTTGTCGCGATGCCATCCCTCTCTTTCAAGCTCTATCGACTCTTCTCCGAGCTCGCCCCCCCTCGAACCAAAATTCATAGTTTCGCCACTGTGGACTGATACGAATAATGACACCAAGAACAACATAAAGTGGGGACTAAGGATGAAAATGGGCTGGGCCTAGTTTGGGTAGCTCAAGCTCGAGTTCAAGCAGAAAATGGGGCTCAAGTTTATTTAGGGCCCAGCTTGAGTCTGATGCTACTCGGCCCCTTAAGCTCACAGGCCTAACATGCCTTATATTTTGTTTCTTGGACCATTTTTGTCATTAGGCCCACTTGTAACAAGTGTTGAAGGCCTTGGGGCGTTGAGCCCAGAACTCCTCCTTTAAGCACTGGCTAATCTATTCTTCTTATGGCTCATGACTCATCCCTTTCTTTTAATTTGGGAAAACTCAAATTAGGGCATAATTCGGTGAAGCCAATCAGCCCCAGCGTCCAAGAGGAATGAATCAGCTGCCGTCCCTTACTAATCGGCGACGATCACCACCGCGCCAAACTAGGGAGGTTAAGTAGCGTCCATCATCAATGTGAGAACTTTGGCTTGAGATTGCCTAACGCCAGCTACACGATGCTGAAGATAGAAATTGACGTTGCAACTACGGGTGAAAAAAGGTTGGGTTTTTTTTTTGTAGCTCGAGCTCGAACTCGAATTCAAATTATGGCATTTCGAGCCGGGCTTATTTGAGCTCGACCTCAAGCTTGAGCTGGAAATTGGGCTTGAGCAATGTTCGAGCTCAAGCTCGAGCCTAAAAAAACCTGGCCCTAAAGCTCGCGGGCCTCAAAGGCATCATGTTTATCTTTCCCATCACATCCCTAAATTTTCTCATACACTTATACATTGGACACAGCCTGTTTCCTCCCTTTGCCTCACCTTGCTCGATTACTGCCGTGCCATCACCACCCACCTAGTCGGCTTCACCTTGGTCAATTAATAGCGCCACCCACCAAAGAGTGAAGCCACGAGGACGAAGATAGCCACTTCGACAAAACCCCTTTTTGTTTATTGATAATTCTTGGCGCTGCCACTGCTATTGTTGTTGTTATTGCTATAATTGCTATTGCGGCTCACTGAGGTTCTGTTGTTATTGCTGCTGAGGCTATTACGAGACTTCAAATCTTGTAACTTGATTTTCGGGGCTTAGATTCGCCGTTGTGATAGGCCCACCTGTAGTCTAGGATACGCATCAGACGCCGGAGACAAAAATTAATGACACAACTAGATGATGTCCAACCAGGACATCCAGTTCGGAAGCTCCAAACAGAAATTGCCATTTGGAGGAAGGTGATGGCTTGTTTGTAATGTTTACAAAATTATAAACTGGCAAAGGATTAGAAAGTCTAGGATATATTTTGTTATTTTCTCTTGTATAGTTATCTTTATAGAAAATTACAGATTTAGTCCCTAGCTTTTATCTAAGCTGCAAGTATTGTGCTAAAGTTTTATATGTGCTGTTCGAGCCCAACAAGCCTTCGGGCCAAGCTCGAGCTTATCTCGAGCATAAAAAAATTGGGCTCAAGCAATTCGAGCTCAAGCTTGGGTAGTACAAAATGACAAAGAAGCCAAGCTTGAGCCCATTTTCACCTCTAGTCGCAACTAGACGATGTTCGACTAGGAGATCCAGTTCGGCAACTCTTGACAAAAATTGTTGTCTAAAGGAAGATGATGTCTTATTTATAACATTTACAAAATCAGGGTAAATTGGCAAAGGATTATAAAGTCTAGGATATATTTTGTAATTTTCTCTTTTCTAGTTATCTTTATAGGAAATGACAGGTTTATCCCTATCTTTTATCTAAGTTGCATGTGTGGCAGTAAAGTTTTATATGTGCTATTTAAGCCCAACAAGCCTTCGGGCCGAGCTCGAGCCCAATTTTTTAGGCTCGAGCAATTCGAGCTTGAGCCCAGATAGTACCAGATGACAAAAGGGCTGAGCTCTAGGCTCGAGCTTAATGGACTCGAGTTCAGCCCGGCCCATTTTCAGCCCTAGTGGGGACAAATCCAAAAGGAAAGGGAAGTACTTCTGTTGGAAACCACTGGCTATAGACAATTGCTGAAATAGCTCATTTTTCTAGATATAAAAAAAGAAACATGGAATACATCGTTTTTGAAAGTGCATTCATTGTAACCAATCCAGACAGTCCAAAGAGTTGGTATCAGAAATTGGAATTAGTACATTGGAAAATGCTTTCTTTGGTTTAAAAGGGAAGCTAACCATGCTTCAAAAGAATTACAAGATGGCGCGTGAAGGCCAAGAACAAAATTTACTTCATATATCATGTGAACACTTACATTCCCAAAACAAGTGGTACATAGTTCCTACCAAAGAATGACATCAGGGGCACACAAAGTTAATAAAATCATTGTGGGTTGCAAGATTTTTTTTTGTTGAAAAAGCTTTAAAGAGACATTTTTATTAAAAAAAATATAAATTTGTGGGGGAATTTGAAAAGCTCATATGTTCTTAAGACTGGTAGGGAAATCCGAATGCGGTGAGCTCTAGATGGAATTATTTGCAGCAAACAATATAGAAGCTAACTTCTTTAATAGCTCGAGATTATAACCTTATTTTACTATAAAGGAACCCTCGCCATTGCCTAGCCATTCAACAGTATCTTGAGCATTCATGAGGCCCTCGGACACTATTTGTAGAATAAGGTCGACAACTTACGAAAGAAACAAATGTCGAAGCATGGAATGGTTTGAACAATTCTCTCACAAATCATACAAATCCAAAACCTGAAGGTTTGGATCTTTGTGGATATTCCTTGTAAGTGAACATCGGTGAGAGGGAGAAATACCTAGAATCCAAGTATCCTCCCAAACTCGAATTGTGGTATCATCCACTATAGACCATTGAATATGCTCCTCTTTCACTAAAATTATATGTTGGTACCACTTAAACTGTATCCTAGTACCAAACTATAACCTTATCTAGGTACAACACCACTGTAATCATATCTTGATACCACTAGAACCATATCTTGGTACCAAATGCACCATGTCTTGATATCACTTAAACTATAACTTGATACCACTATATCTATATATTAGTTCCACTATATCCGTATATTGGTATCACTTAAAAAACATATTGGCACCACTAGAACCATATCTTGACACCACCAGAACCATATTTTGGCACCATTAGAACCATGTATTGGTATCACTTGAACCATATTTGATACCACTATAATCTTATCATGATACCACATTAGTTGAATATTTATTAATACCACTGGAATCATATCTTGATACAACTAGAACCATATCAGGGTATCACTTGACTCATATTTTGGTACCACGATAACCTTGTATTGGTACTACTTGAACCATATTTTGGTATCGCATGAACCATATCTTGGTACCACACCTACAACCTGTAAACCGGAATAATGGGTTGAAGTGGCTGCAAGAAGTCTGGTGGCCTTTTGTTACCTTTCCTTAAATTGTGTCCTTAACTGATAGAGCTTGGGAAGTTTGAAGAATGGGGCAAAAAAGCCCTCACCAACTGGGCCCGTACGTTAGAGGGTCTAACTTCTCAGCCCATTAGTTCCAGAAGTGGTTAGCGAATACTACCTCTAAAGCACTCTACCTCTACAGCAGTCTACTTCCTGCTCGCTTATAATCCTAGGCAAAACCCAGGAAGCGAAAACCAGCAAAAAATGGAGGAAATCCAAAGAATCTAACATCGTCAGAGATGGCAAAGTTGCTCGCTTTCTCCAGTTCCACCACGCCTCTTCTCTTTCTCCGCCCAAAACTCGCGCCATGTACAAGAGCAGCTCATGTTCTTCGGGCCTTGGCCTCGAAACCCAGCAATCTCAACAATACTATCTTCTCGACTTCACCATCTCTATTACTCTTCTCCACCACCTCCACACGATATCCTCTTCAGTATGACATGATAATAAACCGACCGGCCACTCCGCAACCGGCCCAGACTCGTCGCCGGCCTGGTAGAACCGAGGCTGCCAGCTCTTCCGACCCAGATTCTTCGGAGGCAATGGAACCGGAGCGCGATCTCAGTTTCGATTCTTGGATAGACAAGAAATTGTCTTCCGACAAAGAAATGGATAGGTCGAAGAGGAAGTATTATAGGAAGAGGGAGAAGAGAATGTACGGCTCTGATTCTGAGGATGAACGCAGGAGGAATGAACATGGGTTCGTGGAATTGAAGCCGGAAGTTGTCGACTTTGATAGATTGCATGAGAGAGAGGAGGAGCTGTACTTTTATGATGCTTTTGCATATCCCTGGGAGCAGGATAAGCATTATAAGATGGTTTATCAGTTGGAGAAGAAGTATTTTCCTGATCAGTGCTTGGATAAGGCATTTCTTGAGCCTGGGGAGTCAGAAGTGAAGGTTAAAAGCAAAGGAAAACATATGAAGAAAGCGGGTGAAAAGAGGAAGGGGTTGGATGATGAGGGAGAGGACAAGAGGTTGGTGTTTTTTGAGGAGAAAAATAAGGAAAGTGAGATTTCAGTGAAAGGTGTAAAGGAGATAAGGGAAAAGAAGGTGGAGGAATTCTTCAAGTGTTTGAAGAAAGTTCCCGATAAGGATGTGGTGGAAGCAGAGCCATACTTGGTGAGCAGGAGTACTGAACTTCCTCCTCAATGGGACGGTCCTAATGGGACGGTTGTTTTGGTGAATAAGCCCAAAGGTTAGTAGCTATACATGAGTTCTTGTTCTATCTAGCATTTTTATTTGCCTAACTTGCAATGTAGTACTTCTGAGTGGCTATTGTATTTTCCGTTTACTGGAGGTGACAGTATTATCTAAGAAGACCTGTTTTTAGTGTCTGTGAAGCAAGTTGTCAAATTTTATATTTTGGGAGAAGATGGTCCTTTAGTTAAATGGTGAGTAACCATGTTGGTACCTAGGTCATATTACAGCATCTGGTATGTAGCAACCGCACAGGAGACAAAAGAAGGCAGGACACTGTTATTTTCTATCTTAATAAGGAATTCCTATGCCACTAAACAACTGTTTTCTATTTGTAGGATGCGCTATTCAGTCAATAACCTTTGAGATGTCACCATATAACATCATCACTTCTTGAAACAGGATGGACCTCATTTACAGTCTGTGGCAAACTGCGTCGCCTAGTCAAAGTGAAAAAGGTGAAATCCTATGGTATGTTATGTTGTATGTTGTCCATTGGCCTCTTTTACCCTAGTCATTGCTACAGGTAGGGCATGCTGGAACTCTTGATCCCATGGCAACTGGCCTATTGATAGTGTGTATTGGCAAAGCGACTAAATTAGCAGACAGGTGTGTCTTGGGTGAGCTTTCATGTAAATGATCATATTTGCAAGCTGACCTTTTTAAGTATTTGCTGCCAACTTTTTATTAATACTTCCTCTTTTCTGAATCAATTATCTGAACGCCTTTGGAACACTTCAACCTCAGATATCAAGGAATGGTTAAGGGTTATAGTGGAGTTTTTCGCTTAGGGGAGGCTACTTCAACTTTAGATGCTGATTCACCGGTATGTTGATATGCTTGTCTATTGCTCTAATAACCACAAAACCTACCAACTGTGCCTCCTTTTGTCTGGCTTTTCTTTAATGTACTTTTTCCTTTCTTCCCCAATGTGGGATGTGACTTGTGCTGTTCTTTGTTAACCATTGAGCAATAAAAAACAAAATAATACGGTTATCTGAAACTATACCTCTTCCCTATGCATATACTTCTGTGAAACATTTATTGTTAACCCAATTGAATGCTTTCCTTACTTTCAGTGCGCCCTTTTATTTCAAATCAATCCTTAATCAGTATCATGTTGTAGGGTTCTAGAAGATCCATCACAACATTATAGCTGCCAAGACTACATCTCTCTCTCTCTCTCTCATTGATGTGCCTTTTTTTTTTCTTTTGCAGGTTATTCAACGGGAGCCTTGGGAGCATATCAAAGATGAGGACATAAGAAAAGCTGCTGCATCTTTCTGTGGGGAGATATGGCAAGTGCCTCCGATGTTCTCTGCAATCAAGGTATTTTATTTGTTGAATGGGGATTATCTATGGTAGCTCAAGATTTGCCATGAAGTTTACGATTATCCACCATTTGTTTGTTAAATAAATCATTTCCAACTTTTAGAACAATGAAGATATCATACAGATAATTGTGCCATAGAATCACTCTAGTTCAATCAATGAATAGTTATTTGGAGTTTCTGTTTTTTATAGGAAGAACTTGTAACTTTTGCTTGATCACTTTGTTGTTACATACCCAATTGTAAGGATGGGTTTTTATAATTAACAGTATACTAAAAAATAGTTAGACACGCATGTATGCCAAAGACATTTGCATAATCCCTTTTATCCTTCTTCTTTGATGTTCTGAACAGGTGGGAGGTGAAAAGATGTATGAGAAAGCAAGAAGAGGAGAAAGCATAGAGCTATCACCAAGACAAATTTCGATTTTTAAATTTGACATTGAACGTAGCTTAGAAGATAGGTATGCCTTTTCTGCTTCTCTGTATCTACTGAACACCTGGGCAAACATTTTTCAGGAGTTATATTGTTCTGGATCTCACATTTGTTGCCATGCATTTGGATGACTTTCAACTTCTCATGTGCTTCACCTGTATGAGATTTTCTGAGCCTGCCTTCACAAACACATCCACCCGCCCACACACTTAGAGCTTATATCCAGGGAGTTGAAAAGGCAGTAGAAGCATTTAAGTCTGCCATCAATGATGAACCTTTTCTTCCCCCGTCATTACAGTAAATAATTGATTGTGCAATAATTGTTAAATGTCAACTTATAAGGAAACAGACTGGCATTATAGGCAATAGTTTTTCAGTGTCTGGTTGTCCTTCTGAGCATGTTATCCAACTGTTTTTTCTACATGGGCAGCTTCCTATTTCCATATTACTATCAATTAACATGTTGCAGCCTTGTGCTGAATTATCACCAACCTGTCAGCTGATCTGAAGAAGAGGTAAAAAAAAAAAAATCTATGGTGTGACATTTCATTATTCCCTAACAAGAAGGATATTAGGAAGAGGCATTTGGCTTAAAACGTTGCTACTTCTCTTTTACTTGAGTTTATAGTGTGTCTACGGCTTTGAATAGTTAATTGGCATCATAAACCATATCCCACCGACCAGCAACTTGGTTGGGATTATGGTGTAGTACAACTATGATTGTGACATTGCTATAGATATTATGCCAACATAGGTTAACAAGCAGATAGATGTATGAACCATCCATTCTAGTGGGTATGATATGTAATGTTTCCAACAAAATGGCAGTATAAAAGTCAAGCATTCAGCAACCATTTCATTTCTTAGCTGATAGGTGTGATGAAGTGGATATGATGTTATATGTGCAAAGATAGAACTTAACAACTTGGAAACACCTAGATGAGTTCAATTTCCCTGTAAATCGCTAATACTTTAATCCTAAGGTGCTGAAATTATGCAAAACTATGAGAAACTAAAATTATATAGCTAGTCTGTAATTCCTCTCTCTGTCTCAAGATACAGAGCATATGCTTGCATCTTCTGAGTTACGTACAGTACATCAGTCTGAGAATTAGTAATTCTGCACATATATATGTATCAGTTATTTGTTATATACTGAAATGATAGGAGTCTGGTTGTGTTCTTACTTGATCTTCTGGGCATTTGCAGACAAAATTTGATTTTCCGGGTGACATGTTCTAAAGGAACATATATTCGGTCTTTATGTGCAGATTTTGGAAAGAGTCTGGGAAGGTGGTGATTTTCTTTTAATACAAATTTCAGTATTGATGTTACTTCATGCCCTCTTAATATTTCTCTGATTTGCTTTTTGGATCTTAAAGTGCTTGCCATATGGATTCTGTTGTTTCTTGAGGAATTGAGAGCTCCTTCATGTGGGATTCTCAGCCTTTCAGCATCTGACACTTTTAGTTTGTTTATAATTAAAAGGATATGCTTATTCCAGTTAAATTAAGAGGCAAACCGAAAAACAAAGGTTATCAATCACTTTCAGATGCCAACTCCTAAATTCTCTCCAAGTAGAATACTGATATGCATGTAAAACATGTACTCATTGAGGCATGTATGGGGTAGAAAAAGGAGGGAAAGGGTACAAACCACATAAGATGAGATTCCTAAATGAGATTATGTTTATATTTTCTTTGCCGTCATCTAATCAGTTCAGCTGGGTTTTGTGTTGCTTTTGGCATTGCAGTTGTGCTCATTTGACGGCCCTTCGCAGAGACTCCATAGGTGAAGTGAAGCCCCTTTGCATTCAAATGAAATCTTTGCATGTCAAATTCTAGTAAGTTTCTTTTCTTTCTGAGAACATGGTTCATAGTGTTAAAATCTATTATCTTTTCTGCTTACAGGAGAATATTCTGCTAATGACTCATGGGAATTTGAGGAGCTGGAAGCTGCAATTTCTAAAAACTATTTCTGATTTCTGTGGGCTACAACTAATGTCTTCAATTTCATGCTCTACGGCTTTGTTTCGCGCGGTTTGCCGCATGCCTTAGGCAAGCGATACCGATATGCAGTAACCAATTTTTGCGATTTGTCAACTTGTTATCCGGTATTTCTTTTTTTTTTAAAAAAAAAAATTACTGCAAGTGCACACAGCATATCATGCTGCGTGAGTTAGGGAAATTTTTTTTTCTCATTTTATATCAGTGTATTGTACTTGTATATATAAAATGAGAATATATAATTGATACACATTTTGTCATAAATGTCGGTATACTTCCTCTTTTTCTTATTTAAAACAAAATTTCATTCTCAGGCCATGTTTCCTTCAGTGTTATGGAATCCAATTTAATGAATGAGATCCCATGGTTATTACTTATTTTTCTGGACCACAATGAATTGTCAAGGAATCTAATTTGATGAATTGTCAGGTAAACATGCCATTAATTTTTCTAGCTGATTTTTACCGGTATTTTTCTTTTTAATAGACTTTGTTTTTTGTTGGTTTGCGTGTGCTTAATCTTGTGGATGGTTTCTGAGATGCATTTATGAACATTTTCTGTACATGGATTCACCTTCTGTTCAGAAAATGGGCAGTATAAATTGAAGAATTTGACATGTTTCCTTTGTTTATTTTATTTCATGGGCAATGTTCTTGACCAGGAATGGGCATGATAGAAAGCAAAACAGAACTCCAAGGAATCAGAGATATTAACAACATTGATTAGAACTGAAATATAATACACAAGCGTCACTCGTGATTGACTCAGTAGGAAAAAGAGAACAACAAAAGAACCCGACTTTGATGGATGGGGATTTAGTCCCAGTGCT
Source organism: Aquilaria yunnanensis (assembly GCA_039654915.1). Taxonomy (NCBI): domain Eukaryota; kingdom Viridiplantae; phylum Streptophyta; class Magnoliopsida; order Malvales; family Thymelaeaceae; genus Aquilaria; species Aquilaria yunnanensis. Next base: position 18,590,987 of record CM077593.1, read on the forward strand.
TTAGTGTTACATTTGGAGGAGCCACACCAATTGATTCATAATATGCTTTATCTGCATCTGCCAATCTATCCTGAAACATCCCCCATTCCTTCTTGCACCTCTCCCTTACCTGGAATATTTCAACCACAAAATTTGAAGGCTTTAGCTCTCTTCCACAATGAATCATAAATACTGTGACACAAGCAAAACTGTATCATTTACGCTAGGGACATGCGAAAACTGACTGCACAAGACATACGGTTTTAAGTACATACCCCTTCCCAGGGTGCTCTTCCACTATCTGCCTGTCCCTGTTGGAAGATCAGATTAACGATAAGTAACTTGGATTCTAGAAGTTTAGAAAAGCATTCTCAGCAGTCAACAAGTTCGATATTACTTGGTTCCCAAGAGAGGGTACGCTTTGATGAACAATCCACTGAGCATCCACAACTCCTATTTTCTCATGAGCAGGCTATTTGAGACCAAAGTTACAATTCATGGACTAATAAGTAATAACAAGGACAGATAACTGAGTTATTCAAACCAAAGCAATAGGGATAAAGTGGTCACCAACCTCGACACACTTTCTGAGAGCGAAATCTAGACCCCATCCATGTACTAGGTCATTCTGCGAGAATAGAGCATGGATATTGTTGCTTGTATTCAGGAATCCTCAAAGATGCAAAGTGCTGGAATGAAAGATTTACATAGCTCCAAACCTGAATCATATGCCAGACACAACGCCATGCATCCCGACTAAACACAGTGGCCATGATCTCAACAAACCTGCTTGGATTAAGAAAAACGTGTTAGTGCAAAACAGACCAATTTTTGCAAGGTTGATGGACGAAACCATCATGATCAATCATCAGTACGCTGCACATGGTGGCAAGTGTGGATCAGTACACCACTCAGGTCTTTCCTCAGCATTCCTGCAGGTACAGGAAGATACAAGCTAAATGAATCCACCGATCAGCTGGCAGAAGCCATTTAGCAGAATCTTAAAAGATTCATTAAAGGACCACCGGATTCTGGGGTTCATACTTGTGGACTTCAGTGTTGTCTCTCTTCCTAGTCATTGCCCATGTCAGCCCACTGTTTTCCCCTAAGCCAGGCTGGGAAATCTCCAAACTATACTTCTTCACCAATTTAATGTACCTAATTCAGAGAGGAAGAAGAAAGTGATAGAACTTTCATTTTTCAATTTTAATATACACTATTTTTTTTCTCCGGTGGAATCATTGGGGCAGCTTCTCTACCAAACTAAGACAAAAAAAAAAAAAGGTAGAACTTTAAAAACTTACTCCTCAGCATCAAAATGCTCAACCCCAAGATCCTCATCCCATATAAAGATGTAGTCATACGGTGCAACAATGTCAGGATGCAGAAAGCGCTTAGCATACCACCTTGATGTAATTCAGAAGTTTACCAGGGATTAGGTGGCACTTACCAAAAAGGTTTGCAACAGAAATAATTAGGTATGTCATCTCTAAATATTGAAGAAGGATGAAAGTTGCTAACCACTTTGTCTGCTTCCGGACACTCACATGAATAGCTCGCTTTGACCACTCAAATTCATCCCACCCAGTAGTGCGCCCATCATAGTGGAATAGTACAATAGTGAAGTTCTCTGAAAACTGTAGAACGAAGTTTCAGCCAAAACAAAGAGTGAACAATCATATCATGATGCTGAAAAGAAATACTGGACTCACTAACCTTCTTCACAGCTGCATCAATGTTGTCTTTCTGATCATAACCAACGGTAAATGTAACAAGATACTTTGGTGGGTTGGTGAAGTCCTGCATGCGGCATTGAACCAATTCATCACCATCATTATGCCACATCTTAATACAATTGAATGGGCTTGGTGGCGTGCAGTCCTTATTGTTAATTAATTGTTAAAATTGCTATTTGCAACATCTCACTGATTATTACAAACATGCTTACTTGATTGGATTGTGTTGCAGTGCTAGTTCATTCTGGTTCCAAAATAAACTGAAATGACAGGAGTGATACGTAACATGGTCAAGTAAACATGCCCTTAATTATTACTGAGAAGAAAGATTTTATTATTGAATAGTCACCCGAAGAAAACCATTTCAGAGGGTTCATCATGCTCTTTACAGTCATAGTTGGCTACATGGATTTAGCAAATATTATTAACAGAAGGGTGTCACAAAGATTTGAAATCATTTTTGTGTTTTGGGTCTTTTGATAGGATGAGATTGAATTGAAATGTGCAACAATCTACTCAATATCTTTATGTTTATTGTTAACTGAAACACTGACCAACAATTTGCACATTTAATCAAATCAACGTTTCTTAAACAGTTGCCTTTTATGGTCCTTCTCAGTATGTTTGTGCCGGTAGACCTGATACAAAACATATTTTGCATATTATGACTTTCCACAACATCTTCGGCGTTTCAACAGACAAGCTTGTGATGCTACAACAACAACAACAAAACAAAAACAAACAAACAAACAAACCAACCAGAACAAAAAAATTGAACAAAACTAGGGATTATGTTTGACAGCAGCTAAGAGATCCCATAAAAGATGCATACCTCATCAGGCTGACCCCACAACCGCCGAAGGTAGAGATCTGACTCAGGCACAATTATACCTGGCGGAAGTCTTTCAGCTCCCTTTGGATTTGTCGGAACCCAGATCTATGACAACCAAGGACAATAAATCAGTTCTTCCACTCAGCTATAGTTTATGAAGGTGTTTTTCCTTTTTCTTTATTTTCAGCAATTGTTTATGAAGGTTAGAATGAGGAATTCAGCAAATTCTATTTCTAGTTTAAAACAACTTACCTTTGTACCATTAGATCGATATTGTTGATGGTAAACGGCTCTATTTCCCTTCAAAGAAGACCAAGCATTGAGAAGTGTTTGAGTTGAAAGGCCAGAATATTTGTCCTCAATATATGTAAGATCGATCGAGGGGAATAAGCTGGACGGGAGATTCATCTACGAAAATTGAGACCATAAGATTCAGTCATTAAAGAATGAACAACTGAACAAAAGTTACAGAAGCCCACACGTAGCAGGAAAAAGAATGTGATAATAATGGATTATAAAGAAAAAAAAAAAACAGGTTAAGGAACATCTATAAAGCAGTTGTACCTGGGTTAAGGAAATTGTTGGAAAGGCGATCCCCAAGAAGAAGCCAAAAAGAACTCCAGAAAAAGTTGTTAGAACCAGTCTCATACTCTCCTTAGGCTTTCTTGCACCTCCACTTTGGTCCAAAACAACATGAATCCCAATCAATTTGATCCCATTCTCAAATTACTAATTCAAGAGAAGGATGAATGCCTAGAAGTACAATGAAGGGAACAATAAAAGAATAAATTGCCAGAAGTAATGAAGAAACAAAATATACCTTCTTAAAGGAACTCCCATTATGTTGGAATCTCCAACTCCACAATTTTCACCATACAAGTCAAACCACAGCAAGAAGGAACTTAAATAACTTCAATCCACTCTGAACTCTGCAGTTCAAACAGTAGCAGCTGCTGGCATTGAAGAGCAACAATATTAGTAACAATAACGATAACAGATTTTGAAGATTATTGAAAAAAGGGAGAAACATCGCTGACAATAAATGAGAAATATGTAGCTGATTAAAGATGATAATTCAGCATTATCATTTCCTTGCTTGATATATCAACATTATCATATTATAGACAAATAGTGCATTGTCCTTTTGAAGGAACCAGCCAAATCTTATTGCTATAGAATGGAACCACGGCCTCCTAAAGCAAGAAGTGTTCCCAAGAGCTAAAAACCTTGACGATTTATGACCCAGAAATCAAATTTTGCAAGACTTGAGATAATCAATTGTTTAGATTCAACATTAAAATGCTAGAAATTACTAAAAAATGAAATTATTCCCGGAAGGGTCAGACTCAGAAAACAGCAAAACTCGATATCTGAGCTCCCGTTTCTACCAAATTTGCTAGCTCAGATTTCAAACAGCTCTTCCTAGGAAATAAAGCAACGTACCAGTATTACCCCAAGTCCGTAAAATCGTTTCAAGTCCTAAAAAAACACAAATCATTCAGAATCACACTGCAATAGAACAAGTAACCATTCCGAAAATTAAAAAAAAAAAAAAAAAAAGCCATGAACTTCACAGTTTCATTTCGAGTTCCTCCAAAAAACAGAAATCCACAGAACTAAACAAAAGTAGAGATCTTGCGCTCAGAAAGTAACTTACTTTGAAAAAAAAAAAGAAACCAAGATTCTCTTCCTTGAAACGGACAAATCACTGCAGATTTAAATGTTTGGAACGAGGGAAAAAAACACCCAACAAATTCAGGCGTTTCCGGTTTCAGTTTCCTCTCCAGTTATCTCAAATTTGAACTGGATGTTGGAACAGCAAAAGAAAAAGAAATGGCAGCTCGTCCTTGGAGCTCCTGAAGAATTACGGAGATTGAAGTTCGATTTAAATGTGTCACGCGAATCCAGGAGCGATATATCGTTTTTTTTTTTTTCGGGTGACGAGACAAAATTATAACGGCGAAACTATACATTTGGCTTTTAACTTAAGTAACCCAATCGTAATGGCGGATTCAGGTTTTTAGACTTTGGGGCTAAGTGAAGGCAAGGCCAGAGAAGATAGAAGAAAAAATTAATTAAATAATTATTTATAAAAATTAAATTTTATAAAAATTATTCAAATAATTATTTAAAATATTTATTTTTTATTGTAAATTTATTCCTAAGTTTTTAACTGTTGCATATTCATCCTAATTCTGTTACTAACAATATTAGCTGTTAGTTAAAGGGTAAATTTGTAATGTCAGACAATGGTTTTAGATGGATATGTAATATTTGAAAAGTAAAGATTTAGGAATGTAGTGTTATTTACCCTTTTAAAATTCTTTACTACTATGGGAGGGCAAAATTCACATTTGGTCTTTAACTTTTTACAAAATAACCAACTTAATACCTAACATCCACAAACTTTCAAAATTCTTGAGGGCCGGGCCATATGTGGCTTTGCCACTGCCCAAGCAAGTTAATTCATAGTTCACTACTCATTAAATATTGGTCTTTTAACTTTTTAGAAGTGTGCAAGTTAGTAAAAAATGCCCTATATACAATTAATGGCTTGGTTCTCAAGCTAAGGTGGCTGTGGGTGGGTGATGTGCATTGATGGCATTCGTTCACTTCATATAAGAGCCTATAAATCTGTGCATGGCAATATACGACAACCCATCTTCACTTAGTGTAGCCACAGCCTCATGCTTCGTCACCCTTGTAAGCACTCTCAGTCTTTCACTGCCTCGGTTTCATCTTATTTCACTAGCCCTCTCACTAGTTTCTCCACCTCCTCCTCACTGACCAACCCACTCTTTGATTCCTCCACTACTACATCTAGGGGTGTAATTTTCAGGTTAGGGTCGGGACCCGAAATTCGCAACCAATCTGGCCATCCAAAATTTGAAACCCGAATCGACCCTATTTAACATTAAAACCCAAACCGACCCTAACCCGAAAAAAATCGGATTGGGTCGGGTCGGGTCGGGTCTGAAGCTTGGAAAGGTGTAAAAAAAATGCATGCACATATATCAAGAATCCAACACATTAGCTAAAAGTAACTTTATAATTTAATCTAAAAATGCACATTCTATAACCTAAAAACAACTTCGTAACACATAATAGTCATAAGTTAATCCAACATATACACATTAGACATTATATTTGCCAAGAGCCAATATTTTTTAATAGCAATTATTCGGGTTCGGGTTGGATTCGGGTTCTACCCGAACCAACCCGATTTTTGACCTTTTAATCGGGTCGGGTTCGGGTTGACCCGAATATGCCTTACTTATCTCTTTAACCCGACCCTAACCCGAAAAATAGGGTCGGGTTTCGGGTTAGGGCCAACCACTTACACCCCTAACTACATCTAACTTCAATGCTTTCAATAGTATTACCTTGTTACTCTTTAGCTCTATGTACAACGGCCACATCACCATCTCCATGCCACCTCATATCGCTTCTAGCATCGAGTTCCATCCGCAGAAAGGCACAAACCTGCACACTAACTTTTGACTCAACACCTCCACTTATAGCACCCATGTCCTCACCACAAACTCTTTATCTCTAGTACAGCTCAAAAATCCCTCTACCAACAATAACTTTAGATATGGGTTTGGTTGTTTGAATAAAAATCCAAGTGTTAGTTATTTTAATGGTGTATCACAAACAATCCATAAGAATCTGTGCTCGTTTTTCTCTAACATAACAATGATCCTTATTTGTTGCTCTTTAAAGAGCAGGCCCATGCTTTCAAAGCACACGTAACGACACTCCATCTTGGCTATGAGTTGAGCCATCTCGAACATTCTACTCCTCTAGCATCATCCTAAGTGTTCATCACGATCAAGTATTTGATACAAAAAAATTAGAGGCGGTTAGGTGATCCAGGATTTGTAATCCATTGGACAACACTTTTATGGAATCAGCTTGTGCAGTTCAAATGTGTTGATAAAGATTCCAGTGGTTTTGGTGTCTCAAGTACTAGGTGTGGCATATGGTTCAGAGGCATCAAGGGAAAAATGGTGAAACTAACAGGCCAATCCAATCCATGAAGTTCTAGGTGGTGATTTTATTGAACTAGGGCAAGCCAAGGAAGATAGAGGGGCAACCAATGCAGGAAATGAAAAAATTGTAAACTTGAATTTTGAGCTTAGCGTTAATTTCAATGGTAGGGAAGTAGGAGTTGGCGATGATGAGAGATATGATGGCATTTGTGGTAGTGATGGAGCTGAGGGTGGCATCGAACTGGGTATTGTTTGTTGAGTTCAGGGAAATGCCAAATGAGATCTTCGCCAAAAGGATAGATGGAAGGATCGAGAAGCATGGAAGGGAGGTGTTGGAAGTTAATGGAAGGTGCTACAGAGGAAACAGATGCATGATTAAAAACCTTTAACACGACGTCACCTGGTCATAGCCACCTTAGGGTTCAACCTAAGAATCGACATAGTTAGTATATACAGTAAATTTTGGACTAATTTGCATACTTTTACAAAATTTAGGGACCAATATTTAATAAGTAATGAGCCATGGACTAGGTCGCTTGCGTTAGCACAAGTTCAGGGACAATTATATAGTTTGGCAATTTCAAAATTCTAATTTTCCGGAGGTGGCGCTTGGGTGCTTTGTATGTTTTAAGCTAATAATACTTGGATTGGCGTCAACGGCTCAAATTAGATGAGGTAGAAAGCATTTTAATCCTAAAACTTATCATACTTTTCTATTGAGTCATAAAATTTTCAAATTTTCTAAATTAGTTCTGAATTTTTTTTGAAGTATTAACAGTTATTTCTATACTTATTAAAAGTTAGTTGTTGGACAGTAATATGATTAACTGAGAGAAAAATTAGTAATTTAAATTATCTATTAACTATTAAAAAATTATTTCAAAATGAATTTATTGAAAGATAATTATCAAATAATTTAAATTGTGTTTTAAAGAAAAATTGGTTTAAAAAAAGTTATCAATTCTAGGATAACATTTTACATAGTTGTAAAAATGAAAAGTTCTAGAATTAACTGTTTATGCAGCCGTAAAGTTTTAAGGGCCAATTCGTTTCGTCTAAAGTCAACTGACTTTTTTTAACTTTTTCATCTTTTTTACGTGAAACCAATTTCATTTGAAAGTTAATGTTATGTAGATGCAATAATCAATTTGAAAGTAAATTTTTAGGATGTTGTTAAATTTTTATGAATTTTTCTTTTTTAAGACTTGAAACTAGAAAAATTCATAAAAAATTAGTAAGATTATAAAAATTATATTTTTAATTGATTATTGTAGCTACATAATATTGGCTTTTAATTAAAATTAGTTTCAAGTAAAAAAGATGTAAAAATAAGAAAAAGTCATTTTGTAGTCAATTGGCTAAAGTTGAAACGAATTGGGTGTAAGACTTTCCTAGTTTCCATATGGCATATTCATTTGTAAATTTCACTGGTGGTCCCTAATCTTTAGTATAATTTTGTTTTAGTTACCAACCTATTTTTGTGGCCAAAGTCCCTAAACTATTGACATATTAAAATTGTTTCATATAGTATCTTAGGGACTCATTAGCGTAGAGTTTCCATATAAGTGCAAGCTTGGAATATGAGACTTAATTTATAGAGAAGAAAAACTGATAATTTAAAATATCCATAATTATCAAAAAAATTACTTGCATAATTTAAATTCACTATAATCCAATTACTATAAAGTTTCAACTATGATTAATTTCAAAATTGATGTCAAATATTAGTTAATTTGAGAGTTAACAAATTTCATTCAATGAGGATCAAAATAAAATGTTCTTAGAAAGTTTAGGACCAAAGAGAATAATTAATTGACTAAGAACGAATATGGACAGATAGTTAAAAATTAGGGATATCTATGAAATTTTCCTATGGAAATCGCATTGCAACTTTTCTTAAAGAACAAATAAACTTATGATCATATTTAAAGAAAGCCTTATAATAAGCATATTTCACATCTCCTAAAAACAAACTTTTATTCATTAAGCAATTGAGGGTCCTAAACGAAAACTTTATGATGACTAAAAGTCTACTTTTTTTTTTAATCCTTAAAAACCAAACAAGGAAGCAATACAAAATTACTACCTTCATCCCGATTTTTTGAAAAACTTAAGTTTGAAATGGAGATTAAAATAAAAGGAAAAAAAAATTATAATTTCACCTTTCAAACTAAATCAAGAAAAATGAAAAAGTGAACATTGAAAAAATAGTTTGAAAAATAATATGTTTTAAAAAAAATTGCTAGATATTAAAATATTGAAAAGTATGATGGCTCAAAATAGTAAATAGTGCAAAGTGAGTGCTTTTTTATATAATGGTGGCGTAATAACTCTGCTAAAACATGTTAACTCTGCCACGTTAACTTTTTACGAATTGGGAATTATAATTATTGTGAATTGTGAGTTTCTACAGAATTACACTTTTGGTCCTTTATTTCATCGATTTTTCAACTGAGACACTCAATGACCTGATGGTACATTGATGAGCTAATTGGATATTAATGAATAAAGCTGGATAGTTATTTTGGGTTTTAAGCTTAAACAAAACTGCTGTCCTCCAAAAATGTTGTATTTTATAATTAATTTGAGGATTATATATCCATGTTTCGGATTTAACCGTCGATTCTCCATGATATCAATTTCTTGAAGATGAAAAAGTTAATAACCGAAAGTGGATTCCTTCTCATTTGCTTTTTATCTTTTTTTTTTCTTGCATGAAAGTTTTGTTACTAAAATTTTGCGTATCTTGTATCATACTCATCTATTGTAGTTGTTAACGCTTATCTTTTTTTATGGAACAGTTGCTTGTTTTTTAGTTGAACGAAGTTGACTTTTCTATATACCAAGTAGATTTGGGATGAAAATGCATCACCCAATAAATCTTCAATTTATTTGTTAAAATTAATCATCACATCTCCATAGTCCCCACATTTTTATAAAGAAGGCGCTAGAACACATTTAATTAGTATATATACCCATTTAATTTATTACTTTCTCTAGATTTTTTATTTTTTGAGAGTCAGTTTTAAGAATGTTGCCCTATGTCCTTTAGTATGGAAGCACAGGCTAGTCTCAATGTGATTTTATATGCAATTGCTCAAAATTTTAATTGCATTACTATCATAACATATTGCTCTTAGCATTTGGCTCAAATTGCAGGTTTTTCGGTATTGTTACTGGAGGTGAAAGGGATAGTTAGATTCATTCGCTTGATTCTCAACTCCTTTTTCTTATATCACGATCTTAGCAGTGAAGCGATAGGTTGTTGGGTGTGCTCACGTTTTAACCACTAGTACACTTAGGTTGTTTTTGTCTTAGCTTGTTGATGTTCCTTTCTGTGTTTCAAAAAAATAAAAATTTTATGTAAAACTATTAAAAAATTATTAAAAAGTCACTTACCTTTTACATCTCAAGTATTCTGGTCTCTTTATTTTTTCTTTGATCTAATATTTTGTTTACCTTGTACCATACTTATTGGTTGTAAATTTTTATTGTTTTTGTATGGAGGAGTTGCTTGTTTTAAATTGCATATAGTTGACTTTTCCTATGACGATCAATACTAGTATTACTTTAAATAGATTAAGAATAAAAACGCTTTTGATATAGAGTTTACAAATGAATTTGTTAAAACCACTCTTCCCGCATGTCCATACATTTATATATGGAACGCACTTATTTAATGAGTGGAACTTAACATATTCAATTTGTTACATTAACTTATTATACTTCTCCATGTTCCTACATATAGCACTATTCATCTTTTCTCAAATCAAATGAATATTTAATTAAAACCTTGTATATAATACTAAATTTCTTCAATTACCAAGAATTTATCATTTCAATACAAGTGGAATGAGGAAAGATTTAAACCCTTAACTTAAAAGTTGGGAAGGTAACGTTTCAACCAACTCATCTAGATGATGGGTTCACACATGTTGGTGATTTGAAAACATTGTGAGATATAGCAAACTTTAATTGTTACACACAATATTGCACATTATGCAACTTTTAATAATTAATTAATTAGATATCTTAAATTTAATAAATGGTTGATTATATACCAGTCAAAACATTATTTTTATAAGCGCTGAAAAAGCTTCATTTCTAGTCATTTAAATCGTTGTATGTGCATGTATTGATGAATATATATTTGGAAGCTCTGGTGAGTACCAGTGTAAATATTTAGTATTCGAGGTTTGAAAAGTATTTCAACGTAAAATAGCTACTAATATTATGCATTGGGTAAATTATTCCGACTACTCATAAAATTAGTTCAATATCTTACATTGATTATATCTTACCCTTAATGCATGAGAAATTTGTATTTAACTTATTTAAAAAAAAGGTCTGTAATTAGTTGCAAATAGAGCCTAAATTTGTCATGTGGATTCTTAAAATAGCTTAACACACACCGTTAGATTAGGTTAGAATCAATGGCTCAAAAGTGTGTAAAACTTCTTACTCTTGTTTTATCTCAATAAATAACAACCCTGGCATTTGGGGATATTTCCTCTCAAGAGTCAAAACTTTAAACAAGTGATAGAGATGGTCTGAAACTACTTGGACCCCAAGCAACCCAATCACACACTTTTTAGATTTTGACTCCTATCAACGTCAATCCGAGGAACAATTGGAGAGATTTTTTTATGAATTAGTTCAACCCCCTGCATATACTCCCATTGTTGCTATCAAATTTAGGATTTTGCTCTTGGAATTTTATGACTAAAAGTGAATACAAAATTTCATATATACACTAAGACATATTTTGATACACCTAGTTGGTTCTTTAGTCTAGTTCAAGTGAGTTAGACTCAGCTTAACTCTAGCCCAAAAAAGCTTAAATGAGCTAGACTTAGCTCAACTTCAACTTAGGGGAGCTCAAGTGAGCTGGAGTTTGCTCAAATTTAGATGAGATACAACTGGCCCAACTCAAGTCAGCTCATCTCACCTTATCTCAATTTGTGGGAGCTAGGCTCGACTAAGTGGACCAATGCTAACTAGGTAGCTCGAAGGTAGTTGAGGTGGTTGGAAGTGGATTAACACTAGCCAAAGGTAGTTAGGTGGTTAAAGTGATGTAACATATGTGTATGACACATTATTACTCAGTAATCAATAGAATGATGTCATTTGGAGCTTAGATGGCAAAATAGATAAGAGAAGATAGTTTCTACGCCTTGGCAAAGTGGCATAACCTTTAGAAGGGTTGTGACCACGTGACTGAAGCATCATGCACCTTTAGGAAGAGGTTATGGCCTTATTTCAATGAGATATAACCTTTAAAAGGGTTATGACTCAATGTCGAATCATTATGACTCTTTAAAAGGGGTCTTTTCTTAAAGATACACAATCCTTAGAATGATTGTGGACTTAACATTGAATCACTATAACTCTTTTAGAGATGATTATGACCTTAATTTAAGGAGACACAACTTTGGAAGGGTTGTGACTCCATAACCGAACCTACACAACCTTTTATGAAAGGTTGTGAGTCTTTAAAGGCACCCATTTGGTCATATAAAAATGTCCAAAGGGGACAGATTGATCATCACATTTTACACCATTCTCTCTTCCAAAACAAGACCAAAACACACATATACACTTAGAAGATTGTTATATCTCACCCCTAAGAATGTAAAGCATCAAGGTATTGAGTGTGAACAAGCATTGGTGGCTACATAAATGAGTTGGTTATCAATCTGGTCTTAGAAGCATGTGGAAATATCATATCTTGCATTTATTTGTTTTAAAGAAGACAGAAGAGCTTTTAAAGCTTATAAATCTATCCAAGTCAGTAACTTTAACTTGTTCACTTTAGTTTATAGGATGATAATGTCGATGATCAAAATCCTTCACTTGCAACTCAAAATATTTAAAAGTGCTTTCATTGGCAAAGGTACAATCAGAGTAAATGGAGTGGTATCTAATAGCAGTGAAGCAATGAATGCCAACAACTTATTTGGACATGTGTTGGTCAAGATATTCTTAAGATTACTTGTAAAATCATTGGCAAAGTTCAAGAACTTGTCTAAGCATAAAGCATGTCCATAATTCTTAGCTATGGGGTGAATTGTACTATGAGTTGTCCCCATTAGTGGTGAAATATATTAAAGAGCTATGAATTTTGGCTCACAAGTGAACTGAGTTATAAGAAGAATAAACTGGAGAAACCAACGATGGAGATGAAGATGAGCTAAAGAGCTTCATTTGAGAGATGCTATATTGTGCACATATGTGTAATTATAGATGACACATTTTTAATAATAAATATATAGTTAATTACAACTACTTTAAATAAAGAGAAGGCAGTGTGACAACTCATGTCCAAAACTAGTTTATGAAACACTCTCTGACACTATATGAGCTATCCTTTGTGAAAAGGATAAAGGTTAGGTGATCAAACTCTAAAACTTAGAGTCATATATGCACTTTAAAAATCAAATAGACTTTTATGTGGGATATGAGGTGTCACAATCTCTCCCATTTATATACCCAATGTCCTCATTAGGTCATAAATAGATTAAGAATTATGAGTCCAATAAATGATAGATATGAACTGTACATGAAACATATAGAATAGAATAGGGCCTCAGCCCGCATAGAATTAGAATCAGGTCTACACCATCACAAAAATGGATTGGCTCTGATACTATTTGTGATGAGCAAAGTCTAGAATTGGTTTACGAAACACTTACCTACAACACATGAGTTATCCCTTGTGAAAAAAAATAAGCACTAGGTTATCAAGTTTTGAAACTTGGAATCATATATACACATATAAGAAACCATATAAACTTCCCATGTGAGATATGGGATGTCATACACAAGTGGTACATAAGGGGAAAAAAATGTGTGAGACAATTTTTTATTTAAAACACAGGTACGTGCAATTGCATATTTGTGCATAATATAATTTTTATTGTTCTGCTTGTTAGTTGCAATAAAATTGTTAGTTTATCGATAGCCCTCCTACTTTGTAAACCAAGGGAAGAGCAATAGGGGTGTTCATTCAATTGAATTGGTTTAGAACTGATCTAAATACAACAATTTGATTAATTTTCAGTTTTTAAAAATTTAATCCAAGCCATCCGAATTAGATTTTAAAACCGATCCAAATCATTTGAATTATAATTTGGTTTTTTCTATTTTTATCCGAATCATCCAAATTTTAATTCAATTTATCTAATTTTTATAATTCAATTTTTTTATTAGAGCTAAACACATGGGAATTGAAAAAATAAAATAAAATATGAAAAATAAATAATAAATTTTAATAATATTCCATTTTAAACCTAAACTTAAGGTTTGATTCATAATATATAGTAAAAAATAAAACAAAAATGACCATATAGATGTGGGGTTGACAGATATAATTACAAAATACATATTATTTTTTGATTTATTCTGTTTTAAGCTTAGCAACCAATAACTGATTTAATAACCAAATAAAAAATTTAGTTTTGATCCAATTTGAATCAAATAACTGAACTATTTTATCTAATCCAAATAACTTATTTGGATTATTTAGTTTTACCTAAATAATGGACACCCTTAAAGAGCAGTACATCATCACTCATTAATTCTTTTCTTTGTAATTAAGGATCTTAAATTTTTAACTGTACAATTTCATCTTATATCTATATACAACCATCATAATTTTTCAAAAGAGTAAATTTCATGAATGGTCCATAACCTTTAGTCATTATTTTCTTTTAGTCCTTAATCTTTTGAATGTTCTATTTTAGTCCTAAACCTATTAAAAATATTTCATTTTAGTCCTAAATCTATTGAAAAAATTTCATTCCGATCCCAATTTGATAAAATTCGTTAACTTAAAGTATTTGTTTGATAATAATTTTTTAGATCATAAATTAAACTATTCAGTATCTATCATTAATAAATTTAATATATACCATATTTTTTCATAGTTAATAAAAAATTTAAATCACATTTTTCTTCTCTCTGTAAATTAAACTTATTTCATTCAAAAAGAAAAAATTACTAATTTAAATTGTCTATTTACTATAAAAAAATATTAAATTGTTTAAATTTACTGGAAAACAGTTATCAAATATTTAAATTAGAATTTCAAAAGTTTTTTTCAGATAATTATTCTAAGTTAATGAATTTCATTTGGTGAGGGACCAAAATGAAACAGTTTAAATATGTTTAAGACAAAAATAAAACATTTAATAGGTTTAGGACTAAAAGGAAATAATGATTAAAAGTTAGAGTCCATTCATGTAATTTACTCTTTTTCGTCCGCGCTCAGATCATACTCAACCATCTTCCTTTAACATTAAAAAGGCTGAAAATAATACCAAGCATCTTATTAATTCCAAACTCTCCAGCCAAGGACCTAACTGTTATATTTCTACACTTTCATCTTATATTAAGTACCCAAATGAAAATTTTTAAAACTCTAGGGGGGACCGTGGCACCCACCCACACGTTCCTTCATGGCTACGCCCCAGAGACCCAAACAAGTTAAGGTGGTGTTTGGTTATGGAAAACAGTTTTCATTTTCATTTTCTGGTTCTAGTTTTCATTTTCTATATACAATTTTCTGAAGTGTTTTCTAGAAAATATGTTTAGTTGTTTTAAAATAATTGAAGATTTTATATATATACACACTGCATTGAAAAAAGCTCAGTGCCTTAGTTGAATGTTGAAAGAAAGTTTGGGGAATATAAGTGCACATTTTCCCAAGTCTATCAGCTTCAAAAGAAAAATGAAAAATTCCAAATCCTGCCCCAATCTTTTTTATCTCTGTTGTTTTGGTCCCAACTTTTCTGTCCCTTACATCTGCGCCACCATCTCCGTCATTCCCATACAAGTGACACTTGCCGCCCAATTCCGCTGTCCAATAGCTTCGATGCCGATGCTGTTGCTTCTGAAGGGTCGATTCATGCATCGAGGCCAGCTTAATTGCCTTAATAGAATTAGAAAATTGGGGATTTAGGGATCTGTCAAAAAGAAGCTGAGAGCACAAGACACTGGTCGAGAGGCGAAGGATTTCCACAAGCTGGTTGGGTGGCAGCGGCGGGGAGGTTGGTCGGTGGCATTAAGGGAGACACTGTTCAACAACAGCGGCAAGGGGAGGTTGATTGAGAGAGAGAGACAGAGTCGGGCAAGAAGTTTGCGAAGTGGCACAGCGCGAGAGATGATTGGAAAATTAGGAAAACAACAAATTATTGTTTTCCAAATCTTCACATAATGAAAAACTATTTTCCAAGAAAACTGAAAATGAAAACGAGTTAACTAAACATGTTTTGTTTTTATTTTCTAATTTTCAGAAAATTTTTCAGAAAATTCAAAAAATTCTCTGGAACTAAACAGGCCCTAATTGTCTCATACGAAATCCTAACGTCATGGACAAGCAATATCCGGTGAGGTCACAGAGCCAGAGCTTCTCCATCCTTTGCTACTCCTATCGTTTCAAAAAATTGTTGCTCTCCTTCTCTAAGAAACAGGGTGAAGGCAGATTTCGGACTTTGAATCAGCCATTTTTCGGGCTGCTTCTTGCTGAATCAATCGGCAGCCGCTTCAGGCAGGCTGTATTACTTAAAGCTGTGGCTTATTGTGGAGGATTGGTTTGTTTGACAGGGCATTATGTATATCTAAAGCTTCCTAAAGCTTCCTAAAACGATAAAAGTGAAACTGAACTTTTGTTTCGTGTCTCATTAACCCACAACTACGGTGACCAGAGTGGTCCACAAATCTCCAGAACAAGATGAAGCTGCAAGTTGGCAAGAAAGGATCATGATGGTGACTTTGAGGTCTACTATTTGAATTCTGCCAAATGGGTGGTTGCTGCAAGTGGCTGAATTGTGTCGATGGGGTTATGTACTGACTTGTAAACCCTGGTAGATGGGAATATTGCATCACTCAGGAGATGGCGATTGTTTCGTACAGTTTAGCTGATGATTGTTTTGGAGGAGATCAGGTTACCAGAACCATTATTGACCTCTATCCCATATCTAACGGAGCTGAATGGGCAACTGTGTTTGATTACACAAGAAACGTTGGAGTTATGGGTGAGGAATGAGACGGAATTTTGTCAGACTTGCATGCTTTTTAATCTGGCGATTCTGGCCCCAGCCAGATGCAGAGGCTTCTTGAGGCCACTGGAAAAGCCTATCTTCTTCACGAGGACGGGACTGCTTGTTTTCATCGCGAGCAATCATTCCTTTTTTACTTGTTGAAGTGCGCCTGCTGCAGCTGAAGATGTAATAGTGTCGTCAACTTGGCCTGGTCAAAGCTGAGGGTGGTCAACCACTACTTGGGTTGGATGATCCAGTCATGGTCATGTTAGGTAGAAATGTTTTTCTTTTTTTAAAAAAAAAAAATTGTTCTTTGGTATGGATCAGGATCAATAACTAAAATTATTAAAACATACCTGCGCATGTGGTGGTCCAACTATGGTCTCGTGAAACAAGGTGGACAAAGACAGATTACCAAATTAATGTATTCGGTACTTAGTACTTTCTCCTTTCTTTGTGTAATTTAATACTCTCGTTCCTACTACATGGCATGTCACTTAGTTAAGACTTGGTTCAATGGCAGAACAAAAATCCTGAAGAACAGAACACTTGTCTTCCGGTTCAGAAACTGTTTTTCTAGCCGGTGTTGAGACCGAGTGATGCAGTGCAACATGGAGAAGGTGGTGCCCTTTGTGGGGATGGTAATGGTGACTCTGGTGCAAGTCAGCAGCATGGGAATAACCAAGCAAGCTATGTCCAAAGGCCTTAACAAATATGTCCTCTTTGTCTACTCCAGTGCTCTCTCCAGCCTCTTTTTCCTTCTTTGCTCTCTAGCATTCCACAGGTACTTGTGTCCATCAATCAACTGAAGTCTTAATTAGTGCCGATTATCATCTGGATCCGGTTACAGGATCGATCTTTGTGTTTTCATTCTGCTCAGTTGTAGTTGGATGCAACATTCATGAACTACTTGCCAGTCACAGATTTGCGTTTTTCATTCTATTGATTGTTGGCATGGCAGATCAGTGCTTCTCCCCCTCAATGCATACCTTATCGGCCAGTTCTTCCTGCTCTCTTTGATGGGGTTCGTCCTTTGTTTCTCATTTCAAAATTACTGAAGAATTCCAATGTGACAAGTAGTATAAGGAGATTGATCCATTCTTCTTTCTGTTGCTATGTATGCAGAAGTGCTGCAGAGCTGTTAGTGTATGCCGGGATACAGTACAGTTCTCCTATACTTGGGACGGCCATGCTTAACCTCATTCCAGCTTTTACTTTCATACTTAGCCTCATTTTGAGGTCACCTTCTCCTCCACATAATTGATTTCTGCCCTGGAAAAGGCATGGATTAGTATAGTTGGTACTGAAACTTTTCAAAGCTTAATTGGTGATTACTAGGTTGGAAAGGCTAGATTGGAGGAGCAGAAGCACCCATGCAAAGTCCACGGGAACCATTGTTTCCATTGCAGGGGCATTTGTTGTGACATTCTACAAAGGGCCAGCAATTTTAATGCAGTCGCCGGTCATTTTCCCGACCCATCAAACATTTCACTTACCACAATTAGACTGGATACTTGGTGGATTTTTCCTAGCAGCTGGAGCATGTATGACTTCAGCATGGTACACTCTTCAGGTCAGAGGCAGATAAATATTCACAGACTTTTTGTTTGTTTATGCAGGGAAAGATAAACATAGAAGCTAATTCTCATTGTTTATGTTTTGGCAAGTTATGTAGACGCTAGTCCTCAGGAAGTTCGCAGCGGTTTTCACAGTGATGTTTTACATTACCACCCTGAGCACTGTTCTATCTGCAGCATATTCTGTAATTTTAGTGAAAGAACCTGGTGCGTGGAAGCTGAGCCTTGATATAGGACTGGTTGCTATATTGTACACGGTAAGCACATTAGAATTTCTTTCTTTTGCTTTTGTTTTTTCGATACTTCGGATACATTACAAGTTGCAAGTGTGAGAGGAATAGAAGGGGTAACAGCCCGTTCAATTGCATTTCCCCCTTGAAGTTTTCTCAATTGCAGTGGTAAATATGCAGGCGATAGTTTTGAATGGGCTGTGTATGAGCTTGTGCTCGTGGTGCCTGTCGCAGATTGGACCCCTCCGTGTCTCCATGTTCAAGCCATTGGGAATCCTCTTTGCTCTTATCATGGGTGTTCTCTTCTTAGGAGATGCCCTCTTTCTTGGAAGGTACGTGCCATAAGCATGAGCACAATTTGTGTATGACCGTTTAACTATGCACGCCTAGCAAAGTTGAGATGGAAAGCAAATGAAACCCCATTTGCAAGTTAGAAGCATATGAGAGCGTACTAATGTGCTGCTGTTTGCAGTGTGATTGGAGCAGGCATAATTGTGTGTGGATTTTACTCTGTCATGTGGGGGAAAGCTAAGGAAGACGATGTCTCTGCATTCGATATGAAGACCGATTCAAGTGAAAAGGTGCTTTTGTTGCCTCATTAGTGAATTAGAGAGGTGATCTTTGTGCCTAGACAATGAATTTTCAAACTTCCTTGCGTGTTTCTGGTTCTCTGTGCTCATTATTCAAATCCAACAATAATTCAATTGTGAGAATCGTGTGGACCAACCGCACATTTCCTCTTGGAAGGAGGATCTATAAGATCTTGTAAGGATTATTTTTCCATGCCAAGCTTTATCGGGCTGCAAGCACTCGGGTTTTGCAACATTAAGTAGGTTTCTTGGATGGCAAGTTATCGTGCGTGTATAAATTACCTCAGTAATTGAATAAAGCTTCCCTCATTCTGCCAACTTCGGCGCAAATGAGTTTCCGGGAGGCCATCGGGGAAGGAGGAGCATGGTGGTTGCTTCTGCCAGGAGGAGCAATGCTTAAATCATAAAATTTAGTTTGTGGACAAAGTTCTAGTGCTAAAATACTTGTACCGAGCAACATGACAAGATCATCTAATTCATCATGTCCCTGCCACATAAAAAATGTATAGAAGTCTCGTTCATGACTCGAAAATAAACCCTCCAACAACATCTTGTTCCAGAATCCCTAGTATGGTTGAATAGTACTTTCTTCAACCGTAGGACAGTTTGCAGTTCTCAACTATGGTTTAATAAGAACTGCTCCAGCTGACATTTGAGTCTTACTGCCTGTGGCATGCTAGTGAAACTGGAATCGGGGGTTCAGCCAAAGAACCATTGAGCGTATTATCAGCCACCCACTGATTTGCTGCCTGAGAGTAGTGAACTCCGTCCCAACTTATAGATGCAGAAGGTTTTTCACAAACACCACCATATACATCTGTGTTATTTACCTTTCCCTTGTTCCCACACCATATATGGTCAAAATTCACGTGATATCCGCAGCAGACCTTGCCTGGATCTGAAAATCCTGCAAGCAAAATCACATGTAACTGAAGCCCATAAATCAATGCGAGTGAAAGATTTCTGCAACACTCTGCAACCCTGGTCATAGCAAGGGAAGAAAAGGATGATATAATGTGATTGCAGTTCTCCTTATACCGTGCAAAGGCGGCTTCTCACAGCCTAATTGGTTTAGATTCAATTAATCAAAGTTAAGCAACTCTTTAACGTTTTTGTAGACATGTCTTGGTCACATGGATCAATAAGGTATAGAAGTTGGGAAACTAAAATAGTCGAGAACAACTAGAAGAAAAGTACTGAACAATTGCTGGTAAACTTTCCAAATTGTGACATTTTGAATTTAAGTGTATTGAAATGGAAATTACCTAGAGTTTTTGCATTGCTAATCAATCCATACTTAGCTGAATAAGTATCAACATATGTAATTGCGGCTTCTGGAAGCTCTGTTCTCAGTTTTATCACTCGATCCTTGAGCTGCCGGTTGAACTCCTTAGCCATGTCATTTTGGCCATTGACACAGCCATATGGGTCTAGATAGCCTGGTGCAGGGTTACTGAGATAGAACGTTTGAACCGGTAGGCAACCAATCGGGCCTGTGTTATGTATCCAGAATGCTCTCCCCCCTTGTTGATGGAGATGCTAACATGAACATACCAAGTAATTGGTTTTTGAAAAAACAAATTGTCGGACTTGGACACATCAAATGCCCCAGTACACATTTTTTTTTCTAACAATAACAGAAAAAACAAAATCATAGAACAGTTCTCATGTAAAAACTACTACTAACGGTTCACTGGGATCAAACATGCTAAATTATTGCAGGAAAACCCGTCAACCCAACCTTAAAGAAACTTGTAATAGACGATGATACTTACTTGGACAGCTGAAGCTAACTGATTAATGATGTCTGGCATTGCTGCACGCAGCTGATCAAACGTCATTTTCCTTAAACCAACGGATAGATCATTCTGGCCAATATCAAACGTATATAGTGCATTTGTAAAGTCCTCAGGTCTTGGTAATTTATCCGCATCTGATGTATTCTCAACTAAACATCGAAAGAAAAAAGCAGACAACGTCAAAAAGAAAGAAAAAAATGCCAACTCCAGGGAAGATTTCTTATAGCTGCTCAGGAAGCATATAGATCAACGAACCTTGTTTCAAGAGCTCAAGGCTTCGACGCTTGAACTGGTCAAACTGAACAATTTGCATATCTAACGAAAATGGACTAATCCCATACTCAAAAATGGTCTCATTCTGTCTCCTAATCGTCGATCCTCCTGTCGCAAAATTCGCACCATGCCGGAAGTTTGCTCCCAGAGAATTCAGATATGCATGAAGGTATGGTAATTCTAAACGCTCAGCTGCATACAAAGAAACAAAAATAAATAATCCAAGTCCTTAACACAAGAAGAAAACTAAGTTGTAACCCCTTTTCAGTTTTCACCAAAGATAAACAGATAACTCACAAATGCCACTCGAAACTATAAATAATCAGCTAAGCTTTCAGCTCAATGTAACTAAAACACACTGAAGAATGTTAACCAAAAGTAACTTAGCTCAAAATAACTCATAGCAACACCTAATTTAAAGTAGCAAATTTTTCAGTTCAATCCATCTAATTGAAGGAGATTGGAAAAGAAAAGCTCAGCTTTCTCCTGCAGTGTCAAATTTCACAAACCATGTACTTGAACAAGGCAAAATAACAAACTAAAATGTTATTGTAACCTATGAAGTCGATGACGAGACGGCCATCGCAGTCTCTCCCAGTCGGTTTGTGGAAGTAGGGGACCCCGTAGGGGGGAGGGATTGGAACAAAAGCAGCTGAAATGCCTCCAGTGTCTGAATTTGAGTCACCAAAATTGTAGATTGCTGAGAACTTGCAGGGTGGTAAAGTAGAAGCTCTGCAGAGACCCAGAATCCATGAAGCTGCTAAAACCCCATAAAGCAAAACCCTCAAAGACCCCATTTTTTATGTTGGAGATGAGAAAAGGCCAGTCCTTTTATGGTGGGAAATTAAAAAGCTTGTAGGGAATGCTAAGGATTGTACTAGTTCTAATGAGGTGGATGGTATTGGCGTAATAATTGGTTCACAGGGACCTACCTAGAAAGTTTGGATTTCTTACGTGCTGTCCCTGTCCTCTTACTGAATTTTTCTTTTTCAAATGTCTGTTTTCCGCAGCGAAATTTGGGTTACATTTTGCCCCGGAGTTTTGTTCTTTTGCTCTGGCAGAGTGCTGTCGTCCACTAGCTTCCACTGATCAAAACTGACAAAAACTGTTCGGAATTGACGAACCATCTAGGTGCAAGGGCTTGAAACAAATCCAAACAAATCGATTTTTTATTTTTACAAAATATATCAGAAAAATTATGGAAAAATTTTATAGTTTAGGCTAACCTATATTTTGCCCCTTTTTCTATCTTAAAAAATCTACGTTTTACTACATACTTTATTTATAGTATTTGATAAAAACTTCTGAAATTTTAATTTAAATTATTTGATAACTATGTTTTAGTAATTTTAAAAAATTTTCATAGCTAATCGACATTTAAAAAATTTTGATATGTATTTACAGAGAGAAAAGCACATTTATATAGAGAAAAAAATTGATAATTTAAAATGTTTATTAGCTATAAAAAAACATTGAAGAGATTAAAATTACTGAAAGATGACTATCGTAAATTTTAAATTAAAATTTCAAAAGTTGTTATTAAACGCAATAAAAAAAAACAAGGGCAAAATGTAGGTTCTCAATAATAAGAGGAGGTAAAGTATATATTAGTGTAAACTTTAGAGAATAATTGTAAATTTCCCAAATATATCTCACTCGTTAGAACTATATGCCAGAATCAATCTGAACTATCTAAATCACATTTCGGTTTATTTAATCCTTTCTTCTCAAATCTAAACATATTGAAAAAGAAAAATATGATAAATATTCAAAATTTTATATCTTATACTCAAAATTAAAGAAGAATTAGCAACATATAATCTAAAACTAGACAAAAATAGCTTTATATGTAAGGTCAATATGAAGGTTGGTAAACTACTTATTACCATTTGGTTTACCCAGTTTTAAGTATAGGAACTAATAATGGATTTGACAACCAAATATAAAATTTAATTTTGGTCTGAAAAGATTGAATTTGGAAAATAATTGAACAAATTTATCTTAAAATAATCAATTATTTCAGTTTTATCCAATAATGTCCACCCTTTCCACCAGAACAAAGCAATGGCTTGCCTAACTTGGTGAATGGTACTTTTTTGTGGATAATTGTTCTTGTGCTAAATTATTGTATATTTCAATTTTATTTTTTTCTGATATTATGACTAATTAAATTGATGTTTTTATTGTAGAAATATAATCATTATTATCATATATATACATTTTCAATATTTATTGCATATGAATAAAGTGTTGGCAGCAGTTTTTGTTTGAACGGTTTCCATTCCAGTTCGTGAGTGAGCAGGAATTATTCCGGTTTCTCTGCGGCCTTGTATGATAACTTTATAATTAATTCATCCAACAGCATTGTTAACAGTATGTCTATAGACTACTACGAAATGTACAATGATATTAAGGTAAAAATTCATTTATTACTAAGCCAAGATAACTTATTTTTATTTTTAAGATTTTTTTCTCTACAAACTAATATTATTTGAAAGCTAATATTATATAAATATAATGATACATCGCATAGTTTTCTTATGATGTAATTATGTTTTTAAGAAAAATATGATCAATAAATTGTTATATATATATATTGCATTAGTTTTTAAATGATGCTTCTTTTGTTCCAATTTCTTTGTTTCATTTGACTTTTTCAACTAGTTTGACTTGAATTTATTTATTATAAAAAATTATATATATATATATATATATATATATATATATATATATATATATATAAACTATAGGCCTTAATTTCTCATTCATATATAAATATTTTTTTATTTATATGCTAAAATGTTAAAAAATATAAAAAAATTATAAATTAATTACTGAAAAGTGAATATTGCAAATAATTTGGGACAGAAAGAGTATTAATTTCAAATGGAATCCATATTAATGTATGTATCGAGCTATATCACTTACACTTAGTGTCACTATTAGTTTGGATTAACGGACTTAATATGAACTGGCGCTAGAATTCTACAAAAACTTGTCTAATACAGTTTGACTCTTCTAGAAAAAGCAAACAAAGTTGGTATCTTTTCAATCATACCATACTTATTATTTAATAAAGTTTTTGTATATACCAATCTTAGTAAACTTAAAATTTTTCATGTTTAAATCTATACTCTCATTTAATGTCCGTCCTATGTATAAAACTATATTACATACACTTAGTATCATTAATAAGGATATGCCACACCCAACGTAGACGCTACACTCCAACATTCAAGTATTTATGAAATTGCCGCTGTGCTACTTGTTATGGCTGTAATAATTGTTTGTTTAGAGATTATTTTTATTCTATATATGAATTTAGATGCTTTATTAACTCATATTGTTGACACCCAATTTCGTCCGGTCTTTTTTTTTTTTTTTTTAAAAAAAAAATTTAAAAAAAAAAAACTAATTAAAAAAATTATTATTATTATTATTATTATTGCTAAAAAATTTTAATTATGTTAATTAGTTTAAAATATATTTTTATTTTGAGAAGATTTGATTTAAAATAATATATGTGCGAATATGTATGTGTTTGGAATAAAAATAAAATTTCAGAAAAAAATGACAAAAAAATTAAAAGTTTGAGGTAAAAATGACAAAATTGAGAAGTTTCGGACAAAATTGACAAATTCTGAAAGTTTCAGGAGCTTTGGGTAATTTTTCGCGTCAATTTTGGGCCTAAACGGACGTTTCTAGCCCAAATTGACAGAAAACGTTAAAATTGTCAAAATCAGAAGCTTCTGAGCTTATCCAGAGCTGGAGTAACGTAAAGGACTGAAACTGTCATTTTACCAATTTAAAAGATAAGTTTGATATTTTTTTATTAATTTATCCGTCCACAGTTCAGCTAAGCTCCTTCTATAAATACCCCCCCAAATTCAGTGCTGAACATATAGAAAATCAGAGAAAAAAGTTCAGAGCTCCGTTTTAGAAAAAGAGAAAATAGAAGCCTTAGTCCTAGACTCTCCTCCCTCTGCCAAAACAGTCCCAAAATTATTTTTTCTTACGTTTCGACTACCTTCTTCCTCCGTTTTCTCTTTCTTTCTTTTTCTGTCGCCGTCCTATCCCGCTGCCGTCGCCCTGCCGCCGCCGTCTCGCCGTTGCCGTCGTTCCTACGCCGTCGCCGTCGCCATCGCCGCCGCGCCCAGCAGTCCTGCCGTCTCGCGCCGCCGCACCCAGCCGTCCTGCCGCCGTCGCCCCGCTCCCTCGCCACCGTCGTCCCGGCCGCCGTTACCCTCGCCGCCGTCGCCCCGCGCCCTCGTCGCCGTCGCCCGGCCGCCCTGCGCCCTCGCCGCCTCCGCCTGCCCAGCCCCGTCACCCCCCCTCCTCCCTCGCGTCGCCTCTGATTCTTTCTCCAGATTCAATTTTAATTTTTAAGGGTAAAACCTCCTTTCAGTCCTTCATCTTTTCAATTTCTTTCTATTAGGTCACTAACCTTTTTATTTTGTCTTTGCAGAAAATTAATTAACTAACTCATTTATTTTTTTTACTTGTTTATTTATTTGTTTATTATTGTTATTATTACTAACCTTTTTTTTTTTGTTATTAGCAACTAACAACTAACTTGCTAATTTTTACTAACCTTTATTTTTATTGTTGTTAATAATTAATTAAATTGTCTAACTTTTATTTTTGTTGTAATTAATTAACTTAATTAAACTTGGCTAACTTTTATTTATTGTTGTTAATTAATTAACTTAATTAAACTTGGCTAACTTTTATTATTGTTATTAATTAATTAACTTAATTAAACTTGGCTAACTTTTATTTATTGTTGTTAATTAATTAACTTAATTAAACTTGGCTAACTTTTATTTATTGTTATTAATTAATTAACTTAATTAAACTTGGCTAACTTTTATTTATTGTTGTTAATTAATTAACTTAATTAAACTTGGCTAACTTTTATTTATTGTTGTTAATTAATTAACTTAATTAAACTTGGCTAACTTTTATTATTGTTGTTAATTAATTAATTTAATTAAACTTGGCTAACTTTTATTTATTGTTGTTAATTAATTAACTTAATTAATTTGGCTAACTTTTATTATTTTTGACTTAATTAACTTTCATTATTATTGTTAATAATTAATTTAATTAAATTTTGATAACATTTATTATTTTTTTTTTTCAAGTGGATGGCCAAAAAGCCCCACTTTATTAATTTTTCTTTATATAATTTAATTTATTTAATTCACCTTTTACCCATAAATAAAAAAACTAAAAGAAGATTCTTTTGTAATTAATTATTAAGGCTAATAAAAATTTAAAAGCCAATTATTTTTATTTTGGAATACATTTTTTATTATTTCTTTAAAGATAACAAAGTGAACTTTTTGTTAAAATTAATAAACAAACATGATTAAATCAATTCTTTTTAAATATTTTTTTAATAATGATACTTAAAATAAAAATTCAAGAAAAATCCAATTAAAATTAATAATTAATAAATAATTAAAATTTAACAAAAATTAAAAAATCCATGACCAAATGATCCGCCAGGATCCATGGCTTGGAAATATTTTTAAATAAAGTATATAAATAAACTTTTCTTTATTAAAAATAAAATTTTGGGACTAATATATTAATTATTTATTAAAATAATAAAATAATTTTATTTTAGTTTTCTTTATTAATAAAAAGAATAAAAAGAATAAAAATTTTGGGTTAATATTTTATTCAGTAATATTTTATTCCTTTTAAAAAATATAACTTTTTGTCTCCTTTATAAAAATTTTAGTCAAATAATTTCAAAAAAAATAAAAAAATAAATAACAAAAAAAATTGAATTTTCTCTTAAATATTTTAGACTTATTAATTAGATATTTTCAGAGATATAAATTAAAAAAAAAAAAAATCTTTCATTAAACAAAAAGAAAACAAAAAAAATATAAATATCAAAACTTTTGTTTTAAAATACATATAAATTTTTGGTTAAATAATCTTTTATTCCAAAACAAATTAAATAAATATCAAAACTTTTCTTCTTTTGTTTAAAATATACATATAAATTTTTAATTTTTTTAATTAAACAATTACTTTTGGTTAATCTTTTATAAAAAAAAAAATTTTAGTTCATGGTATATTGGCTGGAAACTGTCTCGTGCCCGCTTTTGAGCTGCTTCACCTGGTGAAGAGGGTCTGGCTGAGTAGCAACGCCCCGTACCATGATCAAAGTTTTTTTTATTTTTAAACTCTTTAATTCCTTTAAATTAACTTCTTATTAAATAAAAATTAATAATTTTTTCAATTCTTTTATAAATTGAGTAATTCTTTAAATAATAAATATCCTTCATTAAACAAGAAAAATCAGATAAAAATAAAAGAAAGAAATAAAAGATAATAAAAGAAAGAAATAAAAGATAAAAAAAGAAAGAAATAAAAGAAAAGATAAGAAAAATAAAAGAAAAGATAAAGAAAGATAAAAAAAAAAAAGAAAAAAAAAAAAAAAGAAAGATAAGATAAAGATAAAGAAAGATAAAAGAAAGAAAATTAAAAAAAAAGAAAGTAAAAATAAATTAAATAAAGAAAAAGAAAGAAAGATAAATTTTTAATTTGTATTAAAAATCATTCATGAACAAAATTATCATTTAAAAATTAATTTCATGATAATAAGAATTAAATAATTACGATAAATTAAATCAATTTCCATATCCGGATGATCCGGCAGGATCTACGGTTTGGAAAATATTAAACTTTTTTTAAAAAAACAAATAAATAAATTAAATAAAAAGATAAAAATCCATATTTTTACAATATGGATAAAATTGTTTAAAATTTCACCAAAATTCCGTGTCCAAATGACTCGGCAGAGTCCATGGTTCGGAATCAAAATCTTCCGTGTCCAAATGACTCGGCAGAGTCCATGGTTCGGAAGTATAAAATTGTACCCGAATTAATTACCAAAATCCACATTTTTGACTAATTCAGTTAAAATATCTAAATTAACTGAAAATTTTTAAAAGCAAAGTAAAACAAAATTAAAATCAACTAAGGTGCCAATTTTGGGCGCTATAACAATATTGTTTTAGCGTAACCGTACTCCCGATTCCCGAACTCTCGCAGACCAATTTTAAGGTGACCAATCGACCTAAGTAAACCGATTGGTGGCGACTCCCGAAAAAGACCCGCACGTTGCCACAGCTTGGCGACTCCGCTGGGGAGTCAATATTAGTGAGTCGAGCTTAAAGTTGATTTGTTTTGATTTACTTTGCTTTACTATTATGTGGATTTATATATTATATTTACTTAAGTAAACATGCATAATGCATTCACAAAATGAAGCTCTATACCCGAGCTTCCTTAAATCAAACACGATTCTTTCTAAGCGGAATTGGTGTTGCTGTCCTTGTGAGGCCACGGTCTCCAAGCCTTCACCGGTTTCAAAGTAGCAAAGTAGTGTATTGCCTTCTGAGACGGTTAGTCTCTGCATGGGCCCACGAAAAGCTACGACTCGAATTAATCCATTCCTTACATAAACCCTAGAGGGTAAGGAATCGGGCCGTCACTATGATTTAGTGACGGGATTCGGGAACTATCCCTTGCCTTTTTGATAAACCACCTTCTGCATATAGAATTCCTTACTCTACCTTAGAACCAGCCATTAAGAATTTTCTATACCTCGGTTCCCATTTCCATAGGTTTTGTTTTATCTATATGTTTGTATGATCTTATGTGTTACCTTTTTACTAACTCTGTTTTTCCTTATTTTTCCGGCATACACATTTCATCATTAAAGATAAATATTTGGTGAAAGAACCATTATCATGAATATTCTCGATTATCTTCCCACGGCTGTTACTGCATCATGGAATGACACTGTAATCGAAACTCAGCCTGAAGCTATGGAATATTCCGAAACAGCTCAAAAGCTTCACGGAGATGCTCTGACATCCCACTCTCACATACAGCTTAAGGACCAGGTATCGGTTCGGATAAACCATAATGACACCATGGAATTATTACAAGTCTGGAATAGTTGGAACTCTGCTGATCGGGAAGCTTTTACGGCAAAATATGGTCACATCGCTTGCCTACTAAAGGTTACCGTTGATGCATCACTTGTCCGGGCTCTAACACAATTTTGGGATCCATTTTATCGATGCTTTTCTTTCGATAAGATGGATCTGGTTCCAACCATTGAAGAATACAATAACCTCTTGGGTTGGTCCTCCAACTATCCAATTGAGACGTATCAATATGATAGAAGAACGGAGCCTCATCGAGCCCTAGCAAAATTATTGGACATGCCAGCTTCCAGTCTTCAACCCAAATTTGCAACAAAAGGGTGTCGGAAATTTATCAGCTGGACCGATCTAAAACAACTAAGTCACACCCTCCCTCAGAAGAATCAACGACGCAAGTTGTTCGCCTTGGCAATATATGGCCTGGTAGTCTTCCCAAGAATTGTCGGATTTATTGAAGGAGACGTCATCACATTATTTGAGCAAGTCTGCAATGCCCAAGTAAATCCGACCTCAGTGATATTATGTGAAACTATCAGGGCATTAAACTTTTGTCGCCAAAGAGGAGGCAAATTCATAGGATGTTCACATCTCCTCAACGTTTGGATCAAAAGCCACCTTCCTTGTGAGAAGCAACATTTTGGAAATCGCTTTTCAAAGGACTTCATCCCAATCGAAGCCTTTTTGAAAAGTGAAACCACTAATCATGATAGCAAGGAAGCATGGGTTGACTACTTCAAGAACATCAGCGAATTCCAAATTGAATGGAGAGCACCCTGGTCCACCACCACCCGCATAGTTTACCGTTGCGGCAATTGCCCGTGGGTTCCTCTCTTAGGCATATGGGGAGGAACAAGCTATGCTCCAGCCCAAGTACGTAAACAATTTGGGTCCATGCAATTTATACCCATGACACATAACCTGAGCAAGTTGGAGTTTTCACATGAAGATCCAAATTCAAATAAGCTTGCAATGGGTATTTCAGTTGCATGGAAAAGACTTTTCATATTAAAGTCAGGCCCTATTATTTCTCCTACTGCGTCTTATGAATGGAGAAATAATCGGAAAGAAGGAATAGTTCTTCCCGAAGAGGTCATCAGAAAATTGGCAAAAAGAGAGTTGGAGAAAGAGCTAGAGGAAGAAAAGGAGAAGAACAAGAAGATGCTCTTCGACATACAACAGCTCAGTCACAAAACACAACTCCTCGAAGAAAAGATCGAAAGCCAAAAACAAGTCATCACCGAATTAGTTGATGAAACCGATCAAACAGAGATGAGAGCAAGATATTGGGAAGATCAATACAGATTTTCTCAAGAACAGCTTCAAATATTTTTGGCAGAAGTCAGAAAAGTGACTGAGCAAGCCCAACTAATGGGCGAAGAAGCCAAGGAGTTAGAAGAATTGAGCTGCCCTACTCCATCAGTGAATATTCAAAAAATGATGGAGTTTATTTCAAAGGCCAGAAAGCAATATTGTACTTTGGGCCGTTTCTTTTGAAAATAATAAGCTTTTGGTGAATGTAATTGAGAAATTCCACTATAATTCTTCTTTCACCAAGTATTTACAATATTCATGCATGCATCCATCACATCAATCATACACACATAGAATCTAATAAAATAAATATTTCCTTTAAAAGGGTAAAATTGGACCTCAACACCGATATTCAACTCGACTCCAAACAAGATTAATGGCAGAACAAGCCGAAGGACGTCTCATGGAGATGGAGTCCAAGATTGAAAGTATGTCAGAACAGATGAAACAATTGATGGAATTAATCAAAGGGAAAGCAACTCAAGTCCCCATCAAAGAAGTACAAGATCCCACTTATCCCCCGGGATTCACCCCGCAACGAGTCTCAGTCCAAGAAAACCTGTTTCAAGAATCAGGACCCTCTGCTAGTGTTCACCTGAAACAAGACACTGTACAGGAAGAGAAGAAGACATTACCAAAAGATGAAGCAGAATCTCAAAAAATCGAGACAATAGAGAAAAGACTGAGAGCCATTGAAGGAGGCACTATATTCGGATCCCTTTCAGTGGATGACCTTTGCTTAGTGCCAGACGTCGTAATCCCTTCAGATTTTAAGGTGCCAGATTTCGTAAAATACGATGGAACGAGTGATCCCATCACTCACATCACTTTGTTTCTCAGAAGACTACAACCACTTACCAAAGATGAGAAGGTGTGGATCGCACTTTTTCAGGAAAGTCTCACAAAATCAGCATTACAGTGGTATCTAAGCCAAGGTCCAAGAAACATAAAAACTTGGAATGACCTTGCTCAGGCCTTCATCGGCAACTATAAACATGTTATGGACTTAGCTCCGGATCGCCAAACTCTCCAAAACATGGAGAAGAAAAAAACAGAAACTTTTAAGGAATACGCCCAACGATGGAGGGACTTAGCTGCACAAGTACAGCCACCCATGACAGAAAGAGAAATGGTCACTTTGTTTGTCCAGACACTGAAATACCCATATTATGACAAACTTATTGGCAATGCGGCAACTAACTTCTCCGACGTAGTCATGTCTGGAGAAAGGATCGAGCATGGTATCAGAACCGGGAAGATTACTGAGTCCTTTAGTGATCCTATGAAAAGAGGAGGACCATCCAGAAGAAAAGATGAAGAAATACAACAAATCGGACGAGGAAGAGGGATTCCCCTCGTGGGTACCGTGGCTACCGGACCTCGCCTATCCTATTCTGCCAACAGGCCCAATTATTATCCTACCAATAGGCCCAATGATTATCCTCCAAATAGGCCCAGTGATTATCTTCCCAATAGACCCAACAATTATCCTCTCAACAGGCCTAATCAGTTACGGCCACCTGTTCCGACTCCTCCAATGCCTGCACCAAGACCAAGAGAAATTTTCGCACCGATTCCCATGACTTATACTGAGTTATATCCAAAACTCATCCAGAGCCAACTCATTCACCCAATTCCCACAAGGCCATTCGAACCCCCATATCCAACATGGTATGACCCTAAACTAAATTGCCCATATCATGATGGTGCCGTGGGCCACGGACTCGAAAATTGCATAGCATTGAAGCGTATAGTCCAACAATTAATTGAGTCAAAATGGTTGGACTTTTCCGATGAACCAAACGTCACTCATAATCCATTGCCTCCTCATCAAGCCAAACCAGTCAATATGATGGAAGAATACTGGCCGATGAAGAAAACAGTCAATGATATCATAACCCCTCTTAAGCATGTATATTCATGCCTTGTGAAAGAAGGGATTATCATAGGAAAGTCTTCTGGAAATAAAGAAGTCGAGGATGAGGAGTGGTGCAACTTTCATAACAGTAAGAGTCATTCTATCCAAGAATGCCCAGAATTTCGTAAAAGTCTACAAAGTCTCATGGACTCCTCCCAAATCATCGTTTTTATGTCAGATAAAGAGGATGACGTGAATGTGATAATTAAAGAACAAGAAGTCAATATCATGCCAAGACCACTAGTCATTCCAATCTCAAAATCTGCTCTCAAGCCTTTAAGAATTCAAGTTCCAAAGTCATTCCCGTACAAATCAGACAAAACTGTTCCATGGAACTATGGCTATACTTCTAACATCACATCAACTCCGTTAGAAGTTGGGGGCATGACTAGAAGCGGTCGGTGTTATTCTCCCGAGCAAATGAACAAGCTCCAACAAGAGAAGAATGTTACGGATCCAGCAAATGGACCTATTAACACATCTAAAGAGCAAGAGATGCCTCGAGCAGTAACAGATGAACAAGCTACTGAGTTTCTCAAACTCATAAAGCAAAGTGAATACAGTATCGTGGAGCAGTTGAACCGTCTGCCAGCAAAGTTCTCCATACTTTCATTACTCTTAAGTTCTGATGCCCATCGAGAAGCTCTTCTCAAAGTCCTGAATAAGGCTTATGTTGAACAAGATATCTCCGTGAACAACTTTGACCACCTTGTCAACAACATCACGGCACAAAATCTCATCACATTCACTGACGATGAGATACCAGCAGAAGGAAGGGGTCACTCTAAGGCTCTACATATTTCGATTAAATACAAAGATCGGATTATGGCTAGAGTTCTGATCGACAATGGATCAGCTCTAAATGTAATGCCATTAGAAACTTTACATAAGATCGGTTTAGACCCATCACACCTCAACAACAGTCATATTGTTGTTCGAGCATTTGACGGAACAAAGAGAGATGTGGTTGGAGAAATAGAGCTACCAATTGGGATTGGTCCCTGTCTTTTCCATATCACATTCCAAGTCATGGACATTTCTCCATCTTATACTTGTCTGCTGGGAAGACCATGGATCCATATGGCTGGAGCAATTCCTTCCTCATTACATCAAAAAATGAAATTCATCATTGAAGGAAAGATAATCACAGTCTTTGCTGAAGAAGACATTCTGCTATCTAGACCTGCGGATGCTCAATATGTTGAGGTCAATGAAAATATACCTGATTGCTCCTTCAGGTCTTTTGAGATTGTCAATGCTGCTTATGTCAGTGAATATGGAGAAGAACCCGTTCCTAACATCTCTAAAACAAGTCGCATGGTCGCCAAACTCATGATAAAAGGAGGATACTCACCAGGGTTAGGTTTGGGACAAGATTTACAAGGAATCCCAGAGCCATTGAAAATATCCGCAAATGAAGGGAAATACGGCCTAGGCTTCACACCGACAAGACATGATAAAATGAAGGCAATAGCTGAAAAGAGAGAAAAGAGGATTGCACGATTAACAGGGCAGCCTCTCCAGGAAAGAAATCTGGATATCCCTGAAATCACCCAAACGTTCGTGAGTGGTGGTCTCATTCCGAAAAATGACAATGAAGGCAAGCTGACTATCAACATCAACAAGTCTTTTGAAAGTCTTTCTATTCAGGCAATCATCAGCGATTCACCTGAAGAGGAGGAGCTCGTTCAACCTTGTGGCCCACGGGATGTGCTGAACAATTGGGAGGCGATAGAACTGCCTGTTATAATCGAAAGCTTTCCAAAGTAATCTAATAGTAAAAACCTCCTAAAGAAAGGTTCAATCAATAGGGTGTAGTCTTTGTTTAAGTGAACCTTTTAGTTATTGCTTTTTATTCCAATAAAGTTGTGATTTATGCACATTGTAAATAAAGTACCAGTTTGCATCCATCTCATTCGTGCCATTTTTTTTCTCTTCTCTTTCTTTTCTCTCTGGATAATGCAGACCCAAAACTCTCTTTGATGACAATGAAAGAATGAACTTTGATAATCCTGTAAACACTACCGACTCGGACGACGAAGATCTTCAAGTATCTCCTGAGCTATTAAAAATGATTGAGCAAGATGAAAAAGAAAGAGCAACAAGTCAAGAACCAACTGAGGTATTCAACCTAGGAGACAGTCAGGATGTAAAAGAAGTCAAGATTGGCACTTTATTCCCTCCTGAAGAAAAAGAAGAATTAGTCCATTTATTGAAAGAATATGTGGATGTATTCGCTTGGTCATACCAAGATATGCCCGGCTTAAGCTCAGACATTGTACTACACAAAATACCCTTGAAACCTGGGGCGAAGCCTGTCAGACAGAAGTTACGAAGATTAAAGCCGGAGTTAATCTTAAGAGTAAAAGACGAGATTCAAAAGCTATGGGATGCAGGATTCCTGGGGGTTGCTGAATATACAGAATGGGTGGTTAACATTGTCCCAGTCGAAAAGAAAGAAAGTGGGAAACTAAGAGTTTGTCAGGACTACCGGCCTTTGAACGAAGCCAGTCCTAAAGATAACTTCCCACTTCCTCATATTGATACACTGGTGGATAATACCGCAGGAAACTCCTACTTTTCCTTCATGGATGGTTTTTCTGGATACAATCAAATCAAACTTGATCCAGATGACATGATAAAAACTGCTTTTATTACCCTTTGGGGTACCTTCTACTATAAGGTGATGCCTTTCGGGTTAAAGAATGCTGGTGCTACATATCAAAGAGCCATGGTCACGTTGTTCCATGACATGATGCATAAAGAAATTGAAATATATGTGGACGACATGATCGCCAAAACTTTCACTGCTCGGGGGCATCTAAAAGTGCTAAGAAAACTATTCGATAGACTTCACAAATATCAATTGAAGTTGAATCCTGCCAAATGTACTTTTGGAGCCTCTTCAGGAAAGTTATTGGGTTTCATAGTCAGCAAGGACGGGATTCGAGTTGACCCGAGTAAAGTCAAAGTGATACAAGAAATGCAACCCCCGAAGACTCCAAAACAAGTAAGAAGTTTTCTGGGTAGAATCAACTTCATAGCAAGGTTCATATCACAATTAACGTCCAAGTGTGAACCGCTTTTCAAATCACTAAAGAAGAACAATCCGATTGAGTGGAATAACGAATGCCAAGAAGCGTTCGAGAAAATCAAACGATATCTATCAAATCCACCAGTCTTGATACCACCTCGATCCGAAGAACCGTTGATTCTATATTTATCCATACAGGATTCTTCATTAGGATCCGTATTGGGTCAACGTGATGAGACAAGCAAGAAGGAGCATGCAATTTACTATTTGAGCAAAAAGCTTACCACATATGAAGCTAAATACTCAATAGTAGAAAAGTCCTGTTGTGCCCTTGCATGGGTAGCACATCGACTACGACACTACATGCTCAACAACACAACATTGCTGATTTCCAAGACTGATCCCATTAAGTACATTTTCGAGAAACCCGCTTTATCAGGCAGGATTGCAAAATGGCAAATGCTGTTATCTGAATACGACATACAGTATGTCACCCAAAAGGCCGTAAAAGGAAGTGTGATCGCTGAATATCTGGCTGATAGAGCATTGGAGGATTATGAGCCCATGAGAATGGACTTTCCTGATGGAGACATAATGACAATAGAACAGGAAGTCGATGAAGAAAATGAAACATGGAAAATGGCATTCGATGGAGCATCTAATGCTTTGGGACAAGGGATCGGAGCTATACTTATCTCTCCAAGCGGAGAGCAGTTTCCCCTCACAGCAAAAATTACATTTCCTTGTACCAACAATATAGTAGAGTATGAAGCATGTGCTATGGGACTCCAAATGGCATTGGATTTGAAAGTGCGAGATCTCCGAGTCTATGGGGATTCCGCATTAGTCATATATCAAATCAATGGAGAATGGGAGACAAGAGATTCAAAATTAATCCCTTACCAAAAGCTTATACTAGACATGACTCGAAGATTTAACAGTATAAGTTTCCATCATCTTCCAAGGGAAGATAATCAAATCCCAGACGCTTTAGCTACTTTGGCTGCTATGTACAAGATAAGCGACCCTGAGCATACTCCTGTGTTCGAGATGAAAATAATAGATTCTCCAGCTTATTGCATGAGCATCGAAGAAGAATTGGATGGAAAGCCTTGGTATCATGATATCAAGAAATACCTCCAAGAACGAACATATCCACTAGAAGCATCAGAAAATGACAAGAAATTTCTACGAAGATTGTCAATGGGTTTTCTTTTAAACCTAGACATACTCTACAAGAAAACCCCAGACTCGATGCTACTTCGCTGTGTAGATACTCATGAAGCACGAAAGATCATGGAAGAAGTTCATTCTGGAATATGTGGAGCACACACTAGTGGTCATACCATGGCAAGACAAATAATGAGGGCTGGCTACTATTGGCTCACATTGGAAAGTGATTGTATTAATCACGTGAGAAAATGTCACAAATGTCAAATATATGCCAACAAGATCCAAGCTCCACCCACCCCTCTTAATGTAACAGCAATACCTTGGCCTTTTGCCATGTGGGGAATTGACGTCATTGGAGCCATTACCCCTAAAGCTTCCAATGGTCACAAATTCATCCTAGTGGCAATTGACTACTTCACTAAATGGGTAGAAGCTATGTCATATGCAAGTGTGACTCAAAAGGTGGTATGCCGGTTCATTAAGAAAGAAATCATTTGTCGCTATGGGCCGCCGGAATGTATCATCTCAGACAATGCCACGAACCTGAACAATGCAATGATGCAGACTTTGTGCCGGCAGTTCAAAATCAAACATCTCAATTCAGCACCTTATCGACCAATGATGAATGGTGCAGTAGAAGCGACCAATAAAAATATCAAGAGAATTGTTGAAAAGATGATCGTCACTTACAAGGACTGGCATGAGATGTTACCTTTTGCACTACATGCTTATAGAACTTCTACCCGTACTTCTACTGGAGCAACACCTTTTTCTCTGGTATACGGTATGGAGGCTGTATTGCCCATCGAAGTTGAAATTCCTTCATTAAGGGTACTAATGGATACTCAATTAAGAGAAGTAGAATGGGTCAAAGCTAGATACGAGCAATTAAATCTAATTGATGAAAGAAGAATGATAGCCCTCTGCCATGGGCAACTTTATCAAAGAAGGATGATTCGTTCTTACAACAAAAAGGTTCGCCCACGACAATTTCACGAGGGTGACATAGTGCTCAAGAAAATTTTACCCATGCAACATGATTCAAGAGGAAAATGGACACCAAATTATGACGGGCCATATGTCGTGAAGAAAGCATTTTCAGGAGGGGCACTAATTCTGACAGAAATGGATGGACGAGAATTACCGAAGCCAGTAAATTCGGATGCAGTAAAGAAATACTTTGCATAATGGAGAAATTTTCAAACAGAAGGGGAGAAGTGGATACAGGGTTACCAAAGTTTATTTGATCAAAGTTGTCAAAGAGAGCTTTCTTCTCTTACACTTTCATTATCTATCTGTACCCAAGATTTTCATATTACTCATAAATAAAAAGCCAATTTTCTTTAACTTACCTTAGATTCTCACGTTCAAAATGCTAAAGTCGCTTCTATCCAGTTCTTTTCCTTCAAATCTCACATTCTTACTAGCCTTAAGTGTGCAATAAATTATGACTTTTGAAGGAAGAATAGTAATAATTAAAACTTAGAAAAAACAAAGACCGTAGATTACTTTGATAAGCTTTATGAATTAAAACAGGTAAGATTGAGGTCCTGCTTTGCGAGCGGCACAGAACATAGGCTAACAAAGAAGAAGGAGTAACAAATCTTTGGGAGATAGCCTTGGTGGTAGCCTGAATGATCGCTTCAGAAGTCTTAACACGTCCATGTCAGCAAGAAAGAATCATACTCACGAATATCTCAACAGGGACAATTATCCAGAGAGGCATAAAGTACGAGGCGGACATTAAGGAAATTGAAGCCAAAATTTAAGAACAAATCAAGGAAAGAAGATTTTTGAAAAGAGTTAGGCTTTTGAGACAATGGACAATAGCTGGAAAGCGAGACAATGAACAACAGCTGGAAAGCAAGACAATGAACAACAGCTGGAAAGTGAAACAATGGACAACAGTTGGAAAGCATAAAGAGATTCAACGATAGAAGGCAATTACAAAGAGGATCCAGTAAAGCAAAGATATAAAAAATAAATCCATCAGTTACACATGCTCTGCATTCAGGCATTTCACATCATGCATGCATGGCATACAGAACAAGGATCAAATGGGAAGCGTATCCACCGCACAGTCACAGCAGTATAAGCTGACGTCTCAGTGACATCCGTTTTTACCAATCTACCGCTGGATGCACAGCTGATATAGTGGACCCAGCCCCATCAGCAATTCAAGGATAAAGTAGACAATATTGTCAAAATCCTGGTAATCAATTCAATAATCGAGGCTACACCGGGATGGACAGAATTGACGCCAGCTTAGCAGTATCCAAGATAAGAAATAGCTATAGTCAAAGATAAGCGTGGATATCGAGAAATATTGTCGTCGAAAGCAGACAATGGATTCAATAATCAAGGACTGGATCAATGTCATGCCTGATGAGATATCAAAGATAAGAAATATCTATGATACTAAAATAAAGTAGGATCCACTTTTCCGGTTAAACGGCGGATACGGTACTCCGTGACTCTCAAGTCGGTTCTCTCAGTTGCCCATAATAACTGATTCCTTCACCCCTTCTTTCTTTTACTTCCTCCTAGAAAATGGATCCTACGTTTTCCGCCTTGCGAAAGTATTTCCCTTCTCTCCCAATGAACATCCTAAAAAAGATCTACCAAGTTCGCTGTGAACGATTAAGAGCTCTGATGCATAAAGGAATCCCTGAAGATGTGCGGTGGTTAATTGAAGCTAAGGTTCGTCTGGCAGGTGAAATCCCAGAGGCATTTGTGTCTTACATGCCTGGTGTTGGCAAAAGTTCTTATGCCAGAAAAAGAAGAGCGAAAAGATTACAAGTCTGCCATAAATGTGGTAGGTGGACTTGTAAGACTAGGTGTCGTTCTTTAGGAATGATCTCCAATAATCGAGAAGATAAAATACGGTTCATCAAGAATGGCTTGAGTAAGGACTCATTGGATGATATCCAATTGACTCTTGAGACGCATTCTTGTGGATCTGTGCAACGTGAAATTCTTGATTTATGGAGTATTTTTCATGAAGAACGAGACCGTTACAGTCCCGGGAATCTGACTTTAAACGACCCTGTTTGCCGGCTTGTAAGAAAGCTAGATGGGAAGCAGATCCTCGACTCATAGAAGCCGTTAATGCCGTTACTGGACGTAAAACCAGTGGAAGATGTGAGCCACAGTCACAATTACTGTACATACAGTTTGTTATATTTGGAAAAATTTGCATTTTCTTTTGACAGATGTACATGCTCCCCTAAGTGTAATCGACACGTTATCCCTTTTCATCACTATAAATGCGTGTTCTTCCTTCTGATTAAACAACAGATAAGATACCCCGTGACTTCTAAAGTCGATTATTCCAGTTTCCTGCAATAACTGATTCATTTCCCTCTTCTCTCAAATTCTTCTCTCATCAATGGATTCTACTCTTTCTGTACTGCGAAAATACTTTCCTTCCCTCCCACTAAAAGTCCTTAAAAAGATCTACCTTGCTAGATGTGAAAGAATCAGAGTTTTTACACGCAAAGGCATTCCCGATAATGTGCAGTGGATAATTGAAGCTAAGGTCCGTTTGGCGGGTGAAGTTCCAGATGCATTTATGCCCCGCATGCCCGGTTTAGGTAAAAGCCGTTATGCCAAAAGGCGAAGAGCAAAGAGACTAGGCGTGTGTTATAAATGTGGGCGATGGAATTGTAATACTAAATGTCGCTCTTTAGGATACATCTCCATAAATCGTGAAGATAAAAGAAAATTCATTAAGAATGGCCTGCGTAAGGAGTCTCTGAAAGATATCCGAGAGACTCTTGAAACGCATTCTTGTGGAAAAGTGCAAGGTGAAATTATCGGTTTATGGAGGACTTACCATAAAGAACGAAACCGTTACAGTCTTGGGAATGTGATTTTAAACGACCCCGTTTGTCAGTTTGTAAGAAAACTAGATGGGAAGCAAATCCCCGACTTATAGAAGGCATTGAAGCCATTACTGGACATGAATTAGTGGAAGATGAGAGCCACAGTCATGATTGCTGTACATATAAGCTGTCATTTGTCTTTTCTTTTGGCAATAATGTACTTACTTCCGTAAGTGTAATAAACGCATTATCCTTTCATCACTATAAATGCGTGTTCTTCCTTCTGGATACGGTACTCCATAACTCCCAAATTCAGTTATTTCCATTTCCTACAATCACTAATTTCTTTCTTTTTCTCTTAAATGCCTCATTCATCAATGGAGCCTTCTCTTTCCGCTCTACGAAAATATTTCCCTTCTTTCCCAATAAATGTTCTTAAAAAGGTTTATCAAGCTAGATGTGAACGATTCCGACTATTTATGCACAAAGGCATTCCTGATAATGTGCGATGGCTAATCGAAGCTAAAGTTCGTTCGGCTGGTGAAGTTCCAGATGCGTTCTTTCCTCGTATGCCCGGCTTTGGTAAAAGCGTTTATGCCAAAAAGAGAAGAGCAAAGAGGCTAGGCGTCTGTCACAATTGTGGATGGTGGATTTGCGGCAATAAATGTCGTTCTCCAGGAGTGATCACCAGAAATCGTAATGATAGAATAAAATTCATCAAGAATGGCTTGCGTAAGGAATCTCTGGAAGATATCCGAGAGGTTCTTGAAGCACATTCTTGCGGAATAGTGCAATTTGAGGTTGTTGGATTATGGATAATTCTCCAAAAAGAACGAGAACGTTACAGTCTTGGGAATCTGACCCTAAACGACCCTGTTTGCCAATTTGTGAAAAAGCTAGATGAGATGCAAATCACTGATTCATAGAAAGCATTGAAGCCGTTACTGGACGCAAAGCCAGTAGAAGACGGAACAAGGTCACGATTACTGTACGTGCTAGCTGTCGCTTTTGAAATTTTCCTCCCCTTTTGGTAATAATGTATCCACTCCTGACATGAACCAAAGTCACGATTACTGTACGTGCTAGCTGTCGCTTTTGAAATTTTCCTCCTCTTTCAGCAATAATGTATCCACTCTTGACATAAGCCATAGTCACGATACTGTACATGCTAGCTGACGCTTTTGAAATTTTCCTCCCATAATGTACCCACTCCTGACATGAGCTATAATTATGACTACTGTATATACCTGCCACTTTTGAAATTTTCCTTCTCATCCGACAATCATGTACCTACTCCTGACATAAGCTACAGTCGCGACTACTGTACATGCTAGCAGCTATTTTGAAAATTTTCCTCCTCTTTTAACGATAGTGTACCCATACCTGACCAGAGTCATACCCGTGACTACTATGAATAGCTGGCAATAATGTATCCATTCTTGAAAAATAAAATTATTGCCTTATCTCTTCATCTCTATAAATATATCCTCTTTTCTCACAAGGGTAAGGATAGGAATGGAGAAAACCCCAACTCGTAAATCCCGAAGTATTTGTGTATTTTCTGGGGCTTTTCCTGGAAAAGATGAAGAGTATTTAAAAGCAGCCAACCATTTGGGTAGAGTATTAGCTGAGCGAAAAATACATTTAGTTTATGGAGGAGGTAGTGTCGGATTAATGGGAGGTGTAGCATCAGCAGCATCTCTAGGAGGAAGTCAAGTTCTGGGCATTATCCCTGGACCTCTGAAATTTATTTCTGGGGGCACGATTGGAGAAGAATTAGTGGTTAAAAATTTACAAGAGCGTGTGTTACAAATGCTTTTAAATGCTGATGCTTTTATCGCTCTACCAGGTGGTTTTGGCACATTGGGAGAAGTCTTTCAAATTGCTTCCATGGCCCAACTTAATTTGCATAAGAAACCCATTGGGCTTTTAAATGTTAACAATTTCTTTACAGGTCTGATAGCTTTTATGGATTATGCTATGCAGAAGAATTTTATATCAAGAGTGGCACGGCGAATCATAATATCCGCAACAACTGCTGAAGAATTGCTAGATAAAATACAAGCTTTTGTTCCTGAACCAGATCCAGCAATGATTCAGATAGACTGGACGCGACAGTCTTTCCCGAACAGTTCGATCCCATAATAGTCCTCTACTAACCCTGTTGAAATATTGTGGAAGAAGAAGTGATCCGATCCGTTTTGCTTGTCCTTTAGTTTTATTATCAGCATTTTCTTTCGTGTTTTAGTTTTTCTTTCAGGGAATTTCTTTTTTTATCTTATAAGATAGTCTCGTCCATGCTGATATTAAAACCATAGGACAATGCCTTTAGGTTGGAATGGCTGAGTAAAGAGTAATTTTTATTGCTCTTGAGACGCATCCTATTAGGTCTACTAGGCATAACATTTTAGGATAGTTAAGCTTCAACCTTATTTGGATGACATATCTCTCAAGCGAATCTATATTTACTAAAGAAAATATTAGATGAACCTTGGATATTGATTCCAAACATCCGTTCCCTTTACATAATTTGTTAGCGATATTGTCATCATCAAGATTCACTCATTTTATCAAAGTCTAAAATTTCGCACTCGCCTATTATGCAAATTCACACTTTCGAAGAAAATTATTCCAATTCTAATTGCTTTCATATAAATTTCGCTCGAGGTTCAAGGAGATTTCCTTAACCTCATTCCATCAATTTTCCTTCAAACGATAGGAGAGTTCCTATCGTCGAGGTTCTAAGGAAGGGCCCTTAACCTCAAATCATCAATTTTTCTTCAAACGATAGGAGAGTTCCTATCGTCGAGGTTCTAAGGTAGGGCCCTTAACCTCAAAATCATCAATTTTCCTTCAAACGATAGGAGAGTTCCTATCGTCGAGGTTCTAAGGTAGGACCCTTAACCTCATTCAAAACAATCAATTTTCCTTCAAACGATAGGAGAGTTCCTATCGTCGAGGTTCTAAGGTAGGGCCCTTAACCTCAAAATCATCAATTTTCCTTCAAACGATAGAAGAGTTCCTATCGTCGAGGTTCTAAGGTGGGACCCTTAACCTCATTCAAACAATTTTCCTTCAAACGATAGGAGAGTTCCTGTCGTCGAGGTTCTAAGGTAGGACCCTTAACCTCAAAATCATCAATTTTCCTTCAAACGATAGGAGAGTTCCTATTGTCGAGGTTCTAAGGTAGGACCCTTAACCTCAAAATCATCAATTTTCCTTCAAACGATAGGAGAGTTCCTATCGTCGAGGTTCTAAGGTAGGACCCTTAACCTCAAAATCATCAATTTTCCTTCAAACGATAAGAGAGTTCCTATCGTCGAGGTTCTAAGGTGGGACCCTTAACCTCATTCAAACAATTTTCCTTCAAACGATAGGAGAGTTCCTGTCGTCGAGGTTCTAAGGTAGGACCCTTAACCTCAAAATCATCAATTTTCCTTCAAACGATAGGAGAGTTCCTGTCGTCGAGGTTCTAAGGTAGGACCCTTAACCTCAAAATCATCAATTTTCCTTCAAACGATAGGAGAGTTCTTATCGTCGAGGTTCTAAGGTAGGACCCTTAACCTCAAAATCATCAATTTTCCTTCAAACGATAGGAGAGTTCCTATCGTCGAGGTTCTAAGGTAGGACCCTTAACCTCAAAACAATCAATTTTCCTTCAAACGATAGCAGAGTTCCTATCGTCGAGGTTCTAAGGTAGGGCCCTTAACCTCAAAATCATCAATTTTCCTTCAAACGATAGGAGAGTTCCTATCGTCGAGGTTCTAAGGTGGGACCCTTAACCTCATTCAAACAATTTACCTTCAAACGATAGGAGAGTTCCTGTCGTCGAGGTTCTAAGGTAGGACCCTTAACCTCAAAATCATCAATTTTCCTTCAAACGATAGGAGAGTTCCTATTGTCGAGGTTCTAAGGTAGGACCCTTAACCTCAAAATCATCAATTTTCCTTCAAACGATAGGAGAGTTCTTATCGTCGAGGTTCTAAGGTAGGACCCTTAACCTCAAAATCATCAATTTTCCTTCAAACGATAGGAGAGTTCCTATCGTCGAGGTTCTAAGGTAGGACCCTTAACCTCAAAATCATCAATTTTCCTTCAAACGATAGGAGAGTTCCTGTCGTCGAGGTTCTAAGGTAGGACCCTTAACCTCAAAATCATCAATTTTCCTTCAAACGATAGGAGAGTTCTTATCGTCGAGGTTCTAAGGTAGGACCCTTAACCTCAAAATCATCAATTTTCCTTCAAACGA
The DNA here is from genome assembly GCA_039654915.1 of Aquilaria yunnanensis. Classification (NCBI taxonomy): domain Eukaryota; kingdom Viridiplantae; phylum Streptophyta; class Magnoliopsida; order Malvales; family Thymelaeaceae; genus Aquilaria; species Aquilaria yunnanensis. The sequence continues at coordinate 18,635,520 of CM077593.1, forward strand.
TAGGAGAGTTCCTATCGTCGAGGTTCTAAGGTAGGACCCTTAACCTCAAAACAATCAATTTTCCTTCAAACGATAGGAGAGTTCCTATCGTCAAGGTTCTAAGGTAGGGCCCTTAACCTCAAAATCATCAATTTTCCTTCAAACGATAGGAGAGTTCCTATCGTCGAGGTTCTAAGGTGGGACCCTTAACCTCATTCAAACAATTTTCCTTCAAACGATAGGAGAGTTCCTGTCGTCGAGGTTCTAAGGTAGGACCCTTAACCTCAAAATCATCAATTTTCCTTCAAACGATAGGAGAGTTCCTATTGTCGAGGTTCTAAGGTAGGACCCTTAACCTCAAAATCATCAATTTTCCTTCAAACGATAGGAGAGTTCCTATCGTCGAGGTTCTAAGGTAGGACCCTTAACCTCAAAATCATCAATTTTCCTTCAAACGATAGGAGAGTTCCTATCGTCGAGGTTCTAAGGTGGGACCCTTAACCTCATTCAAACAATTTTCCTTCAAACGATAGGAGAGTTCCTGTCGTCGAGGTTCTAAGGTAGGACCCTTAACCTCAAAATCATCAATTTTCCTTCAAACGATAGGAGAGTTCCTATCGTCGAGGTTCTAAGGTAGGACCCTTAACCTCAAAATCATCAATTTTCCTTCAAACGATAGGAGAGTTCCTATCGTCGAGGTTCTAAGGTAGGACCCTTAACCTCAAAACAATCAATTTTCCTTCAAACGATAGGAGAGTTCCTATCGTCGAGGTTCTAAGGTAGGGCCCTTAACCTCAAAATTATCAAATTTTCCCTTCAACGATAGGAGAGTTCTTATCGCAGAGGCTCTAAAAAAAATTTTCCTTAACCACATAGTTTAGGCGGCGAGAAGGTTCTCAATGGCTAGCTAAGACGGACGAAATTTGGTAACTACTTTGCATACATCATGTCCCATGAAGCATGCAAAGGGGGGCAGCTGTTGACACCCAATTTCGTCCGGTCTTTTTTTTTTTTTTTTTAAAAAAAAAATTTTAAAAAAAAAAAACTAATTAAAAAAATTATTATTATTATTATTATTATTGCTAAAAAATTTTAATTATCTTAATTAGTTTAAAATATATTTTTATTTTGAGAAGATTTGATTTAAAATAATATATGTGCGAATATGTATGTGTTTGGAATAAAAATAAAATTTCAGAAAAAAATGACAAAAAAATTAAAAGTTTGAGGTAAAAATGACAAAATTGAGAAGTTTCGGACAAAATTGACAAATTCTGAAAGTTTCAGGAGCTTTGGGTAATTTTTCGCGTCAATTTTGGGCCTAAACGGACGTTTCTAGCCCAAATTGACAGAAAACGTTAAAATTGTCAAAATCAGAAGCTTCTGAGCTTATCCAGAGCTGGAGTAACGTAAAGGACTGAAACTGTCATTTTACCAATTTAAAAGATAAGTTTGATATTTTTTTATTAATTTATCCGTCCACAGTTCAGCTAAGCTCCTTCTATAAATACCCCCCCAAATTCAGTGCTGAACATATAGAAAATCAGAGAAAAAAGTTCAGAGCTCCGTTTTAGAAAAAGAGAAAATAGAAGCCTTAGTCCTAGACTCTCCTCCCTCTGCCAAAACAGTCCCAAAATTATTTTTTCTTACGTTTCGACTACCTTCTTCCTCCGTTTTCTCTTTCTTTCTTTTTCTGTCGCCGTCCTATCCCGCTGCCGTCGCCCTGCCGCCGCCGTCTCGCCGTTGCCGTCGTTCCTACGCCGTCGCCGTCGTTCCTACGCCGTCGCCGTCGCCATCGCCGCCGCGCCCAGCAGTCCTGCCGTCTCGCGCCGCCGCACCCAGCCGTCCTGCCGCCGTCGCCCCGCTCCCTCGCCGCCGTCGTCCCGGCCGCCGTTACCCTCGCCGCCGTCGCCCCGCGCCCTCGTCGCCGTCGCCCGGCCGCCCTGCGCCCTCGCCGCCTCCGCCTGCCCAGCCCCGTCACCCCCCCTCCTCCCTCGCGTCGCCTCTGATTCTTTCTCCAGATTCAATTTTAATTTTTAAGGGTAAAACCTCCTTTCAGTCCTTCATCTTTTCAATTTCTTTCTATTAGGTCACTAACCTTTTTATTTTGTCTTTGCAGAAAATTAATTAACTAACTCATTTATTTTTTTTACTTGTTTATTTATTTGTTTATTATTGTTATTATTACTAACCTTTTTTTTTTTTGTTATTAGCAACTAACAACTAACTTGCTAATTTTTACTAACCTTTATTTTTATTGTTGTTAATAATTAATTAAATTGTCTAACTTTTATTTTTGTTGTAATTAATTAACTTAATTAAACTTGGCTAACTTTTATTTATTGTTGTTAATTAATTAACTTAATTAAACTTGGCTAACTTTTATTATTGTTATTAATTAATTAACTTAATTAAACTTGGCTAACTTTTATTTATTGTTGTTAATTAATTAACTTAATTAAACTTGGCTAACTTTTATTTATTGTTATTAATTAATTAACTTAATTAAACTTGGCTAACTTTTATTTATTGTTGTTAATTAATTAACTTAATTAAACTTGGCTAACTTTTATTTATTGTTGTTAATTAATTAACTTAATTAAACTTGGCTAACTTTTATTATTGTTGTTAATTAATTAATTTAATTAAACTTGGCTAACTTTTATTTATTGTTGTTAATTAATTAACTTAATTAATTTGGCTAACTTTTATTATTTTTGACTTAATTAACTTTCATTATTATTGTTAATAATTAATTTAATTAAATTTTGATAACATTTATTATTTTTTTTTTTTCAAGTGGATGGCCAAAAAGCCCCACTTTATTAATTTTTCTTTATATAATTTAATTTATTTAATTCACCTTTTACCCATAAATAAAAAAACTAAAAGAAGATTCTTTTGTAATTAATTATTAAGGCTAATAAAAAGTTAAAAGCCAATTATTTTTATTTTGGAATACATTTTTTATTATTTCTTTAAAGATAACAAAGTGAACTTTTTGTTAAAATTAATAAACAAACATGATTAAATCAATTCTTTTTAAATATTTTTTTAATAATGATACTTAAAATAAAAATTCAAGAAAAATCCAATTAAAATTAATAATTAATAAATAATTAAAATTTAACAAAAATTAAAAAATCCATGACCAAATGATCCGCCAGGATCCATGGCTTGGAAATATTTTTAAATAAAGTATATAAATAAACTTTTCTTTATTAAAAATAAAATTTTGGGACTAATATATTAATTATTTATTAAAATAATAAAATAATTTTATTTTAGTTTTCTTTATTAATAAAAAGAATAAAAAGAATAAAAATTTTGGGTTAATATTTTATTCAGTAATATTTTATTCCTTTTAAAAAATATAACTTTTTGTCTCCTTTATAAAAATTTTAGTCAAATAATTTCAAAAAAAATAAAAAAATAAATAACAAAAAAATTTGAATTTTCTCTTAAATATTTTAGACTTATTAATTAGATATTTTCAGAGATATAAATTAAAAAAAAAAAAATCTTTCATTAAACAAAAAGAAAACAAAAAAAATATAAATATCAAAACTTTTGTTTTAAAATACATATAAATTTTTGGTTAAATAATCTTTTATTCCAAAACAAATTAAATAAATATCAAAACTTTTCTTCTTTTGTTTAAAATATACATATAAATTTTTAATTTTTTTAATTAAACAATTACTTTTGGTTAATCTTTTATAAAAAAAAAATTTTAGTTCATGGTATATTGGCTGGAAACTGTCTCGTGCCCGCTTTTGAGCTGCTTCACCTGGTGAAGAGGGTCTGGCTGAGTAACAACGCCCCGTACCATGATTAAAGTTTTTTTTATTTTTAAACTCTTTAATTCCTTTAAATTAACTTCTTATTAAATAAAAATTAATAATTTTTTCAATTCTTTTATAAATTGAGTAATTCTTTAAATAATAAATATCCTTCATTAAACAAGAAAAATCAGATAAAAATAAAAGAAAGAAATAAAAGATAATAAAAGAAAGAAATAAAAGATAAAAAAAGAAAGAAATGAAAGAAAAGATAAGAAAAATAAAAGAAAAGATAAAGAAAGATAAAAAAAAAAAAAGAAAAAAAAAAAAAGAAAGATAAGATAAAGATAAAGAAAGATAAAAGAAAGAAAATTAAAAAAAAAGAAAGTAAAAATAAATTAAATAAAGAAAAAGAAAGAAAGATAAATTTTTAATTTGTATTAAAAATCATTCATGAACAAAATTATCATTTAAAAATTAATTTCATGATAATAAGAATTAAATAATTACGATAAATTAAATCAATTTCCATATCCGGATGATCCGGCAGGATCTACGGTTTGGAAAATATTAAACTTTTTTTAAAAAAAAAAATAAATAAATTAAATAAAAAGATAAAAATCCATATTTTTACAATATGGATAAAATTGTTTAAAATTTCACCAAAATTCCGTGTCCAAATGACTCGGCAGAGTCCATGGTTCGGAATCAAAATCTTCCGTGTCCAAATGACTCAGCAGAGTCCATGGTTCGGAAGTATAAAATTGTACCCGAATTAATTACCAAAATCCACATTTTTGACTAATTCAGTTAAAATATCTAAATTAACTGAAAATTTTTAAAAGCAAAGTAAAACAAAATTAAAATCAACTAAGGTGCCAATTTTTGGCGCTATAACAATATTGTTTTAGCGTAACCGTACTCCCGATTCCCGAACTCTCGCAGACCAATTTTAAGGTGACCAATCGACCTAAGTAAACCGATTGGTGGCGACTCCCGAAAAAGACCCGCACGTTGCCACACATATTATTGTTCTTCTACTATTTAATATTTGCTTATTTTACCTGTAATTGTAGTTCTCCTACCAAATGTGTATTTTTTTTTGTTGAATCTTATTGTTCCATGACCAAATATATCATTTTTTTTCTTTTACTTTTAATAACTACTAGCTATGCATGTAGTAGTAGTAGTTCCATATCATATTCTTCTTATTATTTTGCCAAATATAATTGTTCAATAGTCAAATCTTGTTGTTTAATGACAAAATATATCTTTTTTTTTCTGTTAATAACTACTTTCTATGCATATAGTAGTTGTTCTATATCAAAGTCTCTCCATTCTTTTATTGAATATACTTGTTCCATGATCTAATCTTGCTATTCCATGACAAAATTTGTAGGAAATTATAAAGCATCATATAATATGGAGTTGTAACATAATACTATTGTCGTAATGTATAGGGACTTAAGGCACAACAACAATTTCGTAAATGATATGATGTTGGGGTGCAGGGACGGCACCACATGAGCCCATTGGAAAAACTACACTTGTTAGATATAAGTTTATGACAATTAAACATTTTGACCTCATAATCCTTTAAAATATGTAATTATTTGCCCCCCACTATATTTAATATATAATTCTTGCCCCTAAATTCAAGAAATTTTATGGCTTCACCCTTGTTACGGTGCATCCATTGTGCTTAGCTACATAATATTGTTACTCCTTGACAAATATTAAAATCAATAATACAATAAAATGTTAGGGGTAAGGAAAAATTTAGCCCTAAAATTTGCATACTTTTCTAATTAATTCTTAAAATTTTGTAATTGTATAAAACAATTAGTCCTAAAAATTTTCAATTTTTTAAATGAGTCCTAAAACTTTTTAGCTTTCTACACAATTAATCCTAAAATTGTTCATTGTTCTGATATCAACTTTTCATTAAACTAATTTAAATTATTCAATAAATACCTTCCAATAAATTAAAAAGTGTAGTAATTTTTTGGTAGTAAATATTTTCCTCTATATTTTTTTAACAGATTAATTTTCCTCTCTATGATACATTCAACCCTAGGCGCTTGGCCCTTCTCCTTCTATCCACCAACCTGTTCTCTTTTACCGTCTTTCCCATTTTTTTTTTTCTGTTGTTTCCGGCCAAATTCGAAGTTCAGTCCCAAACTGGCTGGTTCTCTTTCAATATTTTTATTGCTTGATTGACCAAATCTAATACTATTTATTCAATTTTATTATGGATGTAATCTCCTTCAAATCTTAGGACTAATTCATTTTAACTTAAATTAACTTAATTCAAAATAACTTATTTTTATGTTTATATCTTTTTTACTTGAAACCAATTTTATTTGAAAGTCAATATTATTTAGGTAAAATAATCCATTGATTGTAAAATTTTTATAATACTATTAATTTTTTATGAATTTTTCTTTTTTAAACATTAAGAAAGAAAATTTCATAGAAATTTAATAATATGATAAAAATTTTGTTTCAAATGGATTATTACACCTATATAATATTGGCTTTCAAATGAAATTGGTTTTAGGTGAAAAAAATTTAAAACCATTTTAGATTAAGTTGACTTAAGTTAAAACGAATTAAGTGTTAGTACTCAATAGTGATTTGAGACTCGCACAAACTGGATCTTCTATTGGAGGCATGTAGCAATGGATCTAGGTTTTTTGTTAAGTTCACTGGAATCTTAGCTCTACTGGAGTGTCCCGATGCTTGACAACAAATATGAAAGCGATTGTATAAAATAAAATCAGTTTTTATTTTTTTTAGGCTTTATAGGTGATCTTTTTATTTCTATAGATAGTCTTGTTCAAGTCTCTGATGTTTGTTTATTTTTAGGGTTACTTAGCTATTGTTGACTTGATATGGGTTTTGTTTTAGTTATTTATGAGTTATGTAATCTAGATTTATTATGGCTTATTTAGAAAATTCGATTTGATTTCATTTTCTTCCATTCATTCGGCATCACAGGAACGAGTAACCTTTTTATAGCCAGTTTTATATTCCTATTGTATCTTAGAGTTTTATACTGTTATTGATTTATAAGATACTGTTTGATTTACATTTAATTGGAATGAAACATTTTTTGTAAAAAAAAAACTAATTTTCCTCCATACAGATCATATTTCTGCTCTCAATATATTTAAAACCAACTATTAATGCCGCATCAAAGATTTAGGAATTAAAGAAAAAAAAAAAGAAACATTTTAGGACTAAAACTCACCTCAATGTTGTCAACTACTGGCAAAATGTCGGCAGAATACTAATCTATATAATTCATATTTCATAAATGTATTGTTCCCCGACAGAAAATGGTGGCAACGTTTGTCGGTGGTAACTTTTTGGTCATTGTTTATTAAAACCAAAAAACCAAAACCCATAAAAGAAAAAAAAAAAAAAGAGTTAGGATCTATCTTTCTGAGTTGCGTTGTTTGACCCCAAACCATACCAATGTGTTACAAAACTCTTCCTAAAATAATGAATATAGCAAATACATCCTTCAAATAATATCATGTCAAATTGCCCTTCAAATTTTTTTAGGTGTCTAACTGACAAATGTTATCTTTAAGAATAGATTTGCTACCAGCAACATTTTAGACATTTTTGCAATTAAGTGTATAATTTAAGAATAAATGGTACAATTTAGCCCTAAAATTTGCGTAATTGTTACTTTTTGACTATCCAATGGACTGTAAAAATGTAGAGGAGCCGGACGCCTCAAAAGGATTTGTCTGTTAGCAAAATCAGTAAATTTGAGGGTTAACTATAATTTGCCTCCTGAAGTTTGGTGAAATTATGCTATGCTCGCTAAATTGATACAAAAAGGTTGTTTAACATTTAGATAAATGAAAATTAATAATTTAAATAGTCAATAAAAAACCATTTGACATTTAGATAAATGAGAAAAAAATAATTTAAACTGCTAATTAATTTTCAAAAAATTATTGAATCAAATTGAATTTACTAAAGGATAGGATTGCACAATTGAAGTAAAAACTTTCAAAGTTGTCATATACAATATAAAAAATGTCGTGTATATTTTTGAAATAAAAGGGATAAAGTATACTTTGACCTAAATTTTAGGGAGCAAACTATAATCATCCATTCTTTTATGGAGGAAATAATATTTGTTTTCCAAAGGGATTTTTTTTTTAAATCTTAGTTGAATGAACTTTGTTGATACCCAATTTTATCCGGGCACTAACTTTTGTTTAAGTTTTAGATTAGGAAAATTAGTTTATGGGGCATTTCCATTTTTAGGGTCAAGTTGATCTATTGTTATGGCATTTTGGTCATTTTTGTCATTTTAAAGTTAGTTGGTCTTTTCATATTTAGGTTACATTGTTTAGTTTTGATACTAATTTAGAGTCCCGAATTTTTTGCTAGGCCGATTTAGGCAAATGGGAAAAGTCGGGTGGAAAATGAAGGTTTTTAAAGATTCTAGGCAAAATTAGAAAGTATAGGGTAAATCTGTCAATTTTAGAAAGTTTGAGCCAAATCTGACGATTCTAGGAAATTTTGGGAAAATCTGATTACTTTTACAAAATTTTAGGCTAATTTGACAAACCTTGTAAAGGTTGAGCCAAATTGCAATTTTGTATAAAGTTGGGGACCAGATCACAAGCTTAAGAGTTTCATTTGTATTGAAATTGACATCTTAGCCAGATCATATCCAAACAGATATTAACCACTTCAAATCTGAGTTGGATGGGTTTTAACTCTTAAAAACAGGTTTAATATAAATATGAGTCATTATTTGGGAGAAAAAGGAGGATAAAATTCGCAACCCTGAGCTCCTAGCTAAAAAGAAGGGAAACTACAGCCTAAGCCCTTGGGTTTTCACAGCCCCATCCCCAGAAACCCTAACCTCCCTATCCTTGCCGCCGCCACCCCTGGAGCCTTGCTGTTCTCTGCCTGACGTTGTCCCGTCACCAATTCGCCTCCGTCAGCCTTCCCCGCCAGCGACCCCGTCACCAGCCTTGCTTACCGACCATCCAACGCCATCGCCATCGCACCAGAGCAGTCGCCGAAGATGCCCAGGAGGAGTATCGGCCCGTCCTCCTTCCATCCCGTTGTCTCCGCCACCGCCAGTCCTACCCATCCGCTCACCGAGCCGCCACCGTTGAAGCCCGAGCCTCACCGCTCTTACCTTGCCGTTCGATTGCCGAATTGAAGGAGGAAGGAACCAGATCCGATCGAACCCGCTTCCAAAGCCGCGAACCCGACCTGTTTTTGCTAGTCAACCTTCATCTCTTTCGGTAAAACTTCTCATTAGTCCTCTAACCTTTTTATTTCGTTCATTCAGTTGCTAACTTTCTTTTCTTTTGCATATTAGCCATTAACAACAAGCTTTTGATGTTTATTTATTTATTTTTATTTTTTTTTCTTGATTTATTTGTGTGTTTGGCCATGCATTAAATTTAACTATTAAATTCACGTAGGATATAACTTAGGATATTTGATTGCTTATTTTTTTTTTTCGGTTTTAGAATTGTTTGACCTTTTCTTGTCTTTATTTATTTTCTTTATTTAAAACTCATGATGTATATTAATTGTTGGTTAGGCAAATTCTTTCATGGTTTATATAACTTAAAATTTTCCTCATATTTTTATAAACTAGAAAGAAATTAAATGAAGACAATTTTTTAAATACTCGACAAATTTTTAAGAATCTATTCTTGGTGGATTTGATAAAATCCTGAGGCAGATTATTTGTTCAAAATTAATTGGTCTGATAAGACTCACCGCTTAGAAGAAGGTGGTCTTTTCAAATTCTTCATGGATTTAATAAAGTCCAAATATTTCAAAGATATCTAAGATTCCGAATCTGGTTGATCTGGTAAGATTCATAGTTTGGAATTAAAAAGAAAATTAAATATAATTAAATAAAATTCATAAAAATAATTTTTTATCAAAGATTAGGATAAGGAGTTAAGATTTGGGAAAAGATAAAACTAAACCTCATGGTACCAATTTCCTGGCACTTTAATAAGATTATTTTAACGTAATCAACTCACGATCTTAGAATCTCTCGTAGACCATAACAGGTATTTAATCGATCTAAGTGAAACCGATTGGTGACGACTACAAAAACATGTTGCTACAAACTTGATATAAACACGTTTTACAGGTCAAGATATATATATATATGAAGTAAGAGCATCTCCGAAAGATAAAATGAACTTTTTACATAACAGGAGAAATGTCATACTGACACATGACGAACTTTCATTTTTTAGTAAGATAACTACAATCTTTTATATGTGATCTATCAAGTATATCCTCAACTCTATAAAGAAACAATATAATGACATGTAGCAGTTAAAGTCCACAATTATTGACTTTCATTCACATTTAAAATTAAAGATGATGATAGAATTAGCATTCAAATTAAAGATAGATCTCAAATTAAAAAAAGTAAAAAATTCTATAAATATTTATCTACCTGATTATAATAAAGAAAATTAAGATATAAAATTAATTTGATAGGCGAGTTGATGGAGTTGAAAATTTGGTTGCTTTGTTTTCTTAATATATACTAGTGGTTCCACAAACAACTAAAAAATAGTAGTATTAGCTAGACTTTGGTGTGAAATAAGAATTATGAATAAATATGGTAGTGTTGGGTGTGAGTAGAGCTGCAGAGTTGATTGCTTGTGTGGTTTGTATCGCTGGTTTTGATGGTGGGTGTGAGCGGGTATGCATACTCAATAAGTTTTAATTGAGAAATATAAATTATTTACATTAAATTTGTTTCAAAAAGTGGAAGTGTAACGCTAGCATAGTATGGACATATTCGCCAATTAAAGGAAAACACACAATAATAATTGTTCTTTAATTGAAATAGTCTTCTATTCTTATTTTTTTAAAAAAAATTCCATATGTACTAAAAAAATATAACAACAAAAAATAAAAAATATAAATTAGTGTTTTTTTGTGATCCAAATTTAATTATTAGATCTGTACTTTGTTTATGATTAAATTATTTTGATTATTGCAAACAATAAAAAATTTATGCTTTCTTATGATGACTCTTAGCCCTGTCGTTAGGTTCTCATAACTGACTATTAATTTTCTCTTTTTATTTCAATTTGTAACATCTAGATATGAGCTTTAATGAATTTGAGTTTTAACTTAAATCGTTATGGTTAGTTGCTTACAGTTGTGGGGCTAGGATTTCAAGTTAAGTGGGTGGGATTAAGAAACTCACACATACATACACACACACATAACTTCATTCAAATTACATAAAAAAATATCTTTTTTGGTACAATTAGAAAAATATACTTAAATTATACTTAGAGTCCTTATGATTAAAAATATTAATGAAACTTACTAATTTCAATCTTCACAATCATTTAGTGATTTTAGTATGAAATTCACTTAAATTAATAATAAAATAAACAAGATAAATAAATACAAAAAAAAAAAAAAGTAACTCACATAAATTGGGCGGTGGGCGTTATGAAGAATGGAGAAGTTGTAATTACAAGTTCCAACTTGCAAAAAGTATTGTGATAGTAATGACACTCTTTTTAATCAAATGTGGTAGTAGGGATTATAAATTGTAGGGACGAACAAAAAAAATTCTGGTTAAACTCACTAGAAAAAAATCGATAAGATATAAGTAAAAAAATAAAATAAAAACTGCTACTAATACTTCACAACTATTTTGCTGTTTTGTTACATCTCTCTACCTCATTTTCATATGCCCAAAAATAAACTATGTGACTTTTATATGTAAGCCAATATGACTGCTTGTCTTTTTCTCATATCTTAAGCTAATTCTAATTTGACTTTAACAAGCCATTTGACTAACGTGGAAATAAGAATTCCTAAACAATTAATTCAACTACAAGTAAAAAACTATAAGGCTAATATATCAATATTGGTATAAATTTTAGATAAAAAAGTTAAAAATTAATATCTTTTTTTACTTTCTTTAGTATTTGTCTTGTTATTTATATTTTTTTTACTATTCAATTTTTAAAAATAATTTATAAAATATACATCATATATATAATCATGCAACAATATTAGGGAGTTAGGGGGTGACACACTCCCCAGCTCCCTGTCTCCGTGCCTGGTTAGTTACTACATAGGTACAAAGTAAATATAAAGGTTTAAAGAGTTCTTTTGAATGATAGTTTGTTATTTTCAACAAAGTTGTTGAATAACTACTTGGATATCCAACTTCTAAATTATACATGTTAAGAGACACAATTGGCATCTCAAATAAGTTGATGCATGACACCTTTGTTACATTTGTCTATTGCAATATGTAATTTTGTACTTTAGTATATAATTGTTTGCTTAATTTTTTTTCTATTTACAACTAGGTATAGAATTATATACTGGTTGCAGTAGGTTATGAAATATTTGCCCCTTTTGCATTAGGCCTATATGGGCCCACCTGATTTATCATTTATGAGTTTAGACCAATTAGTAGATTAATTATAATTTGTCATTTTAAAAATGCCCCACCAATATTTTATTCTCACATTTTTAGCTTGAGCCCATACAAGCCAAATCCCTTATTTCTCTTAGTAATTATCAAAATTTAGGTAAATCACATAATAACTTTTAAATTTTTAATATAATATTTTTTCCATTTAGTACTAAAAATTACATAAAAAGGAAAAAAAATTAGAAACATTCAGGGGATAAAAGTATTGTTACGATGAACCAAAACAAATGAGAAGCAAACCAAGTAGAAGATGAAGACATCTCTGCATGTGTTGTTATGATTTCTATCACAAATATTTCATGTGAATGGATATATGTATTGAAACTATATAATATGATAGAGCCTATTTGGTATTATTATTATTATTATAACATTTGTGTTAATGAAGCTACAATATTTCAATTCGGGGCACGTCACCAGTGGTGGCAAAGCCTGGTATTGGTGGCATCTGGTAAGGTGAAGTATCGACGATGAACTGTAGTGGTTAGCGTAGGTGGAGCAACGGCAGGGAAGCTTAGGCGTTGTTTTAAAAGTGGCTACGGCAAAAGGGAAGGTTGGGGTTTTGAGGGGCAAGGAGTGAGGAATCAGAGACTAGAGGTTTTGTTTTCTTTTTTTTTTTTGCTATAAGCTTAAGGTTTCAGAATTATGGGTTAAGTCCTTAAACTATATGTGTGATTGAAAATTACCCCTTTAGAATAGAAAAGGTGGTCAAAAGTCAACATTTAACAACCATTATATACCACATCAGCTTTTTCATATGTCACTTAGCTAGACATCTAAATTAGGACTAATATGAAGGGTTTCATGAGCCAAACAAGCAAAACGGAAACTAACCGAAACCTGTTAAGATTAAAGTGAAATAGAGTAAATCGGGTGTTAAAATTTTTTTATACTTAATCGGTTGAAATTTTTCACCTAATTGTCGAGTCAAATCACAAACTTGAATAGTTGACGTGTTCAAGCTCTTTAGGGTATTCACACAAATCACCCGAAGCATCACGGCTCCACTACGTTCCAGCAAGTGTGTTTATCTTGCAGATGCAGTGCTAACTTATGTCCTTCAAAGAAAAGCAAGAGGAGAATGTAGTAGGAAATTTTCATAACTCTTCTGATTTTGTCCTTAAAGAAACTAGGGCTCAAAATCCTTACTGTGTGATATATATATAGTGAAACTTAACTCCCAAGCCTAATAGGTTTCAAAACCCTAATCCAATTAAGTCTAATTTCGAGCTTCATAATAGCTTAACATTTGAGCCAATTATTAATATGAAATTATCATAAAATCAAAGCCAAACCCAATAGGCTCCAAGTGTGTGACCCAATAGGCTCTTATTATATTGGCAATAATATGGTAACAAGATAGTATAGTACCACAGGGACACTATGAAAAGCATGAATTGAGTTGATTATCTCAGTAGGGTTTAGCGTTTATATTTAATTGATAGATGTTTATGACCTACAGTTAAAGGAAAAGAACTTAAAAAAAAAAAAAATCATCACACAAGTCTTGACGTGAACTAATATCAATCACATGATATTGTAGTCACATTGCCAATTTCTTACGTGCTTGTAAAGTATTGCAAGGTATTAAAAGGCAATTTCTTTCTAGAATTAATTCAATTTGAAAACTAATACTCCAATACTCCAGCAGCAGCCATTTTCATATGTGCTTTAAGCTATTAAAATACAATTTTTTTATTCTAGGACTAATTTCATGCAATAGTCAGGGACACCTCATGGTAATGCCTGTGACAACCCAAAACCAAAATCATTCCACAAAACCCTCGTGGACACTATAAGAGCTATTTTTTTTTTTTGTGGAAAGATAAGCACTAATGATCAAGATATGAAACTTGCAATCATGTATACACATCAGAAATTATACAAACTTTTCATCTTGGATATGGGGTATCATAGTGCTCCACCAAAAACAAAAAAAAAAAAGTGCTTGCATTTAAGGGGTAAATGTAGGTTGGAAATTTGTAATTTCACTAAAACCTTAGGAGGTTTTGTGATTAGCCCCAACATGATTTTTTTAGACAAAAAAAAGGTAAGTATTCACTTATGCTAGGTCAATAGGACAAATCAACCAAATTTTTCCAAAAAAATATGTCACTAATGTTTTTGAAATATGCAAATAACTCATACGTAATATATGAGTACAAATCACCCATTGAAAAGTGTTAACAATTAGGGAAAATTTTCCCTTGCTGTAGGTTACCTTTCAAACTCTAATTTGGTTCTATTTTTGCTTGTTTTGACTTAAATATAGTAAATTTAGGATAAAGTCTAAAATTTTATATTTTAAAATGGTTTAAGACCTTAATTAGTTGCTTATAGTGAACAGTGAGAAATGATAGGGGATTTTGTTCCCAAACATGGCCAAACAAAATCCACTCATTCTCTAAAAATAATTTTTGTTGAGGATGTCCATGTTAGCTCACATTTTTAATAATGATTGTCAATTGATTATTTCCCAAAAAGAAAACATTGATGATATATTTTTCCTCTAAAAATACATGAGTGGGCAATTTATCAACATGACCTAAGATGAGTGGCATATTTGTCTCTTTTGCCCCCCCCCCCCCCCCCCCTTTTTTTAATATATCTGGAACTGTAACATGCACACACATTTGTAGAAGTTGAGTAAGGATGAACATGATTCCATTTGGGCAATTTTTTAGGCTAATCAACCCCAACCAAAATGCTTATGGTTCCAAAAAGAAATTCTATCCAACCCAAGAATCGAGAATTGAAAAGTATTAAGCTCATGGTTTGGTTTTTCTCATTTCTAATTTTGATTCTTTTTTTTTTAATGCATGATAATAACTACAAAATTCAACAAAGTCTTATCTAAAATAACAATTGAATAGAAAAAATAATTGAACCCACCAGAGTTCACCAAATTAAGAGATACTCCCACTGTCCCATATTCTTTGCAGCATTTTCCTTTTTAGGTCGTCCCAAATTCTTTAAAACATTTCCTTATTTAGTAAACTTTTATCATCTCATTTACTATTATACCCCAATTTTAAGTCATCTCTCTCTCTCTCTCTCACACACTCTCTCTCTCTTCTCGCTCGCTCTTCACCAATTCGTCTCTGCTCTCACATTCTGTTTTATCCACCTGTGATTTCAATGAAGATTCCGACGGCGGTCGAAGACAATTATATGGCGGAGATCGGCAATGAGGTGACGGACTGAGATTCAACGGTGATTCGACTGGGGAGGCAATTTGACGTCGATAGTTAATGAGGCAACGAATGGCGATTTGATGGCGAAGATAGGTGACGGACGGAGGCGACGGACAGAGGAGATGAGGTAGAGGCAGATCGACGCGAATCATTTGCGACGACAGATTAAGGTGAATCGTTGTCGTCTCCCAACTCCGATTACTCCGATCAACCGATTCACATCGGGATAGGGACTGGGACAACTGAAATGGAGATGGAGGTAGGTTTGGCCAAAAACGGGAAGGCGAAAAAACGGCAGAGCAGAAAAGGGTAAAATTGGAAACAATGGTAAAAAGTGATCCTACATAAAACTTTGTGCCAAATCAAAACGTTTCAAACAACCCGGGACGGAGGGAGTACTATTTAACAGCATTCACAGCTCCATCAAAATTTAGACATACATACAATCAGTACAATTTGGAAGAATAACATGTTAATTGAACAAAGGGAGTTAGCACTTAGGCATTATATTTAAAAGATAAAATCACCCCTCATATTATAATTTTCCAATAAAGGAACACCACGGATAAATAAATAATAGCATAAATCTCATAATATATTTAAGTATATGTTTTTTGTTTGGTTTCATTTCAAGTTTGTTTTATATGGAACTAAAACGAACTAGAAAATTGATGAATTTTCAAAAAGTCTAGCCAACTCATGAAACATCGTCAATTTTTAACCAACCAAATTCAATCTAATATGGGTGATTTGGGTTGGTTTTCAATTTTATGCAACTTATACTCACCTTTAAACCCAAGCATACATCTTCTGTGATCTTTTGTTTCACCACCTGAATAAATGATTTCATACACTTGCAAAAGCTTAAACGTCTGACCCTAAGTTAATGTGCACGTGTACTAGTTAAGTTGCAATATATATGACCTCAATTGGTTCCTAGGATTAGCAAGTATAGGTTGAGGTTGACGCTACATTCATAACTCATCCATTGCTTGGCCCATCAAGGGGTTTCGTATTCCCTCAAACAGGGTTTCGTGTGATCACATGTATGTTGCCAACTATTGGATAGGAAATTGCCCATCCCATCCCATCCCATCACATTTTGCGTCTCATCCTACCCCTACACATTCCAAGGATGAAACAAGCCCACGAAGTATTCTGAGTGAGACAGCCACTATCAACGGGATTGAAAAGTTATTAGACGCAGCAACCTTAAGAAAATCAAAATTTCAGTTAATTCCTCTTCATCAAATTACCTTTAGAAAATCTGGATCCTCTTTTGGTTTCTAGTTGGTGACTTTTTGCGACAAATATACGGTTTTTAATTCTTACATTGTGCGCAAGAGAAATGTAACCAAAGAAATGAGATTGAAATGTTAAATGTAACCAAAGAAATGAGATTGAAATGTTAAATGTAACTAAAGAAATTAGATTGAAATGTTACTTTTTGCTGCAGTCATAAATTGCAAGAATAAGCTAAAAATAACTTGGCTTTGGATGAAACTCAATTCCTTAGAAACGTGCTTATATTTGTTCCAAGGGTCCAATGTGACAAAAAGTAAGATAAGCCCAACTCTTAAATATATGGCCAATTGGGCATGGGCTATGGGGCTCCATGGCATGCTCGGGTGATAGGAATCGGAGGATCCGAGAAAGAACCATTCATCAACAAATTGGCCAGCCAGCGGTTGGCCGCTTCCGTGTAGTGCAAGCCATCCCAGCTGACATGGGAGGAAGGATCTTCACAAGAAGGCCCATAGATTTGAGTCCCATTCCCCAAAATCAATGTCCCACCACAGCCCACATCTATTCCACTCTTATGATACCCACAGCAGATCTTTGATGCATCTACAAATCCTACAAAACCCAGAAAAAAAATGGATAGAACTAAAATTTCACGAATCATGAAAATTTGGTGTTTTTGGTTCTGAGTTTTGTTGTGTGAGTACCTTGCTGATTTGCAGTGCTAATGAGCTTGTATTTTGCTGCATAGATATCCACATAAGATATGGCAGCAAGAGGCAGCTCTTCTCTGAGTTTGGTTACTCTTTCTCTAAGCTGTCTGTTGAACTCCATGGCAATCTCATTCTGCCCCTTCACACACCCTTTCTCATCAACAAACCCAGGTGAAGGGTCATGTATGCTGAGCAAAGTTAATGGCAAGCAACCTATGGGTCCAGTATTGTGCACCCAAAATGCCCTTGCTCCTCTTGTGTAGAGAAACTGTTATATGGAAGCTTGTGCTCAGCTAACTGGTCTAATACCATGTCAGTAATAATGATAAGAAAATAATGGTAGGTGTTACCTGGATTTGTACAGCTAGTTGGGTGATCATGTCAGGAATTGATGCAATAAGTTGCGCATTGCTTACTGTTCTGAGGCCATAAGCAATGTCATTTTGTCCTATCTCGAATATGTATAGAGCTCTTGGGAAGTCATTTGGCCTTGGAAGGTGACCACTGCAATCATACTTCTTTCCTGCAAGCCAAGGAAGAGAACAGGTTTTTCTTGTGAAGAGAATTCCAATTGGGCACTTGCACCGAAAATGATCAAGTTGAATGAATAAATGGATTCTGATCTCAATGTGGATGATGAATGCTTTGATTAAGAGAAATTTGGAATTTATATATGTGGGGGGATCTGTGGTGATAACCTTTATACAGATCAGTGGTTCGGTTCTTGAACTGATCAAATTGTGCTGTCTGAACCCAGAGATGGAAGGGACTTAATCCACTCTCAGCTATGGTTTTATTCTGTGCAATAATGGTTGCTCCACCACTTGCAAAATTAGCACCATGCCGGAAGTTTGTTCCTATCGAATCCAGGTAAGGACTCAAATATGGCAATCCAAGTTTGTCAGCTGCATATATATTCACCAAACAAAAGGAGACACTCAAAAGTTTGGTAAGAAATAATCATGAACTGATATGCTTAAATAGTTGGCATCAGCAATTCTAATGTTTCTGTTACCAATGAAATCTATGATGAGGCGGCCATCACAGACTCTTCCAGCTGGTTTATGGAAGAAAGTTCTGCCATTTGGCTGCACCCTTGGATAGATTGCGGCAGAAATAGTCCCAGTATCTGAATTTGAATCACCAAAGCTGTAGATTGCTTTGAAATTGCAGGATGGTAATTCCTTGACCTTCACACCTCTCACACTTGCCAACCAAGAAACTAAGACCCCAGCAAGTATGACTTTCACAATCTCCATTGCTGGAAATCATGAGCTGGGAGTTCAATCATCACAATTTATAAGAAACTTCCATTTTGCCAAATAAAGCAAACATGTGGCTGAGAGAACCATCCATGTGCTGGTTTCATCAAGTGGTCTTGACTACAAAAGTCAGCCCCATCCAAAAGTTTAATACTCCAGTTGCACAAAACAAATATTTCTTCTGACATAGCCCATTTCACTCCATTGCCTTTGATCTGGCAGCCTGATTCTTGCACAACCCAAATTTAGTATGATAATCCAGCTATATGTTGACCCAGTTTTCTTTTGGCACCAGATGGCCTAATTTTTATGCGAGATCAAATCTTTCGATCCTTCATTCAAGAAGCAAGGTCACAAGAATCATTCATGCTTATGGCTCGATCCATTGTGTATGCCAAGATTTCACTGTCATTCCTGTTGTTTATGAGAATCCTGAAAATCCTCATCATCTGGTATTAAGACTGTCTCCCTCAAGATAAGAGTAACATTGAAAGTAAATACATTTCATTCAACTATAAATACATATCAGCATTTGAATGAAAGTTTTCTACTAATATTTATTTCTGCTACTCAAGCTAAGTGCATAACAACGACCTAATTAGGGCTAGGCTTATGACAGGCATAACTTATTGGGAGAGGAGGATCATTGAATGAGCCATCGAGTATGTGATTAGCAATCCAATGGTTGGCAGCCTCAGTGTAATGAACACCATCCCAGCTGGTGTAGCGGGAAGGATCTTCGCAAGAACCAGCATACATCCCTGTGCCATTTATGTTCGCTTTGTGCCCACACCATACATGAATGTCATACTCATGATAACCACAACAAACTCCAGCCGCATCAACAAATCCTATCAAATAAATAAATAAGCATTGTAAGTGAAAAAAGAAAAGAGTTCAAAGAGACAAGGTAAAAAAGGGTTTCTTCAAATGAAGCAATATGAGGATTTTGTCCACTGTACCTAGCTGTTTGGCTTTGCCTATGAGTTCGTACTTCGCTGCATATATATCCACATATGTGAGCGTGGCATTTGGTAGCTTAGTCCTAAGATTGATCACTCTTTCCTTGAGCTGCCTATTGAACTCTACAGCAAAATTGTTGTTATACTTGACACAGCCTTGCTTGTCAAGATCTTTGGCATCAGATGATAGTGTGTGGTCATTGACAAACATCCAGTGGCACCTGTATTGTGTATCCAAAATCTCCTTGCTCCTAGGTCATAAAGGTTCTATCACAAAATAAATAGGTTCAGATTGATCAAGTCAAAGATTTTTCATTCATGAAAAACTGTAGGTTTGTCTATATATATAACTCTTGAAATTACTTGAACTACCACGGCCAGCTGATCTATAATGTTAGGCATTGATACAAGCAGTTCTGTCTCATTCATCTTCCAGAAACCAGCAGCAAGGTCATTTTGTCCAATATCAAATGTGTAAAGAGCCTCAGAGAACTCTTGAGGTTTGGGAAGGTTACTTCTGCTCCAATCTTTATGAGCTACAACTCGAGCAGAACCAATATCCAAGTTTAGGGGACAAAACCAGGAAAAATACAGCTTCAAAAGTTTAACTAGATAAGAGAAGGTTTTGGAGTTGGGGACACATTGGCATTTCATATGAACTCCAGTGTTGGTAGGAAATGTGTTTGCAGGGTGTGGATAATATGAGATTCTCTTGAAATGAGATGACAACAGTGTGACGTGCTAGTGCATGAAACATGATTTTAAGAAGAATTGTATAAGCTTGCCTCTTGATTATTACGACCAACCTACCGTGATCATACAGATAACTTGTTCGCGCCTTGAACTGATTGAACTGCGCAACCTGGATATCAAGTGAGAAAGGGCTTACCCCATTTGCATTCCATGACTCATTCTGGGGCCTAATAGTTGCACCACCTGAGGCGAAGTTTGCACCATGTTGAAAGTTTGCTCCTATTGAGTCCAAGTAAGCACTCAGCAATGGCAGGCCAAAATGCTCAGCTACAAAGAAGCAATAACTTGAGTCCCCAAGAGAGTTCACATAAACAGGTAAGAAGAAAGAATGATGTTTGTCACCGATGAAGTCTATGATGAGACGGCCATCAGAGCCCCTCCCAGCTGGCCTATGGAAGAACGTTTCACCACATGGGGGTCCTGCTGGATAAAATGCGGCTGAACCCCCACCGGTATCTGAATTTGAATCACCAAAGTTAAAAATGGCTCCGAACTTGCAGGCTGGTATGTCCCTCAGTTCTACTCTATTCACAAAGAGGCTGCAACAAACTAGAAGAACAGTGAGGAAAAACCTCAGTTGCTCCATTAATTCCAGTATATGACTGTACCTAATGGTTCTGAAAATTTTAGCCATGCCATATTTATGAAGTCAGAGAATCAACTCAGTTGGGGATCATGGGCAGACAATACAAATTCTAAACTAATAAATAACATGTTCAGGCTTGTCTTTCCTTTCCGCAACATGGCTCTGTGACTTTTTTTGTCGCCTTCTATGTTTTCCCGCAGCATAAGCTGCAACAGCTACAACACAAGAGTCAGTCGGTTTCTTTTTATTTATTTAAATTTAGATCAGAAATAGCCTTCACAATAAAAATGTTATAATTAGACTCTCATACCAACTATTTAATTAGCTACATCTAATGTTCGAACTAGTCAATTGAACTCGTGGTTCATCAAGTTCTTTCTTAATCTAGAAATTTTTCCCTTGATGTATTTATTTATTGAGGATGGCCAGAGTGCATCTGAAAATAAATATACTATCTCGCTGCAATTCGAGAAACACCATATGACACGAAGATTTCAAGATCGTATTAGGAATAGCAGATATGAGGAGGTAACAACTCAGGCAGGTATCGTAAGTTAAAAACTTTTTAAGTAATAAGAGTTTTCATGTATACAGGAAGTCATCTTCAACTTATACCAACGAATATGGGCTCTACAAGCGCGGACCAGGTTGGACGGAATAGAAAACTGGGATGCTAGAAATCTACTTGTTTTTGGTGGAAGATAACCCTTTTTTCCTCTTCTTTGCGCGAGTTGGACTCTTACTGCTTTTGCTACAGTCTGAACAAAACCAGTCACCACTAGGGACACCTGGGAGAGGAGGATCACAGCAATCAATATGGACACCAATCCCACAACCTGCAGAGCCACTTTCATCTCCACATATCAGCATCACCTCTTCCCTGTCACGAGAACCGCAGACTTGGCAGCTTATGTCATCGCTATCAGTACCACAATCCCCAGATGGGGTAGTATCCTCTGCAACCTCTTCTGCTCTTCTTGTCAAGTTAGCCAAGGATTTTTCCGCCCATTCATGTGTGTTGTATTGCACATGCCTTTCGAGGGGATACCCAGGCTTGCACACATACTCTACCAGGTAATCAGCCACAATACAAGGTATCTCATGTTTCATAAACTCCTGTACCCACAAATCGGCACGTGAAATGCCTGGGCTGACTACAGCAAAGTCCACTCCAGACTTGAGGAACCGGGTGTAAGGGGGAGAAGTTGCTAAAATGGTACCATCTCCGGCTTTGACCACTCGCTTCAAAGTGTCCTGCTCCATGAAAGTGAGTAGAAAGATTAAATTATTGTAGTCAATGTAAAGATCAACCGTGGAATTGATCCCGTAAGGGTCAAGGGGAAGGAGGAATAACGCCATAAACCTCTAGTATCAACAAGGTTAATAACTACTTACTACTCTGGAAACATAGGTCGTTTAGCTCAGTCTACCTATCAGCTCAAGTTCAAGAGAAACCAGAAAATATACAATGCTGTGGAGTTGCTTTTGTGGAAAGGCTAAGCACATACCAAAGGAGGAACGATACATTCTCCGTATATAATGATGCACATTCCATATAAGGCTCCATGGCCCGTTTTCTCCCTTAGGAGACGCCATTTCCTTGGAGCCTCTAAATTAATAGCACCATCTTCGCTAAGGCCATTGTTGTGCCACTCATATGGCTCTTCTGGCAGGAACTTTCCCACCTTGCTGCAGGCACTTAAGTAATCTGTCTTGAGGATCCACCTGCATTCAGGACATGGATCAGCCGTTGTGAGCGCAAAAGAGCATTTTACATGACAAAGCATCAGCATCTTTCTTCAGTATCAAAGTTCAAGTTGTTTCCTTATCAACTGATACAGGGATCCAAATCAAGCAACTCATTGCATTACACGTTCCTATTTATGGTGTTCTGTAGTATTTGAAATTTGCTGAAAAAAGGTACCTTCCAGATGCAGCAGCAGCAAAGAATTTCTCTGTCCGGCGAATTGGATCAGGGACAATAAAATGTGTTGCCTGGTAAGACCACTGATGAGAATCTCTACAAAATCTTCCTTTTAAATCCCTAATGACTTTATGAAATTCTTTTCTCTGAAGCCTATGTCCACTCACTATGAAACGTGAAGGCTCAGTATCCACTCTGCTTGCGACCCCTTTGACTGGGGCCAAGTTAGAATTCGCCTTTTTAGAGTTTTTAGTACTCTTAAGAGGCTTCGTATTGGGTTTAAGTTCAGTGGTTCCGCTGACAGTTTTGCTGATACATAAGTCCTGATCAATGTCAACTGGTCTCTTCTCCACTTTCATGGAGCTACCTAACTTACTATCTGATGAATTTTTGTCATTATTTTCAATATCTGGATCAAAATTCTCTTTTTCATTTCCTTCTTCCTCAGACTTCTTCCTGTTCTGGCTTGCTATCATATCACAACCCCTTTTTGATGCAACAGGAGCAGTCACAGTCTTGGTTTTGCGTGAAACTTGTTTCTTCCTTTTACCACCCAACCCTTTCATGCTATTTCCTTTTGATGATGACGTGGCCTCTTTGGACTCGCTGGTATTGCCAGCATTTCCAGGGGTTATTACATTCATATGCTCATTACCATATGAACCACCATTTACTGGGTCCACCTCCACGTTACCTGCTTCATGAGTCAACTCAGGCAATTCTGGCTTCTCTTCATCAATCTTCAAATAATCATCTTCAGGTTTCTCATTAGCAGACTCAGTTTCATCATCCATGAAACCAGTCTTAACTCCACCATCATCTCCAGATATGTTTACCTGTTCTCCCACCACCTCCTTTTCACCAATCTTACTAACAGTTTGTGGGGAGATATCAAGCATACTGAAACTACCATGAGTTAGTCTCTTGCCATCTTCACTTGAACAGATAGCATTGACAGAACTTTCTTTCTCACTTTTGCCACTCAAGCCTACTGCGTTGTTGTCGGGGGAGGTAAAGTTATTGAAGCAAAGAGAATCCTTTTTCTTGGCATTAGAACTCAGTTTTGATCTTGTACCTAAGGTCTTCCGGGAAAGTGGTTTTTCAGCCAGTCTATTGGATCCTCCATCAAGCAATTCTCGATTAGGAGGACTATGAGATGTCTCCACAGGTGACTTCCCACCAGTGGAAGAAACATCCAAATTTTGTAGTTTACTCTGCATCTCCCCGGCCTTTCCAGCACTAGCAGCTTCAACTGTGCCGGAACTTCCAAAAATAGACTTGCTACCAGGAGTGGACTCTTTTAATGCTTTAAAACATGTTTGAGGTGATCTCTGTTCATTGGCCTTATTTTGCACAGCTTTTGGGGTGTCAGTTATGGTAGAGGCCAAATCATTCTTCAACAATGAATTTCTAGTATCAAGCTTGCACGGTTTGGACTCTAATCTTTTTGAGTATGTCAGCGGTGACTTCTCAGTAGTATCCTCATTAGGCTCCATCCTCACAGTTTCAGTCATAAATAAAGACAAATCATTCTTCACCCCATGGTTACCATAACCAAGCACTGGACTCCCTATGACACCTGCTTTTGAATTTCGACTCGTCTTTTGAGATTTTGAGTCAGACACAGAATCTATCATCCTTTTCTGTGGCAACAAACCAGCAGATTCTTCCTCATGATGCATGCCTTTTGCTTTGCACGAAGATCCAACAGAAGGAGCTTCTTTCTGGTCAGATTCAATGAAACCAAAGCCAAGTAGATCTTTTGAAAGCTGAATTTTGGGTGGAACAGCGACAGAGCTTCCCCATGCTGTTGTCCCCTCAGGTGAGCCACTTACATGGACTGATGTCTCTCCTGATAACATTGGCATTTTAGATTTACTCGGTGACTG
Organism: Aquilaria yunnanensis; assembly: GCA_039654915.1. Taxonomy (NCBI): domain Eukaryota; kingdom Viridiplantae; phylum Streptophyta; class Magnoliopsida; order Malvales; family Thymelaeaceae; genus Aquilaria; species Aquilaria yunnanensis. Next base: position 18,660,303 of record CM077593.1, read on the forward strand.
CCCTGGCATTTTCCTTGAGTAACTTTTAGCACTTAACTTTGCATCCAGAAAAACATTACCCTCATCAACTGCAGGCAGTGGCCTTTTCTCATTTTGGACAGGCAACTCAACAGAAGTCACATCATTATTCAAACCATCCGGGGGAACTATGACACTGTCAAAGCTTGACACCAAATAAGATCCTTTCACATTAATAGAGGGCAACAAAACATCATTGGCCTTAGAATTGGACGAATCTGCAGGTTTAGTTGCATTTGAAACTTCCATTGTCATTTTGGAAATTTCTCCAGCAGGAACAGTTCCAATTTTACTATTGTGAGGACTCCTTTCTATGCTTTTAACTCGAGATTGCCTTGGTTTTGTCTCTTCTGCCTCTTCTTCTGAATCTTTGGCTTCAGCTTCCATTGCCTCCAGCTCATAGCCACTGGTAAAAAATTATAAATATATTTAAAAAAAGGGTCAAAAGGCGGATCAACTTATGGTGTATGCTTGTCCTTAGCTTTTCATTCCTAACAAGAATCAAGCACATGCAGGATAAGGGAGACAAATACGACTACCATTGATCAAAAGAAGATAACAGAACTGAGATTCATAAACAAAGAAAATTCAACACAATGCATTAAGCTACATATGGATTTTCCCTGTATTTCACACCAAATGATTATCAGAATATCTCGGGCCCGTCATCTTACCTCTTACTATAATCATCTTCAGGAAGAAGCTCCCAATCTCTTAAACTGCAGATTAGAAAATACAGGATCAGATAACTGGGAAAAATTATCTTAAAATAATTATTTCTAAGCATGTATTGGTACTATAGCAAAGATTGGGGTACGGAAGCAAGCTAAGCATACCAATCCTCCAACCAACGATGATTAACAAGCTTTATTTTCTTTATTTTCTTTGCAAGCTCATACTTCTCTCCTGTAATAGAATCAAGTGGCATGAGAAATCAATGTCACTAAAATCAAATGAATAGAAAACCTTTTTCAGGCTTCTAAACATATGTTAAGGATGCAGTGAGGAAAGAGAGGATTGGAATCTTTGACCTTGGACCTTAAAGAATAATGTCCACTAAGCTAAACACTGGATCATGCTTGGGCACGGTCACAAGAATGCGGCGCACAAAAAATTTGGCCGCTGGAGTGATCATGATGATTGGTACTCAATTAGCAGAATGGGTATGTGCAAAATGCATCACCTAATCACAGCCAAATCTATTGAAATATAACTTAACTCATGCAACTTGTGATCTTACAACCCCATCGTATTCTGTGGGATAGTTGAACTTGGCCGCTGTAGGAATGAACTACATCTGCCAAGTGCTCAATGCACAAAAGTTGCACGAAGCTGTGCATTTAATAATGCTGCAGAAAAAAGTGGAGCACAGTACCTTCAAATTTGTAACAGATGAGATGAGTGACTCTGTTCGCAACCAGAGGCTTGGAAAATTGAGCTCCCATCAGGCCAACCATTGTCTGAAAATTGAAAAACAAAATTTTGAAGAATTTCATGTACAGGAAAAATAACAATAATAATGTGGACCTACAATTTATCTTCCACTGTTAGGAAAACATCAACAACCAGAAGAGTGAGAACATTACCATGATGTCATCACGGTCTTGCCTCTGGTACCCAGTCAAGCATAAAATCAGATTGTTAGCGCCAGGAATTCCTTTCAAATCCCTGAGAGGCCTATACATAACCTGCACAAAACCAGCATAAATTTCAAATCTTTTTGCACTCCATTGAAAAAAAAGGAACATATAAAGCCTTCCGCAAAAAAAGGCCAAAACAAAATTAGATAGATTGAAGAACCCACAGAACTGGCATCAACAGGCATTCCAATGTCATAACTGTGTTCCACCCATAATCCAGTAACGAGTGTTTTCCCGTCGTTCTGAGCAGCCACACAGATAGGATCCTCCTACAGAATATCAAAAAAAGAAAAAACCGTAAATTCGCAAATTATAAATCAACCGATTAAAGCTTAGCAACTAAGGCCATAGAAACCGCCAATTGAGCTTATTTAGTTCGGCTAAGCTAGATACAGACACACTACGAGTGAACCCATACCAAAATGAACCCTCCAACAAATTCCCCTCATAACTGAACTCGTCAGCTTGAATCGGAAGAAGAAGAAGAAGAGGGCAACATCTTCAACTTACCAAAACAATCTTGTCCACAATCACATGCGTGGAAATCCGGCAGTACTGAGCGTCTTCGACCCCGCCGCCATCTATGAGCTTGGAACGGATCTTCCCCTCGTCGGCGCGGTCGAAGCCAAAGAGAACGAAACGGACGCCGAGAAAGGCTTTGGATGGTGACTCGTCTTCCAGCATTGAAATGGACGGAAATGACTCCTCCAAAGACTACGAATCTCTCCGAGGCAAAGGAAGAATACGAGGAAGTAGCGAAATAGATCGAGAGAGAGAATTGTTTTCTGGCGCTACTGTTCGGAAAACTTGCAGGGGAAGAGTGAGGGAGGGAATATGAAAGTTTGTAATTTTGTGACACTGGCGGGAGATGAAAATTCCCCAGTTGCGCCTCCCCCTCCTGCTTCCACGTGTATTATGTTCTGGCACGTGTCGTCCTTGTTGGCCCAATAAAATCGTTCTTTATAATCAGCCGACGGCCTTGGACAATCAGTGGGCCAGATTAGGCCCATTTCAATGGTGGCAGCCTGGTCCAACAGTAACAGCTGGAATGGAACCCCGCACCCCGAAAGGCAAAACTGACGAAAAAACCACATATGTTTTTAACTCGTCCCAAATCGGTCACTTGTGTTTTTTTCAACTCAAATAAACCATCAATGTTAAATAAATATGCCAAATAAGCCATCCATCGTTAAGTTGTGACGATGCAGATGAGGTAGCAATACTAAATGGAAAATAATATGGCAATATGGTGCATTTAAAGGGCCTCTCTCTAATCCACCAACACATTGTCCCCCATCCTCTCTCCGATCTAACCCATACGTTGTCCTTTCTCTAACGTGGCCACATGCCATCCTCTCACTAACCTAACCCACATACCATCCTCTCTCAAACCCGCCCACATTTCATCCTCTCCTACCCACCCACACATCGTCTTCTCTCTAATGCACCCACACTCCATCTTTCACTAACCCACACACAAGTCGTTCTTTCTCCGCTGAGATTGCCTTTGTGATCCATCAAATCAATGCCATTGGTGCCACTCTACTCTTGGTTGCGTACCCGATCCAAGATTTGGGCAGTCGATCCCACAATCGATCTCTAAATTCGAAGGACAATGAAGACAAATATCGGTACTATCTAGGATGCGGGCACGAATCTAGGTGGCTAGGTGGTGGAGAGGCCCTTAAAGTTATTGAACGTAGGTTGATGGCACAAGGAGGGCCAGGGAGCTATGAGGCAAAGGACTACGAGTGGGTGGGCGTGGGAGAGCGAGGCAGCAATTCTTCTAGTCGCTCCAATGGCCGGCTCCAAAGGGAGAGATGTTGCTGCCAACAGATTACGAGAATGTGGAGGAGGTGCTATGGAGGGGTTTCTAACCTGAATTGCGGAGATCGGAAGATGATAGGATGGGCCACCATGTGGGTTAAAGTAAAAGTTAAGTAGATGGATTGTAAATAAGGGGAAGGTTGGGTAACGTGTCTCAGAGTTGGCAATTAAGACAAATAAAAAAAAAACAGAATATCCCTTACTTCAAAAGGAATATTCTAACATGGTAACATATAATGGGTCAAATAGCCTTGCTTTAAAAAATGGATGGTTTATTTGAGTCACAAAAAACATAAATGGCCGATTTGGGTGGAGTTAAAGCGTAAGTGGCTTTTTCGTGAGTTTAGCCAAATTTGAAACAAGAAACGCTGTTTCAAGTGCCGTTCATGTTTTTCCCCACGAAAATCTCCATGACAAGCCATTGGTCTCGTTAATTGAAGCTCTACGGCTTCTGTTTTCCTTCTGTTCTTGTCTAATCGCCCTTGTGCTCAAGATCAAGAAATCCTCTCCGTGCCTGCCGCGATGGCACGCGTTTAAAAGGCGGCGACGGCAGCACCAGTGCCCCCTCCCCCTGCCGTTGGTAATTTCTGATCCATATGCCATGGAAAAATATTCATAGTTTGGTTTATTAGGTGCTTGTGCAGCTTGTCGACTCTAGTTGATTTTCGCTTCTTATCTAGTGTTTTTTTTACTCATTAGTTACTGAAACTTTGGGAAAGTGTTAAATTATATGATCTAGAGCTATGCTAGAAATATGTAATGATCAGTGTGTGAGTGCGCCTTTACTTGCTGCTGCATGCTTGTGATTGTATTGTTCTATCAATTACCTTTTCTCTGCTTGGATTGTTTGGGTGCTGTGCTCGCGGATGGAGCAATTAATTTGGTTTAGCTATCCCCATTTAAGCTACCTGATCAGAGCAATGAAGGATGTAGTCATTTATTCTTGTGTTGAGATAAGTATATATATATATATATATATATATATGGATCATCTAGAAAATGTAAATCAATTTTAAGGAAGCACTTTCAATCCAAGTTCATGTGCTTGTATAATGCAAGTTGAAATTGGAAAAAACTAAACCGCCCTTGAAATGATTCTGCTTTATATATTAATAGTAGATTCTATCACCCAAAGAGAGTGGTTATTTTCCTGAGCTGACATTGAAGGAATTGGATTCCAAATTTGAATTTTGAATGAGTTCAACTATTGATCAATTCCTTGTTATGTTCGATTTAGTCTATGGGCACAGGCTTGAAGCTTGAACAAAAGAGTTGCTGCTCAGAGCTGACATTGAGCGCAAATTAGATATTGAGCTCGGATGTCAGCTCTAATAGGAGCTTTAATTCTGCTTTTCTGTTACATTACAGGCACACCAAGAAGCCTAAGGCTTGGCTCTGAACATGTGTGGTATATGATTATTGCCAGTATTTACATTTGAGAAATGATTGCATTTGGACTTTGATATGGTAATGCTTGAGTGTTTTGCTTCATCTATCGGTTAGTTAAGAATTAAGATTGTAATGAGTTGGTAACCTGTGGACTAAGACCATACATTGAGTTTTAGAAGTTAAACTGTCATTTCAAGGTGTTAATACAAGTTAACTTTTCCTCTGTTTCTGTGTGAACAGTGTTGTAAATGCAGCAGTTTTATTAGCATGACTAATATGTGTAACAAATATAACAGACCATACATTGAGTTTTCAACTCAATTTTGTTCTTGAACTAGCTTTTGGTTTGAATATGATAAGAACTCTGTCTATCTGCTACTTCTTGGAAGTGGTTGGTCTTATTATTTGTCACTGTAGAGTTTTCTCAGTTTATCTTCATGGACAGTTGTGCTAATTAGTATTTGGGAGAGATGGTCAAACCACCACCTATTGGGCCAGCAACAATCAAGGAGTACCTGAAGCCCTATGTCCTGAAGATTCACTTTTCAAACAAGTGTGTAAACGCTCAGGTGTTCCATGCTCCAACTGCTACTGTTGCTTCATCTGCTAGCTCACAAGAGAAAGCCCTGAGATCAGGCATGGCATCCACTCGCGACGTAGCAGCTGCTGCGAAGATTGGGAAAATACTTGGGGAGCGCTTACTGCAAAAAGAGATACCAGCAGTTTGTGTTTCCTTAAAGCGAGAACAGAAATATCATGGGAAGGTGAAGGCCGTGATTGATTCCCTAAGGGAAATAGGGATAAAACTGATTTAGGTTTGGAAGATTGAGGATGGCATAATGAACTGATTTAGGTTTGGAATTCTCATTGTTGGTTAAACATGTGGTGAAATAATTTGCGTTGTTTTGATTTTTCATTTTAAAAATTTATGCATGTTTTTACTTCCCATTTTCACTTGGAGAGTTCTAAGTCAAAATTTATAGTTGCATCCTACACAGCCGCGCTTAGCTAGTGAAAGTGTAAGGGATATAAGCTCCTACAATCCCCTGGTCCTGGGTTGTAGCATCCCCTCCTCCATTTCCCCTTCTAATACTCTTAAACCTATAGATTAGAGATTCCGAGTTAAAAAAAAATATTACAGTTACAAACGTTTGATAAATGGAATTAGACAGTTTATACATAGAATTAGGGCCCGTGCATACAGATTTGAGCACCCCTGATGCCCCGCTATCGGCATCATTACAAGTAGAAGCAAACACCTATCAAGCAAATTCGTATTGGAACCAAATATCTAGTTGCAGCACCATATTTTGCAGGGCTAGTTTCACATATCTGGTCATTTGATATACAGAATTTCATTGTGAAATTTCTTTTTCAACGTCTTAAAGTGTAGAATTTCAATAAATTGATAATTTTAACAAAATAATATTTTTATATAAATATAATGGATAATAAATTAATACTAATACATTAAATTAATAAAATATGGTTTAACTCTATACTGCACTTTTTAACTTCTTGAGCATTTCCCTAGGTCATTTTAAATGTTGAGATGTAGCTTCTATCTGTCTCAGAAGCAACTGCATGATTTTTTTTTCTGTATGAGAAAAGATTATAAAACATAAGTACATTAAAAATGCTATGCAACAGCGTTCTTTTTTTTTTTTTTATTAATTTTTTGGGTAAGCAGAAAGGAAGAAAAGAAAGAGACTAAAGAGGGAAGAACAAAGTATAGGTAATGAGACGCCAAGCTGTGCGCTTCCTCCACGGGAGCACAATGAACTTTTATAATTGAGGGGCGCTGGAGCTTGTGAGCCAGGTCACGAATATACCGGAACTCTTCCTTTGCCTCAAGATGCATAAGATAGTAGTCTGCAATTTGCAAGAGTCCCTATAGACAATATGTAAAAATTGTGCAATTACAAATGCCATTAGTCACAACTAGGGATATCAAAAAATACCCTACCCTCTCCGAACTTGGTTACGCAAACTAAAATCTGACCCTATCCTCAAAGTTATGGGGAGAGTATGAGTTTAACTTATCATACCTGACTCTACTCGCACCCCTTTTAAATTAGTATATTTATATTCAAAATATGATTTTATTTAAAAAATAAAATTATAATTTAACATAAATTATCTTATATTACTTTAGTTTATGATTTTTTTTAAGTATTAATTAATTGTAAATATATACATTCTTTTAAAAATATATGTAAATATATAAAAAATAAGTCTAAAAAAATCAAACATATGTCTTAAAATGAGTTGGTGGGTAGCATCTAGCTCCCTAATAAGCTGGTACTACCTGAACCTGATTACTTGAAGGTGAGGTTTAAGATTAGTTATACTCGGCACAAACCTGACCCATTGACATCCCTAGTCACATCGAACCTCATGGTTTCAAGGATAGCCATTGGTTCCGCAACCAAAGAAGAAGAACAATGATCCAACAGTAAGTGATGAGCTTTAGATAATCCCTTAGAAAAATAACATATCCAAAAAATCGTAAGCCTCACCAAGTATGGGCCAAAACCCCTAAGTTTTAAAGTAAGGTAGCGGTGCAGGCTGATTTATGTACAACAAAAAAACATTGTGATTTCTGGCTGTTTGAAGTTTACCTCAAAGGTAATCCCTGTTCACAATGGTTTGATTCACCGATTCCGTAACTTCTTTGAACACTTGAGAATTTCTTGCCAACTAGATATCTTACTCTAAGTTGTTGATTTTTTATTTTTTTTTATACTCAGAATTAGGTATACATTAAAAATATATATTTTTATAACATTTAAGAAGGAAAAGATCAACTTGGTCTAAATCTAAAAGATAATCAAATCAAACCAAATGACACTGTGAAGCGCAGGGGAAGAAAGTTGGAGAGTCGACTCATGGCAGCGGAATTAGCAGCTGGGAACCGTTAAAATTCAAATCGTTGAAATCTTCGGTCTAGGTAAAACCAACATGAAACTTAGAAGCCCGTTATCTTCTTACAAGTTGTCGAATTTCAATTGAGTTGAAATTTTCGGTCCCAGAAAAATCAACACCTCCTGAAAGGCAGAATTGTGAAAAACCACTGTAATTTGTGTTCCGGCCAATTTGGCCACAAATCTTTTTTTATTTTAATTATGGCCAAATAAACCACTTCAGCACAAAATTGGCTCACAATGGAGACACTGTGAAACTTTAAACATTAAAAATAGAAAATAAAAAAAATTAATAACATTATACAAATTTTACTTTCAATAAATTATTTTATCTATATAATATTATTTTTAAATTCCAGAAAAAAGGTATAAAAATAAAATAAATTATTTTAAATTAAGCTGACTCAAGTTAAAACGAATTGGATGCTAGACCTTAAATAAGATGACTTGTTTGAGCCAACTTTGTAATATAATTGATTTACTTTGGCTGTAAAAAAAGATGAATGGCCAAATTGAGCAAAACACAATTGATGGATTTGTTTTTCATGATTTTTATCAACTTTAAAAATTAGTACTCCTTCTTGTCTCAAATTATTTGTCTACGTTTCTATTTTGAGATATATCAATTTTTTTGTCTAATTTTCTAATTAGAAGATTCGAACTGGTATTTTGACTATCCTTAATTTAATGTCATGAAACAATTGAATCACAAAAACATGAAAATATTATATGTAAGTAACATTTGTAGAACACTCATTTTGGCTAATAAAATGCTACATTTATTGTAACTTTTCTTAAATCATGTGTTTTTCTCTAGTAGACAAATAAATTGGTATGGATGAAGTAGTATTATTTTTGGATCAACGACACTTTTACCATAAAAGTTTAGTTCCAATAACATTTTTATCCTTAATTTTAAAAACTTACTCTCACCTGTCTGCCTTTTCCAACACCAGTACTAAAAAAAAGTTATATTAAAAAATGGACGATTTAAATTGTCTAGTATTAAAAAATTTTATATTTAAGGAAACACAATTGTTAAATGATAATTTTTGTGATAATTAGAAGCATTTGTACGATTTTAAAGGTAGGAGGGAATGATAGTAATTTGTAACTAGTACACTATTTTCCGTCTACCAAAAAGAAAAAGAAGACTATTTTTCCGTTCGCCATCGCAATTCCCACCAACCGCCAGACTAGACTCTTGATAGGTCGAGGGGAGAGCGCAGGCGTGTTCCTCGTGCATGCGTTTTGTACCAGTGAAGAGCAAAGATCGCCGGTGCAAAACAAAATCTTTCCGGCCATGGCTTGGCTCACCCGTTTCCTAGTGGCTGTAGCCTTCTTGGCCGCAGGCATTATTTTCTCGCCGGAGACTTTCGGGTCAAAATCTGATGGCCAGAGTCCTCCCAATCTCTCCACTTTTCTCAAGCTCGCTCATCTGCTTAGTTTCTCCACCGCTTGGGGCGCCGCCCTCTGGGTCACCTTCATCGGCGGAATCATTATGTTCAAGTAATTGTACTTTCCCTCTCACCCCATGTTCATTGCTGCAATTTCCTTAGTCTTGCGAGATTCAGTAGGGAATTAGGACCGATGTTTGAATTAGACCACGAAATTTGATGTCGGGTAATGGGTTTCAGCTTCCACTCCAACAGAATTTAAGTAGGTCTGTACACTGTAGTGAAGTTCAAAATTGAATTGCTCATTAATCCTATGTATTAGAGATTGATTGATGATTGCTGGATATTACAGTAGTTGGGAGGAGGATTCTTTCTTGTTTTTCTCTGATAGTTGAAATGGTTGTCTGTTGTAGGAATTTGCCGAGGCATCAGTTTGGGAATCTGCAGAGCAAGATGTTCCCTGCATACTTCTCAATGGTGGGGACGTGTTGTGCCATCTCTGTAGCTGCTTTTGCTTACATTCATCCATGGAAGTCCTCGTCAACCACAGAGAAGTACCAGCTTGGATTTTTGCTAGCAGCCTTTGGATTTAATCTCACCAATTTGTTTGTCTTTACACCCATGACAATTGAGGTAACTTAATCTCCTGTAGCCCATTTACATGCTTGAATTTGTTGTATTGCCTTGTAGTATTTGAGTGATGTTCTATTTCTCTTAATCTCCTGTAGCCCATTTACATGCTTGAATTTGTGGTATTGCCTTGTAGTATTTGAGTGATGTTCTATTTCTCTTACTTTGTGCTTGCATAGATTCAAACTTTTAAGTTCTTATATCACCTGAGAAAATATGTTGAAAAAATCTTTCTACTTCACTTGGGGATGAGATAGCTTGGGTGAAACTGAGGTAGTCCTGGTGTTTGTTTGTCATACTTTTTTTAAGACCAGTTTGACAACCAGTCCTGTTCCACACATCGGCCTCAAATCAGAGATGCAATGCAATATTTGTCTCCTATCGTCGTGGGTTTGTTTACGAAAGCAGCTATGTCTTATTCAGGCTTCAAATGGTCTCTAAATCCTGCTTAATGTTATCATCAGTTGGTTGTAGGAGATTTTTGGGAGAGATTAAATAATGAGTTATTTAATGTATTGTTTCTAATTTTGTTGATTTTTAACTCAAATTGTATACCAATTGAAACTTTACAACTTAAAAAGTCCAAAAAAACATTTCTAAACTATTTTTCTGGAAAACTTAAGTGTTCTTTTTTACCAAATTTTCTATTTTTCAAGTTGGTTACAGAAAAAAATTTGTAAAAAAAAATTCTCTAAAAACATTTTATTCGAGCGGTTATTAAGTAGATAAAGTATTAGCTTTCAAATGATGGTAATTTTGGACAAAATTCGGCAAAATGAAAAATAATGGGTTTTGTAATCTTAAGAGAATGGAGATCGTTAGGGGGATGGATTTGAATAGGATCTGTGAAACCATGCATGGGTTTGTTAGGCCAAACCCATCTTGACGATACAAGAAAGTTTGTTAATTTCAATAGGTGCACAATTAACAAAGCAATTTTTGTCAAAGGGAATGTAGGGGAAGTCTCATCTTCTTGCTGGTCCATAATATGATTGGACTAGTGAAGACCAATCACTCAATTGAATAAGCCTTAATCCCACCTAGTTGGATTTGTTACATGAATCATGTGTTCTTGTCCCGCTTGATTAGAGGCAAGTTCTTCTATCAGCTAGCTAAGAGATAAACCCAGAATTATTGGGAACCAGAAATCAAATATGTTCTTACACAGTATTTTCTCTTATCTTATTCCCAAGAAGCTGCACTAATATTAAAATATAGAAATTCCCTTTGCCTTCTGGTGCTGTGTTCTCAGTCTTGCAATGTATAATATGCAAGAAACTACTATTATCTTCTTTATTTTAGATCTTGCAACTTCATGTAGTTTCGATCCAATGCAATGTTTTTGAATGAACTACTAAGAAATTGGAGTATAACTGTAAAAAAAAATGCAACTTTTGAGATGAACTAACAAGGAATTGCATTACATCCAATGCAACTAGTGGTTTTTTTTAGAGTATATTTACTTAACTGCATTACATCCAATGCAATGTTTTTGAATGAACTACTAAGAAATTGGAGTATAACTGTAAAAAAAAAAATGCAATTTTTGAGATGAACTAACTAGGAATTGCAACGATAGCAATGCATCACTGTTGAGTAAACATGGCTTTAATTCATAACTAAACCTATCAGTTACATGTGATAACTTCATACGTCCCTAAATTTCGTGGACTGATACAGATGATGAAACAAAGGCACAAGGTGGAGAGAGACGCAAATGTTGGTGAGGAAGTTGGGTGGTCAAAGAACAGAGACGTTGCAAAGTCTAATCCACAGCTTGCAGCCATGAACAAGAAGTTTGGAATGATTCATGGATTATCTTCCCTTGCCAATATCTTCGCCTTTGGGAGCCTTGCCATGCACTCATGGTACTTAGCTGGTAAGCTCAACATGTGATTTGGATGGGAAATTTGTCTTCTGGATGTAGATTATTTATCGCCAACTGTCTAGATGCTAGAATCGGTTTTGGCAGAACTGCCCCATATATCTTGTTGGAGTTGTGTAAAACCCACGTACGTGTCCCAGAACAATGTTTAGGTCCAAAGCACTTGAAATAAATCCAGACGTACCTTAAAGCAATCTGGATTATCCTTTATACGGAGTTTATTTTAGCTTTTTCAGAATTCGCAATTTGTGTCACCATGATTTTCCACAGTACCTGTTATAAGATGTAGCAACTGCATTCAATAATAGGTCATACGACATCTATCTGCATGGAAACATTCCTAAATGCAATCTAGATTATCATTTTCCTGGAGTCTGTTTCAGGGTTTTCAGAATTCTTGATTCTTGTAACCATGATTTTTCACAGTTTCTGTTATAAAGATGAAGTGGCTGCATTCCATAGTAAATCATGCAACATCTATCTCAAGCCCATCTAGGAAGTTTCGAATAAAAGTGAAAACCTTGACACATAAGAAACAAAGCTTGAGCTGGGTCCCAAACAACATTGTTATAATTCTGAAACACAACAAGGTAAGAAAAAAAAATTGATGATCTGTACTTAAATTGTTGATCCACATCATTCGAGCATTATTTTCATATGCTTAGTGAGACAGAGATATAAAAAAAAATGATGCTGAGACTAAGATGAAAAGCTACATAAGATGGTAAGAAGTAGAACATATGATCCTGGAATTTTCAGAGATTTTGAAATAGATAATATGATAAATTACTTGGGAGAATGGTATATGTCAGGTTTGGAAAGAGCAGACCCATAAATCCTCTCTGTTACCTGACTGGTACATTTTTAAAAATTACCCTAAATTCATCTTATTGTCACTAAGCACTTGCCGTTTACAATAAATCTTCTTTTCTAGATATAAAAATAAAACACATGAACGGAACCACATCCCTTAAAAATATGAAGGGACACGGAAGGGCAAAAATAATTAAGATAGTGTCCCTGCAGGCTACGAGCTGCAAGCTGCAGTACTACGCGTAAGGAAGAGTGAAGTTTAGAGGGTCGGCTCCGAAACTTTGGTGCCAGTGAAGAGGATCTTGGTACGGTGAAACAATAAGTATCCACCTTTCTCAGGAATTTGTGCATGGGTTAATGGGCACTTCACTTCTCTTCTAATCAACTGAATAAGTGAAAAAATATTTTAAAAGGACACTTGCAAAAAATTTTAAAAAAAATTGTTTTTAAATCGTACTACTGATCTTCAAGTTAAGGCAGAAGAAGCATATGTTTTGAAAAGTAATATTTTCCTAGTTATGTTAGATTATGAAGACAATTTTATAAATAAATTTTAGGTTTTTTAAGTGTGTGGTTTTTTTTTTTTGTGTGTCCATAATTTCCTCTGTTTAGTTGGTGAAAATCAATTTCTTCGAAGTAATATCAAATACTGAGGTTTCTCTCCCGTTAATTATTTTTCATATATAAATTTTCAAATTGGACTCAGATTTCTTATTTAAGATTTTTGAGCTTATTCCACTCAAATAAAAATTTGTGTTGTTTGATTTTTTAGCCAGCGTTATTGGAAAAAAGAATAAACATATGTAAAGGCGATCACACTTAAAAAGTCCTAGCCAAAATCTAAATGGACGTATTTACTAGCGAAATTTTAAATATTTGTTACTTGAGGTGAAGTTGAACCTATTGCTTCATTTCACAGCCTAGGTAACTAAAAAGCAAAACGGGTAAATTTCATTTATGGTTCATAACCTTTTCGCGTCATCCTAAACAGGTCTCTAACCTTTATCTATAATCTTAAAGTCCCTAACCTCCTATTTTTATCTAATCGTGGTTCTTCCGTCATTTTCAGGGTTAATTTTGACAAAATTTTTATAAAAAATAACAACATTGGTCCTATATTTTTTTATTCCTACTCAAATTATCCTCATGCTAATAAATTTGCCACTACAACCATCATCTCTCCCTCTTTCCCTCTCTCACAATCTCTAGCTATCACAATCCCAGTCCATTTGCCTGAAGTCACATCCTTGTATCCTCATCCCTATTTGCTACTTGAAGTCGGCCAATTTACCACTACATTTGTCCAAGTTCGCTCAAGATCAATCCAGATATCTTAATTGCACTTGTGATTTGGAGGAAGAAGGTCTCTAGAGAAGCAATACCTTCGATTCTCGAACCATCGATGTAGCCAATGTTATAGTGACAAGCGTCGTCGATGCAATCATAGCGACGGTCAGGGTCCTGGCAAATAAAGTGGCTGCAGGGAAGAGGCTAGTAGGTAGAAGAAGCATCCTGCAAATATTTGGGAATCTTCTGCTGAAAGTAATTGATGCAGGGTTCATACTGCATCCGGGTAAGCCCACCGCAGGTATCCATGAACAACAAAACGACAACAGGATCCTTGCCCAATTTCACTTTAACTGCGAAGTAAAATTGTTCTCGCAACACCGATAGACAAATCATTTCAAAGCCCAAGGAGCTGGAGTTCTGAGCTTAGTCCATGGAGGATTTGATCATTCGGTCGAAACGTTCATGGTGGGCGAGATTGAGCGGGAAGAAAAAGAAGTGTAGGGAGTGACTTGGGATGAGTTTGATACTAAAATCGAGACTGGTTTGTCTTGGTTTTAAGCAGAAGGTTGGAGCTGGGAAAGTATTAGGAGGCAGAGAAGGTTTGCTACGGTTTGGATCACCATTTTTTGGATGACTTGTTGGTGAAGAAAGTTGAATCTTGTCCAGAATATTTATAATGGTTTCTGTGTTTCTAACATGAATTTTGGAATCTGTTCGTGTGCATGGTGGATTTTTCCTTGCCATTTTCATAATTTTTGACAAGTTTGGGAAAGAAATGATATATATGGGATTGATTCGGTTTTTGGTAACGGATTTATGTCTGCCATTCAATTTCATAATTAGGGATAATTTGAGAACTTTTTATGCTTGATGTGTTCCATAGAGACAGTTTCCGTTTTAGGGTTATGTTGAAGCTCTAGTCAAATGTTAATTTGAAATTATAGGTTAATTAAGTTCCATTCGGTTGAAATTAATTTCCATTTCTCTATTATCCAGCGTAAAAACTAAAAACTAAACCATAAAACATACCTGGTTTTGTAAAAAAGAAAAAAAAATCACAAGTGCATTTAAGATATCTAAAAAATGTTTTTTCTAATTTACCACTACATTTTTTGTCGTTCTTATCATTCAATTCAATGACCGGATGGAATTGGGTTAATGGATTTAGGTTTATGAAGAGAGATTTGGATTTTAAATTTGAACTTCAATAATTCTTTGTCTGTGTTTGATCTAGATTGATCTTGAGTGAATCTGGACAAATGTAGTAGTAAATTAACCGACTTGGGGTAGCAAATGGGGATGAAGATACAAGAATGTGATTTTAGGTAAATAGGCTGGGATCGTGGCAGCCAAAGATTGTGAGAGAGGAAAAAAGGGGGAGATGATGATTGTAGTGGCAAATTTATTAGCATGAAAGTAATTTGAGTAGGAATAAGAAAATGTGGAACCAATGTTGTCATTTTTCATAAAAATTTTGTCAAAGTTAACCCTAAAAATGACAGAATGACCACGATTGGACAAAAATATGAAAGTTAGGAACTTTAAGATGACAGAATAAAAGTTAGGGAGCTATTTAGGATTATGCGAAAAAGTTAGGAAGCATAAATGAAGTTACCCAAAACAAAACCAAACAATAAATAAAACAAAACTGAATAAAAACCTACGGAAAGGAATGTTACGACGTCGTTTGAATACGAGATGGTCAATAGTCGAGACCCCCATAACAAACTGGAGCTGGAAGCTGGAGCGCTAGAAACAGCCGCAGCAATGGAGGCAGGTGAAGAGAAGAAGAAGAAAAGCAATAAAGAAGGAGAAAAGGAAGGAACCAATCTACTGGGACGGCCCAGATTCAAAGAACTCCCAAACGGAAGGCTCAAGTGCGTCCAGACGGGGCACGAGACCCTCCCCAAGGACAAGGATGCCTACTCCCGGAGCAAACGCTGTCGTTTGGGCCTCATCGACTTCGCCTTGGCCAACAACAAACCCCCTCTCAACATGTTCCAGCAAGACCCCCTCTGCAGGTACTAGCTCATAATATTCCTCAGCTATTTTCTCCTAATTTTTTGTTGTTATTTGGTCGGTGGCTTTAGGGTTTAGTTGCCCCATTTCATTCTGTTGTGGCAACCTTTTTTGGTATTCTCCTCCAATTATTGAAGAATGCGTTTAAGGTTTTTCGCTTTAGGGAGTTTGCAGATGGTTTTTGTTGTATAGGTTGGGATGGCCATGGTTTTGTGAAGACTTAGATTGAGAGTTTAGGAACAAGTTCATGTTTTTTATTCTTGCCAAAGCATTGCTTGGTTATAGATTATATTCGGAGAAGAATAAAATAATGATCTTTATTGCAAAGCATCACACAAGAGATTGCTCCCCATTTAACACAACTCAAGAGAATAATGTGAATCAGTCTCTAAGTTGATCAACTAAGCTTATGGTCCCAGCTTATATGAGTTGACTAACCTAAATCGCGTGTCTTCATTATGAACAGGGAATGGTCAAAATCTACTAGTTGGTTTATGAGAAAGAAATGAACGATTCATCTTCTGAAATTCTTGCATGCATTCCACTCCTTTCAAATCAACCCAAATAACCACTACTTTCTTCTGGTATTCACTTTGTTGTCCCTTTTTAACAGTTTAAGAATCCTAGTCCTTAATGGCGAGCAATTCAGGCATTACTGTCTGTTGTGCATATTTGTGAGTGTGGATTGCAGTGTACTTTTAGTTACCAAAGTATGGCAGAGTTTTGTTTTCATTTCTGGATGCACTTTATGTGATTTTATTCATTGATGCCTTTGATAACTGCCTTTCTGTTCTTCCAGTTCGAAGTTGATATGCAAGTTGACTGGTGATACGGTTAATAAGACTGAGGAGCATATATGGAAGCATATAAATGGGAGAAGATTCCTCAACAAATTAGGTTGGTTTGTCTTCTTTTAATGAGTTTGTAGTCCCCCTAAACTTTTTAATCCTTTCATTGAATCTAAGCATTTTAGTTTTGAAAATGTATGTTGATATCCATTGTATCCATTGCATTGACTCTGGATGGGATATGTGTGATCAGAGCAAAAAGAAACAGGGAAACTATTATCAAATGGAGAATTAGCTGAGGAAGGTGAACAGGAGCAGAAGCAGAATGTAAAGGAAGAGACAAAATCCAGCGCTGGTGGTGTAGAGAAGAAGAAGAAGAAGAAGAAGCAGAAGAAGACAAAGATCAAGAAAGACGAAAAGGGCAAGCAAGTTGAAGAGATGATTTCTGAAGTAAGAAATACTTCCGAAAATGATGCTGATTCTGAACAGCCTGACTTCTGGATCCCCCCAGAGGGAGATCGTTGGGACTTTGACGATGGAGGAGATAGATGGGGTTCTGGTTCAGAGTTGGGGCAGGAAAGTGAGGAAGAAGATGCAGAAGGTATGCTTCCTTGGTGCCTGTTAATCACAGTTTATGGTTAATGAATCATGTTGCTTCTCATTCTGTATGACTTTTTTCAAGTTGGAAATTTCTAGTAGGCTTCCTCTTTTTCTGCATCCAATTATATAGCAATTGAAACCTGCATTTGAGAAATGGATGGAAATAGATGCTAAACTTAAATGATTGTTGCTCTATACAGTGTTGAGTACATCCACATGGAGACAGGAATAAAATGACTTTTACATGTAGTTTTCTTTATTTGTGATGGTTGAGATGTTACGTTTCCTTTCTTTCCTTTCGCTTAGTCAGTCGGAAAACCAATGAATGAATGAAATACCTCAACCAACTAGATGATTCCATCTCCTCATTCTATTCTGCTTGGTTGATGGCCAGTTCCTTCTGAGCTCTAAACGTACAAGATCCAGTTATTTTTTGTTCTTTTAGTGATTTGGAGGATTATTTGGGACTAACTGGTACAATTGGTCGTTCCTCTTCTGATTATTTTACATTTTATCAGATATTACAGCTGCAGATGTTGGGGAGGAAGCAGAAGAACTTTCTGTTAGGTTGGTGCTTTTGTGATTCTATTGCTCATAATCTTTGCTAAATATCATATATTTCGCCCCTCCCACGCATGTAATTGTTGCATGGGCTTCATATTGGCCTTTTATCACTGCAGGACAAAGAGAATGTCGATAGAGATTGGACCCAGCAGCTTTGCGTCCAGGAAAAAGAAGAGTAGAAAGAACAAAGCAAACTAATATGCTCGTTTAGAACTAACCATTTCCTGAACCATCATCAGTACACACCCCACCACAACCAACCCCCCCCCCCCCCCCCCCCCCCCGGGGAGATTATGGGAATGATGGTTTTTATTGTAATGAAGTTTTTCCCCCCTCTAGTTTCTGTTATCAAGGGGAATAAGAGTTTAGTTTAAAGCTTTCCATTGTTCTGTTGACATTGTTCTGGCATTTCTCTCTGTTTTCTGTAGGTATGATGCTATGTTCAAAACCCTTTGTTCGGTAGCGAAAGGTCTGATCGAATTCTAAAAAGATTACGTTAATTGTGAAGAGGAGATAAAAAATTAAGAGGTAAATGTTTACTACGTACACTGCTGTAAACTATGAATGCCTCAATTGCATTAAAGAAATCAATCAAATATTGTATACAATTCGATTCGGCAGCTTGAGTTTGTCACCAGGAAAATTCAGCAAGAATGGAAAGATTATGATGGACTAACTCCTCCTGTTCATCAGATATTACAGATGCAGATGTTTGGTCATTCCTCTTCTCGTATACTGTTCTGTTTTCTGTAGGTATGATTTTGAAGAGGAAGAAAAAGTTGACTACGTATAGAAAATGAATGCCTCAATTTTATTGAAGAAATCAATCAAATAGTGTATACAATTCGATAACAGTAACTTTGCGCCGACGCAAAGAATTACGGAAGAAGAACGAAACTCAAATCATTTGGGATTGTGGCAGGGCCGCAAGGACTGAAGAATGGCCCAGATTTATCCACGAACCATCGGCTGTTCTTAGGATCGTCTCGACGCGACAACCGTAGCTGCTGTACCGTCGGACCTGCATATAGTTGCCGCACCCAGCCTGGATGCTTATCCCACCGCGACTCCGTACCACGTGGGCAGTCGCCATACCGGATTCCTTCCTCTCCGGTCTAACGCTGCCCGGCTGTTGCTTCATGTTGGCTGAAGTGAACCCGTCGCTTGGTGGTCTGGCTCTTCTCGCTGATGATTGCTGCTGGAAGTCAGACCCAGCCCGTTTGGTTCCAGCTGGGCTAGGCGTTGTCTTCTGCTGCTGTTTTCTCGTCGATGCACTGGCTGTCTCTTGCTTTTTCGGCTGCTGCTTTCTGGGCGCCTCTGCAGGCTTATTCGGCTGCCGCTTTCTCGTCCATGGGTTGGCTGTCTGTGGCTTCTTGGTCTGCTGTTGCTTTCTCGTTGATGCGTTGGCCGCGGCTGTAAGGCGACGATCGTAGGCGGCTCTTTTCTCTGGGTCTGACAGGACCTCCCAAGCCGAATGAACAATCTTGAAAGCTCCCTCGGCAGCGACAGATCTGTTCTTGTCCGGATGCAAAAGGATGGCCATTCTCTTGTAGTGATCTCTGATGGCAGTCTTGTTGGCCTGGGAGTCGTGGATGGCGAGGACCTCGTAGTGGGTCTTTCCGGCAGCGGCGAGCTTGTGAACCATGTAGGCTGTGAAATAGGCTTCGAGTTGAGGGGTGTGAGCGTCGAACTCCCTGGCGGCGTTGATGGATCGGATGGCAAACTCCATGTTCTGGAGCTTGAAGAACTCGTCAGCGGCGTCACGAGCCCTCTCGGCGGACATTCTAAGAAGGTTTTCGAACGTGGACATGATGATCGATGGAGGATTTTTGTGAGAGACAGAGATGGCAGAGAGAAAGCAATGGACAAACAGAGCAAATATGGATTCTGAGATTATATAACTTCACGTTGCCCGGAAATTGTAGCGTTCCTTTCAAGCGTGGAACTCAACTTCGAGCGGGACACGACTCACTTTACGCGTTAAGGGCAATTTTGCAATTTCAGGTGTAACTTTGGGACAAATGATGTAATTTTAGCCTAAACCATTTCTACGTAGTACTTAATTCTTCTTTTGGCCTACTCACTCGTGGGGTCCTTCAACTTGTCTAACTCACACGAGTCAGTCCTTCATCTTAAACTCAGCACTAGTTAGTCCTCCAACTTGGTGGCTTGTTACAAGTTAGTCCTTAGGGTAATGAAGAACCAACATGTGATGACAGATGATGGAACACCATCTGTCCTTTATACTAAGAAGGGTGCATAGAGATTGTCAATGGCAGGAAACAAGTATTAGTAGGTTAAAACATTAACACAGGAATGAAAAGTTAATTCAAAGGCATTAAAAAAGTGGGGAAAGGATAAGCAAAGACGTAATTTCTTCCCACCCAAAAAGCATTTGAGCAGAACGTGGAGCTAAGCATTTTATTCAAGTAGATATAGATTGTCATGTCAAAGGGTAATAGAACAAAGGAATTTTGGTATTTTATATTTGATTGTGTCGTCTGTTTGTTTGTGGAGGAAGAAAGTGGCTAAATTTGTGAAGTAACAGAAAATTGGATATTTGTAGGGAACTGTAAGCCGAAGCATGTTGTTTGAGAAATTGATCAACAAAATTGGGAGAAGTGTTGTCTGCGAAAGAAAACAAAGTAGAGGTTGAAAAATTAAGGTGAATACTAATGATTTTTAATATACATATAATAAACAAATAATACAATAGAAGGTGCATGTAATACAAAAGGAAATACATGTAAATGCATTTCATAGTTCAGTCATATTAAAATTATAACATGTGGTTATATTTATGTGTTTGTAGCTGCAACTTCTTAACAGTGGAATTCACATTATTTATTCATCATGATGGAAAGTTTTCTGGAGATGAAGGAAGGGAGTATGTTGATGGATGTGTTCCTTCTTAAGAGTTTGAATGAGATATGATTTCCTATTGGTGTGTGAAGGAAGAATTGAAGAAAATAGGTTATTGTGACGAGCGTGTGAGGACCATTTGTTATAAGAAACATGGGATGCCACTAGTTTGGGAATTAAAAGTTTTACATGATGATGCACCAATAATTGATATGGTACATAGTGCTAATATAGATTGAAAATTTGATGTATACATTGGACACAATAATGAGGGCATGTACTTGAGTAATGAGGCAGGGACAAGTGAAAAAGTGGGAAGTTACCACGTCGGGTGGGCAATAAATGAGGAAGTAAATGAGAATATAGAGGTGGGAGCTGCTGTACAGTGGTCACATGCTAAAATTGATGAAGTTTTTAATCAAATTGTAGGGGAACTCAATGCAAAAATTGGACAAAGTTGTAGAGAAAAAGGTGGGAAAACAAGGGAGGACCATAATGGAAGTACTAGTGATAATAATGAAGATAAAGAAGAGGATGATGAAGGCATTAATTTAGAAGAAGAGTGTGATGCTGAGTTAAGTAAACTAGACCTCAGTTTACAATCTGATGAAGATAACGAAGTTGTGGAGGCAATCAATAGGTTAAAACAATTCTACAAGAAAGGTTATATGGAGCATATTTCAGGAATTCTTAATGAAAACAAAGAAGAAAAAGAAATGGTTGAACTTTCAGTTGACAGGATAAATATATGTGTTGAGAAAGAGAAGTTTGATGCTGAAGTGCAGAAAAATGGTGGGGATGATAGTGATGCTTTTGCTAATTCTAACCTAGGAAGTTTTGCCACAAATAATGATGGTGAATGTGGGAGAATTAAGGTTAGGAAGAAGCATAAGTGGCTAAGATATGATGAGAAGGCAAGAGTGTGTCGCATTGAGCTTGGTATGATTTTTAAAGATCATATCCAGTTTAGGAGAAGCCTGATAAAGTTGGCAATCCAACAGCAACGTGACTTTTATTATTTGAAGAATGAGACCACAAGAATTTGAGCAAAGTGTAGAGCAAAAGGTTGTGAGTGGTTGATTTTTGCATCAGTGGAGATAAGAAAGAATTATTTTCAGGTTAAGTCTTTTAATCTAGCACACAACTGTTATCCGAATCACAACATTTCACGAGCAACTTCTGTTTGGATGGCTACGGAGTATGTAAAATTTATTGAAGAACATCCTAGGATTAAACCTAGCTATATTAGGCATCACATTAGTAAGGAATTTGGTATAGAGTTCTCCTTGAACCAATACAGGAGAACTAAGACTCGAATTGTGCAGAAGTTAAAAAGAAACGTTAATGAAGAATGTGCCAGATTGGGAGATTATGTAAATGCTTTCCAACTTGCTAATCTTGGAAGCGATATTGATATTCAAGTGATAAATCAGAATAGGGGATCTAATCTTATTTTCCATAGGATGTATATGTGTCTTGCAGTTTTTAAAAAAAGATTTCTTGAAGGGTGTAAGCATTATCTTGGCCTTGATGGCTGTTTTTTTTAAAGGAGTTGTGAGAGGCCAACTGTTGACTGTAGTGGGAAAAAAATGCAAATCAACAAATGTACCATCTGGCTTGGGCTATTGTTGAAGTATAATCAAGTGAATCATGGGGATGGTTTCTATAGCATTTGAGAAGTGGTTTAGTGACAGCAAATGGTAAAGAATGGACATTCATGTTGTATCAATAGAAAGTAAACTTCTACTAAATTATATATTTTTTTAAGGTAATTTTAATTATTTTGTTACTGGCAACAATATATATGTTCTTGAATTACGTGTGTTTGGTTACGGGGCTTAATAAATGCAATTGCAAATATTTTTCCCCAAGCAAAACAAAGATTGTGTCAAACATATTTATTCAAATTGGTGCCCTGGTTATAAGAATGACGCACTTAGGACTCAATTTTATGCTTGTGCAAAATCAACAAATGAAGCTGCTTTCTCCCAAAACCTGGAAGCATTAGAGAAGTTAAAAGAAGGTACTACGATGGCTATTACAAGATATGATCCTAGGACATGGTGTAAGGAATATTTTAACTGCATTTTGAAGTGTGATTCGGTTGACAACAACTGTTATGAAGCCTTCAACTTTGCACTTGGTGCTAGGAGCAAGCCAATAGTTTCAATGCTTGAGGATATTAGGACTTATGTTATGAAGAGGCAACTAAACAGAAAGCTATTCTGTATTAATTGGCCCGGGATGTATGGGAAAAGGATTTTGTATAAGCTTCACAAAAAACATTGATGAAAGTTACAGGTGGTATTACAGATGTAATGGTGATGATGGTTATTAGATCATGTGTGGCAAGGCCCAGTATGCTATATATATAAACTTGGAGTGTTGTGAATTTAGAGCATGACAACTTTCTAGTATTCCATGCATTCATGTCTATCAAGCCATATTGGTAAGAGGTGAGAAACCTAAGAATTATATTGCTTCTTGGTACAAGAAAGAAATGTTTATGAAATCTTACAACCATTCAATTGGGGTTATATCGAGGATGAATATGTGGCCAAATAGTGGTTTTGGACCTATTGATTCGCCACCTATAAAAAAAATGCCCGGAAGACCTAAGAAGAAAAGAATGAGGTCAAGGTATGAGCCGAAGAAGAAAGATAATAAATTAACAAAGGAAGCCAGAAAGATGACCTGCAACATATGCAAGCAAGAAGGGCATAATAAGAAAGAATATTTTGTGCCTAATAGCAGTGCAATGGCTCAAACTACCCAGGTTTGTGCTCAACATTTTCACTATATCTCTGTGCTTTTATGTGTGCTTGTACCCTAATCATAATTACACTAATTTGTAGGCAATTCCTTCACTAAGACAATGAAATGATCCAGCTGCAAATTATTTTGTTCAATATTAGCAATTTGCAAATCATCCATTATCAATAGTAAACCATTTACATTTAATATTATATTAGAGTATATGTAGAGTATGCTAAGGATATGAGTCATTGTTATTTGCTCTTTTAATTCAATCACCCTTTTTACAGGTTGAGTCAGGTCATCATCAGGTTTATACAGTGGAGGCTGTGTGCCAACGTCTCTCTTCAAGTAACAGCTACTTTTGCAATATAACAGTCTGGCCTCCTCTTTACACCAACCCTCCAACTCATCCTTTTAAGAAGATTATACAGAGCATTCCAGATCCTCAGGATCTTTTTCATAAGCTTCAAGAGAAGAGTAGGCCAAATACCCTCCTGCTCTCAGTAACCTATCGAGCCCCAGGAGGAGAATCCCATCTCTCTCAAGCCAATCGAGAGCAATGTGCAAGTTCACATGATCTGCTTGGATAAGGAAGTCTTTTTGGTTAAGGGCATTGCGAATATTCCCAACATTGTTGAGTTTGTCACCAGGAAACTTCGGCCAGAATGGAAAGATTATGTGGGACTAACTCCTCTTCTCGTTTGCTCTGTTTTGTGTAGGTATGATGCTATCTATGTTCGCTGGATTCCTTAATTGTCAAGAGGAAGAAAAAGTTAACTACGTATATATAGAAAATGAATACCTCAATTTTACTGAAGAAATCAAACAAATACTGTATACAATTAGCCTTCGCGCCAATGGAAGATGAAAAGAATTACACAAGAAGAACGAAACTCAAATCATCGGCCATCGTGGCAGGGCCGCGAGGACAGAAGAATGGCCCAGATTTATCAATGAACCATCTGCTGTCCTTAGCATCGTCTCGACGCGACAACCGTAGCTGCTGTACCGTCGGACTTGCATATAGTTGCCGCACCCAGCCTGGATGCTTATCCCGCCGCGACTCCGTACCACGTGGGCAGTCGCCATACCGGATTCCTTCCTCTCCGGTCTAACGCTGCCCGGCTGTTGCTTCACGTTGGCTGAAGTGAACCCGTCGCTCGGTGGTCTGGCTCTTCTCGCTGATGACTGCTGCTGGAAGTCAGGCCCAGCCCGTTTGGTTCCAGCTGGGCTAGGCGTGGTCTGCTGCTGCTTTCTCTTCGATGCACTGGCTGTCTCTGGCTTTTTCGGCGGCTGCTTTCTGGGCGCCTCTGCAGGCTTGTTCGGCTGCCGTTGCTTTCTCCTTGATGCGTTGGCCGCGGCTGTAAGGCGACGATCGTAGGCGGCTCTTTTCTCTGGGTCGGACAGGATCTCCCAAGCCGAATGAACAATCTTGAAAGCTCCCTCGGCAGCGACAGATCTGTTCTTGTCCGGATGCAAAAGGATGGCCATTCTCTTGTAGTGATCTCTGATGACAGTCTTGTTGGCCTGGGAGTCGTGGATGGCGAGGACCTCGTAGTGGGTCTTTCCTGCAGCGGCGAGCTTGTGAACCATGTAGGCTGTGAAATAGGCTTCGACTTGAGGGGTGTGAGCGTCGAACTCCCTGGCTGCATTGATTGATCGGATGGCGAACTCCAGGTTTTGGCGCTTGAAGAACTCGTCAGCAGCGTCACGAGCCCTCTCGGCGGACATTCTGAGAAGGTTGTCGAGCATGGACATGGTGATCGATGGAAGATTGTTGTAAGAAACAGCGATAGCAGCGAGAGAGCAATATGGTTTCTGAGATTTATATAGGTTCTCGTTCCCTGGGCAATTGTAGCGTTCCTTTCAAGCGCAGAGTTCAACTTCGAGCAGGACTCACCTTACGCGCTAAGGGCAATTTTGCAATTTAAGATGTAACTTAGGGACAAATGATGTAATTTCAGCCTAAACCTTCCCCACGTACTTAATTCTTCTACATCTCAAAACACAATACAAGTTCCTGGGAATTGCTTTGTACTCTTCCCGAGAACACTGGCTCTCCAGTTGCGGAAGGGGAAAATGCTAAACGAATGTAAACAAAATGCCGTAAAAGAGTTGTAATCTGTTCCAATATCTCATTCACTGAATCTTGCGGGCTTCTAAATAAAATCCCCAAAAAACAAAAATAACCCAGAAAACTACCTAAATAATTCATTTGAACTACTTGTGTTCTTCCATTCACTTCAAGCATCACGCTTCCAGTATCAGTATAGCTACATATTCTACAAAATGAGCTTGATCTGTGGTTGCAGCTGCTGACGTTTTCCAACTTCCGATACCCTTGCCCAGAAGTTCAATACACATCTTTACAAGCCTGCGCTTGTGAAACAGAGAAGTCAGAAACGTTCACTGTTTTATATTCTTCAACTAAACTTTAGAATGAGCGTTTTGCAATCCTCAATCAACGGATAAGAGATCGAATAACATCATATTGTTAAGGTCCTACCTGGTAGATTGTATAGTGGCAGAGATGATTTTGATTCACATAGTAACAGAACCTTCGTTCCATAGCTTCTTTCTAACTATCAGCACTCTTTCCTCTCCAGCGGATAGAGCATCGGTCCTCGGCTCAATCTCAGATAACCAGCCATCCCACTTTAGAGAAGGCAAAATGTTGCGGACATAGTTTATGATTGAAGGTTTGTCTCTCATGATGATAAAACCTTCTGGCCTTACTATTCTGTCCATTTCTATTAATAGGTCCTCTACACCACATCCACGTGCTTCAATCTCCGAGAACACTTGCCAGGCATGGAGAAGATCATATGTACGAGGATACGTTGAAAAAGCCTCACACCTACAGAATTAGCAGCACATTCAGATGAATAAACCAGCCTATATGGAGTCCCAAAACAAGCTGACAGGAAAAAAAATAAAACCAGTAATACAATAGGTTTGACTACATCATACTGGAACGCCCTAGAGGAAAAAGGAAAATGACATGTATCACAGCTAACATTTGCTAGGCTTGATTTTGCCAGAAAGGCTTAAAGGTTCAACAGTTGAAATGAGATAATCCAGAAAAGAAATTAATACCAGTCAAAATATGTCATATCTAGCATCTATGCTGCTATCAACAAGTTTGTCAAAGCCTATAGATTTGCGACCAAAGCAAATAAGCAGAGCAGCCTAAAACATCAGCTCAGAATTCAGATAGAGTTGAGAGTTACTTGGATGTGAAAAAGTATAATAGCAAACAAGTGCATGAGATCATAAATCTCAAGAAAAAAAATTGAGAATTGATGTAATTATTAGTTCAGCAACATCACTATTTAAAAGGATTATGACTTAAAGCAACAAGAAATAAAAATTATAATGTAACAATAATTATAATGTTCTCAAATTTAGCCAAACTTGCCCTTACTCTTTGTTGAGCGTTCATGGTGGCATTGATCTAACACATTGAAGTCAGGAATAAGTCCAAGTGACACAATGAATAGGACTGTTTCTTACAAGTTTTATCTGGTGCATTTCATCACCTAATCATTCTCAGATCATGAAGGTTGTGAACTGTAAAAAAGGACAACTTGAAACAAACTTTTGTGTAGAACTCTCATCTCATGCATTAAATACAGCTGACAAACTACAAGAATATTTCTGCTGAATAGTAGACATGACCATAGGCTAGTACATCTTCTTGACTTCAATTGTGCCAGCACAAAAACATAGGAGAAGAAGGCCATCATATATATCTCAACCACTCGCATAGCCAAGAACAACCAGATTTTTTCATCGGGAGAGCCCTTTAATTGGTGAGCACATGATCATTCAGGGAAAAAAAAGTTACATATTAGGTGACATTACCACTTACCAATCATGAACTGTTCCAATCAAGCCTCGGTCATAAACAATTTTTAATCTGGCAGACATGTTGACAGGAGCAACATTCATAACCCAAACATCTTTATCTTTGAGGGCAGCTGCAAAACCCCCAAGGTTTGAGTTCATATCCATGACATTTCTAATGGAGTTTCTCTGCAGGACAGGCTTCATTTGTTTCCAGTACTCAATCACCCGAAAATCCCATAATCTCTGAATCAAAAAGAGAAGCCAGTCAGACAAAAAGGCTGAGGTGAGAAAAAAACTAAACGACATAAATAAAAGCTGAAGCTGTTCTTTCCATATTTGGTTTGATTTTGAGGTTGGCAACTTACATTGTCTTCATGGAATTCTTCAGGAATGACACCAATTTCTTCAAGGCGAGGAGGTGCAGTTGGTAGCCTCAATGGCCAGGGAACCAATCCACTTCCTTTTTCCCTATGCATTTCTGTAGGAGAAAGATACAGGAAAATAAGAAAGGGCGAACCAAAACAACACTAATGCTAGCTGGAACCCTGGGTTAAAGCAGAAGGAATAAGAAGTTAAAAGGGGTTTATTTGTTCCTTCATAAGTTATCAGGAAAAAAGTTGAGAACCTATCCTAGTTCAGGTGTTCTGAAAATCAATATCTCTATCACATTAATCATACAAAACATCATTCACCAACTTTGAATGTCTATGATTCAGTCGAGAGATCAATATCCTCGTCGTTTGTCAAATAGAAGTCTATGTGTAATGGACTTGTCTGATATATTTAAAGCTCTTCATGTTACATAGATGCTAAGGAAATAGCAAACTATAATGCATGGAAGATGTAATTGGCTAGAACTGAATTTAGATGAAAGAAACAAAATTAACCAAAGAAATGACTTTCATATGAGTCTGGAGAAGATCTGGTACTAATTCAGTGCTAAAAGATAGCAGGCACAAAAAAAAGGAGAAAAAGATCTTTAAGCTATCCAAATAAATGTCATCAACATACAGCACCATTCTTAACTACAGTGAGGTTGGTGCCATTAAGTTCATATATTGCCAACTAATTTGGAAGCCATGTAAACATCAAATCTATTTAAAGTAGCATCCATACTATTAAGTTGATGCAAAAGCTACTAAAGCCACTTGATATATACTTCCAAATTCTATGCAATCCTCTTGTGAGGAAATAACAAGATGAAATTCAAGACAGTCACCATCATAGGTTCTTCACTATCATGGAAAAGTATAATGAGAACCCAATGAGTGAAAATCTGTAGCTCAAATCAATATGTGCAAGCACTTTGACAATTTGCAACACAAGAAAGCCATCAATAACTCTAGTTACCAGGTGTGCTTGGTTGTTGCTACTTACTAGCAGAGTAAGGAGTGATGCAGGCTTTCATAAGTACATTCCAAGTTGCATCAGGGTCATCATCAGGTTTACACAATGGAGGCTGTGTCCCAGCGTCTCTCTTCAAGTAACAGCTATTGCTTAGCGGCTTTTGCCATATAACAGTTTGGCCTCTCTTTACAGCAATCCTCCAACACATCCTTTTAAGAAGATTATACATAGCATTCCAGATCCTCAGATTCTCAGGATCTTTTTCATAAACTTCAGGAGAAGAGTAGGCAAAATAACCTCCTGGTCTCAGTAACCTATCGAGCTCCAGGAGGAGAATCCCATCTCTCTGAAGCCAATCGATTCGGCAGCGAGAGCAATGTGCAAGTTCAAATGATCTGCTTGGATAAGGAAGTCTTTTTGTTCCCAACACGCCAAGAGTTGATGGAATTCCTCTCTCAAGTGCAAACTGTATTTGATTTTCATGTACATCATTAGGCGCAAGGGACATGGCTATGATGTCAACTGGAAGGAGATAAGCTCCAAAACTCGCAACTCCACAACCCACATCTAGGACATTGCGAATATTCCCACCATTGTTGAGTTTGTCACCAGGAAGCTTCAGCATCTATAGCAAGAATGGAAAGATTAAAAGTGAGCTCAAGAAGTAATTTAGCTCCAGACATGGAACAAATTCATTATTAATTTTTAAACCAATATGAATTATTTATAAAGAGGGATACAGTCAATTGCTTACCTAGCTAAAGGAGAAAAAAATTGAACGCTAAGATCAAACATAAAAGTTCTCACGTTCTTGGCATTGATTCTATAGGAATGTTTGAATTATAACACTGTACCTGGGCAAGAGCAATAATATATTTATCGGCTCCATCATGGAAATGGGTTCCTCCCCCAGGAAACCTTATCTTCTCACCATCAACAACCATCCAGTGCTGATCTGATTTCTCCTCTGCAAGATGTGTATGAGGTATATTTGCTTTCCACACTTCGTCTCTACTTGCTGGCCACCTTATTGGGATCTGAAATTCTAAAAGTACGTTCATTTGCACAAGAACTAACTGAATCAAACATACAAATCCGAGCCCGAGCAAAAATGAGAACAACTACAAACCTTGTAACCTATGGGAGGCGGAATCAGGCAATTGAAACGCCTTTCTGCTGGTGGACAGTGGCGCTCATAGTGCTCCATTACCGTCAAATTCGGCTTCAATTTTAACTGGTATATAAGATTTCTATCCAAACAGGGAATCAATTCCGAATGTTTTATGTCACATACCTGCCCATCCAAAAGAAAAAAAAAAAAAAAAAGCAATGTCAACGCTGATTCTTGAATATAGTTGCAAGACACAGAAACTATCCACAGAAAAGCTCCACGCCACATACAAGCCTTCGCTAATTATGCACTAAGCACGAAATTTAATGAAAGGTAACTAAAAAAACACGCTTCTACTGATGAAAAGGAAGAATTAGCAACGAAAAACACGCCAAAAACGTTATCCATAGCAAACACGAGTTACGAGTTAAAAATCAACTGCAGGAAAGACATGGAGAGAGCAAAATCGACAAGGCAATACGTACTGGAATGGTCTTGGGGAGCTCAAGGATCTGCTCCGTGCCCAAAAACTCAAAATCTCGATTCCAGACGTCCTCACCGACCACTGGGTCGGATCCGCCGTAGCCATGGCCGGATCTCCGCAGTCCGGGGGCAAAAGAAGCACCGTAATACAAGCAAAGCAATCCGAGGAGCGCAATTAACCCCATGAGAACGTAAGTCAGGAGCTTGGTAGTACGGATGTGATCGCTTTTCTGCTTCATCTTTTGCTTAATCCGGATCCCGGCACAACTCAAACGGAACCGGGAAATCCACTGGAAGTCCCGGCAATTAAACACTGGAAGGAGCGGATTGAAATGAAGTGTCTTAAGTGGTAAGTATCGAAGGAAGCGCGTGCTAGAGAGCTCCAGCAGTGGCGATTTGCGAGAGGTGAGCTGGTTTTCGCGGTACTGACACCGAGTTAGAAAGATGCGGGCTTTCCATTGAATCCGGTGCGATTCGTAGACTACGGTTGTGATGAACCAAATCTGATTGGTGGGACAAATCCAATCGAAGTAATTAATTAACGCGAAACCTTTTTCTTTAGTGCGCTCTCTAGTAACAAACAATACTGCAATACTGAACTCTAAAAAGTCGCCTAGTTAACGTCAAATCTTCCATAAAAAACAATAGGAACAATTACAAATCCCGCCACCCGAGGTTTATCCTAACATACACTTTTTCCCTTTATTTTTGAAAATATACATTTTACCCTCTCTTCCCTTACACCATCCGACAATAACTTCAGAAAATATAGTTTAAATTGTTTGATAACTATATTCCAGTAATTTAAAATTTTGATATTTTCTTCATTTGAAAATTTAAAAATAATGATTTGAATGTATAAAAAGGAAAATGCATTTACAGAGAAAATTAATAAATTAAAATGTCCATTAAATATAGAAAAAGTATTGGAGATGTTGAAATTACTAAATTATGACTATTGTACAACATAAATTGGGGTTTCAAAAATTGTTTCCGGTTAGTAAAAATAAACAGGACAAAGTGTAGCGTAAGTCAAACCAGATAAAGTTATTGTAAGTTTCCCTAAAAAATAAGAGATGAAAAATTGAAATGCAAATTCAAAAAAACTAGCAGTTGCAATCTAAAATAAAAAATATCAAATACACCAACAATTTAGTGAAAGTTTTATTATCTTTCAGATAAATAAAGTCATTGCAAGATGAACCTAAACTTATAAGAGGTCAATTGTTATTGCTTTAATTTGAGCACTTATAACCTATGACCTTTTCATTAAGCTGAAAATTTTTAATCTCTAGAAAAACTCAAATAAAAGATGAGCTATACATTAACCATTTAATAATAATAATAATAATCAAGTAATTTTTAGAAATGTATATGCTTATACGTGTACGGTCATGAAATAATATTGACTATTGTAAGAAACTCAACATCTATAGACTTAAAAAAATCTTTTATATGTCCAATTCACTCTTATATGATACTATATCATCTCAAATTCTTTTATGTTTCGTATATTTTTTTCATGTAGTTTATGATTGGAAAAAAATTATAACTCCTTAAGATGATTCTTTATTATTTTTACAACAGTAACATTATCTTGATTTAAAATCTTGTAAAATTTTTAATGTGAAGTATTCATTGAAATAGATGAGAGTAGTTTGGTTAATGGTTAGGCAAATGCTTCGTGTTTTGACCTGTGGGTTGTTGAAAAAGCAAAAAAGGTTTTATACTCTTTTTGTAGGTGAGCAGTTATCTGTCGCGGACGCTCGGGGCATGAGTTAGGACCCCAAACAAGGCTGAACAGCCCCACCCTGCTCTCTGTCGCCATTCAATTGTCGTACACTTTTAAGCTCTTCTCAGCATGTGCGTCTTAAGTCTCCAATTCCCTACTAATTGACCATTGATCATTAAAATGCCAGTTGGGTCGGGAAGGAGCAAAAGCAGCAGTTTTTCAAGGGTTTCAAATTTTCAAAATCCTGATTTACGGAAATCGATTGAGATTTTCGAAAAAGGACATTAGAACAAGTTATTGAGGAAAACAATATAATCAAAATCAATATGTAGACAAATCAA
The DNA here is from genome assembly GCA_039654915.1 of Aquilaria yunnanensis. Taxonomy (NCBI): domain Eukaryota; kingdom Viridiplantae; phylum Streptophyta; class Magnoliopsida; order Malvales; family Thymelaeaceae; genus Aquilaria; species Aquilaria yunnanensis. The sequence goes on from CM077593.1 coordinate 18,692,569, forward strand.
ATTTCTGGAAAAAAAAAGGTAAAAATAACAAATAAACCACTAAAGTTTTGAGTTGGCCCGATTCAGCCACTAATATATATATATATATATATATATATATTTTTCAACTAAACCACTAATGTCATTAAGTTAGTCCGATTTACCAACTGCCGTTAAGATTAATTACCTTTTAGTCCTAAAACTTTACTAACTTTTCTATTTCAGTCTAAATGAACCCTCAACACCGTCTACCTCCTCCGATCCGTCGTTGGCGTCTTCTCCATCCTCCCACATGCCTCCTGCCCTGAGAACATTGTCTTTCACTTCATCACCACTCGACGCCCCACTGTCGAGCTCTCTTGCTCAGTCACCTCCACCTTCCCTTACCTCAACTTCCACCGCTACCACTTTGACGCAAATCAAGTAAGGGCAAGATCTCGTCCTCCATCCGCCGCAGGCTTGAACGGCCACTCAATTATGCTCGAATCTACCTCATTGGTCTGCTCGCCACCGGAGTCCGCCGGATCATTTGCTTCAACTCTAATCTGATTGTCATTAATGACATGGCGAAGTGGAAGGAGTGGAGCACCGGATCTACGAGCTCGGCTCGCTGCCGCCATTTATGCTGGTTTTCACAAGAGAAGTGGAAGGAGTGGAGTACTAGTGGAACCAGCACGGCCTCGGCATCGACAATTTGAACGGCCTGTTCTTCCAGATTGGACGAGATGTAAAGTTATGGACTAATATAGAAAATTTTAAAAAAAATTAAGGACTAAAATGGTAAATTTTGAATGGAATATTCTCTATTTTGAAATGGAATATTCGGCAAGTTAGGGACCAATGGCTTATTTTGCCTGATTTTAAAACATTAATGGTTTATTTGGCAAAAAAAAAAACATTAGTGGCCGAATCGGGCCAACTAGGAACTATAGTGGTTTATTGGTTATTTTTCCCAAAAAGAAAATTGAACAAGAGAGAGAAATAATAAATCAATTCATGGAAACGGATAAAAAATTTAAATTTTTTTCTCCCATCGACGAGGAATAGCCTTATGGTGGCAACGTTGTTACAACGTAGAATTCGCCACCATAGAGTGAAACAGAGAGTGCGAGACAAGAGCAAGAGGTCACAAAGAAAAATGGTGTGGGTGGGTGATAAATGGGCTTTTACATTTTAGAGAGGAGAAAAATCTCTCTTTAGTCACTCATTTTTCATCGATGTTTCATACTAGTCCTTAATTTCAAATTTTTAAGCCGTTGGAGAATTTCTAATGACATAACACATTAAAAATTTTCTAACTGTCTAACACATTAGAAATTTCTAACATGCATGTCCATTAGAGAATTGTGCATTAAAAAAATTCCCTATTTAGTCCGTAAGTTTCTATCTACATTTTAAAGTGGCCCATGTTTCAATTTTCTAATGGCTTAGGCCATTTTACAAATTTTCTAATAACTTGTGCATTAGAAATTTGTAATGTGCAAGTTGTTATAAATTTTGTAATAGCTTGGGCATTAAAAATTTCTGATGCAAAAGGTCATCATAAAATTGCACTTTAGAAAATTCATCTTTTTAATAGTGATTAATTTGGTCAATTTGAAGGGATTATAACAAACCTCCGGTGATCGGTGGATGAGGTGGCTAATCACAAATGAAGTACCCATAAATGATAGACTAGTATTCAAACTAAAATTTTAGTAGAAGAATTATGAGCTCTGATCTCTTAGGGTTGTCTCAAATATTGCTTGATTTAGGCTTAAGTTTGACTTTGAGATTACCTACAGTTACAGTTTCATATGTGATCCAAACCAATGATGGATTTATGGGGGTTGAGCAGCCCCCACGAAAATGCTGGGGCTCTTATTTTAGTACTTAATGAATTTTGAAGTAAAATGCATGCAATTTGGCTGCTTCTGAATTGGGAAAATATTTATTATCTAGGAATTCTAGTTTAAGAAAAAGTTCATTTTGCACTCTCATTTCTTAAATTTCTAGATTTACCACTGAAGTTAACTATACCAGTAGCTTACAAACACGGACGAGTATTAAACCCATATATATGTGTTGAGATTTCTGTTTCTATATCGTAGTGAGACTAAATCTATTTAGAGGTGTTCACTGGGGGCGGGGTTGGGCCGGGCCCAGGCCCAGGTAAGGCACAGGTGAGGGAGAGGTGGTTATAAGCCTAACAGAGGATGAGATTGGAGGTGAGCTTAGTACGGCCCAATTCGAAAATGGGCCCGGTCCACATTAGGCCCGACATGAGACCTGCTCGACCCAGGCCCGGGTTTTAGAATTTAACTTATTTTATTACTAGTGAAGACTAAACTTTCAAAGTTAAAATTCATTTCTAGATATTTTTTGCAACGATAATTCAAACAAGGCCACATTTAAAACCCGTTCCATAATGTACGACCCACTAGTGTATGCATTTTTTTAAAAGAATAAAAACTAATTTTTGTAAAAATTAGTTCTAGGATGCTTTTTACCTATAGCTTGCCTAATATATCATAATTTATACAACATTTTTATTTACACTTTATTACACTCATCAGTTTAAATTAGTGTTCTCAACCTGCTGACAAATATGTTTCAAGTAGCTTGTTTGTCCCTATCATGGAATTATTACCTTACCATTAACCTTTCAATGCCTTAAAGTCCAATAACTGTGACGTTCGTTTCACAATTTGTTTACATTATAATTTATTTTGGTGGTTACTTGTATTTAACTATTATTTTTTATTTTTTAAATTCTTTGTATCATTTCAATTTTTTTAACTTAAATTTGACTTAAGTCTATTTGTAATACTCTTTGCTAAAATTTTTTAAAAATTTTATATTTTAAAGTTACAAAATTATATATTTTAAACATAATTTTTTTAAATTTTTTATTGGAGGAAACTTTTTGCTTAATGAAATAAGACGCATATGCAAGTGTAAAAAACTCAAAAATGAAAGCCTTGGGAATCCACATGAAAGTTTAAAAGGTATTAATTGTAATGCGTAGAATACAACTTAAAATGAGCTATAGTATAGTGAAAACTATGTGTGTGCAAAATTTTGATTATTTCCGAAATAAGCTGAAAAAAGATTTAATCTTAATAAAATTATTCCTTTAGCATTTTTTAGTCAAAAAATTATTTAACCAAAATTAGAAAATAAAATAAAATACTTTGTAGATGAATGATTTACCAATTCTGAAGAGTCCCTAAGTACTACCTCCATCTCATATTGTTTTAAACACTTCACTATTTTAGTTTAAATTTGAATTTAATTTATTCATATAATTCTTTGTTAGAAAAAAATTAAAAAATATATTTAGAAACTATAAGTTTTTATTTAGCATTTATATATAAAGATTTTTCATTTATGTACTAAAAATAAAAATAAAAAATTATATATTAATTGCTATTAATAGTAAATATTGTAAAGAAGTTGGGACGAAAGGATATGTGACAGGGTCCGCCATTAATACATCAACAAAGTTCCATTTATTTCATTCTTCTTCATCTTGAAGCACAAACAAGGTATTTGAGGGACCACGAGGGCCTTAAACGTTTTTGTAATTGGCATTGGGGACCGTAGCATGTAGGGCACATGGCCATAAATGTGTTGTAGTTGTAGCCTGGTAGGTGGCACCATACTATACTAGATTCACATGGGAAATCAATCCATACTAGTGACGCTTTTGTATTTGCCATTCATTGTGGTAAAGGTTCCTAAGGAATTGGTGGCTCATGATGAATTGATGACTGATCTACCTTTTTCTCCACAAAATCCACACCTTCCTTTTTATCGCACTTCCAAAGGTAGTTAAAACATCCAAAATGTCGTGCCAAATCTTTTAATGGCCATGAAAATGACTTATTTGTCAATAGAAAAAAAAATGACTTATTTGGTTTGATGAAAGGAATTTTTTTTTTTTTACATATTTAGAAATAGAGAGTTAAACTCGGAACAATTTTACAATAAAGTGTGAGCTTCTCAAACCCTAAAGAAGCACAAATGTTGAATCTAGATATTCTGTCATATTGATGAATACTTATAAGTGTATTGCTATTAAGGGTTTAAATCATCATTATACACTTTGAGTAAGATTAATTTCTATATTTTGAGTATTTTTTCACCGGGTTACTATTCACATGTTTTTTACTATTCACACGAATTTTTACTTTTCACTATCACTATTCACGCATTTTTACTGTTTATACGCTCATTTTACTGTTCATATGCGTTTTCACTATTCATTAATATTAAATAATTTTTTTTCGTGGGTAGAATCATCACTTGACGACCTCTTCACAAGAAAAATCATATCTAGAGCCGTTGATGTCAGAACTGAGTGATTCAAAATTCATCTAAAAGCCAACACATAAATCTTTAACTCTGCTTCATTTTGCAAGCTAATTTGGTCATTTTCATTGCCAAAATCTGATTATAGATGAGACTATTCGTTCTTTCATGTGCTGAAGAGCGGTTTACGATAGAAAAATCATAACTTAAGCTACAGATGTCCGATTTGAATGAACAAGCTATCAATTCGAAGCTAAAGAAAAGATCTATAAATCTCTTGCTTTGAGAAAGAGCTGATTTGATGTGTACAGTGATCGAAGAATTAAAATAAGTTGCAGTCTGCCATTGTTGATTTGTATTTACCTATATTTCACCATTCCATTTTATCGTTTCACTTACCCCCAAAACTCTATAAATATGCATCTTGGGGGGAGGGTGGAGTCATGCCATTTTCTCAGGCCATTTCCATGTTCTTGTATCATTTTTAGATTTTCTCCTTTGTTCTTGTTTTTGTTTTCAGTACCGAAGCTCTATCCAAATGCTTTCTCATTCTTCTTCTTGTTTTTTCTTTGATCTTTCAATCCATGTTTATTTCATCTTTCTACATGTTGTTTACTTTTATGATGGCTAACTAATCTTCTTTTTGCTAAGGTGAAATGGTAAAACTTTTAGTATAGAGGTTATGATTGATTTGAATGGATCACAACGTTAACGGTATTTTCTTCCTCAATCTATTTAACTTCCCTCCTTATTAAGTGGGAATCTTAATTCATCATAGTCAATCATTGGCACAAAAGCTGCTTGATTCCCTCTGTAGAACATGGCTCTGCCGATTATATTGAAATCTTGAGTTATTGTCGAAAAAGTTGGCATAATGAATACTTGAACCCATTAGCAAGCGTTAGCGTTTTAAGATCAATGAAAGTTAATACTAACTAAATTCCCCTATTAGGACCTCCTTTATGTGTGGATCCTAATTGAGTGGTAAAATGAGTTAAAATTAGTCATAACCGATATACTAAAAGTAGATCCCCTAAACTTAGCTATTTTATTTAATTTTTAATTTTTAATCAACACTTGTTCACACATTTCACGAAAACCTTCCTTCACTTTTGTAATTTATATTTCTTAATTCACTTTCCTGTAATTCGACACTTGGACTTCTGAGATTTTATTACTTGCGACAACCTACACTTAGGTTACAACTGCTAGAGTGCAGCACATATCTTTTCTATTCCACCTCATGCAACATCAACAAACTAATGCCACGTGGACAACACCTAAACTCTCGTCATATTTTCCACCATATTTTTTTAATCCCCTTTTCTAAACAAAAATCTCTTTAGCTCAAAACTCTTCATTTTGTTATAGTATCGTCTGTACAGTAAAATGACAAAAAGGCTACCGGAGGAGGTAGGGGATTTAACTCCGGTCTCTTAATTTCTATGCATAATGGGGTAAAATTTAAATTTGTTCCTTAACTATTTAGTTTTTTCTAAAATGGTAATTTAACTCTAAAAGTGACTATTAAGATCACCTAACTCAAGTAACGTGTTTAATTTAAGTCTCATTTGTTATGTTGGCGTTATTTTTTATGGAAAAATGTATACGTGTGGCACTAAATACCCCTACTTGTGCCGTAATGCCTATGTGAATGACTGTACTAGAATGACAATAAACTGTATGTTAAGATTGACATAAATAAATAATTATAAGGACTTCACACATAAATTAGGCCAAAACTTTTTCTTCCTTTGCCCCAAACATTCTCTTTATAGAATTTCCTTCTATCTACCATCAATCTCTTAGATTCACGAAGAACCAAATTTGCTATAGGAGCTGTCGGTTGGAGTTGTAGCGGGCAACACCAGAGATTTTTTTCTTTTCCCCAAACTCTTTCTCTCTATCGAATTTTTTTCCTCCCTATCTCTGAATATTCCTCCTAGACGTTTTCTCTCCCCAGACTCTTTCTGTTCGGTGGTGCTTAGGAGATTCATTCACTGGTGGATTTTTCCATTTGGTGTGACCTGTGGTGATTCTTTTTATTCGGTGTTGCCGGCCTTGGTCCTTCTTTGATTTTGTCACTGATTTCCTCCTATGGTCGTCCGCCTTTGCCATCGTTTCCAATCACCATCTTCAGTCATCTGCTCCGATTTCTCAATTTTGTTTCCCCCGCTCATCTGCTCCTCTGATTCCTTGTCCCAGTCCCCCACCCCTCCAATTATCCATTTTTGTCTCCTCTTACCCCTCTGATTCTTTGTCACCTCCCACCTCTCTAATTCTCCATTTCTTTTCTATCTCTAGCTAAGGATTCGACTCTCCAAATCAAGATGGTGACGGAGGGAGAGAATATTTGGGCAGTGAAGGGATAAAAGATTTTGCCAGAAAAGTGAGAGAAAATGGTGGCGATAGCAAAAGAAGATTTGGGAACATTTGGTTAATTAACAGTTTAAGTCCCTAAAATTAAGTGTTTTTTTTGTAAATTCTAGTCTAGGATTTATTATTGTCTCAATTTTGTTACTTATTATCATAAAATAGGATGTTACATGGCATTGTGGGGTCAAGCAAGGAGGTATTAAGTGCCACTTATGTATTTTCCGTAAAAAATAACACCAACATAACATATGGGACTCAAATTAAATGTGTTGCTTGAGTTATGAGACCTTAATAGTCATTTTTAGAGTTAAGGGATCATGGTAGGACAAACTGAATAGTTAAGGGACTAAATTTGGATTTTACCCCTGTATAATGCTACTAAAATATTGGAAAAATAGACCTTTTATTTTCTTTAAACTATAATAATATCTCCTTATATTTTATATTGTAATGATAATTCTAAGTATTTAAAAAACATGATTTCAAATTAATGATAAAGATCTCCAATACCATTTTTTAAAATTCTTAATTGAATGAGACATAGATAAATTTATCTGTTGTCGAAGAATTAGAGAAAGAAAACAACAGAAGACATAATCATTGCTTTGAAAAGGTCAAACCTATTCTTTAAATATCTTAAACCTGAGCAGTGAATTTAAATTATATAACTTTAGTTAAATTTTTAGGAAGCAAACTCTTGTGCTGAAGTTATTGTATGTTTGTGTAACATGAAGATAAGATTGTTTGAATGGAGTAATAGTCATATGTCTACTTTTATAGATCTAATTTGACAAACTTGTTGTGTGGTCCTTATTGATTTCAGTAAGTAAATAAATCTTTTAGTTGACAAAAAAAAAATGAATGAAAATATTAGTAGATTTATGGTATAATTATGGCTTAAAAATATTAGTTGCTGGTATCAGAGTTACGAGAAAGATTTGCAATGGCTAACTAAAGAGACATGGTTATATTAATTTTTTATGCATTGTAAAAAATGTTTAATGATAAGAATAAATTCATAATGCAAAAGATATTTTAAGTCCATGGTCAGAATAAAAAATAGTAGTAATAACAATAAAAGAACATATTTTAGCATTTAAGAACTACTTACTAAATTAATATGAAAAATGTGAGGTATTTCAATGAAAAGTCACAACTTGTCAATGCAAAAAATACTTACATATAACTTACTTTTTTTTTTAATCATTTGGAGCTATTTACTAGGTTAATGTAAAAAATGTGAGATATGTCAATAGAAAAACCATAATTTGTCAATGAAAACAACAGCTATATGGAAACTGAATAACTTATTATATCATTTAGAGCTATTTAGCAGTCTAATCTAAAAATTGTTGCATGTGTTAAGAAAAAAATTCAAAATATGTCAATAAGAATAAAAAGCTACATGAATTGAAGAACCTATTTTATGTCAATGAAAATTGGGCATGAAAAATGTATGAGTTGTCTCAGTAGAATTTGTGTAAAGTGTTTATGAAAAGTTTACATGGATAAAATAAGCACGCGGTGCTTCATTATTGAAGCAAGGCTAATATTTACCTAATATGTGAATAAATTTTGAGACATGTCAATGAAAAGAGGATAATGTGTTTTAACAATAAGTGGATAATGTCTTAATGAAAATAGGAAATGAAAATGCATGAGTTGTGCCTATACAATTTGAAATGAAACTATTTACCTAATATATGTAGAAAGTGTGAGATATGTTAATAAAAAGTAGATGATGTGTATCATGAAAAGTGCATAATGTGTCAATAAAAACATGATATAAAAATGCATTGGTTGTGTCACATAGAATTTGTCTAGTGTTAAAGAAAAATTCATACAAAAAAGTATAAGATATATCAATGAAAATTGAATGATGTGTATCATGAAAAATGGATAATGTATCAACGAAAACATTATATGAAAATTTAGGTAGTGCTAATAGAATTTAAGTTATTTAAGCACTGCCTTTACGTTGAGCTTTCTTTGTCCTCCTTCTACCATTCACAACAGCCGACCCAGCGTCCAGCCAAAGATCTACACCATTCTATTATTCGCGACAGCGGGCACATAGGAAGAACAAACGATTAGTGGCATGGATCATAATTTATTGAAAGTTGTTGGTACATCCCTATATATGTAACTGTCTAGTGGCATAGGCTGTAATTTATAAAAAGTCCGGCGTATATTGAAGATACTGTAGTAGTGTAGTGGGTGGGGGTATTTTCAGAAACTGAAACTTCCGGCCCATATATTTTGGCTGGACAAATAGAAGCCCTCCCTATTTTTCTAGAAGTTGAGTGCTGGAGATAACAACTTTTGCTCCTAGATGTTTCACATATTTTCTTTTTCAATCATAAAAGTTTATATTTATCTACATAAGTCATAAATTTTTTGAAGCATATGAAGAGTTAGTCCTTAAATTCTGTAAAAGAAAATTTCTAAATAGAAAACCTGATTTATAGCGACTAGAAAATGATAATTTAAATAGTTTATTAATGGGTAAAAAAACTGATGCTCTACTTAAATTTATTGAAAGATAATTATATAATAAATTAAATTAGAATTTAAAATTCAAACAATTACCAGGATTTGTCTTTTAACATAATGGAAAATTTTCGTAATTGATCATTCATAAAATTTCAAATTGTTGAACTTGTTTATAAAAAGGATAAATCACATCAAAAGTAAAAAACCTTTAACTCCCATTGCAAATTGGTCTTGAATATCCATTATGTTGTCTATTTGTCCCAAACCTTTATACTTCATCGCATATTAATCCGTAACCCTAGTCAAGATTGAATTGGTATATAAAATTGATTGACATAGAGAAAAAAATGATAGTTTAAATGGTCTATTAACAGTAAAAAAACGTATAACACATGTTGGATTTATACAAAGAAAATTACCAAATGGTTTAAATTAAAAATAAAAAGTTGATATTAAATGAATACATTAGAGTTAAAATTCAAACTGTTTGGTAACTGTCATCTCATAAATTTAATTTGTGTCATAATTTTATAATAGTTAATAGACTATTTAAATTATTATTTTTTTTAAATCAAAATTTTATGCTAATTCAGATTTTTAAGGTTGGAGACTAATATGCAATGAGTTATAAAGGTTTATAACCAATATGCAACAAAAAGTAGGTTGAGGACCAATTGCAATAAAAATTAAAGATTTATGACTTTATGTGCAATTTGTCCTTTAGAAAAATGTGGGCTTTTACCTTTTGTTTGGATTCAATTACTAATGGTAATGGAGGGAAGGAAAGGGGTGAGAATTAGAGGGAAGAATTATTTCGTCAATTTGAAGGAGTGAAGAAAATATAATATAATTGTTGTAATAGCTTTGAAGTAACATGCGGTTTCATACTCTGTCCTTTCTTCAGGCAAATGGAATATGAATTATCTATTCAATAGTTGACGGCTAACAGCCCTAAAGTATAACTAGATATCAAAGCAAAAACCTTTCATCTTTAAATCTTTACGTAACTAAGAATAAGATCTTGAATCGAGTTTTGAATCTCTTATTTGAAATGCGTAATTAACAAGGCATTTTATTAAGACAACTAGTAAGTTCCACTACTTTTTAACACACTAAAACTAAAGGTAAAAAATGAATGAATAATTTGGGTTTGATTCCAATTTAGGGCTCATTTATGTTTTATTTAATTTGATAGCAAGTCAAACTTGAAAAGAATTTTAGCTCGATATAGAATTCAAATAAAGTTTATTTTACTTGTTGGCTCAATTTTTTGCTTTTTCTTTTAATTTAAGTGGATAACTTGAGCTTTCTTAGTTAAAAATTAGTTTATGACTTGTTCACATATTCACTTCAATTCAAACATGAACATCAAACTCGATAAATATTTCAACTCGATCATGATCAACTCCTAATCTACTTGATCAACCCTAAAATGGGAGGGAAAAAGCAAAAGCCTAAATCTACAATTCACTCTTGAACTTTGTTGGCTCAGACCCCTTCAATTACAACTTGGGGCAACTTAGCCCCCAAATTTTGTAAATCAAGACACATGACATCTTCTTTATGATAGAAATGTTCTTTTTAGTTTTCAAGGGACTTAAATGACACAGCTTCGCATGCAGGAGGTTGGAGAGTTCCTTAGGAAATTGGAAGCATCCTTAACATGTCAATTGGAATTGCAGAGGAAGACTACTTCTCAAACAACAATATGTTAAAATACCAAGTTCAGACTCATTGTTTAATGTTATTGTCATTTAAGCCTCTAAAAAATAAAAAAGAACATTTCAATCAGTTAGAGGGAGTCATATGTACCAGTGTACAAAGTTTGGGAGCTGAGTTGCTCTGAGTCATAGTTGAAGGGGTTAAGTGTCCGAGTTAGAAAAATTTGGGGGTTAATTAATGGATTTATGCCAAAAACAAACCACCCTTGGAACGAAAATCAAACAAGGCAGCCTACAGTGCCAATGCCAAAACCTTTAAATTTTAAAATTGAAAGCAGCAAGTAACAGCAACATGTCATGCTCATGCATCTTCATAATCATAGCAGTATTGCATTACAGCGAAACTTCCCGGTTCCCTCGGCCATGTCCATTCCACGTGAGTCCGCATTAAAAAGTGGAAAGAACACTTTTTTATCCATACGGATCTCTACGTCTCAATTGAATTCTTCATTTCCTTAATTTTTTTTTAAAGTATAATTAACAAACACGTCCGCCGCCAGAATTCCACCATCCGTCGCCATCGCCAGAAACCCGCTCGATTGCACCTCCCACTGACCATACTCGAAGCTGATCGACAGGTCCGATCGATTTCTCTCCCGATTTCTCCAAGCGTCGGTCTTTTTTTAAAAAAATGTTTTTCGTTCCCGTCAAACTTGGCGCTTTGCTTCCGTTGGCGGTCGCACAATTTGATGCTGAAACTGCTTTCGCGCGTTTTCTTCCCCTTTAGTTTTGCGTCTTCGACCTTTTCTTCTTTTTATATGGGTGAATTGTTTGCTGACTTTTGCTTTTTGATTGCCATTGGGAATCAATTACGCATTAAAGTGACTAACTTTCTTGGACTCTCGCGGATTACCGTTCGATTCTGAAGTGAAAATGACCTTCGGGATAATGTACCTTATAATTAACTGGAAGAGTGATCAAGAATCAAACTTCAATAAAGCTGTGGAAGCCCATTAAGCTGATTAAAGAGGTTAGTCTTCTTTTTCTAATTTCCTTTTACGTGTTTTTTATAACGAGCAAGTACATGAACCTTTCGTTTCTTGATCAGTATGACGAATTCGAATCCCAAAGTTGATTGATCATTGACTTTGTTCCGTCAGACTTATGTTTACTAGTTGTGATTGCTTGCTCTATACGTGTCAATAACTCTGTCTTGTTTTCCTTGATGTGATTTTGAAGTTTTTTATGTTGGCAACGGTAATGATTGGAGTTGGATTTGATTCGTGCAGTGTGTGATTAGGTGAAGAGAGGGCGTCGTCAGGAATCGTGTGCTTGCTGTGGAAATTGGGTTGATGGGAGGGAACAGTTCAAAGGAAGGAGATTCATTTCCTGCAGCATCATCTTTATGGAGATCAAATCATAGTGATTCCCGGTCCACACACGATCAAGAATATCATAGCTATGCATATGTTCATGGAGGCCAGACGTGTCCACATGGTCAGCCAAGTATGAGCTATGCTCCACCTCAACAAAATTATCCACAGCAGTATTACACAGCTCAGCAAGCACCCGCTGGTGATAAGAGAAGGCTAGAGAGGAGATATTCAAGAATTGGGGACGACTACAACTCCCTAGAACAGGTAAAAATCCATGCAAAGGAATCATCTTGTACCGTGTGGTCCTGTGTGGTCTGTTCAGTTGGTTCATATATATGAATTCTTTCACAGTAAGTCTCTCTGTCTCTGTCTTTTGTCTCCTGTTTTGGTTGGCGAAAGGCAACAGCTCAGTTCTTTGGTTGATTCATCATTTCTGAGAACGATAAGTTTATTTTTGGTTTTCTCATTCTTGGACCTACTTTTATTCTTCAAACTGCATATCCAAAAGAAAAGACCAGCAGTTTTCCTACAATTTGATAAAAAGATTCAAATTTTGAAACTGCCTGCTCTGCCTCATATTAGGAAGTGCCAACAAGTATAGTGTGTCATTGTCAAACTTCATGGTTCTATTAGTTGTTAAATAGCATCATATGTGGTATGGATTTGGCATGCTGCTAGTAATATTGCAGTAACACATAATTTGAATCTTTACTTCTAGGTCACCGAGGCTCTTGCACGTGCTGGTCTTGAATCCTCAAACCTTATTGTTGGCATTGATTTCACAAAGAGCAATGAGTGGACAGGTTAGGCTATGACTTTGATGCCTAAACTATTTGTTATGAGTGAGTTGAATGTACTGAATGAGGTCTTGATTCATAGGTGCAAGATCATTCAATAGAAAGAGCTTGCATCATATTGGAGACAACTTAAATCCATACGAACAAGCAATATCCATTATAGGGAAAACATTAGCGACCTTCGATGACGATAATTTGATTCCCTGCTATGGGTTTGGTGATGGTATGCTTTTACACTTTTAATGTTCTTTCGTTGTATTCAGTGCAATTTCAGTTCTTGTGTTAATAACCATTTCTTGTGAATAGCAGCATCAACGCATGATCAAGATGTTTTCAGTTTTTACCCTGATAGACATTGTCATGGGTTTGAAGAAGTCTTAAGTAGATACAAAGAAATTGTGCCTCAACTACGACTTTCTGGTCTGGATTCTTGTCCCTTTTCTCCCTTTTCCAAATTTAGAGACAATTCTTGAGCGGAATGAATAGATTTTCTTACCCTTTTGGCAGGGCCGACATCATTCTCTCCAATTATTGAAATGGCTATGACAATTGTCAAGCAAAGTAGGGGCCAGTACCATGTATTACTGATAATTGCCAATGGGCAGGTATGGTAAAATGTCGAGTTCAATGTAGTTAGCTTTTCAGGTCAGATATTATGGCTAGATTACTGAAGGAGCATAAATGAACAGAACATGGGAAACACAAAAACAAGACAGACCAAATGGTTTAGCATTAATAAAAAAAAAACTGAAAAATGGTTTGGTGATTTCATTCCTCATTCCAGTCTCAAGCATAAGTTGATCTTTAGCAGAAATTCTCCACTTCTCTTGATTGACATTTGTTTGTCACTAGTGCAATTTTGTTTACTATCAGAGGTAATGGTGACTTTCTCAGGTGACAAGGAGCATTGGTACTCAGCGTGGCCAACTAAGCCCACAAGAACAGAAGACTATTGATGCCATTGTCCAAGCAAGGCAAGCATCTTGTAGCCTGACCTCCAATTTACATTTCCAGTCCATGCATGAGCCTTCCTCACATGTTTGTTTTTTACAGTAATCTTCCTTTGTCCATCATATTGGTTGGAGTTGGAGATGGCCCCTGGGACGTGATGAAGGAATTCGATGATAACATCCCTGCTCGTGCATTTGATAATTTCCAGGTCAGTTATGGGCATTGATATTTTTTCTGGTAATTTTCTTGGAGAGTTTCATGTTTTAATATGTCAATTTCCATTCTCTTTTTCTAGTTTGTGAATTTTACAGAAATTATGTCAAAGAATATAGCTCACTCCAGGAAGGAGACGGAGTTTGCTCTAGCTGCTTTAATGGAGATTCCTTCACAGTATAAGGCCACAATAGAATTCAAGATTCTTGGGTAATAATCATTCTTGACCCATTTTCATCATTTTCAAGCAGCTGCTTTAAAGCTCACTCTTCTAAGTATTTTACAAGAGCCTCTAGCGCACAATTGTTTGTTGTTGTTTACTTTGTAATATTCCTTGAGCAGTACATGTAAAGAACATATGCCTGAGAGAGTTCCCTTGCATCCTCCTATGTATGGCCCTGCAGCTTTTGGCAATTCGAAATCTTTCAGTCACTCATCTGTTGGCAGCTCAAAATCTTCGGGTACTTCAGCTTTCAGCAGCTCAAAATCTTTTGCAACGTCTTTGAATACCTCAAAGCATTATTATTCCACGAGCTTTGAACCAACTGTTCCCACTGATCGTGAGGATAGCAGGCCTGTCAGTGCAGCTCCACCAGCTACCAATGATAGCCAGGTATTACACTTGTAAAATGATCAAGGTACTCAGTTTTGCAATACAAGGAGAATATCGGGATAGAATTAGTACCGTTTGGCTGTTTCAAACACCAGTTAAGAATCTCATGATAAAAGCAATGCCTTCTGTAACTGAGTGAAGTGGAAATTCATATCCAAACTCTTAAAAAAATTGACAGTAATTGGTGCCACTTGAAGTGCCATTCTTCAGTCTAAGAAAAAACCTCTTATTAGTGGAATGTCCTAGTTAAAAAATCTTCCAATTGTGGTGCTCTTTTAGCTCTAAGTATGGTGTTAGTATGACTAGTATGTGAAGTAGTATATGACACAATAGCAGTACTGTATTTGGTCCAGTTCATCTAGAAACCTCCCTAACCCCTCCTATCATATTTGAGTTGCTTCCTTTCATACCTTTATGTACTAATAGAATTGAGTTGTTTTCATTTGTATCTTCAAGGAATTTTGAAATTTTGCATTCTAAAAGATTTGTTTCCACGTGAACAGCTTTGTGCCATTTGCCTCAGTAATGAGAAGGACATGGCATTTGGGTGCGGTCATCAGGTATGTTTTTCTCACTAGTTGCCATGTTTTCCTGCCTTGTCTTGTAAGCATGAAACAATGTTCCGACTAGGTGACATGTTTCCTTGACAAACACGTCAAATTCTTCCAGACTTGTGCCGACTGTTCAAAAGATCTCCAAACTTGCCCCATGTGTCGGAGTTCGATCAAAACCAGAATAAAGCTCTACCTATGATCTTTACCACTTCCCCGCCAGTCTCAGTTGGTTCGATGAAGACCATCCATGAGAGATGAAAGCAGCTCAATTTTATCAATCCGGTTCCGGGAGTGTGAAGTTAGGGTTACTGGTGTCTGTGGAATGCCATAATACTCAGTGCAGTGTATTAGAGCCTTTCTGTACATGCCTGCAGCATAGTTTGTTGTTTCCTTTTTTTTTTACAAGAAAAAAGAAAAAAAGGGTTTGAGCAAAATTTGAACTTCTTTAGGGATTACTCAAAGCCCGAAGGTTTATCTGGAAAAAAAAAAGGAACCAAAAATAGTAAAAATTTGTTAAATTTTGAGGTTTTCCAAAAAAAAAAAAAAACAGAAGAAAAATTCAAGGGGACAAAGAAAATGAGTAATTGTGTCCTCTTCAATGAATACAGAAATTGTCAGTGCAAATTTATGCATTTCATGGTGCTAAAGAAACCCAAACACAAATTGCAAACCGTCCGCACTTAATACGGTTTGGTTTTCATCAAGCCACTTCGGTTCTTCAATTTTTTCAAAGGTATATTTGGAGAGACCTATTAAATTAAGACTGTGCAAGAAGGGATGACAAGATTGGATCATAGCTAATGTTTGGATTGACCCACCCAAATCCAAACTCAACTAGATTAGAAAATGCAACAATCTGAACCAAATTTAAGTGAACCTAAGAAAACCAGAACCTAAATGATCCAAATTCAGTATAACTCAATACCTGAATTTGACAAAATCTGATTTTGATCCAAAGAAACCTGAAGGTGTGTTCCAAACAACTAAAAGTCACCTAAGATTGAAATTGACCCGGATCTAAATAAACCCGACCAAGGGCTGCTCCAATTGCTCCCACTGAAATTTTTTAAATCATTGGGTATCTATGTATATATCTTCAAAGAGTCCTATCTTTTATTTTTACCTATAATTGGCCCCACAAACTCTTTGAACTTTTAAAACCCTAGGATATATGAGTAATAAGTACATTAATGTAGTCCTTATTTTATCATTTCAGCTTCACTCAATGACCAATAAATAAAAATTTAAAGATTAACTTATAGTCAACTTATGGTTTTACTCTTTTAGACTTACAAACTTCTCCTAGATGCCACAAAAAGAGGCTCCAACTCACGTCATTAGCTCTATACCATTTCCATCGAATTGTGGCCCAACAACGTGATCCACTCATCAACTTATCATTCGCGATTCCCGTGCCCAGCTACCCCTGACCTTTCTTCTTCTTCTCCTGGCCCTAATTGGAAGGTTAGTGTTGTTTTTGCAATAGATTATTGCATTTGTGTTGTTATTTTGGAACCTTAGTACTTGTTGTGTTTGTGTTGTTGTTGTTTACTGAACCACAAATTATTGTATTTGTGTTTGTGTTTTCGAACTTGCTAATTTTTTGCTGATTTTATTTGCAACCATGTAGTTTTCGTAGTGTATGAAGGCTTTCTAAATTTGACAATGTCAATATCTTTTTGTATGGTGGAGGAGTTGATTGGTGTTGGTTTTGTCCGAATTGGTTATTGACAAAGAAGGTAGATAAAAATTTAGGTGAAGTTATTTGTTTGGACTAAGATTAGAGCACAACAAAGAACGCTGGAGGTGCTGCATCTTTTTTTTTCCTTTTTAGAAGAGAAAAACATATAGAGTAGTAGTTTTTTTATGAAAGAGTTGAACAAGAAAAAATCTTAAAAATGTTAAAAAGATCCCATTTTCAGAAGCCTAGATTGCAAATAGGTAGAGTAACAACCGAAAAAGGGTATTATTATGGTACTTGATAACGAGCTTGACATATATATTTTTGAGAGGTGGTCAAATGTTCAGTTTATTAAATTGAAGGGAGTTGAAGGTCTTATAATGAAGTTAGTGGAGGCAAAGAAAAACTTAGTTTATCCTTTAATTTACCTTTTGATTAAATCAATTTCAGTGTTATCTTTTTTAATAGCTATAGTTGAGATGACATTCTCTGTTATGGAGATCATGAAAACTCAATTGTATAACAAAATAGGAAATCAATGGCTAAATGATTACTTAATTATATATATAGAGAAAGATGTGTCACAACATATTGATAATGAGTTGACATTGAAACAGTTTCAAACAATGAAATCTTGTCATAGGTAATTTCCAAGGAAAAACATTACTAATTTTTTGTCAATGTATTATTTTTATTGATGATATATAAATCATAATTTTGAATTTGCCTCTATAGGAAAAATTTCCTACAACCTATATGAAATTCGACCCAACCCAACTTGAATGTAAAATCCAATCAACATGAATCTAAAAAAACCCGATTCAACTTAATTTGGACCCAAATTCATGAAAATCCAATTAAACCTAAAACTAATAATCCAACTTTAACTTGACTCAACCTGCTCAATTGTCATATGTATGCGCAAGTGATAAACACCCAAGCTTAGGGATGATGATGGACTCACAATTATAGCTTAAGGACCAAATGCATAATTTTTCCAAAGAATTAAGAGCCGACGGAACCCTAACCCAAAACACCGCGCAGGAGACACAAGAATCTTCGGGTCTGAAGTCTGAACATGGCGAGCGACGAAGACGAAGCGAAGGACTCTCTAGCAACTATCTCAATACCTGCCGAAAAAAGAAAATCGAGGAAAAACAAGAGGAAAATAGTAAGGCAATCGCAAATGGAATCGGAATCTGTTTCACTGCAAGCCGTTAACCCAGAAGCAAAGGCGGAGTCGGATGACGAACAGGTTGACGAAGAGAGTGAGGGACGCCTGAAGCGGAGGAAATTTTTGGAGGGATTAGCGACGCTGGGGAAAGAAGAAACAGGAAACAAACCGGAAGTCGACGATAAGGACGAAGACACTCCACAGTCCCATGGCGAAGCGGTGGCTAGTAAGAACAAAAAGAATAAGAAGAAGGAGCGGTTGTTGAAGAAAGCTGAGGAGGCTGACAAACGCGGAGTTTGCTATTTGAGTCGGATTCCGCCGCGGATGGATCACGTTAAGCTCCGTCAGCTGCTGTCTCAATATGGAGAGATTCTGAGGATCTATCTTACACCTTCAGGTGAAATATTTGGTGGAATTGAATTGAGTTGGTGTGTAATTGAATCTAGATTGATTGTTTTGATTTCGTTCTCTGAAGGATTTTAATGTTCAACAATGCAGGTCGTGAGCCGAAAATTGGTCGCAAGAAACTTAAGCCTGGTGGGTACCAAGATGTGTACTTTTCGGAAGGGTAGGTTTCTTAAGGGAGCTGCTTGATTTGGATGGCAGTTAAAATAAAATAAAATAAAATAAAGAATATTTAGATGCATCTGCTCCATTCTAATTCAGAAACCTCGTGTTGATCTTACATTTGTTTTAGTTTGGTGTCCTTTGTAATTTGTATAGCATAAGTTGCTACATTTCTGTTATGCAGGTGGGTTGAATTTGCCAGGAAAGGGATTGCAAAGAGGGTTGCTAATATGTTGAATGGCCAGCAAATTGGTATGTAGAGATGTACTATCATTTCCTCCTATCTGTTGCCAGTTTTTAATGAGATTCTCTGCATCTAATGGTAATTTTATGATTATCTTGGCTTTTGTGCATAGGTGGGAAGAAGAGATCAGCATTCTATTATGATCTTTGGAATATCAGATACTTGAGTAAATTCAAGTGGGATGATCTAACAGATGAGATTGGTAACTGGTGAATCGTATGATTGTCTTTTCAGGTTTGTGTTTGCAAATTTTCAATGTCTAAGTTTGACATTTTTTATGCAGCTTACAGGAATGCTGTGAGGGAGCAGAAACTAGCTTTAGAAATTGCTGCTGCCAAGAGGGAACGAGATTTTTACCTCTCAAAGGTTGAACAGTCACGAGCTCAGAGTTCTATAGAAGACCGACTTCGGAAGGTGCATAACTTTTTGCTATATGTAATTCCAACTGCAGCACCATGTCTTGTCAACATGTGATTCCTAAAAGTCAATATTGATTTGTGTGCTAGATGTTAATACTATTTAACTACTCTGGGCTTCTATTCAACAAGAATCAGTATTGTTAACTGCTAAATGATTGTTCCCATAGTCGTTTTTAAACATAGTAGATAAGAAAGCTTGTGCCTAGTCTCGGATCACAACCACCACTTATTAGCTTCTATGAATAGGCATGGTTGAAAACGCAATATAGGGTACATCAGTTGTCTAAATAAAATTTCTTGAACTGAGAGTTGTAAGCCGACATGTTAAAATGAAGTTGATATGATATATGGGTGCAAATCAGAGTATTTAGGAAAAGAGAAAAGCATTTGACTACCATGCATGTCCCTTTGTACTGTATCTATAGATTTCTTCTCGACTTACATTTGTGAATTTATTTTGAACTCTTCACTGAGATAACATTAGTGGATCATTTTGTTCTTTGCTTGACTTATCTGCTTTAGATAATAGAAAGTTTCATCTTGCCAAGTTCAGTGGACTTTTATTGTAGAAACATTCTGCAAGTTATTTTATCCATATATGATTGTTTATCAAAGGTTAAATGGTTTTCATTTTTTCAAATATGAAACAAATCAGGATGATCGCTTTGTTAGAACACTTGATTTGTTTGCACTCCCAGTGTACTAGTTTCAATAGTACATTGATGTACCTGTGCTTTTCACATTGGATTGAAAGTAGCAACTGCTGTCTTCCAATTCATACTTTGTGTCTCTTGTGTGGAGCAGAAAGCTGAGAAAGCATCAGGCAGTGACACTGAGCTTCCTGTTAGGCAGCCAAAGGTAATCCGCCAGTTCCCACAGAATAAGCCAGTTGATGTCAATAAAGAAGAAAGCAAGCCTCGCCTCTCAAAAGATACCCTCGCTGAAGTGAGTTTTTGGTACAGTTGATGAAAGATGCCTTCATTTACCCATTCAGTTGCCTGACATGTACATATTGTTCTGCAGATATTTGCTGGTGCATAGTGGTATTGGATTCTTGAATCCTATTAAACATCTGACAACTGGGCCTCAAACCTCCATTCGTGAGGCTGGTCAACGGGAATGAGGTTTTCATCTTTCTGTGTTGGAAATGTTTAGCGATACACATTGTCTGGTGACTTCTATTGCAGGTTACATTTCAGTATCATTTCCTGGGGTGTTGAGGGCCAACCATACATTTTGAGTTGCGAACAGGACAGCAAATTTTGACGCGAGTGATGCTCTCCCCATCGTATGGATCAAATTCCCGAGAACTGTAGGAGGCCTGTATAAAGCACGGTGCTGAAAGTACTACGAGGAGATGTATTTTGTTTTTTAATTCATTGAATCTAAATTATTGGTAGCTCCCCTTGGAACCTAAAAAGCCAGCATACAATATGGTCATTATTTCTCTGCTCGTTGCATACTAGAATTAGCTATGAAGCTTGCCTTTTCCTTGTGTGCTAGTTTAGCTTTCATGTAACACTATTTGCAGGAATGAAAGCTTGACAAGTCCCAAACGCTCTGGACTTTGAAGAATCGTTTTTAATCTGTAGTTTGATGGCTCACGAATTATTGCATGCAAGTCTCGGTGCTTCTTAATCCCAAATTCCGATAGATGTTATTTCTCAGTACCTTTAAGGTTTTTATTCACACTCGAGAGACAGGATTTCAAAACTTTAGAAGTTCACTCAAGAATCTTGGACTTGATATCATAAAGGCTCCGGATTATACTAAAATAATGTATGCGGAGTAAAACGAAAGTGAGACAAATGAAATAACGTCATAACTGCCAGCATAAACATTGATTAGATTTCAAATAATATAACTATCTGCTAATGATTTTACATTTAATTCAACCCTTTCAACAGCCTGTATTGATCCATGGACAAGTAACCAGTTCGGTTGCCATCACAAAAATTGTTGACTAGAAACAACTCACCAGACTAGATGATATGAAAACAAAAATGAAAAAAAAGAAAACAAGTGCTAGAATACTAGTGATGCGTAACGAACTGTTAGAAAGAATCTTCAATACATTTTAATGAAGTTTCACATAAGCGTTTCTTTTTGGGTGATATGTTCATACGATGATCAGCTGCAGCAACAGAATGCTCACAAAGATCGAATACAACATTTTATTCCCATTTCAACCACAACATCCACCACTCTGCGCAACAGTACCATCTCTCGCACCTGATGGACCTTGTGGGCGCCCATAACCAACCTTTATTCCAGATGACTGCAATAAATTTCAACGAGTTAGAACTTAGTAGTATTGCAACATACAGAAACCTCAATCACACAATTCAATAAATTCAGTTGAAGCTCCCTGCTGGTTTGTCAAATCGAGTGTTCAACTTATTTAGGTTGAAAAGACTATTAACTATGCATGCCGATGCAAGTTAAATGCTTCTGTAATTCCACTTAAATACTAGCATGGCAACAACCTTAACATCAATCATTACCAGTAGATGATATTAAAAGTTACCTCGTTAGATACATCAAACACGCCCTCCTGAATGTTCTGAAGTATCTTTGCAGCGGTTTTTATGAATGCCTGCAAGAAATTTTGTTCTCTATCAGACTGCAAAGAGATAGATAGCTGGTGAATGGGTGCATAGGCTGCCCCGTAATCTTGTCTCCTTTGTGCATGTATGGGGTGGTGACGAATTCTGAATTTCTCAGTAGATAAATCGTGTTGGGAGTTTAAAGTTCCTCTCTAAACAACTCACCTCTTCAACATTTTGTGCTGTCCTGGCAGATGCCTCTAAGAATAAAAGACCATTCTCCTTTGCAAATTGTTCACCTTCCTCTTTACTGACAGCTCTCCGGTGGGCAAGATCACACTTGTTCCCTACCAGCATGATAGTCATGTTAGGATTAGCATGCTGCCTAGCATCTTCCAACCAGCTAGCTAAATGGTTAAATGTCTCCCTCCTGCACAAACAATCAACTTCAGTATTGGAAACTTGACAGTGTGAAACACTTAATCTCATTGAGATGGGCGGGTAAAACACTAGAAGCTCAGGTATCTACACACTAGAAACAAACCCACAAACCAACCACCTATGACCTTACCAAACCCCCTCTTCATCGTTCTATAACCCCAAGATGATTCAAAAGAATAGCAGTCTAATCTACAATCACGAGTGAAAGCACAAATGTCAGTTCACCCTCTTTTGGACATTAAGCAAGCAAAAAACTGAGCAGTAAGAACATGTTTCGATTTCAATATCCAGCAGACAGACATAAGGTCATGGCAACCCTTCTTGATAAAAGAACTACCATAGATTAAGGTCAGGTACATTTCAAGTAAGTTTCTACATGGCTGAGCATGCAAGATGCACTATTCATTTTCACATCAGACAAGCAAAGAAGGATGTGTGATGAAAACCCACCTGGTGATATCATAAACCAAAAGGGCCCCAGCTGCTCCTCTGTAGTAAGATCTTGTTATAGACCTGAAGGATTCTTGCCCAGCCTAGGACAAAAACCAAAATACATGCTTAATTACAACTGTTTGGACAAAGTAAAACTAGTATAAAATTTAACAAAAAATGATGATAAGCAACACATGGGGAAGCCAAATGACAAAATTAAGCCCACGAAGGATCTAGCTATAATTTAATGCAAAGCTGCATCTAACAAGAACTTCAAAACAAGAAATTGTTTCTCAAATCTATACGATGTGACACACAGTTCTACCAATTACTAGTTAACACTAGCTAGTTAACCAATAACCATATCCAAATAAGAGGATGTACAGAGCTAGACAAAGATAGCAAGGAGTTTTTTCATGATCATAATGGCTACTCCAATGTCACATCATTCATGGGGGAGGGGGGGGGATCAGCAGCCACTTAACTCTGCTACGGGACATGTACATGTGGCCTTGGAATGAAACAACTTCAACTTTGTGCGGGAGTACTTAGAATTCCATAAATTATTGGTGGTTCTCCTTATTCTAGTGCTGGAGGAGAATTGGCTAGCAGGATTGAATGCAGAATGGAAGGAAGAAAACAAAAGCCTGTAAAGTCTTAGCTAGAAGGATCAAATTTCAGAACAAGCAGCCAAACTTCCTATAACCAATCATAATTCCCGTCTGTGACGAGCAAGAAACATGTAGTTTACTCCTCATCTCCATTCCATCCCTCTATTCTGCACGCACAAGGAACATATACTCAAGTTTTTCATTTCCAGACACAAGAATCGATTTCTGTTCCTCAAGTCAAACGTTACGTTAAGGGAAGTCATCATCAGTCAAAACACTAAATCGGAAAAGAAAAGGCGAATAAATCAAGATCGAGGGACCGTACAGTGTCCCATATCTGGAGCTTGATGGGTCTGCCATCGATGGTGACCATCCGAGCTCCGAACTCAACACCAATGGTGAGATCGTGGACCGGCTGAAACCGCTTGTCCGTGAATTGAAGTAGCAGACACGACTTCCCCACACCTGCGCAGGAATGAACAAAAGAATCCCTATGAGAATTCAACCAAAATCACCATAAGCAAAACAGAAGCAAGAGACTAGGGTTCCAAGAGGGTGGGGGAACCTGTGTCGCCGATGATTATGTACTTGAAGAGATAGTCGTAAGACATGGCTGCTGCGACGGCGCTTCTCAGACAAGTTCTTGTGCTTGTAACGGATTTCGGGAGGTCCGGGTCTGATGGGGGAAGAAAACGTGAAGACGAGAAGAAGAAGAACGAGCGACAGAAAGATGTAAAGAAGAGAAGAAGCTGGTGACGCAAGATTCACCGACACGCTACGTGTTACGTTTGCTTCGCGTCGTCCTGTTCGATAGATGCGCTACACAATATTTAATATTAGAGTTTGGGTTAATTACACAAGTTACCTGCAACCTTTAATTAGTATTTCAGTTCTAACCCTAACATTCACTTTTAATTATTGGCCCTTTTTTTGACAGAATTCATGAGGTCGGACAGAAAATATTATGTTAGCATAGGATTGTAGAGAAAAATGTTAAATTTAACCCCTAAAAACTTTTTCATTTAGCAATAAATTCTTAAAACTTTGAAATCTAACAAAAAACTCCTTAAAAAATCTAGCCTCCCCATCTCGGCCCCCCTCTCCACCTCCATCTTCGACCAACCCTTTCCCACCTCTCCTATCACCGGCCACCACTCTCTGACCACACCTGTCCTTTGTCCCTAGTTGCAATCCTTTTTCCTTGTCAATGGGCCCGGATGATGTGTCTAATTTTTGGTTGGATCATAGAGCTCGGGCTTAAGATAACCAATTTAGTTGAGGGTTGTCAAACCACAGCAGCTGCGGTGACTTGTGAAGGATTTGACGATGAATTGTCCTCCGAATTAGAGGCCTTTGAAGTCGATGGCGGGTTTGAAGGCAAAATCGAAGATGGGTTTGGGGGATTGGTCATTGGGTCATTGGGCTGTATGAAGGTAAAATCCTTAGGTGAGGGCAACAATGGGGATGGGCGAGAGGAAGCAGGAATTAGAGTGAGAGGTTGAAGAGAGAGAGGTCGGCGCTAGTCATGGGTGAGGGTGATGGCAGAGATGGTGAGGTAGGTCGGATGGTTTTTTATTAGATTTTTTAAACAGTTTTTTTGTTAGATTTCAAAGTTTTAATGATTCTCTCTCAAAGGAAAAAGTTTTCAAGGGTCAAAGTTAGTATTTTCCCTTACAATCCTATGTTAATATTGTAATTTTCATCCAGCCTAATGAATTCTATCAAAAAAAATTTAAAATGGAATGTTTTAATGAGATTAGTGTACATTATGTTAAAAGTGAAAGTTAGAGTTAAAACAGGAACAATAATTAAATGTTAGAGGTAACACGTGTAATTAACCATTAAAGTTTGTACAAAAGGGCAAAAAATATATTGGTAATCATAATTCATAAAAGGGGGAAAAATAAAGAAAGTAGAAAATATTAGGGAAAATTACAAAAAAGCCAACTTGAGGTTTACTCAAATCTCGTGTTTTGTCCCTCCCATTTCAAATACCAACACTTTCCTGTTCATCAACTTAACTCCATGATTTGCTGTTATGAGAGAAAAGAGAAAATAACTGATTTAACCCTTCTAACATTTTTTTCTTATAAACTTTGAATCCCAAACTTATGCATTTTACAGAAAACCCCCTATATCCTCCTCCGTCTATATCTGAGATGATTCGGCCACCGTTAGAGAATTTTGTCGGGGTCGTCGATGCTTTCTCTGCGAAGAATTCAGGCGATTCCTCCTTCACTGAAGCCCCAGCCTTGTTCAATCCAAATTCAGGCAATTCCTCTTTCATCGGAGTTGCGAAACGGCTGGAATCGCGAATGGCAGGCGGGGAAGGCGATGGAGATCGGGGAGGGGGAGGATGACAAGCCGATAGAGATTCGGCTGTTCGACGTCGGTTCCTTCAAAAACCCAGGCACCATCGGACGATTTGGTGGGTCAGCCTCTTTCTGATCCGATTCAATCTCTCTGGCGTCGTGCCTTTCTCCGATCCGATTCAATCTTCTATTCGATCTCTTTGGCGTCTTCCTTTCCCATTACCAACATGTAACTTTTCGTCAAAAACAAAATTAGCATTCAACGTTCTCGCTCTTCGGCGCTCGGCGTTCGGCGTTCCCACTCTTCGGCGTCAACGGGCCGGCACAGCTTCATCCCTTTCGGTGAATATCGCCAGCGTCCCATTCTTAGCACCGCGATTGTCCACGGAGATGAGAGTGTCGATGGAGAAGCAGTTCTTGGCGGAGGTGGCGACGGAGATCTCCTCTACGAGGGCTCTGGGCCAGGCTAGCGCCCATGTCGAAGAGAGGCAGGCTTCCGGAGGAGTAGCGCCGCAAAATTGGAGAATGAGGGGCCGAAGGCGGATCGAAGCAGGTGGTAGATTGGAAAATCCCTGGGATTCTAAATGGAAAAGAAAAAAATTCTCTTTTTTATGGTTTAAAACGCCTGGGATTCAAAAAGAAAATATTAATTGGTTTAATTGAAAGGGTTTTAAAGTTGGGGGCAAATTTTTTATAAAATAAGGTTAAAAGGGCAAAGTAAAAGATTTTCTCTTTTTTATATTAACAGTTATTCATAGAGTTAAGTTAGTAAGGAGAAAAGTGTAGGTATTTGAACTAGACAAGTGTGAGAAGTATAGGTATTTGAAATAAAGGGAACAAAACATGAGGTTTGAGCAAATCTCAAGGGTTTGTTTTTTGTAATTTTCCCAAAAAATTAGTATAATGTTGGTAGAAAAAAATATTAGGGTATTATTTGTACTTTTACACATTACCTAAGAAAGAAGGAAAAATGAAGGTTGAAAAATAATTTGAAAAGTAATATGCTAAAGTAATTTACCAAATATAAAATATCACATAGATTTGAGACAATCTAGAATAATAAACGTTGTAAGGAATATGAGATGAGTATAATAACATTTTTATATCTAGTTATTATCTGTTCAAGTTGTATATTGATTGAAACCCTCACTTTAAGAAGTTTAAAAATTAAAATATTTTTTAGAAATTAATTTCCTTAATTTTACATTCTCTACAACATCTATTATTTTTAATTGTCTCTAATCTTTGCAACATTTCTATATTTAGTAATTATTTTATTGTATCACTGTTTATATATATATATATATATATATATATATATATATATGTATATATATATATATATATATATATATATGTTGGGGTGAAATGCATGTTGCGTGAAACTTGAATGGCTTTACTTGCAATTAGACCGTTTTTGGATTTTCTTTTTTATTTTTTTAAAGTGCAGCTACCACTCAAATCCTAACTAAGCCAAGCAAGTGTTCCTCTTTGCTAACTTACCTATTTGACCAACCCATTTTGTTTTTTTGGTTGAAAACCATCCTGACCAATTTTATTTTACATTGTTATTTCAGAGAAATATTTGACATTTGATATTCTTTTATGTGATTACTCAAAAGAAAATTTTCATTGGGCTATTACGCGGCATACCATAAGGCTCACATGAGAGTCATCAACCATTCTATTGATTCTATTCCTTATTTTTTTGTTTTATTAACTACTTTCATTTCATTGATTGTAAGACAGGTAATCTTAATAATAGTGACACTCTTGAACATCATTGATTGATTTTTACTCATTTTCAAGACTAGAGGTAACAGTTTGAGAGGTCAACTGTTATGGTGCAAATTCTTATTCATTATTTATTTACAAACTATCTTGTATCTATTACTTGAAAATCACTTAGAAATATAGGAATCATATAACAAATGGTAATTTGCCACATTTTTAAAAAAATCATTATAGACAAATTTAATTTTACATAGTCTACAAACAAATAGCAAATAAGAATTTTCACTAGTAAAAATTTACATATTTTGTGCATAATAATAACAAAAATCCAATTAATATGTAATGATTTAATATTTTGTAAGGTTGCACAAAAGGATCTTAAAGTTTCAAATGTCCCACACTAATTAGCTTATAAAATATTAGTAATTTTCATTTTAGATTTCTTCCCTCAAGGTAAAGGCTATTGTTTTAACTACAAATTACATGATGAGGCTTTTAAATGGTTGGCAAATGATGTCCTTCAATTAGATATCATGGTCATCTTCTTCATGCTTGTCCTTCCACTCTATCGACTGAATTATGTGCTATTTTTGAATGTTTTAAATCTTACTATTAATATTTGCTTGCAAGCAGTCATAATATTCATTAATTGTGTCTAAGCATTCCACAGGATTATATTAACTGACTCAACTGGCATTGAGATACAAGGGATTGTAATAGCCATTTCTTGCCTCATAACTACTATAAGATATCTAGTTGTTCGTAAAGACAAGGTTCAACTTTCATGACTTGGTATCTTCTCTGTTTTCTTAGTTTGTTTTCATTATTAATTTTGACCAACAGAAAAAAAATATTTTCTTTGAAACCTTGGATATAGAGTGAAAGATTAGCAATTAAAACCAACGTAAATCAAAGAAATGGAAAAAAAATTATTAAATGGTAAAAGATAACAGAATTTTCACAAGTATTGCCGAATTATTACAAGGGTTGACATTGATAAAATGTGCTTGTGTGGATTGAATTGACAATATTTAAAACATGCTTTACTATCACAACTCTATGCATGTAATAATAAACTTAGGTCCTTAAGATGTTTGGATCATAAAAAAACATAAATAAACCTAAAATTAGATACAATCATGTGGCAACGTCGGGTTTTCTGGAGTCGCCACCAATCTGTTTTTTTCTTAGGTCGATTGGATACCTAAAATATGGTCTGCGAGAGTTCGGGGATCGGGAGTACGGTTACGTTAAAACAACTTTGTTAAAACGCCCAAAAATTGGCACCTTAGTTGATTTTAATTTTGTTTTACTTTGCTTTTAAAACTTTTCAGTTAATTTAGATATTTTACCTGAATTAGTCGAAAATGTGGATTTTGGTAATTAATTCGGATAAAATTTTATACTTCCGAACCATGGACTCTGCCGAGTCATTTGGACACGGAAGATTTTGATTCCGAACCATGGACTCTGCCGAGTCATTTGGACACGGAATTTGGTGAAATTTTAAACAATCAATCCATATCGTAAAAATATGGATTTTTATCTTTTTATTTAATTTATTTATTTTAAAAGTTTGATATTTTCCAAACCGTAGATCCTGCCGGATCATCCGGATATGGAAATTGATTTAATTTATCGTAATTATTTAATTCTTATTATTAATTTTTAGTTTAATTACTAAATTTATCTTTATATTTTTACTTTTTTCTTTCTTTCTTTTTCTTCTTATTTTTACTTTTTAATTTTTTTTTCTTTTCTTTCTTTTGTTTTCTTTTTCTTATCTTTCTTTTCTTTTTCTTATCTTTTTTTTTGATTTTTTTTCTTGTTTAATGAAGGATATTTATTATTTAAAGAATTACTCAATTTATAAAAGAATTAAAAAAAATTAATTTTTTTATTTAATAAGAAGTTAATTTAAAGGAATCAAAGAATTTAAAAATAAAAATTTTGATCATGGTACGGGGCGTTGTTACTCAGCCAGACCCTCTTCACCAGGTGAAGCAGCTCAAAAGCGGGCACGAGACAGTTTCCAGCCAATATACCATGAACTAAAATTTTTTATTTTTTTTTATTATTTTTTTATTTTTTTTTTTATTATTTTTTTTTTATAAAAGATTAACCAAAAGTAATTGTTTTATTAAGAGAATCAAAAATTTATATGTATATTTTAAACAAAAGAAGAAAAGTTTTGATATTTATTTAATTTATTTTGAAATAAAAGATTATTTAACTGAAAACTTATATGTATTTTAAAACAAAAGTCTTGATATTTTTATTTTTCTTTGTTTGATGAAAGATTTTTTTTTTTTATTTTAATTTATATTTCTGAAAATATATCTAATCAATAAGTCAAAAATATTTAAGAGAAAATTCAATTATTTCTGTTTTATTTTGTATTATTTTGAAATTATTTGATTAAGATTTTTATAAAGGAAACAAAAAGTTATATCTTTTAATAAGTAAAATATTACTGAATAAAATATTAACCCAAAATTTTTATTCTTTTCATTCTTTTTATTAATAAAGAAAACTAAAAAAATTATATTTTAAAAGAAATAAATAAAATATTATTGAAAAATATTAACTCAAAATTTACTCTTTTTATTCTTTTTATTAATAAAGAAAACTAAAAAAATTATATTTTAAAAGAAATAAATAAAATATTATTGAAAAATATTAACTCAAAATTTACTCTTTTTATTCTTTTTATTAATAAAGAAAACTAAAAAAAAAAAGTTATATTTTAAAAGAAATAAATAAAATATTACTGAAAAATATTAACCCAAAATTTACTCTTTTTATTCTTTTTAATAAAGAAAACTAAAAAAAATTATATTTTATTATTTTAAAAGAAATAAATTTTACTGAAAAATATTAACCCAAAAAAAATTACTTTTTTTATTCTTTTTACTAAAAAATTTATATTTTATTATTTTAAATAAAATATTACTGAAAAATATTAACCCAAAAATTTTACGTTTTTTATTCTTTTTATTAATAAATAAAACTAAAAAAATTATATATTAATAGATAATTAATATATTAGTCTAAAGTTTTTTTTTTTATTTTTTATAAAGAAAAAATTTATTTATATATTTTATTTAAAAATATTTCCGAGCCATGGATCCTGGCGGATCATTTGGTCATGGAGTTTTAATTTTTTATTTCATTAATTATTAATTTTAAAGATGTATTAAAAGAATGATTTTATGTTTATTTTATTTATTTATTTTATTTTTGAATTATTTCATTATGTTTGTTTATTAAAAGGAATAAAAACTTTGTTTCAAAATAAAAAAAAGTAATTTTTATTAGCCTTTAGAAAATTATTCACATAAAATTCCTTTTTTTTATCTTTTAATCATAAAAAAATTCAATTAATAAAGTGGGGCTTTTTGGCCATCCACTTTAATAACACAATAATAATAAAAGTTAGCACAATTAATATAGTTAGATTAGTTGGATTAGTTAGTTAATAACAATAAAAAAAAGGTTAGTAAAAGTTAGATTAAATTAATTAACAACAATAATAAAAATTAGCCAAGTTTAATTAAATTAATTGTTAACAACAATAATAAAAAGTTAGTCAAGTTAATTAAATTAATTAATTAACAACAATAATAAAATTTAGCCAAATTAATTAATTGTTAATTAACCAAGTTGATTAAATTAATTAACAATAATAAAAGTTAGTAATAATGCAAAAATTAAAAGGTTAGTAACAATAATAATGTTAAAAGTTAGTTGTTAGTAAGTTAGTTAACAAGTTAATAATAACAAAAAAAAGGGTTAGTAACAATAACAATAATAAACAAATAAATACACAAGTAAAAAAAATAAAGTTAGTAATTAATTCTGAAAAAAAAAACAAAATAAAAAGATTAGTGACCAAAATGAAAAGAATTGAAAAGATGAAGTATTAAAGTAGAATTTTACCTAAAGGTTGAAATTTTTGAATTTGCTGGGTACAGGCGCGACGCGAGCGCGAGGGGGGAAAGGGGCTGGCGGCCGGCGGCGGCTGGGCCAGGGGCAGGGGGGACGGCGGGGGTGGCGCGGCGGCACGGGCACGGGGCGGCGAGCGACGGCACGGCGGAAACAGCGGCCGGCGAGGGTAGGTTGACGCGGCGAGGGCGGCGCGGCGAGGCGGTATGGTGGCAGGACGGCGACGGGCGAGGCGGCACGGCGGCGGGACGGCAACGGGCGAGGCAGCACGGCGGCAGGAGGAGAAAGAGAGAGAAAACGAGAGGAGAGAGAGAGAGAACAACGAAGGAGATCAAACGAAAGAGATGGTCAAATCGTAGAAAAATAAAATTTTGAGACTTTCTGGCAGAAGGAGGAGAGGCTAGGGAATAAGGCTGTAATTTTCTCTATTTTTAAAACGGAGCTCTGAACTTTTTTCTCTGATTTTCTGTGTGTTCAGCACTGAATTTGGGGGGGTATTTATAGAAGGAGCTTAGCTGAACTGTGGACGGATAAATTAATAAAAAATATCAAACTTATCTTTTAAATTGGTAAAATGACAGTTTCAGTCCTTTACGTTACTCCAGCTCTGGATAAGCTCAGAAGCTTCTGATTTTGACAATTTTAACGTTTTCTGTCAATTTGGGCTAGAAACGTCCGTTTAGGCCCAAAATTGACGCGAAAAATTACCCAAAGCTCCTGAAACTTTCAGAATTTGTCAATTTTATCCGAAACTTCTCAATTTTGTCATTTTTACCTCAAACTTTTAATTTTTTTGTCATTTTTTTCTGAAATTTTATTTTTATTCCAAACACATACATATTCACACATATATTATTTTAAATCAAATCTTCTCAAAATAAAAATATATTTTAAACTAATTAACATAATTAAAATTTTTTAGCAATAATAATAATAATAATAATAATTTTTTTTTAATTAGTTTTTTTTTAAAATTTAAAATTTTTTTTTTTTTTTAAAAAAAGGCCGGACGAAATTGGGTGTCAACAGCTGCCCCCCTTTGCATGCTTCATGGGACATGATGTATGCAAAGTAGTTACCAAATTTCGTCCGTCTTAGCTAGCCATTGAGAACCTTTTCGCCGCCTAAACTATGTGGTTAAGGAAAATTTTTTTTAGAGCCTCTGCGATAAGAACTCTCCTATCGTTGAAGGGAAAATTTGATAATTTTGAGGTTAAGGGTCCTACCTTAGAACCTCGACGATAGGAACTCTCCTATCGTTTGAAGTAAAATTGATTGTTTTGAGGTTAAGGGTCCTACCTTAGAACTTCGACGATAGGAACTCTCCTATCGTTTGAAGGAAAATTGATGATTTTGAGGTTAAGGGTCCTACCTTAGAACCTCGACGATAGGAACTCTTCTATCGTTTGAAGTAAAATTGATTGTTTTGAGGTTAAGGGTCCTACCTTAGAACCTCGACGATAGGAACTCTCCTATCGTTTGAAGGAAAATCGATGATTTTGAGGTTAAGGGTCCTACCTTAGAACCTTGACGACAGGAAC
Source organism: Aquilaria yunnanensis (assembly GCA_039654915.1). Lineage (NCBI taxonomy): Eukaryota > Viridiplantae > Streptophyta > Magnoliopsida > Malvales > Thymelaeaceae > Aquilaria > Aquilaria yunnanensis. The sequence goes on from CM077593.1 coordinate 18,725,522, forward strand.
TCTCCTATCGTTTGAAGGAAAATCGATGATTTTGAGGTTAAGGGTCCTACCTTAGAACCTCGACGATAGGAACTCTCCTATCGTTTGAAGGAAAATTGATGATTTTGAGGTTAAGGGCCCTACCTTAGAACCTCGACGATAGGAACTCTCCTATCGTTTGAAGGAAAATTGATGATTTTGAGGTTAAGGGTCCTACCTTAGAACCTCGACAATAGGAACTCTCCTATCGTTTGAAGGAAAATTGATGATTTTGAGGTTAAGGGCCCTACCTTAGAACCTCGACGATAGGAACTCTCCTATCGTTTGAAGGAAAATTGATGATTTTGAGGTTAAGGGTCCTACCTTAGAACCTCGACGATAGGAACTCTCCTATCGTTTGAAGGAAAATTGATGATTTTGAGGTTAAGGGTCCTACCTTAGAACCTCGACGATAGGAACTCTTCTATCGTTTGAAGTAAAATTGATTGTTTTGAGGTTAAGGGTCCTACCTTAGAACCTCGACGATAGGAACTCTCCTATCGTTTGAAGGAAAATTGATGATTTTGAGGTTAAGGGTCCTACCTTAGAACCTCGACGATAGGAACTCTCCTATCATTTGAAGGAAAATTGATGATTTTGAGGTTAAGGGCCCTACCTTAGAACCTCGACGATAGGAACTCTCCTATCGTTTGAAGGAAAATTGATGGAATGAGGTTAAGGAAATCTCCTTGAACCTCGAGCGAAATTTATATGAAAGCAATTAGAACTGGAATAATTTTCTTCGAAAGTGTGAATTTGCATAATAGGCGAGTGCGAAATTTTAGACTTCGATAAAATGAGTGAATCTTGATGATGACAATATCGCTAACAAATTATGTAAAGGGAACGGATGTTTGGAATCAATATCCAAGGTTCATCTAATATTTTCTTTAGTAAATATAGATTCGCTTGAGAGATATGTCATCCAAATAAGGTTGAAGCTTAACTATCCTAAAATGTTATGCCTAATAGACCTAATAGGATGCGTCTCAAGAGCAATAAAAATTACTCTTTACTCAGCCATTCCAACCTAAAGGCATTGTCCTATGGTTTTAATATCAGCATGGACGAGACTATCTTATAAGATAAAAAAAGAAATTCCCTGAAAGAAAAACTAAAACACGAAAGAAAACGCTGATAATAAAACTAAAGGACAAGCAAAACGGATCGGATCACTTCTTCTTCCACAATATTTCAACAGGGTTAGTAGAGGACTATTATGGGATCGAACTGTTCGGGAAAGACTGTCGCGTCCAGTCTATCTGAATCATTGCTGGATCTGGTTCAGGAACAAAAGCTTGTATTTTATCTAGCAATTCTTCAGCAGTTGTTGCGGATATTATGATTCGCCGTGCCACTCTTGATATAAAATTCTTCTGCATAGCATAATCCATAAAAGCTATCAGACCTGTAAAGAAATTGTTAACATTTAAAAGCCCAATGGGTTTCTTATGCAAATTAAGTTGGGCCATGGAAGCAATTTGAAAGACTTCTCCCAATGTGCCAAAACCACCTGGTAGAGCGATAAAAGCATCAGCATTTAAAAGCATTTGTAACACACGCTCTTGTAAATTTTTAACCACTAATTCTTCTCCAATCGTGCCCCCAGAAATAAATTTCAGAGGTCCAGGGATAATGCCCAGAACTTGACTTCCTCCTAGAGATGCTGCTGATGCTACACCTCCCATTAATCCGACACTACCTCCTCCATAAACTAAATGTATTTTTCGCTCAGCTAATACTCTACCCAAATGGTTGGCTGCTTTTAAATACTCTTCATCTTTTCCAGGAAAAGCCCCAGAAAATACACAAATACTTCGGGATTTACGAGTTGGGGTTTTCTCCATTCCTATCCTTACCCTTGTGAGAAAAGAGGATATATTTATAGAGATGAAGAGATAAGGCAATAATTTTATTTTCAAGAATGGATACATTATTGCCAGCTATTCACAGTAGTCACGAGTATGATTTTGGTCAGGTATGGGTACACTATCATTAAAAGAGGAGGAAAATTTTCAAAATAGCTGCTAGCATGTACAGTAGTCGCGGCTGTAGCTTATGTCAGGAGTAGGTACATGATTGTCGGATGAGAAGGAAAATTTCAAAAGTGGCAGGTATATACAGTAGTCATAATTATAGCTCATGTCAGGAGTGGGTACATTATGGGAGGAAAATTTCAAAAGCGTCAGCTAGCATGTACAGTATCGTGACTATGGCTTATGTCAAGAGTGGATACATTATTGCTGAAAGAGGAGGAAAATTTCAAAAGCGACAGCTAGCACGTACAGTAATCGTGACTTTGGTTCATGTCAGGAGTGGATACATTATTATCAAAAGGGGAGGAAAATTTCAAAAGCGACAGCTAGCACGTACAGTAATCGTGACCTTGTTCCGTCTTCTACTGGCTTTGCGTCCAGTAACGGCTTCAATGCTTTCTATGAATCAGTGATTTGCATCTCATCTAGCTTTTTCACAAACTGGCAAACAGGGTCGTTTAGGGTCAGATTCCCAAGACTGTAACGTTCTCGTTCTTTTTGGAGAATTATCCATAATCCAACAACCTCAAATTGCACTATTCCGCAAGAATGCGCTTCAAGAACCTCTCGGATATCTTCCAGAGATTCCTTACGCAAGCCATTCTTGATGAATTTTATTCTATCATTACGATTTCTGGTGATCACTCCTGGAGAACGACATTTATTGCCGCAAATCCACCATCCACAATTGTGACAGACGCCTAGCCTCTTTGCTCTTCTCTTTTTGGCATAAACGCTTTTACCAAAGCCGGGCATACGGGGAAAGAACGCATCTGGAACTTCACCAGCCGAACGAACTTTAGCTTCGATTAGCCATCGCACATTATCAGGAATGCCTTTGTGCATAAATAGTCGGAATCGTTCACATCTAGCTTGATAAACCTTTTTAAGAACATTTATTGGGAAAGAAGGGAAATATTTTCGTAGAGCGGAAAGAGAAGGCTCCATTGATGAATGAGGCATTTAAGAGAAAAAGAAAGAAATTAGTGATTGTAGGAAATGGAAATAACTGAATTTGGGAGTTATGGAGTACCGTATCCAGAAGGAAGAACACGCATTTATAGTGATGAAAGGATAATGCGTTTATTACACTTACGGAAGTAAGTACATTATTGCCAAAAGAAAAGACAAATGACAGCTTATATGTACAGCAATCATGACTGTGGCTCTCATCTTCCACTAATTCATGTCCAGTAATGGCTTCAATGCCTTCTATAAGTCGGGGATTTGCTTCCCATCTAGTTTTCTTACAAACTGACAAACGGGGTCGTTTAAAATCACATTCCCAAGACTGTAACGGTTTCGTTCTTTATGGTAAGTCCTCCATAAACCGATAATTTCACCTTGCACTTTTCCACAAGAATGCGTTTCAAGAGTCTCTCGGATATCTTTCAGAGACTCCTTACGCAGGCCATTCTTAATGAATTTTCTTTTATCTTCACGATTTATGGAGATGTATCCTAAAGAGCGACATTTAGTATTACAATTCCATCGCCCACATTTATAACACACGCCTAGTCTCTTTGCTCTTCGCCTTTTGGCATAACGGCTTTTACCTAAACCGGGCATGCGGGGCATAAATGCATCTGGAACTTCACCCGCCAAACGGACCTTAGCTTCAATTATCCACTGCACATTATCGGGAATGCCTTTGCGTGTAAAAACTCTGATTCTTTCACATCTAGCAAGGTAGATCTTTTTAAGGACTTTTAGTGGGAGGGAAGGAAAGTATTTTCGCAGTACAGAAAGAGTAGAATCCATTGATGAGAGAAGAATTTGAGAGAAGAGGGAAATGAATCAGTTATTGCAGGAAACTGGAATAATCGACTTTAGAAGTCACGGGGTATCTTATCTGTTGTTTAATCAGAAGGAAGAACACGCATTTATAGTGATGAAAAGGGATAACGTGTCGATTACACTTAGGGGAGCATGTACATCTGTCAAAAGAAAATGCAAATTTTTCCAAATATAACAAACTGTATGTACAGTAATTGTGACTGTGGCTTACATCTTCCACTGGTTTTACGTCCAGTAACGGCATTAACGGCTTCTATGAGTCGAGGATCTGCTTCCCATCCAGCTTTCTTACAAACCGGCAAACAGGGTCGTTTAAAGTCAGATTCCCGGGACTGTAACGGTCTCGTTCTTCATGAAAAATACTCCATAAATCAAGAATTTCACGTTGCACAGATCCACAAGAATGCGTCTCAAGAGTCAATTGGATATCATCCAATGAGTCCTTACTCAAGCCATTCTTGATGAACCGTATTTTATCTTCTCGATTATTGGAGATCATTCCTAAAGAACGACACCTAGTCTTACAAGTCCACCTACCACATTTATGGCAGACTTGTAATCTTTTCGCTCTTCTTTTTCTGGCATAAGAACTTTTGCCAACACCAGGCATGTAAGACACAAATGCCTCTGGGATTTCACCTGCCAGACGAACCTTAGCTTCAATTAACCACCGCACATCTTCAGGGATTCCTTTATGCATCAGAGCTCTTAATCGTTCACAGCGAACTCGGTAGATCTTTTTTAGGATGTTCATTGGGAGAGAAGGGAAATACTTTCGCAAGGCAGAAAAAGTAGGATCCATTTTCTAGGAGGAAGTAAAAGAAAGAAGGGGTGAAGGTATCAGTTATTATGGGCAACTGAGAGAACCGACTTGAGAGTCACGGAGTACCGTATCCGCCGTTTAACCGGAAAAGTGGATTCTGCTTTATTTTAGTATCATAGATATTTCTTATCTTTGATATCTCATCAGGCATGACATTGATCCAGTCCTTGATTATTGAATCCATTGTCTGCTTTCGACGACAATATTTCTCGATATCCGCACTTATCTTTGACCATAGTTATTTCTTATCTTGGATACCGCTAAGCTGGCGTCAATTCTGTCCATCCCGGTGTAGCCTCGATTATTGAATTGATTACCAGGATTTTGACAATATTGTCTACTTTATCCTTGAATTGCTGATGGGGCTGGGTCCACTATATCAGCTGTGCATCCAGCGGTAGATTGGTAAAAACGGATGTCACTGAGACGTCAGCTTATACTGCTGTGACTGTGCGGTGGATACGCTTCCCATTTGATCCTTGTTCTGTATGCCATGCATGTATGATGTGAAATGCATGAATGCAGAGCATGTGTAACTGATGGATTTATTTTTTATATCTTTGCTTTACTGGATCCTCTTTGTAATTGCCTTCTATCGTTGAATCTCTTTATGCTTTCCAACTGTTGTCCATTGTTTCACTTTCCAGCTGTTGTTCATTGTCTTGCTTTCCAGCTGTTGTTCATTGTCTCGCTTTCCAGCTATTGTCCATTGTCTCAAAAGCCTAACTCTTTTCAAAAATCTTCTTTCCTTGATTTGTTCTTAAATTTTGGCTTCAATTTCCTTAATGTCCGCCTCGTACTTTATGCCTCTCTGGATAATTGTCCCTGTTGAGATATTCGTGAGTATGATTCTTTCTTGCTGACATGGACGTGTTAAGACTTCTGAAGCGATCATTCAGGCTACCACCAAGGCTATCTCCCAAAGATTTGTTACTCCTTCTTCTTTGTTAGCCTATGTTCTGTGCCGCTCGCAAAGCAGGACCTCAATCTTACCTGTTTTAATTCATAAAGCTTATCAAAGTAATCTACGGTCTTTGTTTTTTCTAAGTTTTAATTATTACTATTCTTCCTTCAAAAGTCATAATTTATTGCACACTTAAGGCTAGTAAGAATGTGAGATTTGAAGGAAAAGAACTGGATAGAAGCGACTTTAGCATTTTGAACGTGAGAATCTAAGGTAAGTTAAAGAAAATTGGCTTTTTATTTATGAGTAATATGAAAATCTTGGGTACAGATAGATAATGAAAGTGTAAGAGAAGAAAGCTCTCTTTGACAACTTTGATCAAATAAACTTTGGTAACCCTGTATCCACTTCTCCCCTTCTGTTTGAAAATTTCTTCATTATGCAAAGTATTTCTTTACTGCATCCGAATTTACTGGCTTCGGTAATTCTCGTCCATCCATTTCTGTCAGAATTAGTGCCCCTCCTGAAAATGCTTTCTTCACGACATATGGCCCGTCATAATTTGGTGTCCATTTTCCTCTTGAATCATGTTGCATGGGTAAAATTTTCTTGAGCACTATGTCACCCTCGTGAAATTGTCGTGGGCGAACCTTTTTGTTGTAAGAACGAATTATCCTTCTTTGATAAAGTTGCCCATGGCAGAGGGCTATCATTCTTCTTTCATCAATTAGATTTAATTGCTCGTATCTAGCTTTGACCCATTCTGCTTCTCTTAATTGAGTATCCATTAGTACCCTTAATGAAGGTATTTCAACTTCGATGGGCAATACAGCCTCCATACCGTATACCAGAGAAAAAGGCGTTGCTCCAGTAGAAGTACGGGTAGAAGTTCTATAAGCATGTAGTGCAAAAGGTAACATCTCATGCCAGTCCTTGTAAGTGACGATCATCTTTTCAACAATTCTCTTGATATTTTTATTGGCCGCTTCTACTGCACCATTCATCATTGGTCGATAAGGTGCCGAATTGAGATGTTTGATTTTGAACTGCCGGCACAAAGTCTGCATCATTGCATTGTTCAGGTTCGTGGCATTGTCTGAGATGATACATTCCGGCGGCCCATAACGACAAATGATTTCTTTCTTAATGAACCGGCATACCACCTTTTGAGTCACACTTGCATATGACATAGCTTCTACCCATTTAGTGAAGTAGTCAATTGCCACTAGGATGAATTTGTGACCATTGGAAGCTTTAGGGGTAATGGCTCCAATGACGTCAATTCCCCACATGGCAAAAGGCCAAGGTATTGCTGTTACATTAAGAGGGGTGGGTGGAGCTTGGATCTTGTTGGCATATATTTGACATTTGTGACATTTTCTCACGTGATTAATACAATCACTTTCCAATGTGAGCCAATAGTAGCCAGCTCTCATTATTTGTCTTGCCATGGTATGACCACTAGTGTGTGCTCCACATATTCCAGAATGAACTTCTTCCATGATCTTTCGTGCTTCATGAGTATCTACACAGCGAAGTAGCATCGAGTCTGGGGTTTTCTTGTAGAGTATGTCTAGGTTTAAAAGAAAACCCATTGACAATCTTCGTAGAAATTTCTTGTCATTTTCTGATGCTTCTAGTGGATATGTTCGTTCTTGGAGGTATTTCTTGATATCATGATACCAAGGCTTTCCATCCAATTCTTCTTCGACGCTCATGCAATAAGCTGGAGAATCTATTATTTTCATCTCGAACACAGGAGTATGCTCAGGGTCGCTTATCTTGTACATAGCAGCCAAAGTAGCTAAAGCGTCTGGGATTTGATTATCTTCCCTTGGAAGATGATGGAAACTTATACTGTTAAATCTTCGAGTCATGTCTAGTATAAGCTTTTGGTAAGGGATTAATTTTGAATCTCTTGTCTCCCATTCTCCATTGATTTGATATATGACTAATGCGGAATCCCCATAGACTCGGAGATCTCGCACTTTCAAATCCAATGCCATTTGGAGTCCCATAGCACATGCTTCATACTCTACTATATTGTTGGTACAAGGAAATGTAATTTTTGCTGTGAGGGGAAACTGCTCCACGATGCTGTATTCACTTTGCTTTATGAGTTTGAGAAACTCAGTAGCTTGTTCATCTGTTACTGCTCGAGGCATCTCTTGCTCTTTAGATGTGTTAATAGGTCCATTTGCTGGATCCGTAACATTCTTCTCTTGTTGGAGCTTGTTCATTTGCTCGGGAGAATAACACCGACCGCTTCTAGTCATGCCCCCAACTTCTAACGGAGTTGATGTGATGTTAGAAGTATAGCCATAGTTCCATGGAACAGTTTTGTCTGATTTGTACGGGAATGGCTTTGGAACTTGAATTCTTAAAGGCTTGAGAGCAGATTTTGAGATTGGAATGACTAGTGGCCTTGGCATGATATTGACTTCTTGTTCTTTAATTATCACATTCACGTCATCCTCTTTATCTGACATAAAAACGATGATTTGGGAGGAGTCCATGAGACTTTGTAGACTTTTACGGAATTCTGGGCATTCTTGGATAGAATGACTCTTACTGTTATGAAAGTTGCACCATTCCTCATGCTCGACTTCTTTATTTCCAGAAGACTTTCCTATGATAATCCCTTCTTTCACAAGGCATGAATATACATGCTTAAGAGGGGTTATGATATCATTGACTGTTTTCTTCATCGGCCAGTATTCTTCCATCATATTGACTGGTTTGGCTTGATGAGGAGGCAATGGATTATGAGTGACGTTTGGTTCATCGGAGAAGTCCAACCACTTTGACTCAATTAATTGTTGGACTATACGCTTCAATGCTATGCAATTTTCGAGTCCGTGGCCCACGGCACCATCATGATATGGGCAATTTAGTTTAGGGTTATACCATGTTGGATATGGGGGTTCGAATGGCCTTGTGGGAATTGGGTGAATGAGTTGGCTCTGGATGAGTTTTGGATATAACTCAGTATAAGTCATGGGAATCGGTGCGAAAATTTCTCTTGGTCTTGGTGCAGGCATTGGAGGAGTCGGAACAGGTGGCCGTAACTGATTAGGCCTGTTGAGAGGATAATTGTTGGGTCTATTGGGAAGATAATCACTGGGCCTATTTGGAGGATAATCATTGGGCCTATTGGTAGGATAATAATTGGGCTTATTGGCAGAATAGGATAGGCGAGGTCCGGTGGCCACAGTGCCCACGAAGGGAATCCCTCTTCCTCTTCCTATTTGTTGTATTTCTTCATCTTTTCTTCTGGAAGGTCCTCCTCTTTTCATAGGATCGCTAAAGGACTCAGTAATCTTCCCGGTCCTGATACCATGCTCGATCCTTTCTCCAGACATGACTACGTCGGAGAAGTTAGTTGCCGCATTGCCAATAAGTTTGTCATAGTATGGGTATTTCAGTGTCTGGACAAACAAAGTGACCATTTCTCTTTCTGTCATGGGTGGCTGTACTTGTGCAGCTAAGTCCCTCCATCGTTGGGCGTATTCCTTAAAAGTTTCTGTTTTTTTCTTCTCCATGTTTTGGAGAGTTTGGCGATCCGGAGCTAAGTCTATAACATGTTTATAGTTGCCGATGAAGGCCTGAGCAAGGTCATTCCAAGTTTTTATGTTTCTTGGACCTTGGCTTAGATACCACTGTAATGCTGATTTTGTGAGACTTTCCTGAAAAAGTGCGATCCACACCTTCTCATCTTTGGTAAGTGGTTGTAGTCTTCTGAGAAACAAAGTGATGTGAGTGATGGGATCACTCGTTCCATCGTATTTTACGAAATCTGGCACCTTAAAATCTGAAGGGATTACGACGTCTGGCACTAAGCAGAGGTCATCCACTGAAAGGGATCCGAATATAGTGCCTCCTTCAATGGCTCTCAGTCTTTTCTCTATTGTCTCGATTTTTTGAGATTCTGCTTCATCTTTTGGTAGTGTCTTCTTCTCTTCCTGTACAGTGTCTTGTTTCAGGTGAACACTAGCAGAGGGTCCTGATTCTTGAAACAGGTTTTCTTGGACTGAGACTCGTTGCGGGGTGAATCCCGGGGGATAAGTGGGATCTTGTACTTCTTTGATGGGGACTTGAGTTGCTTTTCCTTTGATTAATTCCATCAATTGTTTCATCTGTTCTGACATACTTTCAATCTTGGACTCCATCTCCATGAGACGTCCTTCGGCTTGTTCTGCCATTAATCTTGTTTGGAGTCGAGTTGAATATCGGTGTTGAGGTCCAATTTTACCCTTTTAAAGGAAATATTTATTTTATTAGATTCTATGTGTGTATGATTGATGTGATGGATGCATGCATGAATATTGTAAATACTTGGTGAAAGAAGAATTATAGTGGAATTTCTCAATTACATTCACCAAAAGCTTATTATTTTCAAAAGAAACGGCCCAAAGTACAGTATTGCTTTCTGGCCTTTGAAATAAACTCCATCATTTTTTGAATATTCACTGATGGAGTAGGGCAGCTCAATTCTTCTAACTCCTTGGCTTCTTCGCCCATTAGTTGGGCTTGCTCAGTCACTTTTCTGACTTCTGCCAAAAATATTTGAAGCTGTTCTTGAGAAAATCTGTATTGATCTTCCCAATATCTTGCTCTCATCTCTGTTTGATCGGTTTCATCAACTAATTCGGTGATGACTTGTTTTTGGCTTTCGATCTTTTCTTCGAGGAGTTGTGTTTTGTGACTGAGCTGTTGTATGTCGAAGAGCATCTTCTTGTTCTTCTCCTTTTCTTCCTCTAGCTCTTTCTCCAACTCTCTTTTTGCCAATTTTCTGATGACCTCTTCGGGAAGAACTGTTCCTTCTTTCCGATTATTTCTCCATTCATAATACGCAGTAGGAGAAATAATAGGGCCTGACTTTAATATGAAAAGTCTTTTCCATGCAACTGAAATACCCATTGCAAGCTTATTTGAATTTGGATCTTCATGTGAAAACTCCAACTTGCTCAGGTTATGTGTCATGGGTATAAATTGCATGGACCCAAATTGTTTACGTACTTGGGCTGGAGCATAGCTTGTTCCTCCCCATATGCCTAAGAGAGGAACCCACGGGCAATTGCCGCAACGGTAAACTATGCGGGTGGTGGTGGACCAGGGTGCTCTCCATTCAATTTGGAATTCGCTGATGTTCTTGAAGTAGTCAACCCATGCTTCCTTGCTATCATGATTAGTGGTTTCACTTTTCAAAAAGGCTTCAATTGGGATGAAGTCCTTTGAAAAGCGATTTCCAAAATGTTGCTTCTCACAAGGAAGGTGGCTTTTGATCCAAACGTTGAGGAGATGTGAACATCCTATGAATTTGCCTCCTCTTTGGCGACAAAAGTTTAATGCCCTGATAGTTTCACATAATATCACTGAGGTCGGATTTACTTGGGCATTGCAGACTTGCTCAAATAATGTGATGACGTCTCCTTCAATAAATCCGACAATTCTTGGGAAGACTACCAGGCCATATATTGCCAAGGCGAACAACTTGCGTCGTTGATTCTTCTGAGGGAGGGTGTGACTTAGTTGTTTTAGATCGGTCCAGCTGATAAATTTCCGACACCCTTTTGTTGCAAATTTGGGTTGAAGACTGGAAGCTGGCATGTCCAATAATTTTGCTAGGGCTCGATGAGGCTCCGTTCTTCTATCATGTTGATAAGTCTCGATTGGATAGTCGGAGGACCAACCCAAGAGGCTGTTGTATTCTTCAATGGTTGGAACCAGATCCATCTTATCGAAAGAAAAGCATCGATAAAATGGATCCCAAAATTGTATTAGAGCCCGGACAAGTGATGCATCAACGGTAACCTTTAGTAGGCAAGTGATGTGACCATATTTTGCCGTAAAAGCTTCCCGATCAGCAGAATTCCAACTATTCCAGACTTGCAATAATTCCGTGGTGTCGTTCTGATTTATCCGGACCGATACCTGGTCCTTAAGCTGTACGTGAGAATGGGATGTCAGAGCATCTCCGTGAAGCTTTTGAGCCGTTTCGGAATATTCCATAGCTTCAGGCTGAGTTTCGATTACCGTGTCATTCCATGATCCAGTAACAGCCGTGGGAAGATAATCGAGAATATCCATGATAATAGTTCTTTCACCAAATACTTATCTTTAATGATGAAATGTATATGCCGGAAAAATAAGGAAAAATAGAGTTAGTAAAAAAATAACACATAGGATCATACAAACATATAGATAAAACAAAACCTATGGAAATGGGAACCGAGGTATGGGAAATTCTTAATGGCTGGTTCTAAGGTAGAGTAAGGAATTCTACATGCAGAAGGTGGTTTATCAAAAAGGCAAGGGATAGTTCCCGAATCCCGTCACTGAATCATAGTGACGGCCCGATTCCTTACCCTCTAGGGTTTATGTAAGGAATGGATTAATTCGAGTCGTAGCTTTTCGTGGGCCCATGCAGAGACTAACCGTCTCAGAAGGCAATACACTACTTTACTACTTTGAAACCGGTGAAGGCTTGGAGACCGTGGCCTCACAAGGACAGCAACACCAATTCCGCTTAGAAAGAATCGTGTTTGATTTAAGGAAGCTCGGGTATAGAGCTTCATTTTGTGAATGCGTTATGCATGTTTACTTAAGTAAATATAATATATAAATCCACATAATAGTAAAGCAAAGTAAATCAAAACAAATCAACTTTAGGCTCGACTCACTAACGTCGCATCTCCCCAGTGGAGTCGCCAAGCTGTGGCAACGTCGGGTTTTCTGGAGTCGCCACCAATCTGTTTTTTTCTTAGGTCGATTGGATACCTAAAATATGGTCTGCGAGAGTTCGGGGATCGGGAGTACGGTTACGTTAAAACAACTTTGTTAAAACGCCCAAAAATTGGCACCTTAGTTGATTTTAATTTTGTTTTACTTTGCTTTTAAAACTTTTCAGTTAATTTAGATATTTTACCTGAATTAGTCGAAAATGTGGATTTTGGTAATTAATTCGGATAAAATTTTATACTTCCGAACCATGGACTCTGCCGAGTCATTTGGACACGGAAGATTTTGATTCCGAACCATGGACTCTGCCGAGTCATTTGGACACGGAATTTGGTGAAATTTTAAACAATCAATCCATATCGTAAAAATATGGATTTTTATCTTTTTATTTAATTTATTTATTTTAAAAGTTTGATATTTTCCAAACCGTAGATCCTGCCGGATCATCCGGATATGGAAATTGATTTAATTTATCGTAATTATTTAATTCTTATTATTAATTTTTAGTTTAATTACTAAATTTATCTTTATATTTTTACTTTTTTCTTTCTTTCTTTTTCTTCTTATTTTTACTTTTTAATTTTTTTTTCTTTTCTTTTTCTTATCTTTCTTTTCTTTTTCTTATCTTTTTTTTTGATTTTTTTTCTTGTTTAATGAAGGATATTTATTATTTAAAGAATTACTCAATTTATAAAAGAATTAAAAAAAATTAATTTTTTTATTTAATAAGAAGTTAATTTAAAGGAATCAAAGAATTTAAAAATAAAAATTTTGATCATGGTACGGGGCGTTGTTACTCAGCCAGACCCTCTTCACCAGGTGAAGCAGCTCAAAAGCGGGCACGAGACAGTTTCCAGCCAATATACCATGAACTAAAATTTTTTATTTTTTTTTATTATTTTTTTATTTTTTTTATTATTATTTTTTTTTTATAAAAGATTAACCAAAAGTAATTGTTTTATTAAGAGAATCAAAAATTTATATGTATATTTTAAACAAAAGAAGAAAAGTTTTGATATTTATTTAATTTATTTTGAAATAAAAGATTATTTAACTGAAAACTTATATGTATTTTAAAACAAAAGTCTTGATATTTTTATTTTTCTTTGTTTGATGAAAGATTTTTTTTTTTTATTTTAATTTATATTTCTGAAAATATATCTAATCAATAAGTCAAAAATATTTAAGAGAAAATTCAATTATTTCTGTTTTATTTTGTATTATTTTGAAATTATTTGATTAAGATTTTTATAAAGGAAACAAAAAGTTATATCTTTTAATAAGTAAAATATTACTGAATAAAATATTAACCCAAAATTTTTATTCTTTTCATTCTTTTTATTAATAAAGAAAACTAAAAAAATTATATTTTAAAAGAAATAAATAAAATATTATTGAAAAATATTAACTCAAAATTTACTCTTTTTATTCTTTTTATTAATAAAGAAAACTAAAAAAATTATATTTTAAAAGAAATAAATAAAATATTATTGAAAAATATTAACTCAAAATTTACTCTTTTTATTCTTTTTATTAATAAAGAAAACTAAAAAAAAAAAGTTATATTTTAAAAGAAATAAATAAAATATTACTGAAAAATATTAACCCAAAATTTACTCTTTTTATTCTTTTTAATAAAGAAAACTAAAAAAAATTATATTTTATTATTTTAAAAGAAATAAATTTTACTGAAAAATATTAACCCAAAAAAAATTACTTTTTTTATTCTTTTTACTAAAAAATTTATATTTTATTATTTTAAATAAAATATTACTGAAAAATATTAACCCAAAAATTTTACGTTTTTTATTCTTTTTATTAATAAATAAAACTAAAAAAATTATATATTAATAGATAATTAATATATTAGTCTAAAGTTTTTTTTTTTATTTTTTATAAAGAAAAAATTTATTTATATATTTTATTTAAAAATATTTCCGAGCCATGGATCCTGGCGGATCATTTGGTCATGGAGTTTTAATTTTTTATTTCATTAATTATTAATTTTAAAGATGTATTAAAAGAATGATTTTATGTTTATTTTATTTATTTATTTTATTTTTGAATTATTTCATTATGTTTGTTTATTAAAAGGAATAAAAACTTTGTTTCAAAATAAAAAAAAGTAATTTTTATTAGCCTTTAGAAAATTATTCACATAAAATTCCTTTTTTTTATCTTTTAATCATAAAAAAATTCAATTAATAAAGTGGGGCTTTTTGGCCATCCACTTTAATAACACAATAATAATAAAAGTTAGCACAATTAATATAGTTAGATTAGTTGGATTAGTTAGTTAATAACAATAAAAAAAAGGTTAGTAAAAGTTAGATTAAATTAATTAACAACAATAATAAAAATTAGCCAAGTTTAATTAAATTAATTGTTAACAACAATAATAAAAAGTTAGTCAAGTTAATTAAATTAATTAATTAACAACAATAATAAAATTTAGCCAAATTAATTAATTGTTAATTAACCAAGTTGATTAAATTAATTAACAATAATAAAAGTTAGTAATAATGCAAAAATTAAAAGGTTAGTAACAATAATAATGTTAAAAGTTAGTTGTTAGTAAGTTAGTTAACAAGTTAATAATAACAAAAAAAAGGGTTAGTAACAATAACAATAATAAACAAATAAATACACAAGTAAAAAAAATAAAGTTAGTAATTAATTCTGAAAAAAAAAACAAAATAAAAAGATTAGTGACCAAAATGAAAAGAATTGAAAAGATGAAGTATTAAAGTAGAATTTTACCTAAAGGTTGAAATTTTTGAATTTGCTGGGTACAGGCGCGACGCGAGCGCGAGGGGGGAAAGGGGCTGGCGGCCGGCGGCGGCTGGGCCAGGGGCAGGGGGGACGGCGGGGGTGGCGCGGCGGCACGGGCACGGGGCGGCGAGCGACGGCACGGCGGAAACAGCGGCCGGCGAGGGTAGGTTGACGCGGCGAGGGCGGCGCGGCGAGGCGGTATGGTGGCAGGACGGCGACGGGCGAGGCGGCACGGCGGCGGGACGGCAACGGGCGAGGCAGCACGGCGGCAGGAGGAGAAAGAGAGAGAAAACGAGAGGAGAGAGAGAGAGAACAACGAAGGAGATCAAACGAAAGAGATGGTCAAATCGTAGAAAAATAAAATTTTGAGACTTTCTGGCAGAAGGAGGAGAGGCTAGGGAATAAGGCTGTAATTTTCTCTATTTTTAAAACGTAGCTCTGAACTTTTTTCTCTGATTTTCTGTGTGTTCAGCACTGAATTTGGGGGGGTATTTATAGAAGGAGCTTAGCTGAACTGTGGAAGGATAAATTAATAAAAAATATCAAACTTATCTTTTAAATTGGTAAAATGACAGTTTCAGTCCTTTACGTTACTCCAGCTCTGGATAAGCTCAGAAGCTTCTGATTTTGACAATTTTAACGTTTTCTGTCAATTTGGGCTAGAAACGTCCGTTTAGGCCCAAAATTGACGCGAAAAATTACCCAAAGCTCCTGAAACTTTCAGAATTTGTCAATTTTATCCGAAACTTCTCAATTTTGTCATTTTTACCTCAAACTTTTAATTTTTTTGTCATTTTTTTCTGAAATTTTATTTTTATTCCAAACACATACATATTCACACATATATTATTTTAAATCAAATCTTCTCAAAATAAAAATATATTTTAAACTAATTAACATAATTAAAATTTTTTAGCAATAATAATAATAATAATAATAATTTTTTTTTAATTAGTTTTTTTTTAAAATTTAAAATTTTTTTTTTTTTTTAAAAAAAGGCCGGACGAAATTGGGTGTCAACAAATCAAAATAACATAGCTGGTCAAAACAAAGAAAATAATGTTTCTCTTCGGGACCTTACCCAGAGGGATACAATTAGTATTGCCCTACAATGATGCCTAAGAATATTAATCTCTCCACCCTAAGTTGTGAGCCATTACTTGTACATAGAAACGAGTCCTGCCTCAGCTGGTCTGATACCAAAAAGTTCTCCAAACCTATATTAATAGAGGAAAAAACAGAAAATGACACAAGTCTCTTAATGAACAACGAGGAAAAACATCGAGGGCCAACAAAAAGACATGAAATATAGGGCGACCTTTGCTCATCTAGACCAAACATACAATAGAGGTCATCTGCAAGAAGCTTCATTTGCATGCAGATCTTCTGCAACTACTGTAAAAATAAGCTTTTTCAATAAATTCATGGACTAAACTCTTTAATGGGATGAACCTCCATATTTAATAAGAAAACATAAAAGACACATAAAAATAACAAAACCTGCATTTTGCACTTGTATCAAACTGACCAAATTTTAGAATTGGTGTTCAATCATGACTGCAGCATTAGGATGGTGGTTTTCATGGCGATCTCATATTCATTGCATCTGGAAATTTGGAGAGTCAAGGTGGAGAGGCAGATTCTATGACTTCATGCCCCAAGGTCCCCTTAGCCTCTATAATTGTTTATAATTTGTTATAATAACAATCATGCCCTAGGGTCTCCTTAGCCTCTATAATTGTTTATAATTTGTTATAATAACAAGCGAAATTTTCAATCGCCTTTATTTAAATGCTTTTCAATAGTAATAATTTACAAGTCAGTCGCTCTCAGTGGCTATATCAATTTTAATCAATAGTCGTCTTTACATAAAAATAACATCATTGTCCACATTGTCCACATGAATCTAGACACCAAGACCCTCTCCTTCTTCACCCATCACAACTGGTATGCCTACACCATCTAGCCAATAACTCCCTTCCCAACTCCTACTCCACCAACTTCCACCGCTTTGCAAGCTCCCTCAACCTTCAACAAGTTGAACTCCTTCGTCGTTCCAACTTTGACTTGAAACTCTGCAACAAAAAACCTCTTCGAAGCGAGGAGTTTCTTGAGAAGAGCACCCCAAAAGAACCCAATGGAGTTGTTGTAGCCAATGGACTACAACGGACAATGGGTCACACACGGTGAGCACGGCAGTCGGCACCCATGTGAAACTCCCAATTTTTTTTTAATTTTATACCTAACAATTAAAATAACAGAACCCAAATAATGGAGTCACTAAAAATCAGTCGCTACATTGAGCGACTAATTAAAAAGTAATGCATTTTTCAAGTATCAAAAATACATTTGAAAAGGCCTTTAAACTTTCTGTTTTTTTTTTTAGCCATCAGAGTGTTCATCAATTCCAAACTATTTGATCCAATTTATTTTAACATTAGTCAATTTAATATAAAATAACTTATTTTTATTTTTATATATTTCTTGTGTGGAACTCACTTCTTTTGGAAGACAATATTATTAGGTGTGATAATCCATTAAAAGTAAATTTTTGTAATGTTATTAAATTTTTCTGAATTTTTCTTTTTTAGGCATTAAAAGCCAAAATTCATAAAAAATTAATAAGATCATGAAAATTCAAACCGCTTGGGAGTCGGGACTAATTCAGCAAAGCCATATTATTCTTTGCTCTGTGTAAATCCATATTTTAGAGAGATCATTCTGTATAAATAGGCTAATCTATCTGTATCAATATTTTTTTCAAGAAAAAAGATAATAAATGATATGAAAGAAATTTGAACTAAAATCTCATTTACACTGTACACTATATAACACAAAGCAATTTTACTTTATGATTACATTCTAGAATTGCCATCTTCTTATAACTCAAAAACTAAATGTTTTCGCAATATCTCAGTTTTATTTTAGAGGAGGAGATACTGTTACTATAGGTCAAAATCTCGGCCTATACCCACACTTTCGTAATTGATTTATTCCACAAGTAAGAATGACTGAAATTTCAGGAGAAACTGATGGAATTGTGGCTTCAACTTGTTCTAGCATTCTGTACAGATCCATCCAAGAGTTACGGAGGCTCTAACTAATCGACTATATTCTCAAAAGTGCCTGCTGTTAACTCCTATTTGCAATTTGTACATCCTGATCACGTGCAAAATCAACTACAAAACTCGCCTCCATCCCATCAACCACCAACCAATACCGAGAATGTTTGATGCCACAAACACCCTAGAAGCTTGCGTAACAGAGTTGCAACTGCCAGCGAGTTCAGCCAGCGCCAATGTGCAGCAGCTACATTGCCAGAATTTTAGCTTTCTCTATTGCTTGAAGATAGAAATACACCCGCCAGAGTGCTCTGTTATCCTGAAACATCATATTTGACCATGAACAAAGACATCATAGCGAAGGTGAATAAAGGTTCAGGTCCAACAGTCTTCAAACGCTCAGCCCTCAAAGCCAAGGTTGCTACTGTTCTTTACCTCCTCTTCCAAGTTCACAAAAATTTCTCTAGCAGAGTCTTCTTTCATTCTACTTCGCTGGAATATTTCAGCTACTCGGGAAAGATTTTCTTGAGGTAATTTTTTGATCCGCTTCTGAAGAGTCTGCCTCTCGACACTAGTCATTGGCCTGCATGGTGAAATCCAAAACTATAGATTTTACAACCAATTTTAACTGAGCCAAGCACACACAAAAACTCCAAGAAGCCTTTAGACAACTTCTAAGATTTGGATGACACACCTGCGCATGAACACCACACTATCTAGAAGTTCTTCAAGCTTCTGTTCCATGCCCTTGAGCTGTCAAAATAAACAATCATGCTATTGTTGGCAAAGGTTTGGAGACACAGAATAGTACTAGTAACAACAGTAATGGTCCCTTGGAATCAATATGTCTTGGGTATTTGCCGTACATTATAGATGAAGATAAAGTTAATTCATAAGATAGTATCAAGTTTGTTGTTAGCTCTATTTATGTGCATCGGCTGTTGCTCTTTGGTGATTTCATTGCATATATGGTATAAACATGTGCACTTGTGTTACTGATTCCAATAAAAAACAAATGCCAAATCTAGATATCCAGAAAATGAAGAAAGACTTTCACCGTGGCAGATAATTCATCTGAATACTTTTTTGTTATCACTTCAACAAGCTTCGGATCAGTTTTCTGGAGGAGGCGAAAGTCATCATCCACCTAGGAGGAGCAAAGAGAACACATATGTTCAAGCATAATAAATGGGTGCATTAATTAAACTCAGATGCTTTAGTATGTTAGTGACAGATATGCATATACAGAAGTCAGTGTAGATATTACATGAATGTCATTGGACTGCCTTTTCATTCCCAGAACAAAAAACAAGTGAGAAGAAAAAATATAGTATTATCAAAATTTTCATGTTTAGTTCACATTAATAAGATCAGCTCTTTCTTGTACCTCAAGAAAAAGAAGGCTCGCAGGTACAGGAAATGAAACGAACAGAAAGTTGAAAAGGGAAGTTTATTTTCTTTGACTATTTACAGATTGCTAACACACACAATGAGGTAAAAGTGAATGAAAATGGACACCTATAACACTGAACGAATGTTGTACAAAAATGTATAACACTGAATAAATGTGGCACTCTACACCCAATTTCACGCACAAGGACCAAGTTGCAGAGACAAATCCAAAACCATCTTCTCATCCCACATACAAGCTAAAAAATATTAACACATCAATCACCAAGAATAAAAGATAAAAGAATGAACCAATCAACCAATCAAAAGTGAGCTCCATCCAATGTAGTTGGAGCAGGCTACTGAGATTCTGAGTCTATAATTCACCTGAATAGAATTTTCTCTAAAATCTCTAAAAGTAGCCTCAATTGAAAGCTAAAATGGCAAGAACATCTTAACTTAGGCATTCCCATCACCGGAATCATTAGACACTTGATAACTCTGCTCAACCCTAAACTTTCACGAACCCAGAAGAAAAAAAAAACTACAGTCACTACTAGACCAAATATGGAAATCTAGCAACATGTTAAAACTAACAATACCAGCGACATATTCTGTACCCTGGCTAGACAGGTATATTATTCCAAAAATCTGTAAAGGAATTAATAACAAACATTAATCTTCACTTAATGTGGACTAAGATTTCACCAACCACACTTCACCTCCAATATTTCTTGTCATAACCTAAGTTCTCTCATGGAGAACTAGATCTACATACTTTAAAGTCACTTTCAGGGGAAACTCTGGCCTTCCAAGTCCAACAATCTCCAGGAATATCTTCAAACAACGCTTATTAAACATCGAGACTCCAGCATATTCTCACATGTTTTTAAGTAGGGAACTACTCTATTATTCCAATTTAATCTATTTCTACAACTTTATCTTCATAAAGACACACACAGAAACACAAAAAGCAAACAAAAAAAAAAGGGGCTTCATCTTGCTTTCTCTAAGTGATCTTATAGCAAAAATAAAAAAGACTCCACGCACAGCCACAGTGTGAGCCTAGTGTAATAGAATTTTTTAGAATTACTTCAACACTTCTAACCATTAAAAACACACTGCTTCATACATAAACATACTTAGGTGATGCTCATTAATAATACCACTATAAATCTCAGAAGACTTCCCCATACTCTTTGCACACCTTCCTCTCAAATCAAATGATCATATAAAAATCCATTAATCTTTTATTAGTAAATTACAATTAATATCTAGCATTAGAAAATTCTATAACTGAACTTCCTAGCATAAAACCAAAGCAATCATCTAACTCCCTTGTGTTACACCACATTCAGTGCTCAAACCCACCTACCAATAGCTTCATACTGCAACAAATGAACTGTGAGCTTACTAGCATGATAGTCACGCTTTCACCATTTGTTGGACATCCTTTGGTTGTTTAGGATAAAAAAATCCCACTAGTCAGCCAATCCAAGCAAACCAAACTCATCTGAAGTCACCCAATTTCAATAATAAATTCCTCCAGCCTGACTAATTTTCTACATTCATTTCATGATGACTTTAACAAAATAGTTCTCCCACTTTCTTCGATGCCATTTTTCCAAGTAAAACCCTTCAATAAGTACTGATAGGTACAGCCATAATGTAAGGCTACAAGAAATTCCTTAATCATGCAGGGCATGACATTAAACAAGCACCCTCATGTACATGTTCAGTTGAATAACATAGAACAAACCTATCACATGGAAAATGGATTGAAACCAATATAAGATTTATGGGCAATAAGAAAACCAGGCCAAAGGACCATTAAAACTCAAGGGTATAAAAACAATACAAAATGACCAAAATTGTATTAGCAAACCCTAAATATTTTTCTAGCGCTCACTATCACATGCAAATCCAAGGTGTGATTGGCATTAGATGATATAAAGCTTAATACAGATATCCAACTTGAAATGTGTTAACAACAACCATATTCTTATGCACATTATGTAGCTTAATTGTAATTTTACATAAATTCAAAATTTCTCACTTCCTAGGTTCCAACACTCAGGAGGGCCGCCTTTTGCAACTTTATACAACTCAAGAAGAAGGAAATAGCAAAATGTACCTGAGGACTAGAATCAATAGGCAAACTGGCTGAAGTAGAAGGAGACATCCTAGGTTTCTTTTGTGGACCTTTTCTTACATCACCATTAGTTGCTACACCAATGTTTGTTCTCTTCAGCTGACACCGTAGCTCACTCAATCGAAGAACAGGATCTAGCATCTGGATTAATCACATGGCATAGTTATTATCAAATTCTCTACAAACTGAAAAATATAAATGAAGGCAAACATATTGATGTCCAAGTTAACAATGAAATAAAAAAAAATAAAATAAAATAAAAAAAGAGTTACGGCCATAAAAAAGGCATTAACTGGCACAAATAGGACAAATGACCTCACACGTCTAAATTTACTCTTTTAAAATTGATTGCTTTCCTTTCTTCAGCCAAATAATGGATAGAGGTGCAACCATGAGCACAAGTCTTAATAACTCTGTAGTCTCCTTATAAAGGAAAAGGCCTAGCAATTTGTGATGCCAAAAAAGCTGCTTTCCAGAAAATGTATGACCTTAATATGCTGATCAAGCATTTTGCAGTTACTTTGAGGCAAAAGGGCTAAGAATTATTAAATTGCACAGTATTTTTCATCTTAAAGACTTCACAAGTGCAGTGCACTAGATCTGTTTCGTCATTTCATCAAATGTTTAGTCAACAATGACTCTACCAGTATTATCAGCATAATTAATCAATGAAATTCCAAATGTTGAGTGTTAAGGTGTAGAGTGCTGTCAATATGAGCAGAAAATATTTAGGAAGATTGGTGCTCCCTTAAATTGAGGGATCTGATTAGATAGTTTCCAATTTTTGGAGTGATGTAGTTCTTAATTTTCCCTTGCAATCTGCCATATAGCCCTGTAGAAAATGGATTCATCCGTAAGAAGAAATTCAGAACCAGTTTTTCCTCTCATATGTTTTCTTACATAGCATAGAGAGCCGCAAGGATTTTTCCCAGGACTTCTCCTCTTTCAAGCAGCCCTTATTGCTGCATTTTTGTGCCCTTTCTTGGATTCCTTCTTTGCTTGAGAAATCCAGCCTTCATTGCTGTCGTTCCTACACCATGTCAACCTCTGGAATCACTTCTAAAGAATCCAACCCTGTTTGAAAAATTGGGGAATTGCATGATGTTTGGGCTTCCTATAGGTTCAATGGAAAAACCTATCTCAAATGGTCTCAATTTGTTCACAGATACCCAAGGGTAAAGGAGACTTAGCCACCTTCTTGGAACAGGACCAGCAGAGAATGACCCTGCATTTGAAGCATGGGATGAGGGAAGATTCCATGATAATGTCCTAGTTATGGGATTCCATGGATCACATGATTAGCAACACATGCATGTTCTTGGCTATAGCAAAGGAGATTTGGGACTTCATTCATCGCACATATCCAAAGGCTCATGATGCTACTCAAATGTATGAGATAAAGATCAAAACTGCAGCCACTAAACAGGGGGATAGTTCTGTCACCGAATATGCAAACCTGCTGAATATGCATACTCCAGTGAGCGTGATCAGTCAATTCACGCATGATCCAAGAGAACCTCATCTTCATGCTGCTTACAAGGTATTGCATTACTTGAAAGGCAATCCGGAAAAAGAAATTCTGTTCAAAAAGTATGATATCCTTGTTGTAGAAGCTTACACCGATGCTGACCATGCAGGCTCCCTAGTGGACAGAAGATCAACTACATGGTATTGTACTTTTCTTGGAAGTAATCTGGTAACATGAAGGAGCAAGAAGCAAAATGTGGTGGCAAGGTCATCTGCAGAATCAGAATTCAAGGCTATTGCTCAAGGATTGTGTGGACTACTTTGGCTGAAGAATAGAATCAAGTGTGAAGGACCTATGAAGCTCTATGTTGACAAGAAGTCAGCCATCAACATTGCCTACAATCCTAAACACCACAAAAGGACTAGCATATTGATATTCATAGACATTTCATTACAGAAATATTGGAAGACGGGTTAGTGTGTATGTCCTGTATTCTATCAGGACATCAATTGGCTGATGTTCTAAGAAAGGAGCTGAATAATTCAAGTTTAAATGACCTTGTATCAAGTTGTGAATAGAAGACATCTATTCCTCAGCTTGAGGGGGAGTGTCGAGGTGTAGAGAGCAGTAAATATGAGCAATAAACAGTTAGGAAGATTGGTGAAAATCCCTTAAATTGAGTGATCTGATTAGATAGTTTCGAATTTTTAGGAGTGATGTACTTAGTTTTTTCCCCTGTAATCTGCTATATATCTCTGTAAAAAATCAATTTATTGGAAGAAATTCAGAACAGTTTTCCCTCCCATCTCACACTCAAATTATTCTTTTCCTCATACCTACTCCTGGAAAGAGAATTAAAAGAATCATATTCACACCTCATCAACTTCCGCTGTAAGATCATGAACACTCTGCCTCAGTAAGATGTGCAATCTTCCTTTCCTATAATCGGGCATTCCACCTCCAATGCAACTATCAAAAGAAGAACTAGCAGTTGCAGACCCATCACTAGTCGTCCCATCATTTTCTGAGAACAGCTCTGCCACTGCTTGAGCATAGTAACTAAAGTAATCTGGTCCATCTCTACTCTGTCCAGAATTTGCTGAGGGCCCCGACATATTGAGAGGCCGATATGTCATGTACAACACCTATACTTACCTGCAGTTCGCTGAATCATTACAAAAGGGATAATTACTGCCTCTTCTGTCTTATTGCAAAAGGAGCTCAGATACGGATGAAAAAACTTCAATAAAATAGATATGCCAAATTTCAAGCAAATTTTGGAAACAAGTTGGAAAAGGACAAACAGGTGCAACCCTTGTTACAATGCTCTGAAACACTTGCATTTAGCGCAACCCCAGGTGATTAGAGTCAAAAGAAACAAGGATTAAGCCGCAAAACGTGAAAAGGAGCATCCAGTAAACGAACCAAACAAACACAAACAACTCCTATTCTTGTTTGTTTATTCAACTCTAAATGAACACGAACATGAATGATAAACAAACACATTTCTCTATTAGTGTTCGTTCATTTATAAATGAACAGTGTTAGCATTCGTTCGTTAACAATAGCATTGACGTGAACTAAACGAACCAAATAAATGAACGCATTCATGAACACTCTTGAACAAACGACTGCATTCACAAAAAATAGAAGCAATGAAGAATTAAAGGGGACACAGAACCGGAAAATGGGTTTATTGGTTGTTTACTTTCTCTTATACTCCCAATCAAAAGTAACAAATTTTTATTACTATTTTCTTTTTCGAATAGCCACAAAATGGATCCCCCCCCTAAAAAATAAAGTGGAGAGGTCAACCCCAGCAGGAGGCAGAGCAGTTACTTGAAAACAAGCATATTCCCAAGCCTAGTAACGCAGAACCATTAATACCCAGTGGACTCCTCTTGTGTAAAAAATTCAAACCGAGTTTTTACACCCATTTTGGGGTCATTTACCCAAACAATCCAATCAACTAATTCAGTATCACAAGAAGAGATGACCTCACCTTTTCTGTTTGTGCAGAACAGACGGGAGGCGTGCTAGCAAGGGAAGACGAGGAAGGTTGCCGGCAAGCTGAATCAACAACAGTTGGCAGCCGATGCCGTGGCAAGGTGATTCGACGGCGAGGATCGTGCTGGCTGATGGTAGGAAATATTTTGGGACTGGGTGTGTGTTGTGGGCTTCAGGGATTTGCTTCCCTAGTTGACGGCAAGAGATGCTGGAGACTTGGAAGGGATGGGCTGTCGAATTTGGAACAAGCCAATGGAAAGGCCGCAGGCGATTAGGGTTATCAATAAAACAATCGCGTCAGGGAAGAAATTTCTTTCAATCTCGAGCAACAGAACCAAACCCAGATAACTTGCACTTGAAAATAGAAGTAGCTAACCTAAAAAATACCTTGAAGCTCTGTAGCAAGCACTTGTTTGGAGTCGCGCCGCCTAATCGAAATCTCACGATTCTTCTAAAGAACTACAAACAGGAAGAAAAAAAAAAGGGACGTTCATCAACGTTCAATTCTCTTTCCAGTAAGTTTGACCATGAAAAGAGACTACGAAATTGTACAAGGAAATAGAAGGATTCGAAGGGAATAGAAGAGTTCACAGGCGAAGTTCGGAGTTCGCGCCCAGTAGCAGACTTCTTTCTGAGCAAGAATTTTTGGAATGCGTATCGCGAGCGGGCTCCGGGCTTTGGGCTTTCGAATTGGTTAAATTACACCTGTGGCCCATAATATTTTATTGTTATCTTATTTTAGACTCTAGTCTCAAAACCTCGGCATGAGATGTCTTTAACCTCAATTTTTTATTCTATTTTAGATCTTTGGCAGGTAGAAAGTGTTCAAATTGACAGAACAGGTCACGTGACATGCCAACTGAGGCAATTGGCCACGTGGCATAATGAATCACCCACTATAGATATCTGCAATTGATCACATGAGAAATTTAGGGTTTATGTTACAAAAAATAAAGAAATCTGGGACCTATACAAGGTAAGCCCACATCTCTCCTTTCTCCTCCCTTGCCCGCTATCTCCGACCTAGACCTTATCCATCATTCCTCCTCCCTTTCTCCCCTCGTTCCCTCATTCCCTCATTCCGTTATCCATTAACCCCTTTCTATCAATTCAGCGAGATTTTGTCCAATTGCAACCATTGATTTCGGCCGATCATAACCTATAATTTTGTCCTATTTTGTTCATCCTTCGCCTCCACCATCCTCAGTTTTGCTCGTTATTTTGATTCCCCCACTAATTTCACTCGTTTCCTCAATTGATTGATCTTCTTTTCCCAACCTTTGATTCGAATTGGACTAGCAATTTGAATCGACCACGTTGTCACATCCATCGCCATCTTTGTCGTTTCCTTGCCATTGTCACATCTGTCATCATCATTTCCTAGGATTCAAAGGGTTTAGGTAGGTTTATGGTTCAACTTCTATTCTAATCAAAGATGATTGTAGTGAGAGGCATGGGACGGTGGCTTAGCAAAGCAGGAATGTGTGGGGTAAGACCATCGGCGACGCCGGGGCTAGTAGCTGGAATGGTGTCTGGCAGGGAGAGCAGTAGTTCAGGGGTGGCAACGGCAATTGAGGAAAAGTCAAGGTTTTGATGAAAGGAAGCAAAAAATAATGGACCTAGTCTGCTATTTACTTTTTATTCTTTTTTTATTCCTTTTACACATTAGTGTCACTGTGGTAAATCGCCCATGCTAACATGTCATGTGGCCAGTTTCATTAATTTTAACATTTTCTATCCGTCAAAGATCTAACATAGAACAAAAAATTGAAGTTGATGACGTCTCATACAAGGTTTTGAGGTAAGGGTCAAAAATAGGACAATAATAAAATATTTGGGGCCACAGGTGTAATATACTCCTTTCAAATTATGGAAGATTTTAGAATGGCACAATGCTCTTTTTGCTCCTTGAAATTTTCCATCTTGAAACTTTTACCCCTAAATTTTGACTTGGATTCACTCTCCTTTCAAACATTACAAATTGGTACTTTTAACCCTTACACACTTAAATAAAACCAAAATGGCTTTATAAATTGCATGAGAACTAAAACGAAGATAAAAAGAAACCTGAATGTCTAGTTAACCATTTACCCAAAATAAAGCTATAATTATGTCATTTTGAATAGAGCAGTCATGATCTTCTGAACCAAAGCCATCATCTTAAAAAAATCCTTCATGATGAGCATTAAATGGCTTCTTCACACTGTGATGAACCCAAACCAATTTGTGAAACAAAAGAAAAAAACAACGCTATAAGCTAAGTTGCTATTTTTTCTAGGGGGTAAAATGACTTAGTTAATTTTTTTTATGCGGTAGATCTAGAATTAACAAAATTGCCAATATTGTCAGATGACCTTCTATTTTCTATTCAAAATAGTGGAACTAGTACTTTATGTGTGGCAAATGACCAATTAGCCCTTCATTCTTTCTTGCATCTTTGTTTTGGCCCCCATATAATCCAAAGAACCATTTCTGTTTTATTTAAATAGGGCGAGGGATAAAAGATACTAATTTGCAAAGTCCAAGAAGCAAGTGAACCCAAGTTAAGATTCAAGGGATAAAAAGTTTGAGTTGGCAAAGTTTAAGAAGCATAAGGGGTTTCAGGCCTTTTAGAATGGGTTAAATGTATTCATGGTCTCCAATCTTTAATTCATATTCCACTTTCATCCTTAACCTCTACTTTGTTCCATTTTCATCCCTAATGTAATTAAAATGTTCCATTTTTTTCCTTTTTTAATGGAAAAATGCCATATCAGCCTAAGATTATTGGGAAAATCTTAGTTTTGACCCTCAAAAACTTATTATCTCCCTTTTAAAATCCTAAAATTTGCTCATCTAACAATCTAGCTAGCATTAACCTCCTCTTTCCTTTCCTCCAAAACAAAAACTCATGCTTGATGATGAACTGCTCTTTGCCGTCATTCCCGTCCCATCTAGCTATGCCCGCCATCAATCTTTGAACTACTCTCTCTTTGCAATCGTTAAAGCCCTTCCCTCACTGATGTTTCTGTCCTATCACCCCTGCCATATTGTTGATTGAAGATTACAAATGTCGCTTCAATCTCCATGGTTGAGATTGAACTCAATGGATGGCAATGAAAGCTGAGCTCGACTTATGGGTACAGTGCGATGAGAAAAAGAAACATGGCCTACCTATGAGATTAAGGTTGGAAAAGAAAAAGTAAATACACCCATTACCATATTACAAAAGCTTCTTCTTTTCAAAACATTCACTTTAGAAAACTGTAAGAATGATAGGAAACAAACAGGAAAAAAAAAGACTTTAAGAACAATATAGAACAAAATAATTATATCAGTTTTTCCCTGCAATTACTAGATAAACAAATGACTAGAGTTGAAATATCTTTGGATAAGAACAAGTTTGGTCTTACAAAAATTTCAATTAAAACTTTTTCCAAAAACATCATAGTCACCAATTAATTTTCTCACAAAAACTCTAGAATTTCAATTAAAACCAAATGATAGCTTTGTTGATTTGGCTGACAAGACAGTTACAGTACTTACAATTCAATCTAATCAAAACCATAAGGATTCCACAGTTTTAAAATAAAAAGATCCCTAAATTGATGTCACTAGTGCTCGTAAAAGCACCCAAAAACTTGTTAAACCTCAGCAGCAACATGAAATATTAGAACTAAATCATTTTTAAAATGGAATATGAAAAAGAAAGTCCAACAAAAACTTGGATTGTGTCTCATCCATATACATCAAGCCATCCTTAATTGATCTAATATTAGAAAATAGTTTTGAGTTGTATGCATTTGCTAAATATAAAAGTTAATTTTTTTAAAGGAATGGAATATTGGTAGTCTATTAAAATATCAAATTACAAACATTATTCAACATATAAATATATTTAGTGCAGAAAAAATGATCATAACTTGATTTATAGGACAACTAAGAAATTGGTTGGAAAGTGCTTTACAGAACAAGGATGACAAGATATAAAAAATTATAGAAAAATTTTAACAACACAATATCGAGCAAACATAATAAATTCAAAATTGTATAATGTTGCTAACACCATGTTATTAACCATATATTCACATTTTATTGGAAGTACAGCAAGTAAAGGAAACAAATATGGATATTCAATTTTAAGTCAAAGATATAGAACTGTATCAAATTTAGAACAGTATAAGGATATTTTTCTTACAAAATGATATGAAAAAGATGATTTTAGATCATCAATTTGGAACTAGAAATTCATCCAAAGACTTCAAAAACATTTTAGACAAGTAGTCCAGGATCACACTTAGGAACAGAATCAAGGTTATGTTAACATGGAAAACTTTACATATGAGACAAATATTTACTAAAACTAAGGAAGTTGGCTTTAAAATGTGTCATGAAATAAAGTGGCAAAAACATGTAAAAAGGAGAAAGGGTAGCTGGAAAAAGAAATGGGAAAATTTCATTCCTGATTTGGTTACAATATTCAACATCCATATTTAGAATATAACTTT
This sequence comes from Aquilaria yunnanensis, assembly GCA_039654915.1. Classification (NCBI taxonomy): domain Eukaryota; kingdom Viridiplantae; phylum Streptophyta; class Magnoliopsida; order Malvales; family Thymelaeaceae; genus Aquilaria; species Aquilaria yunnanensis. The sequence continues at coordinate 18,755,178 of CM077593.1, forward strand.
AGAAAATAAAAGAGGCATCAATCTTGTAAGAGATAACAAATTTTTCAAAATCTTGAAACCTACAAAATAAAAGAAAAATGAAACAAAAACAAGATCATGATTATCATTAATATACTTAAAAAAATATGAAATAGAAAAAAAAATTGATGATAGTTAAACTACCAATGTAGTGGTTGGATCAGACCTTTAATTAGTTAACTTGAGTGACCCAGGATATTTAATCTTGTGATCAAACTTTGACTTTGGGGGAAATTCTTCAATGATCAAGTTAGCTCATTAAATAATGAGCAAAGTAACAGTAACCCTTCATCTTATTGGGGGATCAAGCCTCTCTCATTTCTTTCTCAGTTAGGCTCTTTATTGTTGTTATATTTCCACCGATGTTTGTCATCTGATATCCTATACAGAGAAGGGTTAGGGCATTGTTGATCTCGTTTGTAAATCAATAGACCCATAGGTAGTTGATGATTAATATCCATGTTCACTGAAAAATGTCGTTCAAGAGAAATTCGGCCTTTAGACTATCCTCTATTTAATCTAGCCTCTTAAGGGTCATGTTTATGTCACTCGATTTTGGTACTTCAAAGTAGGACCATAGAGCTCTGTGGTAGGTCCATCAGTGCAGACTTAATCCCTTTTAGCATCGACTAACTTTCCACTACTTCATTTGGCTCCAGAGAAGTTACTCTCAACATCTTCTATTGGATGGTGGCTTTGGGCCTTTCAAATAAACATGCTAGAGAGCTTATAATTGATCATCACTCAGGTTGCAAGATCTTTACCTCTGGCCAGGCCTCAAACGGGCAATCAGAGCTCCTGCCTAATAGTCCTTCATACGACTTCTTGATCTTGAAGGCTCTAGCCAAATTAGGTTTGTGCTACCCATCTTCAAAGGTGTTCTCATAATTATAGTGTACTTGTTAATATAAGATCTTCATATGTTGATGATCATTATCACAAACAATACCAAGTTGGTAATCAAACTACAAAAATAGTGATTTTATTGGACCTCCAACTAGTTAACTCAAATGAACTATGACCTATAAACCTGTGAGTAAAGACAGTGTCAATGCCTCATGTGTTTTAAAGAGAAACCCTCTGACAGTCAAATTAGCATATCAAATTTTTAGCATGTTCTTCTAAACCTAAGTTTTCTCTTTACCTGCCAAATATCATTAGTTCTCAAGTAACCACTTGATCCAATCCAAAGAGCAGGGCAAGTATCCCAAATAAGTCTTAAGAAAGAATTTTGTTCAAAATACTTGAGTTCTTCAAGTTTAGTCTGTCTTCCTGATATGGCAAAGTGATTTTATTCCAAGCCACTAGATGTCGACCTTTGTTTAAAATTTTCTATTTTCACAAGAAGATTCTGGCATTCCTAGTTGTAGCTTTTTTTTTCTAAGAGCATCCCTTGAGAAACAATATACATACTTGTGACTAACTATATAATGACTTATTTTTTAATCTTAAATTACATCCATCATGTTTGTATAACACAGGATGATGCTATTTAATGGAATATGGATACTGGAATATGGAGGAACTTTTAGCACCGTAACAGGGCCATCGGTACCACTGTGGCAACGTCGGGTTTTCGGGAGTCGCCACCAATCAGTTTACTTAGGTCGATTGGTCACCTAAAATATAGTCTGCGAGAGTTCGGGGGTTCGGGAGTACGGTTACGTTGAAACAACTTTGTTAAAACGCCCAAAAATTGGCACCTTAGTTGATTTTAATTTTGTTTTACTTTGCTTTTAAAAAAAAATTTCAGTTAATTTAGATATTTTAACTGAATTAGTCGAAAATGTGGATTTTTGGTAATTAAGTTGGATAAAATTTGATACTTCCGAACCATGGACTCTGCCGAGTCATTTGGACACGGAAGATTTTTTATTCCGAACCATGGACTCTGCCGAGTCATTTGGACACGGAATTTGGTGAAATTTTAAACAATTTTATCCATATTGTAAAAATATGGATTTTTATCTTTTTATTTAATTTATTTATTTTAAAAAAATTGATATTTTCCAAACCGTAGATCCTGCCGGATCATCCGGATATGGAAATTGATTTACTTAATCGTAATTATTTAATTCCTGAAATTAATTTTTTAAAAGGTAATGATTTTTAATACTAACTAAAAATTTGTCTTTATATTTTTACTTCTTTTTTTTTTCTTTCTTTTTTTTTCTTTTTTTTTTTATCTTTTATCTTATTTTTCTTATCTTCTTTTTTTTTATTTCTTTTTTTATTTCTTTTTTTATCTTTCTTTTATTTCTTTTTTTTATCTTTCTTTTATTTTTATCTGATTTTTTTCTTAATT